>CM057343.1:310823844-312106173 GCA_030015575.1 Agapanthus africanus | reverse complement strand
AAAAGTGTGCCAGAAATGCCGCCATGGAACCTGTACGGCAAAAACCTGGAAGAACTGTAGCACAACGGGGGTGAGTTGCCAACTCATGAATAGAAAATATCTACAAGCAGAAATCGAATGCACGACATAATCCTAGGTCAATAAGATCAGATATATATAACCTCAAATGATAAGTCTGAAGCATGAGAAGGTGGCAATGTAACATCTAAACAAGTATGCAGTGCCAAGTGCTCGTGCCAGTGCCTCAGGTAATAACATATCATGAATATGAGGTATGTTGCATGAATAAATATGATGAAGTATCTTATTTGATATCAATACAAATATATTAGCGTCCCACTCCACTAATGTTGGTGTAAAGGCATATAAAACATCGTCCTAATCAACTGTTATATATACATATGAGTAAAAGAAATATCATGAAACCAATGTGTCCAGTATCGACACAGAAATACTGATTTATCAGGAGCTGTCACCAAGACTGGCCCTGATAGGTACGTATCATACGCTATCTCGAAACCGAGTGCCCAGCTTTGACCCTCGAATTTCGACGTATCATACGTACATAACTCTGGTCGGTATCCCCAAGATAACCACGAGAAAAAGGTAATGTCACCGAGTGTATTGTTCCCCTGACAGGCTCAATCGGCAAGGTCCATCAATCTTCTTGCTCCGGGTACCTCCGGGCCCCACCATGTACCCTCATACGGCCCACGACGCCTCCTCACATGGGGTATATATATCAGAACCGATAAATCTCATGGTGGATGCTGAAATATCATAGCAAGGGTAACTGAGTTTTTAAAACATTTACATAATCCCTTTGAAATACCGATGGTTCCCAAATCCAGAAATATCATAGAAACAACATATCTCAATGCGCATATTCAGAAAGCATGATGCATGTGACATATGAATGAAATGCAAGTATAACAGTATATAATGCAACATGGAATAATAGTATGCACATACAAGGGTCATATCTGATGCAATAATACTACTGTGTAGTGACATGGCAATTATCGATGATGAAGTGTGTGAGCCGGCAAGCAAGTGTACGTGGAACATACACATCATCGATAATGGTGCTGGTGTCCTAACAGCATGATGGTAATATAGCAATAAACACATTTACACATGCAAAGCGATGTTAATAGCATGAATATGCGGAAATCGAATAATCAGCGCAACAGTGAAGAATCTGCATCTATATGTATATGTCATGCACTTATGCCATTTGAAATAAGACGAATCGGGATTTTTAGTAAAATAAGGGCTACGGTGTTTTAAGAAAAGATGCGCCTTTAAAAGTATCCGTAGAATCCCCTTTGCCTGTCCTTAAAATACTCCGATTCGTTAGTTTTGAAATAGGTATGACTTGGGTCTAGTCTAACATCTACTATACTAACTACAGATATAACTATCAAGTCAATCGGGAGGGGTATGGAAACCACCTAAATCTGAGTCGATATATATATAAATATAAACATAATAGTCGGTGATCCCGCCTCAGTAGTATCGCGTACGATATAGTATATCATCTGACGTCCTCGAGTCATGAGTGTGGATCTATCATCAATATATAGCTCGTACGGTAAATCGTCATACGGCATCCCAATAGCTGTGTACGGGTCAATATCATATTCCTCTCATCACATATCAGGTATCATTATCATCATATCACATCATCTGGGGTACTGATCTAAGTCTAGTATAATCCATACCATCTATATATAAGTATGAATGCGTGTGTGAACACACGTCCAAAGGCCCACTAAAAATCATATATCGTATCCCAAATACGAATCACATCATATCACCGATATCACGGCACTATGCCCAATCTCATCGACTCATCTCCAATGTTCATCTACTATCATCATCAACACAGTAAGTATAGTGAATATGCATGGGTGTGCGTGTGGGTGTAAATCTATTCTAGGGTAAGCGACTAGGAACTCACTAGTTTACTTCTAACCCTAATCTAACCATAATACATCTAGCACAATATCTACGACACACTAACTATCATATATATATATATACATATATAGTATACCAACTACGGACTGCGGGGGTGCTATACGCCATCCACCCGACTTCCCCCGTAGATATAATCCACTCACCTTGCGTCTTCATTTGTCGACGTCGCCATGCGCTTTCTTGTCGTCCTGAATTCTTCATGGGGTACCTACACGTCAAAGTATCGTAAATGCGTATTAAAGCCAAATCAATACTAAATGACACCCGACAAACCCAAAACGATACGTGAAGGGGCCTATAGGTAGAATTTATGGGTACGCTTTCAAAATCATCAATAAATCCTCGATATCGTCGTATAAACGCCAAGTAGTCGAGGTAAAACACAATACGTAAATTCAGAATTAAAAATACGGAATTCGGAAACATGAATCAAAACAGCAACTTAAGAAAAGGGTCCCAGATTCTACCCTAGGTCAAATTGGACAATTTTACACATGCCAGGGTTCTAATCTACTGATAAGGGGGCACCAAAACCAAAACGAGCCAATTTGATAGGGTCAAGGCCGCAATTTGCGGCCAATTGGAATAAATTTGCGGCCGGGACTGGGAGTTAGGGGCTAGGGTCTTGGTGGTAGCTTCCTGGGTGCCTGCACATATCACTATCCAACCAAAATAATTTCAAAGTCTCGGGTTGATAGCAGATTCAATATAACCTTCACAGATTCCACAAATTTTCCGATATCGGTTTCTAAATCCGTATTCTGGGTTTCAAGTCTCAGATTTGGGTCTCAATTCAAGTATTAGGGTATTTGTACAGCCTCTACTGAGCTCAATTGCTCACCACAACTCACAATTCCTTCAACCCTAAGTAGGTTTTCCTAAATCCACAGAACTACCCGATATCGATTCAATCTTAACATGGGGTATAAGTAATGCAAAAACTAAGCTAATGGTCCAGAAAATACCTCATTTGGCAACTCAAGAATTTTCTTGATTTGCCCCTAGTAGCCAAAATCCTTGCTTTCTTGGTCTAATGTGTTGGTCTTGAGCTTGTACACACTTTTTGTGAAATGAAGATAGGGTTTGGAGTTGTTTTTGAGATGATTTGAGGAGTTGAAGAGGGGGAGAAGGAGGGGACAGCAGCAGCCGCAGGAGATGAAGAAGGAGAGGGAGAGAAATGAGTATGGGGATCAAGGAAAATGGCTAAGTCCTTGGTCAAAAGAAAACCATACCTTCCTCTCTCTCACCATACCTCAATATAATAATCCTTTCTCTTTTTCTTTTCTTTTCTTTCTCTTTTCTCCAAATTCCTTCTCACTCAAATAGTAACCCCAAAAGAAACATGATAGAAAATGCACAAGTGTAGAAAAAAAAAAGATATGTGCATGTTTTGCACAGAATTGCTAAAAAACCGATTAACGATTTTTAATCGCGATTAGCACTAAATTAGCATATAATTAATCATAAAAACTTTAAAATGGCATAATTCCATAAAATACCCAATTTTAGAATTTTCCATAATTTTTCCCAAAATTTTTCCCATTTTATCTGTATTTAATAATACCGAAATATTAAAATATTCAATAAAATAATATTAAATTATAAAAATTCCCAAAATAATATATTTTTTTCGAAATGTTACATAAAGGCATCCCCAAGCGAGAGCTAGCTCTTCGTCAATCGACGGTCACAACCACACAAGCAATATAATATAAACGCCGAAAGGCGTGGATCACAACAGAAAAGGAAACTCAAAACAACATGAAAATCCAAAGAAATATAACGCGCGACTCTAAGGTCGAAAGAATAAACTCAACACTGGTCTCTATCTGAAATAAATACATGTTTGGTTGATGGAGTTTCTAGATACAACAGAATAATAATATACAAAGTATAATGATGGTCACGATGCAAGTGAACCCAACCTACAAGCAAATCACCTGGAAAAGGAAGTAGCGCCAGCAAAGCCGTAATGAAACCTGTACGACAAAACCTGCAAGAAACTGTGGCACAATGGGGGTGAGTTGCCAACTCGTGAGTAGAAAATGTTAGTGTATATGCCCTAGGGGCCATTATTGTATCATACTAGATTGTATATTACTTAATGGAAGCTTAGGATATTCACAGTTGTATATACAGTCTTGCTAAAAATGGTAGTGTTCTACTTGGTTTGTGTCTACTTTAATATGTGCATATGTTTCTTGTAACGTATCACTTATACATATTAGTAGAGCCCATAGGATCTTTGCTTGATTACCAGCGTTGTGATGGCAGTCACACTAGTGGGGGCTGGATAGTCTGTAAGCAACATCCTATACAGGTCCCTGGTCGTTGATTATCGAGATAGGGCATCGATATTCCGGAGTAGACTAAGTGTGTACGCTTCTCATCCAGCTGGGGAGATGGTCTGTTCCACAGCCATCAGTACGTCGTACTAGAGATAGTATACAGGTGCTCGTTAGGTTACGGGTATACCGGACAGGACTCACAGGGGAACTGATTGGTTGGTATTATACCCGTCGTCAGTTAACTGTTTCCAGATGACATCAGTACAGCATAGTCCGCAGACTTGACACTGCTACTTCGCCTCGAGTGTGTCCCACTGTTCTTAGATTTCTACCCTACCATGGCTCAAAGGAGTCGTGCAAATAGGTAGCAGTTGGGTGCAGTCCCGAGCACTTGGAGGCAGTGGTGGTTAGATAGGATTCGTCTCTCCCGGTATTAGGAGATGATATCGCGCTGTGTCAGAGAGCCATTACGCAAAGTCCCTGGCCAGGGCAAGCGAGATATACTGGTAGGTTCCAGTAGCTTCTCAGGGTGTAATGGGTTTCGCTCCGACATGACTTATACAGCTATTAGGGGACTGACGGTTTTCGCCCCCTAGGCTTGATATGCGATAGTCTTAGACGAACAGACCGGACTGTACGGAGATTGTCACATCGGGCTCAGTGGGAGTTCGGAAGAGTTTCCTCATCGGCCTTCTTATCGACATCTACCTGGGGACCGTTACGTACAGCTAGTGCCGCTTGCGGTCTGTGGTTAAACCCACAGCCAGCGTAGTGTCGAGTATTTAGAGTCCCACACAGAGAGTTTCCCTGCTCCAGGCGAACGATATAGAGGTCGTACGGTTTTATGACAAGGGTTCAGACGCATACGTGTGTTTACGCACGTACGACTTTTCGGACAGTTTTTTACTAGCCGGCTTTGGTTTAAGCCAGATTCTAGTATCGGGTTATTGGATTTATACAGTCTAATGTTTTTCCGTGTTTTCACGGATAGGAGGGGCGTTCTCATAATTTGTCGGGAATCTTCTAGAAGAGTGGTGACTAAGGGGTAAGGTGGCATTGCATTAAATGAGATTAGTGACTTATTTGTGTGATTCATCCATGTCATTAATGCATCATAAATGCTTAATGACTCATGGAGATGAATCACTCATAGATATTTATGAAGGATGGTTGTAAATTCTATTATTTCATTTTTAATAAATAACTTATGCTTCATATATATTATGATACATGATTATCTCATTTCATTGTCATCTTCACCTTCTCTCTCCTCAAGCTCACTCTCTCTTCAAACCCTAACCCTAACCTCTCATGTGTTGAGATCAAGGGTTAGCTAGACTAATACATCCATAACCTCACTCTATATCCTTAGGTAGCTTAGATTAGCACTTTAAGCAATCTAGTTATCTCAAGTTAGAGATAAAGCTTGGCGTAGGAGCTCTCGGGTGGATCATCTTTAATTCGAGGAGGCCGTTGAGGTGTCGATGTTCCAAGGAGCCTACGAGGAGAGGAAGACCGCGATGAAGACCCGAAAGACAAGTAACGTGAGGTATAACTTCTTATCCGAGTAGTTAAACCTCTAGCATGTAGTTAGTAATGGTTTAGATAACGATTCATGCGCTCAAGTCCGTGTTACGAAGCTTTGATAATCGTTTATCATATATTCCGCCTCCCCGCAAGTTCGTGGGGTGTGTGCCGTGGACTTACAGTGGTATCAGAGCCAACTAAACCATTACTAGCTTTTTAGCAACTAATTAGAAGTTCGATCGACGGAAACCGCGAAAACGAAACCCCGGGATCCCTAAGTTTCTGTTAATTTTAAACATGTCTGAAAAATTATTTGATATGCCTTAAAATTCACTGCAGGGAATATAAGAATGCTGGGAAAATACGAGCCCCTAACTCGTTATTCATATTTATTGGTGTTTTGGTTTCCTGTATGCTCTGTTTCTACCCAGGTTGCTTCAGTGCAGGTTTGCTTTTGGGGTAGACACGGAATATGGTATTCGATCGATATTCTAAGATATTTGCAAATTGGGTTTGTATCTGTAATGTTTAATGTGTTCGTAAACCTCCCCTAACTGCTAGTATGTCGGTTGGCAGGGGGTTGCACATTTCTGAAATGTTTACTGTTTGTGTATATGAACAGTGTTGGACTGTTGTGATAATTAGCCGGGGTTTGAGTTGTGTTTAATATTCATATCATTCGATGTAAATGTAATTTGATGTAATATTCTTTTGCGGGGCACATCCAGGTTGCTGTTGTAGCCACCGTTGTATTATTTCTTTTTACTGTTTTTGCTCCTAGGATAGACCCAAGGTGGGGTACACAAACTACCGGGTACGTCAAAGTGTTTAGTGGCCTACTCACGTTGTTGAGGGAGACCGCTTCACTTCGGGTACTTGACGGGTAGTGTGCCGTACCCGTAGGGGTCTAGGGTGGGGTAATGGCTATTCATCACAACTGTGTAATCCGTCTTTTATTGCAGGCTCAAAGCAAATGCGGATTGCTAGTAAATCCAATAAAGTTCATCTAGGATCTGGAATGCTTATTATTGCGTCTGACGAATGTACAATATCTATATATGATAGCTATTAGACGTCACATATGTTTTACACCCGCGCTAGCTAAGCCCCCGCTCTGTCATTAGTTAAGTAACCTAACGGGTGATGACGGGACCCAGTGGCGAATGCGGATGGCATAAGAGGACGTGGTATTTTCGTTGTTTTCTGCAATGATAAGATTAATGATGGGACACATTATAATAATGCAAAGAAAATAAACCAAAGTTTAATCGTTGGAGCAAATTTAAAAGAAACCGCTCCGTTATTTCAAAGATCAGAATTTTTAAATTACGGAGCTTTAACCACTCCTTTTAAAAATTATCAGGTTCCTTCGATTATATCAAGTTCACTATGTTCACGGTTTTGTCAAAACCAGTCGTAGCCCTCCGTCATTTCATATGGATAGTCAATTGTATTCAAGCTGTGTTTGTTTGGCCAAAGTCAAGGCACAGTGTTTGGTAGCTATTGGATATTCATATGTAGCATAGATAGATGCATTGGTTTGGGACAGTCGTACTACCTTGTTTGGCCAAAGTCAAGGGTATGTATGGGTGGGTTCAAATTAACCTGGATAATGACGGGTAGAACTTGACATGTGACTTATGATTTGTTTGGCCAAAGTCAAGGTCATAAGAGCATGGGGCAAAAATCCATATCGGGAATTTCTAAAGAAACTGAAATTTGCAGAGATAGCATACCATTTTGGAGTTTGATAAATGTTGGTAGGATTCCTTCAACATTATCATACGATGATATTTTGGATCCCGATCCTACTGTGAGTATATACTACTTATCAGGAGATTCGTCACTTAACGATCAATGCTGTAAACCAAGTAAGTGCCTAGAAAGGTGTCAGCGGGGTTAAGCCCCCAGAGAAAAGAGGTTATTTAATTAAGGAACTTTGCGAAAGCGTTGGAAAACCTCTCTCGAAGTATCGACACTTGGCCTGGCTGAACGGTTAAGCAAGTATTGTACGGTGAGAATGGTCCTGGCTAATTCTTCTTTTATGGTTTGAGGAAGGATTCGAGAAACAGTGGGAGCCATCCTTTTTGATAAACGTAAAACCAATCTAAACTTGCAACAGTATCATGCTAAAATATTTTCTTCTCTCTCTCTTAATTGCAGCGACCAAGTGACCATACATAGGTTACATCTAGATAACAAATTGACTGAATCTGACTTATATGACTGGGAAAGGTCTGTCCAGATGTCCATTGCCTATGAAAAGCTGGACCACCCTATTACTATTCAAGATCCCGCCGTCCCAGGTCCAGTTTCCACTGTCGCGGATATGGATATCCGTCAGACAAGGGAAACAGAAAAAGCGAAAACTAAGTGCCTCGTGTTAGCTTCAGTTAATGGTGTATACCAGAAGCAGCACGAGAAGATGGACTTAGTTTCCCTCTTTCTCCATAACAAGGATTTATATGGAGAGCAATCTCATATCACTAGATATGAAACCTTGATCGAATTAATTCAAGCGAGGTTGGCTGATGGGTCATCTGTAGGGGACAGCGTTCTTACAATGACTAGCTGTATTGATGAGCTCCAGGACCTGGAGACCGCATTGGGAATTGAGTCAGCAACTGACTTGATTCTACGGTCTTTGCCTCCTACCTTGAAGGAAACCAGGGAAGTAAAAGGAAAGAGAAGGGCAAAAGATTCGGAACTTAATGCAGTAAAAGAGGGTTGTTCCTATTATTATGGGATTGGGCATAGGCAGAATGATTGCAGGGCTTTGGAAGCCAGTAGCCAAGATACAAAGCATGTTGTGGCTTCAGCCTCAAGTATGTTTGTTATTGAGAACTGTTTGTCAATTAACTCTACTTCCTGGGTATTAGATACCGGAGCAGGATCTCATATCTGTAATTCATTACATGTTTTGAGAAACCGTAAAGTTATAAAGGTAGGTGATTGGTCTCTCAAAGTTGCAAACAGAATGACAGTGAATGCTGAATCCGTGGGAGAATATCGCCTAGGTTTGACAAGTAGGCATATATTGATTTTACGTAGCTGTTTATATATACCTAGTATGACTTGTAATATCATATCAGTGTCCTCACTTTCGAGAGAGGGATATGATTTTACATTCATAAGCGATGTAGTTAACATCCACCTAAATCAAGTTCTGATTGGGTCAGGTACATTAGATAACGGCATATACGTATTAAGTCAAGCTCAGGTTTTCAATGTCCAGAATACACTTAAAAGAAAGTCTCTGGAATTAAATCAGCCTTTCTTATGGCATTGTAGACTAGGTCACATCAATGAGAGAAGGTTGACTAAGTTACATAGAGAAGGATATTTGAATCTGTTCGAATATCAATCTTATGCTACTTGTAAATCTTGTCTCATGGGAAAGATGACAAAGACTCCGTTTTCTAGATACGGAGTAAGAGCAAGCGAGCTCTTGGGACTCATACACAGTGACGTATGCGGTCCAATGTCTACACATGCGCGAGGTGGTTATTCCTACTTCATTACTTTTACGGATGATTTCTCTACGTATGGATATATCATCTTAATGAAGCATAAATCTGAGGCCTTTGAGAAATTCCAAGAATACAAGAATGAAGTGGAAAAACAAACGGCAAAAGTATCAAGACACTGAGATCTGATCGAGGTGGTGAATACTTGAGTGCCGAGTTTCTTGGTTACTTAAAAGAGAATGGAATTCTCTCTCAGCTTTCTCCTCCATACACACCACACACAACGGTGTATCCGAAGAAGGAATCGAACCCTATTGGATATGGTTCGTTCCATGATAAGTAAGGCTGAGTTACCACGATCATTCTGGGGATATGCACTAGAATCTGCTGCATACCTTTTGAACCGAGTTCCAACTAAGACTTTGCCTACTTCACCATATCAGATGTGGTGTGGGAAGAAACCCTGTCTTAAGCATATTAAGATATGGGGATGTCCAGCTTTTGTAAAGAAGCAGCTTGCGGACAAGCTCGACGCACGATCAGTACAGTGTAAGTTTGTGGGATATCCAAAGAACTCCAAGGGATATTATTTCTATTACGCAGAGGAACAAAAGATTTTTGTTTCTCATAATGCTCGCTTCTTGGAAATTGAGTTTTTAGAAAATCAGATAAGTGAAAGCGCAATAGAACTGAAGAAATTCCAGAACCACAAACTATTACTGAAACCTTAGTAGAACAAGAAGGTTCAGGAGAACCGGACATCCAGCGCCTATCCGCAGAAGTAGTAGACAGTCTCATCCACCTGAGAGATAATACGGTTTTCTTATAGACGGGGATCGAGAAGATTGTGTCATTGATAATGATTACCCTTCTAGCTTCCAGCAAGCCATTCAGAGCGGCGACTCGGTAAAATGGCTGGATGCAATACGGACCGAAATGGAGTCCATGTACACTAACAAAGTATGGACTTTGGACATTGCTCCAGATGGGGTAAAACCCGTAGGATGCAAATGGATCTTCAGAAAGAAGATTGGTGTAGGTGGACAGGTTGAAACCTATAAGGCTAGACTTGTTGCAAAGGGTTTCCGTCAAAGACCTGGTTTGGACTATGACGAAACCTTTTCTCCAGTAGCTATGCTAAAATCCATTCGGGTCCTTCTTGCTATTGCTGCCTTCCACGATTATGAGATCTGGCAGATGGACGTAAAGACGACTTTTTTAAATGGAAATTTGGAAGAGAGCGTCTATATGGATCAGCCAGAAGGATTCATTCAGAGTGGGAGCAGCAGTAAAGTATGCAAGCTGCTTAAGTCCATTTATGGACTAAAGCAGGCATCGCGGAGTTGGAACATCTGTTTTGATGATACTGTCAAGGAATTTGACTTTATCAAAAATCCAGATGAACCATGCATATACAGTAAGATTGTAGGGAGTGCTGTAGTATTCCTCGTCTTATACGTGGATGACATTCTCCTAATAGGAAATGATATTCCTATGTTACAGTCAGTCAAAAGTTTTTTGTCACAGAAGTTCTCCATGAAAGACCTAGGTGATGCCACCTACATTCTGGGGATCCAGATCTATCGTGATAGATCAAAGAGGATGTTAGGACTTTCGCATTCCAGGTATATAGACACCATATTGAAAAGATTCAGTATGGAAGATTCTAAGCGCGGTAACCTACCGGCTTGTCACGGAATCACCCTCTCCAAAGATATGTCTCCCAAGACTGATTTGGAAAGGATTGCATGTCGATTATACCCTACGCTTCAGCAGTAGGCTCTATAATGTATGCGATCTTATGTACCAGACCAGATGTAGCATACGCATTGAGCGTAGTAAGCCGGTATCAAGCAAACCCAGAGGAGAATCACTGGATAGCAGTAAAGAACATTCTCAAGTACCTGAGGAGGACTAAGGAGATGTTCTTAGTGTATGGCGGAAAAGACCTCCAGATGGAGGCCTTTTCCGACTCCGGCTTCCAGAGTCACAAAGATGACTCCAAATCCATGCCGGGTTATGTCTTTACCCTCAATAGAGGGGCGGTCTGTTGGAAGAGTTCCAAGCAGGAGACCGTTGCAGACTCAACGATGGAAGCGGAGTGCATAGCTGCTTGCGATGCCGCAATAGAAGCTGTCTGGATAAAGAAGTTCCTCACAGAACTTCAGGTGGTTCCTTCCAATGTTGGTCCAATACCTCTGTATTGTGACAACAACGGCCCTATAGCTTTAGCGATGGAACCCAGGTCACATCAGAAGTCAAGACACATCTTAAAGCGGTATCACCTGATCAGGGAGATCGTAGATCGCCGGAAGATCGAGGTGAAGATAGTAGAGACGGAGAATAACATTGCTGATCCATTCACAAAGGCCCTTCCTCAGACACAGTTCGAGAGGCTATTCGAGATGATAGGTCTACGATATGCCAGCTCATGGCCCAAGTGCAAGTGGGAGATTCTTAGTGTATATGCCCTAGGGGCCATTATTGTATCATACTAGATTGTATATTACTTAATGGAAGCTTAGGATATTCACTGTTGTATATACAGTCTTGCTAAAAATGGTAGTATGCTACTTGGTTTGTGTCTACTTTAATATGTGCATATGTTTCTTGTAACGTATCACTTATACATATTAGTAGAGCCCATAGGATCTTTGCTTGATTACCAGCGTTGTGATGGCAGTCACACTAGTGGGGGCTGGGTAGTCTGTAAGCAACATCCTATACAGGTCCCTGGTCGTTGGATTATCGAGATAGGGCATCGATATTCCGGAGTAGACTAAGTGTGTACGCTTCTCATCCCAGTTGGGGAGATGGTCTGTCCCATAGCCATCAGTACGTCGTACTGGAGATAGTATACAGGTGCTCATTGGGTTACGAGTACACCGGACAGGACTCGGAGGGGATCTGATTGGTTGGTATTATACCCATCGTCAGTTAACAGTTCCCAGATGACATGAGTACAGCATAGTCCGTAGACTTGACACTCCTACTTCGCCTCGAGTGTGTCCCACTGTTCTTAGATTGCTACCCTACCACGGCTCAAAGGAGTCGTGCAAACAGGTAGCAGTTGGGTGCAGTCCCGAGCACTTGGAGGCAGTGGTGGTTAGATAGGATTCGTCTCTCCCGGTATTGGGAGATGATATCGCACTGTGTTAGAGAGCCATTACGCAAAGTCCCCGCCAGGGAAAGCGAGATATACTGGTAGGTTCCAGTAGCTTCTCAGGGTGTAATGGGCTTCGCTCCGACACGACTTATACAGCTATTAGGGTACTGACGCTTGCCGCCCCTTAGGCTTGATATGCGATAGTCTTAGACGAACAGACCGGACTGTACGGAGATTGTCACATCAGGCTCAGTGGGAGTTCGGATGAGTTTCCTCATCGGCCTTCTTATCAATATCTACCTGGGGACCGTTACGTACAGCTAGTGCCGCTTGCGGTCTGTGGTTAAACCCACTGCCAGCGTAGTGTCGAGTCTTTAGAGTCCCACACAGAGAGTTTCCCTGCTCCAGGCGAAACAATATAGAGGTCGTACGGTTTTACGACAAGGGTTCGGATGCATACGTGTGTTTACCGCACGTATGACTTTTCGGACAGTTTTTTACTAGCCGGCTTTGGTTTAAGCCAGATTCTAGTATCGGGTTATTGTATTTATACAGTCTAAAGTTTTTTCGTGTTTTCACGGATAGGAGGGGCGTTCTCGTAATTTGTCGGGAAGCTTCTAGAAGAGTGGTGACTAAGGGGGTAAGGTGGCATTGTATTAAATGAGATTAGTGACTCATTTGTGAGATTCATCCATGTCATTAATGCATCATAAATGCTTAATGACTTATAGAGATGAATCACTCATAGATATTTATGAAGCATGGTTGTAAATTCTATTATTTCATTTTTGGATAAATAAATTATGCTTCATATATATTATGATACATCATTATCTCATTTCATTATCATCTTTACCATCTCTCTCCTCAAGCTCACTCTCTCTTCAAACCCTAACCCTAACCTCTCATGTGTTGAGATCAAGGGTTAGCTAGACTAATACATCCATAACCTCACTCTATATCCCCTAGGTAGCTTAGATTAGCACTTTAAGCAACCTAGTTATCTCAAGTTAGAGATAAAGCTTGGCGTAGGAGCTCTAAGGTGGATCATCTTAAATTCGAGGAGGCTGTTAAGGTGCCGATGTTCCAAGGGGCCTACGAGGAGTGGAGGACCGCGATGAAGACCCGAAGGACAAGTAACGTGATTTATAACTTCTTATCCGAGTAGTTAAACCTTTAGCTTATAGTTAGTAATGGTTTAGATAACGATTCATGCGCTCAAGTCCGTGTTACGAAGCTTTGATGATCGTTTTTCATATATTCCGCCTCCCCGCAAGTTCGTAGGGTGCGTGACATGGACTTACAGAAAACATCTACGAACAGAAACCGAATGAAAAACGCAATTCTAGGTCATACGGTCATAATATATCCTCAAATATATAACCTGCAGCCTATAACATTGGTTAGGGTATACCTCTAAACAACTGTAATACCAAGTGCTCGTGTCAGTGTCACAGGTAGCAATATATCATATGGATGAGGTATGAATGCATGAAAACAGAATACATGTAAATGAAGAAACTGCTCTCATAATTTAGTGAGATTTCTGTATTTTCAAAACGAGGTATCATAAATGAATTCAGTATAAACAGTGTCTACCATCGACACAAAACATAAATCCAAATATCTCAATATCTCAGGCTCCGGCTATCCGGACTGGCCTGGATCATCAAATCTCAGTACCTTAATATCTCAAATCTCAATGTCTCAATCTCACTATCTAGGGCGCCGTCAGTCCAGACCGGCCCCTAATAACCATCATTAGACCACGACGGTATCCTCCGGATATCCGACGCATCGGGTAAAATCACCGGTAGGTAGTCTTCCCCTGCCAGGCTCATCGTCTACTACTCGAACTTCTTGCCCCGGGGTACCTTACCGGATCCACCATGTACCCAAAATGGTTCATCCAACTCCTCGAATCGGGTCTCGAAATCCATCAGCAAACTCATGGTGGACGACTCATACATCATGGCAAAACCGCACTTTTTATTTAAAAACAGAGAGAAGAAAAAGAAGTTTATTTATGTTTTTGCTGTTTTCCCCCAAATCCAAGAAATCTCATGAAAATCCAAATCCAAATCATCAATATCCCGTAAAACAGTGAATAATAACATGCATGAAGTAACAAGTAATAACTACAATGTCTAAACTAGCATATAAGTCAAGTACACTAATATCATGTCTAAACTATTTGCTAACAAGCTATGTCAATGAAATAGTATTCTCTAAAGTGTACGTGACATGGCAATTACCGATGATGATGTGTGTGAGCCGGTAAGTAAGTGTACGTGGAGCATACGCATCATCGGTAATGGTGTTGGTGTCCTAACAGCATGATATCAACAATGCAATATGAAATCACAATATAAGTATGCGATGCGGAGCGAACAGCAATAATGTGCGGGAGCTGAATACTAGACACATCGATAACTAATCTGCATTTAATATAATATGAGTCATACAGTGGTGCCATTTGAAATAACACGAATCGTGGGGTTTTGAAAGGGCTACGGTGTTTTTAAGAAAAGATGCGTCTTTTGAAATATCCGTAGAATCACTTGACCTGTCATTTAAAATACCCATAGTCCGTTAGTTTTGAAATAGGTAGGAATCTAATCTAGTCTAAAAACTAAACTAAACTATATGGCTGAACTAACAAGCTGAATTAAAGGTATGGCAACCGCCTAACATCTGAGTCGACACACACACACACACAAATATATATATTAGTCGGTGATCCCGCCTCGATAATATCACATCCGATACCATATCTATAATCAGATATTCCCAAGTCAAGAGTGCGGATCTTTCATCAATATATAGCTCGTACGTAAATCCGTCGTACGGCATCCCAAATATGGGTACGGGTCAATATCACATTCATCATAAAGAAGTATACATTGCCCAATGCGACCCATTATAGCTATCTTAACATATCTCATCTCATGTCTCGATCACAAGTTAACTATTCTATGTATATCACCATTCACATGGTATCGTCGTCCAAAGATCCTCTATAACATCATGACGTATCTCAAATACGAATCCTGCCATATCACCGATCTCACGGTCTCAAATCAAATCTCATTGACTCACCTCAAATCCCAAATACTATCCTCAATTACAGTATATGAACACATAGTCTCATACTCATATGAACACATAAATATATATTCCCATATACGCACATATGAAAGAAGAATGAATGCAAGTATGGGTGTGTGTATGTGTGGTGCAACCACTACTCTAGGGTTTCGCAACACTAAACCAATCCAATCACTCCTAGAATCCATCTTTATCATCAATAATCTCAAACAATATATATTCAATATATGTGTGTATACGTATTCGTATACATCACCACGAACTGCGGGGGTACGCCATCCACCTGACTTCTCCCCGTAGATATAAATCAACTCACCTTGCTTCTTGTATGCCGATGCCGATGTCACCATCTTTATCTTCAATGCCTCGACGTCACGTGGGGTACCTACAAAGATAACACAATCGCAAAAGCATATGAAAATCACATCGAAAAACCCAAACGGTATACGCTACGCCCATAGGTAAAAACCTATAGTCTCGCATGCAAACACGACCAATAACCCTTTGCCGTTGACGTTCAAACGCCACCCGACAGAAACGAATCACCAAATACCAAAATCCATGCTAAAACAAGTCGTAAACCATGCACCAACACAAGAAACTACCCCAGATTCTATCCTAGATGGAATCAGTCAAAATTGCATATACCAAAGGTCAAATTTACTAGAGATAGGGCCCTGATGCAAAAAACGAGACCAAACCCACCTGCTATGACCGCAAATTGCGGCCAGAAAGGATTTATTGGCGGCCTTAAGGAGGAGGTAGGGGCTAGGGTTTTGTGTGGTGGATCCTAGTTGCCTGCACATCTCACTGTCAAACCAAAATTAATTTAAGGTGACCCGGGTGTTAGCAGATTTCCAAAAACACTCATAGAATTACAGTTTTTCCCGATATCGTTTTCATAACTCCGTATTCCGGGTTCTTGTTTCTGGTTTTGTCCAATGTAACATCACACCAGGGGTTGTAGTCCCTAATTACACTCAATTCACCTTTGATTTCAATTCAGCCCCTAAACCCTAACTTGAAATTTCGAAAGTCCTCAAAACCATACCATATCGACATGAAACAAGTATAGATGCACAAGAAATCGAAATACTACTCTAAGGGTGCAGAATTTACCTCCTTTGGCAACTCAAGAATTTTCTTGAGTTGCTCAAAGTCCTCAAAATCCATTCTTTCTTGGTCCAATGTGTAGCTAGTGAGCTTGGGAACAATTTTTGTGAAGTGGGAATGGGGTTTTGAGGTTGGATCCTTGGTGTTTTGGGTGATTGAAGGTGGAGGAAGAAGAGGGGGAGCAAGAGCAGCAGCAGCCCAAGAGGGAGGGGAGAAAATGAGAAGAAATGATGGGGATTGCTCAAAACAAAAGGGTTGACCTATTCTTTCTCTCTTATAATCATTCCTTCACTTTTTCTCTTTTCTTTTCTTTTCCTTTATTTCTTCTCACACAATGGTAACCCTAGGCAACCATACACCCACAACATGTAAGAAAAAGTGACAAGTGTGGAAAAATGGTATGTGCATGTTTTGCACCAAAAATGCTAAAATCCAATTAGCGATTTTAATCGCGATTAGAACTAAATTAGCATATAACTAACCATAAAAACTTTAAAATGGCATAATTCCATAAAATAACCTATTTTAGAATTTTCCATAATTTTTCAAAAATTTTCCCCATTTATCGGTATTTAATTATACTGAAATATTAAAATATTCAATAAAATAATATTAAATTATGAAAATTCCCAAAAATAATATTTTATTTTTTGAAATGTTACAATCTTCCCCCTTTAAAAAAATTCGGTCCCCGAATTTAAAATTAAACCCCCAAATTCTAAAACATTTTAATAAAATGTCCAGGTCGTCAGGGCTCCGAAATGATCAATACATAAAACGCATCATAGCGCAATACATGCGCATGAGTAATGAGAAGATAATTCAAAATAGAAACTCTGTCAAGCATTCGGCAATCATCGGAGCCATGGTAAAGACACAAATGTCAAATCCAAAACAAAACTAATATGATATAAGTCAGAACTATACATGTAACTATCAATCTATACAGGTAAATATCTGAAGGAAATGTATGCCAAAACCTTTAAGGTCGCTGTGCAATACGCATAACACTGCACAGTGGTGGATGTCTATCATAAGAAAATAACCATATACGTATATACTGTTTGTTTAATATGTACGTTCCGCCGTTTAAAAAACAATTTAGAAGGGTTTCCTTGTTTTAAACGTTTCGTGTCATATCGGACACGTAGGTAAATATTGAGACTATAGATCGCTTTTTGGAACTCCCTTTGAAATCTATCAATGCATGCAAAATATACTCAGGTACAGTCATCTGACTCGTCCTGCTCAGTATGAAAACAATAATAAAACATCACAAAAACGTACTGCTCCATAAGAAATCAGTCCCAAAATGTGCATATGAATACTACGTGCGTCTGGTGCGCATGGAAATCAAAATCCATAAATGTGCCATACATGTGCACAGAAACAATATCTAGGTGCAACGGGTGTGCACACAACATCTGTCATAGGCAACGTGTGTGCCTGACAGCAAAATCAGGTGCATCTGACATGCATGAAGAATCTCGATTTAGTGCATATGGTGTGCACCAAAATCGCATCTCATAGCATGCGCCCAACAAGCACGAAAACCAAATCAGGTGCATCCATCCAGCACGAAGTCATGAAATCCAATATCAAGCGCCGAACATGCGCAAAATCCAATCAGGTGCACAAGGTGCACAAAACAAATATCGAACATCACAATCGAAATCGAAGTCCAGTGCATCTAAGTGCACAAAAAGCGTTTCACTGCACTATAAGCATATGTGAACTATACCGAGTGCAAAAACCAATTCGTGTGCGTACATATGCACAAAATCAACTCAACTGTATGAAACCCATAAAATCATAAACATATAAGACCAAGGCACGAAAACGATAACAAATGCAACAACTGTGCAAAAATCATAAATACTCAGTAGGTGCAACCATGGTGCATGAAAACAAGTATCATGAAACACAATCATCAAAATCAATCATGCGAATAGATCGCCCAAAATACCAAAATCATGTATGGCGAAATAGTCCCGCTCAAGCACATCCTCCAAGAAACTCTGGCCAACTGCCGTGGTCACTCATAGCATGTCTTGTCGACGATCCTGAACTCTGGCCTGCTGGTGTGCGTGACATGACCACTCCTGGGTCCAAGTCTTCTCGTAATTTATTCCAAAAAGGTCCTGTTGAGATCTCCCCCAAATCTCGTCTCTGCCAAACTGTCCGGAAGTCATCGTCCTTTACTATATCAGTTTCTGGCTCTGGAATGGCTGCATGCTCATCGCGACTCTTTCTGGAAAGTATATCCAAGTACAATTCCTCGGCATGTGTATCGCATCTCTGATGTTGGTGGAGTGGAACGTCATCTTGTCCAGATCTTGTACGAACTTCTTACTCCGCTTTTCTCTAATGTCGACTGCTTCAGACTCGTCTCGTCGTGGCTGCATGGACTGGGCTCCAACGGCTATCTTCGTATCTGGGGTCTCCCAAGAAATGCATCTCACCACCTAGCATCCGAATGAAGTCGAGCCATCCGATCGATTCGTCAAAACCTCATAATGCCCCAATAGCTCAACATCTTAGGTACAGTTTAATAGTATCGAGTACATAGCACAGTATCGGGGGTCCAGCCGTAGAAGGGCAAACCCAAGCCTCACTAATAACGCCGCGGAACTGCCGCAAACCCTAAGTTTCAAAGACTTTCACACGGTCATTATGTCGAGTTAGGGTTTCATTCTTCTAGAGGGTCCATAGAATTGCCTGCATGTCTTTCCGAATACTCTAAACTTGGAATAATAGGTTTCTGACATTCGATCGTCTCTATCGACTCTCAACGTATCCGCGTAAAGTCGTCTCTAGCTGGAATCAATCGATCAGATGACCTCACATCGGGGTAGGCGAATGAGCCATATGTCCTAGTCATTCATCCTCGGTGACTAGCGACCTTCCATCATCTCTTAGTACAACTTGTACTGCAATAGCTCCAACCTCTGGGGCGATATCTCGTCGTTCGCAGCAACAACTGGCTCACATGTCTGCACGCTGAACAGTGCCTCAATCATCATGAATAAGCAATACTTCAACGGTCATCAAAATTCGGCTGGTATCTATCAGTGGCTCAATCCTATGGTGCTGATTCGCACGTCTGAGTAATCTCATACAGTGATCGATCAAACGCTCGTGGCGCGAAAACACAATAAAAAGACATATCTCTGCAATCGTGTGTCGCCGGAATTACGCCCTGGTCAGTCCTCGTTTGTGACGAGCTCGTACTGACCGCAACTTTGGTCGTAGCTCTCCCTGCCCGTAATCGTGGCAGCAAAACCATAACTGGTACCGATGAGGCTAGATCAGGAATGAATATAATACTAAGCAAAGAAATGTACGTCCTAAGGCTTCTTAAGTGGAGTAGCGTATCGTAAATATGCCGCGGAATATACGTACGGTATGTCACTCTACTCAAGCTACCTACTCCATCAACCAAGGGTCATCCTATGCTCCTAAGTTAAAACCTAACGCTCTGATACCAACTTTGTCACGACCCGAAAGTACGGAACATGACCGGCACTTAAACTACAAAACGTCTCGAGCCGTACGTAATCTAAGCAAGCCGAAACCCAGAAATCCAAACCAAGAAAAGTAGTAGAGTGGAGGAAAAACCATTTTAAATCAAATAATTTGCAACATACGCCAAAATGTGCATTTTAAAATCACAAGTCTTTTTTAAGAATTTCGGCAGAGTTTCCTTTGTAAAAACTGACCCCAAACGGGTACAAAACCTAATAAAGCATATATAATGAATAAAGGCATCCCCAAGCGGGAGCTAGCTCTTCGTCAATCAACGGTCACAACCACACAAGCAATATAATATACAACGCCGAAAGGCGAGGATCACAACAGAAAAGGAAACTCGAAACATCATGAATTCCAAAGAAATATAACGCGCGACTCTAAGGTCGAAAGAATAAACAACACTAGTCTCTATCTGAAATAAATACATGTTTGGTTGATGGAGTTTCTAGATACAACAGACTAATAGTATACAAAGTATAATGATGGTCACGATGCAAGTGAACCCACCTACTAGCAAATCACCCGGAAAAGGATGTATTGCCAGCAAAGCCGTAATGAAACCTGTACGGCAAAACCTGCAAGAAACTGTGGCACAACGGGGGTGAGTTGCCAACTCGTGAGTAGAAAACATCTACGAACAAAAATCGCATGAATAACGCAATCCTAAGTCATACGATCATAATATATCCTTAAATAAATAACCTGCAGCCGATAACAATGGCTTGGGTATACCTCTAAACAACTGTAATACCAAGTGCTCGTGTCAGTGCCTCAGGTAGCAATATATCATATGGATGAGGTATGAATGCATGAAAACAGAATAAATGTAAATGAAGAAACTGCTCTCATAATTTAGTGAGATTTCTTTATTTTCAAAATGAGGTATCATAAATGAAATCAGTATAAACAGTGTCTAGCATCGAGAAAAAACATAAATCCAAATATCTCAATATCTCAGGCTCCGGCTATCCGTACTGGCCTGGATCATCAAATCTCAGTACCTCAATATCTCAAATCTCAATGTCTCAATCTCACTATTTAGGGCGCCGTCAGTCTAGACCGGCCCCTAATATCCATCAAAAGACCACGACGGTATCCTCCGGATATCCGACGCGTCCGGTAAAATCACTAGTAGGTATACTTCCCCAACCAGGCTCATTGTCTATTACTCGAACTTCTTTCCCCGGGGTACCTTACCGGGTCCACCATGTAGCCGAAACGGTTCATCCAACTCCTCGAATCGGGTCTCGAAATCCATCAGTAAACTCATGGTGGACGACTCATACATCATGGGAAAACCGTATTTTTTATTTAAAAAGAGAGAGAGAGAAGAAGTTTATTTATGTTTTTGCGGTTTCCCCCAAATCCAAGAAATCTCATGAAAATCCGAATCCAAATCATCAATATCCCGTAAAACAGTGAATAATAACATGCATGAAGTAGGAAATAATAACTACAATGTCTAAACTAGCATATAAGTCAAGCACACTAATATCATGTCTAAACTATTAGCTAACAAGCTATATCAATGAAATAGTATTCTCTAAAGTGTACGTGACATGGCAATTACCGATGATGATGTGTGTGAGCCGACAAGTAAGTCTACGTGGAGCATACGCATCATTGGTAATGGTGCTGGTGTTCTAACAGCATGATATCAACAATGCAATATGAAATCACAATATAAGTATGCGATGCGGAGCGAACAACAATAATGTGCGGGAGCTGAATACTTGACACAACGATAACTAATCTGCATTTAATATAATATGAGTCATACAGTGGTGCTATTTGAAATAACACGAATCATGGGGTTTTGGAAATAAGGGCTACGGTGTTTTTAAGAAAAGATACGTCTTTTGAAATATCCATAGAATCCCTTGACCTGTCATTTAAAATACCCATGGTCCATTAGTTTTTAAAATAGGTAGGAATCTAATCTAGTTTAACAACTACACTAAACTATACGGCTGAACTAACAAGCTGAATTAAAGGTAAGGCAACCGCCTAACATCTGAGTCGACACACTCACACACACACACACACACATATATATTAGTCGGTGATCCATCCTCGATAATATCACATCCGATACCATATCTATAATCAGATATTCCCAAGTCAAGAGTGCGGATCTATCATCAATATATAGCTCGTACGTAAATCCGTCGTACAACACCCCAAATCAGGGTACGGGTCAATATCACATTCATCATAAAGAAGTATACATCACCCAATGCGACCCATTATAGCTATCTTAACATATCTTATTTCATGTCTCGATCACAAGTCAACTATTCTATGTATATCACCATTCACATGGTATCGTCGTCCAAAGATCCGCTATAACATCATGACGTATCTCAAATACGAATCCTGCCATATCACCGATCTCACGGTCTCAAATCAAATCTCATCGACTCACCTCAAATCCCAAATACTATCCTTAAATCCAGTATATGAACACATAGTCCCATACCCATGTGAACACATAAATATATATTCCCTTATACGCACATATGAAAGAAGAATGTATGCAAGTATGGGTGTGTGTGTATGTGTGGTGCAACTACTATTCTAGGGTTTCACAACACTAAACCAATCCAATCACACCTAGAATCCATCTTTATCATCAATAATCTCAAACAATATATAATCAATATATGTATGTATACGTACTCGTTGTAAGTGCACGGTGGCGCCCCGGCCGACAATCCGACGCCGGAATGCGGAAGCGATGCTTTTCTTTAAACTTTTTAACCGGCACCACCGCGCACTATAAACCCGAATCGTGCCATTAAACTAGTCCTAGCTAACAAGAGAAGGGGGTAGAGAGATATACCGAGCGATCCGCGTCCTCCGGTCTTCTCGTCGTCGTCCCGATCTCCCGCGGAATGTCCCATCTCCACCTCCTCGCCGGAAGGGCACCACGTCGCCGGCTTCTTTTACGGGCTCCCACCTCTGGGCCGAGGCAACTCGGGCACGAAGTTGGCGAGCCGACGTGCCCAAGATTTGCTGTAGAAAACGTGTAGTGCTCTATGTCTCATTTGGGGTTACTTGAAGTTGCCTTTG
Organism: Agapanthus africanus; assembly: GCA_030015575.1. NCBI lineage: Eukaryota > Viridiplantae > Streptophyta > Magnoliopsida > Asparagales > Amaryllidaceae > Agapanthus > Agapanthus africanus. The sequence continues at coordinate 312,082,978 of CM057343.1, read as the reverse complement.
GTGGAGGATTGAGATGTAAGCCTTTTGTGGATGAACTTAGGAATTTTTGTAGCATGAAAAGAGCAAAAATTCCCACACTAAAATAATAGGCAGCCCCGCTTTGGCTTGGCCGGCCATGGCATGGTGAAGGGAGTGAGAAAATGAGAGAGGAGTCTCACAAGAATAATCCAAAGGAGAGAGAGAGAGAAAAGGCTATCATGAAAAGAAATGATCACAAACCCAAACCCACACTCCATCAACCAATCATCACATCCAAAGTCAAGCTATCATGAAGAAGAAAATCAAAAGATGGTGCAACCATCATGAAGCAAGGATATACAAATACCACCCTCCACAAATGCTTATTTGCACAAATGCAAATAAGCCCTCCTCCACCAATCTTCGTCCAATGAAAGATACAAAGAAATATGGCCGAAACGGAAAACAAACTGGCAACTCCAAAAACTGATCCCGTAATAAATTACAGGAAAAACCCGCTACTGTGTATACACACCCGCATTTGTATTCCGACCGAAATACAAATGCAATGAGACAAAATCTACACTGTGCAATACTAGGATCCGGCTTAAACCAAAGCCTGCTAGTATTAACCGTCCGATCCTGATCCGTGCAATGCCGCACGTATCTGATCGAACCCTGCCATATCTCCATACGGCCACTACAGCGTTTCGCCCGAAACTTGAGAAACTGGCCTGTCGGGGACTCTAAAGACTCGTCAATACATTGGTTGTAGATTTAACCACTAGCACGTCAGAGGTATTAGCCTATACGTAACGGGCTACCAGGAATTGACCAAAAGGGACGTCTTTGAGCGAACTCAGCCTGACACCTTACTGAGCCTATCAGTGACAATATCCGTACTGTCCGGTCCGTTCATCTATGAGCATCGCATGGCGGGCCTAGAGGGTTGGTAAAAGTCAGACCCCCAAAAGCGGTACAAGTCGTGTCGGAGTGTAGCCCAGAACACCCTGAGATACTACTGGAATACCTACCAGTAAATCTCCTGCCTTGGCCAAGGACTTTCATGTAAGGGCTCTCCTAGACACAACGCGACCTCACCCGCAATACCGGGAGAGACGAACCCCCGAAGATCCACTCACTGCCTCCTTGTGGCTCGGGACTGTACCCAACTAAAACCTGTTTGCACGTCTCTTTGAGCGTGGTAGGGTAGTAATCAAAGTACAGTAGGAACTCACACGAGACAAATGACGATCCTCAGGTCGATGAACTAACCTGTACACATGTCACCAGGGAACTGCTATCTGACGTCAGGTATAAGACCAACTAGCATGTTCCCGGAGAGTCCTGTCCAGTGTACTCATAACCCAATGAGCACCTGTATAAATCTTAGGTGAACCAACTGACACCAGTGGCTTGTGAGACCGGCCACCGCCCCTCGTCGGGGTCTCGACCGTATACACTAGTCTACTCTGGAGTATCGTTGCCCTGTCTCGAAACTCGCATGACTAGGGACCTTTTAAGGATGTGCTTATAGACTACCAGCTCTCACATAAATGATCGTCCTCATACTGCTTGCAGTCAAGCAAGAATCCTAGGGGCTCTATCAACGTGTATTAGCGACCTGTCAGGTCACCTAATGCAGTACACGATGATAAAGGTAAACCAGATAGCATACTATCATCTTGAGTAAGACTGTCATACCAGGATAGGTCCTCCCTCAATCATTGCAATCACGTGCCTGTGATCCAATAATTGACTCTGAGGGCACTATCTCCAACAATCTCCCACTTGCACTCAAGGCTAATTATTGCGATGTCGCATACTCACAGCCCGTGTGATACCGAACACCCAACTCCTATACTAGTCAGTCTCACAAAGCTCGTTTGTGAAACTATTGCATTCGAGGAATAGCCTCAGTAAGTGGATCCGCTCTGATGTTTCTTTCTATATCTCTCTATATCTCAAGTTCACGGAGAAAGCCATCTCCTGAAATGAGCAATACCTGTCTTAGAATGTGTCTGGATGTCTGATGGGACCTAGCTCATAAATGAACTCCAAATCCAAACTTCTTAGACTGTATCGTCAACTGAACTTAATCAGTATCCTGCGCCATGCCTCCCTCAGTATCCCCTTGGACCACCTGTCCAAAATACTGCCCCTTGTCAGAAGGAAAACTATAACTCTTACAACCTCCCTGTCGTCCAGGTCACCTTGGAAGCCTGGAATGATAACTGTCTCCTGAACGAGGCCGTTGTTATCATATCCTTAGAACATTCACTTATGTTCTAATGCTGCTTCCGATTGTTTCTACAGGATTGGATTAATGTCAACTTCTTGCATCTACGGAAAAAACAACATCTGGTGTGGTACTTGACATCTCATGATTGACTCAATTGCCTAAGCAAGTGATCTGCCAATCATGCACATCCCTCTCCCCTTTAGTCTGTAAGACACCTTTAGAGAGGGTGACTCCATCATCTGCAGGTACACTACCGTGCATGGAGTCGCCCATTCTAAATACTCATAGAATGCTATCTAAGTACCCAGATTGGGAAACTACCCAAATCTAGATCTAAAACCATAGATCTAGTAACCAGAATGTCTTGATATTATGTCCAAGTCCCATGTGGAGAAACCACTGTGTGACGACCAAAGTATAACCGATCGTAGTATAGGAATATCACTTCCTACTCTGTGTATGTCATCCAAATACCAGGACATCACACCCTACTACCTTCTTAACAGATCCATCCCCTATTCTGATGAAGTCAAAACTATGACTGTCACATCAGAAACAGATGATCTATCTCCGCTATTTCTGCTTTAGTCTATAAATAGACATAAGCCACCTGTCCACCATGCTTCCGCTGCTCCCACTGACTACGACAACCCTCTGGCAGAGTCATATAGACGTACACTTCTAAAGCTAGTTTAGAACGACGCTATACTCATCCTCCTGCCGGGTCTCACAGTCTGGAACAACAGCAATGGCAAGTCTGGGTAAACAAGAACCTCCCTGTCACCGTCTTTGAGGCTACCGGAGTACCTCTCGGGTGCCTGAGGTACCCACCGTATCTGCGGAGTGGCCAATGGAATGTCAAACCAGATTGAATCTTTAGGTTCTTATCAAATCTTCAGTAATCGTTTGCGGTTCTGGAATCACTTCCAGTTCTACCATACTCCCACTACTGTTTTCTGAAAAAAATCTATTTTTATTAAAACTGTAGCGAGTTAAGAACAATATCACTATTGATCTTCCAGATGGTAGAAAGTCAACCCTCATCATAGCCCGGGTCAACCCACAAACAGCCATTACAGAAACGTACCTTGAGTTATCCAGAGTCTGGTTTTAAGCATAAGCCGGACAACTCCCCGTACGTTAACATCGTCAAGTTATGAACTGTTCTATATCCAATATAGAAACAGTGGCACTGATTTAATTGAACCGGATTCAAATCATGCAGCTGTCTCCAGTGCATGTCAAGTAAATGGAAGGAGGCCGATCAGCGTTACTCAACTTAGGAATGCTTCCAATTATGAGTAACCTGAAATAGAAGCAATTTCTCTTAATCATTACTATCACCTGAATACCGTACACAAGTATCTACATCTTCGATCTCCTTGAAGAATCCCGATACTTGCAACACCTGGTTCTCTACTTTATTCATATACCTATAACTTCTCAAAACTCAGACGCTGTGTTTCAACGAAACACTTATCTAAGAACTAGAGAAGTCATAAGTAACCCGAATATAGTACGAGGTCCAACCCCTCTGTCCTAATGGACACTGGACAATATACAATACTCTGTACAAGTCCCTTGAGTCTAAAAACTCACTCCCTGTGTGTTGTAGGTTGAAAACTGTACTTATGGTTAAGAAGAATTACACCGCTGTTTATTGCTCCTTACCTAACCATCCACTGATATATAGGTAAATGTCATAGACATAATTTCAAAAAGGTATATCTCACTCTATGAAAATAGACTTACAGATATATCAATTTGAAATTGGTGCATAACAACGGATATTCAAAACCAAATATTTGTCGTCCGGCAAACAACCCAGGTGACTTCCTCAAATATCACCAATTACAACGAATTCTGATATAATGAGGATGATCACCTAATTCCCAATAACTTACTCCCACTCATTATCTGTAAAACCACACAGATGTGGGAATCAAACCTGGTAAATACACACCCTGGAGCAAGTGTCTAATCGGGAAATCAGTTTTCTTTTAACAGTACACATTGAAATGTTTCATAGGGGTATTCGGGTATTCCTAGTAATGCCTCTTCCATTATCCAGATTCACAACTATAACCATATATTTCTTTGCCACCTCTCCAAATCCCTTTATATGTCTTTAGTCATTACCTTCTGTACACCCCTTTAGGCCAAATGGTTTTCTTCCTTCCCTACCATTCGGCACCAGCCTATGGTTTGGAAGAAGACTATCCAATAATCATAATGGGTGTACTGTCCCAATCCTAGGAACACTCGCAATGCGAGAGAAGGTGAAGATAAAAGACACCTGAATAAACCTTATTCCTATTTCTCCTGAACCAGAATCCATCCCCGAACTGGAACAAGTTCCTTTTGAGTTCGTATATAACCATACGATGGAATATCCAATAAACTGTGGATCTTCGTAGTGATACGGAGTGTCCTGGAGAAATACAAACGTGATGTGGGAGTGGTAATGAAATACTTGGTTTGGTCGTGAATATCAGTCACAATTTACTTTGCCCTCTTACTAATCCCTTTCTTTGTCTTTATATAATACCTTCTGTACACCATTTAGGCTAATTGGGTTTCTTCATTCCCTATCGGTCGGCACCTGCCTATGGTTTGGAAGAAGACTGTCTAATTTTCGTAATGGGTGTACTATCTCCTAATCTAAGGGGCACTCGTAACCTGAGAGAAGGTATGAGGAAAAGACAACTGAATAGTCCTATTCATTTTCTCCAGAACCGGAAACCACCCTCGAATAAATCCCTTCGAGTTCGTATATAACCATACGATGGTTTTTTCCAATGGAAGTGGACGTTCGTAGTAATACGGGGTGTCCTGGAGAAAAGGGTAAAAGTAGGAGTAGCAATGAGGTCTGCAACTCTGACAATCCAAAAGCCAGTGTTAAGAAGGTTCGGTTAATTTTGGTCTCTAAGTCATAGTCTACGGTCGGGTCAATGGTCGCTGCCAAAGAGAGAGATAAAAGAAACACTCAGCGTGCACTCTAACCTAGATCAGAATGGTTACCAATTTATCTAATCTGGAAACCTCCCACTGTACCGTCAAATTCTCCTCCAAACCTGAAAGAAGAATTAGTCGGGATCACCCGAGGAGTAAACCAACTCATCAGTGGGAATCGGGATCCAACTATCATCGCATGATAACGTGACGGAATCCGCTCACGCTATCACACTCCAGAAGGTATGCGCATATCTGGCAAGTTTCAGTTTCTTTAGAAACTCCCGATGTGATTTTTGCCCCATGCTTTTATGACCTTGGCGTGAGGTCAAAATATCATAAGTCACATGTCAAGTTCTACCCATCATTGTCTAGGTTAATTTGAACCCACCCGTACATACCCTTGACGTAGGCCAAAATAATAGTACGACTGTCCCAAACCAACGCAACTATCTATGCAACAACTAAACATCTGGCAGCTACTAATCATTATGTCTTGGCGTGAGATCAAAATACATGGCTTGAATACTACCGAATATTTAACCGAAATGATGGAGGGCTACGAATGGTTTCTGGCGAAAACCTTTAACGTAATGAACTTGATATCGTTGAAAAAACCGGATAGCTTTATAAAAATATAGTGACGAAAACCTTTGGTAAAGAGGTCACTCCCGGTGAAGGGATCTCGGCTCTTTCCCCATAGAATGAGGTGCAGGATATTCCAACTGAATACCATGATGCAAAGCAAAAGTAATCGGCTATAGTGAAGTTATTGCCCTGACGCAAACTTCTGTCCAAGGGGTCACTCCCGATGAAGGGATCTCGGCCCTTGCCTCGTCGACTGAGGAGCAGGATTTTCCAACTGAATACCACGATGCAAAACAAAAGTGAATGTCCTTGCAATAACAGCTTTTTGAAAAGTGTTCCAACAACATCAGATTAGGTTTGTTTAACTTGCATTGATCCGAATCAACGCAGTCCCATCAATTGATCACACCAATAAAGAACGAAAATAATGACGTACGTATATGCCATCCGCATTCGCCACTGGGTCCCGTCATTACCCGTTAGGTTAGCTAACTAACGACAGAGCGGGGACTGGACTAGCGCGGATGCAAAACATATACAACATCTACTAGTATATATATCAATATATAATATTTCTCTCAAGGCGTGATAAAATGCAACATCACAGAAATGTACAGCATCACAGAACAATACAGATATCTGGGATCCCCGAGTTTCACAGAGCCGCTACTGAAACCCGACGTTCCCCTGGTCATGTGGATAGCCTGTGCAATGAAATCCTAGACCCCTACGGGTGCGGCAAGTTACCTGCCAATACCTGAAGCGAGGCAGCCCCCTTCAGCAACGTGAATGGACCACCCAGCACTTCACGGAATCTGGTAACTTGGGCACCCCTCCTGGGTCAACCTGTACCCCCTATGAGTGCGGTGAATAGCCCGCCAATTCTAGAGTGAAGCCCCCTCCATCTCATTGCCATGAGATGCGGGCTCGTTGCCCTCCAGAACCCGGCTATCCGTGCACCCCTCCGCGGGGTAATCCTAGTACAGAAAGTAAAATATACATACAACGGGTATATCGACCTCGACCCGGTCATGCCCCAAAAGAATAATATACAACAGACAGTGATGGCAGTCCACATGTCGGACGCTCGCCCCGCAATATCAAATGTACATAATACGACCAAAACTGTACTAGCATTGCATCCAGGCTAACCCCCACGACCAATCCGCAACATCATAGCACAATCACAGAACATCAATGTGAATGTCACGTTCGCAAATCCGTCTAACCAGGCTATAGCAGTGAAACAGGATTTACCGATCAAGTGACATTCAAGGTCGCAGATATAATGTAAATACTGTGAACTAATATGTTTAAATTTTTTTGATCGATCAAATTTTACCAAGTGGGCCCCAAGCACTACTGTAGCACTCAAAGAAATCTGGGCCCAAAAAATAATATTCCAAAAACCCCTATTTTCAATTCAGGAGCTTTCTGTAAAAAATTGGTGCACTGAACAGTTAAAACGGTGGCGGAACCGCGGCCCAAGCATGGGTTTGGCCGCGGTTCCGTGGTGGGATAATGAGATCGCGCGACCAAATTTTTACAGGAGGCTTATACTTCCCTGCATATCATTCTGCAACTACCTGAAAAATTTTTGGAGTCCAAAAAATTTCGACAGAAACTGATGCTATTGTAAACGCGGGTTTTTGGAATTTTGTTCGATCGAAAGTGTAAACACATTATACAAAGCTAGACTAGGTTAATGGCGAGGCTCTGATACCACTGTAAGTGCACGGCGGCGCCCCGGCCGTCAATACGACGCCGGAATGCGGAAGCGATGCTTTTCTTCAAACTTTTTAACCGGCACCACCGCGCACTATAAACTCGGATCATGCCATTAAACTAGTCCTAGCTAACAAGAGAAAGGGGTAAAGAGATATACCGAGCGATCCGTGTCCTCCGGTCTTCTCGTCATCGTCCCGATCTCCCACGGAATGTCCGGTCTCCACCTCCTCACCGGAAGGGCACCACGTCGCCGGCTTCTTTTACGGGCTCCCACATCTGTATCGAGGCAACTTGGACACGAAGTTGGCGAGCCGACGTGCCCAAGATTTGCTGTAGAAAACGTGTAGTGCTCTATGTCTCATTTGGGGTTACTTGAAGTTGCCTTTGGTGGAGGATTGAGATGTAAGCCTTTTGTGGATGAACTTGGGAATTTTTGTAGCATGAAAAGAGCAAAAATTCCCACACCAAAATAATGGGCATCCCATCCTTGGCTTGGACGGCCATGGCATGGTGAAGGGAGTGAGAAAATGAAAGGGGAGTCTCTCAAGAATAATCCAAAGGAGAGAGAGAGAGAGAGAGAGAGAGAAAAGGCTATCATGCAAAGAAATGATCACAAACCCAAACCCACACTCCATCAACCAATCATCACACCCAAAGTCAAGCCATCATGAAGAAGAAAGTCAAGAGATGGTGCAACCATCATGAAGCAAGGATATGCAAATACCACCCTCCACAAATGCTTATTTGCACAAATGCAAATAAGCCCTCCTCCACCAATCTTCGGCCAATGAAAGATACAAAGAAATATGGCCGAAACGGAAAACAAACTGGCAACTCCAAAAACTGATCCCGTAATAAATTACATGAAAACCCCGCTACTGTGTATACACACCCGCATTTGTATTCAGACCGAAATACAAATGCAATGAGACAAAATCTACACTTTACAATATTAGGATCCGGCTTAAACCAAAGCCTGCTAGTATTAACCGTCCGATCCTGATCCGTGCAATGCCGAACGTATCTGATCGAACCCTGCCATATCTCCATAGGGCCTCTACAGCGTTTTGCCCGAAACTTGAGAAACTGGTCTGTGGGGGACTCTAAAGACTCGTCAATACATTGGTTGTGGAATTAACCACTAGCACGTCAGAGGTATTAGCCTATACGTAACGGGCTACCAGGTATTGACCAAAAGGGACGTCTGTGAGCGAACTCAGCCTGACACCCTACTGATCCTGTCAGTGACAATATCAGTACAGTCCGGTCCGTTCGTGTATGAGCATCGCATGGCGGGCCTAGGGGGTTGGTAAAAGTCAGACCCCCAAAAGTGGTACAAGTCGTGTCGGAGTGTAGCCCAGAACACCCTGAGATACTACTGGAATACCTACCAGTAAATCTCCTGCCTTGTCTAAGGACTTTCATGTAAGGGCTCTCCTAGACACAGCGCGACCTCACCCCTAATACCGGGAGTGACGAACCGCCGAAGATCCGCTCACTGCCTCCATGTGGCTCGGGACTGTACCCAACTAAAACCTGTTTGCACGTCTCCTTTGAGCGTGGTAGGGTAGTAATCAAAGTACAGTGGGAACTCACACGAGACAAATGACGATCCTCAGGTCGATGAACTAACCTGTACACTTGTCACCAGGGAACTACTATCTGACGTCAGGTATAAGACCAACTAGCATGCTCCCGGTGAGTCCTGTCCGGTGTACTCATAACCCAATGAGCACCTGTATATATCTTAGGTGAACCAACGGTCACCAGTGGCTTGTGAGACCGGCTACCGCCCCTCGTCGGGGTCTCGACTGTATACACTAGTCTACTCTGGAGTATCGATGCCCTGTCTCGAAACTCCCACGACTGGGGACCTTTTAAGGATGTGCTTATAGACTACCAGCTCTCACGTATATGATCGCCCTCATACTGCTGGCAGTCAAGCAAGAATCCTAGGGGCTCTATCAACGTGGAATAGCGACCTGTCAGGTCACCTAAAGCAGTACACGATGAAAAAGGTAAACCAGATAGCATACTATCATCTTGAGTAAGACTGTCCTACCGGGATAGGCCCTCCCTCAATCATTGCAATCACGTGCCTGTGATCCAATAATTGACTCTGAGGGCACTATCTCCAACATTCGTATACATCACCACGAACTGCGGGGGTGCTATACGCCATCCACCCGACTTCTCCCCATAGATAAAAATCTACTCACCTTGCTTCTTGTGTGCCGATGCCGATGTCTCCATCTTTATCTTCAACGCCTCGACATCACGTGGGGTACCTACAAAGATAACACAATCGCAAAAGCATATGAAAATCACATCGGAAAACCAAAACGTTATACGCTACGCCCATAGGTAATAACCTATAGTCTCGAATGCAAACACGACCAATAACCCTTTGCCGTTGACGTTCAAACGCCACCCGACAGAAACAAATCACCAAATACCAAAATCCATGCTAAAACAAGTCGTAAACCATGTGCCAACACAAGAAAACTACTCTAGATTCTATCCTAGATGGAATCAGTCAAAATTGCATATACCAAAGGTCAAATTTACTGGAGATAGGGCCCTGAAGCAAAAATGAGACCAAACACACCTTCTCTGGCTGTAAATTGCAGCCAGAAGGGATTTATTGGCGGCTTTAAGGAGGAGGTAGGGGCTAGGGTTTTGTATGGTGGATCCTAGTTGCCTGCACAACTCACTGTCAAACCAAAATTATTTTCAGGTGACCCGGGTGTTAGCAGATTTCCAAAAACACTCACAGAATTACAGTTTTTCCCGATATCGTTTTCATAACTCCGTATTCCGGGTTCTAATTTCTGGTTTGGTCCAATGTAACATCACACTAGGGGTTGTAGTCCCTAATTACACCTCAATTCACCTTTGATTTCAATTCAAACCCTAAACCCTAACTTGGAATTTCCAAAGTCCTCAAAACCACACCATATCGACATGAAAGAAGTATAGATGCATAAGAAATCGAAATACTACTCTAAGGGTGCAGAATTTATCTCCTTTGGCAACTCAAGAATTTTCTTGAGTTGCTCAAAGTCCTCAAAATCCATTCTTTCTAGGTCTAATGTGTAGCTAGTGAGCTTGGGAACAATTTTTGTGAAATGGGAATGAGGTTTTGGGGTTGGATCCATGGTGTTTTGGGGAATTGAAGGTGGAGGAAGAAGAGGGGGAGCAAGAGCAGCAGCAGCCCATGAGGGAGAGGGGAGTGAATGAGAAGAAGAAATGATGGGGATGACTCAAAACAAAAGGGTTGACCTATTCTTTCTCTCTCATAATCATTCTATCACTTTTTCTCTTTTCTTTTCTTTTCCTTTATTTCTTCTCACATAATGGTAACCCTAGGCAACCATACACCCACAACATGTAAGAAAAAGTGACAAGTGTGGAAAAATGATATGTGCATGTTTTGCAAAAAAAATGCTAAAATCCAATTAGCGATTTTTAATCGCGATTAGCACTAAATTAGCATATAACTAACCATAAAAACTTTAAAATGGCGTAATTCCTTAAAATACCCTATTTTAGAATTTTCCATAATTTTTCAAAAATTTTCCCCATTTATCGGTATTTAATTATACCGAAATATTAAAATATTCATTAAAATAGTATTAAATTATGAAAATTCCCGAAAATAATATTTTATTTTTTGAAATGTTACAATTATATATGTGATATATAATATTGTAACAAGTTATGTTTACAAATGCAACATAATTAGTGGAGATTAAACATGGTTAGGGTTTGATGTGGGTTAGCCTTTTCTTGAAGCTTTTAGAAGCTTTTGTTTTGTTTTAAGCAAAGATATTATGTGTTGATATTTTGGAGATATTATTTAACCCAACCCAAACCCTTAACCCTAGTCAACTCTCTATATGAATTAATACTTGATATTATTAACTCAAAGGTTCTTCTGTAAGTATAGTAACATTTTCATTATTCATCACAAAAGACTTCATCTTCTTCTTCCTCCTTAAGCTTACTAGCTTTTGATTTTGTGATGAGCATGTGTGAGAAATTGATAATAAAATAGAGCTAAAATCCTACTTCATCATCCTCATATAATCTAGCCACTTAGATTAGGGTGTTCACTTCATTAATACTTGATTAGAGAAGTGAGAGCTTGAGTTAAAGATTCTTTAAGGTAGACCATCTTCGAAAAGGAAGAATTCAAGCAAGCATGGATCGTTCGGCTTGTGGAGCCTTTCTTGAGTCCGGGTGATCATGGATCGCGGCGAAGGGACTACTACTCGGAGCTTATCAAGCGAAGGAGTGGAATACAAAGGTTGTAATCCCTCTCTTAGATGTAAAGTTGTTTATATGCTTTATTAACCTTAATTATCTAGCAAAGATTCTTGCTTTGGGTTGTTCGACACTTTTAAATCTTAAATCGGGCATGGTTGATGCCTTATAGACCCTTGTGACAGTGCCTAGTAACCCTACAGTGGTATCAGAGCCTAGCTAGAGCATTAGGCGACGTGTTTACGAAGTTAAAAGTCCGATCAAACCCCGAAGCGTCAAATTTAACCCCCTCTCTGGAATTTTTTTTAAAATGTGGGTTTTACTCTATTAAAAATATTCAGAAAATTCAGCAGGTGATTCTATGGATAACTGTGAAATACGAGCTCCTAACGCCCTTAAGTCACCGCGGACCGCGGCAATACCATGCTTTGCGCGGCGGTTCCGCAGCCGTACATAGGTTTCAGGGGAAGTAATTTCTTGGGTTCATCCGTAGGTGTTAGTACATACTTCTGGGAATTTTTAATATTACTCAAGTGTTGAGTGTTCTGGAGATCTTGTGAATTCGTTGATTCGACCGGAAAGTTTAACTTCGTTTAGTTTTCCGGATAATTTAGAACGTATTAAAATGTTCGAACGGATATCAATAACTCACATTTTCCCGACACGAAAAACTTTCAAGTGTTCAATTTTTCTTGAGTTTAAAACTTTCGGAAAAACAAGCAAGCATATCTGTGGACCCTCTAGAAGAACGTAACCTTAACTCGATTATGTGACCGTTAAAACTGCCACTGAAACCCTTGGGTGTTTGGTAGTTTAGCGTTGCCACATGTGAGGCGTTGGTTTGACCCTTCTACGGCTAGTTCAATGGGGCTGTAACATGTTCTGGGATTTTTGAACTCCTCTCAAGTGTTGAGCTATTTCGGAATCTTGGGTATTTGTTTATTCGATCGGAAAGTTTAACTTTTTCTATTTATCTGGAATGTGATACAATATGTGGAATTCATATAGTTAGGCAAGAAATGTGAAGTATGTGATATTTCGGATTTAAGATGTCTAAAGTGATTGTGGATTCCAAATGTTGTAGTTTTACACTTTCTTTTCTGCGACCGTAAGTGTAGTATGTGGGGTATTGCCGTATTCGTTTCTATACATTAACGACAATCGGGATACACATACTTGCTTACATTGATGATATGAGAGATTATATGTTGCTGTGATATGTTATATTGGATCGTCGTGTTTTGAATAGCCGGGGGTTTTATGTGAGATGAGGGTTTTTATTTTCATACATGTAAAATTCTTTTTATGTAATATGCTTTTATTGGCGCACTTACAGGTTGAGGCTGATGTCACCATTGTATATTATTTACTTTTCCGCATTAGGATAGACCCGAGGAGGGGAGCACAAATAACTGGGTTCTAGGGTCCAGTAGGAGGCCATCTTGAGGAATCGAGACCGGGTCTGCTAACCTTGGAATTGGCAGTGTTACTTGCCGCTTTCGTAGGGGTCTAAGGATGTGGGTTTGGCTATTCATCGTGACCGTGGAATCCGTGTTTTATACAGGCTCGATGTAAAACACGGACGTCCTATTATATCCAATATTTCATATGTTATCTTCTGCTGCAATGTTCTGTGATGAGATCATATTACTGCCTGAGACGAATGCTTATACTATATATATGATATATAAATATTACAGCTTTTGTTTCTTCTGTGATGCTTAGGAAGCATAACTGATGTGATTTATTAATGAGATTAATAAAAGAAAAGAAATATAAAAATTGTTGTAGAATAAAAACTTTAAAAAAAAGGGTAGCTACAGTTTTGCTTTGCATAGTGGTATATATGATATACCCTGCACCTTATTCGATGAGGAAAGAGCCGAGATCCCTTCACCAGGAGTGACCTCTTTAGCAAAACTGGCAGATGCTACAAACTCACGGTTTAATTTTTGATTGCTTCTATAGTTCTTGCTTTGCACCGCGGTATATGTGATATACCCTGCACCTTATTCGATGAGGAAAGAGCCGAGATCCCTTCACCGGGAGTGACCTCTTTAGCGAAACTAGAAAAGCCTCAGAAACACTTCTTTTTCAAAATCACTTGTTTCTACAACGATATCAAGTTCATTACGCTCATGGTTTTCTGAAAAACCTGCATAGCCCTCCGTCATTTCAGATAAGTAATATTTAGTATTCGTGCTACGGTAGTTTGGCATGTGTCAAGGCGTAGTGTACGGTAGCTGATTACTACTTATCTGTAGCATGAGATGCTATTGGATTAGGGTATTCGTACGGCGTTGTTTAACATGCGTTAAGGGTCGTACGGGTGGGTTTAATTCAATCATGAAATGTACGGGTTGAACTTGACTTGCGATTTATGGTTTGTTGACCTTGTCAAGGTCATAGATCGCTAGGGGCAGAATATTATCGGGAATTTCAAGTGTTGAAATTTGCAATGAGATTGCATATCTCCTATTAGATAGTTGGATCCCGATACCCACGGCGAGTAAGGGTTACTCTTGGGAGTGTTTTACACAGGACAATTAGCCGATCAAGTAGGTGCCTAGAAAGGTGTTAACAGGGTTATGCATCTGGGAAAACGAGTTTTACTTTAATTAGGTACGTGTGAAAGCACGGGGAACCTCTCTCAAAGTACCAACACTGGCCTGGCTGAAAGATTGGCGAACTTGTAAGGTGTAATTAATCCCGGCTAGTCTTTCCTTTTAGGGTTCGAAGGAAGATTTGATAAAAACAGTAGGAGACATCTTGATTAGATAAGATAATAACCAATTAAATCTTGCAAGAGCATATGCTAAAGTGTTTTCTTCTCTCTCTCTCCAGGTAGCAACCATGTCAGGCCTTAATCAAGATAATAACATGGATGTATTGACTGAACCCGCTTATTATACTGAGCAGGAGAACGTTGATCCCGTTCTTTCTTATAAGTGTTATGAGACAGAGCAGGGAATAGGAGAATATCTGGATTCGCATGCCGCCCAATCGAAGAACAAGCATGTTGATGCATCTTCTTCGGGTGTGTTAGTTATTGAGAACTGTTTCTCAGTTCACCCTACGTCCTGGGTATTAGATACCGGATCGAGATCTCACATATGTAATTTGTTACGTGGGCTACGTAAAGGTAGAGAACTGGAAAAGGGTGATCATTCCATACAAGTAGGTGTAAGTCCACATTGCTCACCCCGGTTCTTACGGGGAGGCGGAAACGGCGAAAAACAATTTTTTTGGCGCAAAGGAAACATGGACTAAAAAAAGGATCTTTTCTAAACTACAAACTAGCAAACTACTAGAGATGTTATCTACTATGCCATAGAGATTATACCTCACGATACCGGTCCTTCGGGTCTTCATTTCGCTGTCCTGCTCCTCCATCCACGCTCCGAGGATCAATCCGGATCTTGGTCACCTCCGCGGCCTTCTTAAGTCGAAGACGATCCACCCGAGAGTTATGCTCCGAGCTCCACCTCGAGCCGAGGCAACTAGGGCAACAAGATCGCTAGTCTTGATGTCCTAGGATGTGTAGAAGAGATAGATGGAAGTGTTTGTCTATTTGGATCCTTTTTCTCTCAACACATGAGATCAAAGGAATTTTTCAAGAGGAGGAAGATGAAGGAGAACTTGCAACCATGGAGCTCTTTTCTTTTTCTTCTCACAAGAGAGAGAATGAGAAATGAGAAATGAATTCTCTCTTAAAGAAAAAAGGCACCATGGTTCAATAATGCATAAACACCATTATTACCAATCCTTTCATGATAAAGTTGATGGCTACTAATGACATGTCCATTTTCATAATCCAAAAATAAAAAGAAATCCAAAGAAAACTCTAGACCTCGCATGAAGGTCCAAGTCAACTTTGGTCAAACGGTCAACAAAGTCAAGTATGGTCAAATGGTCAAAGCAATTAGCCATCATATAATTATCACTAAAAAGATTAGTAAATAATGTCCCTGGCTCATAATGGTTTTGACCGAATGAACTGCCAAAACCCTAATGAGTCCGCCTCAAAATGGTTTTGACCGAATTAACTGTCAAAACCCGAATGAGGCACCTCCTCCTTCTCCGCTCCTCAAAACTGTGCATACACACAAGCATCCGCATTCCGTAGAATGTGAATGCACAGAAGACAAAACAAATCTATCCGTGCAATACTAGGATCCGTATTAAACTAAAGCCCACTAGTATTGCCTGCCCGAACAGCATACGCACACAAGTGCACGTAAGTGATCGTAGCCCAGCCGTAAAACCATACGGCCTCTACACGTTTCGTACAGTGCAGGGAAACTCTCTGTGTGGGACTCTAAAAACTCGACACTACGCCGGCAGTGGGTTTAACCACAGGCCGCAAGCGGCACTAGCTGTACGTAACGGTCCCTAGGTAGATGTCGATAAGAATGACGATGAGGTAAACCCATCCGAACTCCTACTGAGCCTGTATGTGACAATCTCCGTACAGTCCGGTCCGTTCATCTGAGAACATCGCACGGCGGGCCTAGGGGGTGGTAAACGTCAGTCCCCTAATAGCGGTACAAGTCGTGTCGGAGTGTAGCCCAGAACACCATGAGATAACACTGGAAACCTACCAGTATATCTCGGTTGCCCTGGCCAAGGACAACATGTGTAATGGCTCTCCTAGACACAGCGTGATGTCAACCCCTAATACCGAGAGAGACGAATCCTGTCTAACCGTCACTTCCTCCAAGTGCTTCGGGACTGCACCCAACTACTACCTGTTTGCACGACTCCGTTGAGCCGTGGTAGGGTAGTAATCAAAGTACAGTGGGAACACACTCGAGGAGAAGTGCCAGTGTCAAGTCAGCGGACTAAGCTGTACTCATGTCACCTGGGAACTGACAACTGACGATAGGTATAATACCAACCAACAGTTCCCGACGAGTATTGTGCAGTGTACTTGTAACCTAACGAGCACCCGCATAATATCTCCAGTACGACGTACTGATGGCTGTGGGACAGACCATCTCCCCTGCTGGGATGAGTAGCGCATACGCTAGTCTACTCCAGAGTATCGATGCCCTGTCTCGATAGTCCTACGACTAGGGATCTGTATAAGGATGTTCTTATAGATTACCCAGCCCCCACAAGTGTGACTGCCATCACAACGCTGGTAATCAAGCAAAGATCCTAAGGGCTCTACTAATATGTATAAGCGATATGCTAAAAAAAACACATACACATATTGAAGTAGAAACAAACCAAGTAACATACTACCATTTTGAGCAAGATTGTCTATACAACTGTGAATATCCCAAGCTTCCATCAAGTAATATACAAACTAGTATGATACAGTAATGGCCTCTAGGGCATATACACTGACAATCTCCCACTTGCACTAAAGCCATGTACTGGCGTATCGAAGACCTATCATCTCGATCAGCCGCTCGAACTGAGTCTGGGGTAGGGCCTTCGTGAGTGGATTTGCAGTGTTATTCTCCGAATTTACTCTCTTCACCTCGATCTCCCGGCGATCTACGATCTCCCTGATCAGGTGGTACCGCCTCAAAATGTGCCTGGACTTCGGATGGGACCTGGGTTCCTTCGCTAAATCTATAGCGCCGTTGTTGTCGCAATACAGCGGTATTGGATCAACAATGGTAGGAACCACCTGAAGCTCCGTGAGGAACTTCTTCTTCCAGACAGCTTCCTTTGCGGCATCGCAAGCAACTATGTACTTGTAAGTCCATATTACGACCCCCGGTGCTTACGGGGAGGCGGAAACGGTATAAAAAACAAATTTTTATCGCAAGAGGCAACATGGACTAAACAAGGTCGGGATCGTGTCTAAACTAAACTAGCATAAACGCTAAAAGGAGTTAGCTACTCGGATGAAGGTTATACCTAAACTTGAACTCCTTCTTCTTGAAATCTTGTAGAGGTTGATGGTTCTCTTTTCGTCGCCTTCTCCCGTCGAAGATGGATCCACCTCGAAGGTTCGACCTTAGGGCTCTTCCTCGATCTTTGAGTGAACTAGGGTTTCCGGCTTGCTAAACCTTGAACCTAGAATGAGTAGAGAGTAACTAGGGTTTGCTTTTCTTTTTAAAGAGAAGGATTCTCAACACATGAGAAGGTTTCTCTTTGCTAGAGGAAGAAGAAGATGAAAATGAGGAGAGAGAGAGGTTATGATAGAATGAGCTATTCTCTTTCTTTCTTGCAACCATAATGCAAAAGAAAAAGAATTATCAATAATAATAATAATGAAAATGAAAAGGTTGATGGAAAGTTTTAGAATGACCATTATCATTTCAAACATTAAATGAATTTGCTAGAATCAAAGAGCATCTTTCTTTTGTAATGATGATGGTCAAAACTTCAACCATGGTCAACAAGTCAACCATGGTCAACAAGTCAACAAAAACCAACCATGACACAATTTCATTTTATTATATATTATTAATTGATATAATACAAATCCATTAGGGTTTGGAAAAAAGACGACTGTCAACTGTGCATACGCACCCGTTCCGAAACCCTAATGAAAGTCATCTTCCTCTTCCTCAAATAACCGTGCATACACACCTGCATCCTTATTCCGAGGAACATGAATACGGAGATAAAAGCAACCCCAAAAACATATAACAGTATCTGACTCAAACCAGAGCCAGCCAGTAATATCCGTCCGGACTCTAAACGTGCACAAGTGCGCGGATGAGAACGAACCCTGTCGCAAAACCATGCGACCTCTACTCTGTTTTGCCCAGAGGCGAATACCCTCTGTGTGGGACTCTAAAGACTCGACACTACGCTGGCAGTGGGTTTAACCACAGACCGCAAGCGGCACTAGCTGTGCGTAACGGTCCCCAGGTAGATGTCGACAAGAAGGCTGACGAGGTGAAACCCCATCTGAACTCCTACTGAGTCTGAATGTGACATTCTCCGTACAGTCCGGTCTGTTCGTCTGATACATCGCATGTCGGGCCTAGGGGGCGGTAAAACGTCAGTCCCCCAATAGCGGTACAAGTCGTGTCGGAGTGAAGCCCAAAACACCCTGAGATAACACTGGAAACCTACCAGTATATCTCGCTTGCCCTGGCCAGGGACTACTCGTGTAATGGCTCTCCTAGACACAGCGCGATGTCAACCCCCAATACTGGGAGAGACGAATCCTGTCTAACCGTCACTGCTTCCAAGTGCTTCGGGACTGCACCCAATCACCACCTGTTTGCACGACTCCTTTCAGCCGTGGTAGGGTAGTGATCAAAATGCAGTAGGAATACACTCGAGGCGAAGTGCCAGTATCAAGTCAGCGGACTAAGCTGTACTCATGTCACCTGGGAACTGATAACTGACGATAGGTATAATACCAACCTTTCAGTTCCCGACGAGTCCTGTCCAGTGTACTCGTAACCCAACGAGCACCCGTATACTATCTCCAGTACGACGTACTGATGGCTGTGGGACAGACCATCTCCCACACTGGGATGAGAAGCGCATACGCTAGTCTACTCCGGAGTATCGATACCCTGTTTCGATAGTCCTACGACTAGGGACCTGTATAAGGATGTGCCTATAAATTACCCAGCCCCTACTAGTGTGACTGCCATCACAACGCTGGTAATCAAGCAAAGATCCTAAGGGCTCCACTAATGCGTATAAGTGATATACTGAAATAAACACAAGTACACATTGAAGTAGAAACAAACCAAGTAGCATACTACTATATTGAGCAAGATTGTTTATACAAGGTGAATATCCCAAGCTTCCATCAAGTAATATACAAACTAGTATGATACAGTAATGGCCTCTAGGGCATATACACTAACAATCTCCCACTTGCACTAAGGCCATGTACTGGCGTATCGAAGACCTATCATCTCGATCAGCCGCTCGAACTGAGTCTGGGGTAAGGCCTTGGTGAATGGATCTGCAGTGTTCTCTTCTGAAGCAACCCTCCGAACCTCGATCTCCTTGCGATCCACGATCTCCCTGATCAGGTGATACCGCCTCAAGATGTGCCTGGATCTCTGATGGGACCTGGGTTCCTTTGCTAAAGCTATAGCCCCGTTGTTGTCGCAATACAAAGGTACTGGGTCAACAATGGACGGAACCACCTGAAGTTCTTTTAAGAACTTCCTCATCCAGACAGCTTCTTTTGCGGCATCAGATGCAGCGATGTATTCCGCTTCCATAGTCGAGTCTGCAACGGTTTCCTGTTTGGAACTCTTCCAACACACCGCCCCTCCATTGAGGGTAAAGACAAAACCCGACATGGACTTGGAATCATCCTTGTCACTCTGGAAGCTGGAGTCAGCAAAGGCCTCAATCTGGAGGTCTTTTCCGCCATACACCAAGAACATCTCCTTAGTCCTTTTCAGGTACTTGAGAATGTTCTTTACTGCTATCCAATGTTTCTCCCCAGGGTTTGACTGATACCGGCTTACTACACTCAGTGCATAAGCTACATCCGGTCTGGTACACAACATCGCATACATTATAGAGCCTACCGCAGAAGCGTAGGGTATAATAGACATGCGATCCCTCTCCAAATCAGTCTTGGGAGACATCTCTTTAGAGAGGGTGATCCCGTGACAAGCCGGTAGGTTACCGCGCTTGGAATCTTCCATACTGAATCTTTTCAGTACGGTGTCGATGTACCTGGACTGTGAAAGTCCTAATATCCTCTTGGATCTATCACGATGGATCCGGATCCCCAGGATGTAAGAGGCATCACCCTGGTCTTTCATGGAGAACCTGTGTGACAAGAAACCCTTGACAGATTGTAGCATAGGAATGTCATTTCCTATTAAGAGAATGTCATCCACGTATAAAACAAGGAATACCACAGTTCTCGCTACAAATCTACTATAGATGCACGGTTCATCTGGATTTTTGATAAAGTCAAATTCCTTGACCGTCTCATCAAAACAGATGTTCCAACTCCGCGATGCCTGCTTTAGTCCATAGATGGACTTAAGCAACTTGCACACCTTTCCGCTGCTCCCACTCTGAATGAAACCCTCTGGCTGATCCATATAGACACACTCCTCTAAATTTCCATTTAGAAAAGCGGTTTTTACGTCCATCTGCCAAATCTCATAATCGTGGAAGGCAGCAATGGCAAGAAGGATCCGAATGGATTTCAGCATAGCCACTGGAGAAAAGGTTTCGTCATAGTCCAAGCCAGGTCTTTGACGGAAACCCTTTGCTACAAGTCTAGCTTTATAGGTTTCAACCTGTCCATCTACACCAATCTTCCTTTTGAAGATCCACTTGCATCCTACGGATTTTACCCCGTCTGGAGCAATGTCCAATGTCCATACTTTGTTGGTGTACATGGACTCCATTTCGGTCCGCATTGCATCCAGCCATTTTACCGAGTCAACGCTCTGAACGGCCTGCTGGAAGCTAGTAGGCTCATCATAGTCTATGATGCAATCCTCTCTATCCCCGTCTATGAGAAAACCGAAGTATCTCTCGGGCGGATGAGACTGCTTACTACTTCTGCGGAGCGGCATAGGAATGTCCTGTTCTTTTGAACCTACTGGCTCTTCTAAGTTTTCAGTAATAGCTTGTGGTTCTGGAATCTCTTCCAGTTCTATTGCGTCCCCACTTATCTGGGTTTCCAAAAACTCAGTTTCCAAGAAGCGGGCATGTTGAGAAACAAAAACCTTTTGTTCCTCAGCGGAATAGAACAGATACCCTCGGAGTTCTTTGGGTATCCCACAAACTTACACTGTACTGAACGTGCCTCGAGCTTGTCCGCATGCTGCTTTTTTACAAAAGCTGGACATCCCCATATCTTAAGGTACTTAAGACAGGGTTTCTTCCCACTCCACATCTGATATGGAGTGGTAGGCACAGTCTTGGTAGGAGCCTTGTTCAAGAGGTATGCAGCTGCTTCTAGTGCATAGCCCCAGAAAGATCGCGGTAACTCAGCCTTACTCATCATGGAACGAACCATATCCAATAGGGTTCGATTCCTTCTTTCCGATACACCGTTATGTTGCGGAGTGTATGGAGGAGTACGCTGAGAGAGAATTCCATTCTCTTTTAAATAGTCCAGGAACTCGGCACTCAAGTATTCACCACCTCGATCCGATCTTAGGATTTTAATACTTTTGCCTGTTTGTTTTTCAACTTCATTCTTATAATCCAGAAATTTCTCAAAGGCCTCGGATTTGTGCTTCATTAAGAAGACATGTCCATACCTAGAGAAATCGTCTGTGAAAGTAATGAAGTATGAATAACCGCTTCGCGCATGTGTAGACATTGGACCACACACGTCACTGTGTATGAGTCCCAAGAGCTCGCTCGCTCTTTCTCCGTGTCCAGTGAACGGAGTCTTTGTCATCTTTGCCATGAGACAAGATTCACAAGTGGCATAAGACTGATACTCGAACGGATCCAAGTATCCTTCTTTATGTAACTTAGTCAACCGTGTCTCATTGATGTGACCCAGTCTACAATGCCATAAGAAAGCCTGATTGATATCTGGAGACTTTCTTTTGTGTGTATTCTGGACATTAAAAATCTGTGGTTGGTTTAATACGTATATACCATTGCTCAGTGTACCTGACCCAATCAGAACTTGATTAAGGTGAATGTTTACAACATTACTTACAAACGCAAATTCATAACCTTCTTTAGAAACCAAAGATACAGAAATGATATTACAAGTTGCGTTGGGTACAAAAAAGCAATTACGCAAAACCAAAACATGTCCATCTGACATTCCCAGGTGATAGTCCCCCACGGCTTTAGCATCCATGCTAGCTCCGTTCGCAACTCTGAGGGTCATGTCACCTGCCTTCAAAAACCTACGGTTTCTCAACGCCTGCAAAGAATTACAGATATGAGATCCTGATCCGGTATCCAATACCCAGGAAGTAGAGTTTATAGAAAGACAATTTTCAATAACATACACACCTGAAGCTGAAGCCGCAACCTGCTTCAGTTCCTGTGTCCTGGCTTTCCAAGCCCTGCAATCTTTCTTCCAGTGTCCACTCTTGTGACAATAGAAGCATTCCTCTTTACCAACAAGCTTCCCCGCAATCTTTGTTGCCTTTTCCTTTCCCTTCGTACCCACTTTACTAACACCGCCTCTTGGTTTGGCGAGGGCTTTCTTCCTCTTGGCTTTCGCCTTGGACCTAGAGGAAGAAGATCCTCCTACAAACAAAGCGGGTGTATCCCTACCTTTCTGTAGGGTGCCCTCTGCGCTCCTCAGCAGGTTGAGGAGTTCTGAAAGTTCAACTTCCTTTTCTTGCAAGTTGAAATTCAGTATGAACTGGGCGTAAGTGGATGGAAGGGACTGGAGAATTATATCTGTATAGAGTTCACTATCCAACGTGGTCCCAAGTTCCGCGAGCTCCTCAGTGTAGCCAATCATCTTAAGCACGTGGTCCGCTACCGATGATCCGACGGCCAACTTTGTCGAAAATAACTTCTTCGACACTTCGTACCTTGCGATACGAGACTGCTCTCCATACAGTTCTTTTGTATGAAGAAATATGGATTCCAAATCCATATTCTCGTGCCTCCTCTGATGTTCGTTGTCCATCGAGGCAAGTACGAGGCATCTGGCCTTCGCGCTGTCAATCTCCCAAGTCTTACGGATTTCCTTATCCGCGACGCTGGAGGTGGGACCTGGGACGGGGGGAGCTTTGGTGGTAAGAAGATACCCCAGCTTGTCGTAAGAGATTGCCAATTTGACATTCCTGAGCCAATCTTTGTAGTTTGGCCCTGTCAGTATGTTTTTATCTAGAAGTAACTTAAGTCCAGTCATTTCGATTTGGTCGCTGCAGGGGGAGAGAAGAAACACTTAGCACGATGCTCTTGCAAGTTAGAATGGTTTTTAATTTGTCTAAACAGGATGGCTCCCACTGTCTCTCGAATCCCTCCTCATACCACAAAGGAAGAATTAGCCGGGATCAATCCCACCGTACAATACTTGCTTAACCGTTCAGCCAGGTCAGTGTCGGTACTTCGAGGGAGGTTTTCCAACGCTTTCGCGAAGTTCCTTAATTTAAGAACCTCTTTTCCCTGGGGGCGTAGCCCCGCTAACACCTTTCTAGGCACCTACTAGGTTTATAGCATTGATCGTTTAGTGAGAAATTTCCCGAAGAGTAGCATATACTCACAGTAGGATCGGGATCCAAATATCATCGCGTGACGAAAATGAAGGAATCCTACCATAATCATCACACTTCAAATGGTATGCAAATCTAGCAAGTTTCAGTACTTATGAAACTCCCGATGTGGATTTTTGCCCCATGCTCTTATGACCTTGATGAAGGTCAACAAATCATAAGTCACATGTCAAGTTCTTCCCGTCATTATCCAGGTTAATTTGAACCCACCCGTATATACCCTTGACGAAGGTCAACAAGGCAATACGACTGTCCCAAACCAACGCATCTATCTATGCTACATATGAACACCCAATAGCTACCAATCTCTATGTCTTGACGAAGGTCAACAAACATAGCTTGAATACTATTGAATTTTCATACGAAACGACGGAGGGCTACGAATGGTTTTGGCGAAACCGTGAACGTAGTGAACTTGATATAATCGATTGGAACGAGATAGCTTTTAGAAGGAGTGGCTCAAGCTCCGCATTTAAAAGTTAGTTTTGAAAAGAACCGAGTGGTTTTTCGAAAGTGTTCCAAGGACTTTAACTTGGTTTATTATCTTGCATTAGTTCTTTTAATGCGTGATATTCTTGCATTAGTTCTTTTAATGCGTCCCATCATTTAATTCCTACCATTGCAGAAAACAACCAAAATATGACGTACGCTTATGCCATTCGCATTCGCCACGGGGTCCCGTCATCACTCGTTAGGTTACTTAACTAACGACAGAGCGGGGGCTGGGCTAGCGCGGCTGTAAAACATAAGCAACGCCTAAATAGAAAGCAATGATAGACATTACAGATCACAGATGAATACATTGGATATACTAGCAATCCGCAATCCTTTCGAGCCTGCAATGAAAAGCGGATTACACGGTCGCGGTGAATAGCCAAATACCCCACCCAAGACCCCTACGGGTGCGGCAAACTACCCGCCAAGTACTCGGCAGTTTGTGCACCCCCTCCATGGGTCTATCCTAGGAGCAAAAACAGTAAAAAGAATTATACAATGACGGCTACAACCCCGACCCGGTTGTGCGGCCAAACAAATAATATAATTACATCAATTTACATTTACAATGAATGAAAGAAAAACAAAAGCTCATCTCACATCCACCCCGGCTATTCACCCGCGACAGTCCAACAGATTCATATACACAATCCAATATCAAACACAGATCATGTATAACCCCGACTAATCGACTTATAGCGATTAGCCGACGTTCAATACATGCAAGCATCACAGATATAACCAACATAGCCAAAGTGCAGTGAAGTTCGGAAAAAATACGGAATTATAGGACCCCAAAAGTGAATTTCAGTTCTGGAAAATCTGGGCACATATAATATATTTTAAAAATCCCAAAACCAACACAGACACACACTGCACGAAAAACGATGCACAGAAGACGACAAAACGCGGCGCTTCCGCGGCACATGCCTACCTAGTGCGGCGGAAGCGCGGCGGTTTGAACGAATCACTGCATCGTTTTTCTTGGGTGTTCACACAAAACCCTGAGCCGATTTTTGGAGTATAAAGTTTTTCATTTAGAGCAGAAAAAAATTCAACAGAAACTTAGGGTTTTGGTTTTTCCGGTTTTGTGATTTTTCGGTTTCGAACTTCCATACACTTCGCTACCAAGCTAGTTTAAGTTTAGTTAGGCTCTGATACCACTGTAAGTCCATATTACGACCCCCGGTGCTTACGGGGAGGCGGAAACGGTATAAAAAACAAATTTTTATCGCAAGAGGCAACATGGACTAAACAAGGTCGGGATCGTGTCTAAACTAAACTAGCATAAACGCTAAAAGGAGTTAGCTACTCGGATGAAGGTTATACCTAAACTTGAACTCCTTCTTCTTGAAATCTTGTAGAGGTTGATGGTTCTCTTTTCGTCGCCTTCTCCAGTCGAAGATGGATCCAACTCGAAGGTTCGACCTTTGGGCTCTTCCTCGATCTTTGAGTGAACTAGGGTTTCCGGCTTGCTAAACCTTGAACCTAGAATGAGTAGAGAGTAACTAGGGTTTGCTTTTCTTTTTAAAGAGAAGGATTCTCAACACATGAGAAGGTTTCTCTTTGCTAGAGGAAGACGAAGATGAAAATGAGGAGAGAGAGAGGTTATGATAGAATGAACTATTCTCTTTCTTTCTTGCAACCATAATGCAAAAGAAAAAGAATTATCAATAATAATAATAATGAAAATGAAAAGGTTGATGGAAAGTTTTAGAATGACCATTATCATTTCAAACATTAAATGAATTTGCTAGAATCAAAGAGCATCTTTCTTTTGTAATGATGATGGTCAAAACTTCAACCATGGTCAACAAGTCAACCATGGTCAACAAGTCAACAAAAACCAACCATGACACAATTTCATTTTATTATATATTATTAATTGATATAATACAAATCCATTAGGGTTTGGAAAAAAGATGACTGTCAACTGTGCATACGCACCCGTTCCGAAACCCTAATGAAAGTCATCTTCCTCTTCCTCAAATAACCGTGCATACACACCTGCATCCTTATTCCGAAGAACATGAATACGGAGATAAAAGCAACCCCAAAAACATATACCAGTATCTGACTCAAACCAGAGCCAGCCAGTAATATCCGTCCGGACTCTAAACGTGCACAAGTGCGCGGATGAGAACGAACCCTGTCGCAAAACCATGCGACCTCTACTCTGTTTTGCCCAGAGGCGAATACCCTCTGTGTGGGACTCTAAAGACTCGACACTACGCTGGCAGTGGGTTTAACCACAGACCGCAAGCGGCACTAGCTGTGCGTAACGGTCCCCAGGTAGATGTCGACAAGAAGGCTGACGAGGTGAAACCCCATCTAAACTCCTACTGAGTCTGAATGTGACATTCTCCGTACAGTCCGGTCTGTTCGTCTGATACATCGCATGTCGGGCCTAGGGGGCGGTAAAACGTCAGTCCCCCAATAGCGGTACAAGTCGTGTCGGAGTGAAGCCCAAAACACCCTAAGATAACACTGGAAACCTACCAGTATATCTCGCTTGCCCTGGCCAGGGACTACTCGTGTAATGGCTCTCCTAGACACAGCGCGATGTCAACCCCCAATACCGGGAGAGACGAATCCTGTCTAACCGTCACTGCCTCCAAGTGCTTCGGGACTGCACCCAATCACCACCTGTTTGCACGACTCCTTTGAGCCGTGGTAGGGTAGTGATCAAAATGCAGTGGGAATACACTCGAGGCGAAGTGCCAGTATCAAGTCAGCGGACTAAGCTGTACTCATGTCACCTGGGAACTGATAACTGACGATAGGTATAATACCAACCTTTCAGTTCCCGACGAGTCCTGTCCAGTGTACTCGTAACCCAACGAGCACCCGTATACTATCTCCAGTACGACGTATTGATGGCTGTGGGACAGACCATCTCCCACACTGGGATGAGAAGCGCATACGCTAGTCTACTCCGGAGTATCGATGCCCTGTCTCGATAGTCCTACGACTAGGGACCTGTATAAGGATGTGCCTATAGATTACCCAGCCCCCACTAGTGTGACTGCCATCACAACGCTGGTAATCAAGCAAAGATCCTAAGGGCTCCACTAATGCGTATAAGTGATATACTGAAATAAACACAAGTACACATTGAAGTAGAAACAAACCAAGTAGCATACTACTATATTGAGCAAGATTGTTTATACAAGGTGAATATCCCAAGCTTCCATCAAGTAATATACAAACTAGTATGATACAGTAATGGCCTCTAGGGCATATACACTAACAGTACTCTGCTTCCATAGTTGAGTCAGCAACGGTTTCCTGCTTGGAACTCTTCCAGCAAACCGCCCCTCCATTGAGGGTATAGACATAACCCGACATGGACTTGGAGTCATCCATGTCACTCTAGAAGCTGGAGTCAGCAAAGGCCTCGATCTGGAGGTCTTTTCAGCCATACACCAAGAACAACTCCTTAGTCCTTCTCAGGTACTTGAGAATGTTCTTTACCGCTATCCAGTGTTTCTCCGCTGGGTCCGACTGATACCGGCTTACAACGCTCAATGCGTATGCTACATCTGGTCTGGTACATAACATCGCATACATTATAGAGCCTACCGCAGAAGCGTAGGGTATAATAGACATGCGATCCCTTTCTAAATCAGTCTTGGGAGACATCTCTTTGGAGAGGGTGATCCCATGACAAGCCGATAAATTACCGCGCTTGGAATCTTCCATACTGAATCTTTTCAGTATGGTGTCGATGTACCTGGACTGTGAAAGTCCCAACATCCTCTTAGATCTATCACGATAGATCTGGATCCCCAGAATGTAGTTGGCATCGCCCAGGTCCTTCATGGAGAACCTCTGTGACAAGAATCCTTTGACTGACTGTAGCATAGGAATATCATTTCCTATTAGGAGAATGTCATCCACGTATAAGACGAGGAATACCATAGTTCTCCCTACATTCTTACTGTAAATGCATGGTTCATCTGGGTTTTTAATAAAGTCGAATTCCTTGATAGTATCATCAAAGCAGATGTTCCAACTCCGCGATGCCTACTTCTGTCCATAGATGGACTTTAGCAACTTGCACACTTTACCGCTGCTCCCACTCTGAATGAATCCTCCGGCTTATCCATATAGACACACTTTTCTAAATTTCCATTTAGGAAAGCCGTCTTTACGTCCATCTGCCAGATTTCATAATCGTGGAAAGCAGCAATGGCAAGAAGGATACGAATGGATTTGAGCATAGCCACTAGAGAAAATGTCTCGTCATAGTCCAAACCAGGTCTTTGACGAAAACCCTTTGCAACAAGTCTAGCTTTATAGGTTTCAACCTGCCCATCTACACCAATCTTCTTTCTGAAGATCCATTTACAGCCTACGGGTTTTACCCCTTCTGGAGCAAAGTCCAAAGTCCAAACCTTGTTGGTGTACATGGACTCCATCTCGGTCCGCATTGCATCCAGCCATTTTACCGAGTCACCGCTCTGAATGGCTTGCTGGAAGCTAGTAGGCTCACCATAGTCAATGGTGCAATCCTCTCTATCCCCGTCTATGAGAATACCGTAGTATCTCTCAGGCGGATGAGACTGCCTACTACTACTACGGAGTGGCGCTGAGATGTCCGGTTCTCCTGAACCTTCTGGTTCTTCCAAGCTTTCAGTAATAGCTTATGGTTCTGGAATTTCTTCCAGTTCTACTACGCTCCCACTTGATCCTTTTTCTAAAAATTGATGTTCCAGAAAGTGGGCATGACGAGAAACAAAAACCTTTTGTTCCTCTGCGTAATAGAAAAAATACCCCCTGGAGTTCTTTGGGTATCCTACAAACTTACACAGTACTGAGCGTGCCTCGAGCTTGTCCGCATGCTGCTTCTTTACAAAAGCTGGACATCCCCATGTCTTAAGATACTTAAGACATGGTTTCTTCCTACTCCACATCTGATATGGGGCGGTAGGCACAGTCTTGGAGGGAACCTTGTTCAAAAGATATGCAGCTGATTCTAGTGCATAACCCCAGAAGGATCACGGTAACTCAGCCTTACTCATCATAGAACGAACCATATCCAATAGGGTTCGATTCCGCCTTTCCGATACACCGTTGTGTTGTGGTGTGTATGGAGGAGTAAGCTGAGAGAGAATTCTATTCTCTTTTAAGTAGTCCAGAAACTCGGCACTCAAGTATTCACCACCTCGATCAGATCTCAGTGTCTTGATACTTTTGCCTGTTTTTTTTTCAACTTCATTCTTGTATTCCCGAAATTTCTCAAAGGCCTCGGATTTATGCTTCATCAAGAACACATGTCCATACCTAGAGAAATCATCTGTGAAAATAATGAAGTATGAATAACCAGTTCGCGCATGTGTAGACATTGGACCACACACGTCACTGTGTATGAGTCCCAATAGCTCGCTTGCTCTTTCTCCGTGTCCAGCGAATGGAGTCTTTGTCATCTTTCCCATGAGACAAGATTCACAAGTGGCATATGACTGATACTTGAACGGATCCAAGTATCCCTCTTTATGTAACTTTGTCAACCATGTCTCATTAATGTGACCCAGTCTACAATGCCATAAGAAAGCCTGATTTAATTCCGGAGACTTTCTTTTAAGTGTGTTCTGGACACTGAAAACCTGAGGTTGATTCAATACGTATATCCCGTTTTTCAATGTACCTGACCCAACCAGAACTTGATTTAGTTGGATGTTGACTACATCGCTTACAAAAGTAAAATCATATCCTTCCTTAGAAAGTAAGGATACAGATATAATATTACAAGTCACACCTGGTACATAAAAATAGTCACGCAGAATCAATATCTGCCCAGTTGTCAGTCCAAGATGATACTCCCCTACGGATTCGGCGTACAAGCTCATTCCGTTAGCAACCCTGAGAGTCATATCACCTATTTTGATAACCCTACGGTTTCTCAAAGCCTGCAACGAATTACGGATGTGAGATCCTGATCCGGTATCTAATACCGAGGAAGTAGGGTTAACTGACATACAGTTCTCTATTACAAACACACCCGAAGCCGAAGCCACAACATGCTTCGAATTCTGGCTACTGGCTTTGATAGCCCTAAAATCCTTCTGCTAATGTTCATTCCCGTAACAATAGGAACGTCCCTCTTTTACTACATCAAGTCCCGAAACTTCTGCCCTTCCCTTTCCTTCTACTTCCCTGGTTTCCTTCAGGGTAGAAGGTAGAGACTGTAGAATCAAGCCAGCATCTGACCCGTTCTTCAACGTGGTCTTCAGGTCCGTGAGCTCAAAATAGCTGGCCTCTGTAAGGACGTTGCCCCCCTACAGATGACCCGATAGCCAACCTCGCTGGAAGCAATTCGTTCGAGGTCTCATATCTTGCGATACGAGATTGCTCTCCATATAAATCTTTGTTATAGAGGAAGATAGAAACTAAGTCCATCTTCTCGTGCTGCCTCTGGTATCCACCATCAACTGTGGCTAACACGAGGCACTTGGCTTTCACACGGTCTTTTTCCGATGTCTTTTGGATATTAATATCCATGACAGGGGAAACTGGTCCTGTGACGGCAGGGGCTGGATTAGTTAAGAGATGTCCCAGCTTGTCATGGGCAATGGACATCTGGACAGACCTTTGCCAGTCATAACAGTCAGATTCAGTCATTTTATTATCTAGAAGTAACCTATGTCTGGTCACTGGGTTGCT
Source organism: Agapanthus africanus (assembly GCA_030015575.1). Taxonomy (NCBI): domain Eukaryota; kingdom Viridiplantae; phylum Streptophyta; class Magnoliopsida; order Asparagales; family Amaryllidaceae; genus Agapanthus; species Agapanthus africanus. The sequence goes on along the minus strand of CM057343.1, from coordinate 312,051,964 downwards.
GCAATTAAGAGAGAGAGAAGAAAACACTCAGCATGATGCTCTTGCAAGTTTAGATTGGTTTTTAGTTTATCTAAACAGGATGGCTTCCACTGTCTCTCGAATCCCTCCTCAAACCATAAAGGAAGAATTAGTCGGGATCAATCTCACCGTACAATACTTGCTTAACCATTCAGCCAGGCCAGTGTCGGTACTTCGAGGGAGGTTTTCCAACGCTTTCGCGAAGTTCCTTAATTAAGTAACCTCTTTTCCCTGTGGGCGTAGCCCCGCTAAAACCTTTCTAGACACCTACTTGGTTTATAGCATTGATCGTTAAGTGAGAAAGTTCCCGAGGAGTAGCATATACTCACAGTAGGATCGGGATCCAAATATCATCGTGTGATAAAACTGAAGGAATCCTACAAGAATCATCACACTCCAAATGGTATGCAGCACTAACAAGTTTCAGTTTCTTTAGAAACTCCCGATGTGGATTTTTGCCCCATGCTCTAATGACCTTGACGAAGGCCAACATATCATAAGTCACATGTCAAGTTCTACCCGTCATTATCCAGGTTAATTTTAACCCACCCGTACATACCCTTGACGAAGGCCAAAATAGTAGTACGACTGTCCCAAACCAACGCATCTATCTATGCTACAGATAAATATTCAGCAGCTACCAATCACTATGCCTTGGCGAAGGTCAAAATACATAGCTTGAATACTACTGAATATTTAACTGAAATGACGGAGGGATACGAATGGTTTTGGCGAAACCGTGAACGTAGTGAACTTAATATAATCGAAGGAACGAGATAGCTTTTAAAAGGAGTGGTTCAAGTTCCGCGTTTAAAACTTGGGTTTTTGAAAAGAACCGAGTGGTTTTAAAAGTGTTCCAACGACTTTTACTTGGTTTATTTTCTTGCATTAATTTTAATGCGTCCCATCATTTAATCCTACCATTGCAGAAATAAACGAAAATACGACGTACGCTTATGCCACCCGCATTCGCCACGGGGTCCCGTTATCACCCATTAAGTTACTTAACTAACGACAGAGCGGGGGCTGGACTAGCGCGGATGCAAAACATAAGCAACGCCTAAATAGATATCATATATATATATATATACATTCGTCAGATGCAATGATAGCCATTCCAGATCACAGATGAACACTTTGGATATACTAGGAATCCGCATTCCGTACGAGCCTGTAACGAAAAGCGGATTACACGGTTGCGATGAATAGCCAATACCCCACCCTAGACCCCTACAGGTGCGGCAAACTACCCGCCAAGTACCCGAAGCGAAGCAACCTCCCTTAATAACGTGAATAGGCCACTCCGCACTTCGAGATACCCGGTAGTTTGTGCACCCCACCTTGGGTCTATCCTAGGAGCAAAAACAGTAAAAGAAATTATACAATGGCGGCTACAACCTCATCCCGGATGTGCGGCCATAAAATAATATTACATCAATTACTAATTTTACAATGAATGAAAGAAAAAGAAACTCTCATCTCACATCCCCCCGGCTATTCATCCGCGACAATCCAATGAGTTCATATACACAAACCATCAACATTACAGATCACAGATATGTATAACCCCTACTAATCGACGTATAGCGATTAGTAGACGTTCAATACATATATCACATCACAGATAATATCCATTAGCCAAAGTCTACGGAATATCGATCAAAATACGGATTTGTAACCACCCCAAAAATCAATTTGTTCTCTAGAAAATCTGGGTAGAAACAAACTATATTAAAAATCCCAAAACCTCCAACTAAGTACACTGCACCAAACTCGGTCCACGGCCGAGTCAACTCGGCCGTGGATCCGCGGCAAGAAGCATGTTCTTGCCGCAGAACCGCGGCTCTTTGAACGGTTCAGTGGATCGTTTTTGGTGGGTGTCTTTAGAAAACCCTGAGCCGATTTTTCATGTATGTCAAATTATTTTTTGAGCAGTATAAAAAATCGACAGAAAGTTGATTTTTCCCGAACGTGATTTGTGATTTATTTTCGATCGATATTCTAAATACTTTGCTAACTTGCTAGTTTATGTTTAGCTAGTCTCTGATACTACTGTAAGTCTACGTTGCTCACCCCGGTTCTTACGGGGACCGGTTCTTACGGGGAGGCAGAAACGGCGAAAAATAATTTTTTTGGCGCAAAGGCAACATGGACTAAATGAAGGATCTTTGCTAAACTACAAACTAGCAAACTACTAGAGGTGTTATCTACTATGCCATAGAGATTATACCTCACGATACCGGTCCATCGGGTCTTCATTCCGCTGTCCTGCTCCTCCATCCACGCTCCGAGGATCGATCCGGATCTTGGTCACCTCCGCGGCCTTCTTGAGTCGAAGACGATCCACCCGAGAGTTATGCTCCGAGCTCCATCTCGAGCCGAGGCAACGAGGGCTACAAGATCGCTAATCTTGATGTCTTAGGATGTGTAGAAGAGGTAGATGGAAGTGTTTGTCTATTTGGATCCTTTTTCTCTCAACACATGAGATCAAATGAATTTTTCAAGAGGAGGAAGATGAAGGAGAAATTGCAACCATGGAGCTCTTTTCTTTTTCTTCTCACAAGAGAGAGAATGAGAAATGAGAAATGAATTCTCTCTTAAAGAAAAAAGGCACCATGGTTCAATAATGCATAAACACCATCATTACCAATCCTTTCATGATAAAGTTCATGGCTACTAATGACTTGACCATTTTCATAATCCAAAAATACAAATAAATCCAAAGAAAACTCTAGACCTCTCATGAAGGTCCAAGTCAACTTTGGTCAAACGGTCAACAAAGTCAAGTATGGTCAAATGGTCAAAGCAATTAGCCATCATATAATTATCACTAAAAAGATTAGTAAATAATGTCCCCGGCTCATAATGGTTTTGACCGAACGAACTGCCAAAACCCTAATGAGTCCGCCTCAAAATGGTTTTGACCGAATCAACTGTCAAAACCCTAATGAGGCACTTCCTCCTTCTCCGCTCCTCAAAACTGTGCATACACACCCACATCCGCATTCCGTAGAATGCGAATTCACAAAAGACAAAACAAATCCATCCGTGCAATACTAGGATCCGGCTTAAACCAAAGCCCACTAGTATTGCCTGCCCGAACAGCATACGCACACAAGTGCACGTAAGTGATCGTAGCCCTGCCGTAAAACCATATGGCCTCTACACGTGTCGCTCAGTGCAGGGAAACTCTCTGTGTGGGACTCTGAAGACTCAACACTACGCTGGCAGTGGGTTTAACCACAGGCCGCAAGCGGCACTAGCTGTACGTAACGGTCCCCTGGTAGATGTCGATAAGAAGGTCGATGAGGTAAACCCATCCGAACTCCTACTGAGCCTGTATGTGACAATCTCCGTACAGTCCGGTTCGTTCGTCTGAGAACATCGCATGGCGGGCCTAGGGGGTGGTAAACGTCAGTCCCCAAATAGCGGTACAAGTCGTGTCGGAGTGTAGCCCAGAACACCCTGAGATAACACTGAAAACCAACCTGTATATCTCGCTTGCCCTGGCCAGGGACTACTTGTGTAATGGCTCTCCTAGACACAGCGCGATGTCAACCCCCAATACCGGGAGAGACGAATCCTGTCTAACCGTCACTGCCTCCAAGTGCTTCGGGACTGCACCCAACTACTACCTGTTAGCACGACTCCTTTGAGCCGTGGTAGGGTAGTAATCAAAGTACAGTGGGAACACACTCGAGGCGAAGTGACAGTGTCAAGTCTGCGGACTAAGCTGTACTCATGTCACCAGGGAACTGACAACTGACGGTAGGTATAATACCAACCAACAGTTCCCGACGAGTCCTATGCAGTGTACTCGTAACCTAACGAGCACCCGCATATTATCTTCAGTACGACGTACTCATGGCTGTGGGATAAACCATCTCCCCTGCTGGGATGAGAAGTGCATACGCTAGTCTACTCCGGAGTATCGATGCCCAGTCTCGATAGTCCTACGACTAGGGACCTGTATAAGGATGTGCTTATAGATTACCCAGCCCCCACAAGTGTGACTGCCATCACAATGATGGTAATCAAGCAAAGATCCTAAGGGCTCTACTAATATGTATAAGCGATATGCTAAAAGAAACACATGCACATATTGAAGTAGAAACAAACCAAGTAGCATACTACCATTTTGAGCAAGATTGTCTGTACAACTGTGAATATCCCAAGCTTCCATCAAGTAATATACAAACTAGTATGATACAGTAATGGCCTCTAGGGCATATACACTAACAGTAGGGAATAGTGCAAATATTGCAGCCAAAGAAGTTGGCGAATATAACCTTGTATTACCAAGTAGTAATACATTGATTCTGAACGAGTGCTATTATATACCGAACATGATGTGCAACATTATATCAGTTTCTTTATTAAGTAAAGAAAGATATAATTTTGTAATACAGGATAATGTTATGAACATATTCCTAAATCAAAAGTTGATTGGATCAGGCTCGTTACATAATGGCATATACGTTCTCAATCAAAATACAGTCCTTAATATACAAAACACACACAAGAGGAAGAGTTCAGAAATGAACGAATCCTTCTTATGGCATTGTAGACTTGGTCATATCAATGCGACACGGCTAGCTAAGTCGCATAAGGATGGATATTTGAATCCGTTCGAATTATCATCTTATGATACTTGCCATTCATGTCTCAAAGATAAAATGACCAAAACTCCATTTAGTGGACACGGAGAAAGAGTTGAGGAACTCTTAGGACTGGTACGTAGTGATGTATGCGGTCACATGTCTACACATACCAGGAACGGTTCTTCCTACTTCATTACATTAACTGACGATCTCTTAAGATACGGACATGTGTTCCTAATGAAACACAAGTCAGAAGCATTTGAGAAATTCAGAGAATATAAGCACGAAGTACAGAACCAAACGGGCAAAAGTATTAAGATTCTTCGATCTGATCGAGGAGGAGAATACTTAAGCAATGAGTTCCTAGACTCTCTAAAAGAGAATGGGATTCTCTATCAGCTTACACCTCCCTATACACCACAGCATAATGGTGTATCGGAGCGGAGAAATCACACCCTATTAGATATGGTGTGCTCTATGATGAGCAATGCTGAGTTACCTATTTCCTTCTGGGGTTATGCGCTTGAGACAGCGACATAGCTGTTGAATCATGTTCCGTCTAAATCTATACCTACCATACCAGATATGGAGTGGGAAGAGACTGTATCTTAAACGGGTTAAGATATGGGGTTGTCCGGCCTATGTCAAAAGGCAAATTCCGGACAAACTCAAGGCACGATCAGTTCTTTGCAAGTTTGTGGGATATCCGAAGAATTCTTATGGATATTTTTTCTACCAAGCTGAGGCACAAAAGGTGTTTGTTGCTCAACATGCCACCTTTTTGGAAAAGGAATTTCTTGCAAAAGAGATTAGTGGCTCTGAGGTAGAGCTGGAAGAAGTTCCAGCACCACAAACTACAACTGAAGATTTAGTGGAACCAGATGATTCAGTAGTTCCCGACGAACCCCAGCCTCTCCGCCGATCTAGCAGGGTTTCTCATCCACCTGAGAGATACTACGGTTTTCTCGTTGATGGTGAGAGTGAGGATTGCATCATTGAACACGATGACCCGACTAGTTTCGAGCAGGCCATCATGAGTGGTGACTCTGTGAAGTGGATGGATGCAATATGATCTGAGATGGAATACATGTACACCAACAAAGCATGGACTTTGGAAGTTGCTCCTGAATGGGTAAAACCCATTGGGGGCAAGTGGATCTATCAGAAAAAACTTGGTCTAGATGGAAAGGTTGAGACTTTCAAGACTAGACTTGTTGCAAAGGGTTTTCGTCAACGAACAGGTGTGGATTATGACAAAACCTTTTCTCCAGTGGCTATACTTAAGTCCGTCCGGATCATACTTGCCATTACTGCATACCATGAGTGCAAAATCTGGCAGATGTATTTTAAGACCGCTTTTCTAAATGGTGATTTAGAAGAATGCGTGTACATGACTCAGCCTGAGGGCTTCGTAGACAGTGGGAGCAGCAAAAAGGTGTGCAAGCTGCTTAAATCCATTTACGGGTTAAAACAAGCATCGCGGAGTGGAACATCTGTTTTGATGTTGTAGTCAAAGAGTTTGACTTCATCAAAAACATAGATGAACCTTGTATATATAAAAAGGTTGCAGAGAGTAAGGTTGTATTCCTCGTATTGTACGTGGATGACATACTCTTGATAGGAAATGATGTTCCTATTCTGCACTCGGTCAAGCTCTTCTTATCACAAAGATTCTCAATGAAAGATCTAGGTAATGCCTCCTGCATACAGGGAATTAGGATCTATAGAGATAGATCTAAACGGATACTGGGATTGTCCCAATCCAGGTACATTGACACCTTACTAAAAAGGTTTAGTATGGAAGAATCCAAGCGTGGGAACCAACCTACAATCTCTGGACTCAATCTCTCCAAAGAGATGTCTCCCAAGACTGATTTGGAGGGAGCTCGCATGCAAGGGATACCCTATGCTTCGGCAGTAGGCTCTATCATGTATGCGATGCTATGTACCAGACCCGATGTAGCATACTCACTAAGTGTAGTGTCGGTATCAAGCAGATCCTAGAGAGAGTCACTGGACAGCTGTGAAGAACATTCTCAAGTACTTGAGAAGGACTAAAGAGATGTTCTTGGTGTATGGTAACGGTGAACTCCAGGTGGAGTCCTTTACCGATTCGAGCTTCCAGAGTGATAAGGATGACTCTAAGTCGCACTCGGGATTTGTCTTTACCCTCAATGGAGTGGCGGTGTGTTGGAAGAGTTCCAAACAGGAAACTGTTGCAGACTCGACGATGGAGGCTGAATACATCGCTGCCAACGATGCTGCCAAAGAGGCTGTCTGGATGAAGAAGTTCATCACTGAACTTGGTGTGGTTCTATCCATTGATCATCCAATACCTTTGTATTGCGATAACAATGGAGCTGTGGTTTTGGCCAAGGAACCCAGGTCCTATCAGAAGCCCAAACATATTGTGAGGCGGTATCACCTGATCCGGGAGATAGTTGATCGCCGGGAGATCGAGATTAGGAGAGTTAATACGAAGGACAACAATGCGGATCCACTCACGAAGGCCATTCCCCAGATATAGTTTGAGAGATTATTCGGGATGTTAGGTATGAAATACAACAACAGCTGGCCTTAGTTTATGTGGGAGATTGTTAGTTATGTATATGCCCTAGAGGCCATTATTGTACATATGATATATATTATAGTGGATGCTTGGATATATAGAGAGAGGACTTTCTTGCTCGACATGATAGTATGCTATTTGGTTTTACTTTCTCTTAACATGTTGACTTATATTAGTTTTCGATCTTGCTCTCACATGTTGATAAAGCCCTTAGGATATATACTCGACAACTGGGACTATGATGAGATCATACTAGTGGGGCCAGGGTAGTCAACGAGTACATCCTATAATTGTTCCTAGTCGAGGGTGTATCGAGACAGGGCATCGATACACCAGAGTAGACTAGCGTATACGCATCTTGATCCATATGATGGGCGATGGATGATCCCATATCCATCGGTGTTTGACATCAAAGATGATATACGGGTGCTCAGTGGAGACTGGGTACACTGGAAGGACTTTTCAAGAACTCCCAAATGGTATTATACCTCACGTCAGATGGCAGTTCTCTGGTGACACTGGTACAGGTTAGTCTGTTGACCCGAGATCGTCATAGAGTCTTGTGTGATTCCCACTGTGCTTTGATTTCCACCTTACCACGTCCAAGAGGGCATGCAAAACGGTGGATTTTGGGTACATTCCCGAATCACATGGAGGCAATGAGCGATAGGAGGGGATTCGTCTCTCCCTGTATAGGGAGTTGATGTTGTGCTGTGTTCGATTGGCTATAACTGGAAATCCCTGGCCAGTGCCGATTTGAAGATTTACTGGTAAGTGTTACCAGTAGTTTCTCGACCCGTTATGAGCCTCACATCGACACGACTTATCGGTTACTGGGGTCTGACGTTTACCACCCCTAGACTAGATATGCAACATATCAGACGAAGAGACCGGACTGTACGCTGATTGGATTCACAGGAGAATGTACAAGCTTGCTTGTTGATCTTCTGATCGCTCAATACCTGGGTGGCTGTTACGTTTAGCTTACCACTTGCAGCTTGTGGGTGTTTGATATGATCATCACCTACTGCCGGCGTATTGACGATTCTTTAGAGTCCAACACAGAGCTTTCTTGACTCAGGCAAAACGGAGTAGGAGCACATATATGATATGTGCAGGATCGAGAATATTACAATATGAGATACCGTATTCTATTCTCGCGATATTAAATATCGGCCGGGTATATGTGATATAGCCGGATCATCGGATCAAGTGTTAATTCGATGAACCGATACAAATTATATTAGTCGGTTATTTGAGAAATAGCCGGATTGTCGGATCAAGTGTTGATTGGATAATTTAATGTATAATTATATATGTGATATATTACATTACATTATCTAATATTAGCTCGCTTTATTGTTTCATTTTCTCACCGGATAATACATTGATATATATGCGATAAATGTTAATTTTATTATTTTCCTTTTTTACAAAAATATGTTATATATGTGATATATAATATTGTAACATGTTTGTTTACAAATGCAACATGATTAGTGGAGATTAAATATGGTTAGGGTTTGATTTGGGTTAGCCTTTTCTTCAAGCTTTTAGAAGCTTTTGTTTTGTTTTAAGCAAAGATATTATGTGTTGATATTTTGGAGATATTATTTAACCCAACCCAAACCCTTAACCCTACTCAACTCTCTACATGAGTTAATACTTGATATTATTAACTCAAGGATCTTTTGTAAGGATAGTAACATTTTCATTATTCATCACAAAAGACTTCATCTTCTTCTTCCTCCTTAAGCTTACTAGCTTTTGATTTTGTGATGAGTGTGTGTGAGAAATTGATAATAAAAGAGAGCCAAAATCCTACTTCATCATCCTTATCTAATCTAGCCACTTAGATTAGGGTGTTCGCTTCATTAATACTTGACTAGAGAAGTGAGAGCTTGAGTTAAAAATTCTTCAAGGTAGATCATCTTCGAAAAAGAAGAATTCAAGCAAGCATGGATCGTTCGGCTTGTGGAGCCTCTCTTGAGTTCGGGAGATCATGAATCGCGGTGAAGGGACTACTACTCGGTGCTTATGAAGCGAAGGAGCGGACTACAAAGGTTGTAATCCCTCTCTCTTAAATGCAAAGTTGTTTACATGATTTATTAACCCTAATTATCTAGCAAAGATCCTTGCTTTGGGTTGTTCGGCACTTCTAAATTTTAAATTGGGCATGGTTGATGCCTTATAGACCCTTGTGACAGTGCCTAGTAACCCTACACCTTAGACATCATATGCGATGTATCAGACGAAGAGACCGGACTGTACGGTAAGTGTTGCTTACAGGCTCGTATGGGTTCTGATGAGTTCGCTCGTCGGCCACCTTTTCGTCATGTACCTGGGTAGCCGTTATGCACAGCTAGTGCCGCTGACGTGCTTGTGGTTAAACCCACTGCCAACGTACTGTCGAGTCTTTAGAGTCCCACACAGGGGGTTCTCTCTGTAAGTGCACGGCGGCGCCCCGGCCGTCAATCCGACGCCGGAATGCGGAAGCGGTGAATAACTTAAATTTTTGCGGACTTAGCAAAACGGCACCACCGCGCACTATAACCCGGATCGAACCATTAACAAGTCTAAGCTAACTAGAAGATGGGAAAGAGATATACCGACGATCCAAGTCCTCCGGTCTTCATCTCCAATCCGATCTCCTCGCGGGATCTCCGTCCGTCTCATCCTCGTCGCCGGAAGTGCACCACGTTGCCTGCATCGTTTACGGGCTCCCACCTCAATGCCGAGGCAACTCGGGCACGAAGCCGGCTACTCGACGTGCCCAAGGTTCGTTGTAGAATATGTAGTGAGCAAGTCTCATTTTTGGGGTTTGTGGAATTGCCATTGGTGAAGGAAAAGAGAGCTTGGAGAGAGGTGAGAAAAATGGAGCATACTTCAAGAAGGAATGTATCATATTTTTCTCCACACATCAAAATGAAAATCAATCCCATTCCCCCCAAGGAATGGCCGGCCCCCCCCTTCATGTGTGATTGGAGAGAGAGAGAGAGAGCAAGGTCAAGGGGTGGGTGGAAGCAATGATGCAAGAGGGCATCATGAAAGAATATGATCACAAGCAAAAACCACACACAACCACAACCATCAACAACAACCATGATGCTAACAAAGTCAAGCCATCATGAAGTATGAAGTCAAGCAAGTCAAAGGAGGGTGCTATCATGATACAACAAAATGCAAAGACCCCCTTCCACAAATGCCTATTTGCAACAATGCAAATAAGCCCTCCTCCACCAATCTTCGGCCAATGAACGGAACAATGGAAATCGGCCGAAACGGAAAGAAAACTGGCAACTCCAGAAAACTGGTCCCGTAATAAATTACAGGAAAACCCCGATACTGTGCATACACACCCGCATTTGTATTCCGACCGAAATACAAATGCAATGAGACAAAATCTACACTGTACTATACTAGAATCCGGCTTATACCAAAACCGGATAGTAATATCCGTTCGATCCTGATCCGTGCAATACCGCACGTATGTGATCGAACCCTGCCATATAACCATACGGCCTATAGTACAAACTGTCCGATCGTGATCCGTGCAATACCGCACGTATCTGATCGGACCTTGCCATATCTCCATACGGCCTCTACAACCTTTCGCCCGAAAGCTTGAGTAACTGTAAATGTGGTGGACTCTAAAGACTCGTCAATACTATGGCTGTGGATTTAACCACTAGCACGTCAGAGGTATATGCCAATACGTGACGGGCCACCAGCTATTGACCAAAAGGGACGTCGATGAGGAAGCTCACCCCGACACCCAACTGAGCCTGTCAGTGACAATATCCGTGCAGTCCGGTCCGTTCGTCTATGAGCATCGCATGGCGGGCCTAGGGGGTTGGTAAAAGTCAGACCCCCAAAAGCGGTACAAGTCGTGTCGGAGTGTAGCCCAGAACACCCTGAGATACTACTGGAATACCTACCAGTAAATCTCCTTGCCTTGGCCAAGGACTTTGTGTAATGGCTCTCCTAGACACAGCACGACCTCACCCCCAATACCGGGAGAGACGAACCCCTAAAGATACGCTCACTGCCTCCATGTGGCTCGGGACTGTACCCAACTAAAACCTGTTTGCACGACTCCTTTGAGCCGTGGTAGGGTAGTAATCAAAGTACAGTGGGAACTCACACGAGACAAATAACGATCCCCAGGTCGATGAACTAACCTGCACACATGTCACCAGGGAACTGCCATCTGACGTCTGGTATATGACCAACTAGCATGTTCCCGGCGAGTCCTGTCCGGTGTACTCATAACCCAATGAGCACCTGTATACATCTTAGGTGATCCAACTGACACCAGTGGCTTGTGAGACCGGCCACCGCCCCTCGTCGGGGTCTCGACTGTATACACTAGTCTACTAATGGAGTATCGATGCCCAGTCTCGAAACTCCCACGACTAGGGACCTATTAAGGATAAGCTTATAGACCCCCAGCTCCCACTTATATGATCGCCCTCATACTGCTGGTGGTCAAGCAAGAATCCTAGGGGCTCTATCAACGTGTAATAGCGACGTGTCATGTCACCTAAAGCAGTACACGATGATAAAGGTAAACCAGATAGCATACTATCATCTCGAGCAAGACTGTCCTACTGGGATAGGTTCTCCCTCAATCATTACAATCACGTACCTGTGACCTAATAATTGACTCTGAGGGCACTATCTCCAACAATCTCCCACTTGCACTCAAGGCTAATTATTGCGATGTCGCATACTCACAGCCCGTGTGATACCGAACACCCAACTCCACTACTAGTCAGTCTCACAAAGCTCGTTTGCGGAACTATTGCGTTCGAGGAATAGCTTCAGTGAGTGGATCCGCTTAGTTGTTTCTTTCTATGTCTCTCTATATCTCAAGTTCGCGGAGAAAGCTATCTCCCGAAAAGAGCAATACCTGTCTCAGAATATGTCTGGATGTCTGATGGGACATAGCTCATAAATGAACTCCAAATCCAAACTTCTTAGACTGTATCGTCAACTGAACTTAATCAGCATTCTGCGCGCCATGCCTCCCTCAGTATTGCCTTGGACCACCTGTCCAAAATACTGCCCCCTCATCAGAAGGAAAACTATAACTCTGACAACCTCCTTGTCGTCCATGTCACCTTGGAAGCCTGGAATGATAACTGTCTCCTGAATGAGGCTGTCGTTATCATATCCTTAGAACATCCACTTATGTTCTAAAACTGCTTCTGACTGTTTCTCCAGGATTGGATTATTGTCAACTTATTACATCTAGTGCAAGAACAACATCTGGTGTGGTACTTGACATCTCACGATTGACTCAATTGCCTGAGCAAGTGATCTGCCAATCATGCCCGTCCCTCTCCCCTTTAGTCTGTAAGACACCTTTGGAGAGGGTGACTCCATTACCTGCAGGTACACTACCGTGCCAGGAGTCGTCCATCCTAAATACTCTTAGAATGCTGTCAAGTACCCTGATTGGGAAACCACCCAAATCTAGATCTAAGACCATAGATCTAGTAACCAGTATGTCTGATATAAAATCCATTTCCTTTATGGAGAAACAACTGTGTGACGACCAAAGTATAACCGATCGTAGTGTAGGAGTTTCTTTTCCTACTCTGTGTATATCATCCAAATACCAGGATATCACACCCTACTACCTTCTCAACAGATCCATCCCCTATTCTGATGAAGTCAAACCCATGACTGTCACGTCAGAAATAGATGATCTTTCTCCGCTACATCTGCTCTAGTCTATAAATAGACATAAGCAACCTGTCCACCAATGCTTCCGCTGCTCCCACTGACTACGACAACCCTCTGGCAGAGTCATATAGACGTACACTTCTAAAACTGGTTTAGAACGACGCTATACTCATCCTCCCGCCGGGTCTCGTAACCTGGAACAACAGCAATGGCAATTGTGGGTAAACTAGAACTTCCCTGTCACCGTCCTTGAGGCTACCGTAGTGCCTCTCGGGTGCCTGAAGTTACCCACCTTATCTGCGGAGTGGCCAATGGAATGTCAATCCAGATTGAATCTTTAGGTTCCTTATCAAATCTTCAGTAATCGTTTGTGGTTCTGGAATCACTTCCAGTTCTACCATACTCCCACTACTGTTTTTCTGAAAAAAAAATCCATTTTTAATAAAACTGTGGCGAGTCTAGAACAATATCGCTATTGTTCGTCCAGATGGTAGAAAATCAACCCTCGTCATAGCCTGGGTCAACCCACAAACAGCTATTACAGAAACGTGCCTTGAGTTGTCCAGTGTCTGGTTTTAATCATAAACCGGACAACTCCCCGTACCTTAACATCGTTAAGATATGAACTGTTCTATATCATATATAGAACCAGAGGCACTGATTTAATTGAACCAGATTCAAATCATGCAACTGTCTCCAGTGCATGTCAACTAAATGGAAGGAGGCCGATCAGCGTTACTCAACTTAGGAATACTTCCAATTATGAGTAACATGAAAGAGAAGCAAGATCTCTTTATCATTACTATCAACTGAATACCATACACAAGTACCTACATCTTCGATCTCTTTGAAGAATCCCGATACTTGCTATACCTGGTTCTCTACTCTATTCAAATACCTATAACTTCTCAAAATTTGGACCCTGTGTTTCCGCGAAACACTTGTCTAAAAACTAGAGAAGTCATAAGTAAACCGAATATAGTACGAGGACCAACCCCTCTGTCCTGATGGACCCTGGACAACATACAATCCTTTGTATAAGTCCCTTGAGTCTGATAACTCATTCACTGTGTGTCGTAGGTTGAAAACTGTACTTATGGTTAAGAAGAATTACACCGCTGTTTAATGCTCCTTACCTAACCATCCACTGATATAGGTAAATGTCGTAGACATAATTTCAGAAAGGTATATCTCACTCTATGAAAATAGACGTACAGATATATCAATTTGAAATTGGTGCATAACTGCGGATATTCAAAACCAAATATTTGCCGACTGGCAAACAACCCAGGTGACTTCCTCAAATATCACTGATTCCAACGAATCCCGATATAATGAGGGTGATCACCTAATTCCCACTAACCTACTCCTACTCATCATCTGAAAAACCATACAGATGTGAGAGTCATACCTGGTAAATACATACCCTGGAGTAAGTGTCTAACTGGGAAATCAGTTTTCCTTTAACAGTACACAGTGAAACTGAAACATTGAAATGCTTCGATGGGATATCCCGGTATTCCTAGTAATGCCTCTTCCAGAATCACGACTGTAACCGTATAGTTCTTTGCCACCTCTCCAAATCCCTTCATATGTCTTTAGTCATTACCTTCTGCACACCCCTTTAGGCCAAATGGTTTTCTTCCTTCCCTACCGTTCGGCACCAGCCTATGGTTTGGAAGAAGACTATCCAATAAGCATAATGGGTGTACTGTCCCAATCCTAGGAACACTCGCAATGAGAGAGGGTGAAGATAAAAGACAACCGAATAAAACTTATTCCTATTTCTCCTGAACCAGAATCCATCCCCGAACTGGAACAAGTTCCATTCGAGTTCGTATATAACCATACGATGGAGTATCCAAATAAACTGTGGATCTTCGTAGTGATACGGAGTGTCCTGGAGAAATACAAAGGTGATGTGGGAGTGGTAACGAAATATTTGGTTTGGTCGTGAATATCTGTTGCAATTTACTTTGCCCTCTTACTAATCCTTTGCTTTGTCTGAACTTAATACCTTCTGCACACCATCGTTATGCTAATTGGTTTTCTTCATTCCCTACAGGTCGGCACCAGCCTAAGGTTTGGAAGAAGACAATCCAATTTGCGTAATAGGTGTACTACCCCTAAACCAAGGAGTACTCGTAATCTGAGAGAGGGTAAAAGGAAAAGACAACTGAATAATCCTATCCGTTTTCTCCAGAACCGGAAACCATCCTCGAATAAATTCTTTCGAGTTCGTATCTAACCATACGATGGTTTTGTCCAATGGAAGTGGACGTTCGTAGTAAAACGGGGTGTCCTGGAGAAAAGGGTAAAAGTAGGAGTGGCAATGAGGTTCGCAACTCTGACAATCCAAAAGCCAGTGTTTAAGAAGGTTCGGTCAACTTGGTCACTGAGTCAAAGTCTTAGGGTCGGGTCAATGGTCGCTGCCAAAGAGGGAGAGAAAAGAAACACTCAGCGTGCACTCTAACCTAGATCAGAATGGTCACCAATTTATCTAATCTGGAATCCTCCCACTGTACCTCAAATTCTCCTCCAAACCAGAAAGAAGAATTAGTCGGGGTCACCCGAGGAGTAAACCAACTCATCAGTGGGAATCGGGATCCAACTCTCATCGCATGATAACGTGACGGAATCCGCTCACGGTATCACACTCCAGAAGGTATGCGCATATCTGGCAAGTTTCAGTACTTTTGAAACTCCCGATGTGATTTCTGCCCCATGCTCTTATGACCTTGACTAAGGCCAACAAATCATAAGTCACATGTCAAGTTCTACCCGTCATTGTCCAGGTTAATTTGAATCCACCCGTACAAGCCCTTGACTAAGGCCAACAAGGCTATACGACTGTCCCAAACCAACGCATCTATCTATGCAGCATATGAATACCCAATAGCTACCAAACACTGTGCCTTGACTAAGGCCAACAAACACAGCTTGAATACTATTGACTACCCATATGAAATGACGGAGGGCTACGAATGGTTTCTGGCGAAAACCTTTAACGTAGTGAACTTGATATCGTTGAAGGAATGGATAGCTTTTTAGAAAATATAGTGACGAAAACCTTTACTAAAGAGGTCACTCCCGGTGAAGGGATCTCGGCTCTTTCCCCGTAGAATGGGGTGCAGGATATTCCAAATGAATACCACGGTGCAAAGCAAAAGCAATCGGCTATAGTGAAGTCATTGCCCTGACGCAAACTTTTTGTCCAAGGGGTCACTCCCGGTGAAGGGATCTCGGCCCTTGCCTCGTCGACTGAGGAGCAGGATATTCCAAATGAATACCACAATGCAAAACAAAAGTGAACGTCCTTGCAATAACAGCTTTTTGAAAAGTGTTCCAACAACATCAGATTAGGTTTGTTTTTAACTTGCATTGATCCGAATCAACGCAGTCCCATCAATTGATCACACCAAAAAGAACGAAAATATACTGATGTACGTATATGCCATCCGCATTCGCCACTGGGTCCCGTCATTACCCGTTAGGTTAGCTAACTAACGACAGAGCGGGGACTGGACTAGCGCGGATGTAAAACATATACAACATCTACTAATATATATACCAATATATAGTATTCGCTCAAGGCGTGAATAAAATGCAACATCACAGAAAATGTACAGCATCACAGAAACAATACAGATATCTGGGATCCCCGGGTTTCACAGAGCCGCTGAAACCCGACGTTCCCCTGGTCGTGTGGATAGCCTGTGCAATGAAAACCTAGACCCCTACGGGCGCGGCAAGTCACCCGCCAAAACCTGAAGCGAGGCAGCCCCCTTCAGCACCGTGAATGGACCACCCAGCACTTCACGGAATCCGGTAACTTGGGCACCCCTCCTGGGTCAAACCTGTACCCCCTACGAGTGCGGCGAATAGCCCGCCAATCCTAGAGTGAAGCCCCCTCCGTCCCAATGCCATGAGATGCGGGCTTGCTGCCCTCTAGAACCCGGCTATCCGTGCACCCCTCCGCGGGGTAATCCTAGTACAGAAAGTAAAATATACATACACCGGGTACATCGACCGCAACCAGGTCGTGCCCCAAAATAATAATACAAACAGGCAGTGACGGCAGTCCACATGTCGGACGCTCGCCCCGCAATATCAAATGTACATAATACAACAAAAACACTATACTAGCATTGCATCCAGGCTATCCCCCACGACCGATCCGCAACATCACAGCAAATACATAGAACATCAACGTGAAAGTCACGTTCGCAAATCCGTCTAACCGGGCTATAGCAGTTAGACCGGATTTACCGATCGAGTGACATTCACGGTCGCAGATATAATGTAAATACTGTGAAAAATGTGTTTAAAATATTCCGATTGACCAAAAATTAACAAGTGGGCCCCAAACCAATACTGCAGCACTCACAGAAATAATTGGCCCAATTTTAATATTCCAAAACCCCTAATTACACCCCTGAAGCCCACTGGAAAAAGATGGCCCACTGAACTCTCAAGACTGCGGCGGAACCGCGGCCCAATAGAAGGGTGGGGCCGCGGATCCGCGCTCTGTGTGAGAGATCAGAGTGTCGAATTTTCCCAGAGTTCTTAGAATCTCCTGCACATCATTCTGAGACCACCTAAAAAATTTTTAGACACCAAAAATTCTCAACAGAAAACTGATGTGAGGTAAAATGAGTTTTTGGAATTTTGGTCGATCGGAACCGCAAAACACATCAAACGAAAGCTAGACTAAGTTAATGGGGAGGCTCTGATACCACTGTAAGTGCACGGCGGCGCCCCGGCCGTCAATCCGACGCCGGAATGCGGAAGCGGTGAATAACTTAAATTTTTGCGGACTTAGCAAAACGGCACCACCGCGCACTATAACCCGGATCGAACCATTAACAAGTCTAAGCTAACTAGAAGATGGGAAAGAGATATACCGACGATCTAAGTCCTCCGGTCTTCATCTCCAATCCGATCTCCTCGCGGGATCTCCGTCCGTCTCATCCTCGTCGCCGGAAGTGCACCACGTTGCCTGCATCGTTTACGGGCTCCCACCTCAATGCCGAGGCAACTCGGGCACGAAGCCGGCTACTCGACGTGCCCAAGGTTCGTTGTAGAATATGTAGTGAGCAAGTCTCATTTTTGGGGTTTGTGGAATTGCCATTGGTGAAGGAAAAGAGAGCTTGGAGAGAGGTGAGAAAAATGGAGCATACTTCAAGAAGGAATGTATCATATTTTTCTCCACACATCAAAATGAAAATCAATCCCATTCCCCCCAAGGAATGGCCGCCCCCCCCTTCATGTGTGATTGGAGAGAGAGAGAGAGAGAGCAAGGTCAAGGGGTGGGTGGAAGCAATGATGCAAGAGGGCATCATGAAAGAATATGATCACAAGCAAAAACCACACACAACCACAACCATCAACAACAACCATGATGCTAACAAAGTCAAGCCATCATGAAGTATGAAGTCAAGCAAGTCAAAGGAGGGTGCTATCATGATACAACAAAATGCAAAGACCCCCTTCCACAAATGCCTATTTGCAACAATGCAAATAAGCCCTCCTCCACCAATCTTCGGCCAATGAACGGAACAATGGAAATCGGCCGAAACGGAAAGCAAACTGGCAACTCCAGAAAACTGGTCCCGTAATAAATTACAGGAAAACCCCGATACTGTGCATACACACCCGCATTTGTATTCCGACCGAAATACAAATGCAATGAGACAAAATCTACACTGTACTATACTAGAATCCGGCTTATACCAAAACCGGATAGTAATATCCGTTCGATCCTGATCCGTGCAATACCGCACGTATGTGATCGAACCCTGCCATATAACCATACGGCCTATAGTACAAACTGTCCGATCGTGATCCGTGCAATACCGCACGTATCTGATCGGACCTTGCCATATCTCCATACGGCCTCTACAACCTTTCGCCCGAAAGCTTGAGTAACTGTAAATGTGGTGGACTCTAAAGACTCGTCAATACTATGGCTGTGGATTTAACCACTAGCACGTCAGAGGTATATGCCAATACGTGACGGGCCACCAGCTATTGACCAAAAGGGACGTCGATGAGGAAGCTCACCCCGACACCCAACTGAGCCTGTCAGTGACAATATCCGTGTAGTCCGGTCCGTTCGTCTATGAGCATCGCATGGCGGGCCTAGGGGGTTGGTAAAAGTCAGACCCCCAAAAGCGGTACAAGTCGTGTCGGAGTGTAGCCCAGAACACCCTGAGATACTACTGGAATACCTACCAGTAAATCTCCTTGCCTTGGCCAAGGACTTTATGTAATGGCTCTCCTAGACACAACACGACCTCACCCCCAATACCGGGAGAGACGAACCCCTGAAGATACGCTCACTGCCTCCATGTGGCTCGGGACTGTACCCAACTAAAACCTGTTTGCACGACTCCTTTGAGCCGTGGTAGGGTAGTAATCAAAGTACAGTGGGAACTCACACGAGACAAATGACGATCCCCAGGTCGATGAACTAACCTGCACACATGTCACCAGGGAACTGCCATCTGACGTCTGGTATATGACCAACTAGCATGTTCCCGGCGAGTCCTGTCCGGTGTACTCATAACCCAATGAGCACCTGTATACATCTTAGGTGATCCAACTGACACCAGTGGCTTGTGAGACCGGCCACCGCCCCTCGTCGGGGTCTCGACTGTATACACTAGTCTACTAATGGAGTATCGATGCCCAGTCTCGAAACTCCCACGACTAGGGACCTATTAAGGATAAGCTTATAGACCCCCGGCTCCCACTTATATGATCGCCCTCATACTGCTGGTGGTCAAGCAAGAATCCTAGGGGCTCTATCAACGTGTAATAGCGACGTGTCATGTCACCTAAAGCAGTACACGATGATAAAGGTAAACCAGATAGCATACTATCATCTCGAGCAAGACTGTCCTACTGGGATAGGTCCTCCCTCAATCATTACAATCACGTACCTGTGACCTAATAATTGACTCTGAGGGCACTATCTCCAACACTCTCGTTCAGGCGAAAGATGTAGAGGTCGTAAGTTGTTACGGCAGCCGTAAGGTGTTGCGGCAGGGTTTCGATTTTGTTCGTGTAATTGTTACAGGAATAATATTCGGTACGATAATACTGGTAGGCTTTGGTTTAAGCCGATACCGGTATTATATTATTGTATTATTGGTATTCGTATTTTTCGGAATTCGGATACGGGTATACGGTATACGGGAAACGGTATACGGAAGAGGGCTATTCTTGTAATTGTTACTAGAATATCTTCTAGAAGATGCCACCTCATAATACATTATTAATTTTTTGAAAATGAATAAATGAGGTGGAAATTAGAAAGTCCAAGCATGGTTGAAAGAATGGGTTATTTTATTTTATACTGTTTTGGAGTTACTATTGAAGCATGGTGCTAATTTTATAATGCATGCTTCAATTATTTCACTTGAGGCATATTTAATTTCCATGCTTGAATTTTTCTTATAATGAAAAACTCTTTCTCTCTCCTTCTTCTCTCCTCCTTCTTCTTCCTTGCTTTAACACTCACATGAGATGTGAATCAAAAGCCCAGGATCAAAGATAATCCAATACACTAATCTTTACATCATCCTAGTGACCATTTTTAGCAAACTTGATCTCTAGGTTTAGCTCTTAAGAAGGGTTTTAGCTTGCATGAAAACTCTCGCGTGGATCATCTAGGTCTTGGGGTGGCCGGAGATCGAGCACACCGACGACATCCAAGGAGCCAAGGAGATCATCAAAGAAGACCCGAAGGACCGGATCATCAAGGTATAACCCCTAACATAGTAGATAAGACCTCTAGTTAGGGTTTTCTTGTTATGGTTTAGACAAGATCTAATGGAAAGTGCGTGTTGTATGCAATGAAAATTTTCGTTTATCACTTCCGCTGCCTCACAAGAGTTGTGGGAGCATGCAACATGCACTAACATGGTATCAGAGCCTAATTAAACCATAACTTGATTGTTAGCCAAATGTTAGAACTTCGATCGACGCAATTTTTCCCGGAAAACATGATTTCTGTCCCCGTTTTCTGTCGATTTTTAAATTGCTCAAAAAATCATTTCAGTGGCCTTAAAAATACATGCATGGTTTTCTATGCACACTGTAGAAAAAAGAGACTCTGACTTGCCAGGAACGCCGCGGAACCGCGGCCAAACTGAGTGTTTGGCTGTGGATCCACGGCCGAGTCGTGGCCGAGTTGACTCGTTTTTCAGCAGTTTGCTTAGATTAAGGAAATAGTGTTTCTGGGATATCTGGAATTTTCACAAAGTTGTTTGTATGCTGGAACATGTCAAGTGTTGGCATGGTTTAAAATTATCGATAGAAATTCTAAGTGATTGGCTAATTGGGTTTCTTGTTTTTCGATGTGTGTTTGAATCGTCGACTAATTGCTATAAATCGATTAGTCGGGGTTGCACACTTCTTTTATGGTATGTGTATATGAATATGTTGGATCGTCGTGATGAATTGCCAGGGATGTGAAAAGAGCGTTTTTCTTTTCTTTCATTCATTGTAATTTGTAAAAAGCAATGTAATATTATTTTGCGGGGCACATCCGGGTTGAGGTTACAGCCACCGTTGTATAATTTCCTTTTACTGTTTTTGGTCTCAGGATAGACCCAAGGTGGGGTGCACAAACTATCGGGTTTTCGAAGTGCCGAGTGGCCTACTCATTTTATTAAGGGAGGTTGCTCCACTGCGGGAATTTGGCGGGTAGTTTGCCGCACCCGTAGGGGTCTAGGGTCGGGTTTTGGCTATTCATCATGACCGTGGAACCCGTCTTTCATTAAGGCTTGAATGAAATGCGGAATTCCTAGTATATCCAATGTATTCATCTGTGATCTGTAATGGCTATATTTATATATGAGATATATAATAAACGTTGCTTATATTTTGCACCCGCGCTAGTCCTGCCCCCGCTCTGCCATTAGTTAAGTAACCTAACGGTGCATGACGGGACCCGTGGCGAATGCAGATGGTATATACGTACGTTCTATTTTTGTTTCTTTTCTGTGATGTTTAGGAAACGTAAATGATGGGACAACATTAATGTGATTAATATTAAGAAAAAGAAACCTAAACATGTTGTAGAATCAAAATTTTTAAATGGGTAACTCTAGTTTTTGCTTTGCATAGTGGTATTCTTGAATATCCTGCACCTCATTCGATGAGGAAAGGGCCGAGATCCCTTCACCGGGAGTGACCCCTTTAGCGAAACTAGCAAATGTTACAAAGAACTCGATTGTTTTTATAGTCGATCAAACTTTTGCTTTGCATCGTGGTATTTACATATCCAGCACCTTATTCGATAAGGAAAGAGCCGAGATCCCTTCACCGGGAGTGACCTCTTTAGCAAAATTAGAAAGATACTACAAAACCATTCGATTTTTAAACTGGAGCTTAAACCACTCTTTCCACTCAATTCTACAACGATATCAAGTTCAAAACGTCAAAGGTTTTCACAAAAACCATCTGTTGCCCACCGCCATTTTAGGAAGCAGAGTACTTAGTATTCGTGCCACGTTTGTTGACTATAGTTAAGTCGTGGTGTACGGTAGCTAAGTGATGTCTTCCTACAAAGCATTTGATACGATCGATTAGGAAATTCGCATGACTTTATTGACCATAGTTAAGGGTCTTGCGGGTAGGTCTAAATCAATTCCGAAATGGCGGGTAGAACTTGACTAGTGCTTATGATTTGTTGACCATAGTTATGGTTATAAAACACTAGGGGTAAAAGTCATATCGGGAATTTCAAGAGTTGAAATTTGCAATGAGATTGCATACCTTCTATCTGATAGTTGGATCCCGTTCCCACTATGAGTAAAGGTTACTCCGGGGAGAGTTTTGCACTTTATAATTAGCTAATCAGTAGGTGTCTAGAAACGTGTCAACGGGGTTATGCCTCTAGGAAATCGAGGTTTACTTTAATTAGGTCCGTGCGAAAGCACGAGGATCCTCCCTCGGATTACCGACACTGGCCTGGCCGACCGGTTAGCGAAGATTGGAATTAATCCTGGATAGTTTTCCCTTTAAAACGTTTGAAGGAAAATTTGATAAAAAGCAGTGGGTGACATCAGTTAGATAAGATTAATAACCTATCTAATTATGCAAGAGCAATCGCTGAGTGTCTTCTTTTCTCTCTCCTAATGGCAGATGCCTATAACGGGACTTAAGCTTCTGTTAGACAAAAATAAACTCACGGGACCGAATTACAAAGATTGGCTAAGGAACGTGAATATTGCCCTAACCAATGATAAGTTCGGATACGTCCTGACTACTCCAACCCCTCCTATCCCAGGCCCTGATTCTTCAATTGCGGATAAAGAAATCCGCAAGTCATGGGATATAGACTGCGCCACAGTCAAGTACCTCGCGCTTGCTTCTATGAACAATGAACATCAGAAGAAGCACGAGAAGATGGAAGTTCAATCCATCTTTCTCCATACAAAGGAGTTGTATGGAGAGCAATCTCGTACTCTCCGATACGAGGCATCTCGAAAGTTGTTTTAGATGCGAATGGCTGCTGGCACGTCTGTAAGTGACCATGTATTGAAGATGATTGGACTTAGCGAAGAACTTGAGGACTTGGCTTGGACCATGGAGAACGAGCAGGTATGCTGATATTGTTCTACAGTCCCTTTCCCCTGCCATTGCTCAATTCATTGTATACTTCAACATGCACAACATGGAGAAGTCTTTGCCTGAACTCCTCAATATGTTGAGGAGTGCAAAGAGCAAACTAAATGAAGCGAAAACTCCCGCTCTTAGTGCTGTGCCATCTTCTTCCTCCGTCCCAAAAGCCAAATCCAAGGTAAAGGGAAAGAAGAAGAAGAATCCCATCAAGCAGAGAGGCGGAGTGAAAAAGGCACCGGGAAGGGACAAGAAAGGGGCTGTTGCGACAGGACGAGGGGAATGTTTCCACTGCCACCAGACTGGGCACTGGAAAAGAAACTGCGTTGGATACTTGGCCGACTTCAAGAAGAAGAAGCTGGATGAAGCTTCCACTTAAGGTGTGTTTGTAATAGAAAACTGTTTTTTCAATTAACTCTGCTTCCTGGTTATTAGATACTGGGTCAGGATCTCACATCTGCAATTGTCTGCAGGGGCTGAAAAATAGCAAGTTTTTGAAGAAAGGTGATCACACTCTCCGGGTTGGGAATGGTTCCTCAGTATATGCTATAGTAGTGGGAGAGTATCACCTTGGTTTGCCGTCGGGTTGTATATTGGTTTTGAACCTGTGTTATTTTGTACCCTCTATGTTATGTAATATTATATCTGTATCGGTGTTGGACAATGCAGGATATAATTTTGTATTGCAATCTAATGTTATGAACATTAAACTTAATCAAGAGTTGATTGGGTCTGGTACATTAAATAACGGAATATACGTCTTAAACCAACATACAGTTTTTAACGTACAACACACAAACAAAAGGAAGGTTTTAGACATAAATGAAGCTTTCATTTGGCATTGTATACTTGGTCGTATTAACAAAACAAGACTAACCAAGCTACATAAAGATGGATATTTAAACTCGTTTGAATATAAATCTTATGCGACTTTCCAGTCTTGCATCAAAGGTAAGAGGACCAAAACTCCGTTTATTGGACACGGAGAGAGAGCTACTGAACTCTTAGGCCTCATACATAGTGATGTATGTGGACCAATGTCTACACATACAAGAGGTGGTTTTTTTATACTTCATAACGTTTACTGACGACTTCTCAAGATTTGGACATGTGTTCTTGATGAAACACAAGTCTGAAGCCTTCGAAAAGTTCAAGGAGTATAAATCTGAAGTAGAAAAACAAACAGGCCTAAGTATCAAGAAACTTCAATCAGATCGAGGAGGTGAGTATCTAAGCTCAAAGTTTCTAGATTTCCTAAAAGAGAATGGGATTCTCTCTCAGCTCACTTCTCCGTACATACCACAGCACAATGGAGTATCGGAAAGGAGGAATCGCACCCTATTAGATATGGTACGATCTATGATGAGTGATGCTGAGTTACCAAGATCATTCTGGGGGCACGCATTAGAGACTGCGATTCATCTTTTGAATAGGGTGCCAACCAAAACCGTGTCTACCACTCTATACGAGATATGGTATGGGAAGAGACCATCTTTTAAAAGATTTAGGATATGGGGTTGTCCGGCTTATGTGAAAAAGCAGAATCCAGACAAACTCGAGTCACGATCGGTTTTGTGTAGATTTGTGGGATATCCAAAACACTAGTATGGATATCTCTTCTACAACAAGGAGGAACAAAGGGTGTTTGTTTCTCAGTATGCCACATTTTTAGAAAATGAATTTTTTGCAAATGATACTATTGGCAATGTGGTAGAACTGGAAGAAATTCTAGATACACAAACAATTACCGATGATTTGGTTGAACCTAAGATTTCAATATAACCTGACGAACCTCAGCCGCTCCGTAGATCTAGTAGGACTTCTCGCCCACCTGATAGATACTACGGTTTTCTAATTGATGGTGATAGAGAAGATTTCATCATGGATGATGATGACCCTACTAGTTTTCACCAAGTTATCACGAATAGTGACTCAGTGAAGTGGTTGGATGACATGAGATCCGGAATGGAATCCATACACACCAACAAAGTATGGACTTTGGAGGTTGCACATTCTGGAGTAAAACCAATAGGGCGCAAATTGATCTTTAAAAGAAAGATCGGTGTGGATGGTCAGGTGGAAACCTATAAAGCTAGGCTGGTAGCAAAAGGATTTTGTCAAAGACCAGGACTGGACTATGATGAAACTTTTTCACCAGTCGCGATGCTCAAATCCATTCGGATCCTGCTTGCTATAGCTGCTCACTATGATTATGAGATCTGGCAGAAGGATGTTAAAACGGCATTCCTAAATGGTGATTTAGAAGAATGCGTTTTTATGGATCAGCCAGAAGGCTTCATTGATAGTGGGAGAAGCGGAAAAGCATGCAGGCTACTTAAATCCATTTATGGATTAAAGCAGGCATCACGGAGTTGGAACATCTGCTTCGATGATACAATCAAAGAGTTTGGTTTTATCTAAAATGTAGATGAACCATGCATTTATAAAAGGATTGTAGATAGTGCAGTTACATTCCTCGTATTGTACGTGGACGACATTCTCTTAATAGGAAATGATATTCCTATGCTACAATCGGTCAAACTTTTCTTATCGCAAAGGTTCTCCATGAAAGACCTGGGCGATGCCTCGTACATTCTGGGGATTAAGATCTATAGAGATAGATCTAAGAAATTATTGGGATTGTCCCAATCGAGATACATTGACTCCATACTAAAGAGGTTTAGTATGGATGATTCCAAGAGGGGTAATTTACCCGCTTGTCATGAGATCACCCACTCCAAAGAGATGTCTCCAAAGAATGATGAAGAGAGGGCTCGCATGAGCATTATTCCCTACGCTTCAACAGTAGGATCTATAATGTATGCGATGTTGTGTACTCGCCTAGATGTAGCTTATGCACTGAGTGCAGTAAGAAGGTATCAATCCAACCCAGGGGAGAAACACTGGACTGCTGTGAAGAACATTCTGAAGTACTTGAGAAAAACTAAAGAAATGTTCTTGGTGTATGGTAACGGAGATCTTCAAATGGAGGGATTTACCGACTCCAGCTTCCAGAGCGACAAGGATGATAGTAAGTCTATCTCAGGGTTTGTATTTACCCTAAACGGACGGGCGGTATGTTGGAAGAGTTCCAAACAAGATACTGTCGCTGACTCCACGATGGAAGCTGAGTATATTGCTGCTAATAATGCCGAAAAGAGGCAGTCTGGATGAGGAAGTTCATTTCCGAACTTCAAGTGGTTCCAACAATTGCTAATCCAATACCTCTGTATTGCGATAACAATGGAGCCATGGCTTTGGCAAAGGAACCGAGGTCCCATCAGAAATCTAGACATATCTTGAGGCGGTATCACCTCATCAGGGAGATAGTGGATCGCCAGGACATCGAGGTACGGAGATTAGACACGAAGGAAAACACAGCAGATCCATTCACCAAGGCCATCCCTCATGTCCAGTTTGAGAAACTGTTGGAGCTATTGGGCATGCGATAAGCAGGCAACTGGTTCTAGTACAGACAGTTAGTACTTATTGCATCAACTATGGCCTTAGTGCAAGTGGGAGATTGTTAGATATGTATGCCCTAGAGGCCTGTATTGTATAGGATGCTAGGTAAGTATATGTGCAGAAACAATCTTTGCTCGAAATAATAGTATGCTATCTGGTTTATCTTCATCTTGTGTTATATTTCATATCTTTATATGCATGTTGATGAAGCCCTTAGGATTATGCTTGACTACCAGGATTATGATGAGATCATACTGGTGGGGCCTGGATAGTCTATAAGAATATCTTTTAATAGTTCCTAGTTGAGGGTATATCGAGACAGGGCATCGGTATTACCAAGTTAGACTAGTGTGTACGTTTCCTGACCTGTGGGGCGATGGTTGATTCCATAACCATTGGTGTTTGACATCAAAGATTGTACACAGGTGCTCATTGGAGAATGGGTACACTGAACATGACTCGCCGAGAACTCCTAGATGGTATATATACCTATTGTCAGATAGCAGTTCTCTGGTGACACTTGTACTGGTTAGTCTGTAGACCCGAGATCGTCATGGAGTCTTGTGTGGTTCCCACTGTACTTTGATTTCCACCCTACCACGGCTCTATTGAGTCGTGCAAACAGGTGGACTTTGGGTACAGTCTCGAATCACATAGAGACAGTGAGCGATAGGAGGGGTTTCATCTCTCCCGATATAGGGAGTTGATGTCCCGCTATGTTTGAACGGCTATAACACCTAAATCCCTGGCTAGGGTTCTCGAGGTTTACTGATAAGTGTTATCAGTAGTTCCTCGAACTAGTATGAGCCGTAAATCAGCATGACTTATAAAGTTACTCATTTACCACCCCTAGACTTCATATGCGACGTATAAGACGAAGAGACCGGACTGTACGGTAAGTGTTGCTTGCAGGCTCGTTGGGGTTGTGATGAGTTCGCTCATCGGCCACCTTTTCGTCATGTACCTGGGTAGCTGTTACGCACAGCTAGTGCCACTGACGTGCTTGTAGTTAAACCCACTGCCACCGTACTTTCGAGTCTTTAGAGTCCCACACAGAGGGTTCCCTCGTTCAGGCGAAAGATGTAGAGGCCGTAAGTTGTTACGGCAGCCGTAAGGTGTTGCGGCAGGGTTTCGATTATTTTCGTGTAATTGTTACAGGAATAATAATCGGAACGATAATACTGGTAGGCTTTGGTTTAAGCCGGATACTGGTATTATATTATTGGATTATTGGTTTACGTATTTTTCGGAATTCGGATACGGGTATACGGTATAAGGGATACGGTATACGGGATACGGTATACGGAGGAGGGGTATTCTTGTAATTGTTACAAGAATACCTTCTAGAAGATGCCACCTCATAATACATTATTTATTTTATGAAAATGAATAAATGAGGTGGAAATTAGAAAGTCCAAGCATGGTTGAAAGAATGGGTTAATTTATTTTATATTGTTTTGGAGTTACTATTGAAGCATGGTGCTAATTTTATAATGCATGCTTCAATTATTTCACTTGAGCCATATCTAATTTCCATGCATGAATTTTTCTTATAATGAAAACTCTTTCTCTCTCCTTCTTCTCTCCTCCTTCTTCTTCCTTGCTTTAACACTCATATGAGATGTGAATCAAAAGCCAAGGATCAAAGATAATCCAATATACTAATCTCTACATCATCCTAGTGACCATTTTTAGCAAACTTGATCTATAGGTTTAGCTTTTGGGAAGGGTTTTAGATTGCATGACAACTCTCGCGTGGATCATCTAGGTCTTGGGGTGGCTGGAGATCGAGCACACCGACAAAATCCAAAGAGCCAAGGAGATCATCAAAGGAGACCCGAAGGACCGGATCATCAAGGTATAACCCTAACATAGTTGATAGGACCCCTAGTTAAGGTTTTCTAGTTGTGGTTTAGACAAGATCAAATGGAAAGTGCGTGTTGTATGCAAAGAAAATTTTCGTTTATCACTTCCGCTGCCTCACAAAAGTTCTGGGAGCATGCAACATGCACTAACACCGACCCCTAAGGCCACCTTGATGTGGTCTTGGGGTGTGGGTCCGGCTTCTGGTCCCCCCTGGGGTGTCCCCGGGGTGCGCGCACTCCACCCCGCGGCTTCTCTGTTCAAACCGTAAGCCTACGGGGTGTGCAAACAACTCAAAAGTTAAATTTTTAAAACAGTTTTTTTGGCAGTTTTAGCACGATGAAAAACGGCAGAATTCTAACGTTACTCCAAGCTATTTAAGGTTTAAGATAGGCTCTGATACCTTGATAATGGATGTTGCACACCCTCACATCACTTGTGAGAAGGCGGAAGTGGTAACCATTAATTTTTCTTGCATGCAACAACCATATAACCTAAGATTAGTGCTTAAACCTTAATTTGAAAACACATCAAGAGATCTAATCTATTATGAAAGTGTGTTATACCTAAGGAACCGGTCCTTCGGGTCTTTTTTTGATGCAACTCCTTGGCTCCTTCGGATGGTTGCGATGTCCTCGATTTCCTGCCACCTCAAGACCTAGATGATCTACCCGAGGGCTTTGGTACAAGCTTCAAACTCTTCACAAGAGTTCAACTTAGTGATCAAGTTTGCTAGAAGTGATCACTAAGATTATGTAGAGATTAAGTATTGGATTTTGATTTTTTTTCTCTAAGCTTTTGATTCACAACTCATGTGAGGTTAAAGCAAAAAGGAGGAAGAAGGAGAGAATGAAGAGAAATAATTTCAAAGTGATAATGAAAAGTTCAAGCATGGAAAAATATCATATGGCTTAAAATGAAATAACTGAAGCATGTAATAAAAAATTGCACCATGCTTCAATAGTAACTCCAAATGAATAAAATATGAAAGAAGCCATTCCTTCATCCATGCTTAGATTTTCCTAGATTCCACCTCATTTATTTATTTTCAAAAAATAAATATCTAATAATGAGGTGTCTCTTTTTAGAAGGTATTCATGTAACAATTACAAGAATACTTCTCCAGCGTATACCGTATAAGTATACCCTTATTCGAATTTCGAAAAAAACGAATACAATCAATCCAATAATATAATACCGGTATCCGGCTTAAACCAAAGCCTACCAGTATTATCCCAATAATTATTCCAGTAACAATTACACGAACATGATAGAAACCCTGCCGTAGCAACTTACGGCCTCTACATCTTTTCCCTGAACGAGGGAACTCTCTGTGTGTGACTCTAAAGATTCGACAGTACGGTGGCAGTGGGTTTAACCACAAGCACGTTAGCGGTACTAGCTGTGCATAATGGCTACCCAGGTACATGACGAAAAAGAGGTGGCCGACGAGTGAACTCATCCCAACCCTAACGAGCCTGTAAGAAACACTTGCCGTACAGTCCGGTCTCTTCGTCTGATACGTCGCATATGAAGTCTAGGGGTGGTAAATGTCAGATCCCAGTAACTCTATAAGTCATGCTGATTTACGGCCCATAACGGTTCGAGAAACTACTGATAACTTTTATCAGTAAATCTCGAGAACCCTGGCCAGGGATATGCTGTTATGGCCGATCAAGTAAAGCACGACATCAACTCCCGATACCGGGAGAGACGAAACCCCTCCTATCGCTCACTGCCTCCATGCGATTCCGGATTGTACCCAAAATCCACCTGTTTGCATGCCTCAGTAGAGCCGTGGTAGGGAGGAAATCAAAGTACAGTAAGAATCATACAAGACACTATGACGATCTCGGGTCTACAGACTAACCTGTACAAGTGTCACCAGAGAACTGCTATCTGACAATAGGTATATATACTATGTAGGAGTTCTCGGCGAGTCCTGTTCGGTGTACCCATTCTCCAATGAGCACCTGTGTACAATCTTAGATGTAAAACACCAATGGTTGTGGGATCAACAATTGCCCATAGGGTCAAGAAACTTACACACTAGTCTACTCGGGTAATATCGATGCCCTATCTCGATATACCCTCGACTAGGAACAATTAAAGAATATGCTTATAGACTGCTCATGCCCTACTAGTTTGATCTACATCATAATCCCGGTAGTGAAGCATAATCTTAAGGGCTTCATCAACATGTATATAAAGATATGAAATACAACACATCACACGTTAAGATGAAAATAAACCAGATAACATACTATCATTTCGAGCAAAGATTATTTCGGTACATATACATGCCTAGCATCCTATACAATACAGTAATATAGGGCATACATATCTAACAAACTCCCACTTTCACTAAGTCCTGTAGTCGGTGCAATAAGTGCCCAATGTTTACACTAGAACCAGTTGCCGACGTACCGCATGCCCAATAGCTCAAACAGTTTATCAAACTGGACTTGAGGGATGGCCTTGGTGAATGGATCTACTGTGTTGCCTTTCGTGTCTACTCTCCGTACCTCGATGTCCTGGCGATCCACTATATCCCTGATGAGGTGATACCGCCTCATGATATGTCTGGATTTCTGATGGGGCCTTGGTTTCTTTGGAAAAGCCATGACTCCATTGTTATCACAATACAGAGGTATTGGATTAGCAATGGATGGAACCACCTGAAGTTCAGAAATTAACTTCCTTATCTAGACTTCCTCTTTTGCTGCATCATTAGCAGCAATATACTCAGCTTCCATCGTGGAGTCAGCGACGGTATCTTGCTTGGAACTCTTCCAACATACCACCCCTCCATTTAGGGTAAATACAAACCCTGAGATGGACTTACTATCATCTTTGTCGCTCTGGAAGATGGAGTCGGTAAAGCCCTCTATTTGGAGATCTCCATTACCATACACCAAGAACATTTATTTAGTTCTTTTCAAGTACTTCAGAATGTTCTTCACAACAGTCCAGTGTTTCTCCCCTGGATTGGATTGATACCTGCTTACTGCACTCAGTGCATAAGCTACATCTGGGCAAGTACACAACATCGAATGCATTATAGATCCTACCACCGATATTAGATATTGGTCTCTCTTTCTAAATTTGTTCTGGTATTTGTAGGCATCAAATTAGAATAAACAAACAATATAAATGGGATGATGTGATGCCTATAAATGACCAGAAGAAAATGGGGGACAAAAACTTATAAAGGGCCGGCGGTACCGGTTTTTTGGGTGTTCTCGCCAGCCAAGTCATGGGAAATGTATCTCGTCTTGGTTTGGTGATCTCGGGTGCACTCCATAATCTCTCTGGTGCTATTTTATTTGTCTATATAAGCCTGGTTTGCATTCAGGGATTTTGGAGGGAAACTTGATGCTTTAAATCACATCACAACTTTTTGCATTTACTCACACATGCCCACTTATGCCCACTTGTGCTTTCCACTTGTACAATTCATCATTTGTATGTGTCCACTTGTGCTTTAGGCAGCCCCACCTTGGTCCATGTACCAAAAAGCTAGTGCACACTTGTAATGTGTTGGACCAAAATTGTGTACATCATATTTGTTACAAAAGAACTCTTTGAATATCAATCGATTTTCTGTCCTGATTGTAGTGTCGGCTCATAAATATCATATCCGTGAATTTGAGTATGTTTTCTGTTTTGTCACGAATACCTGTAATCTGTATTTACTAAGCAGACACTGGTTAATAGTACCGATATATGACAAAATTGATAATGAATGAGCAGTATTAAAATGCAGTTTTTTGTGATGAACAATGTTGCGCTATGCTCGATTGGCTATAACAGCAAAGTCCTTGGCCGGGGCAGATGAGATTTACTGGTAAGTGTTATCAGTAGTTTCTCGAACGGTTATAGGCCACCCATCGGCATGACTTGTCAAGTTACTTGGGTCTGATGATTCCATCCCTAGACTTGATATGCGACATATCAGACGAAGAGACCGGATTGTATGGTAAGTCTTGATTATAGGCTTTGCGGGAGTTTGGACAAGCTTGCTTGTTGATCTTCTATTCGCTCAATATCTGGGTATCCGTTATTTCCAGCTAGTACCGCTGACGGCTTGAGGGTGAC
Organism: Agapanthus africanus; assembly: GCA_030015575.1. Taxonomy (NCBI): domain Eukaryota; kingdom Viridiplantae; phylum Streptophyta; class Magnoliopsida; order Asparagales; family Amaryllidaceae; genus Agapanthus; species Agapanthus africanus. The sequence continues at coordinate 312,019,027 of CM057343.1, read as the reverse complement.
TGATGTGATCATTACCTACTGCTGGCATATTGACGAGTCTTTAGAGTCCCACAAAGAGGTTTCCTAGCTCAAGCGAAACGAAGTAGGACACATATGGTGATATGTGCGGGATCTTGATTAAATACGAGTATGTGATACCGTATTTTAATCTCGCGATATGCGATATCGGTTAAGTTATATGTGATATAACCGGATTGTTGAATCAAGTGTTGATTCAATGATATGTTATATGTATATATATTTGATACTGGCCGGTTATATATGATATAACCGGATTATTGAATCAAGTGTTTATTTAATGTAGTATTGAATATTTGTCGGTTATATGTGATATGACCGGGTTATTGAATCAAGTGTTGATTTGATAAATATGATATACATATAAGTGATATTAGTTGGTTATATATGATATAACCGGATTATTGAATCAAGTGTTGATTTAAAAATTTGATATATATTTTTATATTTGATATATTAATATATATATCAACTAATATTAGCTCACTAAAGATTTTCTTCTCTTTAAAATACATTTAATATATATGTGATATATATTAATATATGTATTTATATATTGTGTCATGGTGTATGAGACTTACACCAAAACTAAAGATAATTTGGGTGAATATTTATTTACAGTTAAATCAAAATGAGGTGGAAATGAGCATGGCTTGGACGCTTGTGAAAGTATGTAGAAGTCATGACTCATTCCACTAAGTTTGTTTTACTCTAGATATTTTATAACCCAACCATTATGTTTAGCCCATCGTTAACTCTCTCACTACTCACTTGAGATGTTTTCTACACCCTAGTTCATCATCTTCTTCTCTCAAGAGCTCTCTAGATTTTCTTGAGTTGAAGAAAGAAAAAGAAAAAGAGATTTCTAAAGTGGGCGAAATTCCTACCTCATCAACTTACTCTCATCTATCATATAAGATTAGGTTTTTTTCTTCAATAATTCCTTAATTGAAGAGGTAGCTTGAGTTAGAATAACTTCAAGGCGGATCATCTTCGGCCTCGAAGACGACGAAGCAAGCTCGTTCTTTTCACCAAGTGGAGCCTAAGAAGAGTTCTAGGGACCACTACTTGGAGCTAAGGGACTACTACATGGAGCTTTAGAAGTGAAGAACAGGTTTACCAAGGTTGTATTCTCTATGCACTTAGTGTAAAGCTTGTTCACTTGCTGTCAAACCCAAATTCTCTAGTTTGATTCTAGGTTAGTGTAGCTTTGTAGGGTTCCTAGGCACTCTAATGAGGTCTCGCAAGGCATCAACCATGCCAATTTGAAAAATGCGACTGCCGAGAAACCCTAATACGGATCGTTGGCTAGAAATCTAGGCGAAAGAAGAACTAGTTAACTACTTTAACTAAGAGTACGGAAATACAACCTTTGTAGATCCGGTTCTCCACCTCCATAGCTCCGTGATGATGTCTCCTCGCTGTCCAAATCGAATCCATGACTCTTGCATCGGCTTCATCGGAGAAAAAGCGGGCTAGGTCATCGACGACGATGCCGAAGATGATCTACGTCGAGGAATCACTAGATCAAGCTCCACCTTCACCAAGCCATGAAAACTTGTGAAGGAAACACACTCTACTACTTGGCAAGAGGTAGAGGATGAAGAAATAGGAAGTGGGTAGACTTTAGAATTGGATTTCTCACTCATTTCATCAATCCACCATTTATGAAGTCAAGCTTCTTCATCTTGAAGATGAAGAAGAAGAAGAAGAAAAAGTTATGATAAGTTAATTCCAAAAAGAAAATTAAAAGAATACTTATCATAACCAAACCATGGTCAAGTGTAGAGAATAAATCATGGTTAGTGGGAATGGTTAGGATTAAGCATGAGACAAAATGGTGACTTTGGTCAAAGCTTCATGAAGCTTCAACTAGAAAACAAAGTTAGCCACCATTTTCTCTTAATGCTTATCATTTTCCAAATGAATAACTAAATAAGATAGATGAAAAAGAAAACAAAACCCTAACCATTCATATAACCATGGTTTAATCTTTACACAAACTCAAGTGAGCAAGTATTATCAAACATGATACAAACTTGTGTACAAAAGTATATCACATATACAATGTGCACAATCCAAGTGAGAAAATCCATTTAAAGTGAACCAATACTAGTTAATGTAAAATAATATATCAAATATATAATTATACATTAAATCATTAAATGAACACTTGATTCAATGATCCGGTCATGTCGAACATAACCGACTAGTATTCAATGTATCGACTTATCGAATCAACGCTTGAATCGATAACTAGGTTATATCGCATACAACCATTCGATACATTCATCCCGAGAATAGAATACGGTATCACATACACGCATTATACTCGGTCCCGCACATATCTCATATGCGCTCCTATTTCGTTTCGCTTGAGCCAGGAAACCTCTGTGTAGGACTCTAAAGACTCGTCAATACGCCGGCAGCAGGTGATGATCATATCAAAAACCCACAAGCCGCAAGCGGTCTGCTAAACGTAACGACCACCCGGGTATTGAGCGATCAGAAGATCGACGAGCAAGCCCGCTCACACTCCAGTGAATCCAACCAGTAACACTACCGTACAGTCCGGTCTGATTGTCCGATATGTCGCATATCTCGCCTAGGGGTGGTAAACGTCAGACTCCAATAGATTGATAAGTCGTGTCGATATGAGGTCTATAACAGTTCGAGAAACTACAGGTAACACTTACCAGAAAATCTCAGCAACCCTGGCCAGGGATTTCCGGTTATAGCCAATCGAACACAGCGCAACATCAACCCCCTATACCGGGAGAGACGAATCCCCTCCTATCGCTCATTGCCTCCATGTGACTCGGGACTGTACCCAAAAACCACCGTTTTGCACGCCCTCTTGGACATGGTAAGATGGAAATCAAAGCACAGTGGGAACCACACAAGACTCTATGACGATCTCGGGTCAACAGACTACTCTGTACCAGTGTCACCAGAGAAATGCCATCTGACGTAAGGTATAATACCATCTGGGAGTTCTCGGCGAGTCCGTCCAGTGTACCCAGTCTCCACTGAGCACCCGTATATCATCTCTGATGTCAAACACCAATGGATATGGGATCATCCATTGCCCATCTGTATGGGTCGAGAAGGTATACGCTAGTCTACACTGGTATATCGATGCCCCGTCTCGATACACCCACGACTAGGGACTTTGAAGGATGTAATTATGGACTACCATGTCCCCACTAGTATGATCCGCATCATAGTCCAGGTAGTCAAGTACACATCCTAAGGGCTTTACCAACATGTAACAGAGAGACAATTAGTGTACACGTTAAGGTAAAGAGCAACCAGATAGCATACTATCATGTCGAGCAAGAAAGTCCTCCCTATATATGTCCCAGCATCCACTACAATATACATCCAATGTACAGTAATGGCCTCTAGGGCATACATATAACTAACAATCTCCCACTTGCACTAGGGCCATCTGATAGCAGTGGTTGTAGTATCTCATACTCAACCATCCCATAAAATTCTCTCTCTGGGAAAAGGCCTTTGTGAGTGGATCCGCCGTGTTGTCCTCTGAGTCTACTCTCCTAACCTTGATCCCTTGGAGATCAACCATCTCCATGATCAGGTGACACTGCCTTAGAATATGTCTGGATCACTGATGGGACCGGCGTTCCTTGGCATAAGCCACAACTCCATTGTCTCACAATGGTTGGAACGTAGTTCATCTCATGAACCAATATACACCCAAACATCCTCTTTGGTAGCATCTTAAGTAGCGATGCATCCTGCCTTTATCTTCTAGTATGCCACGGTATCTAGCTTGGAACTCCTCCAACATACCGTCCCTCGATTGAGGGTAAAGACAATGCCTGTGACTGACACTCAGTCGTCTTTATCACCCTGGAACACTTCCAGTGATTCTCCCCAGGATCGATTGATACCATCTCACAACAACTAGTGAGTATCCTAACATCCATTTAGATCTATCTCATAGATCCAAAAACCCAGGATTTAGGAGGTATCACTTTGATCCTATGTGGAGAATCATTGTGATAAGCGGAGATTGATCGAGCGTAGCATAGGAAACTCTTTCCCTATCGAGAGTATGTCATCCACGTACTCTACGAGGATCGTTACCATACTTCCTACTACCTTTTTGTTTATACAAGGTTCATCTACCATTTTGATGATGTCAACTTCTTTGACTAATCCATCAAAACAGATGTTCCAACTCCGCGATGCCTGCTTTATCTTATAAAGCATCTTGCACACGTTTCCGCTGCTCCCACTGTCTACGAGGCCCTCTGGCTGTGTACTTATAGACTGCCTTTTCTAAAACATCATTTAGAAAAGCTGTCATGACACCCAACCACCAGATATCGTAGTCATGGTATGTAGCCGTGGTAAGTAGGATCTGGATGGACTTAAGCATAGCCACCTGAAAAGGTTTCATCATTATCCACGCCTGGTCGATGACGAAAAACTTTAACAAGTCTAGCTTTGAATGTCTTAACTTTTCCATCTACACCAAGTAATCTTCTCAAGATATACTTGTTCCAGATGGGGATTTAACCCTTCAGATATAGCAACCAAAGTCCATACTCTGTTGGTGTATAAGGATTCCATCTCAGATCACTAAACATCCAGCCATTCTTACAGAGTCTTACTCTCGATGGCCAGCTCGAAGCTAGTTGGGTCATCATCTCATGACGCAATCCTCGCTCCCACTGTCATAGAGAAACAGAAGTATCTCTCAGGTGGGTGAGGAACCCTACTAGATCGGCGGAGAGGCTGAGGTTCGTTGGAATCTACTGAATCCTTTGGTTCTATCAAATCATCAGCTGCAGTTTGTATAGCTGGAACATTTCCAGTTCTACATCTCTGACCTTGCCTCGAGTTTGTCCGGATTTTGCTTTTAGACATAGGCCGGACAACCCCAAATCTTAACTAACTTAAGATATGGGCTCTTCCCTTTCCATATCACATATGAAGTGGTAGGCATTGATTTGATTCGAACCTAATTCAATAGGTATGCATCTTCTCAAGTGCATAACTCCCAAAAGGAAAATAGGAAACTCAGTAGTACTCATCATAGAGCACACCTTATCATATAGGGTGTGATTGCTCCACCCCGATATACCATCGTGCTATGGTGTATACGGAGGAGTAATGCTGAGAGAGAATCTCATTCTCTATTAGAATAGTCCAGGATTTCCGTGCTCAAGTATTCTCCTCCTTGATCTCATCAAAGGACATAATACTTATACCCGTTTTGGTTCTCTACTTCTAAATCATATTCTGTGAATATCTCAAAAGGTTCGGACTTGTGTTTCAACAGGAACATATGTCTGAATCTTGAGAGATTATCAGAGAATGTAATGAAGTACAAAGAACCGGTCTTGGCATGTGTAGACAGGGGACCTTTATACATCAACATGCATCATCCCAAGAGTTCACTAACTCTTTCTCTGTTTCCAATAAATAGAGCTGGTGTCATTATATCTTTGTGACATGACTGGCAAGTTTCACAAGATGTAAATTCAAACTGATTTAAATATGCATCTACATGTAACATTAGCTAGTCGGGTCGCATTGATATGACCTAGTCTACAATGCCTCAAGAAGGATTCGTTCATTTCTGAACACTTCCTCTTTTGTGTGTTCCGTATACTAAGAACTGTAGTTTGATTTAGAACATTAATGCTTTTAGATAACGTGCCTGAACCGATCAACTTTTGTATATCAGGTTCGGTATCTAATAACATTCATTCAGAATCAATGTATTTGGAATACAGGGTGACAGTGACCAACAGACTTGGCTGCAACACTTGCCCGGTTTTCTGCCTCATGAAACTTATCACCCGTTCTCAGTTCTCTACCTATCGGTAGCCCTATGTAACAGATTACATATCTGGGATCCTGATCCGGTATCATATACCCAGGATGCGGAGGATACTGGGAAACAGTTCTTTGTAACGAACACACCCGAAGATGATGCATCAGCATGCACTCTCTTCGTTTGGGCGGCACGGGAATTCTGGTAATCCCCAATATCCTGCTCTGTCTTATAACAATTATAAGTTGGAGCAGGACCAACGTTCCCCAGCTCAGTATAACAAACGGGTTTCGGTCAATACATCCATATTATTATCTTGATCAAGGCGTGATATGGTCGCTACCTGGAGAGAGAGATTAGAAAACACTCAGCGTGCGCTCTTGCAAGAATAGATTGTTTATTATTTTATCTAATCAGGATGGCTCCCACTGCTTTTTATCAAATCTTCCTTCAAACCCTAAAAGGAAAGACTAGCCGGGATTAATTACACACTACAAGTTCGCCAATCTTTCAGCCAGGCCAGTGTCGGTACTTTGAGGGAGGTCCCCCGTGCTTTCGCATGAACCTAATTAATGTAAACCTCGTTTTCCAAAAGGCGTAACCTCGTTAACACCTTTCTAGACACCTACTTGATTGGCTAATTGTAATGTGTAAAACTCTCCCAGGAGTAACTCTTACTCACAGCGGGTATCGGGATCCAACTATCTCATAGAAGGTATGCAATCTCATTGCAAATTTCAACACTTGAAATTCCCGATAATATTTTGCCCCTAGCGTGCTATGACCTTGACGCATGCCAAACAACCCATAGTCCGCTAGTCAAGTTCAACCCGTACATTTCTTGATTGAATTAAATCCACCCGCACGACCCTTGAGGCATGCCAAACAACGCCGTGCGAATACCCTAATCCAATCGTATCGTATGCTAGCAGATAAGCACTAGTTAGCTACCGTACACTACGCCTTGACGCATGCCAAACAACCGCAGCACAAATACTAACTAGTACTTATCTGAAATGACGGAGGGCTACGACAGGTTTTTCTGAAAACCTATTGCGTAATGAACTTGATATCGTTGTAGGATCGAATGAATTTTGAAATGGAGTGTTTTTTAGGCTTTTCTAGTTTTGCTAAAGGAGTCACTCCCGGTGAAGGGATCGTCGGTCCTTTCCTCGTCGAATGAGGTGCGGGATATATCATATATATCACTGTACAAAGCAAAAACTCTTAAAAGCAATCAAAAGACAAACCGAGTGTGTAGCATCTGCCAGTTATTGCTAAAGGAGTCACTCCCGGTGAAGGGATCTCGGTCCTTTCCTTATCGAATAAGGTGCAGGATATGTCATATACACCGCTGTGCAAAGCAAGAACTGTAGCTACCTGTTTTATTTTGAAATTCGATTCTACAACATCATTAGGTTTCTTTTATTTCATTAATCTCATTAATGAAGTCCCATCATTTAAATTACCTAAACATCACAGATAAATACGACGTACACTTATGCCATCCGCATTCGCCTCGATGTCCCCTCATGCACCGTTAGGTTAGGTAACTAACGGCAGAGTGGGGCAGGGCTAGCGCGGGTGTAAAACATAAGTAACGCCTATATAATATATAATATATACTATATACTGTATCTATCACAGAACATCACATGATCACATCATATCGCAGCAGAAGAAACATATGAAATATTGGATATACTAGGACGTCCGTGTTTTCAATACGAGCCAGTATAAAACACGGATTCCACGGTCGCGATGAATAGCCAAACCCACACCCCTAGACCCCTACGAGAGCGGCAAGCAACCCTACCAATTCTGGAGTTAGGACACCCGGACTCGACTCCTCGAGTTGGTCTCCCACTGGACTCCAGAACCCAGTTACTCGTGCTCCCCTCCTTGGGTCTATCCTAGTGCGGAAAAGTAAATAATATACAAAAGGTGACATCTTCCACAACCTGGAAGTGCCCCAATAAAAGAATATTACATACAAGTTTTTACATGAATGAAAATGAAAAACACTCATCTCACATAAAAACCCCCGGCGATTCAAACACGACGATCCAATATAACATATCCAGCAACACATAACATCACATGTCATCAACGTAAGTAAATATGCGCATCCCAATTGTCGTTGACATATAGCAACGAAACCGGCGATATCACATATTACACTTACGGTCACAGAAAAGAAAGTGTAAAACTACAACAGTTGGAATCCGCAACCTACATAGACATCGCATGCCTAATCAAATGAATTCCTTAGACATCGCATGCCTAACAATTATAAACCCCGTATTTTAGTCTCATTATCGAAAACACTTTTCAATATCAAGTCGGGCAATTCAACAAGATTCCCGACATCCGGATCGAATGCTCGTCGCAAACTTCAGTAGACGGCCGCACCCCCGATACCGTCGACGAAGTGCACCAAGGCGGAACACCGCTGCCGCGAGCACCCGAACGGATGCTTTCGGCGACGGGGTTCTCCTTTAGTCACTTGGTCGGGGCTATGGGGCGAGGTTGTCTATTAAGTTTACCCGGCGAGTATCCGCGTACGCTACGTGATTGCGACGGACTTTTGATCACATCAAAATTCCGTGGCAACCGATCAAGTGAGACTAAACCGCTAGATTTATAACATTCATTCAGTTATCTCATAACTGCCTGTGGATTCCAATTATTGTATCCCATTCCAGATAAATAGAAAATGTTAAAGTTTCCGATCGAACAATCAAACACCCAAGTTTTCCCGATAACAGCTCAACTCTTGAAATAAGTTTAAAAACATTCACTTCGTGTCTCAGTACCAACGGTCCAGCCGTAGAAGGGTCAAGCCAACGCCTCACATGTGGCATGCCGTACTGCCCCAAACCCGAAGGTTCAAAGGGCAGTTCAAGACGGTCACATAATCGAGTTAAGGTTTGTTATCTTCTAGAGGGACCATCGCGTCACTTGCATTACTTAGAACGTCTTTAAACCTCGGAAAAATCCAACATTTGAAAATTTTCCGGCAGGGAAAAATTGGGTATTTATATTCGGTCGAAATTTTTAACATATTCTAAAATTATCCGGAAAAACACATAGACAAAGTTGGACAATCCGATCGAATGTACGAACTCCCAATACAACCCAAAATACTCAACTCTGTATTTCAGATTAAAAATTCCCAAGAAAACCAGCACTGCCATATAGGAATTACTGTGCAAAATTTAATGGGAGAAGAGACAAAAGGGCCGCGGAACCGCCGCATTAGCACGCTAATGCCGCGGTTCCGCCGCATTAGCACGCTAATGCCGCGGTTCCGCCGCACATTTATGGAATTAGGAGCTAAATTTTGCGCCGTAATTCTTAGATTTCCCTGCTGATTTTTCTGCATATTTTTAATTTGCAAAAATCCACAAATTTGAAAAATGTACAGAGAGCAAGTTTAAGTTAGGGTTTCGGATCGATCGGGTTTCAAACTTCGTCTACGCATCGCCTAAGGCTCTAGCTTGGCTCTGATACCACTGTAGGGTTCCTAGGCACTCTAATGAGGTCTCGCAAGGCATCAACCATGCCAATTTGAAAAATGTGGGTGCCGAGAAACCCTAATACGGATCGTTGGCTAGAAATCTAGGCGAAAGAAGAACTAGTTAACTACTTTAACTAAGAGTACGGAAATACAACCTTTGTAGATCTGGTTCTCCACCTCCATAGCTCCGTGATGATGTCTCCTCGCTGTCCAAATCGAATCCATGACTCTTGCATCGGCTTCATCGGAGAAAAAGCGGGCTCGGTCATCGACGACGATGCCGAAGATGATCTACGTCGAGGCATCACTAGATCAAGCTCCACCTTCACCAAGCCATGAAAACTTATGAAGGAAACACACTCTACTACTTGGCAAGAGGTAGAGGATGAAGAAATAGGAAGTGGGTAGACTTTAGAATTGGATTTCTCACTCATTTCATCAATCCACCATTGATGAAGTCAAGCTTCTTCATCTTGAAGATGAAGAAGAAGAAGAAGAAAAAGTTATGATAAGTTAATTCCAAAAAGAAAATTAAAAGAATACTTATCATAACCAAACCATGGTCAAGTGTAGAGAATAAATCATGGTTAGGGTTAAGCATGAGACAAAATGGTGACTTTGGTCAAAGCTTCATGAAGCTTCAACTAGAAAACAAAGTTAGCCACCATTTTCTCTTAATGCTTATCATTTTCCAAATGAATAACTAAATAAGATAGATGAAAAAGAAAACAAAACCCTAACCATTCATATAACCATGGTTTAATCTTTACACAAACTCAAGTGAGCAAGTATCATCAAACATGATACAAACTTGTGTACAAAAGTATATCACATATACAATGTGCACAATCCAAGTGAGAAAATCCATTTAAAGTGAACCAATACTAGTTAATGTAAAATAATATATCAAATATATAATTATACATTAAATCATTAAATCAACACTTGATTCAATGATCCGGTCATGTCGAACATAACCGACTAGTATTCAATGTATCGACTTATCGAATCAACGCTTGAATCGATAACTAGGTTATATCGCATACAACCATTCGATACATTCATCCCGAGAATAGAATACGGTATCACATACACGCATTATTCTCGGTCCCGCACATATCTCATATGCGCTCCTATTTCGTTTCGCTTGAGCCAGGAAACCTCTGTGTAGGACTCTAAAGACTCGTCAATACGCCGGCAGCAGGTGATGATCATATCAAACACCCACAAGCCGCAAGCGGTCTGCTAAACGTAACGGCCACCCGGGTATTGAGCGATCAGAAGATCGACGAGCAAGCTCGCTCACACTCCAGTGAATCCAACAAGTAACACTACCGTACAGTCAGGTCTGATCGTCCGATATGTCGCATATCTCGCCTAGGGGTGGTAAACGTCAGACCCCAATAGGTTGATAAGTCGTGTCGATATGAGGTCTATAACAGTTCGAGAAACTACAGGTAACACTTACCAGAAAATCTCAGCAACCCTGACCAGGGATTTCCGGTTATAGCCAATCGAACACAGCGCAACATCAACCCCCTATACCGGGAGAGACGAATCCCCTCCTATCGCTCATTGCCTCCATGTGACTCGGGACTGTACCCAAAAACCACCGTTTTGCACGCCTTCTTGGACGTGGTAAGATGGAAATCAAAACACGGTGGGAACCATACAAGACTCTATGACGATCTTGGGTCAACAGACTACTCTGTACCAGTGTCACCAGAGAACTGCCATCTGACGTAAGGTATAATACCATCTGGGAGTTCTCGGCGAGTCCGTCCAGTGTACCCAGTCTCCACTGAGCACCCGTATATCATCTCTGATGTCAAACACCAATGGATATGGGATCATGCATTGCCCATCTGTATGGGTCGAGAAGGTATACGCTAGTCTACACTGGTATATCGATGCCCCGTCTCGATACACCCACGACTAGGGACTTTGAAGGATGTACTTATGGACTACCATGTCCCCACTAGTATGATCCGCATCATAGTCCAGGTAGTCAAGTACACATCCTAAGGGCTTTACCAACATGTAACAGAGAGACAATTAGTGTACACGTTAAGGTAAAGAGCAACCAGATAGCATAATATCATGTCGAGCAAGAAAGTCCTCCCTATATATGTCCCAGCATCCACTACAATATACATCCAATGTACAGTAATGGCCTCTAGGGCATACATATAACTAACAAGCTTATGAAGGGTTCTTAAGCACGACAATAAGGTTTCAGGTGGCATCAACCATGCCAATTTAAAATTTTGCCATGCTAAAAGAACCCTAACCTAGAATCTTTAACTAGAGAATCATACGAAAACATCATGTAAACTACTTTACATCTAAGTGAGTAGGGATTACAACCTTTGTAATCCGGTTCACTTCTATAACTCCTTATAGTGCTCCCTTCACTGCGGTCAATGAACTCCCGGACTCTTGAGAGGTTCCACAAGGTGAATGATGCATACTTACTTGAAGTCTTCGAAATCGAAAATGATCTACGTCGAGAAAATACGGACTCGAGCAATCACTTCACTAATATGGAATTAGTGAAGCTAACACCCTAAACTAAATGGCTAGTTTGGTAGAGGATGATGAAGTAGTATTTTTGCTCACTTTAGAATTTAATTTCTCACTATTTTTCTTTATCTCCTCAAAACCTAGAAAAGAGCTTGAAGGAGATGATGGAGATGATAAATGAAAAGAGAATGAGAGTGAGGTTAGAAATGCAACAATTGGTGAGTTTATGTCATGCATTAACCCATGTAGAGAATCGACCATGGCTAAGTGATAAGGGTTAATTTAATAAATATATTAGGTAAAACAAAAGTAGTGGACTAATTCAATGTTTCTACAACCTTCTTCCAAGCTCAACCATGACAAATATCCTAATAATTTTGAATTACTTAAAATAAATAACAACACATCATTATCATATAGCACGGTGTAAGTCTCATATATCCAAGTTGCATGTATAACCTAGCATGTCACAATAATATATATCACATATATATTATTTATGTAACAAAAGAAAACAATACAATAAACATATATCACATATATGTTAAATGTATCAAAAGTGAGAAAAAGAAATACTTAAGTGAGCATATATTAGTTAATGTAATTTCATATATCAAATATAAAATTATATATTAAGTTATTAAATCAAAACTTGATTTAATAATCCGACTATATCACATATAACCGACCAATATAATATGTATCATTTCATCGAATCAACACTTGATCCGATGACCCGGAAATATCACATATAATCGGCCGATATCACATATCGCGAGAATAGAATACGGTATCACATACGTGTATCAATCTCGGTCCCGCACATCACATATGTGCTCCTACTCCGTTTCCCCTGAGCCAGGAAACCTCTGTGTAGGACTCTAAAGATTCGTCAACACACCGGCAGTAGGTGGTGATCATATCAGTCACCCACAAGCCGTCAGCGGTCAGCTAAAGGTAACGGCCACACGGGTATTAAGCAATCAGAAGATCAACAGGCAAGGCCGCTCTAACTCCTGTAAAGCCTGTCAATAACACTACAGTACAGTCCGGTCTCTTCGTCTGATATGTCACATATCTATTCTAGGGGTGCTAAAAGTCAGACCCCAGTAATCGATAAGTTGTGTCGATTTGAGGCTCATAATGTGTCGAGAAACTATTGATAACACTTACCAGTAGATCTCTATAGCAGCCCTGGCCAGAGACTTCCTGTTATAGCCAATCGAACACAGCACAACATCAACCACCAATACCGGGAGAGACGAAACCCCTCCTATCTCTCATTGCCTCCAAGTGATTCGGGACTACACCTAAAAGCCACCGTTTTGCACGTTCTCTTGAACATGGTATGGTGGAAATCATAGCACAGTAGGAATCACACAAGACTCTATGATGATCTCGGGTTTACAGACTAACCTGTACCAGTGTCAGCAGAGAACTGCTATCTGATGATAGGTATAATACCAACTAGGAGTTCTCGGCGAGTCCGTTCAGTGTACCCAGTCTCCACTGAGCACCCGTACACCATCTTTGATGTTAAACAACAATGGATGTAGGATCATCCATCGCCCATCATATGGGTCAAGATACGTATACGCTAGTCCACTCTGGAGTATCGATGCCCCGTCTCGATACATCCTCGACTATGAACAATTATAGGATGTACTTGTGGACAACCCTTGGCCCCAGTAGTATGATCTCCATCAAAGTCCTTGCAGTCAAGTACACATCCCTAGGGATTTATCAACATGTGAAAGCAAGACAGTATCACTTAACTAATCTACATGTTAAGACCAAGAGCAACCAGATAGCATGCTATCTTGTCGAGCAAGAAAATCCTCTCTATATATATCTAAGCATCCACTATAATATACATCACATGTACAATAATGGCCTCTAGGGCATATATATAACTAATAATCTCCCACTTACACTAAGGCCAATTGTTGTAGTATCTCATACCATACAGCCCGAAGAGTCTCTCAAATTGTATCTGGAGTATGGCCTTCGTGAATGGATCCGCTGTGTTATTCTTCATGTCAACTCTCCTAACCTCGATCTCCCGGCGATCAACTATCTCTCGGATTAAGTGATACCGCCTCAGAATATGACTGGATCGCTGATGGGACCTGGGTTCCTTAGCCAAAGCCACTGCTCCATTGTTATCACAATACAAAGGTAATGGATACTCAATGGATGGAACCACTCCAAGTTCGTTTATGAACTTCTTCATCCAGACAGCCTCTTTGGCAGCATCGTTAGCAGCAATGTATTCGGGCTCCATTGTCAAGTCTACCACGGTTTCCTATTTGAAACTCTTCCAAGAAACCGCCCCTCTATTGAGGGTAAAGACAAATCCCCAGACCGACTTAGAGTCGTCCTTATCACTCTGGAAGCTCGAATCGGTAAAGGACACCACTTGGAGTTCTCCGTTACCATACACCAAGAACATCTCTTTAGTCCTTCTCAAGTACTCGAGAATGTTCTTCACAGCTATCCAGTGACTCTCTCCTGGATCTTCTTGATACCTACTCACCACACTCGGTGAGTATGCTACATCGGGTCTGGTATATAGCATTACATACATGATAGAGCCTACTGCCGAAGCATAAGGTATCCCTTGCATGCGAGCTCTCTCTAAATCAGTCATGGGGGACATCTCTTTAGAAAGAGTGGGTCCTGAGATCATGGGTAAATTCCCACGCTTGGATTCTTCCATACTAAACTTCTTTAGTGTGGTGTCAATGTACCTGGATTGGGAAAATCCCAGTATCCATTTAGATCTATCTCTATAGATCTTAATCCCCAAGATGTAGGAGGCATCACCAAGATCTTTCATTGAGAATCTTTGTTATAAGAAGAGCTTGACCGAGTGCGGCATAGGAATATCATTTCCAATCAAAAGTATGTCATCCACGTACAGTACGAAGGAGACAACCTTACTCACTGCCACTTTCTCGTATATACAAGGTTCATCTACGTTTTTGATGAAGTCAAACTCTTTGACTACGACATTAAAACAGATGTTCCAACTTTGCGATGCCTGCTTTAACCCGTAGATGGATTTAAGCAGCTTGCACACCTTCCCGCTGCTCCCAGTGTCCACGAACCCCTCTGGCTGAGTCATGTACACGCTCTCTTCTAAATCAACATTTAGAAAGGCGGTCTGAACATTCATTTGCCGGATTTCGTAGTCATGGTATGCAGCAATGGCAAGTAGGATTCGGATCGACATAAGCATAGACACTAGAGAAAAGGTCTTATCATAATCCACACCTGGTCATTGACGAAAACCTTTTGCAACAAGTCTATCTTTGAAAGTCTCAACTTTTCCATCTACACCAAGTTTCTTCTTA
Organism: Agapanthus africanus; assembly: GCA_030015575.1. Classification (NCBI taxonomy): domain Eukaryota; kingdom Viridiplantae; phylum Streptophyta; class Magnoliopsida; order Asparagales; family Amaryllidaceae; genus Agapanthus; species Agapanthus africanus. Next base: position 312,003,798 of record CM057343.1, on the reverse strand, counting down.
AAGATCCATTTGCTCCAGATGGGTTTTACCCCTTCAGGAGCAACTTCTAAAGTCCATACTTCGTTGGTGTACATGGATTCCATCTCAGATCGCATTGCATCCAACCACTTCACTGAGTCCCCACTCGTGATGGCCTGCTCGTAGTTGGGTCATCATCTTCCATGATGCAATTCTCGCTCCCACCATTGTTCATACCAGAATATTGCATTTTATACCACCCATTCTTACGCTCGTTTGGTTATAGGCAGGTGCTTTTAATCAGTGTTTGCTACATATTTACAGGATACTGGTTCTCAGCTCTAGATAGTGAAATTCATAGAAAAGTACGTCAAATTCCGGATTACTGCCAACAACAGATAAAACACGGGTCTCCGCTCTCTATCCGTATGTTGCCACACACCAGTTTAAGGGACAAAATTGCAAATCGATGTCATTTTCGTGCACAAAGCTCAATGTCAACACAAGATCCAACATATCTACGCGGAGCTCAAGGAAATCTTGGCAAAAGATCCACATCACATCACCTTTTGATCTACTGAAATTTTGGAAGAAATGGGAAGAGTTTCTGAGAAAAAGTCATATACCACACTGAAGAATACTAAAAACTAGGGAAAACCACGAAATTTCATGGCCTAACTCCTCTAAACGGCCGCGGTTCCGCGGCATAAGCGCGCTTAGGCCGCGGAACCGCGGCCATTTAGTCTCCTCTCGTTGTCGTTTTTCAGGGGCATGTTGGTCTTTTCTTGTAGGGGCAGATTCTTGCCCTAGGTTTCCAGTTACCCTCCTATAAATACCCCAGAACTGAGCCAAACCGAAGTGTTAATTTCTTTAGCCTCTTTTAGTGTAGTTTTGTTCTTCTTCTTCTTCTTCTTCTTCATCTTTCCTCCATGAAAATGTAGTGAGAGCATTGAGTGGATGTTAAATGAAGATGAGAGTTTTTGTATCATTCTTGTTTGTTTAGCTTCCCCTTGAGATTTTTGCTTTCTCTTGATCTTTCAACCTCTTCATTGAGCTTGAAATTTTAAGGGTTTGTTATTGATCTCAAGGGTTGTAGCTTCTTATGGAATTAGTGCTTCATTTCACATGAGTTCTTTACCATTCTCTTGATCTTGCAACCTCTTGATTGAGCTTGAAAGTTTAAGGGTTGGCTATTGATCCCATGCTTGTCTTGAGTTCTAGTTTCTAGTTCTTTTTATTGCTTATTTCTTTCTTGCTTTTTATTACCATGCTTTACTTTCTTGCACTTAAATTCCATACACTTACTTACTTGTAATCTTTTCTTTTCTTTTGCTCTTTTTGGTTCGTTTTTGTGAATGGTTGTAATTATCGTTGTTAAGAATAAATACGGTATTGTAAGTTAATATTTCTTTGCTCATTTCCTTTTCCCGTTATTTTCCATTGAACTCCGCCTAAACGTTACGCAAGCGCTCCGTTAGGCACCCTACCCTACCAAGGTAACGGTGATTCCTAACCGCGACCGGTTGCGTTCGGTTTGGCCGGAGGCGAAAGCAAGAGACAAGAACGGACGGACAAGGGTAAATAAGCCGGATTCCACGAATACCGTGCTTAAATCCCCTAATCCACGTTGTTGCCGATTGCTCTAGCTTCAATTGGTCAAGACTCGGCTCAAAGGTTTTGAGTACGGATTTCTTTAGCTTACAATTTCTTATCTTTTTATTAACAACTTTATACTTGCATATAAAACACATATGTTAGTTTGAACAAACACATACAAATTCTTTATTGACTCGTCTAAAACAAGAACGGACATACAACCGTCTCCCTGTGGATCAACCCGTGCTCAACCGGCTAGCTGCATAGCGACACCGTCCTGATCGCGGTAAACTTTAGAACTTTGAACATCCGACACGCCAAAAGCGTGCGATCAAATGGCGCTGTTGCCGGGGGGACGGTAATGTATTTTCTTTCTTGTTATTCGGGTTAATATTCTTTTTGTATATATTTATAAAAAAAATCTTTTTGTTATTTTTTATCATTTTTGTGGGCAAGAGTGCAGATTTTTGCGGATTTGCAAACTGCGATTGTGGGGAGCAAAGTGTACGTTAAAGGCTAAGGTGATTGCAAAGTACAGTGCCAAAGATCCGGATAGTTTGACCCGCGCAAGCGAACTTTTCAAGCTTACCGGATTTGATTCAACGGGAGTTTCCTAACCCAAAATCTTAACGGTACGTACTTTACTAACACCTTCTTCTCAAATCCGACGCATCCAATATACTATTCTTTGCAGGATTCTTTGCAAGTTCGCTAGCAAACGCTAAAAATTGACTAACCCGTATTTGTTGCAGTGCCGTGCTTAAACTAAAAAACGATTGTTTGATTCTTTGAACAAAATTTTTATTGAATTGCGCATTGCATACATTAATACAGATTTAAGGGCAAGCGGACCCCACAACATACGGTAAAGGATTTCATCACCTTTTCCATGGCCCACAAATCATGAACTTGAGCATAACGTTTACCCGCACAAAATTTTAAAAAAAAAGTAGACTTTAAGCCTTAAGGACTTCGCGCTTACTAGGAGAAGTTAACTGTGTTTAGAACCTCGCTTAACGGTATATTGTTTACGGGGTGTCTAGGAAAGTGTTAACGGCAAAACCGCCAAAAGAGAAAGGGTTATTTAATTAAGGAACTTCGCGAAAGCGTTGGAAAACCTCCCCTTATCTCTGCACTTACCTGGCCTCGTGATCAGTGTATCTTGAGCCCGTTTCTCGACACGGTTTTACCTCGACAATCAAGTTCTGGAGCAGGTCTAGTTGACCTAGGTGAATCCTAGAAGGATTAGGTGTGTGGTATTTTTGTGTCGTGATTGTTTTTGTCCATATTCTTTTTGTGTGTATATTTCATTCTTTTATTAATATCTAAAAAAAAATTAAAAAAAAATCACATTTTTTCCCCTCCTTTTCTCTGCCTTTCTTTCTTTCTCTCTTCATATCATGAGTACCCCACGTCGCAAAACTCTTGCCGAACTTTGGTACCAACAACCAGACATTACTTCTTACGGTTCTTGCTTTGGCCGAACGTCAAACGATCCCTCCATGCCCAAAATCTCTTTGAAAGATCGGATAGATGCGTCTAGGACAAACACTTGCTTTCCGCAATCCACATTGTATCAACCTTTTCAAGCTCCCCCACCGTCTTATGTTGATACCCCTTTTGCAAGTCGTCCTTTATCCATCGCTGAACATATTGAACAATCCTGTAGCCGATCTTTCACTCCTTTCACCACTACAGATTCTTGGGATCAACAATTCAATTCACCTTCTTATCCAAATGTTGATCCTGCTCCTGTCCAGCCATTCAATTCCTACCAGTCCTACCCGACTTTTGCACCTTCCCTAGACATTGCTTCTGAACCGCCATTTGGGAGTTTTCAGTATCCAAACAACTTTGAATCTTTTACTGAAAGCCCTTCACAACCCATGTCTAGTCTGGAACAGTCTTTGGAAGATTTTAGGGGAGCGTCGTACCAACAGATGATGGATTTGAATGCGTCCATGGCCGCCCTCATACAACCTAGTGACCCGGTAGCTAGTTTTCAACTAGCTCCAAATTTTCCAATGTATGAAGAGGCGGTAGGACTGGTTGAGAATTTGAGTGGAGAGAGTGAGCTGTACCCCCTTCCGAATCAAGCCTACCCGTTTCAACTTGCATCCCACAACTCCGGTTTTGAATGTCTATCTAGTGTTCCAAACGATTCATTGATTAAAGATAGAACAGATAATGAGTTGTGTGACTTTGTAGTGTTTGATTTGCCCAATTGTGAAGGGTCCCTTTCGAGTGAAACCACACCCAATCCTTTTGACCACTACACCTCCACTCTAGAACCTGAATTGATTAATAACCATGCTTTTGTTGAGGTGTCTGAGAATATTGATTTTCATTTGATTGAGGATATTGATGCCGGGAATATTTTGGATGATGAACCTATAGATTTGGTAGAGTTTTTCTCTCCAATTCATCATCCCGAGTATTTAACTGTTTTTCCCGAACCCCATATGCGTCTTGATTTTGATGAAATTTGCATGGATAAGCTGAATTTTGAGGAAAGTTTTGAGGATATTTTTTAGGATGAACCAGTTTTAATTGATGAGTCGGATTTTCCAATTCATCCTGTTCCTTTCATTGACTGTGTACACCCTCCGAAACCTTTAACCGATAACCTTCTTCAATCACCTACCTCTATCCTTTCCATCGTTCCGACCTTGCAAGAAACCGTATCATATTCCTTTCGTATGTCTGGTTTACCAAGTTCGGCTTACCCATGGTTTATTACGAATCTTGAGGGATTTGACCCCATTTCTCGACGGGTTAATAGATTAGCACAATCGCTTTTTACACATCGGTCATCACAAATTGTGCTAATCTATTCACTCCATTTCCACCCTCAAGTTCGTATTCCACTTCCTTCTTCTTTCCGCCATTCTTCTTCTTATATACCGAGACCGTATCCTGCTTCTATCTCCATACGGTCTCGCGTATTCTCCATTTCTTTCCTCTTCACCTTCTTTCACCAACCCGCATCTTACAGAGATAGAATTTTTGAATGGTTGGTGTTAACTTTTGGCCTTTGTAGGGCCTTGTATAGCTTGATACTATTCTCTTTCCCCCCTAATCCTGAACTTCAACGCTTAACAGTGGAAACACTGTTTTACTTAAGTTTGGGGGGACTCCTTTTTTGTATATATTTTTTGTTTTCCTTTTTGTTCTGAATATAATTTGTTTTTAGGGAGCGCCGACAATTTTGACCCTCTTGGTGTAGCCTGACAGTGAGGGCATTGTCAAGTTTAAGTTTGGGGGTGTGCTCGGTAAGCTTTCTTCCTTCGCATTCATTTGTATATTTTGCATTTGCATACTTTATTAAAAACCCACAAAAATTGAAAATTTTCCAAAAAATATAAAAACTTTGTCGTCAAGTTAGCTAATAGGGTAACTTAGATTTTTATTCTGAAAGTTTAGTTGATATATTAGAAATAACTAAATTCTAGACTTAGGAATTGAAAATCCTTAAAATAACCCTCATTCTGTCCAACTTTGGTAAGTATATGTCCTTACAGTTTTTTGAGTTCAGTTCTTGAGTTAAGTCAAGATGAAGGGAAAGTATTGAAGCTTTACTGGAGGATAAGTCTGAAAAATAGTTTCTTCTCTTGAGTTCAGACTTAGAAAGTATATACACTACAAACTGCACTTACACGCACCTTGAAACTTGGGATAGTAGAGGATACCTAGAAATACTCTTGCCTGAAAGCTTAGTATGAAAGAAAAAAAACGGTATTTAAAGCTAAACACCAAAAGAGCATATTGAAAAATATATCTGGTCTTGAAAAAGAAAAAGAAAAATAAAAAGAAAAAAATAGAATAATGTCAAGACCTGGAAACTGCTATTTACGCTTTAAAGTTCACACATTCAGTAATCGGTCGTTAGTGCCTCAAGAAGCATTAATAGTCGCATGAAAGGGGTGTGAGCAAATCCGTCCATCCTTAATGAAAAGAAGTAGTATTAGGTATTAGGGCAAGGGTATTATAGTTTGAATTGAATTCTTGAGTGTAGGGGTGCAAATATACACACACGTAGGGGTATACAATCGATATTTGGATAAAAGATAGAAATATAGAATAAGACTTGTGTTTTATGTAAAGTTGATAAAAATCCCTGATTTGAGGCCGCACTTTAGAAGGAAAACTCAATAGAACCAAGGTTAAATAGATAGGAGGTGTGAAAAATAAGGGTTGGATATTTCTAAGTTAGGATGATAGAATTTCTAACGTAAATACTAAACTGTAGGAGTATAATCGACGTTAACTTATGAAACTAGTTTGACCGGATTTTGTGGGTAGTATCTGCTGAAAACCCTCAGGAGACAACACTCCTCCTACTAGGGACACCTAGAGGTTTAACGGCTTGTTGCACGTGCTCAGTGCAATCGCGATCCCTGCGAAAGAGCGGTTAGGACTTTTTTGTGAATAATTGGTTTTTCTCGGGACGAGCAAAAGTTAAGTTTGGGGGTATTTGTTCATACCAGAATATTGCATTTTATACCGCCCATTCTTACGCTCGTTTGGTTATAGGCAGGTGCTTTTAATCAGTGTTTGCTACATATTTACAGGATACTGGTTCTCAGCTCTAGATAGTGAAATTCATAGAAAAGTACGTCAAATTCCGGATTACTGCCAACAACAGATAAAACACGGGTCTTCGCTCTCTATCCGTATGTTGCCATACACCAGTTTAAGGGACAAAATGGCAAATCGATGTCATTTTCGTGCACAAAGCTCAATGTCAACACAAGATCCAACATATCTACGCGGAGCTCAAGAAAATCTTGGCAAAAGATCCACATCACATCACCTTTTGATCTACTGAAATTCTGGAAGAAATGGGAAGAGTTTCTGAGAAAAAGTCATATACCACACTGAAGAGTACTAAAAGCTAGGGAAAACCACCAAATTTCATGGCCTAACTCCTCTAAACGGCCGCGGTTCCGCGGCATAAGCGCGCTTAGGCCGCGGAACCGCGGCCATTTAGTCTGCTCTCGTTGTCGTTTTTCAGGGGCATGTTGGTCTTTTCTTGTAGGGGCAGATTCTTGCCCTAGGTTTCCAGTTACCCTCCTATAAATACCCCAGAACTGAGCCAAACCAAAGTATTAATTTCTTTAGCCTCTTTTAGTTTAGTTTTGTTCTTCTTCTTCTTCTTCTTCATCTTTCCTCCATTAAAATGTAGTGAGAGCATTGAGTGGATGTTACATGAAGATGAGAGTTTTTGTATCATTCTTGTTTGTTTAGCTTCCCCTTAAGATTCTTGCTTTCTCTTGATCTTTCAACCTCTTCATTGAGCTTGAAAGTTTAAGGGTTTGTTATTGATCTCAAGGGTTGTAGCTTCTTATGGAATTAGTGCTTCATTTCACATGAGTTCTTTACCCTTCTCTTGATCTTGCAACCTCTTGATTGAGCTTGCAAGTTTAAGGGTTGGCTATTGATCCCATACTTGTCTTGAGTTCTAGTTTCTAGTTCTTTTTATTGCTTATTTCTTTCTTTCTTTTTATTACCATGCTTTACTTTCTTGCACTTAAATTCCATACACTTACTTACTTGTAATCTTTTCTTTTCTTTTGCTCTTTTTGGTTCGTTTTTGTGAATGGTTGTAATTATCGTTGTTAAGAATAAATACGGTATTGTAAGTTAATATTTCTTTGCTCATTTCCTTTTCCCGTTATTTTCCAATGAACTCCGCCTAAACGTTACGCAAGCGCTCCGTTAGGCACCCTACCCTACCAAGGTAACGGTGATTCCTAACCGCGACCGGTTGCGTTCGGTTTGGCCGGAGGCGAAAGCAAGAGACAAGAACGGACGGACAAGGGTAAATAAGCCGGATTCCACGAATACCGTGCTTAAATCTCCTAATCCACGTTGTTGCCGATTGCTCTAGCTTCAATTGGTCAAGACCCGGCTCAAAGGTTTTGAGTACGGATTTTTTTAGCTTACATTTCTTATCTTTTTCTTAACAACTTTATACTTGCATATAAAACACATAGGTTAGTTTGAACAAACACATACAAATTCTTTATTGACTCGTCTAAAACAAGAACGAACATACAACCGTCTCCCTGTGGATCGACCCGTGCTTAACCGGCTAGCTGCATAGTGACACCGTCCTGATCGCGGTAAACTTTAGAACTTTGAACATCCGACACGCCAAAAGCGTGCGATCAACCATCAACGAGAAAACCGTATTATCTATCAGGTTGATGAGGAACCCTACTAGATCGGTTGAGAGGCTGAGGTTCGTTTTGAGCTATGGAATTCTCTGGTTCTACCAAATCTTCTGTCGTAATTTGTATCACTTGAACTTCTTCCAGTTCTACCTCCTCAACACTAATTTCCTCTGTAAGAAATTCCTTTTCTAAAAAGGTGGCATGTTGAGCAACAAACACCTTTTGTTGCTCAGGGTGGTAGAAGTTATGTCCTCGCGAATGCTTGGGATATCCTACAAACTTGCACAGAACTGACCATGCCTCGTGCTTGTCCGGATTTTGCTTTTTAACATAGGTCGGGCAACCCCATATCTTAACAAAATTAAGACACGGTCTCTTCCCCTCCCATATCTCATATGTAGTGGTAGGCACTAATTTGGTTGGAACTCTATTCAATAGGTATATAGCTGTCTCAAGCGCATACCCCAAAAAGGAAATAGGCCACTCAGCAGTGCACATCATAGAGCGCACCATATCTAATAGGGTGCGATTCCTCCGTTCCGATACACCGCTATGCTGTGGTGTATACAGAGGAGTGAGCTGATAGAGAATCTCATTCTCTTTTAGATAGTCTAGGAACTCATTGCTCAAGTATTATCCTCCTCGATTAGATCGAAGGATTTTAATAGTTTTTCTCGTTTGGTTCTTGACTTCGTGCTTATATTCTTTGAATTTCTCAAAAGCTTCAGACTTGTGTTTCAACAGGAACACATGTTCATATCTTGAGAGATCATCAGTGAATGTAATGAAGTACGAGAAACCATTCCTGGCATGTGTGGACATGGGACCGCATACATCACTATGTATCAGTCCCAAGAGTTACGTAACACTTTCTCCGTGTCCACAAAACGGAGTTTTGGTCATCTTTCCTTTGAGATATGAATGGCAAGTTTCATAAGATGACAATTCGAACGGATTCAAATATCCATCTCTATGTAACATAGCTAGTTGTGTCGCATTGATATAACCTGGTCTACAATGCCACAAGAAGGATTCGTTCATTTCTGAACTCTTCCTCTTGTGTATGTTTTGTACATTAAGAACCGTGGTTTGATTTAGAACGTATATGCCATTATTTAACGAGCCTGATCCAATCAACTTTTGATTCAGGAAGATGTTCATAACATTATCCTGTACTACAAAATAATATCCTTCTTTACTTAATAAAGAAACTGATATAAGATTGCATATCAGGGTCGGTATGTAATAGCATTCGTTAAGAATCAATGTATTACCATTTGGTAATACAAGGTGATATTCGACAGCTGCATTGGCTGCAACATTTTCACCATTCTCTACTCTTACGGAATGATCACCCATTTCCAGTTCTCTACCTTTCCTTAGCCCATGTAACATATTACATATGTGGGATCCCGATCCGGTATCTAATACCCAGGATGTAGAGTGAACCGAGAAATAGTTCTCGATAACTAATACACCCGAAGAAGATGCATCAACAAGCTTATTCTTCGTTTGGGCGGCGTGGGAACCAGGATATTTCCCTATTCCCTGATCAGTCTTATAACAATTATAAGAAAGAACGGAACCAACGTTCTCCTGCTCAGTATAACAAGCGGGTTCGGTCAATACATCCATATTATTATCTTGATTAAGGCCTGACATGATCGCTACCTGGAGAGAGAGAGAAGAAAACACTTTAACATATGCTCTTGCAAGATTAGATTGGTTATTATCATATCTAATCAGGATGGCTCCCACTATTTTTATCAAATCTTTTTTCAAACCCTAAAAGGTAAGACAAGCCGGGATTTATTTACAACTTACAAGTTCGCCAATCTTTCAGCCAGGCCAGCGTTGGTACTTTGAGGGAAGTTCCCAGTGCTTTTGCACGGACCTAATTAAAATAAACCTCATTTTCCCAGGAGCGTAACCCCGTTAACACCTTTCTAGAAACCTACTTGATTGGCTAATTGTCATGTGAAAACTCTCTCAGGAGTAACTCATACTCGCAGTGGGTATCGGGATCCAACTATCTCATAGAAGGTATGCAATCTCATTGCAAATTTCAACACTTGAAATTCCCGATAATCTTTTGCCCCTAGCGTCCTATGACCTTGACGGAGGTCAACAAAGCATAGGCTGCTAGTCAAGTTCAACCCGTCATTTCCTGATTGAATTAAACCCACCCGCACGACCCTTGACGGAGGTCAACAAACATAGCACGAATACTAAGTAGGACTTATCTGAAATGACGGAGGGTTATGACAGGTTTTTAAGAAAACCATGAGCGTAATGAACTTGATATCATTGTAGAAACATGTGATTTTTGAAAAGTGGTGTTTTTGAGGCTTTTAACCAGTTTTGCTAAAGAGGTCATACCCGGTGAAGGGATCTTGGCTCTTTCCTTATCAAATAAGGTGCAGGATTTCATAAATACCACTATGCAAAGCAAGAACTATAGAAGCAATCAAAAACAAAACCGAGTGAGTTGTAGCATCTGCTAGCTTTTGCTAAAGAGGTCACTCCCGGTGAAGGGATCTCGGCTCTTTCCTTATCGAATAAGGTGCAGTATATTCTACAAAGAATACCGCTATGCAAAGCAAAAAGTAGAGCTGCCCTTTTTGAAAATTTGATTCTACAACATCTTTTAGGTTTCTTTTCTTTCATTAATCTCATTAACGAAGTCCCATCATTTATGCTTCCTAAGCATCACAGAAGAAACGAAAATACAACGTGCGCTTCTGCCATCCGCATTCGCCAAAGTGTCCCGTTATGCACCGTTAGGTTACTTAACTAACGGCATAGCGGGGCGGGACTAGCACGGGTGCAAAACATAAGCAACATTTATCATATATCATATATACAATAATAAAGCATTTGTCTCACGCATATAAAGTGATCACATCACAGAATATCAGCAGAAGAAGATAACATATGAAACATTTGATATACTAGGAATTCCGTGTTTAAATTAAGGCAGTATAAAACACGGATTCCACAGTCGCGATGAATAGCCAAACCTACATCCCTAGACCCCTACGAGAGCGGCAAGAAACCCTACCAATTCTAGAGTTAGGAGACCCGGACTCGACTCCTCGAGATGGTCTCCCACTGGACCGTAGAACCTGGTTACTTGTGCTCCCCACCATGGGTCTATCCTAATGCGGAAATGTAAATAATATACAACAATGGTGACAACATCCTCAATCCGGAAGTGCCCCAATAAAATAATATTACATACAATAAATTTTACATGAATGAAAATAAAAACTCCCATCTTACATAAAACCCCCGGCTATTCAAAACACGACGATCCAATATAACATATCCCAGCAACACATAACATCACATGTCATCAATGTAAGTAAATAGGCATTGTATCACAATTGTCGTTGACATATAGCAATGAAAACGGTGATACACCACAAATTACACCTACGGTCGCAGAAAAGAAAAATGTCAAACTACAACATTTGGAATCCATAATCACCTTAGACATCATAAACCAAAAATAACACATAATTCAGATTTCACGCCTAACTATATGAATTCCACATATTGTATCATATTCCAAAAAAAACTAGACTATGTTAAACATTCCGATCGAATCAACAAACACCCAAAAATTCCCAAATAGATCAACACATGAGCGTAGTTTAAAAATACTCAGTACATGCCACGGTACCTATGGACCAGCCGTAGAAGGGTCAACCCTTGCCTAACCTATGGCACCGCGGAACTACCGCAAACCCTAGGGTTTAGCAGCAGTTCTCACGGTCATAGAATCGAGTTAGGGTTTCGTTCTTCTAGAGGGTCCATCGAATCACTTGCATGATATTTGGATGTTCTTTAACTTGGAAAAAATACAACTCTTGGAAAATTTTCCGTCGAGGGTTAAAGTGGGTATTTGATATCCGTTCGAACTTTTTAACGCCGTCTAAAATACCTGAAACAAACCCAGAATTACGAATACGAAACACTCCGAATTTCCTTTGCATAAAGATAACATCACATGCAAATTTAGCAAAAACAAGCAACACCTGAAATACCAAAACCCAGAAACTGGAACACTGTAATTGAACCATGAATACCTTAATGTGGCCGAGCTGGCCGGATTTTATGCCTAAGTGATCGGCCAAAAATAGGTATGGGGGGTTGAATTTTCTACATAGTTCATGTTGCATCACATAAAACATTCTGCCGTTGCTTAAAAAAATTTTGACTCTCTGAAAATTTCGACAGAAACTTTGGCTTTTATTCGGGTGTTTCGGAGTTGTTTCGGTTTCGTAATCCTATAAATTCTGTGTAATTCTCTAGCTTGGCTCAGATACCACATAAGACTCTATAACGATCTCGGGTCTGCAGACTAACCTGTACCAGTGTCACAAGAGAACTGCTATCTGACGATAGGTATAATACCAACTAGGAGTTTTCGGCGAGTCCATTCAGTGTACCCAGTCTCTACTGAGCACCCGTACACCATCTTTGATATCAAACACCAATGGATGTTGGATCATCCATCGCCCATCATATAGGTCAAGATGCGTATACGCTAGTCTTCTCTGGAGTATCGATGTCCTGTCTCGATACACTCTCGACTAGGAACAATTATAGGATGTACTTGTGGACTACCCTTTGCCCTACTAATATGATCGACATCATAGTCCTGGCAGTCCAGTACACAGCCTAAGGGCTTTATCAACATGTCAGAGCAAGACAGTATCACTATACTAATCTACATATTAAGACAAAGATCAACCAGATAACATACTATCATGTCGAGCAAGAAATTCTTCTCTATATATATCCAAGCATCCACTATAATATACATCAAATGTACAATAATAGCTTCTAGGGCATACATATAACTAAAAGATTAGACCTCTAGATTTTTTAAAATTGCATACTTGATGCCTGTGGAAACCTAGTAAAGGTGCTAAGACACACTTTCATGGTATCAGAGCCAAGCTAGAGCATTAGCTTTGGTCTAAACGACGTTAAAGTGTTTGATCGGTATTTTCGAAACCCTAAAAACATAGTTTCTGTCCAAATTTTCAAAAGTTGAATTTTTCGAGATTAAAAAATTGGAGAAAATTTTGCAGGGTATTTTGTAGAGCCCAAAGAAATACGAGTCCCAAATACCAACAAAGCGCCACGGAACCGCGGCTTAAACCCCTGTTTAGCCGTGGTTCGGTCACAAGTTTGTGTTGTTATGAGGACTTTTTTCTTGTGCTGCTCCACTGTCATGTTTGGCATATTCTGGGTATTTTTAGTGAGACTCAAGTTGTTGAGGTCTCTGTAATTTGTGGGTGTTTGATATTGTCACGACCCAAAGTTCGGCCTGTGAGCGGCACTTAACCACGTAACGTCTACAGGAGCAACGCTATCAAGTAAACCGAAACCCAGAAATAAAAACCATTAAAAGTAGTGAGTGATGAAAACATTGGTTTAAAACATTTATAAAACCTTGAGTAAAATTTTTTAAAGTTTAAGTTATTTTCCTAAAAATTTCGGCAGCACCTCTTTTGTAAAAAATAGCCCCGAAACGGGTACAACACATGATATAAGTAAATGACTGATAACAAGAATAAAGTATCCCCAAACGGGAGCAATCACGCCCAACGGAGGAAACAACCACCACAAGAAGAATATACGACGCCGTAGCAAGGAAATGAGCGATATAAGTGAAAATAGCATGAAAGATAAAACTGCATAAATAAAGCCGGCTTACACGAGCTCGACATCCAGAGTACAAAAATAATATACAACAGCGTCCTCACAACTGGTCTCCAAGTCAATACATGAAATGGTAGATGGAGAGTACTAGATACAATAGAGTGTACAACTGGAAAATAAACGGATACCGCAAACCCACCTATCAGCAAAACGGCTCACACGCCAACTGCAGTAGTATCCGTAGCAAAAAGATACAATGAGGTAGCCTGCCGCAACTACTCTGAGGGTCAACCTGCAAACACTGTGGCACAACGGGGGTGAGTTTCCAACTCGTGAAAAGTAAATAACATATAAAGGTAATCGCAGGTATGGATGTGATGCTATACTCTAACATGTGCAACTGATGACATCAATATGGTAATCTGGGTATGCAAGGTACCCTATCAAGTACTACAACTACATGATGCAATGCATAAGAATGAATGCTGAGCCTAGGATAAAATATCATCTACACGAATCATCATTGTGGAAAAATACCCAGTGTCCACCAATACACCCCAAATCCCAATAACTACTCAGGTGCCGCCGATCTAATCGGCCCTCAAATCCTGTAAATCTCATGGAAACATGAGTGCCCAACATCGGCACTCAGAAATATCCTGAAATACTCGTGTCAAGCATTGACAAGCAAATCTTCATATATCGGGCTCCGTCAGTCCGGATCAGCCCCCAACCATCTCTCGATTCTGGTCAGCATCCTCTGGATAACCGGCAGTTCCAAATACTATCATCGGTGGATAGTGTTCCCCTGTCAGGCTCACCGTCTAATAATACGAGTCTTCTTGCCCCGGGATACCTCACCGTGTCCACCATGAACCCGCAGACGGTGCCTACCGCTCCTCGAATCTAGTATACTCACAAAAGCCCTCAGAACCGAGAAATCTCATGGTGGACGCACTGAAATATCATATCAAGAGGAACAGGGTTTTCAAAACAGTGCATACTTACTTAAAACAATACCACAGTCCTCAAATCCAGAAATCTCATGAAATCCCAAAACTAAATGCGTAAATCCATGTAATATGATGTATGCAGTAAAAAGCCGTGCTATGAGCAAAAAGGGAAAACCGCTCTTTTAAGTGGATCCGGTTTTGAAAATATAACATGCAGTCCCCTATTCTTAAAATCAAAGCCAGCATCATCAATGGATGTTCAAGTGGATATGCACGCAAATATGAGTGTATAATGTGTATATGCGCCAATATGGATTTACAGGTAGGTATGTACGCAAGTATAAGTGTACAATAAGCAATGTGCGCCAATATGGATATAGAAATTTGTATGTGCGCAAGTATAGATGTAGCACTGTATATGTGCACCAATATAGATATACAATGTGTATGTGCGCAAGTATAAGTGTACAATATGTAATGTGCACATATAGATATACAAATGTGTATGTGCGCAAGTATAGATGTACCAATGTATATATGCACCAATATGGATATACAATGTGTATGTGCGCAAGTATAAGTGTACAATATGCAATGTGCGCCAATATGGATATACAAATGTGTATGTGCGCAAGTATAGATGTACCAATGTATATATATGCACCAATATGGATATACAAATGTGTATGTGCGCAAGTACAAGTGTACAATATCTAATGTGCGCCAATATGGATATACAAATGTGTATGTGCGCAAGTATAGATGTACCAATGTATATATGTGCACCAATATGGATATACAAATGTGTATGTGCGCAAGTATAAGTGTACAATATGCAATGTGCGCCAATACGGATATACAAATGTGTATGTGCGCAAGTATAGATGCACCAATGTATATGTGCACCAATATGGATATACAAATGTGTATGTGTGCAAGTATAAGTGTACAATACGCAATGTGCGCCAATATGGATATACAAATGTGTATGTGCGCAAGTATAGATGTACCAATGTATATGTGCACCAATATGGATATACAAATGTGTATGTGCGCAAGTATAGATGTACCAATGTATATGTACAACAATATGGATATACAATGTGTATGTGCGCAAGTATAAGTGTACAATATGCAATGTACGCCAATATGGATATACAAATGTGTATGTACGTAAGTATAGATGTACCAATGTATATTTGCAGCAATTTGGATATACAAATCTGTATGTGCGCAAGTATAGATGTACCAATGTATATATGTACCAATATGGATATACAATGTGTATGTGAGCAAGTATAAGTGTACAATACGCAATGTGCGCCAATATGGATATACGGCTATAAATATGAATATGCGGCTACAATGTCCTCGCAAGCCCTGACGCATAACGCCATACAGGAGATTTCCCCATAGATGTTAAATCTACTCACAGTGATCTAGATCTACGTGTATCCGACCACCTACTTCCCCTTCTTCGCGGCGTCCGAAGTCCCCGCCTGCGATCCTAGAATTTACACAAGCAATACACATAAGCTAAAATCCTGGAAAAACGCGATATCAAAACCAAACGAGAAACTCGCGTTGCAAGCGAAATGCGTATGCATCCGATACACCAAAATGTGTGTACAAATGTCTGAAACTAACCTGACACGCTGTGACACAGAGCAACCACCAAACCCATACATATAACGCACGTGTTGCACAAGTATAAAAGTATTGAAAACAAGGTTTTAGGTTCCAGATTTTGACTCAAGTGGGAAAAGCAAAAGTTGTATATACCAAACACCTTAGATTTGTAGCAGACTCCCCTAGCCCAAACCCCGACACCTAACTCACCCCTCTGGCCGCAATTTGCGGCCAGAACTATTTAATTTGCGGTCAGGTATTGGAAGTGGGGTCTCGTGCTTCGTGTGTGTAGTCTAGGTCCAGTGAACATGCTCCAGTAAACACAACTTTTCCCTGAAGCACCCGAGTCAAAAGAAGATCTCAAAATGAACCCAAATCTTAACTAAAACATTAATTAACACCAAATTAATACAATATGGTATTTTAGTGAAATTTGGTGCAAAAACATAGATTAGATAACACTAACAACACTTAGTTAAGCTACATTAGCCATAAAAACCTTAACTTGGCCTAAACTCCACTTAAATGACAAAACTAGCACTAAAATCAACTTAAACACTAAATTATGCTAAATAACTACAAGTTTAGTAAAAATGGAAGTTGAGGTTAACTTTATACCTTAAGTTGGTCTAGTTGTGGCTCAAACTTGATGACCAGTCCTCAAGGATCTGCAAGGAAGGGTTTTGGGGTGTTTTAGCAAGAGATTTGGTGAAGAAAGATGGATTTTTTTGATAGGGATTGGAGCTTGAATGAATGGAGAAGAAGGAAAAGAGAAGAAGAAGAAAAGAAGTAAGGGGAGGGGCTGCTGCTGCTGCTGCCACTGCAGGAGCTGCTGCTGCTGCTGGAAAATAAAAAGAGAGCGTGCAAAAAGGTCTTGTGCGATTCCCACTGTGCTTTGATTTCCATCATACCACGTCCAAGAGGGCGTGCAAAAAGGTGGCTCTTGGGTACAGTCCCGAATCACATGGAGGCAATGAGCGATAGGAGAGGTCTCGTCTCTCCCGGTATAGGGAGTTGATGTTGTGCTGTGTTCGATTGGCTATAACTATAAATCCCTGGCCAGGGTTGCTGAGATTTACTGGTAAGTGTTATCAGTAGTTTATCGAACAGTTATGGACCTCATATCGACAAGACTTATCAAGCTACTGTGGTCTGACGTTTACCACCCCTAGGCGAGATATGAGACATATCAGACGAAGAGACCGGAGTGTACGGGTGTGTTACTGACTGGATTCGCAGGAGAAAGTATAGGCCTGCTTGTTGATCTTCTGATCTCTCAATACCTGGGTGGTTGTTACGTTTAGCTGACCGCTTGCAGCTTGTGGGTGTTTGATATGATCATCATCTACTGCCGGCGTATTGACGATTCTTTAGAGTCCTACATAGAGGTTTCTTGACTCAGGCAAAACGGAGTAGAAGCACATATATGATATGTGCGGGACCGAGAACAATACGTGTATGTGATACCGTATTAGATTCTTGCGATATGAGATATCGGCCAGGTATATGTGATATAGCCGGGTCATCGGATCAAGTATTGATTCAATGAACTGATACAGATTATATTAGTCGGTTATTTGTGAAATAGCCGGATTATCGGATCAAGTGTTGATTCGATAATTTAATTTATAATAATATATTTGATATATTAAATTACATTAACTAGAATAAGCTCACTAAAATATTCTTTTTCTCACTCGGGTAATACATTGATATATATGCGATATATGTTAATTGTATTATTTTGTTACAATAAATATTGTATATGTGATATATAATATTGTAACATGTTAGGGTTATTAATGCAACATGATTAGTGGAGATTAAACATGATTAAGGTTTGATTTGTGTTAATTTTTCTAGAAGCTTTTTGTTTTGTTTTTGCAAAGATATTTTGTAAAGATATTTTTGTAGATATTTGTTAACCCAACCCAACCCTTGACCATGGTTAAGTCTCTACATGGGTTAAGTTATCATACTTAACCCATGGTTGCATTTCTAACCACACAATGGATTCATTACTCATCACAAAAGGTTTTGGATATTCTTCTTCTTCTTCCTTGGTGAAAAGCTTTCTAGCTTTTTTCTTTGTGATGAAAATGAGTGAGATTAAGAAAAAAATGAGAGCTAAATTCCTACTTCATCATCCTAATCTATTCTTGCCAGTTAGATTAGGGTGTTCACATCATTTAGTGAGTGAGAGCTTGTGTTAAAAAAACTTCAAGGTAGATCATCTTAGTAATCGAAAATCGGAAGCAAGCTTACATTTTTCTCTTCGTGGAGCCTCTCTAGAGTCCGGGAACTTGATGATCGCAGTGAAGGGACCACATCACGGAGCTTATGAAGTGAAGGACCGGACTACAAAGGTTGTAATCCCAAACTCTTAGAAGTAAAGTTGTTTACTTGCTTTGTTTCGCCAAATCTCTAGTTTAAGATCTTGGTTAGGGTTGTTCGGCACGTCTAAATTTTAAATCGGGC
Source organism: Agapanthus africanus (assembly GCA_030015575.1). NCBI lineage: Eukaryota > Viridiplantae > Streptophyta > Magnoliopsida > Asparagales > Amaryllidaceae > Agapanthus > Agapanthus africanus. The sequence continues at coordinate 311,985,332 of CM057343.1, read as the reverse complement.
ATTGTTGATGCCTTGTAGAACCTTGAAAGAGTGCCCAGTAACCCTACAGTGGTATCAGAGACAAACTAGAGGTTTAGGCGAAGTCTAGGCGAAGTTTAAAGTCCGATTGAACCCCGAAACCCCATTTTACACCCTTCTCTGGAAATTTTCTAAAAATGTTGATTTTTTCATATTAGAAAAACTCAAAAAATAAAGCAAGGCATTCTAAAGAATACTGTGTAAAACGATCCCATAATACCTTTATTACGCTGCGGAATCGCGGCAGTACCCTGGGTTGCGCGACGGTTCCGCGGCCAAACAGTAGAATTAGGGTTCTGTCTTTTCACAGTAACATCCGTACTTATTTCATAATGCTTCTGGGAATTTTTAATTGTACTCAAGTGTTGAGTTCTCTGGAAATCTTTTGTATTCGTTGATTCGATCAGAAAGTTTAACTTCGTTTATGTTTTTCCGGGTAATTTTAGAACGTGTTAAAAAGTTCGAACGTATATCAATAACTCACTTTTTCCCATACCGGAAAATTTCAAAGCGTTGGATTTTTCCGTAGTTTAAGAACGTTCTAAGTCGTGCAAGTAACGCGTTGGACCCTCTAGAAGAACACAAACCTTAACTCGATTATGTGACCGTCTGAACTGCCTCTAAACCTTAGGGCTTGGGACAGTACGGCGATGCCACATGTGAAGCGTTGGTTTGACCTTTCTACGGCTGGACCACTGGTACTGTGGCATGTGATGGATGCTTTTAAACTAATTTCAAGTGTTGAGAACTATTTGGGAAATCTTGGGTGTTTGTTTATTCGATCGGAATGTTTAACATTGTCTATTTATCTGGATTGTGATACAATATTTGGAATCCACAAGTAGTTATGAGATAACTAAATTGAATGTTATAAATCTAGCAGTTTAGTCTCATTTGATCGGTTGCCACGGGATTTTGATGCGATCAAAAGTCCGTCGCAATCACGTAGCTTACGCGGATACTCCCCGGGTAAACTTAATAGACAGCCACGCCCCATAGCCCCGACCAAGTTACTGTAGGAGAACCCCGTCGCCAAAAGCATCCCTTCGGGTGATCGCGGCAGCGGTGTTCCGCCTTAGTGCACTTCGTCGACAGCATCGGGGGTGCGGCCGTCTACTAAAGTTTGCGACGAGCATTCGATCAGGATGTCGGGAATCATGTTGAATTGCCCGACTTGATATTGAAAAGTGTTTTCAAGATCGAGACTAAAATGCGGGGTTTATAATAGTTAGGCATGCGATGTCTAAGGAATTCATTTGGTTAGGCATGAGATGTCTAAAGAGATTGCGGATTCAAACTGTTGTAGTTTTACACTTTCTTTTCTTCGACCGTAAGTGTAATATGTGGTGTATCGCCGGTTTCGTTGCTATACATTAACGACAATCGGGATACGCATACTTACTTACATTGATGATATGTGATATTATGTGTTGCTGTGATATGTTATATTGGATCGTTGTGTTTTGAATAGCCGAAGGTTTTATGTAAGATGAGAGTTTTTGTTTTTCATTCATGTAAAATTTATTTGTATGTAATATTCATTTATTGGGGCACTTTCTGGCTGAGGATGATGTCACCATTGTATATTATTTACTTTTCGGCATTAGGTAGACCCAAGGTGGGGAGCACAAGTAACCGGGTTCTAGGGTCCAGTGGGAGGCCATCTCGAGGAGTCGAGACCGGGTCTCCTAACCCTAGAATTGGCAGTATTCCTTGCCGCTCTCATAGGGGTCTAGGGATGTGGGTTTGGCTATTCATCGCGACCATGGAATCCGCGTTTTATACAGGCTCGTATTAAAACACGGACCTCCTAGTATATCCAATATTTCATATGTTATCCTCTGCTGCAATGTTCTGTGATGAGATCATATTATTTCCTGAGATGAATGTTTATATTATATATATGAGATATATGTTATATTGCAGATTTCGTTTCAAATGTTATGCTTATGAAGCATAATAAAATGGGACTTCATTAATGAGATTAATGAAACTAAAAGAAAACTAAAGATGTTGTAGAAACTTTTCTCAAAAATAGGTAGCTCTAGTTCTTGCTTTGCATAGCAGTGTTTCTTGTAGAACATCCAGCACCTTATTCGATAAGAAAAGAGCCGAGATCCCTTCACCGGGAGTGACCTCTTTAGCGAAACTAGCAGATTCTACAAGCACGGTTTGTCTTTTGATTGCTTATATAGTTTTTGCTTTGCATAGTGATATTTGTGAAATATCCTGCACCTTATTCGATGAGGAAAGAGCCGATGATCCCTTCACCGGGAGTGACCTCTTTAGCAAAACGAGAAAATGCCTCAAAAACATTCCTTTTAAAAATCACTCGATTCTACAACGATATCAAGTTCATTACGCAAAAGGTTTTCTTAAAAACCTGTCGTAACTCTCCGTCATTTTAGGAAGTAGAGTACTTAGTATTCGTGCTGTGTTTGTTGACCTTAGTTAAGGCACAGTGTACGGTTGCTAAGTGATGTCTTCCTATATAGCATATGTTGCGATTAGTTAGGACAGTCATGTGACTTTGTTGACCTTAGTTGAGGGTCATTTGGATGGGTCTATTTAATCAAGAAATGACGGGTAGAACTTGACTAGTGCTTATGATTTGTTGACCATAGTTGAGGTCATAAGTCACTAGGGGTAAAATATTATTGGGAATTTCAAGAGTTGAAATTTGCAATGAGATTGCATACCTTCTATGAGATAGTTGGATCCCGATACCCCCTGCGAGTAAGAGTTACTCCTGGAAGAGTTTTACACATTACAATTAGCCGATCAAGTAGGTGTCTAGAAAGGTGTCAACGAAGTTACGCCCCTGGGAAAACGAGGTTTATTTTAATTAGCTCCGTGCGAAAGCACGGGAAATCTCCCTCAAAGTACCGGCACTGGCCTGGCTGAAAGATTGGTGAACTTGTAGAGTGTAAATAATCACGGTTAGTCTTTCCTTTTAGGGTTTGTAGGAAGATTTGACTAAAACAGTGGGAGACATCCTGATTTGATATATTTATAACCAATCTAATCTTGCAAGAGCATACGTTGAGTGTTTTCTTCTCTCTCTCTCTTGGTTACGACTATGTCATGCCTTAATCAAGATAATAATACGGATGTATTGATCGAATCCGCTTGTTATACTGCGCTAATGAACGTTGGTCCCGCTCCAACTTGTAATTGTTATAAGACAGAGCAGGAAATAGGGGATTACCAGAATTCCCGTGCCGCCCAAACGAAGAAAGTGTATGTTGATGCATCTTCTTCGGGTGTGTTCATTACACAGAACTGTTTCTTAATATCCTTTACGTCCTGGGTATTTGATACCGGATCAGGATCCCACATATGTAATTTGTTACATGTGCTACAGATAGGTAGAGAACTAAGAACGGGTGATAAGTTTCAAGAGTTGGAAATGATGCAAGTGTTGCAGCCAAGTCTGTTGGCAGTTATCATCCTGTATTACCAGAATACATTGGTTCTGATCGAATGTTATTAGATATCGAACCTGATATACAACATCATATCAGTCTCCTTATAAGTAAAGAAAGTATATAATTTAGTATTGTTGGATAATGTTTTGAACATTTCCTATATCAAGAGTTGATCGGTTCAGGCACATTATCTAAAAGCATAGACGTTCTAAATCAAACCACAGTTCTTAACGTAAAGAACACACACAAGAGGAAGAGTTCAGAAATGAACGAATCCTTCTTGGGGCATTGTAGACTAGGTCATATCAATGCGACCCGACTAGCTGAAGTTACATAAAGAAGCATATTTAAATTAGTTTGGATTTACATCTTGTAAAACTTGCCAGTCATGTCACTAAGATAAGATGACCACATCTCCGTTTATTGGAAACAGAGAAAGAGTTGGTGAACTCTTGGGATTGATACATGCTGATGTATGAAGGTCCCCTATCTACATATGCCAGGACCGGTTCTTTGTACTTCATTACATTCACTAATGATCTCTCAAGATTCAGACATATGTTCCTGTAGAAACACAAGTCCGAAATTTTTGAGATAATCACAGAATATAAGTTAGAAGTAGAGAACCAAAAACGGGTATAAGTATTATGTCCTTTGATGAGATCAAGGAGGAGAATACTTGAGCACTGAATTCCTGGACTATTCTAAAGGAGAATGAGATTCTCCCTCAGCATTATTCCTCCGTATACACCACAGCACGTCGGTGTTGTTGGAGATAGTGCCCTCGGAGTCAATTATTGGATCACAGGCACGTGATTGCAATGATTGAGGGAGGACCTGTCCCAGTAGGACAGTCTTACTCAAGATGATAGTATGCTATCTGGTTTATCTTTATCATCGTGTACTGCTTTAGGTGACCTTACAGGTCACTATTGCACGTTGATAGAGCCCCTAGGATTCTTTCTTGACTACCAGCAGTATGAGGGTGATCATATACGTGGGAGCTGGGGTCTATAAGCACATCCTTAAAAGGTCCCTAGTCGTGGGAGTTTCGAGACAGGGCATCGATACTCCACAGTAGACTAGTGTATACAGTCGAGACCCCGACGAGGGGCGGTGGCCGGTCTCACAAGCCACTGGTGTCAGTTGGTTCACCTAAGATGTATACAGGTGCTCATTGGGTTATGAGTACACCGGACAGGACTCGCCGGGAACCTGCTAGTTGGTATTATACCTGATGTCAGATAGCAGTTCCCTGGTGACATGTGTACAGGTTAGTTCATCGACCTGAGATCGTCATTTGTCTCGTGTGGGTTCCCACCGTGCTTTGATTACTACCCTACCACACTCAAAGGAGACGTGCAAACAGGTTTTAGTTGGGTACAGTCCCGAGCCACATGGAGGCAGTGAGCGGATCTGCAGGGGTTCGTCTCTCCCGGTATTGGGGGTGAGGTCGCGCTGTGTCTAGGAGAGCCAGTACATGAATGTCCTTGGCCATGGAAGGAGATTTACTGGTAGGTATTCCAGTAGTATCTCAGGGTGTTCTGGACTACACTCCGACACGACTTGTACCGCTTTTGGGGGTCTGACTTTTACCAACCCCCTAGGCCCGCCATGCGATGCTCATAGACGAATGGACTGGACTGTACGGATATTGTCACTGACTGGCTCAGTATGGTGTCAGGCTGAGTTCGCTCACAGACGTCCCTTTTGGTCAATACCTGGTAGCCCGTTACGTATTGGCTAATACCTCTGACGTGCTAGTGGTTAAATCCACAACCAATGTATTGACGAGTCTTTAGAGTCCCCCACAGACCAGTTTCTCAGGTTTCGGGCAAAACGCTGTAGAGGCCGTATGGAGATATGGCAAGGTTCGATCAGATACGTGCGGTATTGCACGGATCAGGATCGGACGGTTAATACTAGCGGGCTTTGGTTTAAGCCGGATCCTAGTATTGTACAGTGTAGATTTTGTCTCATTGCATTTGTATTTCGGTCGGAATACAAATGCGGGTATGTATATACAGTAACGGGGTTTTCCTGTAATTTATTACGGGATCAGTTTTTTGGAGTTGCCAGTTTGCTTTCCGTTTCGGCCATATTTCTTTGTATCTATCATTGGCCGAAGATTGGCGGAGGAGGGCTTATTTGCATTTGTGCAAATAAGCATTTGTGGAGGGTGGTATTTGCATATTACTGTATCATGATAGTTCCACCATCCATTTGACTTCCTGACTTCATCATGGCTTGACCTTTGTAGTTATGATTGGTTGATGGAGTGTGGGTTTTTATTGGTGATCATTTCTTTTCTCATGATACCCCTTTTCTCTCTCTTTGATTATTGGCTCACATAATTCACACTCTCCTCTCATTCCCTAACATTGCATGGCCGGCCAAATGAGGGAGGGCTGTCCCAATTTTTAGTGAGGGGATTTTGGTTCTTTTCATGCTTGCAAAATCCCCAAGTTCATCCACAAAAGGTTCACTTCATTTCCTCCACAAAAAGGCAACTCCTAGTAACCCCAAGAGACATAGAGCACTATACGTATTCTACAGCAAATCTTTGGCACGTCGACTCGCCAGCTTCGTGCCCGAGTTGCCTCGGTCCAGAGGTAGGATCCCATAAAAGAAGCCGGCGACGTGGTGCCCTTCCGGCGAGGAGGTGGAGACCGGAGATTCCGCGGGGAGATCGGGACGACGACGAGAAGACCGAATGACACGGATCGCTCGGTATATCTCTCTAACCTTTCTCTTGTTAGCTAGGACTAGATTAATGGCACGATCCGGGTTTATAGTGCGCGGTGGTGCCGGTTCAAAAAGTTAAAGTAAATCATCGCTTCCGCATTCCGGCGTCGGATCGACGGCCGGGGCGCCGCCGTGTACTTACAGTGGTATCAGAGCCTCGCCATTAACCTAGTCTAGCTTGGTCTAACGTGTTTACAAGTTCGATCGATCAGATTTTCAAAAACCGCATTTTTAATGTGCACCATTTTCTGTCGAAATTTTTTTTAGCTCCAAAAATTTTTCAGGTTGTTTCAGAATATTGTGCAGGAAATTCTAAGACATCTGTGAAAATTTGGTAGAGTGATACTGTAGAACCGCCGCGGAACCGCGGCCAAAACCCACTTGGCACCGCGGTTCCGCCGCAGTTCAGTGAGTTCACTGCACCATTTTTCCACAGTGATCTTTTTACAGTGAAATTGGGGTTTTGGAATATTCTTTTTGGGTCCAGAATTTCTTTAAATGCTACAGTAATGCTTGGGGGCTCACATGGAAAAATTTGATCGATCGAAAATTTTAAACACATTAGTTCACAGTATTTACATTATATCTGCGACCGTGAATGTCACTTGATCAGTGAATCCTGTCTAACTACTATAGCCCGGTTAGACGGATTTGCGAACGTGACATTCACGTTGATATTCTGTGTTATGCTGTGTTGTTGCGGATCTGTCATGGGGGATAGCCTGGATGCAATGCTAGTACAGTTTTTGTTGTATTATATACATTTGATGTTGCGGGGCGAGCATCCGACATGTGGACTGCCTTCACTGCCTGTTTGTATTATTCTTTTGGGGCACGACCAGGTTGCGGTCGATGTACCCGTTGTATGTATATTTTACTTTCTGTACTAGGATTACCCCGCGGAGGGGTGCACGGATAGCCGGGTTCTAGAGGGCAACGGGCCCGCATCTCAAAGCATTGAGACGGAGGGGGCTTTACTCTAGAATTGGCGGGCTATTCGCCGCACTCGTAGGGGGTACAGGTTGACCCAGGAGGGGTGCCCAAGTTACCGGATTCCGTGAAGTGCTGGGTGGTCCATTCACGTTGTTGAAGGGGGCTGCCTCGCTTCAGGTTTTGGCGGGTAACTTGCCGCGCCCGTAGAGATCTAGGATTTTCATTGCACAAGCTATCCACACGACCAGGGGAACGTCGTGTTTCAGTAGCGGCTCTTGAAACCCGGGGATCCCAGATATCTGTATTGTTCTGTGATGCTGTACATTTCTATGATGTTGCATTTTATCATGCCTTGAGCGAAATATTATATATTGATATATATACTAGTAGACATGGTATATGTTTTGCATCCGCGCTAGTCCAGTCCCCGCTCTGTCGTTAGTTAGCTAACCTAACGGGTAATGACGGGACCCAGTGGCGAATGCGTATGGCATATACGTACGTCATTATTTTTGTTCTCTATTGGTGTGATCAATTGATAGGATTGCGTTGATTCGGATCAATGCAAGTTAAAAAAAAACCAAATCTGATGTTGTTGGAACATTTTTCAAAAAGCTGTTATTGCAAGGACGTTCACTTCTGTTTTGCACAGTGGTATTCAGTTGCAATATCCTGCTCCTCAGTCGACGAGGCAAGGGCCGAGATCCCTTCACCGGGAGTGACCCCTTGGACAAAAGTTTGCGTCAGGGCAATAACTTCACTATAGCCGATTACTTTTGCTTTGCATCGTGGTATTCAGTTAGAATATCCTGCACCTCATTTTACGGGGAAAAAGCCGAGATCCCTTCACCGGGAGTGACCTTTTTAGCAAAGGTTTTCGTCACTATATTTTTATAAAGCTATCCTATTGCTTCAACGATATCAAGTTCATTACGTTAAAGGTTTTCGCCAGAAACCATTCGTAGCCCTCCGTCGTTTCACATGGATAGATTCAAGCTATGTTTGTTGGCCAAAGTCAAGGCATAGTGATTGGTAGCTATTGGGTATTCATGTGCAGCATAGATAGATGCGTTGGTTTGGGGCAGTCGTATAGCCTTGTTGGCCAAAGTCAAGGGCTTGTGCTGGTGGGCTCAAATTAACCTGGAGAATGACAGGTAGAACTTGACATGTGACTTATGATTTGTTGGCCAAAGTCAAGGTCATAAGAGCATGGGGCAAAAATCACATCGGGAGTTTCAAAAGAAACTGTAACTTGCCAGATATGCGCATGTAGGGTTCCTAGGCACACTAAAGAGGTCTCACAAGGCATCGAACATGCCAATTTAAAATTTTATGGGTGCCGAGAAACCCTAATACGGATCGTCGGCTAGATTTCTAGGCGAAACTAAAAACTAGTTAACACTTTAACTAAAAGTTAGATGCTACAACCTTTGTAGATCCGGTTCTCCACTTCCTTAGCTCCACGTGGGTGTCCTCTCGCTGTCCATCATGAATCCCGAACTCATTCGTCGGCTTCATCGGAGAAACGAGCGAGCTTAGTCGTCGGCTTCGTGTCAAAGACGATCTACGTCGAGGCATCACAAGTTCAAGCTCCGACTTCACAAAGTTGTGAAACTTGTGAAGAAAACACCCAAAACAACTTGGCAAGAGGTAGAGGGTGAAGAAATAGGAGGTGGGTTCAGTTTAGAATTGGATTTCACTCACTTTTGCTCAAGTTGCCATTGATGGCATCTAGTTTTCTCTCTTGAAGAAGAAGGAGAAGATGAAGCTAGTTTATGATAAGTTGTTTTAAAATGAAAAGAAAAATTCATACTTATCATAATCTAACTAGGGTTAAGTATAGAGAATAAACCATGGTCACTTGAGAGGGTTAGGGTTAAGCATGATGACAAGAATGGTTGCATAAGTCAAAGCTTCATGAAGCTTCAACTAGAAACAAAAGAAGCCACCATTCTTATCTAAATCATTTCCAAATAAATAAACAAATAAATAAATGAAAAAGCAAAACCCTAATCATCTCTTAACCATGGTTTAATCCTTTACACTTAACCACATGATCAAGTATCATCAAACATGATACAAAAATGTGCACAAAAGCATATCACATATACAATGTGCATCAAGTGAGAAAAATCCGTTTAAAGTGAACCAATACTAGTTAATGTAAAGTAATATATCAAATATATAATTATACATTAAATCATTAAATCAACACTTGATTCAATGATCCGGTCATGTCGCACATAACCGACTAGTATTCAATGTATCGATTTATCGAATCAACGATTCGATAACTATGTCATATCGAATATAACCAATCGAAACATTTATCGCGAGAATGAAATGCGGTATCACATACACGCATTATTCTCGCTCCCGCACATATCTCATATGCGCTCCTATTTCGTTTCGCTTGAGCCAGGAAACCTCTGTGTAGGACTCTAAAGACTCGTCAATACGCCGGTAGCAGATGATGATCATATCAAGCACCCACAAGCCGCAAGCGGTCTGCTAAACGTAACGGCCATCCGGGTATTGAGCGATCAGAAGATCGACGAGCTAGCCCGCTCACACTCCTGTGAATCCAACCAGTAACACTTACCGTACAGTCCGGTCTGTTCGTCTGATATGTCGCATATCAAGTCTAGGGGTGGTATACGTCAGACCCCAATAACCGATAAGTCGTGCCGATGTGAGGCTCATAACGGGTCGAGAAACTACTGGTAACACTTACCAGCAAATCTCTGATCAGCCCTGGCCAGGGACTTCCCTGTTACGGCCAATCGAGTACTGCGCAACATCAACCCCCAATACCGGGAGAGACGAAACCCCTCCTATCGCTCATTGCCTCCATGTGACTCGGGACTGTACCCAAAGACCATCGTTTTGCACGCCCTCATGGACGTGGTAAGGTGGAGATCAAAGCACAGTGGGAATCACACAAGACTCTATGACGATCTCGGGTCTACAGACTAACCTGTACAAGTGTCACCTGAGAACTGCCATCTGACGTGAGGTATAATACCATCTGGGAGTTCTCGGCGAGTCCGTCCAGTGTACCCAGTCTCCACTGAGCACCCGTATACCATCTCTGATGTCAAACACCAATGGATATGGGATCATCCATCGCCCATCTCATGGGTCGAGAAGCGTATACGCTAGTCTACACTGGTATATCGATGCCCTGTCTCGATATAACCACGACTAGGGACCTTGAAGGATGTACTTATGGACTACCATGTCCCCACTAGTATGATCTGCATCATAGTCCAGGTAGTCAAGTACACATCCTAAGGGCTTTATCAACATGTAACTATAAGACAGTTTAAAGAGACAAGTATACATGTTAAGATAAAGAGTAACCAGATAGCATACTATCATATCGAGCAAGAAAGTCATCTCTATATATGTCCAAGCATCCAATATAATATACATCATCTGTACAATACTGGCCTCTAGGGCATACATACAACTAACAATCTCCTACTTGCACTAGGGCCAGCTGCTGTAGTATCGCATAGCGAGCATCCCGAAGAGTCTCTCAAACTGTATCTGGGGAATGGCCTTCGTGAGTGGATCCGCCGTGTTATTCTTCGTGTCAACCCTCCTGACCTCGATCTCCCGGCAATCAACTATCTCCCGGATCAGGTGATACCGCCTCAGAATATGCCTGGATCGCTGATGGGACCTGGGTTCCTTGGCCAAAGCCACCGCTCCATTGTTATCGCAATACAAAGGTATTGGATGCTCAATGGATGGAACCACTCCAAGTTCAGTAATGAACTTCTTGACCCAGACAGCCTCTTTGGCAGCATCGTTGGCAGCGATGTATTCAGCCTCCATCGTCGAGTCTGCCATGGTTTCCTGCTTGGAACTCTTCCAGCTAACCGCCCCTCCGTAAAGGGTAATGACAAAACCCGACTGCGACTTAGAGTCGTCCTTATCACTCTGGAAGCTCGAATCGGTAAAGGACTCCACTTGGAGTTCTCCGTTACCATACACCAAGAACATATCTCTAGTCCTTCGTAAGTACTTGAGAATGCTCTTCACAGCTGTCCAGTGACTCTCTCCAGGATCAGCTTGATACCTGCTCACTACACTTAGTGAGTATGCTACATCGGGTCTGGTACATAGCATCGCATACATGATAGAGCCTACTGCCGAAGCATAGGGTATCCCTTGCATGCGAGCTCTCTCCAAATCAGTCTTGGGAGACATCTCTTTGGAGAGAGTGACTCCAGAGATCGTGGGCAAATTCCCACGCTTGGATTCTTCCATACTAAACCACTTTAGTATGGTGTCAATGTACCTGGATTGGGACAATCCCAATATCCGTTTGGATCTATCTCTATAGATCCTAATCCCCAATATGCAGGAGGCATCACCAAGATCTTTCATTGAGAATCTTTGTGATAAGAAGAGCTTGACCGATTGCAGCATAGGAATATCATTTCCTATCAAGAGTATGTCGTCCACGTACAATACGAGGAAGACAACCTTACTCCCTGCCACCTTCTTGTAAATACAAGGTTCATCTGGGTTTTTGACGAAATCAAACTCTTTGATAACGACGGCAAAGCAGATGTTCCAACTCCGCGATGCTTGCTTTAATCCACAAATGGATTTAAGCAGCTTGCACACCTTCCCGCTGCTCCCACTGTCTACGAAGCCCTCTGGCTGAGTCATGTACACGCACTCTTCTAAATCACCATTTAGAAAGGCGGTCTTAACATCCATTTGCCAGATTTCGTAATCATGATATGCAGCGATGGCAAGCATGATCCGGATGGATTTAAGCATAGCCACTGGTGAAAAGGTCTCGTCATAGTCCACACCTGGTCTTTGACGAAACCCTTTGCTACAAGTCTAGCTTTGAAAGTCTCCACTTTCCCATCTACACCAAGTTTTTTCTTGAAGATCCATTTGCTCCCAATGGGTTTTACCCCTTCAGGAGCAACTTCCAAAGTCCATACTTTGTTGGTGTACATGGATTCCATCTCGGACCGCATAGCATCCAGCCATTTCACTGAGTCCCCACTCGTGATGGCCTGCTCGAAGCTAGTTGGGTCATCATCCTCCATGATGCAATCCTCGCTCCCACCGTCCATGAGAAAACCGTAGTATCTCTCAGGTTGGCGAGGAACCCAACTAGATCGGCGGAGAGGCTGGGGTTCGTCGGGTACTACTGAATCCTCTGGTTCCACTAAATCTTCAGTTTGAGTTTGTGTAGCCGGAATTTCTTCTAGTTCTATCATATCCCCACTAATTTCTTTTGCAAGAAATTCCTTTTCTAAAAAGGTGGCATGTCGAGAAACAAACACTTTTTGTTCCTCTGTATGGTAGAAAAGATATCCATGTGAATGTTTGGGATATCCCACAAACTTACATAGAACTGACCGTGCCTTGAGTTTGTCCGGATTTTGCCTTTTGACATAGGCCGGGCAACCCCATATCTTAACTCGTTTAAGACATGGTCTCTTCCCACTCCATATCTCATATGGTGTGGTAGGTACAGATTTAGATGGAACTTGATTCAATAGGTATGCTGCTGTCTCCAGCGCATAACCCCAGAAGGAAATAGGTAACTCAGCTGTACTCATCATTGAGCGCACCATATCTAATAGGGTGCGATTTCTCCGCTCCGATACACCGTTGTGCTGTGGTGTATAAGGAGGAGTAAGCTGAGAGAGAATCCCATTCTCTTTTAGGAACTCCAGGAATTCATTGCTTAAGTATTCTCCTCCTCAATCAGATCGTAGGATTTTAATACTTTTTCCGGTTTGGTTCTCAACTTCTTGTTTATATTCCCTAAATTTCTCAAAAGCTTCTGATTTGTGTTTCATCAGGAACACGTACCCGAACCTAGAGAGATCGTCAGTGAATGTAATGAAGTATGAAGAACCATCCCTGGAATGTGTAGACATGGGACCGCATACATCACTATGTATCAGTCCCAAGAGTTCGGTAACTCTTTCTCCGTGTCCCGTAAACGGAGTTTTGGTCATCTTGCCTTTGAGACATGACTGGCAAGTGTCATAGGATGAAAATTCAAACGGATTTAAATATCCATCTTTATGCAACTTAGCTAGTCGTGTCGCATTGATGTGACCCAGTCTACAATGCCACAAAAAGGATTCGTTCAGTTCAGAACTCTTCCTCTTGTGTGTGTTTGTTATGTTCAGAACTGTTGATTGATTTAGAACATAAATGCCATTGCACAACGTGCCTGATCCAACCAACTTTTGGTTACGGAAAATGTTCATAACATTGTCCTGTAATACAAAATTATATCCCTCTTTACTTAATAAAGAAACTGATATAATGTTGCATATCAGGTTCGGCGTGTAATAGCATTCGTTCAGAACCAATGTATTACCAGTTGGTAATGCAAGGTGATATTCCCCGACAGTCTTAGCTGCAACAATTGCACCATTTCCAACTCTAATGTCTTTATCACCTTCTCCAAGTTCTCTACCTTTTCTAAGCCCATGTAACTGATTACATATATGGGATCCTGATCCGGTATCTAATACCCAGGACGTAGGGCAAATAGAGAAACAGTTCTCTGTAACGAACACACCCGAAGAAAATGCATCAACATGTACTTTCTTCATTCGGGTGGCATGGGAATCCTGGTATTCCCCTATATCATGTTCAGTCCTATAACTCTTATAGAAAAGAACGGAACCAACATTTCCCAGCACAGTATAATATGCGGGTTCGGTCAATACATCCATATTATTATCTTTATTAAGGCATGAAATGGTCGCTACCTGGAGAGAGAGAGAAGAAAACACTTTAGCGTAAGCTCGTGCAAGATCAGATTGGTTATTATCTTATCTAATCAGGATGGCTTCCACTACTTTTTATCAAATCTTCCTTCAAACCCTAAAAAGAAAGACTAGCCGGGATTAATTACACACTATAAGTTCGCCAATCTTTCAGCCAGGCCAGTGTCGGTACTTTGAGGGAGGTCCCCCGTGCTTTCGCACGAACCTAATTAATGTAAACCTCATTTTCCCAGAGGCGTAACCTCGTTAACACCTTTCTAGACACCTACTTGATCGGCTAATTGTAATGTGTAAAACTCTCCCAGGAGTAACTCTTACTTGCAGTGGGTATCGGGATCCAACTATCTCATAGAAGGTATGCAATCTCATTGCAAATTTCAACACTTGAAATTCCCGATAATATTTTGCCCCTAGCGTCCTATGACCTTGACAAAGGCCAACAAATCATAGCATGCTAGTCAAGTTCAACCCGTCATTTCTTGATTGAATCAAACCCACCCGCACGGGCCTTGACAAAGGCCAACAAGGTCGCACGACTACCCTGAAACAATCTGCATCATATGCATAAGCAGATAATCACTATTCAGCTACCGCACACTACGCCTTGACAAAGGCCAACAAACGCAGCACGAATACTAAACAGTTCTTATTTGAAATGAAGGAGGGCTACGACAGGTTTTTCTGAAAACCTATTGCGTAATGAACTTGATATCGTTGTAGAATCAAATGAAGTTTTAAAATGGAGTGATTTTGAGGCTTTTCTAGTTTTGCTAAAGGGGTCACTCCCGGTGAAGGGATCGTCGTCCCTTTCCTCGTCGAATGAGGTGCGGGATATATCATATATATCACTGTGCAAAGCAGAAACTATAGAAGCAATCAAAAGTCAAACCGAGGTGTAGCATCTGCCAGTTATTGCTAAAGGAGTCACTCCCGGTGAAGGGATCTCAGTCCTTTCCTCATCGAATAAGGTGCAGGGTATATCATATATACCGCTATGCAAAGCAAGAACTGTAGCTACCTGTTTTGTTAAAATTTGATTCTACAACATCTTAGGTTTCTTTTCTTTCATTAATCACATTAATGAAGTCCCATCATTTAAATACCTAAACATCACAGATAAATACGACGTACACTTATGCCATCCGCATTCGCCTCGATGTCCCCTCGTGCACCGTTAGGTTAGGTAACTAACGGCAGAGCAGGGTAGGGCTAGTGCGGGTGCAAAACATAAGTAACGTCTATATAATATATCATGTATACTATATACTATATCCATCACAGAATCACATCACAGATATCGCAGCAGAAGAAACATATGAAATATTGGATATACTAGGAAGTCCGTGTTTTCAATACGAGCCAGTATAAAACACGGATTCCACGGTCGTGATGAATAGCCAATCCCACACCCCTAGACCCCTACGAGAGCGGCAAGCAACCCTGCCAATTCTAGGGTTAGGAGACCCGGACTCGACTCCTCGAGTTGGTCTCCCACTGGACCCCAGAACCCGGTTACTTGTGCTCCCCTCCTTGGGTCTATCCTAATGTGGAAAAGTAAATAATATACAAAAGGTGACATCTTCCGCTACCTGGAAGTGCCCCAAATAAAAGAATATTACATACAAGTTTTTACATGAAAGAAAATGAAAAACACTCATCTCACATAAAAAACCCCGGCTATTCAAACACGACAATCCAATATAACATATCCAGCAACACATAACAACACATGTCATCAACGTAAGTAAGTATGCATACCCCAATTGTCGTTGACGTATAGCAACGAAACCGGCGATATGAACATACTACACTTACGGTCACAGAAAAGAAAGTGTAAAACTACAACAGTTGGAATCCGCAACCTCTTTAGACATCACATGCCTAATCAAATGAATTACTTAGACATCACATGCCTAACAATTATAAACCACGCATTTTAGTCTCATTATCGAAAACTCTTTTCAATATCATGTGGGACTAAATTGCTAGATTTATAACATTCATTCAGTTATCTCATAACTGTTTGTGAATTCCAATTATTGTATCACATTCCAGATAAACAGAAAATGTTAAACTTTCCGATCGATCAGTAGAATACCCAAGTTTTCCCGATACAGCTCAAGACATGAAATAAGTCTAACAACATTCAGTTCGTGCCTCAGTACCAACGGTCCAGCCGTAGAAGGGTCGAGCCAACGCCTCACATGTGGCACGCCGTACTGCCCTAAACCCGAAGGTTCAAAGGGCAGTTCAAGACGGTCACATAATCGAGTTAAGGTTTGTTGTCTTCTAGAGGGTCCATCGCGTTACTTGCACTACTTAGAACGTCGTTAAACTTCAGAAAAATCCAACACTTGGAAATTTCCCGACAGGGGAAAAGTTGGGTATTTATATCCGGTCGAACTTTTTTAACATATTCAAAAATTATCCGGAAAAACACTTAGACAAGGTTCGATAATCCGATCGAAACATCGTTTCCCAATTTAACCCCAGAACACTCAACATAAGAGCCAATTTAAAAATTCCAAGAAAACTCAGAATAATTAATCAGGAATTACTGTGCAAACACTTAGGGCTGACGTCACCAAATAGCCGCGGAACCGCCGCAGAAGCTAGGCTTCTGCCGCGGTTCCGCCGCACAAAGTACTGTTCATGGGAAACATTTTGCACCGTAATTCTTAGATTTCATTGCTGAATTTTTTAAGCATTTTTAATTGACAAAAAATCACAAATTTGGAAAAAGTCCAGAGAGCATTATCGGGTTAGGGTTTCGGGTTCGTTCGGACTTCAAACTCCGTCTAGAGTTCGCCTAAGGCTCTGATACCACTGTAGGGTTCCTAGGCACACTAAATAGGTCTCACAAGGTATCGAACATGCCAATTTAAAATTTTATGGGTGCCGAGAAACCCTAATACGGATCGTCGGCTAGATTTCAAGGCGAAACTAAAAACTAGTTAACACTTTAACTAAAAGTTAGATGCTACAACCTTTGTAGATCCGGTTCTCCACTTCCTTTGCTCCACGTGGGTGTCCTCTCGCTGTCCATCATGAATCCCGAACTCATTCGTCGGCTTCATCGGAGAAACGAGCAAGCTTGGTCGTCGGCTTCGTGTCAAAGACGATCTACGTCGAGGCATCAAAAGTTCAAGCTCCGACTTCACAAAGTTGTGAAACTTGTGAAGAAAACACCCAAAACAACTTGGCAAGAGATAGAGGGTGAAGAAATAGGAGGTGGGTTCACTTTAGAATTGGATTTCACTCACTTTTGCTCAAGTTGCCATTGATGGCATCTAGTTTTCTCTCTTGAAGAAGAAGGAGAAGATGAAGCTAGTTTATGATAAGTTGTTTTAAAATGAAAAGAAAAATTCATACTTATCATAATCTAACTAGGGTTAAGTGTAGAGAATAAACCATGGTCACTTGAGAGGGTTAGGGTTAAGATGATGACAAGAATGGTTGCATAAGTCAAAGCTTCATGAAGCTTCAACTAGAAACAAAAGAAGCCACCATTCTTATCTAAATCATTTCCAAATAAATAAACAAATAAATAAATGAAAAAGCAAAACCCTAATCATCTCTTAACCATGATTTAATCCTTTACACTTAACCACATGATCAAGTATCATCAAACATGATACAAAAATGTGCACAAAAGCATATCACATATACAATGTGCATCAAGTGAGAAAAATCCGTTTAAAGTGAACCAATACTAGTTAATGTAAAGTAATATATCAAATATATAATTATACATTAAATCATTAAATCAACACTTGATTCAATGATCCGGTCATGTCGCACATAACCGACTAGTATTCAATGTATCGATTTATCGAATCAACGATTCGATAGCTAGGTCATATCGAATATAACCAATCGAAACATTTATCGCGAGAATGAAATGCGGTATCAGATACACGCATTATTCTCGCTCCCGCACATATCTCATATGCGCTCCTATTTCGTTTCGCTTGAGCCAGGAAACCTCTGTGTAGGACTCTAAAGACTCGTCAATACGCCGGTAGCAGATGATGATCATATCAAGCACCCACAAGCCGCAAGCGGTCTGCTAAACGTAACGGCCATCCGGGTATTGAGCGATCAGAAGATCGACGAGCTAGCCCGCTCACACTCCTGTGAATCCAACCAGTAACACTTACCGTACAGTCCGGTCTGTTCGTATGATATGTCGCATATCAAGTCTAGAGGTGGTATACGTCAGACCCCAATAACCGATAAGTCGTGCCGATGTGAGGCTCATAACGGGTCGAGAAACTACTGGTAACACTTACCAGCAAATCTCTGATCAGCCCTGGCCAGGGACTTCCTTGTTACGGCCAATCGAGCACTGCGCAACATCAACCCCCAATACCGGGAGAGACGAAACCCCTCCTATCGCTCATTGCCTCCATGTGACTCGGGACTGTACCTAAAGACCACCGTTTTGCACGCCCTCATGGACGTGGTAAGGTGGAGATCAAAGCACTGTGGGAATCACACAAGACTCTATGACGATCTCGGGTCTACAGACTAACCTGTACAAGTGTCACCTGAGAACTGCCATCTGACGTGAGGTATAATACCATCTAGGAGTTCTCGGCGAGTCCGTCTAGTGTACCCAGTCTCCACTGAGCACCCGTATACCATCTCTGATGTCAAACACCAATGGATATGGGATCATCCATCGCCCATCTTATGGGTCGAGAAGCGTATACGCTAGTCTACACTGGTATATCGATGCCCTGTCTCGATATACCCACGACTAGGGACCTTGAAGGATGTACTTATGGACTACCATGTCCCCACTAGTATGATCTGCATCATAGTCCAGGTAGTCAAGTACAGATCCTAAGGGCTTTATCAACATGTAACTATAAGACAGTTTAAAGAGACAAGTGTACATGTTAAGATAAAGAGTAACCAGATAGCATACTATCATATCGAGCAAGAAAGTCATCTCTATATATGTCCAAGCATCCAATATAATATACATCATCTGTACAATACTGGCCTCTAGGGCATACATACTACTAACAGCGCATACCTTCTGGAGTATGATAGCGTGAGCGGATTCCGTCACGTTATCATGCGGTGATAGTTGGATCCCGATTCCCACTGATGAGTTGGTTTACTCCTCGGGAAATCCTGACTAATTCTTCTTTTAGGTTTGGAGGAGAATTTGACGGTACAGTGGGAGGTTTCCAGATTAGATAAATTGGTAACCATTCTGATCTAGGTTAGAGTGCACGCTGAGTGTTTCTTTTCTCTCTCTCTCTGGCAGCGACCATTGACCCGACCCTAAGACTATGACTCAGTGACCAAGTTGACCGAACCTTCTTAAACACTGGCTTTTGGATTGTCAGAGTTGCATACCTCATTGCTACTCCTACTTTTACCCTTTTCTCCAGAACACCCCGTATTACTACGAACGTCCACTTCCATTGGACAAAACCATCGTATGGTTAGATACGAACACGAAGGAATTTATTCGAGGATGGTTTCCGGTTCTGGAGATAACGAATAGGACTATTCAGTTGTCTTTTCCTTTTTACCTTCTCTCAAGTTGCGAGTACTCCTTGGTTTAGGAGATAGTACACCTATTACGCAAATTGGATAGTCTTCTTCCAAACCATAGGCTGGCGCCGAATGGTAGGGAATGAAGAAAGCCAATTAGCCTAAACGGTGTACAGAACGTATTAAGTTAAGACAAAGAAAGGGATTAGAAAGAGGGCAAAGTAAATTGCGACTGATATTCACGACCAAACCAAATATTTCATTATCACTCCCACTTCACCTTTGTATTTCTCTAGGACACTCCGTATCACTACGAAGATCCACAGATATTTGGATACTCCATCGTATGGTTATATACGAACTCGAAAGGAACATGTTCCAGTTCGTGGATGGATTCTGGTTCAGGAGAAATAGGAATAAGGTTTATTCGGTTGTCTTTTATCTTCAGCTTCTCTCGCATTACTGTAGCGTTTTGAAAATCGTTTCGGTGAAATTTCGGAAAATCGGTAAAATAAGGGCGGTTTCTTTAAAAAAGTCAAAATGCAAATATCTTATTATAAAAATTAAATATACATATTCTAGCTATGAAATTGCTAGTATTTGGTGTTTATTGAGCCACTGGTGAAATTTCAAATTTTCTGAAAAAAAAATTTATTTTATTATTATTTTAAGCCGTCACTAATACATTTAATTAGGGAAAATTACAAATTGGAATGAGTTGAAACAAATTTTGTGCATCATAAAACATTAAATAAAATTTTATCATGTGGTTTTTAAAACGAAATCGTTTGCCAAAACGGCTTAGAAAATATCGAAGAAAAAGGTTTTTTTTTATAGTGTAAATGGATGTTTGGGGTATTTTATTTGTCTTTTTCCCTCACCCACACTCACCCACACCCTCTCACCCCTTTCCAGATAAGCAGCCCCCACTTCTACTCTTCCCCACTTAAAGATTTGAAGAGAAAAGAAAAAGAAAAGAAAGGAAAAGAAATGGATAATGAGAGAAGAAGTTGGTGTTGACTTGGGGGTATTTTATCTTGACTTGGACTTTCTTTTCCACACCCCACACACTCCACATCCTCCCCCACACCTGCTGGCCGAGCCCCCCTCCCCCTTCAGCAGCAACCCCTCCCCATTTCCCTTCTCATTCTCTTGGGAAAAAATTAACAAAAATTGCCTCAAAATCCATCAAATAAATCCCAAAATCCAAATCTAACTCCTACCCATTTCTCATTAGCCATTCTATCATGGATCTAGGGATCAAAATGGCATCTTAGGAGGCTAGATCTTGAGCTTGATCTCATCATGGGAGGTATAATCTCATGCTTTTGTTAAAATTTGTTATCTAGTTGCTTTAATCTAAGTTAACTAAGTGCTTAATTAGGTTTTGATGAGTTTAATTGCATGATTAAAGATTTCAAGTTAGGGTTTTGTTGTGGAAATGGGTTATGATAAATTGTGCATGGTTTCGTGTTGTGGATTAACATCTTAACTTTTATAGAAAGCTAATTTAGTTGTTAATTCCAAACCATTACTTATAAAATGCCCTAATTAAGTTATTTTGCTAACTAGTGTTTTGGAAAATTGTTAAATGCTTTAGATTAAAATATAATTATGGTTTCATGTCATTATTAATATTATAATGAGTTGTTTAATGACTTTGGATTATGCAAAACCAAGCTTATTGTTAAATTGTGAATTTTGCTTTAAAAAGAGTTAAAATCGGTATTTTTGCAAACTAGTTTTTTTGAATATATATGGTTTGGTGAAATTAAATTATGGAAATGATTTATATGACTTATTTAAGATATTTAATAAGTATATTGGCCGCTACATTCATTTAAACGTCGAGTTTTGTACTAAAACGGGTAATTTTTGCTTGCTAGATTTTCGGAAAAATGGCTTCTAAAGTGAATTTGGTGTTTTTGTGAATTTTAACCTATTCTATATTTAAATTAGTATTCGTGAATGTGCAAATGAGTGTACTTGGGTTTTTCTCGATGGTCGGGCGTTTGCACGCCGACGTCGTGGGTTTTTGGGTTGGTTTGTGAGAACAACCATTGGTTTTGACCTATGTGGGATTCGTGCGTCGTTTTGGTCATGAGTCGGATTTTAATGCGATATGGTGCGTTTTGATATGTAGGTACCCCATGTGGACTTCGAGATGACAAGCAAGCGCATGGCGACGTCGGCACCGGCGAGCGAGGACCAGGTGAGTAGATTTATATCTACGGGGAGAATTCTGGTGGATGGCGTATAGCACCGCCGCAGTCCGTGGTGGTGTTTACGGATGCGTATACACACCAACATTTATTATATGTTATTTGGGATATTGGTGTATTGGATTACTTTAGTGTTGCGAACCCTAGGGTAGTGTTGCACTACACATACACACATACATACTTGCATACATTCCTATTTATATGTGCTCATGGGATTCCTTATAGTTATGTGTTCACATGGGTATGGGACTATGTGCTCACATGCGGATTTGAGGATGATACTTGGGATTGAGCTGAGTCGATAAGATTTGTTTTGTGGTTGTGATATCAGTGATTTTGGTAGGATTCGTACTTGAGGTACGTCCTGGGGTTATAGCGGATCTTGGGGCGGCGATACGGGCGAATAGTGTTATAAATAAAATGGTCGACATGTGATCGTGATATAAGATATGATATGCTAGGATATTGATATTAGGCCGTATCGGGCGATGTATACCCCTTGATGATGATTGTGTTGACGATATCGGTTTGTACGAGATTGTCGATCAGTAGTCAGATCATGAGTACATTGAGGATATTAGTATTGTACTAGACATAGGTCAGTACCCTAGACGATGACCTTGGATAAAGAGGATACCTGCGGATTAGTGTGAGGAATATGATATTGACCCATACCCAGATTTGGGGATGCCGTACGACGGATTTACGTACGAGCAATATTTTGATGATTGATCCGCACTCTTGACTTGGGATGTCTGATTATAGATATGGTATCGGATATGATATTATTGAGGCGGGATCACCGACTAATATATATACAGGTATGCATATGGATCGACTCAGATATTAGGCGGTTTCCTTACCTGTAGTCCAGCTTGTTAGCTTAGCCTTTTTGTTTAGTTTAGTTGTTAGATTAGAGTCGGTTCTTACCTATTTCAAAAACTAACGAATCGTGGGTATTTTAAAAGACAGCCCAAGGGATCCTACGGATATTTCAAAATATGTATCTTTTCATAAAAACACCGTAGCCCCTATTTTCAAAACCCCATGATTCGTGTTATTTCAAAGGCACCATTTGTAGGACTTATATTAGATTAATGCAGATTAGTTATAGTTGCGTCTAGTTTTCAGCTCCCGCTCATTTTTGTGGTCCGCTTCGCATCTCATGCTTATTTTATGTTTCATACTCCATTATTGATATCATGCTGTTAGGACACCAGCACCATTACCGAAGATGCGTATGTACCACGTACACTTATTTGCCGGCTCACACACATCTTCATCGGTAATTGCCATGTTACGTACACCTTAGAAAATATTATTGCTTGACATAGCCTGTTAACTAATAGTTAGACATGATATTAGTGTACTTGCCTTATATGTTAGTTTAGACATTGTAGTTATTACCTGCTACTTCATGCATACTGTTATTCATTGTTATGCCGCATTCATGGATTCTCATGCATATATTCACTATTTTACGTGTTATTGAGGTTTTGGATTCGGATTTCCATGAGATATTCTGGATTTGGAGGAAAACCGCAAAAACATAAATAAACCTTTTCTCTCTTTTAAAATAAAAAGTGCGGTTTTCCCATGATGTATGAGTCGTCCACCATGAGTTTGCTGATGGATTTCGAGACCCGATTCGAGGAGACGGATGAACCGTTTCGGGTACATGGTGGACCCGGTAAGGTACCCCGGGGCAAGAAGCGTGATGATGACGATGTGAACCTGGCAGGGAAGCACTACCTACCGGTGATTTTACCCGACGCGTCGCATATCCGGAGGATACCGTCGTGGTCTTGAGATGGATGGTAGGGGCTGGTCTGGACTGACAGCGCCCTAGATATTGTGATTGAGACATTGAGATTTCGAGATATTGGGGTACAGAGACTGTGATACAGAGATATTGAGATATTGGGATTACGTTTTGTGCCAATGCTAGGCACTGTTTTATGCTGATTTCATTATGATATCTCATTTTAAAAATACAAAGGAAATCTCACTAAATTATGAAAACAGTTCTTCATTTACATGTATTCTGTTTTCATGCATTCATACCTCATTCATATGATATATTGCTACCTGAGGCACTGACACGGGCACATGAGATTACACTCGGGTTAGATGTTTACCCTAGCCTTGTTATAGGTTGCATGTTATATATATAATTGAGGATATATTATGATCATTGACCTAGGTTGCGTTATTTATGCGATTTCTTTTCGTGGATGTTTTTCTATTCGCGAGTTGACAACTCACCCCCGTTGTGCCCCAGTTTCTTGCAGGTTCGCCGTACAGGTTTCTTTACGACTTTGCTGGCACTATTTCCATTTCCGGGTGACTTGCTAGTAGGTGGGTTTACTTGTATCGTACCCCCATTATATATCTTGTATATTATTATTCATGTTGTATCCCTTTTGGGGGCCAGTTTTTAGAAAGGAGACTCTGCCGAAATTTTCGGGAAATTTTTGATATTTTTAGAAACCCGTATAATTCGGCTTATGCTATTAAAACTACTTATTTAAATTGGTTTTCCTTCACTCTACTACTTTTCTTGGTTTGCATTTCTGGGTTTTCGGCTTACTTGGATTACGTACGCCTCGAGACGTTTCGTAGTTTAAGAGCCGGTCATGTTCCGTAATTTCGGGACGTGACAAAGTTGGTATCAGAGCGTTAGGTTTTACCTTCGGAGCGTAGGATGACCCTTAGTTGATGGAATAGGTGACTAAAGCAGAGTGACGTACCGTAGGTATGTTCCCCGGCATATTTACGATACGCTACTCCACTTAAGAAGCCTTAGGATGTACATTTCTTTGCTCAGTATTATATTCATTCCGATCTAGCCTCATCAGTACCAGTTATGGTTTTGCTGCCACGATTACGGGCCGGGAGAGCTACGGCTAGAGTTGCGGTTAGCATGAGCTCGTCACGAACGAGGACTGACCAGGGCGAAATTCCGGCGACACACGATTGCGGAGATGTGTCTTTTTTCTGTGTTTCCGCGCCACGAGCATTTGGCGGATCGCCTTTATGAGGTTACTCGGATGTGCTGATCGACACTAGAGGATTGAGCCAATGATAGAGGCCAGCCAGATTTTGATGACCGTTGGTGTATTGCTCACTCATGATGATTGAGGCACTATTCAGCGTGCAGACGAGTGAGCCAGTTGCTACTACGAGCGACGGGATATTGCCCCAGACGCTGGAGCTAATGCAGTATGAGTTGTACTAATAGATGATAGAAAGTCGCTAGTCACCCGATGATGAATGACTAGGACATGTGGTTCGTTCGCCTACCCGATGAGAGGTCATCAGATAGATTGATTCCAGCTAGAGACGACTTCACGCGGAGACGTTGGGAGTCGACATAGACGATCGAATGTCAGAAATCTATTATTCCAAGTTTAAAATAGTTGGAAAGACATGCAGGCAATTCTATGGTCCCTCTAGAAGAATGAAACCCTAACTCGACTTAATGACCGTGTGAAAGCCTTTGAACCTTCGGGTTTGCGGCAGTTCTACGGCGCCATTAGTGATGCTTGGGTTTGCCCTTCTACGGCTGGACCACCGATGCTGTGGTATGTACTCGATACTATTAAACTGTGCCCAAGATGTTGAGCTCTTGGGGGATTATGAGGTTTTGACGACTCGATCGGATGGCTCGACTTAATTCGGATGCTAGGTGGTGAGATGCATTTCTTGGGAGACTCCCGATACGAGGATAGCCGTTGGAGCTCAGTCCGTGCAGCCACGACGAGACGAGTCCGAAGCGGTCGACGTTAGAGAAAGGTGAAGTAAGAGGTTCGTACCAGATCTAGATGAAATGACGTTCCACTCCGCCGACATCAGAGATGCGATACGTATGCCGAGGCATTGTACTTGGATATACCTTCCAGAAGGAGTCGCGTTGAGTATGCAGCCGTTCCAGAACGAGAACAGATCTAGTAAGGGACGATGACTTCCGGACAGTTCGGTAGAGACGAGATTTGGGAGAGATCTCGATAGGACCTTTCTGGAATAAATTACGAGAAGACTTGGACCCAGTAGTGGTCATGTTACGCACACCAGCAGGCCAGAGTTCATGATCATCGACGAGACGTCCCACTAGTGACCGTGACAGTTGGCCCGAGATTCTTAGAGGATGCACTTGAGCGGTACTATTCCGCCATTATTGATTTCGATGTTTTGGGTGATTTATTCTTATGATTAGATTTTGATGATTGAGGATTTACGATCTTTGCACAGTGTTTCCCTTGATATAGTTTTCGTGCTTTGGTTTCACATGTTTGTGATTTTACGGTTTTAGACATTTGAGTTGATTTTGTGCGTATGCACGCACACGATTTGGTTTTTGCACTCGGTATAGTTCATATATGCTTGCAGTGCAGTGTTACGTATGTTGTGCATTTAGATGCCCTGGACTTTGATTTCGATGGTGATGTTCGATATTTGTTTTGTGCACCTTCTGCACCTGACTGGATTTTGCGTATATTCGGCACTTGATATTGGATTTCATGATTTCGTGCACGATGGATGCACCTGATTTGGATTTTCGCGCATGTTGGGCGCATGTTTTGAAGTGTGATTTTGGTGCACACCAGATGCACTAAATCGAGATTTTTCGTGCATGTCAGATGCACCTGATTTTTTCTGTCAGGCACACATGTTGCCTACGACAGATGTTTCATGCACACCCGATGCACTTAGATATTGTTTCTGTGCATATGTATGGCACATATTTGGATTTTGATTTCCGTGCGCACCAGACGCACGTAGTATTCATACACGTATTTTGGGATTGATTTTTCTTATAGAGCAATAAGTTTTTATGATATTGCGATGTGTTTTCGTACTGAGCAGGACTAGTCAGAGGACAGTACTTGAATATATTTTACATGTATAGTTTCGAGTTATATCATATTGGTTTTGCTTTGGATTTGGTATTTATGTCTTCCACATGACTCCGATGATTGCGAGATGCTTGACGGAGTTTTGATTTGAGTTATATGCTTATTTTTCATGCGCATGCGCTGCGCTACGATTTGTTTTATGTATTTACAATTTCGGAGCCCCGACGACTTGATGGTTTTGGTTCAGATGTTTTAGTATTTGGGGGGAGTTTTACTTTAAATTCGGGAACCGAATTTTTTTAAGGGCGGAAGATTGTAGCGTTTTGAAAATCGTTTCGGTGAAATTTCGGAAAATCAGTAAAATAAGGGGGTTTTCTGTAAAAAAGTCAAAATGCAAATATCTTATTATAAAAATTAAATATACATATTCTATCTATGAAATTGCTAGTATTTCGTGTTTATTGAGCCACTGGTGAAATTTCAAATTTTCTGAAAAGAAAATTTATTTTATTATTATTTTAAGCCGTCACTAGTACATTTAATTAGGGAAAATTACAAATTGGAATGAGCTGAAACAAATTTTGTGCATCATAAAACATTAAATAAAATTTTATCATGTGGTTTTTGAAACGAAATCATTTGTCAAAACGGTTTAGAAAATATCGAAGAAAAAGGGTTTTTTTAGTGTAAATGGATGTTTGGGGTATTGTATTTGTCTTTTTCCCTCACCCACACTCACCCACACCCTCTCACCCCTTTCCAAATCAGCAGCTCCCACTTCCACTCTTCCCCACTTAAAGATTTGAAGAGAAAAGCAAAAGAAAAGAAAGGAAAAGAAAAGGATAATGAGAAAAGAAGTTGGTGTTGACTTGGGGGTATTTTATCTTGACTTGGACTTTCTTTTCCACACCCCCACACACTCCACATCCTCCCCCACACCTGCTGGCCGAGACCCCCTCCCCTTTCAGCAGCAACCCCTCCCCATTTCCCTTCTCATTCTCTTGGGAAAAAATTAACAAAAATTGCCTCAAAATCCATCAAATAAATCCCAAAATCCAAATCCAACTCGTACCCATTTCTCATTAGCCATTCTAGCATGGATCTAGGGATCAAAATGGCATCTTAGGAGGCTAGATCTTGAGCTTGATCTCATCATGGGAGGTATAATCTCATGCTTTGGTTAAAATTTGTTATCTAGTTGCTTTAATCTAAGTTAACTAAGTGCTTAATTAGGTTTTGATGAGTTTAATTGCATGATTAAAGATTTCAAGTTAGGGTTTTGTTGTGGAAATGGGTTATGATAAATTGTGCATGGTTTTGTGTTGTGGATTAACATCTTAAGTTTTATAGAAAGCTAATTTAGTTGTTAATTCCAAACCATTACTTATAAAATGCCCTAATTAAGTTATTTTGCTAACTAGAGTTTTGGAAAATTGTTAAATGCTTTAGATTAAAATACAATTATGGTTTCCTGTCATTATTAATATTATAATGAGTGGTTTAATGACTTTGGATCGTGCAAAACCAAGCTTAATTGTTAAATTGTGAATTTTTCTTTAAAAAGAGTTAAAATCGGTATTTTTGCAAACTAGTTTTTTTGAACATATATGGTTTGGTGAAATTAAATTATGGAAATGATTTATATGACTTATTTAAGATATTTAATAAGTATATTGGCCGCTACATTCATTTAAACGTCGAGTTTTGTAATAAAACGGGTAATTTTTGCTTGCTAGATTTTCGGAAAAATGGCTTCTAAAGTGAATTTGGTGTTTTTGTGAATTTTAACCTATTCTATATTTAAATTAGTATTCGTGAATGTGCAAATGAGTGTACTTGGGTTTTTCTCGATGGTCGGGCGTTTGCATGCCGACGTCGAGGGTTTTTGGGTTGGTTTGTGAGAGCAACCATAGGTTTTGACCTATGTGGGATTCGTGCGTCGTTTTGGTCATGAGTCGGATTTTAATGCGATATGGTGCGTTTTGATATGTAGGTACCCCATGTGGACTTCGAGACGACAAGCAAGCGCGTGGCGACGTCGGCACCGGCGAGCGAGAACCAGGTGAGTAGATTTATATCTACGGGGAGAAATCGGGTGGATAGCGTATAGCACCCCCGCAGTCCGTGGTGGTGTATACGGATGCGTATACACACCAACATTTATTATATGTTATTTGGGATATTGGTGTATTGGATTACTTTAGTGTTGCGAACCCTAGGGTATTGTTGCACTACACATACACACATACATACTTGCATACATTCCTATTTATATGTGCTCAGGGGATTCCTTATAGTTATGTGTTCACACGGGTATGGGACTATGTGTTCACATATGGATTTGAGGATGATACTTGGGATTGAGCTGAGTCGATGAGATTTGTTTTGTGGTTGTGATATCAGTGATTTTGGCAGGATTCGTACTTAAGGTACGTCCTGGGGTTATAGCGGATCTTGGGGCGGCGATACGGGTGAATAGTGTTATAAATAAAATGGTCGACATGTGATCGTGATATATGATATGATATGCTAGGATATTGATATTAGGCCGTATCGGGCGATGTATACCCCTTGATGATGATTGTGCTGACGATATCGGTTTGTACGAGATTGTCGATCAGTAGTCAGAACATGAGTATATTGAGGATATTAGTATTGTACTAGACATAGGTCAGTACCCTAGATGATGATCTTAGATAAAGAGGATACCTGAGGATTAGTGTGAGGAATATGATATTGACCCGTACCCAGATTTGGGGATACCGTACGACAGATTTACGTACGAGCTATATTTTGATGATTGATCCGCACTCTTGAGTTGGGATGTCTGATTATAGATATGGTATCGGATATGATATTATTGAGGCGGGATCACCGACTAATATATATACAGGTATGCATATGGATCGACTCAGATGTTAGGCGGTTTCCTTACCTGTAGTCCAGCTTGTTAGCTTAGCCCTTTTGTTTAGTTTAGTTGTTAGATTAGAGTCGGTTCTTACCTATTTCAAAAACTAACGAATCGTGGGTATTTTAAAAGACAGCCCAAGGGATCCTACGAATATTTCAAAAGACGTATCTTTTCATAAAAACACCGTAGCCCCTATTTTCAAAACCACATGATTCGTGTTATTTCAAAGGCACCATTTGTAGGACTTATATTAGATTAATGCATATTAGTTATAGTTGCGTCTAGTTTTCAGCTCCCGCTCATTTTTGTGGTCCGCTTCGCATCGCATGCTTATTTTATGTTTCATACTCCATTATTGATATCATGCTGTTAGGACACCAGCATCATTACCGATGATGCGTATGTACCACGTACACTTATTTGCCGGCTCACACACATCTTCATCGGTAATTGCCATGTCACGTACACCTTAGAAAATATTATTGCTTGACATAGCTTGTTAACTAATAGTTAGACATGATATTAGTGTACTTGCCTTATATGTTAGTTTAGACATTGTAGTTATTACCTGCTACTTCATGCATACTGTTATTCATTGTTATGCCGCCTTCATGGATTCTCATGCATATATTCACTATTTTATGTGTTATTGAGGTTTTGGATTCGGATTTCCATGAGATTTTCTGGATTTGGAGGAAAACCGCAAAAACATAAATAAACCTTTTCTCTCTTTTAAAATAAAAAGTGCGGTTTTCCCATGATGTATGAGTCGTCCACCATGAGTTTGCTGATGGATTTCGACACCCGATTCGAGGAGACGGATGAACCGTTTCGGGTACATGGTGGACCCGGTAAGGTACCCCGGGGCAAGAAGCGCGTGATGATGACGATGTAAGCCTGGCAGGGGAGCACTACCTACCGGTGATTTTACCCGACGCGTCGGATATCCGGAGGATACCGTCGTGGTCTTGAGATGGATGGTAGGGGCCGGTCTGGACTGACGGCGCCCTAGATATTGTGATTGAGACATTGAGATTTCGAGATATTGGGGTACAGAGACTGTGATACAGAGATATTGAAATATTGGGATTACGTTTTGTGCCGATGCTAGGCACTGTTTTATACTGATTTCATTATGATATCTCATTTTAAAAATACAAAGGAAATCTCACTAAATTATGAAAACAGTTCTTCATTTACATGTATTCTGTTTTCATGCATTCATACCTCATTCATATGATATATTGCTACCTGAGGCACTGACACGGGCACATGAGATTACACTCGGGTTAGATGTTTACCCTAGCCTTGTTATAGGTTGCATGTTATATATATAATTGAGGATATATTATGATCATTGACCTAGGTTGCGTTATTTATGCGATTTCTTTTCGTGGATGTTTTTCTATTAACGAGTTGGCAACTCACCCCCGTTATGCCCCAGTTTCTTGCAGGTTCGCCGTACAGGTTTCTTTACGGCTTTGCTGGCACTATTTCCATTTCCGGGTGACTTGCTAGTAGGTGGGTTTACTTGTATCGTACCCCCGTTATATATCTTGTATATTATTATTCATGTTGTATCCCGTTTGGGGGCCAGTTTTTAGAAAGGAGACTCTGCCGAAATTTTCGGGAAATTTTTGATGTTTTTAGAAACCCGCATAATTCGGCTTATGGTATTAAAACTACTTATTTAAATTGGTTTTCCTTCACTCTACTACTTTTCTTGGTTTGCATTTCTGGGTTTTCGGCTTACTTGGATTACGTACGCCTCGAGACGTTTCGTAGTTTAAGAGCCGGTCATGTTCCGTACTTTCGGGACGTGACAATTACGAGTGCTCCTAGGATTAGGACAGTACACCCATTATGCTTGTTGGATAGTCTTCTTCCAAACCATGAGCTGGTGCCGAACGGTAGGGAAGGAAGAAAACCAATTGGTCTAAAGGGGTGTGCAGAAGGTAATGACTAAAGACATTTGAAGGGATGTGGAGAGATGGTATAGAAATATACGGTTACAGTTGTGAATATGGATAATGGAAGAAGCATTACTAAGAATACCCAGATACCCCATCGAAACATTTCAATGTTTCAGTTTCACTATGTACTGTTAAAAGAAAATTGATTTCCCAATTAGACACTTGCTCCAGGGTATGTATTTACCAGGTTTGATTCTCACATCTGTATGGTTTTACAGATGAAGAGTGGGAGTAAGTTATTGGGGACTAGGTGATCATCCTCATTATATCGGGATTCGTTGTAATTGGTGATATTTGAGGAAGTCACCTGGGTTGTTTGCCGGACGGCAAATATCTGGTTTTGAATATCCGTTGTTATGCACCAATTTCAAATTGATATATCTGTACGTCTATTTTCATAGAGTGAGATATACCTTTTTGAAATTATGTCCATGACATTTACCTATATCAGTGGATGGTTAGGTAAGGAGCATTGAACAGCGGTGTAATTCTTCTTAACCATAAGTACAGTTTTCAACCTACGACACACAGTGAATGAGTCACTAGACTCAGGGGACTTATACAGAGTATTTTATGTTGTCCAGTGTCCATTAGGACAGAGGGGTTGGTCCTCGTACTCTATTCTGTTTACTTATGACTTCTCTAATTCTTAGACAGGTGTTTCGTAGAAACACAGGGTCTGAGTTTTGAGAAGTTATAGGTATATGAATAAAGTAGAGAACCAGGTGTTGCAAGTATCGGGATTCTTCAAGGTGATCGAAGATGTAGATTCTTGTGTGTGGTATTCAGTTGATAGTAATGATTAAGTGAACTTGCTTCTGTTTCAGGTTACTCATAATTGGAAGTACTCCTAAGTTGAGTAACGCTGATCGGCCTCTCTTCCATTTAGTTGACATGCACTGGAGACAGCTACATGATTTGAATATGGTTCAATTAAGTCAGTGCCTCTGTTTCTATAAAGGATATAGAACAGTTCATATCTTGACATTGTTAAGGTACGGGGTGTTGTCCAGCTTATGCTTAAAACCAGACTCTGGATGACTCAAGGCACGTTTCCGTAAAGGCTGTTTGTGGGTTGACCCGGGCTATGACGAGGGTTGATTTTCTACCATCTGGAAGATCAATAGTGATATTGTTCTTGACTCGCCACAGTTTTAATAAAAATGGATTTTTTCAGAAAACAGTAGTAGGAGTATGGTAGAACTGGAAGTGATTCCAGAACCGCAAACGATTACTGAAGATTTGATAAGAACCTAAAGATTCAATCTGGTTTGACATTCCATTGGCCACTCCGCAGATACGGTGGGTAACCTCAGGCACCCGAGAGGTACTCCGGTAGCCTCAAGGACGGTGACAGGGAGGTTCTTGTTTACCCAGACATGCCATAGCTGTTGTTCCAGGCTGCGAGACCCGGCAGGAGGATGAGTATAGCGTCATTCTAGAAGTGTACGTGTATATGACTCTGCCAGAGGGTTGTCATAGCCAGTGGAAGCAGCGGAAGCATTGGTGGACAGGTGGCTTATGTCTATTTATAGACTAAAGCAGATATAGCGGAGATAGATCATCTGTTTCTGATGTGGCAGTCATAGGTTTGACTTCATCAGAATAGGGGATGGATCTGTTAAGAAGGTAGTAGGGTGTGATGTCCTGGTATTTGGATGACATACACAGAGTAGGAAGTGACATTCCTATACTACGATCGGTTATACTTTGGTCGTCACACAGTGGTTTCTCCACATGGGACATGGACATTATATCAGACATACTGGTTACTTGATCTATGGTTTTAGATCTAGATTTGGGTGGTTTCCCAATTAAGGGTACTTAGACAGCATTCTAAGAGTATTTAGAATGGACGACTCCTGGCACGGTAGTGTACCTGCAGGTGATGGAGTCACCCTCTTTAAAAGTGACTTACAGACTAAAGGGGAGAGGGATGTGCATGATTGGCAGATCACTTGCTTAGGCAATTGAGTCAATCATGAGATGTCAAGTACCACACCAGATGTTTTTCTTGCAGTAGATGCAATAAGTTGATATTAATCCAATTCTGGAGAAACATTAGGAAGCAGTTTTAGAACATAAGTGGATGTTTTAGGGATATGATAACGACAGCCTCGTTCTGGAGATGGTTATCATTCTAGGCTTCCAAGGTGACCTGGATGACAGAGTTATAGTTTTCCTTCTGACGAGGGGCAGTATTTTGGACAGGTGGTCCAGGTGGATACTGAGGGAAGGATAGAGCAGGATACTGATTAAGTTCAGTTGACGATACAGTCTAAAAAGTTTGGATTTGGAGTTCATTTATGAGCTAGGTCCCATCAGACATCCAGACATTCTAAGACAGGTATTGCTCATTTCGGGAGATGGCTTTCTCCGCGAACTTGAGATATAGAGAGACATAGAAAGAAACATCAATGTGGATCCACTCACTGAGGCTATTCCTCGAACGCAATAGTTTCACAAACGAGCTTTGTGAGACTGTCTAGTAGAGGAGTTGGGTGTTCGGTATCACACGGGCTGTGAGTATGCGACATCGCAATAATTAGCCTTGAGTGCAAGTGGGAGATTGTTGGATATAGTGCCCTCAGAGTCAATTATTGGATCACCGGCACGTGATTGCAATGATTGAGGAGGACCTATGCCGGTAGGACAGTCTTACTCGAGATGATAGTATGCTATCTGGTTCATCTTTATCATCGTGTACTGCTTTAGGTGACCTTACAGGTCACTATTGCACGTTGATAGAGCCCCTAGGATTCTTGCTTGACTACCAGCAGTATGAGGGCGATCATATATGTGGGAGCTGGGGTCTATAAGCACATCCTTAAATGGTCCCTAGTCGTGGGAGTTTCGAGACAGGGCATCGATTCTCCAGAGTAGACTAGTGTATACAGTCGAGACCCCGAAGAGCGGCGGTGGCCGGTCTCACAAGCCACTGGTGTCAGTTGGTTCACCTAAGATGTATACAGGTGCTCATTGGGTTATGAGTACACCGGACAGGACTCGCCGGGAACCTGCAAGTTGGTATTATACCTGATGTCAGATAGCAGTTCCCTGGTGACAAGTGTACAGGTTAGTTCATCGACCTGAGATCGTCATTTGCCTCGTGTGAGTTCCCACTGTACTTAGATTACTACCCTACCACGCTCAAAGGAGACGTGCAAACAGGTTTTAGT
The DNA here is from genome assembly GCA_030015575.1 of Agapanthus africanus. NCBI lineage: Eukaryota > Viridiplantae > Streptophyta > Magnoliopsida > Asparagales > Amaryllidaceae > Agapanthus > Agapanthus africanus. The sequence continues at coordinate 311,950,762 of CM057343.1, read as the reverse complement.
TGGGTACAGTCCCGAGCCACATGGAGGCAGTGAGCGGATCTGCAGGGGTTCGTCTCTCCCGGTATTGGGGGTGAGGTCGCGCTGTGTCTAAGAGAGCCAGTACATGAAAAGTCCTTGGCCAAGGCAGGAGATTTACTGGTAGGTATTCCAGTAGTATCTCAGGGTGTTCTGGGCTACACTCTGACACGACTTGTACCGCTATTGGGGGTTTGACTTTCACCAACCCCCTAGGCCCGCCATGCGATGCTCATAGACGAACGGACCGGATTGTATGGATATTGTCACTGACAGGCTTAGTAGGGTGTCAGGATGAGTTCGCTGATCGACGTCCCTTTTGGTCAATAGTTGGTGGCCCGTCACGTATGGCTGATACCTCTGACGTGCTAGTGGTTAAATCCACAGCCATAGTATTGACGAGTCTTTAGAGTCCACCACACACACAGTTCCTCAGGTTTCGGGCGAAACGCTGTAGAGGCCATATGGAGATATGGCAGGGTTCGATCAGATACGTGCGGTATTGCACGGATCGTGATCGGACGGATTTTACTAGCCGGCTTTGGCTTAAGCCGGATCCTAGTATTAGACAGTGTAGATTTTTTCTCTTTGCATTTGTATTTCGGTCGGAATACAAATGCGGGCATGTATATGCAGTAGCGGGGTTTTCCTGTAATTTATTACGGGATCAGTTTTTTGGAGTTGCCATTTTGCATTCCGTTCCGGCCGGTTTTCCTTTGTTCCTTCACGGCCGGACTTTATCGATGGAGGGGGTTATTTGCAGTTTGCAAATAACTTATTTATGGAGGGGTTTCTTGCATTTGTTCCTTCTTATCATCATGAGATTCTTTTCTAGTCCATTCTTATGCATTTATTGTGATGAGATTGAGTGAGGTTGAGATGAGAAATGAGTGTGTCAAATTTCATTTGATCATGATACATATTCTTCTCTTGATAATTCCTTGGGATTTTTCTCCCACCATTCTAAGAAGGGCCGGCGACTATTGGTGAGAGAGGGAGAGAAGTTCATTCTTGTGGTGTGGCATTTTTTCTCCATCTCATTTTTCCTTAACCTCTTTCCTCCACATCCATGGCAACTTCCAAAGACCCCAAAGAGACATAGCCTACTACACTACATCTACAGCAAATCTTGGACGCGTCGGCTAGCCAACTTCGCGCCCGATTTGCCTCGATCCAGAGGTGGGAGCCCGTAAAAGAATCCGGCTACGTGGTGCCCTTCCCGACGAGGAGGTGACGGACGGAGATTTCGCAGGAGATCGGAGTGGAGACGAAGACCGAAGGACACGGATCGCTTGGTATATCTCTTCACCTATCTTTTAGTTTGCTAGTAGCTAGGTTAATGGCCCGATCCGGGTTAAAAGTGTGCGGTGGTGCCGGTTTGCTAGTTTGCAATGTTTTTCGTTTCCGTATTCCGGCGTCGAATCGACGGCCGGGGCGCCGCCGTGCACTTACAGGTTGATCTCCAGGGAGATCGAGGTTAGGAGAGTAGACACAGAGGACAACAGCGCGGATCCACTCACAAAGGCCTATTTCCCAGTAGAGACTTTTATGGGATGGTTGAGTATGAGATACTTCAACCACCGCTGATTGTTGGGTATGCGATACCACAATAGATGGCCCTAGTGCAAGTAGGAGACTGTTAGTTATATGTATTCCCTAGAAGCCATTACTGTACATACGTTGTATATTGTAGTGGATGCTTCGACATATATAGGGAAGAATTTCTTGCTCGACGTGATAGAACGCTATCTGGTTGCTCTTTATCTTAACATGTACTCTGATTGTCTCTATGTTACATGTTGATAAAGCCCTTAGGATGAGTACTTGACTACCAGGACTATGATGTAGATCATACTAGTGGGGACAGTGTAGTCGCCAAGTACATCCTTCAAATGTTCCTAGTCGTGGGAGTACAGAGATAGGGCATCGATACTCCAGAGTAGACTAGCGTATGCGCTTCTTGACCCATATGATGGGCGATGGATGATCTCATATCCATTGGTGTTTGACATCAGAGAAGGTATACGGGTGCTCAGTGGAGACTGGGTACACTGGACGGACTCGCCGAGAACTCCCAGATGGTATTATACCTCACGTCTGATGGCAGTTCTCTGGTGACACTGGTACAGGTTAGTCTATATACCTGAGATCGTCATAGAGTCTTTTGCAATTCCCACTGTGCATTGATTTCCATCATACCACGTCCAAAAGGGCGTGCAAAAAGATGTCTTTTGGGTACAGTCCCGAATCACATGGAGGCAATGAGCGATAGGAAGGGTTTCGTCTCTCCCGCTATAGGGAGTTGATGTTGCGCTGTGTTCGATTGGCTATAACTGGAAATCCCTGGCCAGGGTTGCTGAGATTTACTAGTAAGTGTTATCAGTAGTTTCACGAACTGTTATGGACCTCATATCGACACGACTTATCAAGCTACTTGGGTCTGACGTTTACCACCCCTAGGCGAGATATAGGACATATCAGACGTAGAGACCGGACTGTACGGAAGTGTTACTGACTGGATTCGCAGGAGAAAGTATAGGCTTGCTTGTTGATCTTCTGATCGCACAATACCTGGGTGGCTGTTACGTTTAGCTGACCGCTTGCTGCTTGTGGGTGTTTGATATGATCATCACCTACTGCTGGCGTATTAACGATTCTTTAGAGTCCTACACAGAGGTATCTTGACTCAGGCAAAACGGAGTAGGAACACATATATGATATGTGCGGGACCGAGAACAATACGTGTATGTGATACCGTATTAGATTCTCGCGATATGAGATATCGGCCGGGTATATGTGATATTGCCGGGTAATCGGATCAAGTGTTGATTCGATGAACTGATACAGATTATATTATTCGGTTATTTATGAAATAGCCGGATTATCGGATCAAGTGTTGATTCAATAATTTAATATATAATTATATATTTGATATATTAAATTACATTAACTAGTATAAGCTCACTAAAAGATTCTTTTTCTCACTCAGGTAATACATTGATATATATGCGATATATGTTAATTGTATTATTTTGTTACAATAAATATTGTATATATGATATATAATATTGTAGCATGTTAGGGTTATTAATGCAACATAATTAGTGGAGATTAAACATGATTAAGGTTTGATTTGGGTTAATTTTTCTAGAAGCTTCTAGAAGTTTTTTGTTTTGTTCTTGCAAAGATATTTTCTAAAGATATTTTTGTAGATATTTTTTAACACAACCCAACCCTTGACCATGGTTAAGTCTCTACATAGGTTAAGTTATCATACTTAACCCATGGTTGCATTTCTAACCACACTATGGATTCATTATTCTTCACAAAAGGTTTTGGATATTCTTCTTCTTCTTCCTTGGTGAAAAGCTCTCTAGCTTTTTTCTTTGTGATGAAAATGAGTGAGATTAAGAAAAAAAATGAGAGCTGAATTCCTACTTCATCATCCTAATCTATTCTTGCCAATTAGATTAGGGTGTTCACTTCATTTAGTGAGTGAGAGCTTGTGTTAAAGAAATTTCAAGGTAGACCATCTTACTTATCGAAGATCGGAAGCAAGCTTGCATCTTTCTCTTCGTGGAGCCTCTCTAGAGTCCGGGAACTTGATGATCGCAGCGAAGGGACCACAACATGGAGCTTATGAAGTGAAGGACCGGACTACAAAGGTTGTAATCCCAAACTCTTAGAAGTAAAGTTGTTTACTTGCTTTGTTTCGCCTAATCTCTGCTTTAAGATCATGGTTAGGGTTGTTCGGCATGTCTAAATTTTAAATCGGGCATGGTTGATGCCTTTTAGAAACTTGTGAGAGTGCCTAGTAATCCTACAAAAGAAACATCATAGACGGTAATACCTTTGATCGAAGTTTCTTCACCTGCCGATCCAATATCACTACTGGCTGCTCGGTGAATGAAAGATCGTGCTCAAGATGAATGGTCTGATGCTGAATTATGTGAGAAGGGTCATGAAGGTATCTGCGAAGCTTCGACACATGGAATACGGGGTGAACATCTGGGAAGTCGGGCAGAAGAGCCAAACGATATGCAACTGCGCCTACACGCTCGAGGATCTCGATGGAACCCATAAATCTGGGGGTAAGCTTCCATTTCCGCCCAAATCTTATCACGCCCTTCATCGGAGAGACCCTCAGAAAACATGATCGCCAACTGCGAACACAAGTCTGCGACGACGTCTGTCAGCATATGAGCTCAGCCTACTCTGGGCTGTCCTCGTCCTATCTCGGATCAACTGTATCTTCTCGGTCGTCTCCTGTACGATCTGCAGCCCCAAAATACTGCTCTTGCTGAGCTCTTTCCAATAGACAGACGATCAACATCTTCTCCCATATAAAGCCTCGAAAGGCGCCATCTGAATCGTATCCAGGAAGCTATTATTGTAGGAGAACTCCACTAAGGGTAAATGATGTTCCCAGCTACCACCGAAATCTAAAACGTATGCTCGGAGCATGTCCTCAAGAGTCTGAATAGTCTGCTCTGACTGGCTGTCGGTCTGTGGATGGAATGCTATGCTGAAACTCAAGCGGATGCCCAAAGCATCCTGAAGCCTCTACTATAGTCGGCTGGTGAACTGGATGCCTCGATCGGACACGATACATGTCGGGACGCCATGTAACCGTACATTCTCGTCGATGTAAATCTTGGCATACTGAGCGAATCCAAAAGTGGTCTTCACCGGCAGAAAGTGAGCCGCTTTCGTCAATCGATCCACGATCACCCAAATGGAGTCATACCCTCGACCGGTCCTGGGTAAACCCATAATGAAGTCCATAAAAATCTTCTCCCATTTCCACTCCGGAATGGGCAATGGCTGTAGCTCTCCCGCGGGCCTCTGGTCCTCGTCCTTGACTTGCTGACAAGTCAGGCATCTCGAAACGAAGTCGGTGACGTCCCTCTTCATCCCTTCCTACCAGTAAACATCTCTTAGATCATGGTACATCTTGGTGGAACCTGGATGAACACTGTACACCGATCGATGCGCCTCCCGGAGAATCTCACGCCTCAGGCCCTCGGAATTTGGTACGCATAATCGAGTCCCAAATCGCAGTAACCCCTGATCATCTTTCACGAACTCGGAGTCTCTGCCCTGCCTAACCTGCTCCCTGATCTCTAAAAGACGGTCATCACTAGGCTGCGCATCACGGATACGGTCAGGAAACTGTGGATGTGCACGGATACGCGCAAGCTGTCCCCCGGTCGGAGTAAACTCGAACTGCACTTGGCTGTCGGATAGAATCTGCCAATCTGCCGACGACTGCCTCTGCACTGTGCTCAAACAAGATAGACTACCTCCGGGCCTCCGAATCAAAGGATCCGCCACTACATTCGTCTGTAGGGTTAGCTTAGCACCTTGTGAAGGTTTTGTCAAGCATCAATCATGCTACTTTTAAATTTTTGGGGTGCTAAACAAACCCTAACCAAGATCTTAACTAGAGAAATAAGATTAACTTTGCATGTAAACAACTTTACATCTAAGAGAAAGGGATTACAACCTTTGTAGTCCGTTCCTTTGCTTCATAAGCTCCGTGTTGAGGTCCCTTCACTGCGATCAACATGAACTTCGACTATCGAGTGGCTCCATGAAGTAAATGAGACACCTTGCTTGTAGTCTTCATGTTCTAAGATGATCTACCTTGAAGAATCTCTAACCCAAGCTTACTTTTCACTAATGAAGTAATTAAAGAAGTGAACACACTAATCTAAGTGGCTAGAATAGATGAGGATAATAAAGTAGGAATTATGCTCTCTTTAGTTTTCAATTACTCACACTAAATCATCACATGTAAAAAGCTAGCAAGCTTTTTCAAAAAGGAAGAAGAAGAAAAAAAAGAGCTTTTGTAATGAATAATGAATTGTTGTTTTGGTTACAATTGCAAACCTTGGTTATGAATGAAAGGCTTAACCATTGTAGAGAATAAACCATAGGTTAAAGGATTTGGGTTGGGTTAAAAAATATCAACACAAAATATCTAAGCAAAAAACAAAAGAATGTTTCATGAAAAAGCTAACCCAAATCAAACCCTAACTTGTTTAAACTCCACAAATCATGTTGCATTTGTAACCCTAACTTGTTACAATATTATATATCATATATATAATATATTTTTGTAACAAAAGTAAATAAGACAATTAACATATATCGCATATATATCGATGTATTATCCGGTGAGAAAATGAATCAATAAAGAGAGCTTATATTAGTTAACGTAATGTAATATATCACATATATAATTATGCATTAAATTATCGAATGAACACTTGATCCGATAATCCGGCTATATCACATATAACCGACTAATATAACATGTACCGATTCATCGAATCAACACTTGATCCGATGACCCGGCTATATCACATATATCCGGCCGATATATATCGCGTGAATAGAATACGGTATCTCATATCCTATTATTCTCGGTCCCGCGCATACCGCATATGTGCTCCTACTCCGTTTTGCCTGAGCCAGGAAACCTCTGTGTAGGACTCTAAAGAATCGTCAATACGCCGGCAGTAGGTGATGATCATATCAAACACCCACAAGCTGCAAGCGGTCAGCTAAACGTAACTGCCACCCAGGTATTGAGCGATTAGAAGATCAACAAGCAAGCCTGTACATTCTCCTGCGAATCCAATCAGTAACACTACTGTACAGTCCGGTCTCTTCATCTGATATGTCGCATATCAAGTATAGGTGTGGTAAACGTCAGACCCCAATAATCGATAAGTCATGTCGATGTGAGGCTCATAACAGGTCGAGAAACTACTGATAACTCTTACCAGCAGCACTCCATATCAGCCCTTTCCAGGGACTTCCAGTTATAGCAATCGAACATACCATAACATCAACTCCCTATACCGGGAGAGACGAAACCCCTCCTATCGCTCATTGCCTCCATTTGATTTGGGACTGTACCCAAAAGCCACAGTTTTGCACGCCCTCTTGGATGTGGTAAGGTAGAAATCAAAGCATAGTGTGAATCACACAAGACTCTATGACGATCTCGGGTCTACAGACTAACCTGTACCAGTGTCACCGGAGAACCGCTATCTGACGATAGGTATAATACCATGTAGGAGTTCTCGGCGAGTCCGTTCAGTGTATCCAGTCTCCACTGAGCACCCTTACATCATCTTTGATGTCAAACACCGATGGATATGGGATCATCCATCGCTCATCATATGGGTCAAGATGCGTATACGCTAGTCTACTTTGGTGTATCGATGCCCTGTCTCGATACACCCTCGACTAGGAACAGTAATAGGATGTACTCATTGACTACCCTGGCCCCACTAGTATGATCTGCATCATAGTCCTAGTAATCAAGTACATATCCTAAGGGCTTTATCAACATATGAGAGCATGACAGTAAACTAATACAAGTTAACATGTTAAGATAAAGTGAAACCAAATAGCATACTATCATGTCGAGCAAGAAGGTCCTCTCTATATATATCCAAGCATCCACTATAATATACATCATATGTACAACAATGGCCTCTAGGTCATATATATAACTAACATCGTCTTGCCCGGATGATAAAGGATCTCGCAATCGTAGTCCCTCACTAGCTCCATCCAACGGCGCTGTCTCAGGTTCAGGTCTCGCTGCTGAAATATGTACTTCAAGCTCTTGTGATCCGTGAATATCTGGCACGCCTCACCGTACGGGTAATGTCTCCAGATATTAAGTGCAAACACTGTTAGTGTATATGCCCTAGAGGCCATTACTGTATCATACTAGTTTGTATATTACTTAATGGAAGCTTAGGATATTCACCTTGTATAAACAATCTTGCTCAATATAGTAGTATGCTACTTGGTTTGTTTCTAGTTTAATGTGTACATGTTTTTATTTTTGTATATCACCTATACACATTAGTGGAGCCCTTAGGATCTTTGCTTGATTACCAGCGTTGTGATGGCAGTCACACTAGTGGGGCTGGGTAATCTATAAGCACATCCTTATACAGGTCCCTAGTCGCAGGACTATCGAGACAGGGCATCGATACTCCAGAGTAGACTAGCGTATGCGCTTCTCATCCCAGTGTAGGAGATGGTCTGTCCCACAGCCATCAGTACGTCGTACTGGAGATAGTATACGGGTGCTCGTTAGGTTACGAGTGCACTGGACAGGACTCGTCGGGAACTGACCAGTTGGTATTATACCTATCGGCAGTTATCAGTTCCCAGGTGACATGAGTACAGCTTAGTCCGCTGACTTGACACTGGCACTTCGCCTCGAGTGTGTTCCCACTGCACTTTGATCACTACCCTACCACGGCTCAAAGGAGTCGTGCAAACAGGTAGTAGTTTGGTGCAGTCCCGAAGCACTTGGAGGCAGTGACGGTTAGATAGGATTCGTCTCTCCCGGTATTGGGGGTTGACATCACGCTGTGTCTAGGAGAGCCATTACACGAGTAGTCCCTGGCCAGGGCAAGCGAGATATACTGGTAGGCTTCCAGTGTTATCTCATGGTGTTTTGGGCTTCACTCCGACACGACTTGTACCGCTATTAGGGGACTGACGTTTACCGCCCCCTAGGCCCGCCATGCGATGTATCAGACGAACAGACCGGACTGTACGGAGAATGTCATATTCAGACTCAGTAGGAGTTCAGATGGGTTTTACCTCGTCAGTCTTCTTATCGGCATCTACCTGGGGACCGTTACGCACAGCTAGTGCCGCTTGCGGTCTGTGGTTAAACCCACTGCCAGCGTAGTGTCGAGTCTTTAGAGTCCCACACAGAGGGCTATTCGCCTCTGGGCAAAACAGAGTAGAGGTCGCATGGTTTTGCGACAGGGTTCGCTCTCATCCGCGCACTTGTGCACGTTTGGAGTCCGGACGGATATTACTGGCTGGCTCTGGTTTGAGTCAGATACTGGTATATGTTTTGGGGTTGCTTTTATCTCTCAGTATTCTTGTTCCTCGGAACGAGAATGCAGGTGTGTATGCACAGTTGTTTGAGGCGGAGGAAGAGGTCTTTCATTAGGGTTTCGGAACGGGTGCGTATGCACAGTTGACAGTCGCCTTTTTCCAAACCCTAATGGATTTATGAAATATCAATTAATAATAGTAATTAAATGAAATTGTGTCATGGTTGGTTTTGTTGACTTGTTGACCATGGTTGACTTGTTGACCATGGTTGAATGTTTGACCATCACCATTACTTTGCAAGGATACTCCTTGATTCTAGCTTACATTCATTTAATGAAGTAATGATAGTGGTCATTCTAAATACAACCATCAACTATTTCATTTGAATTATTATTATTAATTAGATAATTCTTTTTCTTTTGTTATGGTTGCAAAAGGAAAAGATAGCTCATTCTATCATATTGATTCTCTCTCCTCATTTCATCTTCTTCTTCCTCAAGCTCAAGGAGAATCCTTCTCATGTGTTGAGAATCCCTCTCCTTGAAAAGAAAACACCCCATAGATACTCTCTACTCTCTCTAGGGTTCAAGGTTTAGCAAGCCGGAGATACTAGTTCACTCTAAGTTCGAGAAAGAGCCCGAAGGTTGAACCCTCAGGTGGATCCATCTTTGGCTGAAGAAGGCTACGAGGAAAGAACCATCAACCTCTACTAGGTTTCAAGAAGAAGGAGTTCAAGTTAGGTATAACCACTTTGCCGAGTAGTTAACTCTCCTTTGCATGTTTGCTAGTTTAGTTTAGACACGATCCCGACCTTGTTTAGTCCATGTTGCCCCATGCGCCAAAAATTTGATTTTTATACCGTTTCCGCCTCCCCGTAAAAACCGGGGGTCGCAACGTGGACTTACAGTGGTATCAGAGCCTAACTCTCTGTGATGTTTGAATGTATTGAACGTCGGCTAATCGCTATATGTCGATTAGTCGGGGTTATACATATCAGTGATCTGTGTTTGATATTGGAATGTGTATATGAATGTGTTGGACTGTCGCGGGTGAATAGCCGGGGTGGATGTGAGATGAGCTTTTGTTTTTCTTTCATTCATTTGTAATATGTAAATTGATGTAATAATATTATTTGTATGGCCGCACAACCGGGTCGGGGTTGTAGCCGTCATTGTATAATTCTTTTTACTATTTTTGCTCCTAGGATAGACCCATAGAGGGGTGCACAAACTACCGGGTACTTGGCGGGTAGTTTGCCGCACCCGTAGGGGTCTTGGGTGGGGTTTTGGCTATTCACCGCGACCGTGTAATCCGTTTTTCGTTGCAGGCTCTAACGGATTGCGGATTCCTAGTATATCCAATGTATTCATCTGTGATCTGTAATGTCTATCATTGCTTTATATTTAGGCGTTGCTTATGTTTTACAGCCGCGCTAGCCCAGCCCCCGCTCTGTCGTTAGTTAAGTAACCTAACGGGTGATGACGGGACCCCGTGGCGAATGCGAATGGCATAAGCGTACGTCATATTTTGGTTGTTTTCTGCAATGGTAGGATTAAATGATGGGACGCATTAAAAGAACTAATGCAAGAATATCATGCATTAAAAGAACTAATGCAAGATAATAAACCAAGCTAAAGTCGTTGGAACACTTTCGAAAAACCACTCGGTTCTTTTCAAAACTAACTTTTAAATGCGGAGCTTGAGCCACTCCTTCTAAAAGCTATCTCGTTCCATCGATTATATCAAGTTCACTACGTTCACGGTTTTACCAAAACCATTCGTAGCCCTCCGTCGTTTCGCATGAACAGGCAATAGTATTCAAGCTATGTATGTTGGCCAAAGTCAAGGCATAGTGATTGGTAGCTATTGGGTGTTCATGTGTAGCATAGATAGATGCGTTGGTTTGGGACAGTCGTACTGCCATTTTGGCCAAAGTCAAGGGTAGGTACGGGTGGATCCAAATTAACCTGAATAGTGACGGGTAGAACTTGACATGTGACTTATGATATTTTGGCCAAAGTCAAGGTCATAAGAGCATAGGGCAAAAATCCACATCGGGAGTTTCATAAGTACTGAAACTTGCTAGATTTGCATACCATTTGGAGTGTGATGATTCTGGTAGGATTCCTTCAGTTTCGTCACGCGATGATATTTGGATCCCGATCCTACTGTGAGTATATGCTACTCCTCGGGAAATTTCTCACTAAACGATCAATGCTATAAACCTAGTAGGTGCCTAGAAAGGTGTTAGCGGGGCTACGCCCCCCAGGGAAAAGAGGTTCTTAAATTAAGGAACTTCGCGAAAGCGTTGGAAAACCTCCCTCGAAGTACCGACACTGGACTGGCTGAACGGTTAAGCAAGTGTTGTGCGGTGGGATTGATCCCGACTGATTCTTCCTTTATGGTTTGAGGAGGGATTTGAGAGACAGTGGGAGCCATCCTGTTTAGACAAATTAAAAACCACTCTAAACTTGCAAGAGCATCGTGCTAAAGTGTTTCTTCTCTCCCCCTTGCAGCGACCAAATCGAAATGACTGGACTTAAGTTACTTCTAGATAAAAACATACTGACAGGGCCAAAGTACAAAGATTGGCTCAGGAATGTCAAAATGGCAATCACTTACGACAAGCTGGGGTATCTTCTTACCACCAAAGCTCCCCCCGTCCCAGGTCCCACCTCCAGCGTCACGGATAAGGAAATCCGTTAGACTTGGGTGATTGATTGCGCGAAGGCCAGGTGCCTCGTGCTTGCCTCTATGGACAACGAACATCAGAGGAGGCACGAGAATATGGACTTGGAATCCATATTTCTTCATACAAAAGAACTGTATGGAGAGCAGTCTCGTATCGCAAGATACGAAGTGTCGAAGAAGTTATTTTCGGCAAAGTTGGCCATCGGATCATCGGTAGCGGACCACGTGCTTAAGATGTTTGGCTACATTGAGGAGCTCGCAGAACTTGGGACCACGTTGGAGAGTGAGCTCTATACGGACTTAGTTCTCCAGTCCCTTCCTTCCACTTACGCCCAGTTCATCCTGAATTTCAACTTACAAGAAAAAGAAGTTGAACTTTCAGAACTCCTCAACATGCTGAGGAGTGCAGAGGGCACCCTACAGAAAGGTAGGGAAACATCCACTTTGTTTGTAGGAGGATCTTCTTCTTCTAGGTCCAAGGCAAAAGCCAAGGGAAAGAAGAGGAAAGCCCCCGCCAAACAAAGGGGCGGTGTTAGTAAAGTGGGTACGACGGGAAAGGAAAAGGCAACAAAGATAGCGGGGAAGCTTGTGGGAAAGGAAGAATGCTTCTATTGTCATAAGAGTGGACACTGGAAGAAAGATTGCAGGGCTTGGAAAGCCAGGACACAGGAACTGAAGCAGGTTGCGGCTTCAGCTTCAGGTGTGTATGTTATTGAAAACTGTCTTTCGATAAACTCTACTTCCTGGGTATTGGATACCGGATCAGGATCTCATATCTGTAATTCTTTGCAGGCGTTGAGAAACCGTAGGGTTTTGAAGGCAGGTGACATGACCCTCAGAGTTGCGAACGGAGCTAGCATGGATGCTAAAGCCGTGGGGGACTATCACCTGGGAATGTCAGATGGACATGTTTTGGTTGTGCGTAATTGCTTTTTTGTACCCAACGCAACTTGTAATATCATTTCTGTATCTTTGGTTTCTAAAGAAGGTTATGAATTTGCGTTTGTAAGTAATGTTGTAAACATTCACCTTAATCAAGTTCTGATTGGGTCAGGTACACTGAGCAATGGTATATACGTATTAAACCAACCACAGATTTTCAATGTCCAGAATACACACAAAAGAAAGTCTCCGGAAATCAATCAGACTTTCTTATGGCATTGTAGACTGGGTCACATCAATGAGAGAAGGTTGACTAAGTTACATACAGAAGGATATTTGGATCCATTCGAATATCAATCGTATGCCACTTGTCAATCCTGTCTCAAAGGAAAGATGACAAAGACTCCGTTCACTGGACATGGAGTAAGAGCGAGCGAGCTCTTGGGACTCGTACACAGCGACGTGTGCGGTCCAATGTCTACACATGCGCGAAGCGGTTATTCTTACTTCATTACTTTTACGGATGACTTTTCAAGGTACGGTTATGTCTTCTTAATGAAACATAAGTCCGAAGCCTTTGAAAAGTTCCAGGAATATAAGAATGAAGTAGAAAAACAAACCGGCAAAAGTATCAAGATTCTAAGATCGGATCGAGTTGGAGAATACTTAAGTGCCGAGTTCCTAAATTACTTAAAAGAGAATGGGATTCTCTCTCAGCTTACTCCTCCATACACTCCGCAACATAACGGTGTATCGGAGAGACGGAACCGGACCCTATTGGATATGGTACGGTCCATGATGAGTAACGCTGAGTTACCGCGATCATTCTGGGGGTATGCGCTAGAAACAGCTGCATACCTTTTGAACCGAGTTCCTACTAAGACTGTGCCTACCACACCATATGAGTTATGGAGTGGGAAGAAACCCCATCTTCAGTACCTGAAGATTTGGGGATGTCCAGCTTATGTCAAAAAGCAGCATACGGACAAGCTCGAGGCACGATCAGTACTGTGCAGGTTTGTGGGATACCCAAAGAACTCCAGGGGGTATCTTTTCTATTACGCAGAGGAACAAAAAGTCCTTGTTTCTCGTAATGCCCATTTTCTGGAACATCAGTTCTTAGAAAAAGAAGTAAGTGGGAGCGCAATAGAACTGGAAGAAATTCCAGAACCTCAGACTATTACTGAAAGCTTAGTGGAACCAGAGGGTTCGAAAGAACAAGACATTCCTACGCCGCTCCGCAGGAGTAGTAGGCAGTCTCATCCGCCCGAGAGGTACTACGGTTTTCTCATAGACGGGGATAGAGAGGATTGCATCATAGATTATGATGAGACTACTAGCTTCCAGCAGGCCGTTCAGAGCGTTGACTCGGTAAAATGGCTGGATGCAATGCGGACCGAAATGGAGTCCATGTACACCAACAAAGTATGGACGTTGGACATTACTCCAGACGGGGTAAAACCCGTAGGATGCAAGTGGATCTTCAAAAGGAAGATTGGTGTAGATGGACAGGTTGAGACCTATAAAGCTAGACTTGTAGCAAAGGGTTTCCGTCAAAGACCTGGCTTGGACTATGACGAAACCTTTTCTCCAGTGGCTATGCTGAAATCCATTCGGATCCTTCTTGCCATTGCTGCCTTCCACGATTATGAGATTTGGCAGATGGACGTAAAAACCGCTTTTCTAAATGGAAATTTAGAGGAGTGTGTCTATATGGATCAGCCAGAGGGTTTCATTCAGAGTGGGAGCAGCGGAAAGGTGTGCAAGTTGCTTAAGTCCATCCATGGACTAAAGCAGGCATCGCGGAGTTGGAACATCTGTTTTGATGAGACGGTCAAGGAATTTGGCTTTATCAAAAATCCAGATGAACCATGCATCTATAGTAGATTTGTAGCGAGAACTGTAGTATTCCTCGTTTTATACGTGGATGACATTCTCTTAATAGGAAATGACATTCCTATGCTACAATCTGTCAAGGGGTTCTTGTCACAAAGGTTCTCCATGAAAGACCTGGGTGATGCCTCATACATCCTGGGGATCCGGATCCATCGTGATAGATCCAAGAGGATATTAGGACTTTCACAGTCCAGGTACATCGACACTATACTGAGGAGATTCAGTATGGAAGATTCCAAGCGCGGTAACCTACCGGCTTGTCACGGGATCACCCTCTCTAAAGAGATGTCTCCCAAGACTGATTTGGAGAGGGATCGCATGTCTATTATACCCTACGCTTCTGCGGTAGGCTCTATAATGTATGCGATGTTGTGTACCAGACCGGATGTAGCTTATGCACTGAGTGTGGTAAGAAGGTATCAGTCAAACCCTGGGGAGAAACACTGGATAGCAGTAAAGAACATTCTCAAGTACCTGAGAAGGACTAAGGAGATGTTCTTGGTGTATGGCGGAAAAGACCTCCAGATCGAGGCCTTTGCTGACTCCAGCGTCCAGAGTGACAAGGATGATTCCAAGTCCATGTCGGGTTTTGTCTTTACCCTCAATGGAGGGGCGGTGTGTTGGAAGAGTTCCAAACAGGAAACCGTTGCAGACTCGACAATGGAAGCGGAATACATCGCTGCATCTGATGCCGCAAAAGAAGCTGTCTGGATGAGAAAGTTCTTGAAAGAACTTCGGGTGGTTCCGTCCATTGTTGACCCAATACCTCTGTATTGCGACAACAACGGGGCTATAGCTTTAGCGATGGAACCCAGGTCCCATCAGAGATCCAGGCACATCTTGAGGCGGTATCACCTGATCAGGGAGATCGTGAATCGCCAGGAGATCGAGGTTCGGAGAGTCGCTTCAGAAGATAACACGGCAGATCCATTCACCAAGGCCTTACCCCAGACTCAGTTCGAGCGGCTGATCGAGATGATAGGTCTTCGATACGCCAGTACATGGCCTTAGTGCAAGTGGGAGATTGTTAGTGTATATGCCCTAGAGGCCATTACTGTATCATACTAGTTTCTATATTACTTAATGGAAGCTTAGGATATTCACCTTGTATAAACAATCTTGCTCAATATAGTAGTATGCTACTTGGTTTGTTTCTACTTCAATGTGTACATGTGTTTATTTTTGTATATCACCTATACACATTAGTGGAGCCCTTAGGATCTTTGCTTGATTACCAGCATTGTGATGGCAGTCACACTAGTGGGGACTAGGTAATCTATAAGCACATCCTTATACAGGTCCCTAGTCGCAGGACTATCGAGACAGGGCATCGATACTCCGGAGTAGACTAGCGTATGCGCTTCTCATCCCAGTGTGGGAGATGGTCTGTCCCACAGCCATCAGTACGTCGTACTGGAGATAGTATACGGGTGCTCATTAGGTTACGAGTGCACTGGACAGGACTCGTCGGGAACTGACCAGTTGGTATTATACCAATCGTCAGTTATCAGTTCCCAGGTGACATGAGTACAGCTTAGTCCGCTGACTTGACACTGGCACTTCGCCTCGAGTGTGTTCCCACTGCACTTTGATCACTACCCTACCACGGCTCAAAGGAGTCGTGCAAACAGGTAGTAGTTGGGTGCAGTCCCGAAGCACTTGGAGGCAGTGACGGTTAGATAGGATTCGTCTCTCCCGGTATTGGGGGTTGACATCGCGCTGTGTCTAGGAGAGCCATTACACGAGTAGTCCCTGGCCAGGGCAAGCGAGATATACTGGTAGGCTTCCAGTGTTATCTCAGGGTGTTTTGGGCTTCACTCCGACACGACTTGTACCGCTATTAGGGGACTGACGTTTACCGCCCCCTAGGACCGCCATGCGATGTATCAGACGAACAAACCGGACTGTACGGAGAATGTCACATTCAGACTCAGTAGGAGTTCAGATGGGTTTTACCTCGTCATTCTTCTTATCGGCATCTATCTGGAGACCGTTACGCACAGCTAGTGCCGCTTGCGGTCTGTGGTTAAACCCACTGCCAGCGTAGTGTCGAGTCTTTAGAGTCCCATACAGAGGGCTATTCGCCTCTGGGCAAAACAGAGTAGAGGTCGCATGGTTTTGCGACAAGGTTCGTTCTCATCCGCGCACTTGTGCACGTTTGGAGTCCGGACGGATATTACTGGCTGGCTCTGGTTTGAGTCAGATACTGGTATATGTTTTGGGGTTGCTTTTATCTCTCAGTATTCTTGTTCCTCGGAACGAGAATGCAGGTGTGTATGCACAGTTGTTTGAGGCGGAGGAAGAGGTCTTTCATTAGGGTTTCGGAACGGGTGCGTATGCACAGTTGACAGTCGTCTTTTTCCAAACCCTAATGGATTTATGAAATATCAATTAATAATAGTAATTAAATGAAATTGTGTCATGGTTGGTTTTGTTGACTTGTTGACCATGGTTGACTTGTTGACCATGGTTGAATGTTTGACCATCATCATTACTTTGCAAGGATACTCCTTGATTCTAGCTTACATTCATTTAATGAAGTGATGATAGTGGTCATTCCAAATACAACCATCAACTATTTCATTTGAATTATTATTATTAATTAGATAATTCTTTTTCTTTTGTTATGGTTGCAAAAGGAAAAGATAGCTCATTCTATCATATTGATTCTCTCTCCTCATTTCATCTTCTTCTTCCTCAAGCTCAAGGAGAATCCTTCTCATGTGTTGAGAATCCCTCTCCTTGAAAAGAAAACACCCCATAGATACTCTCTACTCTCTCTAGGGTTCAAGGTTTAGCAAGCCGGAGATCCTAGTTCACTTTAAGTTCGAGAAAGAGCCCGAAGGTTGAACCCTCAGGTGGATCCATCTTTGGCGGAAGAAGGCTACGAGGAAAGAACCATCAACCTCTACAAGGTTTCAAGAAGAAGGAGTTCAAGTTAGGTATAACCACTTTGCCGAGTAATTAACTCTCCTTTGCATGTTTGCTAGTTTAGTTTAGACACGATCCCGACCTTGTTTAGTCCATGTTGCCCCATGCGCCAAAAATTTGATTTTTATACCGTTTCCGCCTCCCCGTAAGAACCGAGGGTCGCAACGTGGACTTACAAACACCACTGCAGCCATCTCCAAATTGTGAGTGGGGTAGTTCTATTCGTGTTTCTTTAGCTGCCGAGAACCATAAGCGATAATCCTGTCGTGCTGCATCAATACACACCCTAACACCACTCGAGAAGCATCACAATAAACCGTAAATCCACCCGATCCTGAAGGCAATGATAACACCGGCGCCATAGTCAAACAGGTCTGCAACTGCTGAAATCTATGCTTTCACGCCTCCGTCCAAATAAAAGGAACTCCCTTCCGGTTCAACCTGGTCAACGGTGGAGCAATACGGGAGAAGTCCTGAACGAATCGTCGGTACTAGCCGGCCAGTCCTAGAATGCTACGATCTCCGTAACTGATCCTGGTCTGGGCCAATGCTGAACGGCCTCGATCTTTTTCGGGTCTACACATATGCCATCTCTCGTCACCACATGACCCGAGAAGTCTTCACTGTCGAGCCAGAATTTGCACTTGGAGAATGTAGCGAACAGCTGATGCTCCCTCAAGGTCTGCAACGTAATACGCAAGTGTTGCTCGAGCTCCTCTCGGCTCTGGGAGTACACCAAAATGTCGTCAATAAACATGATGATGAACAGATCAAGATAAGGCCTAAAAATGCATTTCATCAAGTCCATAAACACGGCTGGGGGATTGGTGAGTCCGAATGACATCACCAAAAACTCATAGTGCCCGTAACGTGTGCGAAAAGCCGTCCTCGGAATATTCTCTTGCCAAACCCACAACTGATGGTAGCCTGATCGCAAGTCAATCCTCGAAAAGTATCCTGCACCCTGAAGCTGGACGAACAAATCATCGATACGTGGTAAGGGATATCTGTCCTATACGGTAACCCTGTTCAGCTGGCGGTAATCAATACACAAGCGCAAACTGCCATCCTTCTTCTTGACGAACAGGACTGGGGCACCGCGAGGAGACACACTAGGTCGAACAATCCCTTTATCCAGCAAATCTTGCAACTGACCTTTCAACTCTCTAAGCTCCGCCTGGGCCATCCGATAAGGCGGTATGGAAATAGGCCCCGTGCCGGGAATCAAGTCAATGCAGAAAACAATATCGCGCTCAGGCGGTAGCCCAGGCAGCTCGTCAGGGAAAACATAGGCTAGAAATCCCTGACATCCCTTCCTCAAAAGCTGTCCAGCGTGAAGAGATGAAATCAAACTGTGAGGGGTGGCACCACGGTCCCCCTGCACAACAAAAACCGACTTGCCGGGAAAACAAAACCTAACCGTCTTCTAGCGGTAGTCCACAGATGCATAGCACATGGCTAACCAGTCCATGCCTAAGAGAACGTCGAAGTCCAATATCTCAAGAAGGATCAAGTCGACAGGCAACCTCTCTCACCAATACGGACAACACACGACCGGAACACGTGCCTCGCAACAAACGACTCTCTAACGGGAGTGGTCACAAAAAGCGGCTGATCAAGCAAATCCGACTCTTTACCTAACCTCGGTGTGAAGTGTGTAGAGACATACGATTGTGTAGACTCCGGATCAAACAACACATGTGCATCAAAAGAGCATACTGAAAGAGTACCTGAGACCACTGCATTGGACGCCTCCGCGTCCTGATGCGTCAAAGCAAATACCCGGGCCTGCTCTCCACCTACGACTGGCTGTCCTCTACTGGCAACTCGCTGTCCTCTGCCGGCAACTGGCTGTCCTCTGCCTCGGCCACCTCAACCTCTTTGAACAAACCCTCCGCATCCTCGACCTCTCGGTGTATAAGTCAGACACGGAGCAACAAAAGGTGCAAGAGGCAACGCTCTCTGAGGTGGTGAAGGTAGTAAGGTAACACGTGGAACCGGTGCCACCTTCCGGCGTATCTCAGTACAGTCTCTAATACGGTGATGGCGACTAACACACCCAAAGCATCCACGCGACGACTGCAGACGCTCCTTGGGATAAGAGCTAAACATCTGACCTCGCCCCGAGTCTCTGCCACCTGTATGATGTCTGTCATGGCGCCTGAACGGCCGTCTCCATTCAGATGTATCAGTACGAACCCTCTTCGGTCCCGGAACTACCGAAGTCTCGGCAAGACACTCCTCGACTAATAGGGCTGCATCCACGGCTGCTGCATAAGTATCACAATGCTGTGCGCTGATGGTGAGGAACAAATGGGTAAGCAGGCCTCAAGCAAACCTCTTGATCCGCATCTCCTCGGTAGCTACCAAATATGGGGCATACGTAGATAACTCGGTAAACTGTACGCCGTACTCTGCCACTGTCATCTTTGGAGTCTGGAGTAGCGACTCGAAACTATGCGCTCGTGAATCTCTGACACTCTATGGAAGGAAACGGGCAAGAAACACCGTCACGAACTCAGTCCAAGTCATAGGAGGAAGACCTGCCACTCTGCCCTTCTCTACCGACTCGCACCATTTCTGTGCAAGACCTTCCAGGAGAAAGCTCGCGAACTCCACCCATATCGCGTCTGAGCATCTAAGTGAATGATATATCCCGGCCATCATATCGATAAATGATTGCGGGTCCTCGGCTGCATCGGTGCCTATGAAGACTGAAGGCTTCACTCTCATGAACTCAGATAACGACACTGCGATCACCTCTCTAGCTGCCGGTGCAACTGCCTGAACTGTAGTACCATCGCGGTCCCCGTAGCAGATGGGAAAACCTCATGTCTCTGCGCTCAAATGGCCTCAACTAATGACCCCATTATCTGGCGCATCTCCTGCATACCGGCCACTAGCATAGCAATATGGTCTGTCGAAGGGGGAACAATCTGCTCCGGTACAACTGGCGTACTGCCCGAGTCGATCCTCGTCTCCGACGAGTCAACTCTGATCGTAGCCCTCGTAGCCGCTCTCTCGACCCTCATAGTCTTCGGCGGCATAATGGCTGGAAATGTAACAAGATTCGATCAGAATACGGAAATCGAATCACAAGAATGTATATAATCACGAAGGAATTCCAACCAATAGGTCCTAAGGTCACTTAGGCGGAGTACCAAGTCATGAGTATGCCGTGGAACATACACATGCTACGCCACTCTACTTCAGCTACCTACTCCATCATACCAAGGTCATCCTACAATCCGAAAGGTAAAACCTACACTCTGATACCAACTCTTTCAGGACCCAATGTTCGGCCCGTGACCGACACTTAACCACGTAACGTCTACAGGCGCAACGCGATCAAGTAAGCCGAAACCCAGAAATCAAAACCATTAAAAGTAGTGAGTGATGAAAACATTGGTTTAAAACATTTAGAAAACCTTGAGTAAAAATCTTTAAAGTTTAAGTTATTTTCCTAAAAATTTCGGCAACACCTCCATTGTAAAAACTAGCCCCGAAATGGGTACAACACATGATATAAGTAAAATGACTGATAACAAGAATAAATCATCCCCAAACGGGAGCAATCACGCCCAACGGCGGAAACAACCACCACAAAAAGAATATACGACGTCGTAGTGAAGAAATGAGCAATATAAGTGAAAACAGCATAAAAGATAAAACTGCATAAATAAAGCCGGCTCACATGAGCTCGACATCCAGAGTACAAAAATAATATACAACAGCGTCCTCACAACTGGTCTCTAAGTCAATACGTGAAATGGTAAATGGAGAGTACTAGATACAATAGAGTGTACAAATGGAAAATAAACAGATACAACAAACCCACCGATCAGCAAAACGGCCCACACGCCAACTGCAATGGTATCCGTAGCAAAACGATACAATGAGATAGCCTGCCGCAATTACTCTGAGAGTCAACCTGCAAACACTGTGGCACAACGGAGGTGAGTTTCCAACTCGTGATTAGTAAATAACATATAAAGGTAATCGCAGGTACGCACGTGATGCTATACTCTGACATGTGCAACTGATGACATCAATATGGTAATCTGGGTATGCAATAATCATGCAAGATACTCTATCAGGTACTACAACTACATGATGCAATGCATAAGAATGAATGCTGAGCATGGGATAAAATATCAACTACACGAATTATCATCGTGGAAAAATACATGGTGTCCACCATTACACCCTAAATCCCAATAACTACTCAGGCGCCGCCAATCTAATCGGCCCTCAAATCCTGTAATTCTCATGGAAACATGAGTGCCCAACATCGGCACTCAGAAAAATCCTGAAATACTCATGTCCAGTATCGACACGCAAATCCTCATATATCGGGCTCCGTCAGTCCGGATCAGCCCCCAACCATCTCTCGACTCTGGCCAGCATCCTCCGGATAACCGCTAGGTCCAAATACTATCACCGGTGGGTAGTGTTCTCCTGCCAGGCTCACCCTCTAACAATACGAGTCTTCTTTCCCCAGGGTACCTCACCGGGTCCACCATGTACCCGCAAACGGTGCCTACCGCTCCTCGAATCGGGTTAACTCACACAAGCCCTCAGAACCGAGAAAGCTCATGGTGGACGGACTGAAATATCATATCAAGAGGAACTGGGTGTTCAAAACAGTGCATACTTACTTAAAATAATACCACAGTCCTCAAATCCAGAAATCTCATGAAATCCCAAAACTAAATGCGTAAATCAATGCAATATGATGTATGCAGTAAAAAGCCGTGCTATGAGGAAAAAGGGAAAACCGCTCTTTTAAGTAGATCCCGTTTTGAAAATATAACATGCGGTCCCCTATTTTCCAAATCAAAGCCAGCATCATCAATGGATGTCCAAGTGGATATGTACGCAAAGATGAGTGTATAATGTGTATATACGCCAACATGGATGTACAAGTAGGTATTTACGTAAATATAAGTGTACAATAAGCAATGTGCGCCAATATGGATATAGAAATGTGTATGTGTGCAAGTATAGATGTACCAATGTATATGTGCACCAATATGGATATACAATGTGTATGTGCGCAAGTATAAGTGTACAATATGCAATGTGCGCCAATATGGATATACAAATGTGTATGTGCGCAAGTATAGATGTACCAATGAATATGTGCATCAATATGGATATACAAATGTCTATGTGCGCAAGTATAGATGTACCAATGTATATGTGCACCAATATGGATATACAATGTGTATATGCACAAGTATAAGTGTACAATATGCAATGTGCGCCAATATGGATATACAAATGTATATGTGGACAAGTATAGATGTACCAATGTATATGTGCACCAATATGGATATACAAATATGTATGTGCGCAAGTACAGATGTACCAATGTATATGTGCACCAATATGGATATATAATGTGTATGTGCGCAAGTATAAGTATACAATATTGAATGTGTGCCAATATGGATATACGGCTACAAATATGAATATGCGGCTACAATGTCCTATCAAGCCATGACGCATAATGCCATACGGGCGATTTCCCCGTGGATGTTAAATCTACTCACCATGATCTCGAGCTACGTTTATCCGACCACCTGCTTCCCTTTCTTCGCGGCGTCCGAAGTCCTCGCCTGTGACCCTAGAATTTAGACAAGCAATACACATAAGCTAAAATCCTGCGAAAATGCGATATCAAAACCAAACGAGAAACTCGCGTCGCAAGCAAAACGCGTATGCATCCGATACACAAAAACGTGTGTACAAACCTTTGAAACTACCCTGACACGCTGGGACACACAGCAACCACCAAACACACACACACTTAACGCACGTGTCGTGCAAGTATAAATTTATTGAAAACAAGGTTTTAGGTTCCAAATTTTGACTCGAGTGGGAAAAGCAAAAGTTGTATATACCAAACACCTTAGATATGTAGCAGACTCCCCTAGCCCAAACCACGACACCCAACTCACCCCTCTGGCTGCAATTTGTGGCTAGAACTATTAAATTTGCGGCCAGGTATGCAAAGTGGGGTCTTATGCTTCGTGTGTGTGGTCTAGGTCTAGTGAACATGTTCCAATAAACTCAACTTTTCCCTGAAGTGTTGGATATGTATGCCCTAGAGGCCATTATTGTATAGTACTAGTTTGTATAATACATTTTGGAAGCTTGGGATATATATATGAGTTTACGACAGTCTTTCTCAATATAGTAGTATGTTACTTGGTTTGTTTCTATCTTAATATGTGTATATGTTTCTTTTAAGATATCGATACATATTGATGGAGCCTTTAGGATCTTTGCTTGACTACCGGCGTTGTGATGGCGATCACACTAGTGGGGGCTGGGTAGTCTATAAGCACATCTTTATATAGGTCACTAGTAATAGGATTATCAAGACAGGGCATCGATACTCCAGAGTAGACTGGTGCATACGCTTCTCATCCCAGCAAGGGAGATGGTTTGTCCTACAGCCATCAGTACGTCGTTCTGGAGATAGTATGCAGGTGCTCGTTGGGTTACGAGTACACTGGACAGGACTCGTCGGGAACTGTTGGTTGGTATTATACCTATCGTTAGGTAGCAGTTCCCAGGTGACATGAGTACAGCTTAGTCCGTTGACTTGACACTGCTATTTCGCCTAAAGTGTGTTCCCACTGTTCTTTGATTGCTACCCTACAACAGCTCTATTGAGTGGTGCAAACAGGTAGTAGTTGGGTGCAGTCCCAAAGCACTTGGAGGCAGTGGCAGCTAGACAGGATTCGTCTCTCCCGGTATTGGGGGTTGATATCGCACTGTGTCTAGGAGAGCCATTACACAAAGTCCTTGGCCAGGGCAAGCGAGATTTACTGGTAGTGTTTCCAGTAGTTTCTCAGGGTATTCTGGGCTACACTCCGACACGACTTGTACCGCTATTAGGGGTCTGACGTTTACCACCCCCTATGCCCGACATACGTTACTCTTAGACGAATATACCGGACTGTACGGAGATTGTCACATTCAGGATCAGTAGGAGTTAATATGGGTTCACCACATCGGTCTTCTTATCGTCATCTACCTGGGGACTGTTACGTACAGCTGGTACCGCTTGCGGCCTGTGGTTAAATCCACTGCCAGCGTAGTGTCGAGTCTTTAGAGTCCCACACAGAGGGTTGTTCACTTTTGGGCGAAACAAAGTAGAGGTCGTATGGTTTTACGACGAGGTTCGTTCACATACGCGCACTTGTGCACGTTTGGTGTCCAGGCAGTTTTTACTAGCGGGCTTGTGTTTAAGCCAGATCCTAGTACTTGTTTTGGGATTGGTCTTGTCTGATTATATTCGTGTTTCTCGGAACACGGATGCGGGTGTGTATATACAGTTGATAGAGGCAGAGGAACCTCATTAGGGTTTTGACCATTGACTTGATTAAAAGCATAATGAGATTGAGGAAATTGATTAATGAGTTTTAATTAGGGATAATTGTATCATGGTTAATTGGTTTGACCCTTTGACTAAGTTGACCCATGTTGACTTGGATATTTTTGTGAGCATGCTTAGCATTAATTATGATCTGATAAGGGACAAATCAACATCAACCATGACAATTTATCCTTATTAAAATTATCATTACTCTTTTTGTTCTTATGAGAGCAAGGTTCATTTTATTCTCATTCTCTCATTCCTTTTCTCTTTTTTGAAAAGCTCTCTCCTCTTCCTCTCTCAAATCTCTCTTGTTTCATGAGTTGAAAACATGAGCTTTGTGAGATTAAACCATCAAAACACCTCTCTACTCAATCTAGGGTTCTTAGTCTAGCAAGCCAAGCACTCTAGTTACTTCTTTATTGAGGTAGGAGCTCAAGGTAGAGGCCTTCGGGTGGATCTTTCTTTGGTAAAGAGAAGACTAAGAGGAGGAGCTGTCTAGATCATTCTAGGGAGCTCACAACAAGGAGAAGGAGTTCAAGTTTAAGGTATAACTTTCTATCATAATAGATAGAACTCTTCATTTGCTAGTTAAGTTTACGGTAAAGATCCGGGTAAAGGTTTATTCTAGCGCCAAGTTTATGTTCGTCATAAAATTTATGTTCCGCATTTGACCACGGAAGTTGGCCGGGGTGCTACTGTAACACTTCATGGTATCAAAACCTACCCATAAACTCTACTAGCTAGTTTGCACAAGGTTAAAATCTCGATTGACAAATTTTTCCGAATCACGAATCTATATTCATGAGCTTGCTGTCAATTTTCGAAGTTGTCCTAAAATTTTTCTGAGTATCTTAGAAATACATGCAGGCGAAAATATAGCTACAGAAAAAATTTAGGGGCCGAACTCCAAAATTTCGCCGCGGAAAGTGAGCAAAATGACGCATTTGGCGGCGTTTCCGCGGCGCTTTTTGGGCTACAGTACCGAATATTTTTTCTAGGGCTCTATTTCATGAAAATATGATATTTGTGATATATAGTTTTGGACCAGGTTTATTTGAGTGCTGGATTTGCTTTTGGGGCATATTTGGAAAACTTTAGTCGAATGAAATTTTAAATGTGTATTTTACAGTACATTCACTTTTATCTACGACCAGGAATGCCACTCGATCGATAAAACTCGCCTGATTGTTATTTGTTCTTTTAGACGGGTTTTGCAAACGTGACATTCGTGATGATGTTGTGTGCTTGTTATGTAATGTTGGTTGGATAGTCGTGATGGATAGCATGTGGTGCAATGTTAGCAGTACAGTTCATATTCATTTGTACATTTATTATTGCGGGGCGAGCGTCCGACATGTGGACTACCGTCTTTGCCGGGTTGTATACTATTTTGGGGCACAACCGGGTTGAGGTCGATGTCACCGTTTGTATATATTATTTTCTTTTTCTGTACTAGGATTACCCCGTGGTGGAGTGCACGAATAGCAGGGTTCTAGAAGGCAACAAGCCCGCATCTCATGGCGTTGAGATGGAGGGGCTTTATTCTAGAAATGGCGGGCTATTCGCCGCACTCGTAGGGGGTATAGGATGGCCCACGGAGGGGCGCCCAAGTTACCGGATTCCGTGAGGAGCTGGGGGGCCCATTCACTTTATGGAAGGGGGCTGCCTCGCTTCTGGGATTGACGGGTAACCTGCCGCGCTCGTAGGGGTCCAGGTTTTCATTGCACAGGCTATCCACACGACAGGGAACGTCGGGTTTTATTTGCGGCTCAAATGAAACCCTGGGCTCCAAGATTATCCACCATTCTGTATTGTTGGCTGAGATTCTGTGATGTTGATTATTATCATGCCTGGGACGAATGTTGTATATACTTATATATATATATATATATTAGTAGATGTTGTATATTTTTTGCACCCGCGCTAGTCCAGCCCCCAATCTGTCATTAGTTAAGTAACCTAACGGGTGATGACGGGGCCCAGTGGCGAATACTGATGGCATATATGTACATTATATTTTCGTTCTTTTCTGGTGTGATAGGTTATATTGATGGGAACGCATTAATTTTGATTAATGCAAGAAAATAAACCTAAAAGATGTTGTTGGAACAATTTTCAAAAAGCTGTTATTGCAAGGACGTTCTCTTTTGTTTTGCACAGAGGTATTCGGTTATGAATTCCCAGCACCTCATTCAACGAGGCAAGGGCCGAGATCCCTTCATCAGGAGTGACCACATGGATAGAAGTTTGCGTCAGGGTAATAACTTCACTATAGTCGATTACTTTTTGCTTTGCATCATGGTATTCAGTTTGGAATATTCTGCACCTCATTCGACGAGGAAAGAGCTGAGATCCCTTCACAGGGAGTGACCTCTTTAGCAAAAGTTTTCGCCACTATACATTTTTGTCACGTCCTGAAAGTACGGAATATGACCGGCACTTAAACTACGAAACGTCTCGAGGCGTACGTAATCTAAGTAAGCCGAAAACCCAGAAATCCAAACCAAGAAAAGTAGTAGAGTGAAGGAAAAACCAATTTAAATCAAGTAGTTTTATAAGCATAAGCCGAATTATGCGTTTTTAAAAAAGATCAAATATTTCTTGAAAATTTCGATAGAGTCTCCTTTGTAAATACTGGCCCCCAAACGGGATACATCATGAATAGTATACGAAATCAATAAAAGGCATCCCCAAGCAGGAGCTAGCTCTTCGTCAATCGACGGTCACAACCACACAAGTAATATAATATACAATGCCAAGGGCGAGGATCAAAACTCAAATGGAAACTCAAAACCACAAGAAATCCACAGAAATATAACGCGCGACTGTAAGGTCGAAAGAATAACATCACTGGTCTCTATCTCAAAATAAATACATGTTTGGTTGATGGAATTTACTAGATACAACTGAATAATATTTTACAAAGTAATATGATGGGTACGATACCAATAAACCCACCTACTAGCAAGTCACCCGAAAGAAGTAGTGGCAGCAAAGCCATAATGGAACCTGTACGGCAAAACCTGCAAGAACTGTGGCACAACGGGGGTGTGTTGCTAACTCGTGAATAGAAAAATATCTACGAACAGAAACCGCATGAACAACGCAATCCTAGGTCAACGATCATAATATATAGTCCTCAAATATATAACCTGTAATCCATAACCATGGCTAGGGCAAATATCTAACCCCAAGTGTAATCCCATGTGCCCGTGTCAGTGTCTAAGGTAGCAATGTATCATATGGATGATGTATGAATGCATGAAACAGAATGCATGTACTGAAGAAAACTGCTTTCATAAATCAGTGAAATTTCTGTATTTTAAAAATGAGGTAACATAAATGAAATCAGCATAAAACAGTGCCCAGCATCGACAGAAAACAAGTGTCCAAATATCTCGATATCTCTGTATCACAATCTCTGTACCTCAATATCTCAAAATCTCAATGTCTCAATCATAATATCTAGGGCGTCGTCAGTCCAGACCGGCCCCTACCATCCATCTCAAGACCACGACGGTATCCTCCGGATATCCGACGCGTCGGGTAAAATCACCAGTCGGTAGTGCTCCTTTGCCAGGCTCAACGTCAACAACACGACCTTCTCGCCCCGGGGTACCGCACCGGGCCCACCATGTACCCGAAAAGGTTCATCCAACTCCTCGAATCGGGTCTCGAAATCCATCAGCAAACTCATGGTGGACGACTCATACATCATGAGAAAACCGCACTTTTCTTTAAAAAAAAAAGAGAAAGAATTTTATAAGTGTTTTAGCGGTTTTCCCCCAAATCCAGGAAATCTCATGAAAATCCAAATCCAAATCCTCAATAGCATGTAAACAGTGAATATAGACATAAAAATCCATGAATGCAGCATATCAACGAACAATAACATGCATGAAGTAGCAAGTTATATCTATAATGTCTAAACTAGCATATAAGACAAGTACACTAATATCATGTCTAAATTATTAGCTAACAACCTATGTCAAATGAAATAGTATTTTCTAAAGTGTTCGTGACATGGCAATTACCGATGAAGATGTGTGTGAGCAGGGAAGTAAGTGTACGTGGTACATACGCGTCATCGATAATGGTGTTGGTGTCCTAACAGCATGATATCAACAGTAGAATATAAATCATAATGTAAGCAGGCGATGCGGAGCGAACAACAATAATGAGCGGGAGCTGAATACTAGACACAACGATAACTAAACTGCATTACCCTAATATAAGTCCAACAATAGTGCCTTTTGAAATAACACGAATCGCGGTGTTTTGAAATTAAGGGCTACGGTGTTTTTAAGAAAGGATACGTCTTTTGAAATATCTGTAGAATCCCTTGAACTGTCTTTTAAAATACCCACGATTCATTAGTTTTGAAGTAGGTCGGAGTCTAATCTAGTCTAACAACTACACTAAATTATACGTCTGAACTAACAAGCTGAACTATAGGTAAGGAAACCGCCTAACATCTGAGTCGATACGTATACATACCTGTATATATATTAGTCGGTGATCCCACCTCAATAATATCATATCCGATACCATATCGATAATCAGACATCCCAAGTCAAAAGTGCGGATCAATCATCAATATATAGCTCGTACGTAAATCCGTCGTACGGCATCCCCAAATCTGGGTACGGGTCAATATCATACTCATCACACTTTTCATCTGGTATCCTCTTTATCAAGATCATCATCTGGGGTACTAACCTACGTCTAGTACACTACTAAAATAACTATTCACATGGCATCGTCATCCAAAGATCCGGTATAACATCAGGACGTATCTCAAGTACGAATCATGCCATATCACCGATCTCACGGCCTCAACTCAAATCTCTTCGACTCATCTTAAATCCCAAGTACTATCCTCATCATCCATGCATGTGTATATGAATGTATATATGCATAGTCCCATACCCACGCGTATATACATATATACACATCCCCATCTACGCATAAGAAAGTAATGTATGCAAGTCTGTATGTACGTATGTGGGTAACAACTACTCTAGGGTTTCGCAACTAACCCAAAGCTAATCCATGAACACATAATCATATCATGAATAAACATTCTCGTATCATAAAACACCTATAGAAACATATATATGAACTATACTACGGACTGCGGGGGTGCTATACGCCATCCACCCGACTTCTCCCCGTAGATATAAATCCACTCACCTGGTCCTCGCTCGCCGGTGCCGACGTCGCCACGCGCTTGCTTGTCGTCTCTAAGTCCACATAGGGTACCTACATATCATAACGCACCGTATCGCATTAAAACCAAATTCGAAATCGAAACAGCATACGATAATCAAATCGGCACGCGTATCACGCATAGGTCAAAACCTATCGCCTACGCATGCAAGAATAGTCAAACCAACCCTCGATGCCGATGTACAAACGTCAAACCATCGATAAAACCCAAACACACTCATTTGCGCATCTACGAACACTAACTATAATAAAAAATAGGTTAAACACTAACTATAATATAAAATAGGTTAAAATTCACAAAAACCCCAAATTCACCTTAAAAGCCATTTTTCTGAAAATCGTGCAAGCAAAAATTACCCGTTTTAGTACAAAACTCGACGTTTAAACAAATCTAGCGGCCATAATATTTATTAAATAACTTAAATAAGCCATACAAATCATTTCCACGATTTAATTTCACCAAATCACATACGTCCAAAAAAAACTAGTTTGCAAAAATACCGACTTTAACTCTTTTTAAAGTAAAATTCACAATTTTACAAATAAGCTTGGTTTCGCAGGGTCCAAAGGCATTAAACCACATATTATAATATTAATAATGACATGAAACCATAATTATGTTTTAACCTAAGGCATTTAATAATTTTCCAAAAATCTAGTAAGTAAAATAGCTTAAATATTACAATTTCAACTTAACAATTTGCAAACTAAGAATTAGATTAGGTTTTACAATTCCACAAGATGATAATCTACACTTGATTATCCTAATATTGATGGTTAAACCCAAATTAGTTTCAAACCATATTCTTGAATTTTCAAAATTAGCAACAAGAACCAAATTAACACTTAATTATGTTAGACAAAGCAATATAAACAACAATTTCAATATAGGGTCAAGGTTTATACCTCCCAATTTTAGAGATCTAGCTTGGGAATTAACCTCCAAAACACCAACTTCCCACCAAGATCCAACTTAGAATAGGTCATGGGGAAATGGGTAGAGATTGGATTTGGAATTAGCCTTGATTTTGTAGGGATTTTGAGGCATTTTTGTGGATTTTTTGATGCAAAAAATGGAGTGGATTTGGGGGAGGGGCTGTTGCTGTGGGCGGGGGGGAGGGAATTTTGGCCAGGAAATTGGGGGAGTGAGGAGAGAGAGAGAGGGGTTGAAAGTGGGGAGGAAAAGACAATTTCTATACCTCTTTGACTTCTTTCATTTTCTTTTCTTTTCTTTTCTTTTCTTTTCAAAGAAGAGGTGATTGGAGAGAGAAAGAGGGGGAGGGCTGTCAAGGTGGGGCCGGCCACAAGGGGAGGGGGAGAGAGGGTGAGGTGAGGGTGTGTGGGTTAGGGAAAAGATAAATGTATTACCCCCATTTCCCATTAACACTAATTTCGCTAATTAAGCCCTTTTTCTTCGATATTTTCTAAACCATTTTGGCAAACCATTTCATTTCAAAAACCACATGATAAAATTTTGTTTGATGTGTTATGATGCACAAAATTTGTTTCAACCCATTCCAATTTGTAATTTTCCCTAATTAAATGTATTAGGGACGGCTTAGAAAAATATTAAAATAATTAATTTCGGAAAAATTTTCAGAAAATTTGAAATTTCACCAGTGGCTCAATAAACACCAAATACTATCAATTTCATAGCTAGAATATGTATATTTAATTTTATAATAATGATATTTGTATTTTGACATTTTTACGGAAAACCCCCTTATTTTACCAATTTTCCGAAATTTCACCGAAACGATTTTCAAAACGTTACAATCTTCCCCCCTTAAAGAAATTCGGTCCCCGAATTTAAATTAAAACTCCCCCCAAATACTAAAACATCTATGTAAAACCATCAAGTCGTCGGGGCTCCGAAATCGTAAATACATAAAACAAATCGTAGCGCAGCGCATGCGTATGAAAAATGAGCATCTAACTCATAATCAAAACTCCGTCAAGCATCCCGCATTCATCGGAGTCATGGTAAAGACACAAATGTCAAATCCAATGCAAAACCAATATGATATAACTCGAAACTATACACGTAAATATCAAATCTATATATATAAATATCCGAAGGGAATGCATGCCAAATCTCTTAAAGTCGCTGTGCAATGCGCATAACACTGCACAGTGGCGGACGTCTATCATAAAAAAATAACCATATATATATATATACCTTTTGTTTAAAAATGTACGTTCCGCCGTTTTTGAAACAATTTAGAAGGGTCTCCATGTTTTAAACATTTCATGTCATATCAGACACGTAGGTAAATACTGAGACTATAGCTCGCTTTTTGGAAATCCCTTCAATAACTATCAATGCATGCAAAATATATTCAGAAACTGTCCTCTGACTCCTGCTCAGTACAAAAACTCATAGCAATCATCATAAAAACGTACTGCTCCATAAGAAATCAATTCCCAGAATATGCATATAAATGCTATGTGCGTCTAGTGCGCACGGAAATCAGAATCCATATACGTGCCATGCAAGTGCACAGAAACAAGATCCAAGGGCATCGGGTGTGCACGAAGCATCTGTCGCAGGCAACGTGTGTGCCTGACAGCAAAATCAGGTGCATCTGACATGCACGAAAATCTCGATTTAGTGCATCTAGTGTGCACCAAAATCGCATTTCAAAACATGTGCCCCACATGCGCGAAAATCCAAATCAGGTGCATCCATCGTGCACGAAATCATGAAATCCGATATCAAGCGCCGAATATGCACAAAATCCAATCAGGTGCACAAGGTGCACAAAACAATCTCAAACATCACAGTTGAAATCGAAGTCCAGTGCATCTAAGTGCACAAAAAGCGTACCACTGCACTACAAGCATATGTGAACTATACCGAGTACAAAAACCAAATCGTATGCGTCCATACGCACAAAATCAACTCAACTGTATGAAACCCATAAAATCATAAGCATGCGAAACCAAGGCACGAAAATGATATCAAGTGCAACAACTGTGCAAAAATCGTAAATACTCAGTAGGTGCAACCGTGGTACATGAAAACAAATATCATGAAACTCAATCATCAAAATCAGTCATGCGAATAGATCGTCCAAAATAACGAAATCAAATATGGCGGAATAGTCCCGCTCAAGCACGTCTTCCGAGAATCTCTGGCCAACTGTCGTGGTCACTCATAGCATGTCTCGTCGACGATCCTGAACTCTGGCCTGCCGGTGTGCATAACATGACCACTCCTGGGTCCAAGTCTTCTCGTAATTCATTCCAGAAGGGTCCTGTCGAGATCTCTCCCAAATCTCGTCTCTGCCGAACTGTCCGGAAGTCATTGTCCCTTACTAGATCTGTTCTCGTTCCGGAACAGCTGCATACTCATCGTGACTCCTTCTGGAAGGTATATCCAAGTACAATGTCTCGGCATGCGTATCGCATCTCTGATGTCGGCGGAGTGGAACATCGTCTCATCAAGATCTCGTACGAACCTCTTACTCCACTTTCTCTAATATCGACTGCTTCGGACTCGTCTCGTCGTAGCTGTATGGACTGAGCTCCAACGGCTATCCTCGTATCTGGAGTCTCCCAAGAAATGCATCTCACCACCTAGCGTCCGAATGAAGTCGAACCATCCGACCAATTCGTCAAAACCTCATAATCCCCCAAGAGCTCAACATCTTGGGTACAGTTTAATAGTATCAAGTACGTACCACAGCATCGATGGTCCAGCCGTAGAAGGGCAAACCCAAGCCTCACTAATGGCGCCGCGGAACTGTCGCAAACCCTAAGGTTCAAAGGCTTTCACACGGTCAATAAGTCGAGTTAGGGTTTCATTCTTCTGGAGGGTTCGTAGTATTGCCTGCATGTCTTTTCGATTACTTTAAACTTGGAATAATCGGTTTCTGACATTCGATCGTCTCTGTCGACTCTCAACGTCTCCGTGTGAAGTCGTCTCTAGCTGGAATCAATCTATCTGATGACCTCGCAACGGGGTAGTGAACGAACCACATGCCCTAGTCATTCATCCTCGATGACTAGCGACCTTCTATCATCTCCTAGTACAACTCGTACCGTAATAGCTCCAACATCTGTGGCGATATCTCGTCGTTCGCAGCAACAACTGGCTCATTCGTCTGCACGCTGAACAGTGCCTCAATCATCATGAATAAGCAACACTTCAACGGTGATCAAAATCTGGCTGGCCTTTGTCAGTGGCTCAATCCTCTGGTGCTAATCTGCACGTCCGAGTAATCTCGTACATCGACCCATCCAACGCTCGTGGCGCGAAAACATCATAAAAAGACACATCTCTGCAATCGTGTATCGCCGGAATCACACCCTGGTCTGTCCTCGTTCGTAACGAGCTCGTGTTGACCGCAACTCTAGCCATAGCTCTCCCTGCCCGAAATTGTGGCAGCAAAACCATAACTGGTACCGATGAGGCTAGATCAGGAATAAATATAATACTGAACAAAGAAATGTACATCCTAAGGCTTCTTAAGTGGAGTAGCGTATCGTAAGTATACCGCGGATCATACCCACGGTACGTCACTCAACTTTAGTCGCCTATTCCATCAACCAAGGGTCATCCTACGCTCCGAAGGTAAAACCTAACGCTCTGATACCAAATTTGTCACGTCCCAAAAGTACGGAATATGACCGACACTTAAACTATGAAACATCTCGAGGCGTACCTAATCTAAGTAAGCCGAAAACCCAGAAATCCAAACCAAGAAAAGTAGTAGAGTGAAGGAAAAACAAATTTAAATCAAGTAGTTTTATTAGGATAAGCCGAATTATGCATTTTTAAAAGAGATCAAATATTTCTTGAAAATTTCGGCAGAGTCTCCTTTGTAAATACTGCCCCAAACGGGATACAACATAAATAGTATACGAAATCAATAAAAGGCATCCCTAAGCGGGAGCTAGCTCTTTGTCAATCGACGGTTACAACCACACAAGTAATATAATATACAAGGCCAAGGGCGAGGATCAAAACTCAAAAGGAAACTCAAAACCACAAGAAATCCACAGAAATATAACGCACGACTCTAAGGTCGAAAGAATAATATCACTGGTCTCTATCTCAAAATAAATACATGTTTGGTTGATGGAATTTACTAGATACAACTGAATAATATTTTACAAAGTAATATGATGGGTACAATACCAATAAACCTACCTACTAGAAAGTCACCCGAAAGAAGCAGTGGCAGCAAAGCCGTAATGGAACCTGTACGACAAAACCTGCAAGAACTGTGGCACAACGGGGGTGAATTGCCAACTCGTGAATAGAAAAACATCTACGAACAGAAAGCGCATGAACAACGCAATCCTAGGTCAACGATCATAATATATAATCCTCAAATATATAACCAGCAACCCATAACTATGGCTAGGGCAAATATCTAACCCAAGTGTAATCCCATGTGCCCGTGTCAGTGTCTCAGGTAGCAATGTATCATATGGATGATGTATGAATGCATGAAACAGAATGCATGTACTGAAGAAAACTGCTTTCATAAATCAGTGAGATTTCTCTATTTTAAAAATGAGGTATCATAAATGAAATCAGCATAAAACAGTGCTCAGTATCGACACAAAACAAGTGTCCAAATATCTCGATATCTCTGTATCACAATCTCTGTATCTCAAAATCTCAAAATCTCAATGTCTCAATCACAATATCTAGGGCGCCGTCAGTCCAGACCGGCCCCTACCATCCATCTCAAGACCACGACGGTATCCTCCGGATATCCGACGCGTCGGGTAAAATCACCGGTCGGTAGTGCTCCCCTGCCAGGCTCAACGTCAATAACACGACCTTCTTTCCCCGGGGTACCGCACCGGGCCCACCATGTACCCAAAATGGTTCATCCAACTCCTCGAATCGGGTCTCGAAATCCATCAGCAAACTCAGGGTGGATGACTCATACATCATGGGAAAACCGCACTTTTCTTTAAAAAAAAAAAGAAAGAATTTTATAAGTGTTTTTGTGGTTTTCCCCTAAATCCAGGAAATCTCATGAAAATCCGAATCCAAATCCTCAATAGCATGTAAACAGTGAATATAGACATAAAAATCCATGAATGCGGCATATCAACGAACAATAACATGCATGAAGTAGCAAGTTATATCTATAATGTCTAAACTAGCATATAAGGCAAGTACACTAATATCATGTCTAAATTATTAGCTAACAACCTATGTCAAATGAAATAGTATTTTCTAAAGTGTTCGTGACATGGCAATTACAGATGAAGATTTGTGTGAGCCGGCAAGTAAGTGTACGTGGTACATACGCGTCATTGGTAATGGTGCTGGTGACCTAACAGCATGATATCAACAATAGAATATAAATCATAATGTAAACAGG
This sequence comes from Agapanthus africanus, assembly GCA_030015575.1. Classification (NCBI taxonomy): domain Eukaryota; kingdom Viridiplantae; phylum Streptophyta; class Magnoliopsida; order Asparagales; family Amaryllidaceae; genus Agapanthus; species Agapanthus africanus. The sequence goes on along the minus strand of CM057343.1, from coordinate 311,914,486 downwards.
CGATGCGGAGCGAACAACAATAATGAGCGGGAGCTGAATACTAGACACAACGATAACTAAACTGCATTACCCTAATATAAGTCCAACAATAGTGCCTTTTGAAATAACACGAATCGCGGTGTTTTGAAATTAAGGGCTACGGTGTTTTTAAGAAAGGTTATGTCTTTTGAAATATCCGTATAATCTCTTGACCTGTCTTTCAAAATACCCACGATTCATTAGTTTTGAAGTAGGTAGGAGTCTAATCTAGTCTAACAACTACACTAAACTATACGACTGAACTAACAAGCTGAACTACAGGTAAGGAAACCGCCTAACATCTGAGTCGATACGTATACATACCTGTATATATATTAGTCGGTGATCCCGCCTCAATAATATCATATCCGATACCATATCGATAATCAGACATCCCAAGTCAAGAGTGTGGATCAATCATCAATATATAGCTCGTACGTAAATCCGTCGTAAGGCATCCCCAAATCTGGGTACGGGTCAATATCATACTCATCACTTTTCATCTGGTATCCTCTTTATCAAGATCATCATCTCGGGTACTGACCTACGTCTAGTACACTACTAAAATCACTATTCACATGGCATCGTCATCCAAAGATCCGCTATAACATCAGGACGTATCTCAAGTACGAATCCTGCCATATCACCGATCTCACGGCCTCATCTCAAATACCATCGACTCATCTTAAATCCCAAGTACTATCCTCATCATCCATGCATGTGTATATGAATTTATATATGTATAGTCCCATACCCATGCGTACATACATATATACACATCCCCATCTACGCACAAGAAAGTAATGTATGCAAGTCTGTATGTGTGTATGTGGGTATAACAACTACTCTAGGGTTTCGCAACTAACCCAAAGCTAATCCATGAACACATAATCATATCATGATTAAACATTCTCGTATCATAAAACACCTATATAAACATATATATGAACTATACTACGGACTGCGGGGGTGCTATACGCCATCCACTCGACTTCTCCCCCGTAGATATAAATCCACTCACATGGTCCTCGCTCGCCGGTGCCGACGTCGCCACGCGCTTGCTTGTCGTCTCTAAGTCCACATGGGGTACCTACATATCATAACGCACCGTCTCGCATTAAAACCAAATTCGAAATCGAAACGGCATAGGAAAATCAAATCGGCACGCGTATCACGCATAGGTCAAAACCTATCACCTACGCTTGCAAGAATAGTCAAACCAACCCTCGATGCCGATGTACAAACGTCAAACCATCGATAAAACCCAAACACACTCATTCGCGCATCTACGAACACTAACTATAATATAAAATAGGTTAAAATTCACAAAAACCCCAAATTTACCTTAAAAGCCATTTTTCCGAAAATCTTGCAAACAAAAATTACCCGTTTTAGTACAAAACTCGAAGTTTAAACAAATCTAGCGGCCATAATATTTATTAAATAACTTAAATAAGCCATACAAATCATTTCCACGATTTAATTTCACCAAATCACATACGTCCAGAAAAAACTAGTTTGCAAAAGTACCGACTTTAACTCTTTTTAAAGTGAAATTCACAATTTTACAAATAAGCTTGGTTTTGCAGGGTCCAAAGGCATTAAACCACATATTATAATATTAATAATGACATGAAACCATAATTATGTTTTAACCTAAGGCATTTAATAATTTTCCAAAAATCTAGTAAGTAAAATAGCTTAAATATTACAATTTCAACTTAACAATTTGCAAATTAACAATTAGATTAGGTTTTACAATACCACAAGATGATAATCTACACTTGATTATCCTAATATTGATGGTTAAACCCAAATTAGCTCCAAACTATATTCTTGAATTTTCAAAATTAGCAACAAGAACCAAATTAACACTTAATTATGTTAGACAAAGCAATACAAACAATAATTTCAATATAGGGTCAAGGTTTATACCTCCAAATTTTAGAGATCTAGCTTGGGAATTAGCCTCCAAAACACCAACATCCCTCCAAGATCCAACTTAGAATAGGTCATAGGGAAATGGGTAGATAGTGGATTTTGAATTAGCCTTGATTTTGTAGGGATTTTGAGGCATTTTCGTGGATTTTTTGATGCAAAAAATGGAGTGGATTTGGGGGAGGTGCTGTTGCTGTTGGGGGGGAGGGATTTTTGGCCAGGAAATTGGGGGAGTGAGGAGAGAGAGAGAGAGGGGTTGAAAGTGGGGAGGAAAAGACAATTTCTATACCTCTTTGACTTCTTTCATTTTCTTTTCTTTTCTTTTCTTTTCTTTTCAAACAAGAGATGATTGGAGAGAGAAAGACGGGGAGGGCTGTCAAGGTGGGGCCGACCACATGGGTAGGGGGACAGAGGGTGAGGTGTGGGTGTGTGGGTTAGGAAAAAGATAAATGTATTACCCCCATTTGCTATTAACACTAATTTCGCTAATTAAGCCCTTTTTCTTCGATATTTTCTAAACCGTTTTGGCAAACCATTTCATTTCAAAAACTACATGATAAAATTTTGTTTAATGTGTTATGATGCACAAAATTTGTTTCAACCCATTTCAATTTGTAATTTTCCCTAATTAAATGTATTAGGGACGGCTTAAAATAATATTAAAATAATTAATTTCGGAAAAAAATTCAGAAAATTTGAAATTGCACCAGTGGCTTAATAAACTCCAAATACTATCAATTTCCTAGCTAAAATATGTATATTTAATTTTATAATAATGATATTTGTATTTTGACTTTTTTACGGAAAACCCCCTTATTTTACCGATTTTCCGAAATTTCACCGAAACAATTTTCAAAACGTTACAATTTTAAAAGGCAATCGGGTTCCTTCAACGATATCAAGTTCATTACATTAACGGGTTTTTCGCCAAAAACCCAGCCGTAGCCCTCCGTCATTTCGGATTGGTATTATTTAGTATTCGTGCTGCGTTTGTTGAACTATTCAAGGCGTAGTGAACGGTAGCTGAGTGATATTTTTCTGTGCATTACAAATGTGATAGGTTAGGACAGTCGTGTGTCCTTATTGATCTAGTCAAGGGCACGTACGGGTGGGTTTAATGCAATCAAGATAATGACGGGTAGAACTTAACTAGCGGTTTATGGTTTGTTGACCTACTCAAGGTCATAAACCGTTAGGGGTAAAAAAATCACATCGGGAGTTTCAAACATACAGGAAACTTGCAGATTTAGCATACCTTCTGGAGTGTGGTGACTAGAGTGGATTACATCTAAGCCATCACACAATGATAGTTGGATCCCGATCCCTCTGACGAGTTGGATTACTCTCGGAAGATTATTTCACTTAACAATCAATGCTATAAACCAAGTAGGTGTCTGGAACGGTGTTACCGGGTCTACGCCTCCAGGGAAAAGAGGTTATGTAATTATGGAACATCTCGAAAGCATTGGAAAACCTCCCTCGAAGTACCAATACTAGCCTGGCTGAAAGGCTAAGCATGTATTGTGACGTGTGATTAATCCTGACTGGTTCTTCCTTTACAAGGTTTGAAGAAGAATTTGAGGAAACAGTGGGAGCCATCCTGGTTAGATAAATTAATAAACCAATCTAATCTTGAAAGAGCGCACACTGAGTGTTTCTTTTCTCTCTCCCCAAGCAGCAACCATTTCACGTCCTAATAAAGATAATAAAATGTATCGCTTGACCGATCCGAATTCTTATTCGGGGCTAAGGAATGTCGGTTTGGCCCTAACTTATGATGGCAATTGTAAGTATGAGCAAGGGAAAGAGGATTGTATGGATTCCAAGGAGACCCAGTTGAAGAAGAAGCATAGTTTTCCATCTGCTTCAGATGTTCCTGTAATTGAGAACTGCTTTTCGGTCATCCCTACCTCCTGGGTACTTGATACCGGATCAGGATCTCATATCTGTAATTTATTGCAGGGACTGAGAAAAAGTAGGAAAGTTGCACCTGGTGATATGTCCCTCAGGGTAGGGAACAGAGCATAAGTTAATACTGCAGCCGTCGGTGAATATCACCTAGTGTTGCCAAATGGCAATACTATGATTTTGAACAATTGCTACTATGTACCTTCCATGGTTTGCAACATCATATCAGTTTCTTTACTCGATAAAGATGGATATAACTTTGTTCTTAATAGAAATATCATGAATATTTACCTTGATAAGGTACTGGTTGCAGAAGGTACACTGTGCAATGATATCTATGTTCTAAATCATAATACAGTTCTCAATATACAAAACACACGCAAGAGGAAGAATTCAGATACGAACGAATCCTACTTATGGCATTGTAGACTTCGTCATATCGGAGAGAAAAGACTAAGTAAGTTGCATAAAGATGGACTCTTGAATACGTTCGAGTTTTCATCTTATGAAACTTGTCAGTCTTGTCTCAAAGGAAAGATGACCAAATCTCCGTTCACCGGACATGGAGAAAGAGCAACAGAGCTCTTTCGACTCATACAGAGTGATGTATGCAGTCCAATGTCTATACATGCAAGAGGTGGGTTCTTAAACTTCATCACATTTACTGACGACCTCTCTAGGTTCGGATATGTGTATCTAATGAAACACAAATCTGAAGCTTTTAAGAAATTCAGAGAATTCAGAAATGAAGTGGAGAACCAGATAGGCAAAAGTATCAAGATCCTCCGGTCTGATAGAAGAGGGGAGTACTTAAGCACGGAATTCCAAGATTACTTAAAAGAGAATGGTATTCTCTCTCAGCTTACTCCTCCGTACACACCATAGCATAATGGTGTATCAGAGCGGAGGAACCGTACCCTGTTCGATATGGTTCACTCCATGATGAGTAGTGCTGAGTTACCTCTTTCATTTTGGGGACATGCGCTTTTGACAGCGGCATATCTATTGAATGATATTCCATCTAAATCAGTTCCTAAGACTCCATTGGAGATATGCAATTGGAAAAGGCCATATCTTAAAAGATTTAAGATATGGGGTTATCCGGCTTATGTTAAAAAGCATAAACCAGATAAACTAGAGGCGCGGTTAGTTTTATGTAAGTTTGTGGGATATCCAAAGAATGGTTATGGATATCTGTTCTACCACACCAAGGAACAGAAGGTGTTTGTTGCTTAGCATGCCGTTTTCTTAGAAACGCAGTTTTTTGCAAAAGAAATAAGTGAGAGCACGGTAGAACTGGAAGAGATTCAGCAACCACAGACTGAAACTGAAGATTTGACAGAACCTCAGGATTCGATAACCCCAGACGAACCTCAGCCACTCCACAGATCTGGTAGGATTTCTCATCCTCCCGAGAGATACTACTGTTTTCTCATATACGGGGATCGAGAGGATTGCATCTTGGAAGAAGATGATCCTACCAGTTTCAGGCAGGCCTTTATCAGTAGGGACTCTGATAAGTGGCTGGATGCTATGCGATCCGAAATGGAGTCCATGTACACCAATAAAGTGTGGACCTTGGATATTGCTCCGCCTGGGGTAAAACCCGATGGATGCAAATCGATCTACAAAAAGAAACTTGGTGTAGATGGGCAGGTGGAAATCTATAAGGCTAGACTCGTTGCAAAAGATTTTCGTCAAAGACCTGGTGTGGACTATGATGAAACTTTTTCTCCAGTGGCTATGCTCAAATCCATCCGGATCCTACTTGCCATTGTTGCCTTCCATAGCTATGAAATCTGGCAGATGGACGTAAAAACGGCTTTTCGAAACGGCAGTTTGGAAGAATGCGTTTATATAGATCAGCCAAGAGGTTTTGTAGTCAGTGGGAGCAGCGGGAAGGTGTGCAAGTTGCTTAAATCCATATATGTATTAAAACAGGCAAGCTGGAACATCTGTTTTGATGAAGCAATCAAGGAATTTGACTTCATCAAGAATGATGATGAGCCTTGTATTTATAAGAAGATTGTAGGACGAACTATCGTATTCCTAGTCTTGTACGTGGACGACATTCTTTTGATAGGAAATTATATTCCTATGCTACAATCGGTCAAGCTATTCTTGTCACAACGGTTCTCCATGAAGGACATGGGTGATGCCTCGTACATTCTAGGGATCAAGATCTACAGAGATAGATCCAAGAGATTACTGGGACTTTCCCAGTCCAGGTACATAGAGTGTTAGTGTATATGCCCTAGAGGCCATTACTGTATCATACTAGTTTGTATATTACTTAATAGAAGCTTGGGATATTCACCATTGTATAGACAATCTTGCTCAAAATAGTTGTATGCTACTTGGTTTGTCTCTACTTCAATGTGTGGACATGTGTTTCTTTTAACATATCGCCTATACACATTAGTGGAGCCCTTAGGATCTTTACATGATTACCAGCGTTGTGATGGCAGTCACACTCGTGGGGGCTGGGTAATCCACAAGCACATCCTTATACAGGTCCCTAGTCGTAGGTCTATCGAGACAGGGCATCGATACTCCGGAGTAGACTAGCGTATGTACTTCTCATCCCAGCAGGGGAGACGGTCTGTCCTACAGCCGTCAGTATGTCGTACTTGAAATAGTATGCGGGTTCTCGTTAGGTTACGAGTACATTGGACAGGACTCGTCGGGAACTGATTGGTTGGTACTATACCTATCGTCAGTTATCAGTTCCCAGGTGACATGAGTACAGCTTAGTCCGTTGACTTGACACTGTCACTTCGCCTCGAGTGTGTTCCCGCTGTACTTTGATTACTACCCTACGACGGCTCAAAGGAGTCGTACAAATAGGTAGAAGTTGGGTGCAGTCCCGAAGCACTTGGAGGCGGTGACGGTTAAATAGGATTCGTCTCTCCCGGTATTAGGAGTTGATATCGCGCTGTGTCAAGGAGAGCCATTACACACAGTCGTCCCTGGCCAGGGCAAGCGAGATACACTGGTAGGCTTCCAGTGTTATCTCAGGGTGTTCTGGGCTACACTCCGACACGACTTGTACCGCTATTTGGGGACTGACGTTCACCGCCCCCCCAGGCCCGCCATACGATATTCTTAGACGAACAGACCGGACTGTACGGAGACTGTCACATTCAGGCTCAGTAGGAGTTCACCTCGTTAGTCTTCTTATCGGCATCTACGTGGGGGCCGTTACGCATAGCTAGTGCGCTTGCGGTCTGTGGTTAAACCCACTGCCAGCATAGTGTCGAGTCTTTAGAGTCCCACACAGAGAGCTATTCGCTTTTAGGCAAAAGAGTAGAGGTCGCATGGTTTTGCGACAGGGTTCGGTCACATCCACGCAGTTGTGCACGTTTGGTTGACATTTCCTCCTCGGCAAGTAGAGTGACCTCAATGAGAACTTATAATCGGGGACAGACAAACTGGAAAAACCGAATCCCTGAATCCTATGCCTTTCCCACCCCTTTCCTGGCCTCATCTGTTATTACTAGCGGGCTTTGGTTTAAGCCAGATCCTAGTATACGTTTTGGGATTGGTTTTATCTCGTTTGTATTCGTGTTCCTCGGAACGCGGATGCGGGTCTATATGCACGGTTGACAGAGACAGAGGTAGAGGATTCTCATTAAGCTTGTTGATTGTTGACTTTTGCTAAACCCTAATGAGAATAAGAAATATGATTAATAATAATATTAATTAAATATTATTGTGCCATGGTTGGGTTGAAAGGTTGACTTTGTTGACTTTGTTAACCGGTTGACTAGGTTGGACTTGTTGACCATCATCATGACAATGGTTATCATTTCATGGCTATGACTTTTGCTTGCTTGTTTGTTCACAAAATGCATTAAATGCATGAAATGATAATGCCATTGACATGAACCATGACAAGATGCTTAATTATTGTTATAATTATGATTATTTGGTGTTATGAGAGCATGGAGGTAAAAAGTCTTCTTCAATCTATCATTCTCATTCTCTCTCATCCTCAAAGCTCCCCTCTTCCTCTTGCTCTCTCTCTAGCTCATGGTTCTATTGTCTCATGAGTTGAGAAACAAGAACCATAGAGATAAAACCTAAAACACTTCTCTACTCATCCTAGTGTACAAGGTCTAGCAAGCCAAGTATTCTAGTTTCCTCTAGATTGAGGTTGGAGCCAAAGCTAAAAGCTTTCGGGTGGATCCATCTTCGGCACAAGGAGACGATGAGGTGAGGCCGATCTGACCACCACAAGGAGTTAAAGAGAAGGAGTTCAAGTTTAGGTATAACCACTAACCTAGTAGCTAAACTCTTAGTTAGGTTGTTAGATAGTTTGTTTAACAAAGATCCATTTCTAGAGTCCATGTTACCCGCACCGTAAAAATCGTTTTTCACCATTTCCGCAACCCCAAAGAACCGGGGACGGGTAACGTGGACTTACATAGAGACCGTACTGAAGAGATTTAGTATTGAAGATTCCAAGCATGGTAATATACCCGCATTGCACGGAATCATCCTCTCTAATAAGATGTCTCCCAAGACTGACGAGGAGAGGGTTCACATGAGCACTATACCCTACGCTTCGGCGATAGGATCTATAATGTATGCGATGCTATGTACAAGACCAGATGTAGCTTACGCGCTGAGCGTGGTGAGCCGGTATCAGTCAGACCCAGGTGAGAACCACTGGACGGCAGTGAAAAACATTCTCAAGTACCTTAGAAGATGTTCCTCGTTTACAGTAATGGAGACTTCAGGGTCGAGTCCTTTACCGATTTAAGCTTCCAGAGTGACAAGGATGACAGTAAGTCTATCTCGGGTTTTGTGTTTACTATCAACAGAGGGGCGATGTGTTGGAGGAGTTCCAAACAGGATACCATCGTAGACTCGACGATGGAGGCTGAATACATTGTTGCAAGCGATGCCGCAAAAGAGGCGGTCTGGATGAAGAAGTTCATTAGTGAACTTCAGGTGGTTCCGTGCATTGTTGACCCAATACCTTTGTATTGCGATAACAATGGGGCTATAGCTTTAGTGAAGGAACCAAGGTCCCATCATAAGTCCAGAAACATCTTAAGGCGGTATCACCTGATCAGGGAGATCATTGATCGCCAGGAGATCGAGGTACGGAGAGTGGACACAAAAGACAACACGGCGGATCCATTCACAAAGGCCCTCCCTCAAACACAGTTCGAGCAACTTTTTGAGCTATTGGGTATGCGGTACGCCAGCAGTTGGCCATAGAGCAGACGTTGGGTATGCTGTACTGCAATTATTGGCTCTTAGTGCAAGTGGGAGATTGTTGGATATGTATGCCATAGAGGCCATTATTGTATAGTACTAGTTTATATAATACATTTTGGAAGCTTGGGATATATATACGAGTTTATGACAGTCCTGCTCAATATAGTATTATGCTACTTGGTTTGTTTCTATCTTAATATGTTTATATGTTTCTTTTAACATATCGCTAATACATATTGATGGAGCCCTTAGGATCTTTGCTTGACTACCGGCGTTGTGATGGCAATCACATTAGTGGGGGCTGGGTAGTCTATAAGCACCATCCTTATACAGGTCCCTAGGCGTAGGATTTCCGAGACAGGGCATCGATACTCCAGAGTAGACTGGTGCATAAGCTTCTCATCCCAGCAGGGGAGATGGTCTGTCCCACAGCCATTTGTACGTCGTACTGGAGATAGTATGCAGGTGCTCGTTGGGTTACGAGTACACTGGGCAGGACTCGTCGAGAACTGTTGGTTGGTGTTATACCTATCGTCAGGTAGCAGTTCCCAGGTGACATGAGTACGGCTTAGTCCGTTGACTTGACACTGCTACTTCGCCTCAAGTGTGTTCCCACTGTTCTTTGATTGCTACCCTACCACGGCTCTAATGAGTCGTGCAAACAGGTAGTAGTTGGGTGTTGTCCCGAAGCACTTGGAGGCAGTGGCGGCTAGACAGGATTCGTCTCTCCCGGTATTGGGGGTTGATATCGCGCTCTGTCTAGGAGAGCCATTACACAAAGTCCCTGGCCAGGGCAAGCGAGATTTACTGGTAGCGTTTCCAGTAGTTTCTCAGGATTTTCTGGGCTACACTCCGACATGACTTGTACTGCTATTAGGGGTCTGACGTTTACCACCCCCTATGCCTGACAAGCGATACTCTTAGACGAACAGACCGGACTGTACGGAGATTGTCACATTCAGGCTCAGTAGGAGTTCAGATGGGTTCACCTTATTAGTCTTCTTATCGACATCTACCTGAGGACCGTTACGTACAGCTAGTACCGCTTGCGGCCTGTGGTTAAACCCACTGCCAGCGTAGTGTCGAGTCTTAAGAGTCCTACACAAAGGGTTGTTCACCTTTGGGTGAAACAAAGTAGAGAACGTATGGTTTTATGACGGGGTTCATTCACATACGCGCACTTGTGCACGTTTGGTGTCCGGGAAGTTATTACCAGCGGGCTTTGGTTTAAGCCAGATCCTAGTACTTGTTTTGGGATTGGTCTTGTCTCATTGTATTCGTGTTCCTCAGAACACGGATGCGGGTGTGTATACACAGTTGACAAAGGCAGAGGAACCTCATTAGGGTTTTTTCCATTGACTTGATTAAAACCATAATGAGATTGAGGAAATTGATTAATTAGTTTTAATTAGTGATAATTGTATCATGGTTAATTGGTTTGACCCTTTGACTAAGTTGACCCATTTTGACTTAGATATTTTTGTGAGCATGCTTAGCATTAATTATGATGTGATAAGGATCAAATCAATATCAACCATGACAATTTATCCTAATTAAAATTATCATTATTCTTTTTGTTCATATGAGAGCAAGGTTCATTTTATTTTCATTCTCTCATTCTTTTTCTCTCTCTTGAAAAGCTCTCTCCTCTTCCTCTCTCAAAGTTCTCTTGTTTCATGAGTTGAAAAACATGAGGTTTGTGAGATAAAACCATCAAAACACCTCTCTACTCACTCTAGGGTTCTTAGTCTAGCAAGCTAAGCACTTTAGTTACTTCTTTGTTGAGGTAGGAGCTCAAGGTAGAGGTCTTCAGATGGATCTTTCTTTGGCAAAGAGAAGAGGAAGAGGAGGAGCCGTCTAGATCATTCTAACGATCTCACAACAAGGAAAAGAAGGAGTTCAAGTTTAAGGTATAACTTTCTATCATAGTAGATAGAACTCTTCATTTGCTAGTTAAGTTTATGGTAAAGATCCGGGTAAAGGTTTATTCTAGCGCCAAGTTATGTTCGTCGTAAAAATTTTGTTCCGCATTTGGCCACGGAAGTTGGCCGGGGCGCTAGTGTAACCCTTCATGAAGTACCCGGGTCAAAAGCAGATCTCAAAATGAACCCAAATCTTAACTAAAACACTAATTAACACCAAATTAATACAATATGGTATATTAGTGAAATCTGGTGCAAAAACTTAGATTAGATGACACTAACAACACTTAGTTAAGCTACATTGGCTATAAAAACCTTAATTTGGCCTAAACTCCACTTAAATCACAAAACTAGCACTAAAATCAACTTAAACACTAAATTATGCTAAGTAACTACAAGTTTAGTAAAAATGGAAGTTGAAGTTAACTTTATACCTCAAGTTGGTCTGGGTGTAGCTCAAACTTGATGACCTTGCCTCAAGGATCAGCAAGGAAGGGTTTTGGGGTATTTTAGCAAGAGATTTTGTGAAGAAAAAAGGATTTTTTTGATAGGGATTGGAGCTTGAATGAATGGAGAAGATGGAAAAGAGAAGAAGGAGAAAAGAAGAAGGGGGAGGAGCTGCTGCGACTCCAGGAGCTGCTGCTACTGCTGAAAAATAAAAAGAAAGGGAGTGAGAATTATGAATGAAAGAAATGAGAATGAGAGAATGCGTAGGAGTGTGAGGGTGTAAGTGAGTGAGGGTTTCAGAAATGAGGGTGAGCTTAGTGGTGCCAAGCCTCCCCTCTCTCTGTTTTCATTAATTGCCAAGCATGCTTGCTCATTCTCATCATGCCCTCTCTCCCCTCAATTTTCTCAACTCAACCCCAAAAGAAACTAATTATTTTTGAATTTTGAAAACTAATAACTTAATTAACTTCATATTATCCTAATGAAATGGGTTAACATACCATGGCTACATAAATATGGTTTATCCCCAAATTAGCCCTAAGTTAACATGCACATATATGTGCAAGCCCAAATTAAATACTAATAAAATATTCATTAATTTTTATAAATTATTTAAAGGTCATTTTGGTAAACTTTTTACTAAAAAACATATTTTTTCTTAGTTAACCACTAAACGCATTCTAAGGTGTTACAGATATATCGATTGAAAAGTTTAACATCGTCGAGATATATATGATATGTGATACGATAATTAGAATCCACATTAATTAGTTTTGTGAAAACTAGTTTGTATTTTGTAAATCTTGCGTTTTAGTCTCTTTTGATCGATTGCTACGGAGTTTCCATTCGGATCAAAACTCCGTCGCAATCTCGTATTGTACACGAATAGTCGCCGGGAAACTCTACTAGATAGCCATACCCCATAGCTTCGACCAAGTGACTTTAAGAGAACTCCAAGGCCAAAAGCATCCAGTCGAGTTCTCGCGGCCACGGTGTTCTGCCTAAATGCACTTCGTTGACGGCATCGGGGTGCGGCAATTTACTAAAGTTCCGGACGGGCATTTGATTATTTAATCGGGAATCTTGTTGAATTACCCGACTTTATATTGAAAAGTGTTTTCAATTCGAGACATAAATGCAAGATTTAAAGGGTTAGGCATGAAATCCGAGATATGAGATATTCCGGGTTTATGATGTCTAAGGATTATGCGGACTCTAATTATTGTAGTTTTTATTTCTTTTTTGCGACCGTAAGTCTAATATGTTGTGTATCCCGATCTCGTTGCTATACATCAACGACATTCGGGATATGCATATTTACTTATGTTGATGACAAGTGATGTTATGTGTTGCTGTGATATGTTATATTGGATCGTCGTGATTGAATAGCCGCGGTTTTTTGCGTGAGATGAGAGTTTTTCTATTTTCATTCGTGTAAAAACTATATGTAATATTCTTTTACTGGGACACTTCCTGGTTGAGGATGATGTCACCGTTGATGTATATTATTTACTTTTGCGCATTAGGATAGACCTAAGGCGGAGACACAAGTATTCGAGTTCTAGAGTCCAGTGGGAGACCATCCCGAGGAGTCGAGACCGGGTCTCCTAACTCTAGAATTAGCAGGGTTACTTGCCGCTCTCGTAGGGGTCTAGGGATGTGGGTTTGGCTATTCATCACGACTGTGGAATCTGTGTTCTTCATTATTGGCTTAATTTAAAACACGGACCACCTAGTATATCCAATATTTCGTATGTTTTTTTTTGCTGCGTGAGTTCTTTGATGTGATCATATAACTTCCTAAGACGAATGCTATATATATATGATATATATAATAAAACTTGCTTATGTTTTGCACCCGCGCTAGTCCATTCCCCGATCTGCCGTTAGTTAAGTAACCTAATGGTGCATGACGGGGCCCCGTGGCGAATGCGGATGGCTTAAGCGTTCGTTCTATTTCGTTTCTTCTGTGATGTTTACGAAACATAAATTATGGGATTTCATTAACGAGATTAATGAAAAGAAAAGAAACCTAAAGTTGTTGTAGAATCAAATATTTCAAAAAGATAGCTGTAGTTATTTCTTTGCATAGCGGTATTCCTTTATGAATATCCAGCACCTCTTTCGATGAGGAAAGAGTCGAGATCCCTTCACCAGGAATGACCTCTTTAGAAAAAGCTAGCAAATGCTACAACCCACTCAGTTTGTTTTGAAAACTATTCGATTTTAAAAGAGGAGATTAAACCACTCCTTTTCAAATCACTCGATTCTACAACGATATCAAGTTCATTACTCTAAAGGTTTTCATAGAAACCTGTCGTAACCCTCCTTCATTTCAGATAAGGACTATTTAGTTTTCGTGCTGCGTTTATTGGCCTCCGTTAAAGCATAGTGTGCAGTAGCTAATTAGTGCTTATCTGCAGCATATGATGCGATTGGATTATGGTGGTCGTACGACTTTGTTGGCCTCCGTCAGGGTCGTGCGGGTGGGTTTAATTCAATCATGAAATGAACGGGTTGAACATGACTAGCGGCCTATGGTTTGTTGGCCTCCGTCAAGGTCATAGGACGTTAGGGTTAAAAATAGATATTGCGAATTTCAAGTGTTGAAATTTGCAATGAGATTGCATATCTACTATGAGATAGTTGGATCCCGATACCCACTGCGAGTGTTACTCTTGGGAGAGTTTTCAAGTGTTACTCTTGGGAGAGTTTTCCACTTTACAATTAGCTGATCCAGTAGGTGTATAAGAAAGGTGTTAACAGGGTTATGCCCCTGCAGAAACGAGGTTATTTAATTATTTCCATGCGAAAGCATAGGGAGAATCCCTCGGAGTACCAATACCTGGCTGGCTGACCGATTGGCAAACTTGTAGGGTGTAATTAATCCCGGATAGTCTTACCTTTTAGGGTTAGAAGGAAGATTTGATAAAAACAGTGGAAGCCATCAAGATTAGATAAGATAATAACCAATCTAATCTTGTAAGAACGCACGCTAAAGTGTTTTCTTCTTTTTCTCTTCAGGTAGCGAGCATGACATGCCTTAATAAAGATAATAATATGGATGTATTGACCGACCCCGCTTATTATACTGTGTAGGAGAACGTTGGTTCCGCTCTATCTTATTACTGTCATAAATCTGAGCAGGGAATAAGGGAATATCAGGATTCACATGCAAACCGAATGAAGAAAGAGCATGATGATGCATCTTCTTCGGGTGTGTTCGTTACTGAGAACTGTTTCTTAGTATGCTCTACGTCCTGGGTATTGGATACCGGATCAGGATCCCACGTTTGTAATATGTTACATGGGTTAAAAAGAAATAGAGAACTGGGAAAGGGTGATAAGTCTCTCGTGGTGGGGAATGGTGTAATTGTTGCAGCCAAATCAGTTGGCGAATATCACCTTGTATTATCAAAAGGTAATACATTGATTCTGAACAACTGCTATTTCGTAACAAAAATGATGTGCAATATAATATCAATTTCTTTATTAGATAAAGAAGGATATAACTGTGTACTAGAGAAAAATTTTATGAACATTTTCTTAAATCAAGTGTTGGTTGGGTTTGATACGTTGTATAACGGCATATATGTTCTAAATCAAACTACAGTTCTAAACATACAGAAAACACACAAGAGGAAAAGTTCGGATATAAACGAATCCTTCTTGTGGCATTATAGACTTGGTCATATCAATGCGACAAGACTAGCGAAGTTGCACAAAGATAGATATTTGAAACCGTTCGAATTTACATCTTATGAAACTTGTCAGTCATATTTTAAAGGTAAGATGACGAAAACTCCATTTACTGGACACGGAGAAAGAGCTAATGAACTCTTGGGACTGATACATAGTAATGTATGCGGTCCTATGTCTAAAAATGCCAGGAATGGTTCCTCATACTTTATTACATTCACTGATGATCTCTCAAGATTCGGATATGTGTTCTTGTTGAAACAAAAATCTGAAGCTTTCAAGAAATTCAAGGAATACCAGTACGAAGTTGAGAACAAGAAGGGAAAAATTATTAAAGTCCTACGATCTGATCGAGAAGGAGAATACTTGAGAACGAAATTCCGAGACTATTTAAAAGATAATGGGATTCTTTCTCAGCTTACTCCTCCGTATACACCACAGCACAATGGAGTTTCGGAGCGGAGAAATCGCACCCTATTAGATATGGTGCGATTTATGATGATTGTTGCCGAGTTACCTATTTCCTTTTGGTGTTATGCACTGGAGACAGCTGCATACCTATTGAATATGGTTCTAACAAAATCCGTGCCTACCACACCATATGAGATATGGAAAGGGAAGAGGCCATGTGTTAATTTTATTACGATATGGGGTTGTCCAGCTTACGTTAAAACGTAAAATCCGGACAAGCTCGAGGCAATGTCAGTTCTGTGCAACTTTATAGGATACCTTAAGCAATCGCGAGGGTATATCTTATACCACACCGAAGAACAAAAGGTGTTTATTTCTCAACATGCCACATGTTTATAAAAGTAATTTCTTGTAAAAGAAATTAGTGATAATGAGGTAGAACTGGAAGATGTTTCAGCTACACAAACTATAACTGATGATTTGGTAGAACCGGATGATTCGATAGTCTGCGACGAACCTCGGCCACTTCAAAGATCTAGTAGAGTTCCTCATCCACGTGAGAGATACTACTGCTTTCTTATTTACGGTGGGACCAAGGATTGCATCATGGAAGATGATGACCAAACTAGTTTCGAGCAGGCCATCATAAGTGGAGACTCTGTGAAATGGATAGATGCAATACGATCTGAGATGGAATCCATATACACCAACAAAGTAAGGACTTTGGAAGTTTCTCCTGAAGGGGTAAAACCCATCGGGAGGAAGTGGATCTTTAAGAAGAAACTTGGTGTAGATGGAAAGGTTGAGACCTTCTAAGCTTGACTTGTTGCAAAAGGTTTTCGTCAATGATCAGGTGTCGATTATAATGAAATCTTTTCTCCAGTGGCTATGCTTAAGTCCATCAGGATCCTATTTGCCATTGTTGGATACCATGAATACGAAATGTGGCAGATGGATGTTAAGATCGCTTTTCTAAATGGTGATTTAAAAGAGAGCATGTACCTGACACAGCCAGAGGGCTTCATAGACAGTGGGTGTAGCGGAAAGGTGTGCATGCTGCTTAAATCAATCTACGGATTAAAGCAGGCATCGCGGAGCTGGAACATCTGTTTTGATATAGCAGTCAAAGAGTTTGAATTCATCAAAAATATAGACGAACCTTGTATATACAAGAAGGTTAGAGAGTAAGGTTGTCTTCCTCGTATTGTACATGGATGACATACTCTTGATATGATATGATGTTCCTATGCTACACTCGGTCAAGCTCTTCTTATCACAAAAGTTCTCCATGAAAGATCTAAGTGATGTCTCTTAAATCCTGGGGATTAAGATCTATAGAGATAGATTTAAGCGGATGTTGGGATTGTTCCAATTTAGGTACATAGACACCATACTAAAGAGGTTTAGTATCGATGATTCTAAGTATGGTAGTTTACCCGCTTGCACAGGAATCACTCTCTCCAAAGAGATGTCTTCTAAGACTGATTTGGAGAGGGCTCGCATGCAAGAGATACCCTATGCTTCTGCAGTTGGGTCAATCGTGTACGCGATGTTATGTACCAGACCGGATGTATCTTACACACTTAGTATAGTAAGTATGTATCAATCAGATCCTGGGGAGAAGCACTTAGTAAAGAGATGTTCTTACTGTAGGGTAAGGGAGAACTCCAGGTGGAGTCCTTTACCGATTCGAGCTTCCAAAGTAATAAGGACTACAGTAAGTCGGTCTCGGGTTTTGTCTTTAGCCTCAATGGAGGGGCGATATGTGGGAAGAGTGAAAGTCTACCCAAGCACAACCATGAGGTTTTAGTAGCATCAAGCATGCCAAATTTTAAATTTTATAGGTGCTAAGTAAGACTAAACAAAATCATAACTAGAAGATTAGGGTTAAACTATGATGATATGAAAACTAAAAAGAAGGAAGATGGTTATACCATCGTAGATCGAGTCCTTCTCTTCTTTAGCTCTGGGTTGTTGTCCACGCGACTCCACTAGGCTCTACTTTGAGTTGAATGAACCTCCTCATAGATTTTCGCGCCGAAGACAATCCACCCGAAGTCCTTCTGGCTCAAGCTACCTCTTCACTAAACTACCTTTAGTGAAGGCAACTCACCACACCAAATTGCTAGTCTAGTGTGGGATGGTGAAGTAAGGGTTTTGAAAGCTCACTTGTATTCTAACAAGCTCAATGATTCACATCACATGTGAGGGTTTTAAGCTTGGAGGTGAGATGAAGAAAGTGTAGAGATTATGAGAGAGTAAGAGCTCAAGAAGAATGGCTATGGCATGAACTCAAGAATGAGCAAGCATGGAATGAAAAAGAATGGCTCCTCACTTATTAAAGCATGGAATAAATTGCAATTCTAAATTGCAACCATGCTTGAATAGTGAGTCAAGGCCAATATAATATGATAAAAACCCATGCCTCAAACCATACCCAAAATATCTCCACACTTTACACCTCATTTTTCTATTTTCTTAAAATAGAAAATCAAGCCATGATTCATATAATATATATATATATATATATATATATATATATATCAAGTATATATATTAACATATATAAATTAATAAAGCAATTAGTGAGCTAAGGATATTAGTTAACATATAATTATATCAAATATAAATATACATCAAATTATAAAATCAACACTTGATTTAATAATCCGGTTATATCACATATGACCGAATAATATCATTTATTTGTTTATCACATTATCAAATCAACAGTTGATTCGATAATCTGGTTATATTACATATAAGCTAACCGATAACAGATAACTGCCAGATTACAATACGGTATCACATACACGTATTTAATCAGGCCGACGCACATATCACATATGTGCCCTACTTCGTTTCTCTTGAACCAGGAAACTTCTGTATGGGACTCTAAAAACTCGTCAATACGCCAGCAGAGGTGATGATCACATCAGTCACCCACAAGCCGTCAGCGGTACTAGCTGGAAGTAACGGCTACCTGGGTATTGAGCGATATGAAGATCAACAAGCAAGCTGGACCATACTCTCCATGAAGCCTATCAGTAACAAAACCGTACAGTCCGGTCTCTTCGTCTGATATGTCACATATCACGTCTAGGGGTGGTAAAAGTCAGACCTCAGTAACGTGATAAGTCATGCAGATGTCCGGCCTATAACGGTTCGAGAAACTACTGATAACTCTTATCAGTAAATCTCAGCAGCAGCCCTGGCCAGGGACTTTCAGTTATAGCCAATCGATCATAGAGCAACATCAACCCTTAATACCGGAAGAGACGAAACCCCTTGTTAGTGTATATGCCCTAGAGGCCATTACTGTATCATACTAGTTTGTATATTACTTAATGGAAGCTTGGGATATTCACCTTGTATATACAATCTTGCTCAAAATAGTAGTATGCTACTTGGTTTGTTTCTACTTCAATGTGTACATGTGTTTATTTTAATATATCGCCTATGCACATTAGTGGAGCCCTTAGGATCTTTGCTTGATTACCAGCGTTGTGATGGCAGTCACACTAGTGGGGGCTGGTTAATCTATAAGCACATCCTTATGCAGGTCCCTAGTCGCAGGACTATTGAGACAGGGCATCGATACTCCGGAGTAGACTAGCGCATGCGCTTCTCATCCCAGAGCGGGAGATGGTCTGTCCCACAGCCATCAGTACGTCGTACTGGAGATAGTATGCGGGTGCTCGTTGGGTTACGAGTACACTGGACAGGACTCGTCGGGAACTGACCGGTTGGTATTATACCTATCGTCAGTTATCAGTTCCCAGGTGACATGAGTACAGCTTAGTCCGCTGACTTGACACTATCACTTTGCCTCGAGTGTGTTCCCACTGTACTTTGATTACTACCCTACTACGGCTCAAAGGAGTCATGCAAACAGGTAGTAGTTGGGTGCAGTCCCGAAGCACTTGGAGGCAGTGACGGTTAGACAGGATTCGTCTCTCCCGGTATTGGGGGTTGACATCGCGCTGTGTCTAGGAGAGCCATTACACGAGTAGTCCCTGGCCAGGGCAAGCGAGATATACTGGTAGGCTTCCAGTGTTATCTCAGGGTGTATTGGGCTTCACTCCGACACGAATTGTACCGTTATTAGGGGACTGACGTTTACCGCCCCTTAGGCCCGCCATGCGATGTATCAGTCGAACAGACCGGACTGTACGGAGACTGTCACAATCAGGCTCAGTAGGAGTTCAGATGGGTTTCACCTCGTCAGTCTTCTTGTCGGCATCTACCTGGGGACCGTTACACACAGCTAGTGCCGCTTGCGGTCTGTGGTTAAACCCACTGCCATCGTAATGTCGAGTCTTTAGAGTCCCACACAGAAAGCTATTCGCCTTTAGGCAAAAGAGTAGAGGTCGCATGGTTTTGCGACAGGTCGCATGGTTTTGCGACAGGGTTCAGTCACATCCGTGCACTTGTGCACGTTTAGTGTCCGGACAGTTTACACTAGCGGGCTTTGGTTTAAGCCAGATCCTAGTGTAGGTATTGGGATTGGTTTTATCCAGTTTGTATTCGTGTTCCTCGGAACGCGGATGCTGGTGTGTATGCACAGTTGACGGAGAGACAGAGGCAGAGGATTCTCATTAGGGTTGTTGACCGTTGACTGTTGACTATTGACTTTTTGCTCAACCCTAATGAGAATATGATATATGATTAACAATAATATTAATTAAGTATTGTGGTGACATGGTTGTTGAGGGGTTGACTTTGTTGACTTGTTGAATTTGTTGACCGGTTGACTAGGTTGGACTATTTGACCATAATGATGACAATGTCTATCATTTCATGGCAAAGACTTTTCACTTTCTTGTTCTCTTGTGCAATATGGGTGCATGAAATGATATAGCCATTTTGACTTAAACCATTTACACAATACTTGATTACTATTTTTGTGATGATGGTTTTGGATTATGAGAGCCAAGTGAGAAAAGTCTTTCTCATTCTATCATTTTCATTCTCTCTCTTGTGTTCTTGAGCTCTCATCTTCTTCCTCTTGCTCTCCCTCTTTTTAGTCTATGGTTCACTTGTCTCATATGTTGAGAACCAAGAACCATAGAGAAAATCCCTACACACTCTTCGCTACTCACTCTAGTTCATAAGGTTTAGCAAACCAAGTGAACTAGTTTTCTTCAAAGACCGAAGAAGAAGCCAAAGGTAGAAGCTTTCAGGTGGATCGATCTTCGGCGCAAAGAGACGACGGGGTGAAGCCGATCCGGACAACCATCGAGGCATGAAGACGAAGGAGTTCAAGAAAGAAAGGTATAACCCCCTAACAGAGTAGTTAACAACTCCTAATTAGGTTGTTAGTTAGATGTTTAACAAAGATCCAGTTTTGAGTCCATGTTACCACCTCTAGAAAATTGTTTTTCACCAAATTCCGCATGCCCGAAAGTACCGGGAGAGGTAGCATGGACTTACAGTGGTATCAGATCTTAGTTAAACTCTATCTAACATGTTAGCATAGTAGCTAGAAATTCGATCGGAGAAAAAGTCCCGAAATAAACCCGAAAATTCAAAGTTGCTGTCGATTTTTAAAGTTCTGTAAAATTGATAAATTTCATCTTAAAAATCGGCTCAGGGTTTTTATTAAATACCCACGAAATTTGGTCCCACGAACCGGTCAAAGCGCCGCAGAAACGCGGCGGGAGCACGCTCCCGCCGCGGTTCCGCGGCCGAGTTGACTCGGCCGAGGTCCAAATTTTGTGCAGTGTTATTCTGGGGTTGTTTTGGGATTTTTGGAATATGTATTTTCTGCCCAGATTTTCCAGAACGAAAATTTTGTGTTTGGGGCCTGAAAATCCGTATTTTTGATCGAACTTCTAAAAGACTTAAGTTGACGGGTTTTTCTGTGATGTGATATTTGTATTGAACGTCTGCTAATCGCTATATGTCGATTAGTGGGGGTTATACAAATCTGTGATCTGTAATGTTATTGGAATGTGTATATGAATTCATTGGATTGTCGTGGGTGAATAGCCGGGGGGTTGTGAGACGAGAGTTTTCTTTTCTTTCAATTCATGTAAATTTGTAAATTGATGTAATAATTATTTGTAGGGCCGCACAACCGGGTCGGGGTTGTAGCCGTCATTGTATAATTTCTTTTTACTGTTTTTGCTCCTAGGATAGACCCATGGAGGGGGTGCACGAACTACCGGGTATGCCGAAGTGCCGAGTGGCCTACTCACGGAGATGAGGGAGGTTGCTTCGCTTCGGGTACTTGGCGGGTAGTTTGCCGCGCCCGTAGGGGTCTTCGGTGGGGTATTGGCTATTCACCGCGACCGTGTAATCCGCTTTTCGTTACAGGCTCATACGAATTGCGGGTTCCTAGTATATCCAATGTGTTCATCTGTGATCTGAAATGTCTATCATTGCAATATATCTATATATGATATTATTTAGGCGTTGCTTATGTTTTACAGCCGCGCTAGCCCAGCCCCCGCTCTGTCGTTAGTTAAGTAACCTAACGGGTAATGACGGGGCCCCGTGGCGAATGCGAATGGCATAAGCGTACGTCATATTTTGGTTGTTTTCTGTAATGGTAGGATTAAATGATGGGACGCATTAAAAGAACTAATGCAAGAATATCACGCATTAAAAGAACTAATGCAAGAAAATAAACCAAATTAAAATTGTTGGAACACTTTCGGAAAACCACTCGGTTCTTTTCAAAACTAATTTTTAAATGCGGAGCTTGAGCCACTCCTTTTGAAAGCTATCTCGTTCCATCGATTATATCAAGTTCACTACGTTCACCGTTTTGCCAAAACCATTCGTAGCCCTCCGTCGTTTCACATGAATAGTCAATAGTTTTCAAGCTGTGTATGTTGGCCAAAGTCAAGGCATAGTGATTGGTAGCTATTGGGTATTCATATGTAGCATAGATAGATGCGTTGGTTTGGGACAGTCGTACTGCCATTTTGGCCAAAGTCAAGGGTAGGTACGGATGGTTCCAAATTAACCTGGAGAATGACGGGTAGAACTTGACATGTGACTTATGATATTTTGGCCAAAGTCAAGGTCATAAGAGCATGGGGCAAAAATCCACATCGGGAGTTTCAAAAGAACTGAAACTTGCTAGTATTGCATACCATTTGGAGTGTGATGATTCTGGTAGGATTCCTTCAGTTTCGTCACGCGATGATATTTGGATCCCGATCCTACTGTGAGTATATGCTACTCCTCGGGAAATTTCTCACTTAACGATCAGTGCTATAAACCAAGTAGGTGTCTAGAAAGGTGTTAGCGGGGCTACGCCCCCAGGGAAAAGAGGTTATTTAATTAAGAAACTTCGCGAAAGCGTTGGAAAACCTCCCTCGAAGTACCGATACTGGCCTGGCTGAACGGTTAAGCAAGTATTGTACGGTGAGATTGATCCTGACTAATTCTTCCTTTTTGGTTTGAGGAGGGATTCGAGAAACAGTGGGAGCCATCCTGTTTAGACAAACTAAAAACCATTCTAAACTTGCAAGAGCATCATGCTGAGTGTTTCTTCTCTTTCCTAATTGCAGCGACCAATCGACATGACTGGACTTAAGTTACTTCTAGATAAAAACATACTGACAGGGCCAAACGACAAAGATTGGCTCATGAATGTCAAGATGGCAATCACTTACGACAAGCTGGGGTATCTTCTTACCACCAAAGCTCCCCCTGTCCCAGGTCCCAAAACCAGCGTCGCGGATAAGGAAATCCGTAAGACCTGGGAACTAGATTGCGCGAAGGCCAAGTGCCTCGTGCTTGCCTCTATGGACAACGAACATCAGAGGAGGCACGAGAATATGGACCTCGAATCCATATTTCTCCATACAAAAGAACTGTATGGAGAGCAGTCTCGTATCGCAAGATACGAAGTGTCGAAGAAGTTATTTTCGGCAAGGTTGGCCGTCGGATCATCGGTAGCGGAACACGTGCTTAAGATGATTTGCTACATAGAAGAGCTCGCGGACCTTAGGACCACGTTGGAGAATGAGCTCTATACGGACTTGATTCTCCAGTCCCTTCCTTCCACTTACGCCCAGTTTATCCTGAACTTCAACTTACAAGAAAAGGAAGTTGAACTTTCAGAACTCCTCAACATGCTGAGGAGCGCAGAGGGCACCCTACAGAAAGGTAGGGAAACATCCACTTTGTTTGTAGGAGGATCTTCCTCTTCTAGGTCTAAGGCGAAAGCCAAGGGAATGAAGAAGAAAGCCCCCGCCAAACCAAGGGGCGGTGTTAGTAAAGTGGATACGAAAGGAAAGGCAAAAGCAACAAAGAAAGTGGGAAAGCTTGTAGATAAGGAAGAATGCTTCTATTGTCATAAGAAGGGACACTGGAAAAATGATTGCAGGGCTTGGAAGGCCAGAACACAGGATCTGAAGCAGGTTGCGGCTTCAGCTTCAGGTGTGTATGTTATTGAAAACTGTCTTTCAATAAACTCTACTTCCTGGGTATTGGATACCGGATCAGGATCTCATATCTGTAATTCTTTACAGGCGTTGAGAAATCGTAGGGTTTTGAAGGCAGGTGACTTGACCCTCAAAGTTGCAAACGGAGCTAGCATGGATGCTAAGGCCGTGGGGGACTATCACCTGGGGTTGTCAGATGGACACGTTTTGGTTTTGCGTAATTGCTATTTTCTACCCAACGCAACTTGTAATATCATTTCTATATCTTTGACTTCTAAAGAAAGTTATGAATTTTCGTTTGTAAGTAATGTTGTAAACATTCACCTTAATAAAGTTCTGATTGGGTCAGGTACATTAAGCAATGGTATATACGTATTAAACCATCCGCAGATTTTCAATGTCCAGAATACACACAAAAGAAAGTCTCCGGAAATCAATCAGATTTTCTTATGGCATTGTAGACTGGGTCACATCAATGAGAGAAGGTTGACGAAGTTACATACAGAAGGATATTTGAATCCGTTCGAATATCAATCGTATGCCACTTGTCAATCCTGTCTCAAAGGAAAGATGACAAAGACTCCGTTCACTGGACACGGAGTAAGAGCGAGCGAGCTCTTGGGACTCGTACACAGCGATGTGTGCGGTCCAATGTCTACACATGCGTGAAGCGGTTATTCTTACTTCATTACGTTTACGGATGACTTTTCAAGGTACGGTTATGTATTCTTAATGAAACATAAGTCCGAAGCCTTTGGAAAATTCCAGGAATATAAGAATGAAGTAGAAAAACAAACCGGCAAAAGTATCAAGATTCTAAGATCGGATCGAGGTGGAGAATACTTAAGTGCCGAGTTCCTGGACTATTTAAAAGAGAACGGAATTCTCTCTCAGCTTACTCCTCCATACACTCCGCAACATAACGGTGTATCGGAGTGACGAAACCGAACCCTATTGGATATGGTACGGTCAATGATGAGTAACGCTGAGTTACCGCGATCATTCTGGGGGTATGCGCTAGAATCAGCTGCATACCTTTTCAACCGAGTTCCCACTAAGACTGTGCTTACTACACCATATGAGATGTGGTGTGGGAAGAGACCCTATCTTAATCACATTAAGACATGGGGAAGTCTATCTTTTGTCAAAAAGTAGCATGCGGACAAGCTCGAGGCACGCTCAGTACAGTGCAAGTTCGTGGGATATCCAAAGAACTCCAAGGGATATTTCTTCTATTGCGAAGAGGAACAAAAGGTTTTTGTTTCTCGTCATGCCCATTTTCTAGAACACCAGTTCTTAGAAAAGGAAATTAGTGGGAGCGCAGTAGAACTGGAAGAAATTCCAGAACCACGAGCTATTACTGAAAGCTTAGTGGAACCAGAGGGTTCAAAAGAACAGGACATTCCTACGCCACTCCGCAGGAGTAGTAAGCAGTCTCATCCGCCCGAGAGATACTACGGTTTTCTCATAGATGGGGATAGAGAGGATTGCATCATAGATTATGATGAGCCTACTACCTTCCAGCAGGCCGTTCAGAGCGTTGACTCGGTAAAATGGCTGGATGCAATGCGGACCGAAATGGAGTCCATGTACACCAACAAAGTATGGACGTTGGACATTGCTCCAGACGGGGTAAAACCCGTAGGATACAAGTGGATCTTCAAAAGGAAGATTGGTGTAGATGGACAGGTTGAGACCTATAAAGCTAGACTTGTTGCAAAGGGTTTCCGTCAAAGACCTGGCTTGGACTATGACGAAACCTTTTCTCCAGTGGCTATGCTGAAATCCATTCGGATCCTTCTTGCCATTGCTGCCTTCCACGATTATGAGATCTGGCAAATGGACGTAAAGACCGCTTTTCTAAATGGAAATTTAGAGGAGTGTGTCTATATGGACCAACCAGAGGGTTTCATTCAGAGTGGGAGCAGCGGAAAGGTGTGCAAGTTGCTTAAGTCCATCTATGGACTATAGCAGGCATCGCGAAGTTGGAACATCTGTTTTGATGAGACGGTCAAGGAATTTGGCTTTATCAAAAATCCAGATGAACCATGCAACTATAGTAGATTTGTAGCGAGAACTGTAGTATTCCTCGTTTTATACATGGATGACATTCTCTTAATAGGAAATGACATTCCTATGCTACAATCTGTCAAGGGGTTCTTGTCACACAGGTTCTCCATGAAAGACCTGGGTGATGCCTCATACATCCTGGGGATCCGGATCCATCATGATAGATCCAAGAGGATATTAGGACTTTCACAGTCCAGGTACATCGACACCATACTGAAAAGATGCAGTATGGAAGATTCCAAGCGCGGTAACCTACCGGCTTGTCACGGGATCACCCTTTCTAAAGAGATGTCTCCCAAGACTGATTTGGAGAGGGATCGCATGTCTATTATACCCTACGCTTCTGCGGTAGGCTCTCTAATGTATGCGATGTTGTGTACCAGACCGAATGTAGCTTATGCACTAAGTGTGGTAAGCCGGTATCAGTCGAACCCTGGAGAGAAACACTGGATAGCGGTAAAGAACATTCTCAAGTACCTGAGAAGGACTAAGGAGATGTTCTTGGTGTATGGCGGAAAAGACCTCCAGATCGAGGCCTTTGCTGACTCCAGCTTCCAGAGTGACAAGGATAATTCCAAGTCCATGTCGGGTTTTGTCTTTACCCTCAATGGAGGGGCGGTGTGTTGGAAGAGTTCCAAACAGGAAACCGTTGCAGACTCGACGATGGAAGCGGAATACATCGCTGCATCTGATGCCGCAAAAGAAGCTGTCTGGATGAGGAAGTTCTTGAAAGAACTTCAGGTGGTTCCGTCCATTGTTGATCCAATACCTCTGTATTGCGACAACAACGGGGCTATAGCTTTAGCGAAGGAACCCAGGTCCCATCAGAGATCCTGACACATCTTGAGGCGGTATCACCTGATCAGGGAGATCGTGGATCGCCAGGAGATCGAGGTTCGGAGGGTTGCTTCAGAAGATAACACTGCAGATCCATTCACCAAGGCCTTGCCCCAGACTCAGTTCGAGCGGCTGATCGAGATGATAGGTCTTCGATACGCTAGTACATGGCCTTAGTACAAGTGGCAGATTGTTAGTGTATATGCCCTAGAGGCCATTACTGTATCATACTAGTTTGTATATTACTTAATGGAAGCTTGGGATATTCACCTTGTATATACAATCTTGCTCAAAATAGTAGTATGTTACTTGGTTTGTTTCTACTTCAATATGTACATGTGTTTATTTTAGTATATCTCCTATGCACATTAGTGGAGCCCTTAGAATCTTTGCTTGATTACCAGCGTTGTGATGGCAGTCACACTAGTGGGGGCTGGGTAATCTATAAGCACATCCTTATGCAGGTCTCTAGTTGCAGGACTATCGAGACAGGGCATCGATACTCCGGAGTAGACTAGCGCATGCGCTTCTCATCCCAGAGTGGGAGATGGTCTGTCCCACAGCCATCAGTACGTCGTACTGGAGATAGTATGCGGGTGCTCGTTGGGTTACGAGTACACTGGACAGGACTCGTCAGGAACTGACCGGTTGGTATTATACCTATCGTCAGTTATCAGTTCCTAGGTGACATAAGTACAGCTTAGTCCGCTGACTTGACACGATCACTTCACCTCGAGTGTGTTCCTACTGTACTTTGATTACTACCCTACCACGGCTCAAAGGAGTCCTGTAAACAGGTAGTAGTTGGGTGCAGTCCCGAAGCACTTGGAGGCAGTGACGGTTAGATAGGATTCGTCTCTCCCGGTATTGGGGGTTGACATCGCGCTGTGTCTAGGAGAGCCATTACACGAGTAGTCCCTGGCCAGGGCAAGCGAGATATACTGGTAGGCTTCCAGTGTTATCTCAGGGTGTATTGGGCTTCACTCCAACACGACTTGTACCGCTATTAGGGGACTGACGTTTACCGCCCCCTAGGCCCGCCATGCGATGTATCAGACGAACAGACCGGACTGTACGGAGACTGTCACATTCAGGCTCAGTAGGAGTTCAGATGGGTTTCACCTCGTCAGTCTTCTTGTCGGCATCTACCTGGAGACCGTTACGCACAGCTAGTGCCGCTTGCGGTCTGTGGTTAAACCCACTGCCAGCGTAATGTCGAGTCTTTAGAGTCCCACACAGAAAGCTATTCGCCTTTAGGCAAAAGAGTAGAGGTCGCATGGTTTTGCGACAGGGTCCAGTCACATCCGTGCACTTGTGCACGTTTAGTGTCCGGACAGTTTACACTACCGGGCTTTGGTTTAAGCCAGATCCTAGTGTAGGTATTGGGATTGGTTTTATCCAGTTTGTATTCGTGTTCCTCGGAACGCGGATGCGGGTGTGTATGCACAGTTGACGAAGAGACAGAGGCAGGGGTTCTCATTAGGGTTGTTGACCGTTGACTGTTGACTATTGACTTTTTGGTCAACCCTAATGAGAATATGATATATGATTAACAATAATATTAATTAAGTATTGTGGTGACATGGTTGTTGAGGGATTGACTTTGTTGACTTGTTGACTTTGTTGACCGGTTGACTAGGTTGGACTAGTTGACCATCATGATGACAATGGCTATCATTTCATGGCAAAGACTTTTCACTTGCTTGTTCTCTTGTGCAATATGAGTGCATGAAATGATATAGCCATTTTGACTTAAACCATTTACACAATACTTGATTACTATTTTTGTGATGATGGTTTTGGATTATGAGAGCCAAGTGAGAAAAGTCTTTCTCATTCTATCATTTTCATTCTCTCTTTTATGTTCTTGAGCTCTCATCTTCTTCCTCTTGATCTCCTTCTCTTTAGTCTATGGTTCACTTGTCTCATGTGTTGAGAACCAAAAACCATAGAGAAAATCCCTACACACTCTTCTCTACTCACTCTAGTTCATAAGGTTTAGCAAACCAAGTGAACTAGTTTTCTTCAAAGACCGAAGAAGAAGCCAAAGGTAGAAGCTTTCAGGTGGATCGATCTTCGGCGCTAGGAGACGACGGGATGAAGCCGATCCGGACAACCATCGAGGCTTGAAGACGAAGGAGTTCAAGAAAGAAAGGTATAACCCCCTAACCGAGTAGTTAACAACTCCTAATTTGGTTGTTAGTTAGATGTTTAACAAAGATCCGGTTTTGAGTCCATGTTACCACCTCTAGAAAATTGTTTTTCACCAAATTCCGCATGCCCGAAAGTACCGGGAGAGGTAGCATGGACTTACACCCCTCCTATCACTCATTGCCTCCATGTGACTCGGGACTGTACCCAAAATCCACCTGTTTGCACGTTTCCTTTGAGCGTGGTAAGGAGGAAATCAAAGTACAGTAGGAGCCATACATGACTCTATGATGATCTCGGGTCTACAGACTAACCTGTACCAATGTCACAGAGGACTGCTTTCTGACGATAAGTATACTACCAACTAGGAGTCCTCGGAGAGTCATATTCGGTGTACCCATTCCCCAATGAGCACCTGTGTACAATCTTTGATGTCACACACCAAATGTTGTGGGATCAACCATAGCCCTCTAAGGGATAAGAAATGTACACACTAATCTACTCTTGAATATCGATGCCCTAGTCTCGATATCCCCTCTACTAGGAACAGATTAAAGGATGTACTTTCCTTTATTTCTCAAGGATTGGATTAATATGTGCTTGCTAGAAACAAGTGCAGAAGCAACATCTGGTTTGGTACAAGATAATGCATGATTGACTCAATTGCATAAGCAAATGATATGTCATTCTTGTCAGTCCATTTCCTCATCAGTCTAAAAGACATCTCTTTAGATATGGTGACTCCATTACCTGCGGGTAGACTACCACGCCAGGAGTCATCCATTCTAAACTGCTTTAGAATGGTGTCCAAATACTCGAATTGGGACACTTCGCAAATCTAGATCTAAAACCATTGATCTAGTCACCAGAATTCATGATATTTTATCTAAATTCTCTATGGTAAAAACACCTGTGACTACCAAAGTTTGACCGATTATAGTATATGAACATCACTTCTTATCAAGAGTATGTGATCCAAATCACATAACATAACTCTCTACATCCTTCTTACTAGATTCATCTATTGTTTTGATGAAGTCAATCACCTTGACTGTCACATCAAAATAGACGATTCGTCTCCTCTATGCATGCTTTAGTCTACAAATAGACATAAGCAACTTGCACACCTTCCGCTGCTCCTACTGACTACTATAACCCTCTGGCAGAGTCATATAAACGTGCAGTTCCAAATTCCCATTTAGAAAGATGTTGTAGTCATCCACCTGCCAGATATCATAGTCTAGAGCAGCAGCAATGCCAAATCATATCCGTATGGAGTTTAGCGTAGACACTGAAGTGAAAGTCCCATCACAATCCACAACGGGTATTTTATGAGAATCTTTACAACAAGTCTAGCCTTATTAGGTTGATAACTGTCCACCTAGACAGATCTTAAAAGATCTATATGCTCCTAATGGATTTTATCCCTTCTGGAGCTCCAAACAAAATCCAAAATTCATAATTTGCTGAAGTGCGTGGAGTCCAACTTGGATATAGAGCATCTGGTCATCTGGTTTTAGTTATATCTATGCCCTAGAGACCATTATTATACATGTGATGTATATTATAGTGGATGTTTGGATATATATAGAGAGGACTTTCTTGCTCGACATGATAGTATGCTATCTGGTTGCTCTTTGCCTTAACATGTTAATTTGTATAAGTGATGCTGTCTTGCTCTGACATGTTAATAAAGCCCTTAGGTTCTGTACTTGACTACCAGGACTATGATGCAGAACATATTAGTGGGGCCAATGGTAGTCCACAAGTACACCCTATAATTGTTCCTAGTCAAGGGTGTATCGAGAGAGGGCATCGATATTCCAGAGTAGACTAGTGTATACGCTTCTTGACCTATATGATGGGCGATGGATGATCCCACATCCATTGGTGTTTGACATCAGAGAAGGTGTACGGGTGTTCAGTGGAGACTGGGTACAACGGACTTGCCGAGAACTCATAGATGGTATTATACCTAACACGAGATAGCAGTTCTCTGGTGACACTGGTATAAGTTAGTCTGTCGACCCGAGATCGTCGTAGAGTCCTATGTGTCTCCCACTGTGCTTTGATTTCCACCCTACTACGGCTCTACTGAGTCGTGTAAAACGGTGGTCTTTGGGTACAGTCCCGAGTCACATGGAGGCAATAAGAGATAGGAGGGGATTCGTCTCTCCCGGTATTGGGGGTTGATGTTGCGCTATGCTCGATTGGCCATAACATGAAATCTCTGGCCAGGGTTGTTGAGATTTTCTGGTTAGTGTTACCAGTAGTTTCTCAAACCGTTATCGGCCTTGCATCGGCATGACATATCAGGCTATTAGGGTCTGACGATATACTACCCTCAGGCTGTTGATATGCGACATATCAGACGAAGAGACCGGACTATACGGTAGTGTTACTAATTGATTCGTAGGAGTATGAGCAGGCTTGCTTGTTGATCTTCTGATCGCTTAATACCCGGGTTGCCGTTACATTTAGCAGACCGCTTGCGGCTTGTGGGTGTTTGATGTGATCATCACCTACTTCCGGCGTATTGATGAGTCTTTAGAGTCCTACACAGAGGTTTCCTGGTTCATGCGAAACGAAGTAGGAGCACATATGTGATATGTGCGGGACCGAGATTAATGCGCGTGTGTGATACCGCATTCTATTCTCTCGATATGTGATAACGGTCGGTTATATGAGATATAGCCGGGCTGTCGAATCAAGTGTTGATTCGACAAGTTGTTACATTTGATATTAGTCAGTTGTATGTGATATAGCCGGATTATTTAATAAAGTGTTGATTTAAAAATTTAATGTATAATTATATATTTAATATATTGAATTACATTAACTAATATTAGGTCACTTAAACATTTCTTTTTCTCACTTGTGTGCATAAAGTATATATGTGATATATATTAATGTACAAATTTTGTGTCATGCTTGATGCCATATGTGACATGGGTGTATGAGACTTACACCATACTTATAATAATGTGAGGGTTTTATTTATTTAAATTATCAAAATTAATGGTAATTAGTCATATGGTTGAAGCTTGTAGAATCATTGACCATGTCCACTAATTCTACTTTACCTGTAGATATTTATTAACCTAACCATTATTGTTAGCCATGGTTTATTCTCTACAAAAGTTAGTGTATGACACTAACTCACCCATGGTTGCTATTCTCACCTCATGAATTCATTCGCATCTCCATCTTCATCTTCTTGTTCATTGAGAAAAAGCTTGCTAGCTTTTTTCTAAGTGAGAAAATATTGTGAGAAAATTAAATCTAAAGTGAGCCCATTTCCTACTTCATCATCCTATACTATATTAGCCATTTAGTTTAGGGTGTTTGCTTCACTAATCTACCATTAGTGACGAGATAGCATGAGCTTGAGTCTCCTCGACGTAGATCATCTTCGGCCTCGAAGACATCGAGCAAGCATGATCATTTCTTCATGCGAACCCTTACTAGATTTCGGGTGTTCACTACTTAGAGCGAAGGGACTACTACACGGACCTTTAGAAGTGAAGGACCGTTCTACAAAGGTTGTAATCCTCATTCACTTAGATGTAAAGTTGTTTGCATGTATGCTTGTCTAAATCTCTAATTTAGATTCTAGGGTTAGGGTTCTTTAGAACGGAAATTTTTGAAAACGACATGGATGATGCCTCCCAAAACCTTGCTGTTGTGATATGTAACCCTACAGTGGTATCAGAGACAAGCTAGAGCATTAGGAAATGTCTAAACGAAGTTAGAAGTCCGATCGACCCCCGAAAACCCAACTTTTGACCCCTCTTTGGAAAATTTTCCAAAAGTTCAAATTTTTTAGGTTATAAATACTTTAAAAATCATGCAGGTAATTCTATGGACCCATCTGAAGAATGAGTCCCTAACTCATCTAAGTGACCGCGGAACCGCGGCCAAAACATTGTTTTGGCGGCGGTTCCGCGGCGCCACTTGAGAGGCTTGGGACGGACCTTCAGCTGCAGGTCTATAGGCACTGTGGTATAGTTCTAGATACTTTTAACAGGGCTCAAGTGTTGAGCTTTCTGAGAAATTTTAGGAATTCGTTAATTCGTTCGAAACGTTTAATATCGTCTAGCTATCTGTGATTGTGATACAATACTTAGAATCCATAATAATTAGTTATGTGATAACTAGTTTGAATTTTATAAATCTAGAAATTTAGTCTCATTTGATCGGTTGCCACAGAATTTTGATATGGATCAAAAGTCCGTCGCAATCACGTAGCGTACGCGGATACTCGCCGGGTAACCTTACTAGATAGCCACGCCATATAGCCCTGACCAAGTGACTGTAGGAGATCCTCGTTGCCTGAAGCATCCATTAGGGTATTCGCGGCCGCGGTGTTCCGCCTAAGTGCACTTCGTCGACGGCATCGGGGGTGCGGCCGTCTGCTAAAAGTTTCCGACGAGCATTCGATCAGGTTATCGGGAATCTAGTTGAATTACCCGACTGTTTATTGGAAAGTGTTTTCAATATCGAGACTAAAATGCGGGGTTTATAATTGTTAGGCATGTTATGTCTAAGGAATTCATTTGGTTGGGCATGAAATTCAAAGTTTGTGATACATTGGGTTTATGATGTCTAAGGTGCTTACGAATTCCAATTGTTGTAGTTTTTCATTTTCTTTTCTGCGACCGTAAGTGTAATCTGTAGTATATCACCGGTTTTTAGTTGCTATATGTCAACGACAATTGGGATACGCATATTTACTTACGTTGATGACATGTAATGTTATGTGTTGCTATGATATGTTATATTGGATCGTCGTGTTTTGAATAGCCAGGGGTTTTATATGAGATGGGAGTTTTTTCATTTTCATTCATGTAAAAAAACTTGTATTTAATATTCTTTTATTGGGGCACTTACGGGTGGAGGATGATATCACCATTGATGTATATTATTTACTTTTTCGCATTAGGATAGACCTAAGGCGGGGAGCACAAGTAACCGGGTTCTAAGGTCCAGTGGAAGACCATCTCGAGGAGTCGAGACTGGGTCTCCTAACTCTAGAATTGGTAGGGTTGCTTACCGCTCTCGTAAGGGTCTAGGGATGTGGGTTTGGCTAATCATCACGTCCGTGGAATTCGTGTTTTATACTGGCTTAATTAAAACACAGAATTCCTAGTATATGAATTCTTAGTATATGTTCTTCTTCTGTTGATATTTGGTGATGTGATCACTTGTTATTCTGAGACGAATGCTTATATTATATATATGATATATAATAAATATTGCCATTTTCATTTCTCCTGTGATGCTTGGGAAGCATAATTTGATAGGACTTCATTAATGAGCTTACTGAAATAAAAGAAAGCTAAAGATGTTGTAGAAACTTGTTTTAAAAACTGGTAGCTTTAGTTCTAGCTTTGCATAGCGGTATTCCTTGTAGAATATTCAGCACCTTATTCAATAAGGAAAGAGCCGAGAACACTTCACCGGGAGTGACCTCTTTATCGAAACTGGCAGATGCTACAACATACTCGGCATTGTCTTTTGATTGCTTTTTAGTTCATGCTTTGCATAGTGGTATTCCTTGTAGAATATCCAGCACCTCATTCGATGAGGAAAGAGCCTAGATCCCTTCACCGGGAGTGACCTCTTTAGAAAAACTAGTAAAAGCCTCAAAAACACTCCTTTTCAAAATCACTCGATTCTACAACGATATCAAGTTCAAAGCATTAAAGGTTTTTCATAAAAACCATCCGCAGACCCTCCGTCATTTTAGGAAGTAGAGTACATAGTATTCGTGATGCGTATGTTGACTATAGCCAAGGTGTAGTGTACGGTAGCTAAGTGATGTCTTCATACATAGCATATGATGCGATTAATTAGGACAGTCACATGATTACATTGACCATAGCCAAGGGTCATGTGGATGGATCTAATTAATCATGAAATGACGGGTAGAACATGACTATGACTTATGTTATGTTTACCATAGCCAAGTTCATAAGTACTAGGGGTAAAAACCATTATCGGGAGTTTCAAGCGTTGAAATTTGTAATGAGATTGCATACCTTCTATGAGATAGTTGGATCCCGATACCCAATGCGTGTAATTGTTAATCCTGGGAGAGTTTTGCACATTACAATTAGCCGATCAAGTAGGTGTCTAGAAAGGTGTCAACGGAGTTACGCCCCTGGGAGAAGGAGGTTTATTTTAATAAGGTTCGTGCGAAAGCACGGGGAACCTCCCTCAAAGTACCGACACGGGCCTGGCCGAAAGATTGGCGAACTTGTAGGGTGTAATTAATCCCGGCTAGTCTTACCATTTTGGGTTTGAAGGAAGATTTGATAAAAACAGTGGAAGCTATCCTGATTAGATAAAATAATAACCAATCTAATCTTGTAAAGAACGCACGCAGAGTGTTTTCTTCTTTCTCCCTCCTGGTAGCGACCATGTCACGCCTTAATCAAGAAATTAATATGGTTGCATTGATCGAACCTGCTTATTATACTGTGCTAGGGAACATTGGTTCCGCTCTATGTTATAATATTTATAAGTTCGAGCAGGAAATAGGGGAATATCCGGATTGCCATGCCACTCATTCGAAAAAAGTGCATGTTGATGCATCTTCTTTGGGTGTGTTCATTACCAAGAACTGTTTCTCAGTATTCTCTGCGTCCTGGGTATATGATACCGAAACAGGATCATGCATATGCAATAGTTAGATGGGCTACAGAAAGTTAGAGAACTGGGAATGGGTGATATGTCTCTAAGTGTAGAGAATGGTGCAATTGTTGCAGCCAAATCAGTTGGCGGATATCACCTTGTATTACCAAATGGTAAATACATTGATTCTGAACAAATGTTATTAAATTCCGAACCTGATATACAACATTACATCAGTTTATTTATTAAGTTAAAGAAGGATATAATTATGTATTGCTGGATAATGTTGTGATCATTTTACTGGATCAAGATTTGATTGGATCAGGCACGTTATATAATAGCAAATACGTTCTAAATCAAACCACGGTTCCAAGTATCTAGAACACACACAAGAGGAGTAGTTCAGAGATGAACGAATCCTTCTTGTGGTATTGTAGACTAGGTCTTATCAATGCGACGCGACCAGCTAAGTTATATAAGGATGAATATGAGAATCTGTTCGAATTTTCATCTTATGATACTTGCGACTCTTGTCTCAAAGATAAAATGACCAGTACTCCGTTTACTGGAAACAGAGAAAGAGTTAATGAACTCTTGGTATGGATACATGATGATGTATACGGTTTTATGTCTACAAATGCCAAGGTTGGTTCTTTGTACTTCATTATATTCACTGATCTTCTCTCAGGATTAAGACATATGTTCCTTTTGGAACACAAGTCTGAAACTTTTGAGAAATTCAAGAAATATAAGTTTGAAGTTAAGAACCAGATGGGTAGAAGTATTAAAGTCCTTCAATGTGATCGAGGAGGAGAATTCTTGGGCATGGTGTTCCTGAATTTTCTAAACGGAGAATAGGATTCTCTCTCAGGTTACTCCTTCGTATACACCACGGCACAACGGTGTATCGAGGCGGAGGTATCGCACCCTATGAGATATGGCACGCTCTATGATGAGTACTACTGAGTTACCTGTTTCCTTTTGGGGGTTATGCACTTGAGAAGCTGCATAACTATTGAATAAGGTTCCATCCAAATCAGTGCCTACCACTACATATGAGATATGGAATGGGAAGAGACCATGTCTTAAAATTGTTATGATATGGGTTTTCCGGCCTATGTTAGAAAAGAAAAATCTGGACAAGTTCGAGGTAAGGTCAGTTCTGTATAAGTTTGTTGCATATCCCGAACATTCGCAAGGGAACATCTTCTACCACTCTGAGGAGCAAAAGGTGTTTTGTTTCTCAGCATGCCACCTTTTTAGAAAAGGTATTTCTCATGAAGAAATTTATGGTCATGAAGTAGAATTTGAAGGTGTTCCAGCTAAACAAACTATCAGCTGATGATTTGGTGAAACCGAAGGATTCAATAGTCTCCAACGAACCTCAGCCTCTCCACAAATCTGGTAGGGTTCCTCATCCACTTGAGGGATATTGTTGTCTTCTCGGTGACAGTGGGAGCGAGGATTGCATTATGGTAAATGATGGCCCAACTAGGTTCAGGCAGGTCATCATGAGTGGAAACTCTGTGAAATGGATGGATACTATGCGATCAAAGATGGAATTCATGTGCACCAACAAAGTATGACTTTTGATGTTACACCTAAAGGGGTAAACCCCATTGGGAGCAAATGAATCTTGAAAAGATTCTTGGTGTAAATGGAAAAGTTGAGACTTTCAAAGCTATACATAAGTCCATCAGGATCAATGCAAGCATCACGAAGTTGGAACATCTGTTTTGATGCGGTAGTCAAAGAGTTTGACTTCATCAAAATGGTAGATGATCCTTGTATATACAAGAAGATTGTAGAGAGTGAGGTTGTCTTACACGTATTATACATAGATGACATACTCTTGAAAGGAAACGGTTTCCTATGCTACAATCGGTCAAGCTCCTCTTATCATGAGGATTCTCCAAGGAAGATCTGGATGATACCTACTACATCTCATAGATCATGATCTATGGTGATAGATCTAAGTGGATGTTGGGATTGTCCCAAATCCAGGTACATTAACACCATACTAAAAGGGTTTAGTTTGGAGGATTCTAAGCGTCGTGGTTCTTCCACTTACTCAGAATTCACTCTCTCCAAAAAAAAGTCTTCCAAGACTGATTTGGAGAGAGCTCGCGTGCAAGGGATACCCTATGCTTCGGCTGTAGGCTCTGTCAGAGCATGCGATGTTATGTACCAGACCAGATGTAGATGATGGAATCAATCGGATCTTGGGAGAATCACTGGACAGCTGTGGAGGACATTCTTAAGTACTTGAGATGCACTAAAAGATAGTTCTTGGTTCCTGCTTCCAGAGTGATAAGTTCGACTGAAATTCGGTCACAGGTATTGTCTTTACCTTCAGTGGAGGGACAGTTTTTTGGATGAGTTCCAAGCTAGTTACCGTGGCATACTAGACGATAAAGGCTGAATACATCGCTACCAACGATGCTGCCAAAGTGGTTGTCTGAGCATTACTTGTTCATGAGATGAACATGGTTCCTACCATTGAGCGTCCAATAACCGTTATTGTTACTACATTGGAGTTGTGGCTTTAGCCTAGCAACACCGGTCCCATCAGCGATCCAGGCATATTCTGCGGCAAGTATCACCTGATCAGGAAGATGGTTGATCTCCAATGGATCGAGGTAAGGAGAGTTGACACGAAGGTTAACATGGCGGATCCACTCACTAAGGCCTGCTTCCCTAAATACTATTTAAGAGATTTTGGGATGGTTGAGTATGGGATACTACAACCACTCTATATTGTTGGGTATTGGATACTACAATAGATGGCCTTAGTGCAAGTGGGAGATTGTTAGTTATATGTATGCCCTAGAGGCCATTATTGTACATGTGATGTATATTATAGTTGATGCTTGGATATATAGAGAGAGGACTTTCTTGCTCGACATGATAATATGCTGTCTGGTGGCTCTTTGCCTTAACATGTTGACTTGTATAAGTGGTGCTGTCTTGCTCTCACATGTTGATAAAGCCCTTAGGATGTGTACTTGACTACTAGAAATATGATGTAGATCATACTAGTAGGGCCAATGTTAGTCCACAAGTACACACTATAATTGTTCTTAGTCGAGGGTGTATCGAGACAGGGCATCGATATTTCAGGGTAGACTAGCGTATATGCTTCTTGACCCATATGATGGGCGATGGATGATCCCACATCCATTGGTGTTTGACATCAAAGAAGGTGTACGGGTGCTTAGTGGAGACTGGGTACACTGAACGGACCCGCAGAGAACTTCGAGATTGTATTATACCTATCGTCAGATAGCAGTTCTCTGGTGACACTGGTACTGGTTAGTCTGTCGACCCGAGATCGTCGTAGAGTCTTGTGTGTCTCCCACTGTGCTTTGATTTCCACCCTATCACGGCTCTACTGAGTCATGCAAAACGGTGGTCTTTGGGTACTGTCGAGAGTCACAGGGAGGCAATGAGCGATAGGAGGGGATTCATCTTTCCTGGTATTGGGGGTTGATGTTACACTATGCTTGATTGGCCATAACATGAAATCCCTGGCCAGGGTTGCTGAGATTTACTGGTAAGGGTTACCAGTAGTTTCTCAAACCATTATCGACATTGCATCGGCATGACTTATCAGGCTATTGGGGTCCGACGTTATACCACTCCAGGCTGTTGATATACGACATATCAGACGAAGAGACCGGTCTGTACGGTAGTGTTACTGATTGGATTCGCAGGAGTATGAGCAGGCTTGCTTGTTGATCTTCTAATCGCTGAATACCCAGGTGGCCGTTACGTTTAGCAGACCGCTTGCGGCTTGTCGTTGTTTGATGTGATCATCACCTACTGCCGGCGTATTGACGAGTCTTTAGAGTCCTACACAGAGCTTTCCTTGTTCATGCGAAACGAAGTAGGAGCACATATGTGATATGTGCGGGACCGAGATTAATGCACGTGTATGATACTGCATTCTATTCTCACGATTTGTGATATCGGTCGGTTATATAAGATAGTGGATCTTAAGAAGATAATTGGTGTAGATGGAAAAGTTGAGACTTTCAAAGCTAGACTTGTAGCAAAAGGTTTTCGTCGACGGCTAGGTGTCGACTATGATGAAACCTTTTCTCCAGTGGCTATGCTTAAGTCCATCAGGATCCTACTTGCCATTGCTTCATACCATGACTATGAAATCTAGCAGATAGATTTCAAGACTGCTTTTCTAAATGGTAATTTAGAAGAGAGCATGTACATGACATAGCCAGAGGGCTTCGTAGACAATGGGAGCAGCGAAAGCTTGTGCAAGCTTCTTAAATCCATCTACAGATTAAAGTACGCATTACGGAGATGGAGTATCTATTTTGCTGAAGCTATCAAAGAGTTTGACTTCATAAAAAATGTAGATGAATCACGTATATATCAGAAGGTAGTAGAGAGTAAGGTTCTCTTCCTCGTATTGTACGTGGATGACATACTCTTGATAGGAAACGATGTTCCTATGCTACACTCGGTCAAGATCTTCTTATCACAAAAGTTCTCCATGAAAGATCTAGGTGATGCCTCCTACATCCTGGGGATTAAGATCTATAGAGATAGATCTAAACGGATGTTGGGATTGTCCCAATCTAGGCATATAGAGACCATACTAAAGAGGTTTATTATGGAAGATTCTAAGCGTGGTAATTTACCCGCTTGTTAAGGAATCACTCTCTCCAAAGAGATGTCTCCCAAGACTGATTTGGAGAGGGCTCCCATACAAGGGATACCCTATGCTTCGGCAGTCGGGACTATCATGTATGTGATGTAATATACCAGACCAGATTTAGCTTACTCACTTGGTGTAGTGAGTGGGTATCAATCAGATCCTAGGGAGAAACACTGGACAGCTGTGAAGAGCATTCTTAAGTACTTGAGAAGCACTAAAGAAATGTTCTTGGTGTATGGTAACCGTGAACTCCAGGTGGAGTCCTTTACAGATTCGAGCTTCAAGAGTGATAAGGAC
This sequence comes from Agapanthus africanus, assembly GCA_030015575.1. NCBI lineage: Eukaryota > Viridiplantae > Streptophyta > Magnoliopsida > Asparagales > Amaryllidaceae > Agapanthus > Agapanthus africanus. Next base: position 311,873,843 of record CM057343.1, on the reverse strand, counting down.
GACAGTAAGTCAGTCTCGGGTTTTATCTTCACCTTCAATAGAGGAGCGGTATGTTGGAAGAGTTCCAAGCTAGATATCATAGCAGCCTTGACGATAGAGGCTTAATACATCGCTGCCAACGATGCTGCCATAGAGGTTGTCTGGATGAAGAAATTCATAAGTTGAACTTGGTGAGGTTCCATCCATTGAGCATCTAATACCTGTGTATTGTGATAACAATGGAGCTATGGCTTTGGCCAAGAAACCCCAGTCCCATCAGTGATCCAGACATATTCTTAGACAGTATCACCTGATCAGGGTGATAGTAGATCGCTGGGAGATCGAGGTCAGGAGAGTTGACACAGAGGATAACACAGCGGATCCACTCACGAAGGTCCTTCCCCAGATGCTATTTGAGAGACTTTTTAGGATGTTGGGTATGAGATATTACAACAACTGGCCTTAGTGCAAGTGGGAGATTTTAGTGATATGTATGCCCTAGAGACAATTATTGTATGATATAGTGGATGCTTGGGCATATATATGGAGGACTTTCTTACTCGACATGATAGTATGCTATTTGGTTGCCTTTATCTTAACATGTTAACTGGTATTATGATACTGTCTCTCATATACATGTTGGTAAAGCCCTTAGAATGTAGGCTTGACTACCAGGACTATGATGCGGATCATACTATTGGGACCTGGGTAGTCCATAAGTACATCCTTCAATTGTTCTTATCGAGGGAATATCGAGACAGGGCATCAATATTCCAGAGTAAATTAGTGTGTACGTTTCTTGACCCTGTATGGGGCGATGGTTGATCCCATATCCATTGGTGTTTGACATCAAAGATTGTACATGGTTGCTCATTAGAGAATGGGTACACTGAACAGGACTCGCCGAGAACTCCTAGTTGGTACTATACCTATCGTCAAATAGCAGTTCTCTGGTGACACTGGTACAGGTTAGTCTGTAGACCCGAGATCGTCATAGAGTCTTGTGTGGTTCCCACTGTGCTTCGATTTCCTCCCTACCACTACTCAAAGGAGTCATGCAAACAGGTGGATTTTGGGTACAGTCCAGAGTCACATGGACGTAATGAGCGATAGGAGGGGTTTTGTCTCTCCCGGTATACGGAGATGATGTTGTGTTATGCTCGATTGGTTATAACAGGAAGTCCCTGGCCAGGGCTGTTAATGAGATTTACTGGTAAGTGTTATTAGTAGTTTCTCGTACCGTTATAGGTCTTACATCGGCATGACTTATCGAGTTATTGGGGTCTGATGATTCCAACCCCAGACTCGATATGAGACATATCAGACGAAAAGATCAGACTTATTGGTAAGTGTTACCTATAGGCTTCGTAGGAGTTTGGACAAGCTTGCTTGTTGATATTCTATTCGCTCAATACCCGGGTAGCCGTTACGTCCAGCTTGTACCGCTGATGGCTTGTGGGTGACTGATGTGATCAACACATACTGCTAGCGTATTGACGAGTCTTTAGAGTCCCATATAGAAGTTTTCTAGTTCAAGCGAAACAAAGTAGGGCACATATGCTGATATGTGCGGGGGCCTGATTAAATACGAGTATGAGATACCGTATTGTAATCTGGCGTCTATTTGTCATCAGTTAGGTTATATGTGATATAACCGTATTATTGAATCAAGTGTTGATTTGATAATGTGATATACAGATAAATGATATTAGTCGGTTATATGTGATATAACCAGATTATTGAATCAAGTGTTGATTTAATAATATGATATATAATTATATATTATATAATTATATATTGACTAATATTATTAGCTTATTAATTATTCTTCATAATATATATATATATATATATATTAATATATATATATATATATATATTATATGAAGCTTGGCGGGGATTTTCTATTTTTACAAAATAGAAAATATGAGGTGGAAAATGGGGAGACTTTTGTGGAGGGGTGAAGCCTGAAATTGCTTTATATTATATTGGTTTGGGTCTACTATAGAAGCATGGTTCAATTTTATATTGAATTGAATTCCATGCTTCAATAATATAGTTGATATTTGTGAAGCCATCCAACACTTCATTCTAGATTTGAGTTTTTCTTGACCTCATATGATGAGCTCTTGCTCTCTAGCACTTTCCATCCTCCTCCTCACCTCCTCCAAGCTCAATCCCATACATGTGTTGTGAAACCTTGAGCTTGTGAGAACCCTAGTGAGCAAACATAACCCCTACTCCACCATCCGACACTAAATTAGCGCTTTGGTGTAGTGTGTTTCCTTCATTAAAAAGTTTAGTGAAGAGGTATCTTGGATTAGCGGGCTTCGGGTGGATCATTTTCAATATGAAGGTCATCGAAGGAAGTTCGTTAAACCTTCAAGTGGAGCCTAGTAGAGTCGCGTGACTACTACACGAAGCACGAGAAAAGAAGGAAATGGCCTACAAAGGTTGTAGCCACTTTTCTCTTATCTAGTTTTTATGATATCATAGTTAAACCCTAATCATCTAGTTTAAGATCTTAGTTAGTATAGATTAGCACCCCGAAAATTTTTCAAATGGCATGATTGATGGTAGTAAAACCCTGTAGTGCTGCTAACATACACTTTCACTAGTTAGCATGCATAAAACCCTAATTCTCTAGTTTGATTCTAGGTTAGTAAAGCTTAGAACTGTAGATTTTTTAAAATTTGAAACTTGATGCTTGTATAAACCTAGTGGAGGTGCTAATACATACTTTCACCAAGTTCAGCAATGAACTTCTTCATCCAGACAGCCTCTTTGGTAGCATTGTTGGCAGTGATGTATTAAGCCTCCATCGTCGAGTCTGCAATGGTATCTTTCTTGGAACTCTTCCAACATACCTCCCCTCCATTGAGAGTGAAGACAAAATAAGAGACAAAATTGATGTCGTCCTTATCACTCTTGAAGCTCGAATCGGTAAAGGACTCCATTTGGATTTTTCCATTACCATACACCAAGAACATCTCTTTAGTCCTTCTCAAGTACTTAAGAATGTTCTTCACAGCTATCAAGTGCTTCTTCCCTGGGTCTGATTGATACCTACTTACAACACAAAGTGCGTAAGCTGCATCCAGTCTTGTGCATAATATCACGTACATGATAGACCCAACTGCAGAAGCATAGGGTATCACGTTCATGCAAGCCCTCTCCAAATCAGTTTTGGGAGACATCTCTTTAGAGAGAGTGATTACAGAACAAGCGGGTAAATTACCACGCTTAGAATCTTCCATACTAAACCACTTTAGTATGGTGTCTATGTACCTGGATTGGGACAATCCCAACATCCTTTTAGATCTATCTCTATAGATCTTTATCCCCAGGATGTAGGAGGCATCATCCAGATCTTTCATGGAGAACTTTTGTGATGGGAAGAATTTGACCGAGTGTAGCATAGGAACATCATTTCCTATCAAGAGTATGTCATCCACGTACAAGACGAGGAATACAACCTTACTCTCTACAACCATTTTATGCATATATAGTTCATCTACGTTTTTAATGAAGTCAAACTCTTTGACTGCTACATCAAAAAAAAAGTTCCAAGTCCGCGATGCCTGCTTTAATCCGTAGATTGATTTAAGCAGCTTGCATACCTTTCCGCTGCTCCCACTATCTACGAAGCCCTCCGACTGTGTCATATACACACTCTCTTCTAAATCACAATTTAGAAAAGCGGTCTTGACGTCCATCTGCCAGATTTCATAGTCATGATATGCAGCAATGGCAAGTAGGATCCTGATGGACTTAAGCATAGCTACTGAAGAAAAGGTTTCTTTATAGTCGATACCTTGTCGTTGACGAAAACGCTTTGCTACAAGTCTAGCTTTGAAGGTCTCAAACTTTCAATCTACACAAATTTTCGTCTTAAAGATCTACTCGATCCCAATAGGTTTTACCCCTTCAAGAGAAACTTCCAAAGTCCATACTTTGTTAGTGTACATGGATTCCATCCCAGATCGCATAGCGTCCAGCCATTTTACAGAGTTCCCACTTGTGATGGCTTGCTCAAAACTAGTTAGGTTGTCATCTTCCATGATGCAATCCTCGCTCCCACCGCCTATGAGAAAACCGTAGTATCTCTCACATGGATGAGGAACCCAAATAGATCTACGTAGTGGCTGAGGTTCGTCGAGGACAATTGAATCCTACGGTTCTACCAAATCATCAGTTGTAGTTTGTGTATACGGAACTTCTTCCTGCTCTACCTCATTACCACTAATTTCTTTTACAAGAAATTCCTTTTCTAAAAAGGTGGCATGTTGAGCAATAAACACTTTTTGTTCCTCACTTTGGTAAAATAGATATCCATGTGAATGTTAGGGAAATGTATGCCCTAGAGTCCATTATTGTACACTGATGTATATTATAGTGGATACTTGGATATATATATAGAGGAATTTCTTGGTCAACACGATAGTATGCTATCTGGTTGCCTTTATCTCAACATGTTCACTGGTATTATTATACTGTCTCTCATATACATGTTGATAAAGCCCTTAGTGTAGGGTTACTAGGCACTCTCACAAGGTTCTACAAGGCATCAACCATGCCCGATTTAAATTTTAGACGTGCCGAACAACCCTAACCAAGATCTTAAACTAGAGATTAGGCGAAACAAAGCAAGTAAACAACTTTACTTCTAAGAGTTAGGGATTACAACCTTTGTAGTCCATTCCTTCACTTATAAAGCTCCGTGTTGAGGTCCCTTCGCTGCGATCATCGAGTACTCGGACTCTAGAGAGGCTCCATGAAGAGAAAGATGCAAGCTTGCTTCCGATCTTCCATAACAAAGATGATTTACCTTGAAGAAACTCAAGCCCAGGCTTTTGCTTTGCTAATTAAGTATTAGCAAAGCAAACACACTAATCTAAGTGGCTAGAATAGATGAAGATGAAGAACTAGGAATTCAGCTCTCATTTATTTTCTATTTCTCACTCATTTTGATCACTTCAAAAAAAGCTAGAAAGCTTTTCATATAAGGAAGAAGAAGAAAGAAGATGATCAATCCTTTTGTGATGAATATGAATAATGAAATCTTGTGAGGTTAGAAATGCAACCATGGGTTAAGTATGATAACTTAACCCATGTAGAGAATTAACCATGGTGAAGGGTTGGGTTAGCTTAACAAATATCAACCAAAATATCTTTAGAAAATATCTTTAGTTAAAAACAAAAGCAAAGCTTCTAGAAGCTTCAAGAAGGTTTAACCCTAATCCAAACCCTAACCATGTTTAAACTCCACAAAACATGTTGCATTTGTAACCTTAACTTGTTACAATATTATATATCACATATATAATATATTTTGTAACAAAATAAAATAATACAATTAATATATATCGCAAATATATCAATGTATTACCCGAGTGAGAAAAAGAATCTTTTAGTGAGCTTATATTAGTTAATGTAATTTAATATATCAAATATATAATTATACATTAAATTATCGAATCAACACTTGATCCGATAATCCGGCTATTTCACAAATAACCGACTAATATAATCTGTATCAGTTCATCGAATCAACACTTGATCCGATGACCTGGCTATATCACATATACCCGGCCGATATCTCATATCGCGAGAATCTAAAACGATATCACATGCACGTATTGTTCTCGATCCCGCACATATCATATATGTGCTCCTACTCCATTTTTCCTGAGCCAGGAAACCTCTGTGTAGGACTCTAAAGAATCGTTAATACGCTGGCAGTAAGTGATGATCATATCAAACACCCACAAGCTGCAAGTGGTCAGATAAACATAACAGCCACCTAGGTATTGAGCAATCAGAAGATCAACAAGCAAGCCTGTATATTCTCCCGTGAATCCAACCAGTAACACTCCCGTACAGTCCGGTCTCTTCGTCTGATATGTCGCATATCTCACCTAGGGGTGGTAAACGTCAGACCCCAGCAGCTTGATAAGTCATGTCGATATGAGGTCCATAACAGTTCGAGAAACTACTGATAACACTTACCAGTAAATCTCAGCAACTCTAGCCAGGGATTTCCAGTTATAGCCAATCGAGCACAGCGCAACATCAACTCCCTATACCGGGAGAGACGAAACCCCTCCTATTGCTCATTGCCTCCATGTGATTCAGGACTGTACCCAAAAGCCACCTTTTTGCACGCCCTCTTGGACGTAGTATGATGGAAATCAAAGCACAGTGGGAATCATACAAGACTCTATGACGATCTCGGGTCTACAGACTAACCTGTACCAGTGTCACCAGAGAACTGCCATCTGACGTGAGGTATAATACCATCTGGGAGTTCTCGGTGAGTCCGTCCAGTGTACCCAGTCCCCACTGAGCACCCGCATACCTTCTCTGATGTCAAACACCAATGGATATGGGATCATCCATCGCCCATCATATAGGTCAAGAAGCGCCTACGCTAGTCTACTCTGGAGTATCGATGCCCTGTCTCGGTACTCCTACGACTAGGAACATTTGAAGGATGTACTTGGCGACTACACTGTCCCCACTATTATGATCTGCATCATAGTCCTTGTAGTCAAGTACGCATCCTAAAGGCTTTATCGACATGTAACATAGAGACCATCAGAGTACATGTTAAGATAAAGTGTAACCAGATAGCATACTATCATGTCGTGCAAGAAAGTCCTCCCTATATATGTCCAAGCATCCACTACAATATACAACGTATGTACAGTAATGGCCTCTAGGGCATACATATAACTAACAATCTCCCACCTGCACTAGGGCCATCTGTTGTAGTATCTCATACCCAACAATAAGCTGTGGTTGAAGTATCTCATACTCAACCTTCCCATAAAAGTCTCTACCGGGAAATAGGCCTTTGTGAGTGGATCCACGCTGTTGTCCTCTGTGTCTACTATCCTAACCTGGATCTCCCTAGAGATTAACCATCTCCATGATCAGGTGATACTGCCTAAGAATTATATCTGGATTTCTGATGGGACGGGGGTTCCTTGGCATAAGCCACAACTCCATTGTCACACATTGGTAGGAACGAAGTTCATCTCATGAACTTATATATATCTAGACTGCCTCTTTGGTAGCATCCTTGGTAACGACTTATCCTGCCTTTAATCTTCTAGTAAGTCACGGTATCTAGCTTGGAACTCTTCCAACATACCATCCTTCCACTGAGGGTAAAGACAATGCCTGCGACTGACATTCAGTCGTCCTTATGACCCTGGAACCTTTTCCAGTGATTCTCCCCAGGATCGATTGATACCATCTCACTACTACTAGTGAGAATCCTAACATCCATTTAGATCTATCTCATAAATAAAAAAAAACCTAGGATTTAGGAGGTATCACTTTGATCTTATATGGAGAATCCTTGTGATAAGCGGAGATTGACCAAGCGTAGCAAAGGAAACTCCTTCCCTATCAAAAGTATGCCATCCACGTACAATACGAGGATCACCACCATACTCCCTACTACCTTTTTGTATATACAAGATTCATCAACCATTTTGATGAAGTCAAACTCTTTGACTACCATATCAAAATAAACGTTCCAACTCCGCGATTCCTGATTTATCACATAAAACATCTTGCACACGTTTCCGCTGCTCCCACTATCTACGAAGTCCTCTGGCTGTGTACCTATAGACGCTCTCTTCAAAATAGTCATTTAGAAAAGCAGTCATGACACCCAACCACCAGATATCGTAGTCATGGTATGTAGCAGTGGCAAGTAGGATCTGGATGGACTTAAACATAGCTTTCAAAGTCTCAACTTTTCTATGTACACCAAGTAATCTTCTCAAGATATACTTGCTTCTGATGGGGATTTAACCCTTCAAATAAAGCAAAAAAAGTCCTTACTTTGTTGGTGTATAAGGATTCCATCTCAGATCGCTAAGCATCAAGCCATTCTCACAGAGTCGCCACTCCTGATGGCCAGCTCGAAACTAGTTGGGTCATCATCTAATGATGCAATCCTCTCTCCTACTGTCATAGAGAAAACCGAAGTATCTCTCAGGTGGGTGAGGAACCCTACTAGATCGGCGGAGAGGCTGAGGTTCGTTGGAAACTATTGAATCCTTTGGTTCTACCAAATCATCAGCTGCAGTTTGTATAGCTGGAACTCTTTCCAATTCTACCTCATGACCAATAATTTCCTCACAAGAAATTCTCTTTCACAAAGGTGGCATGCTGAGAAACAAAACATCTTTTGTTCCTCGGTTTGGTAGAAGTTATTCACTTGTGAATGCTTGGGATAACCAACAAACTTCCACAGAACTGACTTTACCTCGAGCTTGTCCGGATTTTGCTTTTAGACATTGGCCGGACAACCCCAAATCTTAACTTACTTAAGATACGGGCTCTTAACATTCCATATCACATATGAAGTGGTAGGTAACTGATTTGATTGGAACCATATTAAATAGGTATGCAGCTTCACAAGTGCATAACTCCTAAAAGGAAATAGGAAACTCAGTAGTACTCATTATAGAGCGCACCATATCACATAGGGTGTGATTGCTCCGCCCAGATACACTGACGTGCTGTGGTGTATACGGAGGAGTAATGCTGAGAAAGAATCTCATTCTCCTATTGAATAGTCCAGGAATTCCATGCTCAAGTATTCTCCTCCTTGATCTCATCAAAGGACATAATACTTATACCCGTTTCTGTGGTTCACTACTTCTAACTTATATTCATTGAATTTTTCAAAAGTTGAAGACTTGTGTTTCAACATGAACATATGTCCGGATCTTGAGAGATCATCAGTGAATATAATGAAGTACAAAGAACCGGTCTTGGCATGTGTAGACAGGGGACCTTCATACATCAACATGTATCAATCCCAAGAGTTAACTAACTCTTTCTCTGTTTCTAATAAACGGATCTGTGGTCATCTTATCTTTATGACATGACTGGCAAGTTTTACAAGATATAAATCCAAACTAATTTAAATATGCATCTTTATGTAACTTCAGCTAGTCGGGTCGCATTGATATGACCTAGTCTACAATGCCTCAAGAAGGATTCGTTCATATCTGAACTCTTCCTTATATGTGTGTTCTGTATGTTAAGAACTGTGGTTTGATTTAGAACGTCTATGCGTTTAGATAACGTGCCTGAACCGATCAACTTTTGATATAGGAAATGTTCAAAACATTATCCAACAATACAAAATTATATCCTTCTTTACTAATAAAGTCACTGATATGATGTTGTATATCAGGTTCGGTATCTAATAACATTCTTTCAGAATCAATGTATTCTGGTAATACAGGGTGATAACTGCCAACAGACTTGGCTGCAACACTTGCATCATTTCCAAAACTTGAAAATTATCACCCGTTCTTAGTTCTCTACCTATCTGTAGCCCATGTAACAAATTACATTTGCGGGATCCTGATCCGGTATCTCATACCCAAGATATAAAGGATACTGAGAAAAAGTTCTCGGTAATGAACATACCCGAAGATGATGCATCAACATGCACTTTCTTCGTTTGGGCGGCACGGGAATTCTGGTAATCCCCTATTTCCTGCTCTGTCTTATAACAATTATATGATGGAGCGGGACCAATGTTCCCTAGCGCAGTATAACACGCGGGTTCGGTCAATACATCCGTATTATTATCTTGATTAAGGCGTGACATGGTCGCTACCTGGAGAGAGATAGAAGAAAACACTCAGTGTATGCTCTTGCAAAATTAGATTGGTTATTAATATATGTAATTAGGATATCTCCTAATGTTTTAGTCAAATCTTCCTTCAAACCCTAAAAGGAAAGACTATCCGGAATTAATTACACTCTACAATTTTGACAATCTTTTGTAAGTGCACGATGGCGCCCCGGCCTCCATCCCGAGGCCAAATGCGGAAGCGATGGTTAACTTTAATTTTTCAAACCGGCACCACCGCGCACTAAAACCCGGATCGTACCATTAAACTAGTCTTAGCTAACCACAAGATGGGGAAGAGAGATATACCGAGTGATCCGTGTCCTCCGGTCTTCTCGTCGTCGTCCCGATCTCCCGCGGAAGCTTCGGTCTCCACCTCGTCGCCGGAAGGGCACCACGTCGCCTGCTTCTTTTACGGCTCCCACCTCTATACCGAGGCAACTCGGGCACGAAGCTGGCGAGTCGACGTGCCCAAGATTTGCTGTAGAATATAGTGAAGATCTATATGTCCCATTTGGGGTTTATGGAGGTTGCCATTTGGTGGAGGGATGAGTTGTAGAATTTTTGTGGAGCTATGGGATTTTTTACAAGCCAAAAGAGATAAAATCCCTCCACAAAAAATTGGGACAGCCCACTTGAGGAAGTGGCCGGCCATGCAAAGTGAGGGGAGAGTGAGAATGAGAGTGTAGTATCAAAGGAATGAGTGTGAGCCAATAAACAAGAGAGAGAAAAGGGTTATCATGAAAAAGGAAATGATCGCCCACTAAAACTCACACTCTATCAACCAATCATCAACAACCATGATTGCACCAAAACCAACACTCCAACAAGCTAATCATCAACAACCATGATGACTCAAAAGTTAAGCCATGATGAGAAGAAGAAGAAGTTAAATGGTGGAGGAATTATCATGATACAAGAATATGCAAATAACACCCTCCACTATCCAAATTTGCATACTTGCAAATAGGCCCTCCTCCACCAATCTTTGGCCAATGAAAGATACAAATGAAAATGGCCGAAACGGAAAGCAAACTGGCAACTCCGGAAAACTGGTCCCGTAATAAATTACGGGAAAACCCCGATACTGAGTATACACACCCGCATCTGTATTCCGACCGGATACAAATGCAATGAGACAAAATCTACACTGTACTATACTAGGATCCGGCTTAAACCAAAGCCGGCTAGAAAAATCCGTTCGATCCTGATCCATGCAATACCGCGCGTATCTGATCGAACCCTGCCATATATCCATACGGCCTCTAGTACTAACTGTCCGATCCTGATCCGTGCAGTACCACACGTATCTGATCGGACCTTGCCATATCTCTATGCGGCCTCTACAGCTTTTCGCCCGAAAACTTGAGCAACTGAATGTGGGGGACTCTAAAGACTCGTCAACACCTTGGTTGTGGATTTAACCACTAGCACGTCAGAGGTATAAGCCAATACGTAACGGGCTACCAGGTATTGACCAAAAGGGACGTCGATGAGCGAACTCATCCTGATACCCTACTGAGACTGTCAGTGACAATATCCGTACAGTCCGGTCCGTTCGTCTATGAGCATCGCATGGCGGGCCTAGGGGGTTGGTAAAAGTCAGACCCCCAAAAGCGGTACAAGTCGTTTCAGAGATCAGCCCAGAACACCCTGAGATACTACTGGAATACCTACCAGTAAATCTCCTGCCTTGGCCAAGGACTTTTCATGTTCTGGCTCTCCTAGACACAGCGCGACCTCACCCCCAATACCGGGAGAGACGAACCCCTGAAGATCCGCCCACTGCCTCCATGTGGCTCGGGACTGTACCCAACTAAAACCTGTTTACACGCCTCCTTTGAGCGTGGTAGCGTAGTAATCAAAGTACAGTGGGAACTCACACGAGATAAATGACGATCCCTAGGTCGATGAACTAACCTGTATACATGTCACCAGGGAACTGCTATCTGACGTCAGGTATAAGACCAACTAGCATGTTCCCGGCGAGTCCTGTCCGGTGTACTCATAACCCAATGAGCACCTGTATACATCTTAGGTGAACCAGCTGACACCAGTGGCTTGTGAGACCGGCCACCGCCCCTCGTCGGGGTCTCGACTGTATACACTAGTCTACTCTGGAGTATCGATGCCCTGTCTCGAAACTCCCACGACTAGGGACCATTTAAGGATGTGCTACCACCAGCTCCCACATATATGATCGCCCTCATACTGCTGGCAGTCAAGCAAGAATCCTAAGGGCTCTATCAACGTGTAATAGCGACCTGTCTGGTCACCTAAAGCAGTACACGATGATAAAGATAAACCAGATAGCATACTATCATCTCGAGTAAGACTGTCTTACCGGGATAGGTCCTTCTTCAATCATTACAATCACGTGCCTGTGATCCAATAATTGACTCTGAGGGCACTATCTCCAACAATCTCCCACTTGCACTCAAGGCTAATTATTGCAATGTCGCATACTCACAGCCCGTGTGATACCGAACACCCAACTCCTCTACCAGTCAGTCTCACACAGCTCGTTTGCGAAACTATTGCGTTCGAGGAATAGCCTCAGTGAGTGGGTCTACAGACTAATCTGTACCAGTGTCACCAGAGAACTGCCATCTGACATAAGGTATAATACCATCTGGGAGTTCTCGGCGAGTCCGTCCAGTGTACCCTGTCTCCACTGAGCACCAGTAAATCATCTCTGATGTGAAACACCAATGGATATGGGATCATCCATCGCCCATCTGTATGCGTCGAGAAGGTATACGCTAGTCTACTCTGGTATATCGATGCCCTGTCTCGATACACCCACGACTAGGGACCTTGAAGGATGTACTTATGGACTACCATGTCCCCACTAGTATGATCCGCATCATAGTCCAGGTAGTCAAGTACACATCCTAAGGGCTTTACCAACATGTAACAGAGAGACAATCAGTGTACACGTTAAGATAAAGAGTAACCAGATAGCATACTATCATATCGCGCAAGAAAGTCATCCCTATATATGTCCAAGCATCCACTACAATATACATCCTATGTATAGTAATGGCCTCTAGGGCATACATATAACTAACAATATATATATATATATATATATATATTTGATATATGTATATATATATATATATATTAAAATGACGCATGGTGTAATTTCTATTTTTGGAAAATAGAATAAATAAGGTGGAAATTGGAAGCATGGGTGTAGCATGGCTTTTATTATTTGTTTATTTGTCTTGACTCACTATTCAAGCATGTTTTCATTTGATTGTTGCAATTTATTCCATGCTTGAACAAGTGAGCTCAAGGATGAACCATTCTACACTTGCTTTTTCTTTCTTGAGCTCATTTTTGAGTTGCCATTTAGCTTCCATCTTCTTCACCTCATTTCTCCAAGCTCAAATCCCTCACTTGTGTTGTGAAACCTTGCGCTTGTGAGATCTCTAGTGAGCAAACACAACCCCTACTTCCCCATCCTACACTTGATTAGCAATCAAGTGTAGTGTGTTTCCTTCACTAAAGATTGTTTTGTGAAGAGGTAGTTTGAGCTAGAAGGACTACAGGTGGATCATCTTCGGCACGAAGATCACTGAGGAGGCTCGTTCAAATTTGATGTGGAGCCAAGTGGAGTCGTGTGGACTACAACCCTGTCATGACCCGAAATTGGTACGTGACGGCCCTAATACTACGCAACGTCTACAGGCGTAACGCAGTAAAAGAAAGCCAAATCCCAGCAATCTAAACCATCAAAAGTAGTAAGAAAGGGATAATAGTATTTTCAAAACCTTTGAAATCACAACCCAAATTCTTTAAAGTCCCACTTTTATTCCTTTAAAATTTTGACAGCACCTCCTGTGTAAAACGAGCCCCCAAAAATGGGTACAACATAATATAAGTAAAAGCATCCCAAACGGGAGCAAAATCCACTCCCAACGGCGGAAAACAACTGCAGGGTTCCTAGGCACACTAGTGAGGTCTCCCAAGCCATCAACCATGGCAATTTCAAAAATTATGGTGCCTACAAACCCTAAAGTACGGATCGTTTGCTAGATGTCTAGGCGAAAAGAACTAGTTAACAATTAACTAAGGGAATACGGAAATACAACCTTTGTAGATCCGGTGCTCCACCTCCATAGCTCCGTAACGAGGTCCTCTCCGCTGTCCAAATCAAATCCGGGCTCTAGGATCGGCTTCGTCGGAGAATGGGCAAGCTAGGTCGTCGATGTCCATGCCGAAGATGATCTACGTCGAGGCATCGATGAATCAAGCTCCACCTTCACCAAACCGTGAAAAGTTGTGAAGGAAACACACTCTACTACTTGGCAAGAGGTAGAGGATGAAGAAATAGGAAGTGGGTAGACTTTAGAATTGGATTTCTCACTCAAATCATCAATCCACCATTGATGAGGTAAAGCTTTTCTTCTTGAAGTCAAGGAAGAAGAAGAAGAAAACTTATGATGAGATAATTCTAAAAAGAAAAGAATAATACATTCTTATCATCTTAGAACCATGGTTTAGTGTAGAGAATTAATCATGGTTGAGTGGTATGGTTAGGGTTAAGGATGAGATAAGAATAGTGGACTAAGTCAAAGCTTCATGAAGCTTTAACAAAACAACAAAAGAAGCCACCATCCTTTTCTCATTCTTTTATTCATTTATCAAAAATAAAAAGGATAATTAAATAAGATAAATGAATAATAAATAAGAAACCCTAACCATTTCATTAACCAAGGTTTAATACTTTACACTTAACCAAAAAGGATGTATCATCAAACATGATACAAGCAAGTGCACAAAATCATATCGCATATGTAATGCGCACACCCGAGTGAGAAAATCCATCTTAAGTAAACCGATACTAGTTGATGAAAAGTAATATATCAAATATATAAATATGCATTAAATCATTAAATCAACACTTGATTCAATGACCCGGTTATGTCGCACACAACCGACTAGTATTTAATATATCGGCTTATCGAATCAACGCTTGAATCGATAACTAGGTTATATCGCATACAACCATTCGATATATTTATCGCGAGAATAGAATACGGTATCACATACACGTATTATTCTCGGTCCCGCACATATCTCATATGCGCTCCTATTTCGTTTCGCTTGAGCCAGGAAACCTCTGTGTAGGACTCTAAAGACTCGTCAATACGCCGGCAGCAGATGATGATCATATCAAACATCCACAAGCCGCAAGCGGTCTGCTAAACGTAACGGCCACCCGGGTATTGAGCGATCTGAAGATCGACGAGCAAGCCCGCTCACACTCCAGTGAATCCGACCAGTAACACTACCATACAGTCCGGTCTGATCGTCTGATATGTCGCATATCTCGCCTAGGGGTGGTAAACGTCAGACCCCAATAGCTCAATAAGTCGTGTCGATATGAGGTCTATAACTGTTCGAGAAACTACTGGTAACACTTACCAGTAAATCTCAGCAACCCTGGCCAGGGATTTCCTGTTATAGCCAATCGAACACAGCGCAACATCAACCCCCATATACCGGGAGAGACGAATCCCCTCCTATCGCTCATTGCCTCCATGTGACTCGGGACTGTACCCAAAAACCACCGTTTTGCACGCCCTCTTGGACGTGGTAAGATGGAAATCAAAGCACAGTGGGAACCACACAAGACTCTATGACGATCTCGGGTCAACAGACTACTCTGTACCAGTGTCACCAGAGAACTGCCATCTGACGTGAGGTATAATACCATCTGGGAGTTCTCGGCGAGTCCGTCCAGTGTACCCAGTCTCTACTGAGCACCCGTATATCTCCTCTGATGTCAAACACCGATGGATATGGGATCATCCATCGCCCATCTGTATGGGTCGAGAAGGTACACGCTAGTCTACACTGGTGTATCGATGCCCCGTCTCGATACACCCTCGACTAGGGACTTTGAAGGATGTACTTATAGACTACCATGTCCCCACTAGTATGATCCGCATCACAGTCCAGGTAGTCAAGTACAGATCCTAAGGGCTTTACCAACATGTAACAGAGAGACAATCAGCATACACGTTAAGGTAAAAATCAACCAGATAGCATACTATCATGTCGAGCAAGAAAGTCCTCCCTATATATGTCCCAGCATCCACTACAATATACATCCTATGTACAGTAATGGCCTCTAGGGCATACATATAACTAACAATCTCCCACTTGCACTAGGGCCATCTGTAGCAGTGGTTGCAGTATCTCATACTCAACCATCCCATAAAAGTCTCCCTCTGGGAACAGGCCTTTGTGAGTGGATCCGCTGTGTTGTCCTCTGAGTCTACTCTCCTAACCTCGATCTCCCTGGAGATCAACCATCTCCATGATCAGGCGATGCTTCCTTAGAATAAGTTTGGATCACTGATGGGACGGGTGTTCCTTGGCATAAGCCACAACTCCATTGTCACACAATGGGAGGAACGTAGTTCATCTCATGAACCATATATACCCAAACAGCCTCTTTGGTAGCATCTTAAGTAGCGATGTATCCTGCCTTTATCGTCTAGTATGTCACGGTATCCAGCTTGGAACTCTTCCAACATACCGTCCCTTTACTGAGGGTAAAGACAATGCCTGCGACTGACATTCAGTCGTCTTTATCACCCTGGAACCCTTCCAGTGATTCTCCCCAGAATCGGTTGATACCGTCTCACTACAACTAGTGAGAATCCTAACATCCAATTAGATCTATCTCATAGATCCAAAAACCCAGGATTTAGGAGGTGTCATTTTGATTCTATATGGAGAATCCTAGTGATAAGCGGAGATTGACCGAGCGTAGCATAAGAAACTCCTTTCTTATCAAGAGTATGTCATCCACGTACTCTACGAGGATCGTCACCATACTCCCTACTACCTTTTTGTATATACAAGGTTCATCTACCATTTTGATGATGTCAAACTCTTTGACCGCTTCATCAAAACAGATGTTCCAACTCCGCGATGCCTGCTTTATCTTATAAAACATCTTGCACACGTTTCCGCTGCTCCCACTGTCTACGAAGCCCTCTGGCTGTGTACTTATAGACGTTCTTTTCTAAATCATCATTTAGAAAAGCAGTCAAGACACCCAACCACCAGATATCGCAGTCATGGTATGTAGCCGTGGCAAGTAGGATCTGGATGGACTTAAGCATAGCTACTTGAAAAGGTTTCATCATTATCCACGCCTGGTCAATGAAGAAAACCTTCAACAAGTCTAGCTTTGAAAGTCTCAACTTTTCCATATACACCAAGTAGTCTTCTCAAGATATACTTGCTCCTGATGGGGATTTAACCCTTCAGATATAGCAACCAAAGTCCATACTTTGTTGGTGTATAAGGATTCCATCTCAGATCATTAAACATCCAGCCATTCTTACGGAGTCTTACTCCTGATGGCCAGCTCGAAACTAGTTGGGTCATCATCTCATGATGCAATCCTCGCTCCCACTGTCGTAGAGAAACCGAAGTATCTCTCAGGTGGGTGAGGAACCCTACTAGATCGGCGGAGAGGCTGAGGTTCGTTGGAATCTACTGAATCCTTTGGTTCTATCAAATCATCTGCAGCAGTTTGTATAGCTGGAACATTTCCAGTTCTACATAACTGACTTTGCCTCGAGCTTGTCCGGATTTTGCTTTTCAGACATAGGCCGGACAACCCCAAATCTTAACTAACTTAAGACATGGGCTCTTCCCTTTCCATATCACATATGAAATGGTAGGCAACTGATTTGATTGGAACCCTATTCAATAGGTATGCAGCTTCTCAAGTGCATAACTCCCAAAAGGAATTAGGTGACTCAGTAGTACTCATCATAGAGCACACCATATTAAATAGGGTGTATCTGCTCCTCCCCGATATACCATCGTGCCATGGTGTATACAGAGGAGTAATGCTGAGAGAGAATCTCATTCACCTTTAGAATAGTCCAGGATTTCCGTGCTCAAGTATTCTCCTCCTTGATCTCATCATAGGACATAATACTTATACCCGTATATTGGTTCTCTACTTCTAACTTATATTCTGTGAATATCTCAAAAGGTTCGGACTTGTGTTTCAACAGGAACATATGTCTGAATCTTGAGAGATTATCAGAGAATGTAATGAAGTACAAAGAACCGGTCATGGCATGTGTAGACAGGGGACCTGCATACATCAACATGTATCATCCCAAGAGTTTACCAACTCTTTCTCTGTTTCCAATAAACGGAGCTATAGTCATCTTATCTTTGTGACATGACTGGCGAGTTTCACAAGATGTAAATTCAAACTGATTTAAATATACATCTTTATGTAACTCTAGCCAGTCGGGTCGCATTGATCTGACCTAGTCTACAATACCTCAAGAAGGATTTGTTCATTTCTGAACTCGTCCTCTTGTGTGTGTTCCATATATTAAGAACTGTAGTTTGATTTAGAACATCAATGCTTTTAGATAACATGCCTGAACCGATCAACTTTTGATATAGGAAATGTTCAAAACATTATCCAACAATACAAAATTTTATCATTTCTTTACTGATAAAGAGACTGATATGATTTTGTATATCAGGTTCGGTATCTAATAACATTCGTTCAGAATCAATGTATTGGTAATACAGGGTGACAGTGACCGACAGACTTGGCTGCAACACTTGCCCCGTTTTCTGCCTCATGAAACTTATCACCCGTTCTCAGTTCTCTACCTTTCTGTAGCCCTATGTAACATATTACATATCTGGGATCCTGATCTGGTATCACATACCCAGGACGTAAAGGATACTGAGAAACAGTTCTTTGTAACGAACACACCCGAAGATGATGCATCAGCATGCACTCTCTTCGTTTGGGCGGCACGGGAATTCTGGTATTCCCCAATTTCCTGCTCTGTCTTATAACAATTATAAGTAGGAGCGGGACCAACGTTCCCCAGCTCAGTATAACAAGCGGGTTCGGTCAATTATCCGTATTATTATCTTGATTAAGGCGTGATATGGTCGCTACCAGGAGAGAGAGAGAAGAAAACACTCAGCGTGCGCTCTGTCAAGAATAGATTGGTTATAATTTTATCTAATCAGGATGGCTCCCACTGCTTTTTATCAAATCTTCCTTCAAACCCTAAAAGGAAAGACTAGCCGGGATTAATTACACACTACAAGTTCGCCAATCTTTCAGCCAGGCCAGTGTCGGTACTTTGAGGGAGGTCCCCCGTGCTTTCGCACGAACCTAATTAATGTAAACCTCGTTTTCCCAGAGGCGTAACCCCGTTGACACCTTTCTAGACACCTACTTAATCGGCTAATTGTAATGTATAAAACTCTCCCAGGAGTAACACTTACTCGCAGCGGGTATCGGGATCCAACTATCTCATAGAAGGTATGCAATCTCATTGCAAATTTCAACACTTGAAATTCCCGATAATGTTTTGCCCCAAACGATCTATGACCTTGACAAGGTCAACAAACCATAGACCGCAAGTCAAGTTCAACCCGTCATTTCTTGATTGAATCAAACCCACCCGCACGACCCTTGACAAGGTCAACAAGGCCGCACGACTACCCTAACCCAATCTGCATCATATGCATAAGCAGATAAATACTGGTTAGCTACCGCACACTGCGCCTTGACAAGGTCAACAAACGCAGCACGAATACTAAACAGGATTTATCTGAAATGACGGAGGGCTACGCTAGGTTTTTCTAAAACCTATTGCGTAATGAACTTGATATCGTTGTAGGATCGAATGAATTTTGAAATGGAGTGTTTTTGAGGCTTTTCTAGTTTTGCTAAAGGAGTCACTCCCGGTGAAGGGATCGTCGGTCCTTTCCTCGTCGAATGAGGTGCGGGATATATCATATATATCACTGTGCAAAGCAAAAACACTTAAAAGCAATCAAAAGACAAACCGAGGGTGTAGCATCTGCCAGTTATTGCTAAAGGAGTCACTCCCGGTGAAGGGATCTCGGTCCTTTCCTTATCGAATAAGGTGCAGGATATATCACATATACCGCTATGCAAAGCAAGAACTGTAGCTACCTGTTTTATTTTGAAATTCGATTCTACAACATCTTAGGTTTCTTTTAATTCATTAATCACATTAATGAAGTCCCATCATTTAAATACCTAAACATCACAGATAGATATGACGTACACTTATGCCATCCGCATTCGCCTCGATGTCCCCTCGTGCACCATTAGGTTAGGTAACTAACGGCAGAGCGGGGCAGGGCTAGCGCGGGTGTAAAACATAAGTAACGTCTATACAATATATCATATATACTATATACTATATCCATCACAGAAACATCACATGATCTCATCACAGATATCGCAGCAGAAGAATCATATGAAATATTGGATATACTAGGACGTCCGTGTTTTCAATACGAGCCAGTATAAAACACGGATTCCACGGTCGTGATGAATAGCCAAACCCACACCCTTAGACCCCTACGAGAGCGGCAAGCAACCCTGCCAATTCTAGAGTTAGGAGACCCGGACTCGACTCCTCGAGTTGATCTCCCACTGGACTCCAGAACCCGGTTACTTGTGCCCTCCTCCTTGGGTCTATCCTAGTGCGGAAAAGAAAATAATATACAAACGATGACTACTTCCGCAACCTGGAAGCGCCCCAATAAAAGAATATTACATACAAGTTTTTACATGAATGAAAATGAAAAACACTCATCTCACATAAAAACCCCCGGCTATTCAAACACGACGATCCAATATAACATATCCAGCAACACATAACATCACATGTCATCAACGTAAGTAAATATGCGCATCCCAATTGTCGTTGACATATAGCAACGAAACCGGCGATATCACATATTACACTTACGGTCACAGAAAAGAAAGTGTAAAACTACAACAGTTGGAATCCGCAACCACCTTAGACATCGCATGCCTGACCAAATGAATTACTTAGACATCGCATGCCTAACAATTATAAACCCCGCATTTTAGTCTCAAAATCGAAAACACTTTTCAATATCAAGTCGGGCAATTCAACAAGATTCCCGACATCCTGATCGAATACTCGTCGCAAACTTCAGTAGACGGCCGCACCCCCGATACCGTCGACGAAGTGCACCAAGGCGGAACACCGCTACCGCGAGCACCCGTACGGATGCTTTCGGCGACGGGGTTCTCCTACAGTCACTTGGTCGGGGCAATGGGGTAAGGCTGTCTATTAAGTTTACCCGGCGAGTATCCGCGTACGCTACGTGATTGCGACGGAATTTTGATCACATCAAAATTCCGTGGCAACCGATCAAGTGAGACTAAACTGCTACGTTTATAATATTCATTTAGTTATCACATAACTTTTGTGAATTCCAATTATTGTATCCCATTCCAGATAAACAGAAAATGTTAAACTTTTCGATCGAACAATCGAACACCCAAGTTTTCCCGAAACAGATCAACATATGAAACAAGTCTAACAACATTCCGTTCGTGCCTCAGTACCAACGATCCAGCCGTAGAAGGGTCAAGCCAACGCCTCACATGTGGCACGCCGTACTGCCCCAAACCCGAAGGTTCAAAGGGCAGTTCAAGACGGTCACATAATCGAGTTAAGGTTTGTGTCTTCTAGAGGGACCATCGCGTTACTTGCACTACTTAGAACGTCGTTAAACTTATGGAAAATCCAACACTTGGAAATTTCCCGACAGGGGAAAAGTTGGGTATTGTATCCGGTCGAACTTTTTAACATATTCTAAAATTTATCCGGAAAGCCACACAGACAAAATTTGATACCCCGATCGAAATACCGAATCCCCAAAACAACTGCAGAAATTTCAACTCTTGAAAAATTATTAAAAATACCCAGGAAAACCAGCATAGCAAAAGAGGAATTACTGTACAAAATTAGTCACGCAAAACGACAAAACGGCCGCCCTTCCGCCGCACGAGCCATGCTCGTGCCGCGGAAGCGCGGCGCTTTGAAGGAATTGAGTGCACGAATTTTACAGTATTTCTTAGAATTGCCTGCATGTTTTTCTGAATATTTTTAATGTGGAAAAATGCACTGTTTTGAAAAATGTACAGAGAGCAAGTTTGTTTTGGACTTTCGGGTTCGATCGGACTTCAATTTCCGTCTGGACTTCGCCTAAGGCTCTAGCTAGGCTCTGATACCACTGCAGGGTTCCTAGGCACACTAGTGAGGTCTCCCAAGCCATCAACCATGGCAATTTCAAAAATTATGGTGCCTACAAACCCTAAAGTACGGATCGTTTGCTAGATGTCTAGGCGAAAAGAACTAGTTAACAATTAACTAAGCGAATATGGAAATACAACCTTTGTAGATCCGGTGCTCCACCTCCATAGCTCCGTAACGAGGTCCTCTCCGCTGTCCAAATCAAATCCGGGCTCTAGGATCGGCTTCGTCGGAGAATGGGCAAGCTAGGTCGTCGATGTCCATGCCGAAGATGATCTACGTCGAGGCATCGATGAATCAAGCTCCACCTTCACCAAACCGTGAAAAGTTGTGAAGGAAACACACTCTACTACTTGGCAAGAGGTAGAGGATGAAGAAATAGGAAGTGGGTAGACTTTAGAATTGGATTTCTCACTCAAATCATCAATCCACCATTGATGAGGTAAAGCTTTTCTTCTTGAAGTCAAGGAAGAAGAAGAAGAAAACTTATGATGAGATAATTCTAAAAAGAAAAGAATAATACATTCTTATCATCTTAGAACCATGGTTTAGTGTAGAGAATTAATCATGGTTGAGTGGTATGGTTAGGGTTAAGGATGAGATAAGAATAGTGGACTAAGTCAAAGCTTCATGAAGCTTTAACAAAACAACAAAAGAAGCCACCATCCTTTTCTCATTCATTTATTCATTTATCAAAAATAAAAAGGATAATTAAATAAGATAAATGAATAATAAATAAGAAACCCTAACAATTTCATTAACCAAGGTTTAATACTTTACACTTAACCAAAAAGGATGTATCATCAAACATGATACAAGCAAGTGCACAAAATCATATCGCATATGTAATGCGCACACCCGAGTGAGAAAATCCATCTTAAGTAAACCGATACTAGTTGATGAAAAGTAATATATCAAATATATAAATATGCATTAAATCATTAAATCAACACTTGATTCAATGACCCGGTTATGTCGCACACAACCGACTAGTATTTAATATATCGGCTTATCGAATCAACGCTTGAATCGATAACTAGGTTATATCGCATACAACCATTCGATATATTTATCGCGAGAATAGAATACGGTATCACATACACGTATTATTCTCGGTCCCGCACATATCTCATATGCGCTCCTATTTCGTTTCGCTTGAGCCAGGAAACCTCTGTGTAGGACTCTAAAGACTCGTCAATACGCCGGCAGCAGATGATGATCATATCAAACATCCACAAGCCGCAAGCGGTCTGCTAAACGTAACGGCCACCCGGGTATTGAGCGATCTGAAGATCGACGAGCAAGCCCGCTCACACTCCAGTGAATCCGACCAGTAACACTACCGTACAGTCCGGTCTGATCGTCTGATATGTCGCATATCTCGCCTAGGGGTGGTAAACGTCAGACCCCAATAGCTCAATAAGTCGTGTCGATATGAGGTCTATAACTGTTCGAGAAACTACTGGTAACACTTACCAGTAAATCTCAGCAACCCTGGCCAGGGATTTCCTGTTATAGCCAATCGAACACAGCGCAACATCAACCCCCATATACCGGGAGAGACGAATCCCCTCCTATCGCTCATTGCCTCCATGTGACTCGGGACTGTACCCAAAAACCACCGTTTTGCACGCCCTCTTGGACGTGGTAAGATGGAAATCAAAGCACAGTGGGAACCACACAAGACTCTATGACGATCTCGGGTCAACAGACTACTCTGTACCAGTGTCACCAGAGAACTGCCATCTGACGTGAGGTATAATACCATCTGGGAGTTCTCGGCGAGTCCGTCCAGTGTACCCAGTCTCTACTGAGCACCCGTATATCTCCTCTGATGTCAAACACCGATGGATATGGGATCATCCATCGCCCATCTGTATGGGTCGAGAAGGTACACGCTAGTCTACACTGGTGTATCGATGCCCCGTCTCGATACACCCTCGACTAGGGACTTTGAAGGATGTACTTATAGACTACCATGTCCCCACTAGTATGATCCGCATCACAGTCCAGGTAGTCAAGTACAGATCCTAAGGGCTTTACCAACATGTAACAGAGAGACAATCAGCATACACGTTAAGGTAAAGATCAACCAGATAGCATACTATCATGTCGAGCAAGAAAGTCCTCCCTATATATGTCCCAGCATCCACTACAATATACATCCTATGTACAGTAATGGCCTCTAGGGCATACATATAACTAACAACAACCACCACAACAGATATACGACGCCGTAGCGAAGAAAGAGACGATATACATAAAACTGGATAAAAACCACCAAGTCACAAAATAATATACAATATCGTCCTCTCATCAAGTCTCTAAGTCATACAAGATAATGGTAGATTGAGAGTACATGATACAACGAATATACAACAGGCAATATCGGATAACCGCAAAACCTACCTATGCAAAACTGCACACTGTCAGGCGAAGCAGTATCCGCAGCAAAGATGATACGATGGATGGAAATAGCCCTGCCTCTGACTATCCCGAGGAACACCTACAAAACACTGTGGCACAACGGGGGTGAGTTGCCAACTCGTGAATAATAAATATCATATGCAGGTAATCGCAAGTAAGCACGTACAACGCGAATCTAACATATGCAACTATCAGCAGTAAATGGTCATATGTAATGCATCAGTCATGAAAGGTACGCTAGCAGGTACTACTAATACATGAAGCAATAATATGACAATCTGTATGCAATAATCATGTAAGGTACTTTATCAGGTACAACTCATACATGAAGCAACGCATATAATAGTATGTAAATGCAACAGTCATGGAACGTACTCTGTCCGGTACAAATAATACATGAAGTAGTCCATAAACAATAAATGTGGAGTATAGAATAAAACATGTCATTCCTACGGAAATCCTAATCTCGTGGTTGGACCAAAATCCAACAAGACAATCAAATTCCCAATTTGCCCAAATCAACCCCCAAACTGGCCCTCATATCATATAGATCTCATATATCCTGTATTTAAAACATCAGTATATCTCACATATCCTGTATATCCAATATCAGTATATCTCACATATCCTGTATGTTTCATATAAGGTGAATGTACAGTATCGACACCCAAAAACATCATGAAACAAGTGTCTAGCATCGACACCTAAATACATGTTTATACGTCATCGAATCTTAAGTGCCAAACACCAACACTCTCGATCCACGTATCGGTAATATACGTCCTCAAATCTCCTCGAATCTTAAGTGCCAAACACCGACACTCTCGATCCCCGTATCGGTAATATACGTCCTCGAATCTTAAGTGCTAAACACCGACACTCTCGATCCCCGTATCGGTAATATACATCCTCGAATTTTAAGTGCCAAACACCGACACTCTCGATCCCCGTATCGGTAATATACGTCCTCGAATCTTAAGTGCCAAACACCGACACTCTCGATCCCCGTATCGGTAATATACGTCCTCGAATCTTAAGTGGATCCATCCAATATCAAGTAAAGAAATAGAATACTTGCATAATTCCATGAAACCACCAAGGTCTTCAAATCCAGAAAACATCAATTAGTGAATATGTATGAATGCATGAATCAATACAAAGATATTAGCGTCCCATTCCACTAATATATGTGTATAGGCATATATAACGGCGTCCCATTCCACTGTTATTTATACAAAGGAGTAAAAATATCAGAGAACATCATATGAAATCCATGAATATAATATATGCAACATGAAACAGTAATATGAGCATATAAAGGAAAACAGCTATTTAACTGCAACAAATTACTAAATATATCACGCGGTTCCTGATTTCCCCGAAATCAGATGCAACAGCATAGACAGGTGCACATGTAGCTATAACAAGGTATGTGTAAACATGTCGGTATAGCAAGATATGTGTGTCCATATATAAGTATGTATGATGTCAAAGTAGCTGTAGTAAGGTATATGTCTATACCTATCCATAATATCCTCCAGGTATATGTATGTACTTATGTCAGATGTACATGTAAGTATACATGTATTCTATAAGTCATATGCACAGGGAAATATGAATCTATGTCTCAATGTCCCTAACCAAACAATATTATATCTATAAGGGTATTGAGCGTGTCATGGCAATTATTGACGGTGTGTGTGGCATATAATCAGTGCTCGTGCAACATAAGCCGTCAATAATAGTGCAGTGTCCTAAGGATACTAGCCCAAGCACAACAATAACCAAGTAGTAAGGTGTATGCGCAACTCTACATACGCAATAGAATATGCGACAAACATAACATTTCTAGCCCAGACGCATAACGCCATGCGGCCGATTCCCCTGTAGATGTTAAATCTACTCACCAACCGTCCTGGCTAAGCAAAGCCAACCACCTGTTTCCCCTTCTTCGCAGCGTCCGAAGACCCCGCCTGCGAACCTAAAACAACACAACGATAACATAAGTATATATATATTAATAAACGATCAAAAACATGCACAAACTACATTTTACCGACACACCAACTCCAAACCTTCTCCTAAGTGTTCATATTGTGGCTAACGTGCGTAGCGACACGACGAAAACAACCTAAGAGCAAAAACACACAAAGTGCACGATCCGTGTCGTATAACGTAACGCGCGGACACAAAACACTAGATTATAGGAAAATGATCCCAGATTTTTCATACTGTAAATACTAAAAATGTAAACAGTACCAAACTCTCCTAACCAACAGCAGACAACTACCCATAAAACCCAAACCCCATCACCTCCCCCCATTGCCGGCGTCGCTAGAATTTACCAAAGGGCCGCCGGCCCATGCCGGTGGGGTGGGTCTCATGTCTCAGGTAGTGCTCCAGGGTCACTAGTACATCACTACAATTTTGTTTGATTTTTCTGCACGAATTCCAGGTCATAGCAGTTCACAGAGGTTTAAAGAGGACACTAAAAACATGATATTGCACTAATCGATATTTAAAGTGTTCTACGCTACAACCAACGGGCTAAACAACATAAAAACTCCTATTTATCAGTGTAGGGATTATACCTATCAATACTTGCTCACAAGATCAAGCTTTCCTAGCTCCAAGTGATCAAAGAGGCAAAATATCAAGACTTGAAGTATGTTTGTGATTAATTTGGGAATTTTGGAGATTTATTGATTTGGAATTGTTGAAATTGAAGCAAGAAACACAAAGGGGCAGAAGAGAGAAGAAGAATTCAGCCAAGTGAGGAAGTATGAGGAATTGGGTATAAGTCAATGATAAATGCACATAAATGCCAATAAATGCACATGCATGCATGTATGCCACCTCCTCACTCATTTCTTTTCTTTAAAACATTAAATCCTTGCACAAAACAAATATCTAGATAATATATGGAAGGTTTTTTAACCCAACTTGATTTATTTAAAAAGATCCCAATTCTGGAGAAATTTTCCAAAATGTAAAAACCACATTAAAATAATATTAAAATTGGGGAAAATTCTATCTGAACCAAAACGTCCCATATAACCCCAACGCTTGCGCACTAGCTTTATTTTAGCTAATCTAGGTGCTGGCAAGTCTATATGGCCGTTTGATCACCGTCGGGTTAAAACGGAAAATACCGAAAATTTTACCCTAAAACGGAAAAATTCGCATAACGATTTCTAAAACGTTACAAACCCGTAGCTTCAGAAGAGAAGGACACGGTCATCAAATGTTATAGCCTCCTTCCCTTCTATTAGTTTTGTCATATCATCATAGGAAACCCTAATTATTCTAGTTAAGATCTTGGCTAGTGCTCGTTAGCACCAAAAAATTTTAAAATTGCATTTATGATGCCTGTTTAAACCCCGTCGCGGTGCTAGAAAACACTTTCATGGTATCAAAGCCAAGCTAGAACATTTAGGTAGGTCTTTACGATGTTAAAGTGTTCGATCGAGTTTCGAAACCTGCGATTTATCATGTTTCTGTCGAATTTTCAAAAGTTGGAATTTTGGTGATTAAAAATATGCAGAAAATCGTGCAGGCTTTTTAATGGAGCCCCAAGAAATTTGACGACCTAACTCTCTCAAACGGCTGCGGAACCGTGGCCAAACCCCATGTTTGGCTACAGTTCTGCCGCATGTTTGTTGAGTTAAGGTGTCGTTTCTCTTGTGCTGCTCCATTTGGTGATCATGCACTCTCTGGATGTTTTTAATGATTCTCAAATTGTTGAGGTCTCTGGATTTTGTGGTTATTCGATAAATCGATTGAAATGTTTAACATTGTACAGACTTTGATGATATGTGATACAATTGTTAGAATCGGAATAATTAGTTTTATGAAAACTATTTAGCATATTGTAAATCTAGAATTTTAGTCTCGGTTAATCGGTTGCCACAGAGTTTTGATTCGGATCAAAACACCGTCGCAATCGCGTATTGTACGCAAACACCCACCGAGTAACTGTAACACCTTAGAATGCGATTAGTGTTAATTAAGCGATAATGCGGGATTTTAGTAAAATGTTAACCAAAATAGTTTTCACATAATTTACAAAAATTAATTAATATTTTATTATTATTTGTTTTGTCTTGCACACACATGTGCATGCTAACCTAGGGTTAATTTGTGTTAACCATAAAATGTAGCATGGCACCTTAACCCTCATGCCATTATGTTATATGTATTTATTTAATTATTTAGTTTTAAACAAAAGGGTTCTGTTTTAAATGTTGAAGAAAGAGGAGGGTTGAATTTTTGAGTGAATGATGAGGCACGACAAGCATGGGGAGCATTTAATGAAGAGAGAAAAAGGGCATGGCTACTCTCACCCTCTTACACTCTCATTCTCACCTCACACTCTCCATTTCTTTTCCTCAGTCTATCATTCTCAATTATTTTCTCCTTCTCCTCTCCTACAACTGAAACCTTTACCAATCCATCACTAAACCAAGCAAAATTTTCACTATACTTCATCAAAACCCTCACAAAGACAAGTTAAGCCTCTAGAGATGACTTAGAGCATGGAAGCTAGGGTTTTGGTGCAAGTGTGGAAAGGTAGTGATCTCTAACTATTAATTAGGTCTTTAAGATGTTGTGTTGCTTATTAGTTGCTGTTTAGAACACTAAAGTTATAGTTTTTGTGTAATATCGTATTTTTAGTGAGATATTGGAGTCTCTGTGATCTACAACCACCATGATAGGTTACTGTAAAATCTAGCAATGTAGTAGTGTTATGTTGGAAGCCCTGAGTGTTCACCTGAAACCCGAACCCCTCCCCACCTAGTTGACCCAGCGAGAGTAGGCTAAATTCCGGCGTCGCCGGATTTGTAGGGACCTGGGGGTTGTGCTTTTGAGGATAGCTACCTGTAAGCTATCCTGGGTGTTTGGTACTGCTTGATTTTTATATATTGACAGTAGGAAAAATCTAGGACCACTTTGCTAATTTCTAGTGTTTCGGCAACACGCGTTACGGTATCCGACACGGTTCGCGTTCTTTGTGTAGCTTGCTGCACTTAGGTTTGATTTAGAATGTCGCTACACACGTTAGCCACTAAGCGAACACTTGAGAGTTTATAGGAGTCGATCTGTCGATCTAAGCGTAGTTTGTATGTATTATTGAACGGCTTCTAAGTTGTACTTGTTATATTTTGTGTGATATTAGGATCGATTGCAGGGACCTCATACGCTACAAAGAAGGGAAAGCAGGTGGTTGGATTTACCTAGCTCGAGATCATCGGTGAGTAGATTTAACATCTACAGGGGAATCGTCCGTATGGCGTTAAGCATCGAGGGCTAGATATGATATTATAGCCACATGTTATATGCATATTCCTTGATTGTGCATGAGCATCATTGCATACCATAACTTGTTGTATCTTGACTTAGCAACTATTGGACACTGCACCTTTACTGACGGTTCATGTTGCACAAGCACTAAATTATATGCTACATACACACCGTTGGTAGTTGCCATAACATGCACAACATATACACATATGTGGTACTGCATTCGTTATTGACATTGAGGCAATTGTTCTTGTACCACCTTACTAAGGGAATATGTATTGTTCCGCCTTCACTATTATCAATAGTTAGACATTGATTCTTGTTCTATTGTGCATATGAAATGCTTCATCCATACATACCTACATGAATACATACATACCTTGCTATAGCTAAATATACACTTTTATATGATATTGCATTTGACTTTGGGGAATGTGGGAACCGCATGATATTCTTAAAAACTTGATTTATTTAAAAGAGCGTTTTTCCCTTGATATGCTCATATTACCGTTCTATGTTGCATACGTCGTATTTAATGGATTTACACATTGAGATACTGATTTCATGTGATTTATGGATTTGAGAACCATGGTTATATTTCAAGAAAGTATGCATTGTTTCGAAAACCCAGTTTCTCTTGATATGATATTTCGATGCGTCCACCATGTGTTTTCTTGGTTTTGAGATTTGTTTTATAAACCCGATCCGCAAAGATGTATGATCCATTTGTGGGTTCATGGTGGACCCGGTATGGTACCCCGGGGCAAGAAATGTATGTTGTGCAGTAGACGATGAACCTGGCAGAGGGACTACTACTTACCGGTGATAGTTTGGACCCGGTGGTTATCCGGAGAATACCGACTGGAGTCGTGAGATGGATATGGGCCGATCCGGACTGACAGAGCCCATGGGACGATCCGGACTGACGGAGCCCAAGTTATGTAGATTTACATGTCGATACTGGACACGGGTTTTCATGATATTTCGAGTGTCGATATTGGGCACTCAGGTTCCATAAGATTTACGGATATGAGGGCCGATCAGAGTGACGGCGCCTGAGGTATTAGGATTTATGGTGTCTGTAAGTCCACGTTGTTCATCACGGTTCTTACGGGGAGGCGGAAACGACGAAAAAAAATGATTTGGCGCAAGGCAACATGGACTTAAAGCACGGATCTTTGCTAAACTAGTAACTAGTAAACTACTAGAGGCTTTAACTACTATGCTGTAGAAAGTATACCTCACGAAACCGGTCCTTCGGGTCTTCATTCCGCTGTCCCGCTCGTCCATCCAAGCTCCAAGTGTCGATCCGGACCTTGGGCACCTCCGCGGCCTTCTTGAGTCGAAGACGATCCACCCGAGAGTTGACACCGAGCTCCACCTCGAGCCGAGGCAACTAGGGTGACGAGATCGCTAATCTAGAAGCCCTAGGTTGTATAGAAGTGATGTACGGATGTGTTTGTCTTTATGGTATCTTTTTCTCTCAACACATGAGATCAAAAGATAGAATCAAGAGGAGGAAGAAGGAGGAGAACTTATTAACCATGAGAGCTCATTTTCTTTTCTTCTCATGAGAAAGAGCAAGAGAGAGAAAAGAGAATGAATTATGAGCTAAAGAAAATGAGCCATGGTTCAATAATGCAAAAACATTATCATTACTAATCCCTTCAAGATAAAGTTGATGGCTACATTGAAATGACCATTTTCATAATCAAAAGAAAAAGAAAATCAAAAGAAGAGTGTAGATCTCTCATGAAGGTCAATGGTCAACCCCGGTCAACCGGTCAACAAAGTCAAGAGAGGTCATGGTGGTCAAATGGTCAATGCAATTAGCCATCATAAAATTATCACTAAAAGGATTAGTAAACAATGTCCCTGGCTCATAATGGTTTTGACCGAACGAATTGCCAAAACCCTAATGAGCCTGCCACATAACGGTTTAGGCCGAACCAACTGCCAAAACCCTAATGAGGCACCTCCGCCTTCATCACTCCTGAAAACTGTGCATACACACCCGAATCCGCATTCCGTAGAATGCTAATGCACTGAAGACAAAACAAATCCATCCGTGCAATACTAGGATCCGACTTAAACCAAAGCCCACTTGTATTGCCTGCCCGAACAACATACGCACACAAGTGTACGCAAGTGATCGCAGCCCTGCCATAAAACCATACGGCCTCTACACGTTTCGGTCAATGCAGGGAAACTCTCTGTGTGGGACTCTAAAGACTCGACACTACGCTGGCAATGGGTTTAACCACAGACCGCAAGCGGCACCAGCTGTACGTAACGGTCCCCAGGTAGATGTCGATAAGAAGGCCGATGAGGTAAACCCATCCGAACTCCTACTGAGCCTGTATGTGACAATCTCCGTACTGTCCGGTCTGTTCGTCTGATACATCGCATGGCGGGCCTAGGGGGGCGGTAAACGTCAGTCCCCTAATAGCGGTACAAGTCGTGTCGGAGTGAAGCCCAGAACACCCTGAGATAACACTGGAAACCTACCAGTATATCTCGCTTTCCCTGGCCAGGGAATACTCGTGTAATGTCTCTCCTAGACACAGCGCGATGTCAACCCCCAATACCGGGAGAGACGAATCCTGTCTAACCGTCACTGCCTCCAAGTGCTTCGGGACTGCACCCAACTACTACCTATTTGCATGACTCCTTTAAGCCGTGGTAGGGTAGTAATCTAAGTACAGTGGGAACACACTCGAGGCGAAGTGACAGTGTCAAGTCGGCGGACTAAGCTGTACTCATGTCACCTTGGAACTGATAACTGACGATAGGTATAATACCAACCAACAGTTCCCGACGAGACCTGTCCAGGGTACTCGTAACCTAACGAGCACCCGCATACTATCTCAAGTACGACGTACTGACGGCTGTGGGACAGACCGTCTCCCCCGCTGGGATGAGAAGCGCATACGCTAGTCTACTCCGGAGTATCGATGCCCTGTCTCGATAGTCCTACGACTAGGGACCTGTATAAAGATGTGCTTATGGATTACCCAGCTCCCACGAGTATGACTGCCATCACAACGCTGGTAATCAAGCAAAGATCCTAAGGGCTCTACTAATATGTATATAAGCGATATGCTAAAAGAAACACATGCACATATTGAAGTAGAGACAAACCAAGTAGCATACTACCATTTTGAGCAAGACTGTCAATACAACTGTGAATATCCCAAGCTTCCATTAAGTAATATACAAGCTAGTATGATACGGTAATGGCCTCTAGGGCATATACACTAACAATCTCCCACTTGCACTAAGGCCATGTACTGGCGTATCGAAGACCTATCATCTCGATCAGCCGCTCGAACTGAGTCTGGGGTAGGGCCTTCGTGAGTGGATCTGTAGTGTTATTCTCCGAATTTACTCTCTTCACCTCGATCTCCCGGCGATCTACGATCTCCCTGATCAGGTGGTACCGCCTCAAAATGTACCTGGACATCTGATGGGACCTGGGTTCCTTCGCTAAAGCTATAGCTCCGTTGTTGTCGCAATACAGCGGTATTGGATCAACAATGGTAGGAACCACCTGAAGCTCTGTGAGGAACTTCTTCATCCAGACAGCTTCCTTTGCGGCATCGCAAGCAGCTATGTACTCCGCTTCCATAGTTGAGTCAGCAACGGTCTCCTGCTTGGAACTCTTCCAGCAAACCGCCCCTCCATTGAGGTTAAAGACTTAACGCGACATGGACTTGGAGTCATCCTTGTCACTCTAGAAGCTGGAGTCCGTAAAGGCCTCGATCTGGAGGTCTTTTCCGCCATACACCAAGAACATCTCCTTAGTCCTTCTCATGTACTTGAGAATGTTCTTTACCGCTATCCAGTGTTTCTCCCCTGAGTCCGACTGATACCGGCTTACAACGCTCAATGCGTATGCTACATCTGGTCTGGTACATAACATCGCATACATTATAGAGCCTACTGCAGAAGCGTAGGGTATAATAGACATGCGATCCCTTTCCAAATCAGTCTTGGGAGACATCTCTTTGGGGAGGGTGATTCCGTGACAAGCCGGTAGATTACCGCGCTTTGAATCCTCCATACTAAATCTTTTCAGTTTGGTGTCAATGTACCTGGACTGTGAAAGTCCCAATATCCTCTTAGATCTATCACGATAGATCTGGATCCCCAGAATGTAGTTGGCATCGCCCAGGTCCTTCATGGAGAACCTCTGCGACAAGAATCCTTTGACTGACTGTAACATAGGAATGTCCAAAGTCCAAAGTCCAAACTTTGTTGGTGTACATAGACTCCATCTCGGTCCGCATTGCATCCAGCCATTTTACCGAGTCACCGCTCTTAATGGCTTGCTGGAAGCTAGTCGGCTCACCATAATCCATGGTGCAATCCTCTCTATCCCCGTCGATGAGAAAACCGTGGTATCTCTCGGGCGGATGAGACTGCATACTACTCCTGCGGAGTGGCGTAGGAATGTCCTGTTCTTTCGAACCTTTCGGTTCTACTAAGCTTTCAGTAATAGCTCGTGGTTCTGGAATTTCTTCCAGTTCTATTGCGCTCCCACTTATCTGATTTTCCAAAAACTTAGTTTCCAAGAAGCGGGCATGACGAGAAACAAAAACCTTTTGTTCCTCTGCGTAATAGAAAAGATACCCTTTGGAGTTCTTTGGGTATCCCACAAACTTACACTGTACTGAACGTGCCTCGAGCTTGTCCGCATGCTGCTTTTTTACAAAAGCTGGACATCCACATGTCTTAAAGTGTTTAAGACTGGGTTTCTTCCCACTCTACATCTGATATGGTGTGGTAGGCACTGACTTAGTAGGAACTTGGTTCAAAAGATATGCAGCTGTTTCTAGTGCAGAACCCCAGAAGGATCGCGGCAACTCAGCCTTACTCATCATGGATCGAACCATATCCAATAGGGTTCGATTCTGCCTTTCCGATACACCGTTGTGTTATGGTGTTTATGGAGGAGTAAGCTGAGAGAGAATTCCATTCTCTTTTAAGAAGTCCAGAAACTCGGCACTCAAGTATTCACCACCTCGATCAGATCTCAGTGTCTTGATACTTTTGCCTGTTTGTTTTTCAACTTCATTCTTGTATTCCCGAAATTTCTCAAAGGCCTCGGATTTGTGCTTCATCAAGAAGACATGCCCATACCTAGAGAAATCATCTGTGAAAGTAATGAAGTATGAATAACCACTTCGCGCATGTGTAGACATTGGACCACACACATCACTGTGTATGAGTCCCAATAGCTCACTTGCTCTTTCTCCGTGTCCAGTGAACGGAGTCTTTGTCATCTTTCCCATGAGACAAGATTCACAAGTGGCATAAGACTGATACTCGAACGGATCCAAGTATCCTTCTTTATGTAACTTTGTCAACCGTGTCTCATTAATGTGACCCAGTCTACAATGCCATAAGAAAGCCTGATTTAATTCCAGAGACTTTCTTTTAAGTGCGTTCTGGACACTGAATACCTGAGCTTGATTCAAAACGTATATACCATTTTTCAATGTACCTGACCCAATCAGAACTTGATTTAGGTGGATATTTACTACATCGCTTACAAAAGTAAAATCATATCCTTCCTTAGAAAGTAAGGATACAGATATGATATTACAAGTCGCACCTGGTACATAAAAACAATCACGCAGAATCAATATCTGCCCAGTTGTCAGTCCTAGATGATATTCCCCTACGGATTCAGCATACATGCCCGTTCCGTTAGCAACCCTTAGAGTCATATCACCTTTCTTGATAACCCAACGATTTCTCAGAGCCTGTAACGAATTACAGATATGAGATCCTGATCCGGTATCCAATACCCAGGAAGTAGGGTTAACTGACATACAGTTCTCAATTACAAGCACACCCGAAGCCGAAGCCACAACATGCTTCGAATTCTGGCTACTGGCTATGCAAGCCCTGCAATCCTTCTGCCAATGTTCATTCCTGTAACAATAGGAACGTTCCACTTTTACTACATCCTGTCCCGAAACTTCTGCCCTTCCCTTTCTTTCTACTTCCCTGGTTTCCTTCAGGGTAGTAGGTAGGGACTGTTGAACTAAGTCAGTATCTGACCCGTTCTTCAACGTGGTCTTCAGGTCCGTGAGCTCAAAAGAGCTGGTCTCAGTAAGGATGTTGCCCCTTACAGATGACCCGATAGCCAACCTCGCTGGAAGCAATTCGTTCGAGGTCTCATATCTTGTGATACGAGATTGCTCTCCATATAAATCCATGTTATGGAGGAAGATAGAAACTGAGTCCATCTTCTCGTGCTGCCTCTGGTATGTACCATCAACTGAGGCTAACACGAGGCACTTGGCTTTCGTACAGTCTTTTTCCGATGTCCTATGGATATGAATATCCGTGACAGGGGAAGCTGGACCTGAGACGGCAGGGGTTGGATTAGTTAAGGGCTGTCCTAGCTTGTCATGGGCAATGGACATTTGGACAGACCTTTGCCAGTCATAACAGTTAGATTCAGTCATTTTATTATCTAGATGTAACCTAGGTGCGGTCACTGGGTCGCTGCAATTAATAGAGAGAGAAGAAAACACTCAGCATGATGCTCTTGCAAGTTTAGATTGGTTTTTAATTTATCTAAACAGGATGGCTCCCACTGTCTCTCGAATCCCTCCTCAAACCATAAACGAAGAATTAATCAGGATCAATCTCACCGTACAATACTTGCTTAACCATTCAGCCAGGCCAGTGTCGGTACTTCGAGGGAGGTTTTCCAACACTTTCGCGAAGTTCCTTAATTAAGTAACCTCTTTTCCCTATGGGCATAGCCCCGCTAACACCTTTCTAGACACCTACTAGGTTTATAGCATTGATCGTTAAGTGAGAAAGTTCCCGAGGAGTAGCATATACTCACAGTAGGATCGGGATCCAAATATCATCGCATGACAAAACTGAAGGAATCCTACCAGAATCATCACACTCCAAATGGTATGCAGCGCTAGCAAGTTTCAGTACTTTTGAAACTCCCGATGTGGATTTTTGCCCCATGCTCTTATGACCTTGACTAAGGCCAACAAATCATAAGCCACATGTCAAGTTCTACCCGTCGTTGTCCAGATTGATTTTAACCCCCCCGTATATACCCGTTGTTAGTTATATGTATGCCCTAGAGGCCATTGCTATACATAGGATGTATATTGTAGTGGATGCTTGGACATATATAGGGAGGACTTTCTTGCTCGACATGATAGTATGCTATCTGGTTGCTCTTTACCTTAACCTGTACGATGATTGTCTCTCTGTTACATGTTGGAAATACTTGACTACCTAGACTATGATGCGGATCATGTTGGAGATAGTGCCCTTAGAGTCAATTATTGGATCACAGGCACGTGATTGCAATGATTGAGGGAGGACCTGTCCCAGTAGGACAGTCTTACTCGAGATGATAGTATGCTATCTGGTTTATCTTTATCATCGTGTACTTCTTAGGTGACCTGACAGGTCGCAATTACACGTTGATAGAGCCCCTAAGATTCTTGCTTGACTGCCAGTAGTATGAGGGCGATCATATACGTGAGAGCTGGTAGTCTATAAGCACATCCTTAAAAGGTCCCTAGTCGTGCGAGTTTCGAGACAGGGCATCGATACTCCAGAGTAGACTAGTGTATACAGTCGAGACCCCGACGAGGGGCGGTGGCCGGTCTCACAAGCCATTGGTGTCAGTTGGATCACCTAAGATGTATACAGGTGCTCATTGGGTTATGAATACACCGGACAGGACTCGCCGGGAACATGCTAATTGGTCTTATACCAGACGTCAGATGGCAGTTCCCTGGTGACATGTGTACAGGTTAGTTCATCGACTTGGGGATCATCATTTGTCTCGTTTGAGTTCCCACTGTACTTTGATTACTACCCTACCACGGCTCAAAGGAGTCGTGCAAACAGATTTTAGTTGGGTACAGTCCCGAGCCACATGGAGGCAGTGAGCGCATCTTCAGAGGTTCGTCTCTCCCGGTATTGGGGGTGAGGTCGCGCTGTGTCTAGGAAAGCCACTACACAAAGCCCTCGGCCGAGGCAGGAGATTTACTGGTAGGTATTCCAGTAGTATCTCAGGGTGTTCTGGGCTACACTCCGACACGACTTGTACCGCTTTTGGGGGTCTGACTTTTACCAACCCCCTAGGCCCGCCATGCGATGCTCATAGACGAACGGACCGGACTGTACGGATATTGTCACTGACAGGCTCAGTAGGGTGTCAGGATGAGTTCGCTCATCGACGTCCCTTTTGGTCAATACCTGGTAGCCCGTTACGTATTGGCTTATACCTCTGACGTGCTAGTGGTTAAATCCACAACTAAGGTGTTGACGAGTCTTTAGAGTCCCCCACATTCAGTTACTCAGCTTTCGGGCGAAAAGCTGTAGAGGCCGTATGGAGATATGGCAAGGTCCGATCAGATACGTGCGGTATTGCACGGATCAGGATCGGACAGTTAGTACTAGAGGCCGTATGGATATATGGCAGGGTTCGATCAGATTCGTTCGGTATTGCACGGATCAGGATCGAACAGATATTACTAGCCGGCTTTGGTTTAAGCCGGATCCTAGTAAAGTACAGTGTAGTTTTGTCTCATTGCATTTGTATTTCGGTCGGAATACAAATGCGGGTGTGTATACACAGTATCGGGGTTTTCCTGTAATTTATTACGGGACCAGTTTTCTGGAGTTGCCAGTTTGCTTTTCATTTCGGCAATATTTTTTTGTATCCTTCATTGGCCGAAGATTGGTGGAGGAGGGCTTATTTGCAATTGTGCAAATAAGCATTTGTGGAGGGGGACTTTGCATATTTCTTTGGATCATGATAATTCCTCCACCATTTGACTTCTCCTTCTCATCATGGCTAGTCTTGTAGTGTCATGATGGCATGACGTTTGTGGACATGATTGTTGATGATGGTTGTGGTTGAGTGTGGATGTTTTTGTGATCATGTTCCTTCATGATTTCATTTTGATTCCCTCTTGCATTATTGATCAAGCCACTCACTCCCTCATTGCTCTCACTCTCATTCTCTCCCACTATGAGCCAAGGCCGGCCACTTGAGAGGAGGGGCTGTCCCAAATTTTGTAGTGGGGATTTTCTCTCTTCATGCTTGCTAAAATCCCAAGTTCATCACAAAAATTCCACCACTTCAATTCCTCCACCAATAAGGCAATTCCTACAACCCCAAATGAGACTTGCTCACTACACATTCTACAACATACCTTGGGCACGTCGACTAGCCAGCTTCGTGCCCGAGTTGCCTCGGTATTGAGGTGAGAGCCCGTAAAAGATGTAGGCGATGTGGTGCACTTCCGGCGACGAGGTGGAGACAGGACATTCCGCGGGAGATCGGGACGATGACGAGAAGACCGGAGGACTCGGATCAGTCGGTATATCTCTATTCCTCATCTTGTAGTTAGCTAGGACTAGTTAATGGTTCGATCCAGGTGTTTAGTGCGCGGTGGTGCCAGTTTGCTAGTTTGCAAAATTAAAGTTTATCACCGCTTCCGGATTTGGCCTCGGGATGGAGGCCGGGGCGCCGCCGTGCACTTACAGTGTTATCAGAGCATCGCCATTAACTTAGTCTAGCTTTGTTTAATGTGTTTACATTTCCGATCGATCAAAATTCCAAAATCCGCGTTTTCTTCACATCAGTTTTCTGTTGAATTTTTCCTTGCTCGAAAAATTTTTCAGGTTGCAGAAAAGTGATGTACTGGAAATTATAAGAACACTGTAGAAATTCGATATAGTGACTCCATAGTGGGAGCGCGGAACCGCGGCCAAACACCCCTTTGGGCCGCGGTTCCGCCGCACTGTGTTGAGATCACTGCATCAAATTTCTGCAGTTGCTCTCTGGGTTGATTTTAGGGTTTTTGGAATATTATTTTTGGGCCCAGAATTTCTTGATGTGCTACAGTAGTACTTGGGGGCCCACTTGTTAAAATTTGATCGATCGGATATTTTAAACACATTATTTCACAGTATTTACATTATATCTACGACCGTGAATGTCACTTGATCGGTAAATCCAGTCTAGCTGCTATAGCCCGGTTAGACGGATTTGCGAACGTGACTTTCACGTTGATGTTCTGTGATTTTGCTGTGATGTTGCGGACTGGTCGTGGGGATAGCCTGGTTGCAGTGGTAGTACAGTTTTGTTGTATTATGTACATTTGATATTGCGGGGCGAGCGTCCGACATGTGGACTGCCGTCACTGCCTGTTTGTATTATTATTTTGGGGCACGACCAGGTTGCGGTCGATGTACCCGTTGCATGTATATTTCATTTTTTGTACTAGGATTGCCCCGCGGAGGGGTGCACGGGTAGCCGGGTTCTAGAGGGCAACGAGCCCGCATCTCATGGCATTGAGACGGAGGGGGCTTCACTCTAGGATTGGCGGGCTATTCGCCGCACTCGTAGGGGGTACAGGTTGACCCAGGAGGGGTGCCCGAGTTGCCGGATTCCGTGAAGTGCTGGGTGGTCCATTCACGTAGCTGAAGGGGGCTGCCTCGCTTCAGGTTTTGGCGGATAACTTGCCGCACCCGTAGGGATCTAGGATTTCATTGCACAGGCTATCCACACGACCAGGGGAACGTCGGGTTTCAGCGGCTCTGTGAAACCCGGGGATCCCAGATATCTGTATTGTTCTGTGATGCTGTAAATTTCTGTGATGTTGCATTTTATCACGCCTTGAGCGAAATATAATATATTGGTATAGATATTAGTAGATGTTGTATATGTTTTGCATCCGCGCTAGTCCAGTCCCCGCTCTGTCGTTAGTTAGCTAACCTAACGGGTAATGACGGGACCCAGTGGCGAATGCGGATGGCATATACGTACATCAGTATATTTTCGTTCTTTTTGGTGTGATCATTTGATGGGACTGCGTTGATTCGGATCAATGCAAGTTAAAAACAAACCTAATCTGATGTTGTTGGAACACTTTTCAAAAAGCTGTTATTGCAAGGACGTTCACTTTTGTTTTGCATCGTGGTATTCAGTTGGAATATCCTGCTCCTCAGTCGTCGAGGCAAGGGCCGAGATCCCTTCACAGGGAGTGACCCCTTGGACAAAAAGTTTGCGTCAGGGCATTAACTTCACTATAGCCGATTACTTTTGTTTTGCACCGTGGTATTCAGTTGGAATATCCTGCACCTCATTCTACGGGGAAAGAGCCGAGATCCCTTCACCGGGAGTGACCTCTTTAGCAACGGTTTTCGTCACTATTTTTTTAAAAGCTATTCGTTACTTCAACGATATCAAGTTCATTACGTTAAAGGTTTTTGCCAGAAACCATTCGTAGCCCTCCGTCGTTTCATATGGATGGTCAATAGTATTCAAGCTGTGTATGTTGGCCAAAGTCAAGGCACAGTGATTGGTAGCTATTGGGTATTCATATGCAGCATAGATAGATGC
Source organism: Agapanthus africanus (assembly GCA_030015575.1). Taxonomy (NCBI): domain Eukaryota; kingdom Viridiplantae; phylum Streptophyta; class Magnoliopsida; order Asparagales; family Amaryllidaceae; genus Agapanthus; species Agapanthus africanus. The sequence continues at coordinate 311,832,916 of CM057343.1, read as the reverse complement.
GTTGGTTTGGGATAGTCGTACTGCCATTTTGGCCAAAGTCAAGGGTAGGTACGGGTGGATTCAAATTAACCTGGAGAATGACGGGTAGAACTTGACATGTGACTTATGATATGTTGGCCAAAGTCAAGGTCATAAGAGCATGGGGCAAAAATCCAAATCGGGAGTTTCTAAAGAAACTGAAACTTGCCAGATATGCGCATTCTTTCTGGAGTGTGATGACGTGAGCGGATTCCGTCATGTTATCATGCGATGATAGTTGGATCCCGATTCCCACTGATGAGTTAGTTTACTCCTCGGGTGATCCCGACTAATTCTTCTTTCAGGTTTGGAGGAGAATTTGACGGTACAGTGGGAGGTTTCCAGATTAGATAAATTGGTAACCATTCTGATCTAGGTTAGAGTGCACGGTGAGTGTTTCTTTTCTCTCTCTCTTTGGCAGCGACCATTGACCCGACCCTAAGACTATGACTCAGTGGCCAAGTTGACCGAACCTTCTTAAACACTGGCTTTTGGATTGTCAGAGTTGCAAACGTCATTGCCACTCCTACTTTTACCCTTTTCTCCAGGACACCCCGTATTACTACGAACGTCCACTTCCATTGGACAAAACCATCGTATGGTTATATACCAACTCGAAGGGATTTATTCGAGGATGGTTTCAGGTTCTGGAGAAAACGAATAGGACTATTCAGTTGTCTTATCCTTTTACCTTCTCTCAGGTTGCGAGTACTCCTTGGTTTAGGAGATAGTACACCTATTATGCAAATTGGATAGTCTTCTTCCAAACCATATGTAACGTTTTAAAAATAATTAAATAAATAATTAAATGAATAAAAGTGTTTAAGTGAATTTTAGGATTTTCGGTAAAGTAAAATGTATTTTTCGTAAAACCAAACCGTGATTGTTTTCATTATAATTTTTAATATATCTATTTTAATTATGAAATTACTAGTAAATGGTGTTTATTTAGCCACTTATAAATTTTTAGTTTAATAAAATATTTTTCCTAAATTAATTATTTTAAATATTAACATAAGCTTTATTTTTACACTAAATTAGTGTAAATTACAAATTTAAATGGTTTTAATTTGTAAAAATTAACCATGGCATGTTAGAAATTAGTGTGTATCATGTAAAATTTATTTGCAAATAAATTTTTCCTATTTTCTAGAGCTTTCTTGAGTTGCTATAGTAAACAAATAAATAAATAATTAAATAAACCATGAAAAGACCTTTAAGTGATATTTCTCCTCTTGAAACTTCTACACTTTTCCTTAATCATTTCTTTCTCTCCCTCACTCCCTCAAGGCCGGCCACAACCCCCCATGGCTGCCCCCCCCCATTTCCCACCTCATTTTTGCACAAAAATCCATCAAAATACATCAAAAATTCAACAAAAAATACACAAAATCCTAATCTCTTCATACCCTTTTTTATATGGATTTTGGAGTGGGAAAGCATGTATTTTGGAGGCTCATTTCTTGTTTGGACTTCACATTTTGGAGGTATAATTTTCTTTCTTTTGATTTATTATTATTAGATGATCATTTAATCTTAATTAGATTTAATGAATTAATTCTATGTTTTTAAAAAAAAAATGCAAGTTAGGGTTGTAAATTCAAGTTAGGGTTTTTAATAATTAATTAGGGTTATAATAGTTAGTTTAACACTTTTATAATTGGAAAATATTGCATGGTTGTTAAATTGTAAAATTTTCATTTAAAATTGTTTTAAATAAGGAAATTAGCTAACTAGATTTTTCTAAAATGTGTTTGTGGGTAATATAAAATTCCAATTTAAGTTGCTATCATTAGATGGTAGTTTTAATGAGAATATTAGCACATTAATTGAATGAAAAACTTAGTTTGATCACTAAATTAATTTGATAATTGGAAAAATAGTAATAAAATGCTATTATTTTGTAAACTAGATTTTAGGAATTTCTAAATAAATGTGATTAAAAATATAATTTATGGTTTCATTGAATCATTATCATTATGAATTGTGGTTTAATACATTAATTCATGCAAATCATGTTTTGTGGTGGAATTGTGGTGCTTTGCTTGAAAAATGTTGAAAATTGTTAAATGTTGCAAACTAGAAATTTCAAATTAATATAAATTTGTGTAATAAAAATATAGTAACGGTTTGTATAGTCTAGTTATGCTATATAATGAGTTTTATAACTATTGGTTTCATTTAAATGTCAAGTTTTGATGAAAAACGGTAAATTGGCAATTTCGGGTTTTACGAAATTGGACGGTTTGATGGATTTTAGGGTTTCGATGGATTTAATCGTGTATTATGGTATAAGTAATGTGTTTTAAAACTACAATTGTTTGATGATGTTATCTCGATCCATCGGAGTTTGTACGCCGACATCGAGCGGTATTTGGTTCTTTTGCGTGGACGGGACATAGGTTTTAACCTATGCTTGTTCCTTTAGATCGTTTGACTTTCGTATGTGATTCAGTTTACGATGCTATTTATATGTTTCCGTCTAGACACCCCCCACGTAGACTGCGGGCGATGAAGAGGAGGATGGCGACACTGTCTTCGGCAGACATGGACCAGGTGAGTAGATGTATATCTACGGGGGGAAGTCGGGTGGATGGCGTTTAGCACCCCCACAACGTAGAATAGGAATAGTACTTATTGACATTAGGAAACCCGATGTGACCCTAGATTCTTACTGAGCAGGACCCTAGTAATGACCCTAGGCGGGACTAGACTGATTTAGGAAAACCATACCTGAGGATGAATACTTTGGGAAAGGTTCGTAGGTTTCTGATAGAAACACACACGCACACACTAAAACTCGACATGGAGTATACGTATATGTGTATATGTATATAAAACTAGGTATAAGTGTATATATATATACAACACGTATATGGGATTCATTGATGTGATATGATATTTGAGGCATGACGAAACAGTATAACTGGGCTTGATGCCGTGATTCTTGACTATACAGTGGTATTAAAGTATTAGAGGATCATTAGAGAATGAGATAATGAACATGAATATATAAATTATAAAGAGTGGTGGTGATATTGATGTACATGGGACGCTAGAATAGTACCCGGACTGTAACTTGTGACCTGATGCCGATATCATATAAGTATGACCTAGTAACAATATGATACATATAACATGATATTTCTGAGGATAAACTAATGATGCTTATCATGATGGCAATGATATATGATTGATGTATGCGATCACAGTTTAACACCTTGATCATGAGATGTGCTGATGATGACATTATACGAATGAGGAGACACCTAGGAGATACTTGACCGTACCCCGATATTGGGATGCCGTACGATGGATTTTACCGTACGAGGTTTAGATTTGACGATTGATCCGCACTCTTGATTCGAGGAAGCCGTACTACGTACGTGACGCTATTGAGGCGGGATCGCCGACAATTAGAGATATTGATTCAGACCTTAGGTAGACTCTAGTTTCTTACTGACTAGTCTATTAGGTTTAGTTCCTTAGGATGCTAGATGGACACTGGTTTAGGTTCGACTCACATAGTGGTAGTTGTACTCATATCTCGCAGAGGAGTGGATAATGCACATCTGTATTTACATTCATACCGTAATTATCATGGTGCATGTTCTTTTATATGTTGCTAATCAGTATAAACTTTACCTGTTAGGACACCAGCACTATTACCGATGATGCGCATATTCCACGCACACTTATTTGCCGGCTCACACACATCATCATCGATAATTGCTATGTCACGTACACTTTAGATCATATTGACTTTTATGGATAGAATCAGTTAACAACTAGACCGTTATAATATTGTGATTATTCTCTGACATTAGTACAGACATGATATTTATTGCTTAGACATTCATGCATTCATATTTTCATGTTATCATGCAGTATTATGGGTATATGCTGACACTTATCATATACTTACTCATGATTTTGAGATTTGGATTTCTATGAGATTTCTGGATTTTTGGGGAAAACCGCAAAAATATATAAAAACTTCTCTCTCTCTCTCCTCTTCTCTTTTTAAAATAAGATGTGGTTTTCTCGTGATGTATGTGTCGTCCACCATGAGATTTCATGTTTTCTATTGGATTTCGAGACCCGATTCGAGGAGTGGATGAACCGTCTCGGGTACATGGTGGGCCCGGTATAGTACCCCGGGGCAAGAAGATCGTGTTGTAGACGATGAGCCTGGCAGGGGAAGAGTACCTACCGGTGATGTCTGGCGCGGCGGATATCCGGAGGATACCGACCGTTGTCGTGAGATTTGATGATATGGGCCGATCCGGACAGACGGAGCCCGACATATTGAGACTTGAGATTACATGTGTTGTGTCGATGCTTGACACGGATTTCCATGGATTTCATTGTTGAGATTTCAGATGCTTATACACACTTTACTATGATAACAGCTAAAGAGTTCTTATACATATATATCTGGATTTCAGGATTTGTTACTTTACATTCATGGAGCATGCATTTCATTTCATATGACATAGTACCATATGAGGCACTGACACGACACGGAGTATTTGCACTTACACGTAGTATTACCCTGCTATTCTAGATGATTGAGATATAGTAGTGTATTATTATGACCTAGGATAGCGTCGTGCATTCGATTTCTTTTCGTAGATGTCTTCCACTCACGAGTTGACAACTCACCCCCGTTGTGTCAAATTCTTTACAGGTTCGATGTACAGGTTTCCGTGGCAGCTTGTTGGCACATCTTTTCTTCAGGGAGATTTGCACGGTAGGTTGGTTCACTTGTATCCAAACCACCATTGTACTTTTATGCATTCATTTGTTTCTAGTAAGCTCCATCAACCATACTTGTATTACTTGATAAGTTTATTGGACCAGTCTTTTACTTCGACCTTAGAGTCGCGCATGTATTATTCTGATCTGGTGGTTTTGTTTTCTTTGAGTTTTGAGCCTCGCCTATTGGCGTTATATATTATTGTGCTTGTTGTAGTTGTTTCCGCCTGTTGGCGTTGATGCTAGCTCCCGTTTGGGGATGCTTTTTATTGTTTATGTATATTATACTTGTTGTACTCGTTTGGGGGCCAGTTTTTACAAAGCAGACTCTGCCGAAATTTTTGGTAAAATTTGCTGATGTTTTTATACTTGTTTTCTTTTCTTTTCTTCTTTTTCTTCTTTTATGGTTTAGATTTCTGGGCTTCGGCTTACTTAGGTCACGTGGCGTCTCTAGACGCTTCGTAATCTAAGTGCCGGTCATGTTCCGTACTTTCGGGTCGTGACAAAGTTGGTATCAGAGCACTAGGTTTAACCCTGTATAAGTCTAGGTGACCCTTGGTTGATGGAGTAGGCGATTTAGGTAGAGTAACGTACCGTGGGTATGGTCCGTGGCATACTTACGATACGCTACTCTGCTTAAGGAGCCCTAGGATTTATATTGTTTGCACCGTATTCCATTCGTTCTTTTGATCTATCTTCGTCAATGTCGGATGGTGGTTTCCGTTACCACGGGCGCACGGGCAGAGGGAGCTGCGGCTCGAATGCGATAACCATTAGAGTATTGGTTATTATTGAGGATTGAAGCATTGTTTAGCGTGCGGATGAAGGGTATTCACATGCTGTCCGGATGAAGTTAAAGGGTTCGAACGATTATCAGAAAACCATTTTCCTAAGTTTAAAGTATTCGGAAGAACATGCAGGTATTTCGATGGACCCTCTAGAAGAATGAAACCCTAACTCGACATAATGACCACGAGAACGCCCTTGAACCTTAGGGTTTACGGCAGTTTCGCAGTGTCATTAGTGAGGCTTGGGTTTGCCCTTCTACAGCTGGATCATCGATGCTGGGGTATGTACCGGATATTTTTAAACTGTACTTGAGTGTTGAGCTCTCGGGGAATTATGGAATTTTGATGGATCGATCGAAAAGTTTAATGTAGTCCGGATATCAGGTGAAGGGATCGACTACGTGGGAGATTCTAGACATGAGTATTGCCGTTGGTAGCGCAGTCAGCACACCTATGAAAGAACGAGTTCGAAGCAGTCTACATCAGAGGAAAGAGGCGCACATTGACGATAGTGTTTACAATTGTGATTTAGTGATTTGAATTTCCTTTTTTCGTTGATTGGATTTTTGTATTTTGAGGACTTTGTTCTACGATTGGTATTTCCTGTGTGTACCTTCATTCTATCTGTGTTTCATATATCAGTTGTATTGATGTGGTTTAGTACGCACCCAGTGCACTTGATTTGGTTTTAATACCTTTTGTGATTTTGATTTGATTTCGTGCATATGGGTTACACATGATTTTGATATATGCTTCGACCTAGTTTTTATCCATTTTCGTACTGTGATTCGAGTCTGATATTCGATGTGTGTTTTCGTGCTCCATGTGCACCTGATTAGGATTCTTGCGCATACTTGGCGCACTTGATGCGATTTTGTGCACACCAGATGCACTAAATCGGGGTTTTGTGCAGATTAGATGCACCTGATTTTGAGTCGTGCACGCCCGTTGCACTTGACAGATGTTTTTGGTGCACACCTGTTGCACTTAGTTTTGTTTTGTGGGTATTCATGGTTTCTGCATTTGGTTTCGATTTCAGTGCGCACCGGACGCACATGACATTTTATTGATGTGATTGGGATTGATTTTAGTTTGAGCAGTATGTTTTCATAATCATTATTATTTGATTTAGTAACCAGGAGGGACATGTATGTTAAATAAAAGATATATATATAGTTATTTTTTTTAAAAATTTAAACGTCCGCTACTTATGCCGTGACACGTGCATTGCACGGCGATTTTCAAGAGGGGTATTTGTATGCTTTTTTATTATGATGATACGGCGATTTTACTAGGATGCGAACTATATATAAGTTATAGATTGATGTATATTATGATGGTTTTCACATTGAGTTATGATATTTTATTATCGCCATAACTCCGATGATTGCGTCATGCTTGACGGAGTTGATTTTGTTATGTATTGATGATTTCAGAGCCCCGACGATTTGAGTGTTTTGCTAAATGTTTTAGTATTTGGAAGGGGAGTTTTAATTTAAATTCGGAGACCGAATTTATTAAAGGGGGGAAGATTGTAACGTTTTAAAAATAATTAAATAAATAATTAAATAAATAATTAAATGAATAAAAGTGTTTAAGTGAATTTTAGGATTTTCGGTAAAGTAAAATATATTTTTCGTAAAACCAAACCGTGATTGTTTTCATTATAATTTTTAATATATCTATTTTAATTATGAAATTACTAGTAAATGGTGTTTATTTAGCCACTTATAAATTTTTAGTTTAATAAAATATTTTTCCTAAATTAATTATTTTAAATATTAACATAATCTTTATTTTTACACTAAATTAGTGTAAATTACAAATTTAAATGGTTTTAATTTGTAAAAATTAACCATGGCATGTTATAAATTAGTGTGTATCATGCAAAATTTATTTGCAAATAAATTTTTCCTATTTTCTAGAGCTTTCTTGAGTTGCTATAGTAAACCAATAAATAAATAATTAAATAAACCATGAAAAGACCTTTAAGTGATATTTCTCCTCTTGAAACTTCTACACTTTTCCTTAATCATTTCTTTCTCTCCCTCACTCCCTCAAGGCCGGCCACAACCCCCTATGGCTGCCCCCCCCCATTTCCCACCTCATTTTTGCACAAAAATCCATCAAAATACATCAAAAATTCAACAAAAAATACACAAAATCCTAATCTCTTCATACCCTTTTTTATATGGATTTTGGAGTGGGAAAGCATGTATTTTGGAGGCTCATTTCTTGTTTGGACTTCACATTTTGGAGGTATAATTTTCTTTCTTTTGATTTATTGTTATTAGATGATCATTTAAGCTTAATTAGATTTAATGAATTAATTCTATGTTTTTTTAAAAAAAATGCAAGTTAGGGTTGTAAATTCAAGTTAGGGTTTTTAATAATTAATTAGGGTTATAATAGTTAGTTTAACACTTTTAGAATTGGAAAATATTGCATGGTTGTTAAATTGTAAAATTTTCATTTAAAATTGTTTTAAATAAGGAAATTGCTAACTAGATTTTTCTAAAATGTGTTTGTGGGTAATATAAAATTCCAATTTAAGTTGATATCATTAGATGGTAGTTTTAATGAGAATATTAGCACATTAATTGAATGAAAAACTTAGTTTGATCACTAAATTAATTTGATAATTGGAAAAATAGTAATAAAATGCTATTATTTTGTAAACTAGATTTTAGGAATTTCTAAATAAATGTGATTAAAAATATAATTTATGGTTTCATTGAATCATTATCATTATGAATTGTGGTTTAATACATTAATTCATGCAAATCATGTTTTGTGGTGGAATTGTGGTGCTTTGCTTGAAAAATGTTGAAAATTGTTAAATGTTGCAAACTAGAAATTTCAAATTAATATAAATTTGTGTAATAAAAATATAGTAACGGTTTGTATAGTCTAGTTATGCTATATAATGAGTTTTATAACTATTGGTTTCATTTAAATGTCAAGTTTTGATGAAAAACGGTAAATTGGCAATTTCGGGTTTTACGAAATTGGACGGTTTGATGGATTTTAGGGTTTCGATGAATTTAATCGTGTTTTATGGTATAAGTAATGTGTTTTAAAACTACAAGTTGTTTGATGATGTTATCTCGATCCATCGGAGTTTGTACACCGATATAGAGCGGTATTTGGTTCTTTTGCGTGGACGGGACATAGGTTTTAACCTATGCTTGTTCCTTTAGATCGTTTGACTTTCGTATGTGATTCAGTTTACGATGCTATTTATATGTTTGCATCTAGGTACCCCCCACGTGGACTGCGGGCGATGAAGAGGAGGATGGCGACACTGTCTTCGGCAGACATGGACCAGGTGAGTAGATGTATATCTACGGGGGGAAGTCGGGTGGATGGCGTTTAGCACCCCCGCAACGTAGAATAGGAATAGTACTTATTGACATTAGGAAATCCGATGTGACCCTAGATTCTTACTGAGCAGGACCCTAGTAATGACCCTAGGCGGGACTAGACTTATTTAGGAAAACCATACCTGAGGATGAATACTTTGGGAAAGGTTCGTAGGTTTCTGATAGAAACACACACGCACACACTAAAACTCGACATGGAGTATACGTATATGTGTATATGTATATAAAACTAGGTATAAGTGTATATATATATACAACACCTATATGGGATTCATTGATGTGATATGATATTTGAGGCATGATGAAACAGTATAACTGGGCTTGATGCCGTGATTCTTGACTATACAGTGGTATTAAAGTGTTAGCGGATCATTAGAGAATGAGATAATGAACATGAATATATAAATTATAAAGAGTGGTGGTGATATTGATGTACATGGGACGCTAGAATAGTACCCGGACTGTAACTTGTGACCTGATACCGATATCATATAAGTATGACCTAGTCACAATATGATACATATGACATGATATTTCTGAGGATAAACTAATGATGCTTATCATGATGACAATGATATATGATTGATGTATGCGATCACAGTTTAACACCTTGATCATGAGATGTGCTGATGATGACATTATACGAATGAGGAGACACCTAGGAGATACTTGACCGTACCCCGATATTGGGATGCCGTACGATGGATTTTACCGTACGAGGTTTAGATTTGACGATTGATCCGCACTCTTGATTCGAGGAAGCCGTACTACGTACGTGACGCTATTGAGGCGGGATCGCCGACAATTAGAGATATTGATTCAGACCTTAGGTAGACTCTAGTTTCTTACTGACTAGTCTATTAGGTTTAGTTCCTTAGGATGTTAGATGGACACTGGTTTAGGTTCGACTCACATAGTGGTAGTTGTACTCATATCTCGCAGAGGAGTGGATAATGCACATCTGTATTTACATTCATACTGTAATTATCATGGTGCATGTTCTTTTATATGTTGCTAATCAGTATAAACTTTACCTGTTAGGACACCAGCACTATTACCGATGATGCGCATATTCCACGCACACTTATTTGCCGGCTCACACACATCATCATCGGTAATTGCTATGTCACGTACATTTTAGATCATATTGACTTTTATGGATAGAATCAGTTAACAACTAGACCGTTATAATATTGTGATTATTCTCTGACATTAGTACAGACATGATATTTATTGCTTAGACATTCATGCATTCATATTTTCATGTTATCATGCAGTATTATGGGCATATGCTGACACTTATCATATACTTACTCATGATTTTGAGATTTGGATTTCTGGATTTTTGGGGAAAACCGCAAAAATATATAAAAACTTCTCTCTCTCTCTCCTCTTTTTAAAATAAGATGCGGTTTTCTCGTGATGTATGTGTCGTCCACCATGAGATTTCATGTTTTCTGTTGGATTTCGAGACCCGATTCGAGGAGTGGATGAACCGTCTCGGGTACATGGTGGGCCCGGTATGGTACCCCGGGGCAAGAAGATCGAGTTGTAGACGATGAGCCTGGCAGGGGAAGACTACCTACCGGTGATGTCTGGCGCGGCGGATATCCGGAGGATACCGACCGTTATCGTGAGATTTGATGATATGGGCCGATCCGGACTGACGGAGCCCGACATATTGAGACTTGAGATTACATGTGTTGTGTCGATGCTTGACACGGATTTCCATGGATTTCATTGTTGAGATTTCAGATGCTTATACACACTTTACTATGATAACAGCTAAAGAGTTCTTATACATATATATCTTGATTTCAAAATTTGTTACTTTACATTCATGGTGCATGCATTTCATTTCATATGACATAGTACCATATGAGGCACTGACACGACACGGAGTATTTGCACTTACACGTAGTATTACCCTGCTAATCTAGATGATTGAGATATAGTAGTGTATTATTATGACCTAGGATAGCGTCGTGCATTCGATTTCTTTTCGTAGATGTCTTCCACTCACGAGTTGGCAACTCACCCCCGTTGTGCCAAATTCTTTACAGGTTCGATGTACAGGTTTCCGTGGCAGCTTGTTGGCAAATCTTTTCTTCAGGGAGATTTGCACGGTAGGTTGGTTCACTTGTATCCGAACCACCATTGTACTTTTATGCATTCATTTGTATCTAGTAAGCTCCAGCAACCATACTTGTATTACTTGATAAGTTTATTGGACCATTCTTTTATTTCGACCTTAGAGTCGCGCATGTATTATTCTGATCTGGTGGTTTTGTTTTCTTTGAGTTTTGAGCCTCGCCTATTGGCGTTGTATATTATTGTGCTTGTTGTAGTTGTTTCCGCCTGTTGGCGTTGATGCTAGCTCCCGTTTGGGGATGCTTTTTATTGTTTATGTATATTATACTTGTTGTACTCGTTTGGGGGCCAGTTTTTAAAAAGCAGACTCTGCCGAAATTTTTGGTAAAATTTGCTGATGTTTTTATACTTGTTTTCTTTTCTTTTCTTCTTTTATGGTTTAGATTTCTGGGCTTCGGCTTACTTAGGTCACGTGGCGCCTCTAGACGCTTCGTAATCTAAGTGCCGGTCACGTTCCGTACTTTCGGGTCGTGACACCATAGGCAGGTGCCGACCGGTAGGGAATGAAGAAAACCAATTAGCCTAACAGTGGTGTACAGAAGGTATTAAGTAAAGACATATCAAGGGATTAGTAAGAGGGCAAAATAAATTGTGACTGCTATTCACGACCAAACCAAGTATTTCTTCGCCAATCCTAAATCACCTTTGTATTTCTCCAGGACACTCCGTATCACTACGAAGATCCCAAGTTTATTGGATAATCCATCATATGGTTATATACGAACTCGAAAGGAACTTGTTCCAGTTCGGGGATGGATCCTGGTTCAGGAGAAATAGGAATAAGATTTATTCAGGTGTCTTTTATCTTCACCTTCTCTCGCATTGCGAGTGCTCCTAGGATTAGGACAGTACACCCATTACGCTTATTGGATAGTCTTCTTCCAAACCATAGGCTGGTGCCGAACGGTAGGGAAGGAAGAAAACCATTTGGCCTAAAGGGGTGTGCAGAAGGTAATGACTAAAGACATAAAAAGGGATTTGGAGAGGTGGCAAAGAATTATACGGTTACAGTCGTGAATCTGGAAGAGGCATTACTAAGGAATATCGGGATACCCCTACGAAACATTTCAATGTTTCAGTTTCACTGTGTACTGTTAAAAGAAAACTGATTTCCCAATTAGTCCTTACTCCAGGGTATGTATTTACCAGGTATGATTCTCACATCTGTATGGTCTTACAGATGATGAGTGGGAGTAAGTTATTGGGAATTGGGTGATCATCCTCATTATATCAGGATTCGTTGTAATCGGTGATATTTGAGGAAATCACCTGGGCTGTTTGCCGGTTGGCGAATATTTGGTTTTGAATATCCGCTATTATGCACCAATTTCAAATTGATATATCTGTACGTCTATTTTCATAGAGTGGGATATACCTTTTTGAAATTATGTCTATGACATTTACCTATATCAGTGGATAGTTAGGTAAGGAGCATTAAACAGCGGTGTAATTCTTCTTAACCATAAGTACAGTTTTCAACCTACGACACACAGTGAATGAGTTATCAGACTCAAGGGACTTATACAGAGTATTGTATGTTGTCCAGGGTCCATCAGGACAAGAGGGGTTGGTCCTCGTACTATATTCGGTTTACTTATGACTTCTCTAGTTTTTAGACAGGTGTTTCGTGGAAACACAGGGTCCGAATTTTGAGAAGTTATAGGTATTTGAATAAAGTAGAGAACCAGGTGTTGCAATTATCGGGATTCTTCAAGTTGATCGAAAATGTAGATACTTATGTATGGTATTCAGTTGATAGTGATGATTAAGAGAACTTGCTTTTCTTTCAGGTTACTCATAATTGGAAGCATTCCTAAGTTGAGTAACGCTGATCGGCCTCTTTCAATTTAGTTGACATGCACTGGAGACAGCTGCATGATTTGAATCTGGTTCAATTAAATCAGTGCCTCTGGTTCTATATTGGATATAGAACAGTTCATATCTTAACGATGTTAAGGTACGGGGAGTTGTCCGGCTTATGATTAAAACCAGACACTGGACAACTCAAGGCACGTTTCTGTAATGGCTGTTTGTGGGTTGACCCAGGCTATGACGAGGGTTGACTTTCTACCATCTGGATGAACAATAGCGATATTGTTCTAGACTTGCCACAGTTTTATTAAAAATGGATTTTTTCAGAAAACAGTAGTGGGAGTATGGTAGAACTGGAAGTGATTCCATAACCGCAAACGATTACTGAAGATTTGATAAGGAACCTAAAGATTTGATAAGGTTTGACATTCCATTGGCCACTCCGCAGATACGGTGGGTAACCTCAGGCACCCGAGAGGTACTCCGGTAGCCTCAAGGACGGTGACAAGGAGGTTCTTGTTTACCCAGACTTGCCATTACTGTTGTTCCAGGCTGCGAGACCCGGCAGTAGGATGAGTATAGCGTCGTTCTAAACTTTCTTTAGAAGTGTACGTGTATATGACTCTGCCAGAGGGTTGTCGTAGTCAGTGGGAGCAGCGGAAGCATTGGTGGACAGGTAGCTTATGTCTATTTATAGACTAAAGCAGATGTAGCGGAGATAGATCATCTATTTCTGACGTGACAGTCATAGGTTTGACTTCATCAGAATAGGGGATGAATCTGTTGAGAAGGAAGTAGGGTGTGTTGTCATGGTATTTGGATGACATACACAGAGTTGGAAAAGTTATTCCTATACTACGATCGGTTATACTTTGGTCGTCACACAGTAGTTTCTCCACATGGGACTTGGACATTATATCAGACATACTGGTCACTAGATCTATGGTTTTAGATCTAGATTTGGGAGGTTTCCCAATCAGGGTACTTAGACAGCATTCTAAGAGCATTTAGAATGGACGACTCCTGGCACGGTAGTGTACCTGCAGGTGATGGAGTCACCCTCTCTAAAGGTGTATTACAGACTAAAGGGGAGAGGGATGTGCATGATTGGCAGATCACTTGCTTAGGCAATTGAGTCAATCATGAGATGTCAAGTACCACACCAGATGTTTTTCTTGCAGTAGATGCAATAAGTTGATATTGATCCAATCCTGGAGAAACAATCGGAAGCAGCTTTAGAACATAAGTGGATGTTCTAGGGATATGATAACGACAGCCTCATTCAGGAGACAGTTATCATTCCAGGCTTCCAAGGTGACTTGGACGACAAGGAGGTTGTCAGAGTTATAGTTTTCCTTCTGACGAGGGGCAGTACTAAGGACAGGTGGTCTAAGGCAATACTAAGGGTGGCATGGCGCAGGATACTGATTAAGTTCGGTTGACGATACAGTCTAAGAAGTTTGGATTTGGAGTTCATTTATGAGCTAGGTCCCATCAGACATCCAGACACATTCTAAGACAGGTATTGCTCATTTCGGGAGATGGCTTTCTCTGCGAACATGAGATATAGAGAGATATAGAAAGAAACATCAAAGCGGATCCACTCACTGAGCCTATTCCTTGAACGCATTAGTTTCGCAAACGAGCTTTGTGAGACTGACTAATAGAGGAGTTGGGTGTTCGGTATCACACGAGCTGTGAGTATGAGACATCGCAATAATTAGCCTTGAGTGCAAGTGGGAGATTGTTGGAGATAGTGCCCTCAGAGTCAATTATTGGATCACAGGCACGTGATTGCAATGATTGAGGGAGGACCTGTCCCAGTAGGACAGTCTTACTCGAGATGATAGTATGCTATCTGGTTTATCTTTATCATCGTGTACTGCTTAGGTGACCTGACAGGTCGCTATTACACGTTGATAGAGCCCCTAGGATTCTTGCTTGACTGCCAGCAGTATGAGGGCGATCATATACGTGAGAGCTGGTAGTCTATAAGCACATCCTTAAAAGGTCCTTAGTCGTGCGAGTTTCGAGACAGGGCATCGATACTCCAGAGTAGACTAGTGTATACAGTCGAGACCCCGACGAGGGGCGGTGGCCGGTCTCATAATCCATTGGTGTCAGTTGGACCACCTAAGATGTATACAGGTGCTCATTGGGTTATGAGTACACCGGACAGGACTCGCCGGGAACATGCTAGTTGGTCTTATACCAGACGTCAGATGGCAGTTCCCTGGTGATATGTGTACAGGTTAGTTCATCGACCTGGGGATCGTCATTTGTCTCGTTTGAGTTCCCACTGTACTTTGATTACTACCCTACCACGGCTCAAAGGAGTCGTGCAAACAGATTTTAGTTGGGTACAGTCCCGAGCCATATGGAGGCAGTGAGCGCATCTTCAGAGGTTCGTCTCTCCCGGTATTGGGGGTGAGGTCACGCTGTGTCTAGGAAAGCCACTACACAAAGCCCTCGGCCGAGGCAGGAGATTTACTGGTAGGTATTCCAGTAGTATCTCAGGGTGTTCTGGGCTACACTCCGACACGACTTGTACCGGTTTTGGGGGTCTGACTTTTACCAACCCCCTAGGCCCGCCATGCGATGCTCATAGACGAACGGACCGGACTGTACGGATATTGTCACTGACAGGCTCAGTAGGGTGTCAGGATGAGTTCGCTCATCGACGTCCCTTTTGGTCAATACCTGGTAGCCCGTTACGTATTGGCTTATACCTCTGACGTGCTAGTGGTTAAATCCACAACTAAGGTGTTGACGAGTCTTTAGAGTCCCCCACATTCAGTTACTCGGCTTTCGGGCGAAAAGCTGTAGAGGCCGTATGGAGATATGGCAAGGTCCGATCAGATACGTGCGGTATTGCACGGATCAGGATCGGACAGTTAGTACTAGAGGCCGTATGGATATATGGCAGCGTTCGATCAGATTCGTGCGGTATTGCAGGGATCAGGATCGAACGGATATTACTAGCCGGCTTTGGTTTAAGCCGGATCCTAGTAAAGTACAGTGTAGTTTTGTCTCATTGCATTTGTATTTCGGTCGGAATACAAATGCGGGTGTGTATACACAGTACCGGGGTTTTCCTGTAATTTATTACGGGAACAGTTTTCTGGAGTTGCCAGTTTGCTTTTCGTTTCGGCCATAATTCTTTGTATCCTTCATTGGCCGAAGATTGGTGGAGGAGGGCTTATTTGCAATTGTGCAAATAAGCATTTGTGGAGGGGGTCTTTGCATATTTCTTTGGATCATGATAATTCCTCCACCATTTGACTTCTCCTTCTCATCATGGCTAGTCTTGTAGTGTCATGATGGCATGACTTTTGTGGACATGATTGTTGATGATTGTTGTGGTTGAGTGTGGATGTTTTTGTGATCATGTTCTTTCATGATTTCATTTTGATTCCCTCTTGCATTATTGATCAAGCCACTCACTCCCTCATTGCTCTCACTCTCATTCTCTCCCACCATGAGCCAATGCCGGCCACTTGAGAGGAGGGGCTGTCCCAAATTTTGTAGTGGGGATCTTCTCTCTTCATGCTTGCTAAAATCCCAAGTTCATCACAAAAATTCCACCACTTCAATTCCTCCACCAATAAGGCAATTCCTACAACCCCAAATGAGACTTGCTCACTACACATTCTACAGCATACCTTGGGCACGTCGACCAGCCAGCTTCGTGCCCGAGTTTCCTCGGCATTGAGGTGGGAGCCCGTAAAAGATGTAGGCGATGTGGTGCACTTCCGGCGACGAGGTGGAGACAGGGCATTCCGCGGGAGATCGGGACGATGACGAGGAGACCGGAGGACTCGGATCAGTCGGTATATCTCTATTCCCCATCTTGTAGTTAGCTAGGACTAGTTAATGGTTCGATCCGGGTGTTTAGTGCGCGGTGGTGCCAGTTTGCTAATTTGCAAAATTAAAGTTTATCACCGCTTCCGCATTTGGCCTCGGGATGGAGGCCGGGGCGCCGCCGTGCACTTACAGATCATACTAGTGGGGACATGGTAGTCCATAATTACATCCTTCAAGGTCCCTAGTCATGGGTTTATCGAGACGGGGCATCGATATACCAGAGTAGACTAGTGTATACCTTCTCGACCCATACAGATGGGCGATGGTTGATCCCATATCCATTGGTGTTTGACATCAGAGATGATATACGGTTGCTCAGTGGAGACTGGGTACACTGGACGGACTCGCCGAGAACTCCCAGATGGTACTATACCTTACGTCATATGGCAGTTCTCTGGTGACACTGGTACAGGTTAGTCTGTAGACCCGAGATCGTCATAGAGTCTTGTGTGGTTCCCACTGTGCTTTGATTTCCACCTTACCACGTCCAAATGGCCTTTAAAAACGGTGGTTTTTGGGTACAGTCCCGAATCACATGGAGGCAATGAGCGATAGGAGGGGATTCCTCTCTCTCGGTATAGGGAGTTGATGTTGCGCTGTGTTCGATTGGCTATAACCGGAAATCCCTGGCCAGGGTTGCTGAGATTTACTCGTAAGTGTTACCAGTAGTTTCTCGAACTGTTATAGACCTCATATCGACACGACTTATCGAGCTACTGGGGTCTGACGTTTACCACCCCTAGGCAAGATATGCGACATATCAGACGAACAGACCGGACTGTACAGTAAGTGTTACTGGTTGGATTCACAGGAGTGTGAGCGGGCTTGCTCGTCGATCTTCTGATCGTTCAATACCTGGGTGGCCATTACGTTTAGCAGACCGCTTGCGGCTTATGGGTGTTTGATATGATCATTACCTGCTGCCGGTGTATTGACGAGTCTTTAGAGTCCTACACAGAGGTTTCCTGGCTCAAGCGAAACGAAATGGGAGTGCATATGAGATATGTACGGGACCGAGAATAATACGTGTATGTGATACCGTATTCTATTCTCGCGATGAATGTATCGATTGGTTGTATGCGATATAACCTAGTTATCGAATCAAGGATTGATTCGATAAGTCGATACGTTGGATATTAGTCGGTCATATGCGATATGACAGTATCGTTTGTGCACATTGTATATGTGATATATTTTTTGTGCCCAAGATTGTATCATGTTTGATGATACATGCAAACTTGGGTGTATTTTTGATTTAAACCTTGGTTAAGTAAATGGTTAGGGTTTTAATTTATTTATTCATTTATTTATTTATTTATTTTGGATAAAATAAAATGGTGGCATTCTTTGTTTTTTCTTGAAGTTTCATGAAGCTTTGAAATGCTTTGACCATTTTGTTTCTTTCCTTAACCTTAACCATTTCCCTTAACCTAGTTTATTCTCTACATGAGTTAGACTCACCCATGGTTTCATTATGATAACCATCACTTCATTTTTCCTTTTGGAATTAATTCATTATTTTTTTTCTTCATCTTCTTCCTCTTGAGAAAGAAAAAAAGCATTCTTAAAAAATGTCAAGTGATGATTCCAAGTGAGAAATCCAAATCCAAAGTGAACCCACTTCCTATTTCTTCATCCTCTACCACTTGCCAAGTAGTATAGGGTGTTTTCTTCACAAGTCTCATGGCTTGGTGAAGTTGGAGCTTGATCTTGTGTTGCCTCGACGTAGATCATCTTCAGCATCGAAGTCGACGACCTAGCCCGATCATTTCTCCGATGAAATCAACACTAGAGTCCGAGATCCGATGATCGCAGCGAGGGGACATCGTCACGGAGCTAAGGAAGTGGAGGACCAAATCTACAAAGGTTGTAGTCTCTTTCACTTTGCTGTAATGTTGTTTACTACTTGCATGTTTCGCCTATTCTCTAGTTAACGATCGCATTAGGGTTTCTCAGCACCGGAAATTTTTGAAATTGGCATGGTTGATGCCTTGTGAGACCTCATTAGTGTGCCTAGGAACCCTACAGTGGTATCAGAGCCTAGCTAGAGCTTTAGGTGATGTGTAGACGAAGCTCGAAGTCCGATCGAACCCGATATCCCCCGATTTCAACCCTCTCTGTACAATTTTTCAAACTGTGGATTTTTGTCAATTAAAAATGCTCAGAAAATAGAGCAGGAAATTCTAAGAGTTACTGTAGAAAACGAAACCCTAATTCCACTATAGCGCCGCGGAACCGCGGCAATAGCCTCCTTTTGCGGCGGTTCCGCGGCCGTATGTACTGATTAAGGATTCGTTTTTATACAATAATGCCCGTATCTGTTTCCTCTGTTCTCTGGGAAGTTTTAATCTGCACTCAAGAGTTGGGTTTTATAGGTTGTATTAGGGACTCGGTGTTTCGATCGGGATGTCTAATTTTGTCTATGTGTTTTCCGGATAATTTTTGAATATGTTAAAAAGTTCGACCGAATATAAATACCCAATTTTTCCCCTGTTGGGAAATTTCCAAGTGTTGGATCTTTCCGTAGTTTAATGAAGTTCTAAGTAGTGCAAGTAACGCGATGGTCCCTCTAGAAGACAACAAACCTTAACTCGATTATGTGACCGTCTTGAACTTCCCTTTGAACCTTAGGGTTTGGGGCAGTACGGCGTGCCACATGTGAGGCGTTGGTTTGACCCTTCTACGGCTGGACCGTTGGTACTGAGGCATGAACTGGATGTTTTTAAACTTATTTCATGTGTTGAGCTGTTTCGGGAAAACTTGGGTGTTTGACTGTTCGATCGGAAAGTTTAACATTTTCTGTTTATCTGGAATGTGATACAATACTTGGAATCCACAAGAAGTTATGAGATAACTGAATGAATGTTATAAACATAACAGTTTAGTCTCACTTGATCGGTTGCCACGGAATTTTGATACGATCAAAAGTCCGTCGCAATCACGTAGCGTACGCGGATACTCGTCGGGTAAACTTGATAGGCAGCTACGCCCCATAGCCCCGACCAAGTGACTGTAGGAGAACCCCGTCGCCGAAAGCATCCATTCGGGTGCTCGCGGCAGCGGTGTTCCGCCTTAGTGCACTTCGTCAATGGTATCGGGGGTGCGGCCGCCTACTAAAGTTTGCGACGAGCATTCGATCAAAATGTCGGGAATCTTGTTGAATTGCCCGACTTGATATTGAAAAGAGTTTTCGATAATGAGATTAAAATGCGGGGTTTATAATTGTTAGGCATGCGATGTCTAAGTAATTCATTTGATTAGGCATGCAATGTCTAAGGAGGTTGCGGATTCCAACTGTTGTAGTTTTACACTTTCTTTTCTACGACCGTAAGTGTAATATGTGATATCGCCGGTTTCGTTGCTATATGTCAACGACAATTGGGATAGGCATATTTACTTACATTGATGACATGTGTTGTTATGTGTTGCTGGATATGTTATATTGGATCGTCGTGTTCGAATAGCCGGGTTTTTTTATGTGAGATGAGTGTTTTTCCTTTTCATTCATGTAAAAAAACTTGTATGTAATATTCTTTTATTGGGGCACATCCAGGTTGCGGATGTTGTCACCATTTGTATATTATTTACTTTTCCGCACTAAGATAGACCCAAGGAGGAGGGCACAAGTAACCGGGTTCTGGAGTCCAGTGGGAGACCAACTCGAGGAGTCGAGTCCGGGTCTCCTAACTCTAGAATTGGTAGGGTTGCTTGCCACTCTCGTAGGGGTCTAGGGGTGTGGGTTTGGCTATTCATCGCGACCGTGGAATCCGTGTTTTATACTGGCTCGTATTGAAAACACGGACGTCCTAGTATATCCAATATTTCATATGATATTTTTTTCTGCTGCGTTATCTGTGATGTGATCATGTGATATGTTCTGTGATAGATACTGTATATAGTATATATGATATATTATATAGACGTTACTTATGTTTTACACCCGTGCTAGCCTTGCCCCGCTCTGCCGTTAGTTACCTAACCTAACAGTGCACGAGGGGACATCGAGGCGAATGCGGATGGCATAAGTGTACGTCGTATTTATCTGTAATGTTTAGGTACTTAAATGATGGGACTTCATTAATGAGATTAATGAAATAAAAGAAACCTAAAGATGTTGTGGAATCGAATTTCAAAAAAAAAATAAAACAGGTAGCTACAGTTCTTGCTTTGCACAGCGGTATATATGATATATCCTGCACCTTATTCGATGAGGAAAGGGCCGACGATCCCTTCACCGGGAGTGACCCCTTTAGCAATAACTGGCAGATGCTACACACTCGGTTTGTCTTTTGATAGCTTCTATAGTTTTTGCTTTGCACAGTGATATATATGATATATCCCGCACCTCATTCGACGAGGAAAGGGCCGACGATCCCTTCACCGGGAGTGACCCCTTTAACAAAACTAGAAAAGCCTCAAAAACACTCCATTTTAAAATCATTTGATTCTACAACGATATCAAGTTCATTACGCAATAGGTTTTCAGAAAAACCTGTCGTAGCCCTCCGTCATTTCAGATAAGTACTAGTTAGTATTCGTGCTGCGGTAGTTTGGCATGCGTCAAGGCGTAGTGTACGGTAGCTAACTATTGCTTATCTGCTAGCATACGATGCGATTGGATTAGGGTATTCGTACGGCGTTGTTTGGCATGCGTCAAGGGTCGTGCGGGTGGGTTTAATTCAATCAAGAAATGTACGGGTTGAACTTGACTAGCGGACTATGGGTTGTTTGGCATGCGTCAAGGTCATAGCACGCTAGGAGCAAAATATTATCGGGAATTTCAAGTGTTGAAATTTGCAATGAGATTGCATACCTTCTATGAGATAGTTGGATCCCGATACCCACTGCGAGTAATTGTTACTCCTAGGAGAGTTTTACACATTACAATTAGCCGATCAAGTAGGTGTCTAGAAAGGTGTTAACGAGGTTACGCCTCTGGGAAAACGAGGTTTACATTAATTAGGTTCGTGCGAAAGCACGGGGGACCTCCCTCAAAGTACCGACACTGGCCTGGCTGAAAAATTGGCGAACTTGTAGTGTGTAATTAATCCTGGCTAGTCTTTCCTTTTAGGTTTGAAGGAAGATTTGATAAAAACAGTGGGAGCCATCCTGATTAGATAAAATAATAACCAATCTGATCTTGCAAGAGCATACGCTGAGTGTTTTCTTCTCTCTCTCTCTCCTGGTAGCGACCATATCACGCCTTAATCAAGATAATAATACGGATATTTGACCGAACCCGCTTGTTATACTGAGCTGGGAAAGGTTGGTCCCTCTCCAACTTATAATTGTTATAAGACAGAGCAGAAATTAGGGGAATACCAGGATTCCCATGCCGCCCAAACGAAGAAAGTGCATATGATGCATCTCCTTCGGGTGTGTTCATTACAGAACTGTTTATCAGTATTCTTTACGTCCTGGATATGAGATACTGGATCAGGATCCCGCATATGTAATTTGTTACATGGGCTACAGATAGGTAAAGAACTGAGAACGGGTGATAAGTTTCATGAGACAGAAAACGGGGCAAGTGTTGCAGCCAAGTCTGTTGGTCACTGTCACCCTGTATTCTAAATACATTGATTCTGAACGAATGTTATTAGATACCGAACCTGATATACAAAATCATATCAGTCTCTTTATTAGTAAAGAAATGATAAAATTTTGTATTATTGGATAATGATTTGAACATTTCCTATATCAAAAGTTGGTCGGTTCAGGCACGTTATCTAAAAGCATTGATGTTCTAAATCAAACTACAGTTCTTAGTATACAGAACACACACAAGAGGAAGAGTTCAGAAATGAACGAATTCTTCTTGAGGTATTGTAGACTAGGTCATATCAATGCGACCCGACTAACTGAAATTACATATAGATGCATATTTAAATCAGTTTGAATTTACATCTTGTGAAACTTGCCAGTCATGTCACAAAGATAAGATGACCATAGCTCCGTTTACTTGAAACGAGAAAGAGTTAGTGAACTCTTGGGACTGATACATGATGATGTATGTAAGGTCCCCTGTCTACACATGCCAGGACTGGTTCTTTATACTTCATTACATTCTCTGATGATCTTTCAAGATTCAGACCTATGTTCCTGTTGAAACACAAGTCCGAACCTTTTGAGATATTCACAGAATATAAGTTAGAAGTAGAGAACCAAAATACGGGTATAAGTATTATGTCCTATGATGAGATCAGGGAGGAGAATACTTGTGCATGGAATTCCTGGACTATTCTAAAGGAGAATGAGATTCTCTCTCAGCATTACTACTCCGAATACACCACAGCACAACGTTGTATCGGGGCGGAGCAATCACACCCTATATGATATGGTGCGCTCTATGATAAGTACTACTGGGTTTCCTATTTCCTTTTGGGAGTTATGCACTTGAGAAGCTGCATACCTATTGAATTAGGTTCGAATCAAATTAATGCCTACCACTCCATATAAGATATGGTATGGGAAGAGCATATCTCTTAAGTAAGTTAAGATTTGGGGTTGTCCGGCCTATGTCTAAAAGCAAAATCTGGACAAGCTCGAGGCAAGGTCAGTAATGTAGAACTGGAATGGTTCCAGCTATACAAACTACAACTGATGATTTGATAGAACCAAAGGATTCAATAGTCACCAACGAACCTCAGCCTCTCCGCCGATCTAGTAGGGTTTCTCACCCACCTGAGAGATTCTACTGTTTCTCTATGATAGTGGGAGCGAGGATTGCATCATGAGATGATGACCCAACTAGTTTCGAGCTGGCCATTAGGAGTGGGACTCTATAAGAATGGCTGGATGCTTAGCGATCTGAGATGGAATCCTTATACACCAACAAAGTATGGACTTTGGTTGCTATAATTTAAGGGTTAAATCCCCATCAGGAGCAAGTATATCTTGAGAAGATTACTTGGTGTACATGGAAAAGTTGAGACTTTCAAAGCTAGACTTGTTAAAGGTTTGCATCATTGACCATGTATGGATCATGATGAAACCTTTTCTAAGGAGCTATGCTTAAGTTCATCCAGATCCTACTTGCCACGGCTACATACCATGACTACGATATCTGGCGGTTGGGTGTCATGACTGCTTCTCTAAAATGATGTTTTAGAAGAGTTTGTCTATAAGTACACAGTCAGAGGGCTTCGTAGACAGTGGGAGCAGCGGAAACGTGTGCAAGATGTTTTATGTATTAAAGCAGGCATCGCGGAGTTGGAACATCTGTTTTGATGTCGTAGTCAAAAAGTTTGATTTCATCAAAATGGTAGATGAACCTTGTATATACAAAAAGGTAGTAGGGAGTATGGTGGTGATCCACGTAGAGTACGTGGATGGCATACTCTTGATGGGGAAGGAGTTTCCTATGCTACGCTCGGTCAATCTCCTCTTATCACAAGGATTCTCCATATAGGATAAAAGTGATACCTCCTAAATCCTGAGTTTTGATCTATGAGATAGAAGTGATTGGATGTTAGGATTCTCACTAGTTGTAGTGAGATGGTATCAATCGATCCTGGGGAGAATCACTGGAAAGGTTCCAGTGTGATAAGGACGACTGAATGTCAGTCACAGGCATTGTCTTTACCTTTAGTAAAGGGACGGTATGTTGGATGAGTTCCAAGCTAGATACCGTGGCATACTAGACGATAAAGGCCGGATACATAGCTACTTAAGATGCTACCAAAGAGGCAGTCTGGATGTATATTTGTTCATGAGATGAACTTAGTTCCTCCCATTGTGTGACAATGGAGTTGTGGCTTATGCCACGGAATGTCCGTCCCATCTGTAATCCAGACATATTCTAAGGCAGTATCACCTGATCATGGAGATGGCTCATTTCCAAGGTGATCGAGATTAGGAGAGTAGACTCAGAGGACAACACGGCGGATCCACTCACAAAGGCCTTTTCCCAGAGAGAGACTTTTATGGGATGGTTGTGTATGAGATACTACAACCACTGCTATCAGATGGCCCTAGTGCAAGTGGGAGATTGTTAGTTATATGTATGCCCTAGAGGCCATTGCTATACATAGGATGTATATTGTAGTGGATGCTTGGACATATATAGGGAGGACTTTCTTGCTCGACATGATAGTATGCTATCTGGTTGCTCTTTACCTTAACGTGTACGATGATTGTCTCTCTGTTACATGTTGGTAAAGCGCTTAGGATGTGTACTTGACTACCTGGACTACGATGCGGATCATACTAGTGGGGACATGGTAGTCCATAAGTACATCCTTCAAGGTCCCTAGTCATGGGTGTATCGAGACGGGGCATCGATATACCAGAGTAGACTAGCATATACCTTCTCGACCCATACAGATGGGCGATGGATGATCCCATATCCATTGGTGTTTGACATCAGAGATGATATACGGATGCTCAGTGGAGACAGGGTACACTGGACGGACTCGCCGAGAACTCCCAGATGGTATTATACCTTACGTCAGATGGCAGTTCTCTGGTGACACTGGTACAGGTTAGTCTGTAGACCCGAGATCGTCATAGAGTCTTGTGTGCTTCCCACTGTGCTTTGATTTCCACCTTACCACGTCCAAAAGGGCGTGCAAAATGGTGGTTTTTGGGTATAGTCCCGAATCACATAGAGGCAATGAGCGATAGGAGGGGATTCGTCTCTCCCGGTATAGGGAGTTGATGTTGCGCTGTGTTCGATTGGCTATAACCGGAAATCCCTGGCCAGGGTTGCTGAGATTTACTGGTAAGTGTTACCAGTAGTTTCTTAAACTGTTATAGACCTCATATCGACACGACTTATCGAGCTACTGGGGTCTGACGTATACCACCCCTAGGCAAGATATGCGACATATCAGACGAACAGACCGGACTGTACGGTAAGTGTTACTGGTTGGATTCACAGGAGTGTGAGCGGGCTTGCTCGTCGATCTTCTGATCGTTCAATACCCGGGTGGCCTTTACGTTTAGCAGACCGCTTACGACTTGTGGGTGTTTGATATGATCATCACCTGCTGCCGGTGTGTTGACGAGTCTTTAGAGTCCTACACAGATGTTTCCTGGCTCAAGCGAAACGAAATGGGAGCGCATATGATATATGTGCGGGACCGAGAATAATACGTGTATGTGATACCGTATTCTATTCTCGCGATGAATGTATCGATTGGTTGTATGCGATATAACCTAGTTATCGAATCATGGATTGATTCGATAAGTCGATACATTGGATATTAGTCGGTCATATGCGATATGACCGGATCGTTAAATCAAGTGTTGATTTAATGATTTAATGTATAATTATATATTTGATATATTACTTTACATTAACTACTATTGGTTCACTTAAGATGTTTTTCTCACTTGTTTGTGCACATTGTATATGTGATATATTTTTTGTGCCCAAGATTGTATCATGTTTGATGATACATGCAAACTTGGGTGTATGTTTGATTTAAACCTTGGTTAAGTAAATGGTTAGGGTTTTAATTTATTTATTCATTTATTTATTTATTTATTTTGGATAAAATAAAATGGTGGCATTCTTTGTTTTTTCTTGAAGCTTCATGAAGCTTTGAAATGCTTTGACCATTTTGTTTCTTTCCTTAACCCTAACCATTTCCCTTAACCCTAGTTTATTCTCTACATGAGTTAGCCTCACGCATGGTTGCATTATGATAACCATCACTTCATTTTTCCTTTTGGAATTAATTCATTATTCTTTTTCTTCTTCTTCTTCCTCTTGAGAAAGAAAAAAAAAAGCATGCTTCAAAAATGTCAAGTGATGATTCCAAGTGAGAAATCCAAATCCAAAGTGAACCCACTTCCTATTTCTTCATCCTCTACCACTTGCCAAGTAGTATAGGGTGTTTTCTTCACAAGTTTCATGTCTTGGTGAAGTTGGAGCTTGATCTTGTGTTGCCTCGACGTAGATCATCTTCGACATCGAAGTCGACGACCTAGCCCGATCATTTATCTGATGAAATCAACACTAGAGTCCGAGATCCGATGATCGCAGTGAGGGGACATCATCATGGAGCTAAGGAAGTGGAGGACCGGATCTATAAAGGTTGTAGTCTCTTTCACTTTGCAGTAATGTTGTTTACTACTTGCATGTTTCCCCTATTCTCTAGTTAACGATCGCATTAGGGTTTCTCGGCAACGGAAATTTTTGAAATTGGCATGGTTGATGCCTTGTGAGACCTCATTAGTGTGCCTAGGAACCCTACACCCTTGACTATGACCAACAAAGCAATACGACTGTCCCAAACCAACGCATTCTATCTATGCAACATATGAATACCCACCAGCTACCTAACACTGTGCCTTGACTAAGGCCAACAAACACAGCATGAATACTGTTGAATATTCATATGAAACGACGAATGGCTACGGATGGTTTTGGCGAAACCGTGAACGTAGTGAACTTGATATAATCGATGGAACGTGATAGCTTTTAAAAGGAGTGGTTCAATCTCCGCGTTTAAAAAGCTGGTTTTTGAAAAAGAACCGATTGGTTTTTGAAAGTGTTACAACGACTTTTACTTGGTTTATTTTCGTGCATTAGTTCTTTTAATGTGTCCCATCATTTAATCCTACCATTGTAGAAAACAACCAAAATATGACGTACGCTTATGCCATTCGCATTCGCCACGGGGCCCCGTCATCACCCGTTAGGTTACTTAACTAACGACAGAGCGGGGGCTAGGCTAGCGCGGCTGAAAAACATAAGCAACGCCTAAATAGATATCATATATAGATATATAGCAATGAAAGCCATTACAGATCACAAATGAACACTTTGGATATACTAGGAATCCGCGATTCGTTCGAGCCTGCAACGAAAAGCGGATTACACGGTCGCGATGAATAGCCAATGCCCCACCCAAGACCCCTACGGGTGCGGCAAACTACCCGCCAAGTACCCGAAGTGAAGCAACCTCCCTCAACACTGTGAGTAGGCCACTCGGCACTTCGGGATACCCTGTAGTTTGTGCACCCCCTCCATGGGTCTATCCTAGAAGCAAAAACTGTAAAAAGAATTATATAATGACGGCTACAACCCCGACCCGGTTGTGCGGCCATACAAATAATATTACATCAATTTACAAATTTTACAATGAATGAAAGAAAAAAGAAACTCTCATCTCACATCCACCCCGGCTATTCATCCGCGACAATCCACCGAGTTCATATCCACAAACCATCAACATTACAGATCACAGATATGTATAACCCCCACTAATCGACTTATAGCGATTAGTAGACGTTCAATACATATATCACATCACAGATAATATCCATTAGCCAAAGTGTACGGAATACCGATCAAAATACGGATTTTTGACTACCCCAAAAGTCAATTTGCTCTCTGAAAAATCTGGGTAGAAAAATCATGTATTAAAAATCCCAAAACAGCCAAACTAAAACACTGCAGAAAAGCCGATCCAGTGCCGAGTCAAAACGGCGGCGGAACCGCGGCAATGAGCATGTCATTGCCGCGGAACCGCGGTCGTTTGATCGAATCACTGGTTCGTTTTTCTGCAGTCTTTTCACAAAACCCTGAGACGATTTTTCATATATTTTAAATCACTTTTTGAGCAGTATGAAAATCGACAGAAACTTGAGGTTTTGCGGACGTGTTTTGTGACTTTTTTCCGATCGATGTTCTAAACACTTTGCTAACTTACTAGTTTATGTTTAGCTAGGCTCTGATACCACTGTAAGTACACGTTGTTCATCCCGGATCTTACGGGGAGGTGGAAACGACGAAAAACAATGATTTGGCGCAAGGCAACATGGACTTAAAGCACGGATCTTTGCTAAACTAGTAACTAGTAAACTACTAGAGGCTTTAAGTACTATGCTGTAGAAAGTATACCTCACGAAACCGGTCCTTCGGGTCTTCATTCCGCTGGCCCTGCTCGTCCATCCAAGCTCCAAGTGTCGATCCGGACCTTGGGCACCTCCGCGACATTCTTGAGTCGAAGACGATCCACCCGAGAGTTGTACACCGAGCTCCACCTCGAGCCGAGGCAACTAGGGCGACGAGATCGCTAATCTAGAAGCCCCAGGTTGTGTAGAAGTGATGTATGGATGTGTTTGTCTTTGTGGGATCTTTTTCTCTCAACACATGAGATCAAAAGATAGAATCAAGAGGAGGAAGAAGGAGGAGAACTTAGCAACCATGAGAGCTCATTTTCTTTTCTTCTCATGAGAAAGAGCAAGAGAGAGAAATGAGAATGAATTATGAGCTAAAGAAAATGAGCCATGGTTCAATAATGCAAAAACATTATCATTACTAATCCCATCAAGATAAAGTTGATGGCTACATTGAAAATACCATTTTCATAATCAAAAAAAAAAGAAAATCAAAAGAAGAGTGTAGATCTCTCATGAAGGTCAATGGTCAACCGGTCAACAAAGTCAAGAGAGGTCATGGTGGTCAAATGGTCAATGCAATTAGCCATCATAAAATTATCACTAAAAGGATTAGCAAACAATGTCCCCGGCTCATAATGGTTTTGACCGAACGAATTGCCAAAACCCTAATGAGCCTGCCACATAACGGTTTTGGCCGAACCAACTGCCAAAACCCTAATGAGGCACCTCCTCCTTCATCACTCCTCAAAACTGTGCATACACACCCGCATCCGCATTCCGTAGAATGCGAATGCACTGAAGACAAAACAAATCCATCCGTGCAATACTAGGATCCGGCTTAAACCAAAGCCCACTAGTATTGCCTGCCCGAACAACATACGCACACAAGTGTATGCAAATGATCGCAGCCCTGCCGTAAAACCATACGGCATCTACACGTTTCGCTCAATGCAGGGAAACTCTCTGTGTGGGACTCTAAAGACTCGACACTACGCTGGCAGTGGGTTTAACCACACACCGCAAGCGGCACTAGCTGTACGTAACGGTCCCCAGGTAGATGTCGATAAGAAGGCCGATGAGGTAAATCCATCCGAACTCTTACTGAGCCTGTATGTGACAATCTCCGTACAGTCCGGTCTGTTCGTCTGATACATCGCATGGCGGGCTTAGGGGGCGGTAAACGTCAGTCCCCTAATAGCGGTACAAGTCGTGTCGGAGTGAAGCCCAGAACACCCTGAGATAACACTGGAAACTTACCAGTATATCTCGCTTGCCCTGGCCAGGGACTACTCGTGTAATGGCTCTCCTAGACACAGCGCGATGTCAACCCCCAATACCGGGAGAGACGAATCCTGTCTAACCATCACTGCCTCCAAGTGCTTCGGGACTGCACCCAACTACTACCTGTTTGCATGACTCCTTTGAGCCGTGGTAGGGTAGTAATCTAAGTACAGTGGGAACACACTCGAGGCGAAGTGATAGTGTCAAGTCGGCGGAGTAAGCTGTACTCATGTCACCTGGGAACTGATAACTGACGATAGGTATAATACCAACCAACAGTTCCCGACGAGTCCTGTCCAGTGTACTCGTAACCTAACGAGCACCCGCATACTATCTCAAGTACGACGCACTGACGGCTGTGGGACAGACCGTCTCCCCCGCTGGGATGAGAAGCGCATACGCTAGTCTACTCCGGAGTATCGATGCCCTGTCTCGATAGTCCTACGACTAGGGACCTGTATAAGGATGTGCTTATGGATTACCCAGCTCCCACGAGTATGACTGCCATCACAACGCTGGTAATCAAGCAAAGATCCTAAGGGCTCTACTAATATGTATATAAGCGATATGCTAAAAGAAACACATGCACATATTGAAGTAAATAGCATACTACCATTTTGAGCAAGACTGTCAATACAACTATGAATATCCCAAGCTTCCATTAAGTAATATACAAGCTAGTATGATACAGTAATGGCCTCTAGGGCATATACACTAACAGTGTCGTTGATGGACACAGGGTTTTTCCACGATGATGATTCATTGATGATGATATATTTTATTACATACTCAGTAGTTATTTGTTACGCATTGTTTCATGTAGTTGTAGTACACTGATGGTGTAACTTGATCATGATTGTTGCATATCCACATTGCCATACTTATGCTATCAGATTGCATGTGATAGATTATCGCTGTTCGTGCATACCTGCGATTATCTATATGATGTTATTTACTATTCATGAGTTGGCAACTCACCCCGTTGTGCCACAGTGTTTTCCAGGCTTGACCCTCAGAGTAGTCGCGGCTGGGCTCCTTATTGTATCTATTTCAGCGGATACCGCTACAGTTGGCTGTGAGGATTTTTGGCTGTAGGTGGGTTTCCGGTTATCCGATTGCATCTATTGTATATCTCATTGTATCTAGTACTCTCCATCTACCACTTTCATGTATTGACTTAGAGACGAGTTTGTGAGGACCGATAATGTATATTTTG
This sequence comes from Agapanthus africanus, assembly GCA_030015575.1. NCBI lineage: Eukaryota > Viridiplantae > Streptophyta > Magnoliopsida > Asparagales > Amaryllidaceae > Agapanthus > Agapanthus africanus. The sequence continues at coordinate 311,801,789 of CM057343.1, read as the reverse complement.
TGACTCTGGGTGTCGTGCTCGTGGGAGCCGGCCTTTTCTTATGTAGCTTTATCCCTTTATGTTGTTTTCATTTTTATTGTTTATTTCTTCGCTACGGCGTCGTATATATGCTTGTAGTGATTGTTTTCCGCTCTTGGGCGTGATTTTCTCCCATTTGGGGATGCTTTATTTATATCCCGTGTTTGTGCCCATTTTGAGGCTAGTTTTACAAAGGAGGTGCTGCCAAAATTTTTAAGAAAATAAACTTAAGTTTTAAGTGTTTTTTTTACCTCAGCTTTCCAAATGTTTTAACAATGTTTTTATCACTTACTTCTTTTTGTGGTTTAGATTTCTGGGTTTTTGGCTTACTTAAATTGCGTTACGCCTGTTGACGTCACTTGGTTTAAGTGCCGGTCACGTTCCTAAATTTAGGTCATGGTAGTAATTCTAGATGACAGCCACGCCCCATAGCCCTGTCCATCTCAGAAAACTGCAATTTAATACCGCTCATTCATTATCTATTTTTGTATATATCGGTACTATTAACCAGTGTCTGCTCAGTAATACAGATTACAGGTATCCATGATATAATACTAGAAACACACTTAAAATCACGGATATAACGTTTGGAAGCCGTCAATGCAAACTGAACAGAAAACCGATCATTGCCCAAAGAGTTTTTTTTGCAAATAAATGTGTGCACACAATTTTGGTCCAACACAATACAAGTGTGCACATGCTCTTTAGCACTTGGACCATGGTGGGGCTGCCTTGGACACATGACATGATGAAATTGTGCAAGTAGGGAGCGTGAGTATTAAATGCTAAAAGAGATGATGTGATTTAAAGCATCAAGATTTCCCTCCAAAAACTACTATGCAGCCCATGTTATCAAGAAATCAAGCAATGCCAGTAGACTTATGGAATGCACTCAAGATCACCACACCAAAACGGGTCCGAAAACTCAACAAAAAAACCGGCGACATCAAGCAAATGGCCGGCGCCACCGAGCCCACCAAGGAGAAATGGCTTCATCTTTTTTTTGTTCACTCATTGTTGTCCCATCTTCCTGTTTTTATTATTTGCTTATTTTGATTTTGAGCCTATAAATACCAGATCACAGGAAAGGGGAGAGGATACCTTTTGCTTTAGAACAATTGTAATTTTTAGATTTTAACTTGCTTTTCCTTTGAACTCTTGAGCTCTTGCCCTTATGTCTTGACCTTGCAACTTCTTCATTCAACTTCCAAGCTTAAGATTTAGGTTCTTGTACTCAAGATAGTAATATCTCATTTGAAAATCAATAAAAATTCTCATTGTTCATTACATGTGTCTTGCTCTCTACAAACATTGAACTTGTGAAATCCTTACCTTGCTTTGATCTTGCAACCTCTTAAGTGAGCTTGCAACCTTAAAGTTTGGTATTTTGATTTCATATTGGTACGGACTTAAGAAACATTTGAAGATCTTTTGCACGTAGGATATACCGGTTCTTAACTTTCTAACCTTAACTTCACTTTTCTTCCAATTTTTGTATATTCCTTAGTCTTTTCTTTCTTTTTATTTTTACTGTAAATATGTGTGAGTAATTGATTTACTTGTTGAGGGTAGAATATGGTTAGTTGGTGTGAGAAGATGTGTTTTCTAAAACCTTAAAAACCTTAACTTTGTAATTGAAACTTCACCCAAACGACTCGCAACTCCGCTCCGTTAGGCACCCTATCCTACCACGATAGCAATAAATCCTAATCGTGACCGGTTGCGAGTGGTTTGCCGAAGTGTAACGTTTTGAAAATCGTTTCGGTGAAATTTCGAAAAAACGGTAAAGTAAGAGGGTTTTCTGTAAAAAGTCAAAATACAATTATCTTTATTATAAAATTAAATATACATATTCTAGCTATGAAATTGCTAGTATTTGTTGTTTATTGAGCCACTGGTAAAATTTCAAATTTTCTGAAAATTTTTCCGAAATTAATTATTTTAATATTATTTTAAGCTGGTAAGAAAATACATTAAATTAGCGATAAATCCAAATTTAAATGGGCTAATTTTAATATTTAAAATCATGTTGATTAAAATCTAGTTGTAATATAAATTTTTAGTATTTTATTTCAAGTTTTAATTGATTTATTTTATGGAAAACAAAAATATAGTTATTTTGAACTAAAACTTGCAAATATGGTATTGTGGAGGGTCTTTTTCCATAGAATTTTTTTGTAAAGTCTCTCACACTCACACTCACTCCCTTTGTCCGGCCCCACACTATTGTAGCAGCCCAAGAATTTTATTTCCCTCTTTTTGACCTTAAATCATGTGAGAAATGAGTTAAAATAAGGTTTTTATATATAGTAAAGTAGGTGGGGGTATTATGGTAATTTGGGAGGGGCTTTGACTTGGATTCTTTTCCACAACTCCCCCACACCTCTCCCCACTCCCTCCTCAGCTGAAATTCCTGCAATAAAAAGCCCCAAAGTTTCCCCTCTCATTTTTCTTCTAAACTCATCAAAATTCCATCAAAATTCCATTTAAACTTCACAATTTCAAGCCCATCCTTCATCCATTCTTCTTAACCTTTCTTGCATGGATTTTGGATGCTAGGAGGCCATCTTTGGAGTCAAAATTTCTTGCTAGATCTCTAGATCTAGAGGTATAATTCTTACCCATTTAAATTCTTATGGTTAGATTTCTTTAAATGAGTTGTTTCAGTGTTAATATTGGTGCTATTTTCATCTAGGATCTTCAAGAGAATGGTTTGAGTTAAACTAGGGTTTTTAGCACACCATTATTAAGTTAATTATTCTATTTTGCTATCTAGTGTTTTATACAAACCAAATCTAAGAGTTTAACTTGCTTTTTAGGCTTCAAATTAGTGCTAATTTAGTGTTTCATGTATAGTTTGGGTTGGATTTTGTTAGTTATAAAATTCAAGAAAGGGTTTGAATGCAAGTTAAGGTTTTGTGAAATTGGTGTATGGTTGTGTAATGTATTAGGCTCTTATGGCTTGTTAAAACAAAGTTAGTAGCTAGTTGTTAATTGTTAGTTTAAAAATTATGATAATTACTCTAATTTGCTAACTAGCTATTTAAAATTGGTTAAATAATTGGGTTAAAAATGTAATTATGTTTTTATGACATCATTAACATTATTATGAGTGGTTTAATGTCTTAGGTTATGCAAAACCAAGCTTAATTGTTGAATTGTGAATTTTGTTTTAAAAGGTGTTAAAAATTGATATTTTTGCAAACTAGGATTTTGGAATTTATGCAAATTGATGAGAATAAATTATAGGAATGGTTTATATGACTTTGTTATGATATTTAGTGAATATTGTTGATGCTAGGTTCGTTTATACATCGAGTTTTGTACTAAAACGGTGATTTGTGCTTGCTAGATTTTCGGAAAAATGACTTTTTAAGTGAAATTGGGGTTTTTGTGAATTTTAAGCTATTTTATATTATAATTAGTGCTTGTAATTGTACAAATGAGTGTGTTGGGAGTTTTATCGATGGTTTGGCGTTTGTACACCGACGTCGAGGGTTTTTGGATCGATTTGTGAAAGCAACCATAGGTTTTGACCTATGTGGGATTCGTGAGTCGTTTTGGTCATGAGTCGGATTTTAATGCGATACGGTGCGTTTTGATATGTAGGTACCCCATGTGGACTTCGAGACGACAAGTAAGCGCGTGGCGACGTCGGCACCGGCGAGCGAGGACCAGGTGAGTAGATTTGTATCTATGGGGAGAAGTCGGGTGGATGGCGTATAGCACCCCCGCAGTCCGTGGTGGTGTATACCGATGTGTATACACACCAACAATTTATTATATGTTATTTGGGATTAATAACGATGTTTAGGATGGATATTGGTGTGTTGGATTATTTTAGTGTTGCGAACCCTACGGTAGTGTTGCACTACACATACACACATACATACTTGCATGCATTCCTATTTATATGTGCTCATGGGATTCTTTATAGTTATGTGTTCACATGGGTATGGGACTATGTGTTCACATACGGATTTGAGGATGATACTTGGGATTGAGCTGAGTCGATAAGATTTGTTTTATGGTTGTGATATCGGTGATATGGCAGGATTCGTACTTGAGGTACGTCCTGGTGTTATAGAGGATCTTGGGACGACGATACGGGTGAATAGTGTTATTAATAAAATGGTCGACATGTGATTGTGATATAAGATATGATATGCTAGGATATTGATACTAGGCCGTATTGGGCGATGTATACCCCTTGATGATGATATGTGCTAATGATATCGGTTTGTACGAGATTGTCGATCAGTAGTCAGATCATGAGTATCTTGAGGATATTAGTATTGTACTAGACATAGGTCAGTACCCTAGACTACGATCTTGAATAAAGAGGATACCAGAGGAATGGCGTGAGGAATATGATATTGACCCGTACCCAGATTTGGGGATGCCGTACGACGGATTTACGTATGAGCTATATCTTGATGATTGATCCATACTCTTGACTTGGGATGTCTGACTGTAGATATGGTATCGGATATGATATTATTGAGGCGGGATCACCGACTAATATATATACAGTTATGTATATGAATCGACTCAGATGTTAGGCGGTTTCCCTACCTGTAGTCCAGCTTGTTAGCTTAGCCCTTTAGTTTAGTTTAGTTGTTAGATTAGATTCGATTCTTACCTATTTCAAAAACTAACGAATCGTGGGTATTTTAAAAGACAGCCCAAGGGATCCTACGGATATTTCAAAAGACGTATCTTTTCATAAAAACACCGTAGCCCCTATTTTCAAAACCCCATGATTCGTGTTATTTCAAAAGGCACCATTTATAGGACTTATATTAGATTAATGCAGGTTAGTTACAGTTGCATCTAGTATTCAGCTCCCGCTTATTATTGTGGTTCGCTTCGCATCGCATACTTATGTTATAATTTCTTATTGCAATGTTGATATCATATTGTTAGGACACCATCATCATTACCGATGATGCGTATGTACCACGTACACTTAATTGCCGGCTCACACACATCTTCATCGGTAATTGCCATGTCACGTACACCTTAGAAAATATTATTGCTTGACTTAGCTTGTTAGTTAGTAATTTGACATGATATTAGTGTACCTGACTTATATGCCAACTTAACATTGTAGTTATTAGTTGTCACTTCATGCATACTGTTATTCAATGTTATGCTTATATTCATGGTTTTACATGCTATTGATGATTTGGATTCGGATTTCCATGAAATTTACTGGATTTGGGGGGAAAACCGCAAAACTTATATAAACTGATTTCTCTCTTTTTAAATAAAAAAAAGTGCGGTTTTTCCCATGATGTATGAGTCGTCCACCATGAGTTTGCTGATGGATTTCGAGACCCGATTCGAGGAAACGGATGAACCGTTTCGAGTACATGGTGGACCCGGTAAGGTACCCCGGGGCAAGAAGCGCGTGATGATGACGATGTGAGCCTGGCAGGGGAGCACTACCTACCGGTGATTTTTACCCGACGCGTCGGATATCCGGAGGATACCGTCGTGGTCTTGAGATGGATGGTAGGGGCCGGTCTGGACTGACGGCGCCCTAGATATTGTGATTGAGACATTGAGATTTCGAGATATTGAGGTACAGAGACTGTGATACAGAGATATCGAGATATTGGGATTACGTTTTGTGCCGATGCTAGGCACTGTTTATGCTGATTTCATTGTGATACCTCATTTTAAAAATACAAAGGAAATCTCACTAAATTATGAAAACAGTTCTTCATTTACATGTATTCTGTTTCCATGCATTCATACCTCATTCATATGATATATTGCTACCTGAGGCACTGACACGGGCACATGAGATTACACTCGGGTTAGATATTTACCCTAGCCTTGTTATAGGTTGCATGTTATATATATAATTGAGGATATATTATGATCTTTGACCTAGGTTGCGTTATTTATGCGATTTCTATCCGTAGATGTTTTTCTATTCACGAGTTGGCAACTCACCCCCGTTGTGCCACAGTTCTTGCAGGTTTCGCCGTACAGGTTTCATTACGGCTTTGCTGGCACTACTTCCATTTCCGGGTGATTTGCTAGTAGGTGGGTTTATTTGTATCGTACCCCCATTATATATCTTGTATATCATTATTCTGTTGTATCTAGAAGTTCCATCAACCAAACATGTATTTATTTGAGATAGAGACCAGTGATGTTTATTCTCTCGACCTTAGAGTCGCGCGTTGTATTTCTGTGGTTTTCTTGTGGTTTTTTGAGTTTCCTTTTGAATTTTGATCCTCGCCCTTGGCGTTGTATATTATATTGCTTGTGTGGTTGTGACCGTCGATTGACGAAGAGCTAGCTCCTGCTTGGGGATGCCTTTTTATTGATTTCATATACTATTCATGTTGTATCCCATTTGGGGGCCAGTATTTACAAAGGAGACTCTGCCGATACTTTCAGGAAATATTTGATTTTTTTTTAAATGCGTAATTCGGCTATGCTATTAAAACTACTTGATTTAAATTGGTTTTCCTTCACTCTACTACTTTTCTTGGTTTGGATTTCTGGGTTTTCGGTTTACTTAGATTACGTACGCCTCGAGACGTTTCGTAGTTTAAGTGCCGGTCATGTTCCGTACTTTCGGGACGTGACAAGTTGGTATCAGAGCGTTAGGTTTTACTTTCGGTGCGTAGGATGACCCTTGGTTGATGGAATAGGTGACTAGAGTAGAGTGACGTACCGTGGGTATGTTCCGCGGCATACTTACGAAACGCCACTCCACTTAAGGAGCCTTAGGATGTACATTTCTTTGCTCAGTATTATATTCATTACTGATCTAGCCTCATCGGTACCAGTTATGGTTTGCTGCCACGATTACGGGCAGGGAGAGCTACGGCTAGAGTTGCGGTCAGCACAAGCTCGTTACGAACGAGGACTGACCAGAGCATAATTCCGGTGACACACGATTGTAGAGATGTGTTTTTTGATTGTGCTTTCACGCCACGAGTGTTGGATGGATCGCTATATGAGATTACTTGGACGTGCCGATCAGCACTAGAGGATTGAGCCACTGACAGAGGCCAGCCAGATTTTGATGACCATTGGTATATTACTTACTCATGATGATTGAAGCACTGTTCAGCATGCGGACGAGTGAGCCAGTTGTTGCAGCGAACGACGGGATATCGCCCCAGATGTGGGAGCTATTGCAGTACAAGGTTGTACTAAGAGATGATAGAAGGTCGCTAGTCACCGAGGATGAATGACTAGGACATGTGGTTCGTTCGCTACCCCGATGAGAGGTCATCAGATAAATTGATACCAGCTAGAGACGACTTCACACGGAGACGTTGAGAGTCGACAGAGACGATCGAATGTCAGAAACCTACTATTCCAAGTTTAAAGTAATCGGAAGGACATGCAGGCAATTCTATGGTCCCTCTAGAAGAATGCAACCCTAACTCGACTTAATGACCGTATGAAAGCCTTTGAACCTTCGGGTTTGCTGCAGTTCTGCGGCGCCATTAGTGAGGCTTGGGTTTGCCCTTCTACGGCTGGAACACCGATGCTGTGGTATGTACTCGATACTATTATACTATGCCCAAGATGTTGAGCTCTTGGGTGATTATGAGGTTTTGACAAATCGATCGGATGGCTCGACTTAATTCGGATGCTAGGTGGTGAGATGCATTTCTTGGGAGACTCCGGATACGAGGATAGCCGTGGGAGCTCAGTCCATGCAGCCACGACGAGACGAGTCCGAAGCGGTCGACATTAGAGAAAAGTAAAGAAAGAGGTTCGTACCAGATCTAGATGAGATGACGTTCCACTCCGCCGACATCAGAGATGCGATGCGCATGCCGAGGCATGGTACTTGGATTTACCTTCCAGAAGGAGTCGTGATGAGTATGCAGCCATTCTGGAGCGAGAACAGATCTAGTAAGGAACGATGACTTTCGGACAGTTCGGCAGAGGCGAGATTTGGGAGAGACCTCGACAGGACCTTTCTGGGACAAATTACGAGAAGACTTGGACCCAGGAGTGATCGTGTTACGCACACCAGTAGGCCAGAGTTCATGATCATCGACGAGACGTCCCACTAGTGACCGCGATAGTTGGTCCGAGATTCTTAGAGGATGCACTTGAGCGGTACTATTCCGCCATTATTGATTTCGATGTTTTGGGTGATTGATTCGCATGATTTGATTTTGATGATTGAGGATTTACGATCTTTTCACAGTGTTGCACTTGATATCGTTTTCGTGCTTGGTTTCACATGTTTGCGATTTTATGGTTTTAGACATTTGAGTTGATTTTGTGCGTATATACGCACACGATTTGGTTTTTGCACGCGGTATAGTTCATATATGCTTGCAGTGCAGTGTTACGTATGTTGTGCATTTAGATACCCTGGACTTTGATTTCGATGGTGATGTTCGATATTTGTTTTGTGCACCTTGTGCACCTGATTTGATTTTGCGCATGTTCGGCACTTGATATTGGATTTCTTGATTTTGTGCACGATGGATGCACCTGATTTGGATTTTCGCGCATGTTGGGCGCATGTTTTGAAGTGTGATTTTGGTGCACACCAGATGCACTAAATCGAGATTTTTCATGCATGTCAGATGCACCTGATTTTGCTGTCAGGCACACAAGTTGCCTATAACAGATGTTTCGTGCACACCTGATGCACTTAGATGATGTTTCTGTGCATATGTATGGCACATATTTGGATTTTGATTTCCGTGCGCACAAGACGCACGTAGTATTCATACGCGTATTTTGGGGATTGATTTTTCTTATAGAGCAGTACGTTTTTATGATATTGCTATGTGTTTTCGTACTGAGCAGGACTAGTCAGAGGACAGTACCTGAATATATTTTACATGTATAGTTTCGAGTTATATCATATTGGTTTTGCTTTGGATCTGGTATTAATGTCTTCCTCATGACTCCGATGATTGCGGGATGCTTGACGGAGTTCTGATTTGAGTTATATGCTCATTTTTCATGCGCATGCGTTGCGCTGCGATTTGTTTTATGTATTTATGATTTCGGAGCCCCGACGATTTGATGGTTTTGGCTGAAATATTTTAGTATTTGGGGGAAGTTTTAATTTAAATTCGGGGACCGAATTTTTTTAAGGGGGGAAGATTGTAACGTTTTGAAAATCGTTTCGGTGAAATTTCGAAAAAACGGTAAAATAAGAGGGTTTTCTGTAAAAAGTCAAAATACAAATATCTTTATTATAAAATTAAATATACATATTCTAGCTATGAAATTGCTAGTATTTGGTGTTTATTGAGCCACTGGTGAAATTTCAAATTTTCTGAAAATTTTTCCGAAATTAATTATTTTAATATTATTTTAAGCCGGTAAGAAAATACATTAAATTAGCGATAAATACAAATTTAAATGGGCTAATTTTAATCTTTAAAATCATGTTGATTAAAATCTAGTTGTAATATAAATTTTTAGTATTTTATTTCAAGTTTTAATTGATTTATTTTATGGAAAACAAAAATATAGTTATTTTGAACTAAAACTTGCAAATATGGTATTGTGGAGGGTCTTTTTGCATAGAATTTTTTTGTAAAGTCTCTCACACTCAACCTCACTCCCCTTGTCCGGCCCCACACTATTGTAGCAGCCCAAGAATTTTATTTCCTTCTTTTTGACCTTAAATCATGTGAGAAATGGTTTAAAATAAGGTTTTTATATATAGTAAAGTAGGTTGGGGTATTATGGTAATTTGGGAGGGGCTTTGACTTGGATTCTTTTTCACAACTCCCCCACACACCTCTCCCCACTCCCTCCTCAGCCGAAATTCCTGCAATAAACAGCCCCAAAATTTCCCCTCTCATTTTTCTTCTAAACTCATCAAAATTCCATCAAAATTCCATTTAAACTTCACAATTTCAAGCCCATCCTTCATCCATTCTTCTTAACCTTTCTTGCATAGATTTTGGATGCTAGGAGGCCATCTTTGGAGTCAAAATTTCTTGCTAGATCTCTAGATCTAGAGGTATAATTCTTACCCATTTAAATTCTTATGGTTAGATTTCTTTAAATGAGTTGTTTTAGTGTTAATATTGGTGCTATTTTCATCTAGGATCTTCAATAGAATGGTTTGAGTTAAACTAGGGTATTTAGTACACCATTATTAAGTTAATTATTCTATTTTGCTATCTAGTGTTTTATACAAACCAAATCTAAGAGTTTAACTTGCTTTTTGGGCTTCAAATTAGTGCTAATTTAGTGTTTCATGTATAGTTTGGGTTGGATTTTGTTAGTTATAAAATTCAAGAAAGGGGTTGAACGCAAGTTAGGGTTTTGTGAAATTGGTGTATGGTTGTGTAATTTATTAGGCTCTTATGGCTTGTTAAAACAAAGTTAGTAGCTAGTTGTTAATTGTTAGTTTAAAAATTATGATAATTACGCTAATTTGCTAACTAGCTATTTAAAATTTGTTAAATAATTTGGTTAAAAATGTAATTATGTTTTTATGACATCATTAACATTATTATGAGTGGTTTAATATCTTAGGTTATGCAAAACCAAGATTAATTGTTGAATTGTGAATTTTGCTTTAAAAGGTGTTAAAAATTGATATTTTTGCAAAATAGGATTTTGGAATTTATGCAAATTGATGAGAATAAAATATAGGAATGGTTTATATGACTTTGTTATGATATTTAGTGAATATTGTGGATGCTAGGTTCGTTTATACATCGAGTTTTGTACTAAAACGGTGATTTGTGCTTGCTAGATTTTCGGAAAAATGACTTTTTAAGTGAAATTGGGGTTTTTGTGAATTTTAAGCTATTTTATATTATAATTAGTGCTTGTAATTGTACAAATGAGTGTGTTGGGAGTTTTCTCGATGGTTTGGCGTTTGTATGCCGACGTCGAGGGTTTTTGGGTCGATTTGTGAAAGCAACCATATGTTTTGACCTATGTGGGATTCGTGAGTCGTTTTGGTCATGAGTCGGATTTTAATGCTATACGGTGCGTTATGATATGTAAGTACCCCATGTGGACTTCGAGACGACAAGCAAGCGCGTGGCGACGTCGGCACCGGCGAGTGAGGACCAGGTGAGTAGATTTGTATCTACAGGGAGAAGTCGGGTTGATGGCGTATACCACCCCCGCAGTCCGTGGTGGTATATACGGATGCGTATACACACCAACAATTTATTATATGTTATTTGGGATTAATTACGATGTTTAGGATGGATATTGGTGTGTTGGATTATTTTAGTGTTGCGAACCCTAGGGTTGTGTTGCACTACACATACACACATACATACTTGCATACATTCCTATTTATATGTGCTCATGGGATTCTTTATAGTTATGTGTTCACATGGGTATGGGACCATGTGTTCACTTACGGATTTGAGGATGATACTTGGGATTGAGCTGAGTCGATGAAATTTGTTTTATGGTTGTGATATCGGTGATATGGCAAGATTCGTACTTGAGGTACGTCCTGGTGTTATAGCGGATCTTGGGACGACGATACGGGTGAATAGTGTTATTAATAAAATGGTCGACATGTGATCGTGATATAAGATATGATATGCTAGGATATTGATACTAGGCCGTATTGGGCGATGTATACCCCTTGATGATGATATGTGCTAATGATATCGGTTTGTACGAGATTGTCGATCAGTAGTCAGATCATGAATTTCTTGAGGATATTAGTATTGTACTAGACATAGGTCAGTACCCTAGACTACGATCTTGAATAAAGAGGATACCAGAGGAATGGCGTGAGGAATATGATATTGACCCGTACCCAGATTTGGGGATGCCGTACAACGGATTTACGTATGAGCTATATCTTGATGATTGATCCGTACTCTTGACTTGGGATGTCTGACTGTAGATATGGTATCGGATATGATATTTTTGAGGCGGGATCACCGACTAATATATATACAGGTATGTATATGGATCGACTCAGATGTTAGGCGGTTTCCCTACCTGTAGTCCAGCTTGTTAGCTTAGCTCTTTAGTTTAGTTTAGTTGTTAGGTTAGATTCTATTCTTACCTATTTCAAAAACTAACGAATCGTGGGTATTTTAAAAGACAGCCCAAGGGATCCTACGGATATTTCAAAAGACGTATCTTTTCATAAAAACACCGTAGCCCCTAATTTCAAAACCCCATGATTCGTGTTATTTCAAAAGGCACCATTTGTAGGACTTATATTAGATTAATGCAGGTTAGTTACAGTTGCGTCTAGTATTCAGCTCCCGCTTATTATTGTGGTTCGCTTCGCATCGCATACTTATGTTATAATTTCTTATTGCAATGTTGATATCATATTGTTAGGACACCATCACCATTACCGATGATGCGTATGTACCACGTACACTTACTTGCCGGCTTACACACATCTTCATCGGTAATTGCCATGTCACGTACACCTTAGAAAATATTATTGCTTGACTTAGCTTGTTAGTTAGTAATTTGACATGATATTAGTGTACCTGCCTTATATGCAAGCTTAACATTGTAGTTATTACTTGTCACTTCATGCAAACTGTTATTCATTGTTATGCCTATATTCATGGTTTTACATGCTATTGATGATTTGGATTCGGATTTCCCTGAAATTTTCTGGATTTAGGGGGAAAACCGCAAAACTTATATGAACTGATTTCTCTCTTTTTAAATAAAAAAAAGTGTGGTTTTTCCCATGATGTATGAGTCGTCCACCATGAGTTTGCTGATGGATTTCGAGACCCGATTCGAGGAGACTGATGAACCGTTTCAGGTACATGGTGGACCCGGTAAGGTACCCCGGGGCAAGAAGCGCGTGATGATGACGATGTGAGCCTGGCAGGGGAGCACTACCTACCGGTGATTTTTACCCGACGCGTCGGATATCCGGAGGATACCGTCGTGGTCTTGAGATGGATGGTAGGGGCCGGTCTGGACTGACGGCGCCCTAGATATTGTGATTGAGACATTGAGATTTCGAGATATTGAGGTACAGAGACTGTGATACAGAGATATCGAGATATTGGGATTACGTTTTGTGCCGATGCTAGGCACTGTTTTATACTGATTTCATTGTGATACCTCATTTTAAAAATACAAAGGAAATCTCACTAAATTATGAAAACAGTTCTTCATTTACATGTATTCTGTTTCTATGCATTCATACCTCATTCATATGATATATTGCTACCTGAGACACAGACACGGGCACATGAGATTACACTCGGGTTAGATATTTACCCTAGCCTTGTTATAGGTTGCATGTTATATATATAATTGAGGATATATTATGATCTTTGACCTAGGTTGCGTTATTTATGTGATTTCTTTCCGTAGATGTTTTTCTATTCATGAGTTGGCAACTCACCCCCGTTGTGCCACAGTTCTTGCAGGTTTCGCCGTACAGGTTTCATTACGGCTTTGCTGGCACTACTTCCATTTCCGGGTGATTTGCTAGTAGGTGGGTTTATTTGTATCGTACCCCCATTATATATCTTGTATATCATTATTCTGTTGTATCTAGAAGTTCCATCAACCAAACAAGTATTTATTTGAGATAGAGACCAGTGATGTTTATTCTCTCGACCTTAGAGTCGCGCGTTGTATTTCTTTGGTTTTCTTGTGGTTTTTTGAGTTTCCTTTTGAATTTTGATGCTCGCCCTTGGCGTTGTATATTATATTGCTTGTGTGGTTTTGACCGTCGATTGACGAAGAGCTAGCTCCTGCTTGGGGATGCCTTTTTATTGATTTCGTATACTATTCATATTGTATCCCATTTGGGGGCCAGTATTTACAAAGGAGACTCTGCCGAAATTTACAGGAAATATTTGATGTTTTTTTTAAACGCATAATTCGGCTATGCTATTAAAACTACTTGATTTAAATTGGTTTTCCTTCACTCTACTACATTTCTTGGTTTGGATTTCTGGGTTTTCGGTTTACTTAGATTACATACGCCTCGAGACGTTTTGTAGTTTAAGTGCCGGTCATGTTCCGTACTTTCGGGACGTGACACGAAGACTAAGATCAAGAGACAACAACGGAAGGACAAGGGACAAGAAATACGGATTTAGCACACAATCGCAAATACCGTACTTCAAGTTTCCTAATCCACGTTGGTGCCTATTGCCCTATTGTGAATATCAGAATTAAGGTCTATAAGGAAGAGACAAAAATCATCCTAACACAAGCTAACCTATAACTACCCCTAACAAGTCTTTTTATTGAACATACCATTGTTACGACACTTAGTATAAACAACAACCTAACTTACAGTATTAACTTGTTAAAACAAGCTAAAAATCCTACCATCTCTCTGCGGACGACTCGTACTCATCGCAGCTCGCTACACGCGACACCGTCTTTGATTGCTGTAATTTCAAATTCTTTCTAAATACGACACAGTGAAAACCTAGCTTAATAAAATGGCGCCGTTGCCTGGGAGACGGTAACGCTTTTTACACTTGTATTCTTGGGTTAATTTGTGAATATTTTGTACAAAACTAACTTTCTAACAGATTCAACGGATAAAACACATTCTTTTTAAACCGACACGAGAACTAAAACTAATGATGTTCTCTGAATTATTGATCTGCTAACACACTGTGTTTTAACTTGGAAATCAAAGTATATGAGTGGAATACTATTGTTAAATAGAGGAAACACACAAAATTTGAGCATCAAAATTGGAAAAATGACCGGCGAAAGCTAGAAAAATCCCGATCACCCCGGTTTTCTGATGAGTTTTTGAAAATTGGTTTTTTGTATTGCTTCCAGTGTTTTGTTAGTATCCCATTTTTATTGTTTGATTTTCTTTATTATTTGTGTTCAGATCTTTGGGTATCTATATCGCTTTCTTGCTCAAATATCCGTATTTTTCCAACATTTGCAGATTTGACGGATTGACGAGCAGCGATCGTGCGGAGCAAGGGGGAGTTTTCAAGTATAAGGGGATTGAACACTTAGTGCCAAAGATCCGGGTAGTTTGACCCATGCAATAGAACCATTCAAACACTTAGAGACGATATCTACACGATTTTCTTAAACTCAACACTTAGAGACGATATCTACACGATTTTCTTAAACTCAACACTTTTGGTATGTATTTTTCTGAACTTCCTCTTCTCAAACCTGACGCTCCAATATTCTTGTCTTTGCAGGATTCTTTGCAACATCGCCGCGTAAGCCAAAGAAAAAAGCTAACCGTGTTTGTTGTAGTGCCACATTTAAAGAAAAAAATTGATTGATTGTTTGATAACAAAACCTTGATTTGCGCATTGCATCATTAATACGGACTTAAGGGGCTATAACACCAATTTAGATTGAGTGGGGATTTCATCACCCTTCCTAAAACCCCAAAAATCACTAATTGCATAAGTGTCACCTCAAGCTTAATAAAAAATATCTAGACTCAGCTAACTAAGGACTTGACGAGCGCAATAGGACAAAGGAAGATTGTGCACATTCGGTCGTTTTATCTAAACATGACTTTTGTGGTGCCTAGGTTAGACAAGTAAGGAGGTAACTTTAAAAGGCCTGTCTCACGGTGATTCATGAGCGTAACCCTCCTTACCTAACTTGTGCTTACCTGGCCACAACTGGCTGTGAAGAGGCGATTTGAGGGTTATCTCACAATTTGTCGCTTTGGAACAGTTAGGATCAGTTCTAGTGGACTAAGAGGACCCTAGTCTAGGTATTGATTATGCCTTTATGACTGTGAATTTGTGATTGTGTTTGTTGAACTGTCATTTCATTTTCACATCATTACGAAACAAACACAAATTCGCCACTCTTACCACCTTCATCTAATTTTCTCAATTTACGCTTTCTTTCCTTCACATTCTACACTTTGACTACACTAAACTCGTTTAGTGTATATCCGCTTGGACTAGGGACTCTAGTGCCCGTTTATTCTGCGTTTCATTATTCGCTACGGACTACGCGATCGACCCCGAAGTCGAAACTCCTTCCACGCCCCTTTCACCTTTACCCTTGCCGGTCAACTCCGACGTTGACCGCGATTCTGTTCATACATCTTCACCTTCACATTCACCATCACCAAATTCTTCTTCCGAGATGTCGGGATTTACTCCTAACATCACTTTACCTCCGCCGGGAATTATTCTACCTCCATTAGGTGCGAATAACCCACAACCACCTCTTGTTGAAGCACTATAATGAATCGCGCTCCAGAATCGTTTCTATCCTACCCGTGCCGCGCTTCCGACTTGTCTTTCACATCCACCGGCCAATGGGGATAATTTTGAAATTAAGCCCCACTTCATCAACATGTTTCCCAAATTTCACGGGCATGAATCCGAAGATGCCTATATCTTCATAAATAAATTCCAGAACGTTTGTGCGATGATGACGATAACCCAGCTGTCTGACGATTCTATACGGCTACAAGTTATTCCTTTCATTTTATGCGACCTTGTTGAAAAGTGGCTATAAAGCACAGCATCTCATTCGATAACCGGTTAGGATGAGTTTGTAAAAGCATTTTAAAGGAAATTCTACCTAAATCATAAGACCGCACGTATTCGAAATGAAATTAACCAATTTACCCAGCTTATTACCGAACCTTTCTGGAAGTGCTTTGACCGGTAAAAGGACCTCCTTGTTCAGTGTCCTCATCACAGTATAGAGAAATGGAAACTTTGCCAAACTCTATGCGAGGGCCTGAATCCAGCAACTAGACAGTTGATGGAGACCATCTGTCAGGGGCACTTCCTGTCCAAATATGACGAAGAGGCTTGGAAATTCTTTGACGGTCTTGCGGAGCAAACGCTGCAGTGGGAGAGCACCCGACCAAACACCTAAAATTATTCTTCTTCTTCAAGTCTCTCTAGGACAGGAGTTCATCAACTCGACATCTCAATTGCAATGATGGCCGAGATGGCTGCAATCACGCGGAAACTGGATGCATTTGAGAGAAAATTCTCATCTCCTTCTACTACCCCTGTTCTTCTCCCTCATACTATTTGCGCTTTTTGTTCGGATCTATCTCATTTTACCGAAGAGTGTCCTTACAATCCACCATCTTAAGGACATGATCAGGTTAACGCTGCATTTCACCAAAGACCAAGAAATGATCCATACTCTTCCACATACAATCCCGGTTGGAGGAACCATCCCATTTTCGACTAGAATCAGAACCAGCATCAATTCCAAGGCCATAACAACTTCCTTAGGCCTCCTCCTCCTCAACAAGCTCAACAACAAGCCCAACAACAATTTCAGCAACCTTTCCAACACCAACCTTTTCAGAATTTGATGAATAACTTTGCACCCTGCAACAATTCTTTTCATCAAAACAACTTTGTTCCGTCAAATAACGATACAATTTCCTCGCTAGAACGGAGTCTAGAGGCTTTTGTAAAGCAATCGACTCAGTCCACCGCTAACATCCAGTCTTCTATTCAGTCGCTGGTACAACACACCGCTGCACATGGGCAAAGCATCAAGACCATCGAAGCTCAGATTCTATAGCTAAACGCGGTGTTAAGCGAGCGAGAGAAAGGAAGGCTTCCATCTCAATCACTCTCAAATCCTGGTCACCCACATAATATACATGTAAAGCCTTAGGATTTCGATTAGTGTTAATTAAGCGGTAATGCGGGTTTACTGTAAAAAAGTTTACCAATTCGGGTTCCTCACATTTTATAACATTTAATTATCATTTTAATATTATTTGTTATGGGCTTGTACGCACGTGCGCACGTTAATGTGAGGGTTTGTTTGTGTTAGTCTAGTTCTTACCAACCATGGCACTTTGATCTAATCCTAATGCTTTGATTAAACCTTAACCCTAACCCTTGATATTTGTTGTGAGATATTTCTTCTTGTTTTGGAGTGAAGAGGAGATGGCAAGGTGAGTCATGGAGACTTGATGGCTTGCATTGATGGTGAGTTAATGCAATGGTGCACTCACCCTAAGCTCACCTCTCTCTCTCTATCATTCATTCTTTCATTCTATCTCACTTATTCCCTTATCATTTTCTTTATCCCTCTCTCATATAAACTGAACACTTATCATTCCCTTCACAAATCTTCACTAATCCATCACAAAACATCCTCAAATCTCACAAAAATCACTTCTTTTGCCTAGTTTTGCTTCTTGGATGCCTCGGATCTTAGAAAGCTAGGATCTTTGAGTTCTTTTGGATAGGTAATGATCTCTATCTGTTTTTTATGTTGTTTTAGTGTTTTGTAGCTTTTATTTTCAGTTTAGATCGTTTAAAGTTAAGTTTCGTGCAAATATCGTATTTTTAGTGTCTTTTTATGATATCTGTGATCTGCTGTGACCCCGAGAGTATACTAAAAAATCAAACAGAGTAGTTGTGTTGTACCTGAGAGCATAGGACATCACCTGGAGAAGAACCCCCTTCCTCAGATCTCGGCCGGCGACGAGAAGGCAATTTCCGGCGAGCTCGGCCGTATGGTAGAGTTTGGGTGTGGGTTTTTATGGGTAGATGTCTGCAGTGGTTTAAGTGTGTTTGGTCTTGTTTGATTGTTGGGTTTTCTCTGTATACGAAATCTGGGATCACATAGGTAGTTTCTAGTGTTACGACTACGCGCAATACGTTATCCGACACGGTTGGTGCACTTTGTGCTGGTTTTTCTCTTGGGTAGGTTTCATAGTGTTGCTACGCACGTGAGCCACTAAACGAACACTTGGGAGTCTGTTTGGAGTTGGTGTGTCCGTAAAACATAGTTTGTTCGCATTAGTGGTCGTTTTCTAATATATACACTTGCTTTGTTATATTGTTTTGTGTTTAGGTTGGCAGGCGTGGACTTTGGACGCTGCGAACGAGGGGAAGAGAGTGGTTGGCTTTACTTAGCCAGGATCGATTGTGAGTAGATTTAACATCTACAAGGGAATCGCCTGCATGGCGTTATGCGTCTGGCTAGATTAAATGATATGACCATTGGTTAGATATATACGGATATTGATTGGGCATGTATACCTTTGTTGCATATCTCATTACCTATTAGACATGGACTTAGTATTAATGAGACACAACACCATTACTGAAGGTTCAATGTTTCACGAGCCCTAATTGTATGCCACACACACTGTCGATAATTGCCATGACACACACAAATTATATACATATGAGATGTAATTGACACCTATACATACGTGATACTGTATGGTTAGGGACATTGAGACATTGATTCATATTTCATTGTGCATATGACATATAGCATACCTGTATACCTACAAGCTTACACATATGCCTTGACATGCTTAAATGCTAGTTAGCTATATACCTATATGGTATTGTACCATTAGTGATAGGTATATAGACACATGAGACATAGCTACTGTAGGGTTCATAGGCACTCTAGTGAAGTCTCACAAGTGATCAAATATGCACAAATCAAATTTTACGGGTGCCTACAAACCCGACTACGGATCGTTTGCTAGATATTTAGGCGAAACAAGCAAGCTAGTTTACAACTAAACTATAAGATAACGGAAATACAACCTTTGTAGATCCGTTTGTCCACCTCCATAGCTCCGCAACGAAGTGCCTCCGCTGTCCAAGTGAACTCCCGGGCTCTAGCGTCGGCTTCGTCGAAGAATAAGCGAGCTAGGTCGTCGATGTCCATGCCGAAGATGATCTACGTCGAGGCATCGCTAGATCAAGCTCCACCTTCACCAAACCTTGAAAATTTGTGAAGGAAACACACTCTACTACTTGGCAAGAGGTAGAGGATGAAGAAATAGGAAGTGGGTAGACTTTAGTTTTGGATTTCTCACTTGATTTGGCTAGTTGCCATTGAAGTAGAAAGCTTTTCTTCATGTTGAAGAAGATGAAGAAGAAGAAGAAGATATGATAAGTTAATTAAAAATGAGATAATTAAATCAATACTTATCATGACTTCAACTATAGTTAAGTGTAGAGAATTAACTTGGGTTAGTTAAATGGTTAGGGTTAAGTTTAAGACAAGAATGAAGACTAAGTCAAAGCTTCAAGAAACTTCAACTAAAAACAAAATAAGCAACCATTCATTTATCTTTTTCATTTTCCAAAATGGATATAAATAAATAAGATAAATGAATAAGTAATCAAAACCCTAATCATTAACTTAAACCATGGTTTGATTCTTTACACTTAACCAAGTAAGCATGTATCATCAAACATG
Organism: Agapanthus africanus; assembly: GCA_030015575.1. Lineage (NCBI taxonomy): Eukaryota > Viridiplantae > Streptophyta > Magnoliopsida > Asparagales > Amaryllidaceae > Agapanthus > Agapanthus africanus. Next base: position 311,781,641 of record CM057343.1, on the reverse strand, counting down.
ATACAAACATGTGCACAAAACTATATCGCATATACAATGTGCACAATTCAAGTGAGAAAATCCATTTAAAGTGAACCAATACTAGTTAATGCACAGCAATATATCGAATATATAATTATACATTAAATCATTAAATCAACACTTGATTCAATGATCCGGTCATATCGGATATAACCGACTAGTATCATATGTATCGGCTTAACGAATCAATCCTTGATTCGATAACTAGGTTATATCGCATATAACCATTCGACACATTCATCGCGAGAATGAAATACGGTATCACATACACGCATCATTCTCGGTCCCGCACATATCTCATATGCGCTCCTATTTCATTTCGCTTGAGCTAAGAAACCTCTGTGTAGGACTCTAAAGACTCGTAAATACGCCGGCAGCAGATGATGATCATATCAAACACCCACAAGCCGCAAGCGGTCTGCTAAACGTAACGGCCACCCGGGTATTGAGCGATCAGAAGATCGACGAGCAAGCCCGCTCACACTCATGCGAATCCAACCAGTAACACTTACCGTACGGTCCGGTCTTTTCGTCTGATATGTCGCATATCTCGCCTAGGGGTGGTAAACGTCAGACCCCAATAGCTCGATAAGTCATGCCGACGTAGGGTCCATAACATTCGTGAAACTACTGATAACACTTACCAGTATATCACTGCAACCCTGGCCAGGGATTTCCTGTTATGGCCAGTCGAGCATAGCACAACATCAACCCTCAATACCGGGAGAGACGAATCCCCTCCTATCGCTCATTGCCTCCATATGAATCGGGACTGTACCCAAAAACCACCTGTTTGCACAACTCAGTAGAGCCGTGGTAGGGTGGAAATCAAAGCACAGTGGGAGACACACAAGACTCTATGACGATCTCGGGTCTACAGACTAAGCTGTACCAGTGTCACCAAAGAACTGCCATCTGACGTGAGGTATAATACCATCTGGGAGTTCTCGGCGAGTCCGTTCAGTGTACCCAGTCTCCACTGAGCACCCGCATACTATCTTCGATGTCAAACACCAATGGATATGGGATCATCCATCGCCCATCGCATGGGTCGAGAAGATATGCGCTAGTCTACTCTGGAATATCGATGCCCCGTCTCGATATTCCCTCGACTAGGAACATTTCAAGGATGTACTCTTGGACTACCCAGGCCCCACTAGTATGATCTACATCATAGTCCTGGAAGTCGAGTACACATCCTATGGGCTTTATCAACATGTAATCAGAGAGACAGAAAGTATACATGTTAAGATAAAGTGCAACCAGATAGCGTACTATCATGTCGAGCAAGAAAGTCCTTCCTATATATGTCCCAGCATCCACTACAATATACATCCAATGTACAGTAATGGCCTCTAGGGCATACATATAACTAACAATCTCCCACTTGCACTAGGGCCATCTGTAGCAGTGGTTGCAGTATCACATACTCAACCATCCCCTAAAAGTCTCTCTTTGGGAAAAAGGCCTTCGTGAGTGGATCCGCCGTGTTGTCCTCTGAGTCTACTCTCCTATCCTCGATCAACCTGGAGATCAACTATCTCCATGATCAGGTGATGCTTCCTCAGAATATGTCTGGGTCACTGATGGGACCAGGGTTCCAGGGCCCAAGCCACACTTCCATTGTCATACAATGGTAGGAACCAAGTTCATCTTATGAACCAAAATACACCCAAACTGCCTCTTTGGTAGTATCTTTAATAGCGATGTTACCAGCCTTTATCGTCTAGTTTGCCACGGTATCTAGCTTGGAACTCTTCCAACATACCGTCCCTTTATTGAGGGTAAAGACAATGCCCGTGACTGACATTCAGTCGTCTTTATCACCCTGGAACACTTCCAGTGATTCTCCCCAGGATCGATTGATACAATCTCACTATACCTAGTGAGAACTCTAATATCCCTTTAGATCTATCTCATAGGTCCAAATCTCAGGATTTAGGAGGTATCATTTTGATCCTATTTGGAGAATCCTTGTGATAAGCGGAGATTGATCGAGTGCAGCATAGGAAACTCCTTCCCTAACAAGAGTATGTCATCCACGTACTCTACGAGGATCGTCACCATACTCCCTACTACCTTTTTGTTTATACAAGGTTCATCTACCATTTTGATGATGTCAACTTCTTTGACTAATCCATCAAAACAGATGTTCCAACTCCGCGATGCCTGCTTCATTATGTAAAGCAACTTGCGCACGTTTCCGCTGCTCCCACTGTTTACGAAGACCTCTGGCTGTGTTCTTATAGACGTTCTTTTCTAAATCAGTATTTAGAAAAGCAGTCATGGCACCCAACCTCCAGATATCGTAGTCATGGTATGTAGCCGTGGTAAGGAGGATCTGGACAGACTTAAGCATAGCTACTGGAAAAAGGTTTCATCATTATCCTCGCCTGGTCGATGACGAAAACCTTTAACAAGTCTAGCTTTGAAAGTCTCAACTTTTCCATCTACACCAAGTAATCTTCTCAAGATATACTTGCTCCTGATGGGGATTTAACCCTTCAGATATAGCAGCTAAAGTCCATACTTTGCTGGTGTACATGGATTCCATCTCAGATCGCTAGGCATCTAGCCAATCTTACAGAGTCCCTACTCTCGATGGCCTGCTCGAAACTAGTTGGGTCATCATCTCATGATGCAATCCTTGCTCCCACTGTCATCGAGAAAACGAGGTATCTCTCAGGCGGATGAGGAACCCTACTAGATCGGCGGAGAGGCTGAGGTTCGTCGGGAACTATAGAATCTTATGGTTCAGTCAAATCATCAGTTGCAGTTTTGTATAGCTGGAACCTTTCCAGTTCTACAGAACTGATCCTTCCTCGATCTTGTCCGGATTTTGCTTTAAACATAGGCCGGACAACCCCAAATCTTAACTCACTTAAGAGATAGGCTCTTCCCATACCATATCTCATATGGAATGGTAGGCAGTGATTTGATTCGAACCTAATTCAATAGGTATGCAGCTTCTCAAGCGCATAACACCCAAAAGGAAATAGGTAACTCAGTAATACTCATCATAGAGCACACGATATCTAATATTGTGTGATTGCTCCGCCCCGATACACCGTTGTGCTGTGGTGTATGCAGAGGAGTAATACTGAGAGAGAATCTCATTTTCCTTTAGAATAGTCCAAGGATTCCATGCTCAAGTATTCTCCTCCCTGATCTCATCATAGGACATAATACTTATACCCGGTTATTGGTTCTCTACTTCTAACTTATATTCTGTGAATACCTCAAAAGGTTCGGACTTATGTTTCAACAGGAACATATGACTGAATCTTGAGAGATTATCAGAGAATATAATGAAGTAAAAAGAACCAGTCCTGGCATGTGTAGACAGGAGACCTTACAGACATCATCATGTATCAGTCCCAAGAGTTTACTAACTCTTTCTCTGTTTCCAGTAAACAGAGCAGGTGTCATTATATCTTTGTGACATGACTGGCAAGTTTCACAAGATGTAAATTCAAACTGATTTAAATATGCATCTAAATGTAAATTCAGCTAGTCGGGTCGCATTGATATGACCTAGTCTACAATACCTTAAGAAGAATTCGTTCATTTCTGAACTTTTCCTCTTGTGTGTGTTCTGTATACGAGGAACTGTAGTTTGATTTAGAACATCAATGCTTTTAGATAACGTGCCTGAACCGATCAACTTTTGATATAGGAAATGTTCAAAACATTATCCATCAATACAAAATTATATCCTTTCTTTACTAATAAAGAGACTGATATGATTTTGTATATCAGGTTCGGTATCTAATAGCATTTGTTCAGAATCAATGTATTCGTAATACAGGGTGACAGTGACCAACAGACTTGGCTGCAACACTTGCCCCGTTTTCTGTCTCATGAAACTTATCACCCGTTCTCAGTCTTTGTACCTTTTTGTAGCCCTATGTAACAGATTACATATCTGGGATCCTGATCCGGTATCATATACCCAGGATGCAGAGGATACTGAGAAACAGTTCTTTGTAATGAACACACCCTAGGAGATGCATCATATGCACTTTCTTCGTTTGGGCGGCATAGGAAATCTGGTATTCGCCTATTTCCTGCTCGGTCTTATAACAATTATAAGTTGGAGCGGGACCAACGTTCCCCAGCTCAGTATAACAAGCGGGTTCGGTCAATACATCCATTTTATTATCTTGATTAAGGCGTGATATGGTCGCTACCAGGAGAGAGAGAGAAGAAAAACACTCTGCGTGCGCTCTTGCAAGATTAGCTTGGTTATATATTTTATATAATCAGGATGGCTCCCACTGTTTTTATCAAATCTTCCTTCAAACCCTAAAAGGAAAGACTAGCCGGGATTAATTACACTCTACAAGTTCGCCAATCTTTCAGCCAGGCCAGTGTCGGTACTTTGAGGGAGGTTCCCCGTGCTTTCGCACGGACCTAATTACAGTAAACCTTGTTTTCCCAGAGGCGTAACCTCGTTGACACCTTTCTAGACACCTACTTGATCGGCTAATTGTAAAGTGCAAAACTCTCCCAGGAGTAACAATTACTCGCAGTGGGTATCGGGATCCAACTATCATATAGAAGGTATGCAATCTCATTGCAAATTTCAACACTTGAAACTCCCGATAAAGGTTTTTACCCCTAGCACCTATGACCTTAACTATGGTCAACAAATCATAAGTACTAGTCAAGTTCTACCCGTCATTTCGTGATTAATTAGACCCACCCACATGACCCTTAACTAAGGTCAACAAAGTCACGCGACTGTCCTAACTAATCGCATTATATGCGGTGTAGGAAGACATCACTTAGCTACCGTACACTGTGCCTTGACTATGGTCAACAAACACAGCACGAATACTAAGTACTCTACTTCCTAAAATGACGGAGGGTTGCGGCTGGTTTTTGTGAAAACCATTAACGCTTTGAACTTGATCTCGTTGCGGAATCAAATGTTTTTAAATGGAATGTTTTTGAGGCTTTTCTAGTTTTGCTAAAGGGGCCACTCCCGATGAAGGGATCGTCGGCCCTTTCCTCGTCGAATGAGGTGCTGGATATATCATATATATCACTGTGCAAAGCAGAAACTATAGAAGCGATCAAATACAAACCGAGTGTGTAGCATCTGCCAGTTATTGCTAAAGGAGTCACTCCCGGTGAAGGGATCTCGGTCCTTTCCTTATCGAATAAGGTGCAGGATGTTCTATAATGAACACCGCGATGCAAAGCAAGAACTGTAGCTACCTGTTTTATTTTGAAATTCGATTCCACAACATCAATTAGGTTTATTTTCTTTCATTAATCTCATTAATGAATATCCCATCATTTTAAGTTACCTAAACATCACAGATAGATATGACGTACACTTATGCCATCCGCATTCGCCTCGATGTCCCCTCGTGCACCGTTAGGTTAGGTAACTAACGGCAGAGCGGGGCAGGGCTAGCGCGGGTGTAAAACATAAGCAACGTCTATATAATATATCATATATACTATATATAATATCTGTCACAGAACATCACATGATCACAGATAAAACACAGCAGAAGAAACATATGAAATATTGGATATACTAGGACGTCCGTGTTTTCAATACGAGCCAGTATAAAACACGGATTCCACGGTCGTGATGAATAGCCAATCCCACACCCCTAGACCCCTACGAGAGCGGCAAGCAACCCTGCCAATTCTAGGGTTAGGAGACCCGGACTCGACTCCTCGAGTTGGTCTCCCACTGGACCCCAGAACCCGGTTACTTGTGCTCCCCTCCTTGGGTCTATCCTAGTGCAGAAAAGTAAATAATATACAAACGGTGACTACTCCCGCAACCTGGAAGTGCCCCAATAAAAGAATATTACATACAAGTTTTTACATGAATGAAAATGAAAAACACTCATCTCACATAAAAACCCCCGGCTATTCAAACACGACGATCCAATATAACATATCCAGCAACACATAACATCAGATGTCATCAACGTAAGTAAATATGCGCATCCCAATTGTCGTTGACATATAGCAACGAAACCGGCGATATCACATATTACACTTACGGTCACAGAAAAGAAAATGTAAAACTACAACAGTTGGAATCCGCAACCTTCTCAGACATCGCATGCCTGACCAAATGAAATACTTAGACATCGCATGCCTAACAATTATAAACCCCGCATTTTAGTCTCATTATCGAAAACTCTTTTCAATATCAAGTCGGGAAATTCAACAAGATTCCCGACATCCTGATCGAATGCTCGTCGCAAACTTTAGTAGGCGGCCGCACCCCCGATGCCGTCGACGAAGTGCACCAAGGCGGAACACCGCTGCCGCGAGCACCCGAACGGATGCTTTCGGCGATGGGGTTCTCCTGCAGTCACTTGGTCGGGGCTATGGAGCGAGGCTGTCTATTAAGTTTACCGGCGAGTATCCGCGTTCACAACGTGATTGCAACGGACTTTTGATCACATCAAAATTCCGTGGCAACCGATCAAGTGAGACTAAACTGCTATGTTTATAATATTCATTCCGTTATCTCATAACTTTTTGTGAATTCCAATTATTGTATCACATTCCGGATAAATAGAAAATGCTAAACTTTTCGATCGAACAATCGAACACCCAAGTTTTCCCGATACAGATCAACACATGAAACAAGTCTAAAAACATTCAGTTCGTGCCTCAGTACCAACGGTCCAGCCGTAGAAGGGTCAAGCCAACGCCTCACATGTGGCACGCCGTACTGCCCCAAACCCGAAGGTTCAAAGGGTAGTTCAAGACGGTCACATAATCGAGTTAAGGTTTGTTGTCTTCTAGAGGGACCATCGTGTTACTTGCACTACTTAGAACGTGATTAAACTACAGAAATATCCAACACTTGGAAATTTCCCGACAGGGGAAAAATTGGGTATTTATATCCGGTCGAACTTTTTAAAATATTCAAAAAATTATCCGGAACGACACATAGACAAAGTTTGACAATCCGATCGAATGTATGAACTCCCAATACAACCCAAAATACTCAACTCTTGATTTCAGATTAAAAATTCCCAGGAAAACCAGCACTGAAAAATAGGAGTTACTGTGCAAAATTCAATGGCAGATAAGACAAAAGTGCGGCGGAAGGGCCGCATTAGCACGCTAATGACGCGGTTCCGCCGCACTTTAGAAAGATCATTAGGTAATTTTTGCATCGTAATTCTTAGATTTACCTGCTTGTTTTTCTGTATATTTTTAATTTGCAAAAATCCACATTTTACAAAAATGTCCAGAGAGCATTTAAAGTCGGGGTTTCGGGTCGATCGGACTTCTAACTCCGTCTACGCATCGCCTAAGGCTCTAGCTAGGCTCTGATACCATTGTAGGGTTCCTAGGCACTCTAGTGAAGTCTCACAAGTGATCAAATATGCACAAATCAAATTTTACGGGTGCCTACAAACCCGACTACGGATCGTTTGCTAGATATTTAGGCGAAACAAGCAAGCTAGTTTACAACTAAACTATAAGATAACGGAAATACAACCTTTGTAGATCCGTTTGTCCACCTCCATAGCTCCTCAACGAAGTGCCTCCGCTGTCCAAGTGAACTCCCGGGCTCTAGCGTCGGCTTCGTCGAAGAATAAGCGAGCTAGGTCGTCGATGTCCATGCCGAAGATGATCTACGTCGAGGCATCGCTAGATCAAGCTCCACCTTCACCAAACCTTGAAAATTTGTGAAGGAAACACACTCTACTACTTGGAAAGAGGTAGAGGATGAAGAAATAGGAAGTGGGTAGACTTTAGTTTTGGATTTCTCACTTGATTTGGCTAGTTGCCATTGAAGTAGAAAGCTTTTCTTCATGTTGAAGAAGATGAAGAAGAAGATATGATAAGTTAATTAAAAATGAGATAATTAAATCAATACTTATCATGACTTCAACTATAGTTAAGTATAGAGAATTAACTTGGGTTAGTTAAATGGTTAGGGTTAAGTTTAAGACAAGAATGAAGACTAAGTCAAAGCTTCAAGAAACTTCAACTAAAAACAAAATAAGCAACCATTCATTTATCTTTTTCATTTTCCAAAATGGATATAAATAAATAAGATAAATGAATAAGTAATCAAAACCCTAATCATTAACTTAAACCATGGTTTGATTCTTTACACTTAACCAAGTAAGCATGTATCATCAAACATGATACAAACATGTGCACAAAACTATATCGCATATACAATGTGCACAATTCAAGTGAGAAAATCCATTTAAAGTGAACCAATACTAGTTAATGCACAGCAATATATCGAATATATAATTATACATTAAATCATTAAATCAACACTTGATTCAATGATCCGGTCATATCGGATATAACCGACTAGTATCATATGTATCGGCTTAACGAATCAATCCTTGATTCGATAACTAGGTTATATCGCATATAACCATTCGACACATTCATCGCGAGAATGAAATACAGTATCACATACACGCATCATTCTCGGTCCCGCACATATCTCATATGCGCTCCTATTTCGTTTCGCTTGAGCTAAGAAACCTCTGTGTAGGACTCTAAAGACTCGTCAATACGCCGGCAGCAGATGATGATCATATCAAACACCCACAAGCCGCAAGCGGTCTGCTAAATGTAACGGCCACCCGGGTATTGAGCGATCAGAAGATCGACGAGCAAGCCCGCTCACACTCCTGCGAATCCAACCAGTAACACTTACCGTACGGTCCGGTCTGTTCGTCTGATATGTCGCATATCTCGCCTAGGGGTGGTAAACGTCAGACCCCAATAGCTCGATAAGTCATGCCGACGTAGGGTCCATAACATTCGTGAAACTACTGATAACACTTACCAGTATATCACTGCAACCCTGGCCAGGGATTTCCTGTTATGGCCAGTCGAGCATAGCACAACATCAACCCCTAATACCGGGAGAGACGAATCCCCTCCTATCGCTCATTGCCTCCATGTGAATCGGGACTGTACCCAAAAACCACCTGTTTGCACAACTCAGTAGAGCCGTGGTAGGGTGGAAATCAAAGCACAGTGGGAGACACACAAGACTCTATGACGATCTCGGGTCTACAGACTAAGCTGTACCAGTGTCACCAGAGAACTGCCATCTGACGTGAGGTATAATACCATCTGGGAGTTCTCGCCGAGTCCGTTCAGTGTACCCAGTCTCCACTGAGCACCCGCATACCATCTTCGATGTCAAACACCAATGGATATGGGATCATCCATCGCCCATCACATGGGTCGAGAAGATATGCGCTAGTCTACTCTGGAATATCGATGCCCCGTCTCGATATTCCCTCGACTAGGAACATTTCAAGGATGTACTCTTGGACTACCCAGGCCCCACTAGTATGATCTACATCATAGTCCTGGAAGTCGAGTACACATCCTATGGGCTTTATCAACATGTAATCAGAGAGACAGAAAGTATACATGTTAAGATAAAGTGCAACCAGATAGCGTACTATCATGTCGAGCAAGAAAGTCCTTCCTATATATGTCCCAGCATCCACTACAATATACATCCAATGTACAGTAATGGCCTCTAGGGCATACATATAACTAACAGCTACATGTACCTCTTGCATACATACTTATTCATATACCTGGAGGGTATTACATCATTACTGACAGGTAGATACATATACATTGCTATACCTACATGTTTACACATATATCTGGCTATAGCTACATGGTCACCTTTATTTGATGTTATATGGACTTGGAGAACTTAGGAACCGCATGATTTATATAATAGCTTGTGCAGTTAAATAGCGGTTTTCCTTTATATGCTCATATTACTGTTTCATGTTGCATATATTACATTCATGGATTTCATATAATGTTCTCTGATATTTTTTACTCCTAAGTATATATTAAAGTGGAATGGGATGCTGTTATATATGCATATATATATATATATATATATATATATATATATATATATTAGTGCAGTGGGACGCTAATATATATGTATTGATTCATGCAGTTATACTTATTCATTAATTGATATTTTCTGGATTTGAGGACCGTGGTTGTTTCATGAAATTATGTATTATTTGAAAAAACCCGGTTTCTCTTGATATGATATTTCTGCTTCCACCATGAGATTTCTCGGTTCTGAGCTTATATATTACCCCATGCGAGGAGGCGTCGAGGCCGTGTGCAGGTACATGGTGGAACCCCATTGGTTCTCCGGGGCAAGAAAAGTATTTCGTCGGGACATGCCGATGAGCCTGGCTGGCGGCGTTTGCCAACCGGTGATAGTATTTGGACTTGACGTATATCTGGAGGATATCGATCGACGTTATGTACACACATGCCTTGCAGATTTCGGGTGGTGCTTACCCAGGTTCATTGGATGTACGTACATGACACAGGAGGGCCAGTCCCAGGTGATGGCAACTAAGATTTGAGTATTTTGTGTCGATACTAGACACTTGTTTTCATGATGTTTTTGCATGTAGATGTAGGATACTCAGGTTTTATGATACATACTCGATATTAGATAATGGTTATATGAGATTTACTTGATATTGGACACTCAGGATATATGATACTTACAGGTTATGAGGGCCAATTTGGGGGCTGATTTGTGGAAATTTGGGATTTAGATTGTCTTGATGGACTTTGGTCCTACCACGACGTCAGGATTCCGTGAGGATGGCATGTTTTATCCCATACTCCGCAATTATTATATATGCATTGCTTCATGTATTAGTAGTACCTGATAGAGTACCTTTCATGACTGTTGCATTTACATACTGTCATTTTATATGCATTGTTCGTGTAGTAGTAGTACCTGATAGAGTACCTTATATGACTGTTGCATACATATTTCCATTTATTGTTCATGTTGTAGTAGTACCTAATAGAGTACGTTATATGATTGTTGCATACATATTTCCATTTATTGATATCGGCTTGCATGCATTAGATTCACGCTATACGTGCATACTTGCGATTACTTGCATATGTTATTTACTATTCACGAGTTGGCAACACACCCCCGATGTGCCACAGGGTTTTGCAGGTTGTCCCTCAGAGTAGTCGTTGGTGGGCTCTTCTACCTATCTTATCATCTTTTGTAACGGATACCGCTTCGGCTGACTGTGTGCAGTTTTTCTTAGGTGGGTTTTTCGGTTATCCGATGTTGCTTATTGTTTATTCGTTGTATCCTGTACTCTCTATCTACCACTTTCATGTATGACTTAGAGACTTGATGTGAGGATGATATTGTTTATTATTTTATGACTCGGAGGTCTTTTATGCAGTTTTATTTATTGTAGGGATAGCATAGCACCATAAGAAGGTTTTGGCAAGCATCAATCATGCTACATTAAAAATTTTGGGGTGCAAAACAAACCCTAACCAAGATCTTAACTAGAGAATTAGGGTTAACTTGCATGTAAACAACTTTACATCTAAGAGAGAGGGATTACAACCTTTGTAGTCCGTTCCTTCAATTCATAAGCTCCGTGTTGAGGTCCCTTCGCTGCGATCAACATGAACTCCGACTCACAAGTGGCTCCATGAGGTAATGAAACACCTTGCTTCTAATCTCCATGATCTAAGATGATCTACCTTGAAGAATCTCAAACCCAAGCTTACACTTCACTAAACAACTTATTAGAGAAGTGAACACCCTAATTTAAGTGGATAGAATAGATGAGGATGATGAAGTAGGAATTTATCTCTCTTTTGTTTTCAATTTCTTACACTAATTCATCACATGCAAAAAGCTATCAAGATTTTTTAAGGAGGAAGAAGAAGAAAGCTTTTGTGATGAATAATGAATTATTGTTGTGGTTACAATTGCAACCATGAGTTAAGAATGAAGGGCTTAACCTATGTAGATAATAAACCATAGGCAAAGGGTTTGGGTTTGGTTAACAAATATCTTCACAAAATATCAAAGCAAAAGACAGAAGAAAGCTTCATGAAGCTTCATGAAAAAGGTAACCCAAAAGCTAACCTAAATCCAAACCCTAACTTGTTTAAACTCCACAAAACATGTTGCAATTGTAACCCTAACTTGTTACAATATTATATATCACATATATAATATATTTTTGTAACAAAAGAAAATAATACAATTAACATATATCGCATATATATCAATGTATTATCCGGTGAGAAAATGAATTAATAAAGCGAGCTTATATTAGTTAACGTAACATAATATATCACACATATAATTATACATTAAATTATCGAATCAACACTTGATCCGACAATCCGTCTATATAGCATATAACCGACTAATATAACATTTACCGATTCATCGAATCAAGACTTTATCCGATAACCCGGCTATAATACATATACCCGGCCGATATCATATATCGCGATAATAGAATACGGTATCTCATATCGTAATATTCTCTGTCCCGCACATATCACATATATGCTCCTACTCCGTTTTGCCTGAGCTAGGAAACCTCTGTGTAAGACTCTCAAGAATCGTCAATACGCCGGCAGTAGGTGATGATCATATCAAACACCCACAAGCTGCAAGCGGTCAGCTAAATGTAACAGCCACCCAGTTATTGAGCGATCAGAAGATCAACAAGCAAGCCTATACATTCTCCTGTTAATCCAATCAGTAACACTACCGTACAGTCCGGTCTCTTCGTCTGATATGTGGCATATCAAGTCTAGCGGTGGTAAACGTCAAACCCCAGTAACCGATAAGTCGTGTCAATGTGAGGCTCATAACAGGTCGAGAAACTACTTATAACTCTTACCAGCAGCACTCGATATTAGCCCTGGCCAGGGACTTCCCGTTATAGCCAATCGAACATTGCAAAACATCAACTCCCTATACCGGCAGAGACGAAACCCCTCCTATCGCTCATTATCTCCATGTGATTTGGGACTGTACCCAAAATCCACCGTTTTGCACGCCCTCTTGGACGTGGTAAGGTGGAAATCAAAGCACAGTGAGAATCACACAAGAATCTATGATGATCTCGGGTTAACAGACTAACCTGTACCAGTGTCAGCGAAGAATTGCTATCTGACGTTAGGTATAATACCATCTAGGAGTTCTCGGCGAGGCCGTTCAGTATACCCAGTCTCCACTGAGCACCCGTACACCATCTTTAATGTCAACACCGATGGATATGGGATCATCCATCGCCCATCATATGGGTCAAGATGCGTATACGCTAGTCTACTCTGGTGTATCGATGCCCTGTCTCGATACACCCTCGACTAGGAAAAGTTATATGATGTACTCGTTGACTACCCTGGCCCCACTAGTATGATCTCATCATAGTCCCAGTAGTCGAGTACATATCCTAAGTGCTTTATCAACATGTGAGAGCAAGACAGTAAACTAATACAAGTCAACAATTTAAGACAAAGTGAAACCAAATAGCTTACTATCATGTCGAGCAAGAAAGTCCTTTCTATATATATCCAAGCATCCACTATAATATACATCATATGTACAACAATGGCCTCTAGGGCATATATATAACTAACAATCTCCCACTTGCACTAAGGCCAGCTGTTGTAGTATCTCATACCCAACATCCCGAAGAGTCACTCAAACTGTGTCTGGGAAATGTCCTTCGTGAGTGGATCCGCAGTGTTGTCCTTCGTATCAACTCTCCTAACCTCGATCTCCCGGCGATCAACTATCTCCCGGATCAGGTGATACCACCTCAGAATATGTCTGGACTTCTGATGGGACCTGGGTTCCTTGGCCAAAGCCACAGCTCCATTGTTATCACAATACAAAAGTATTGGATGCTCAATGGACGTAACCACTCCAAGTTCAGTAATGAACATCTTCATCCAGACAGCCTCTTTGGCAGGATCGTTGGCAGCGATGTATTCAGCCTCCATCGTCGAGTCTGCAACAGTTTTCTGTTTGGAACTCTTCCAACACACCGCCCCTCCATTGAGGGTAAAGACAAATCCTGAGTGCGACTTAGAGTCGTCCTTATCACTGTGGAAGCTCGAATCGGTAAAGGACTCCACCTGGAGTTCACCGTTACCATACACCAAGAACATCTCCTTAGTTCTTCTCAAGTACTTGAGAATGTTCTTCACAGCTGTCCAGTGACTCTCTCTAGGATCTGCTTGATACCTACTCACTACACCTAGTAAGTATGCTACATCAGGTCTGGTACATAGCATCGCGTACATGATAGAGCCTACGGCCAAGGCATAGGGTATCTCTTGCATGCGAGCTCTCTCCAAATCAGTCTTGGGAGACATCTCTTTGGAGAGAGTGAGTCCAGAGATCGTGGGTTGGTTTCTACGCTTGGATTCTTCCATACTAAACCTCTTTAGTATGGTGTCAATGTACCTGGATTGGGACAATCCCAATATCCGTTTAGATCTATCTCTATAGATCTTAATTCCCAGTATGCAGGAAGCATCACCTAGATCTTTCATTGAGAATCTTTTTGATAAGAAGAGCTTGACTGAGTGCTTCATAGGAACATCATTTCCGATCAAGAGTATGTCATCCACGTACAATACGAGAAAGACAACCTTACTTTCTGCAACTTTCTTGTTAATACAAGGTTCATCTATGTTTTTGATGAAGTCAAACTCTTTGACTAGAACATCAAAACAGATGTTCCAACTTCGCGATGCCTGCTTTAACCCGTAGATGGATTTAAGCAGCTTACACACCTTTCTTCTGCTCCCACTATCTACGAAGCCCTTTAGCTGAGTCATGTACACGCACTCTTCTAAATCACCATTTAGAAAGGCGTTCTTAACATCCATCTGCCAAATTTCATAGTCATGGTATGCAGCAATGGCAAGTAGGATCCGGATGGACTTAAGCATAGCCACTGGACAAAAGGTTTCGTCATAATCCACACCTGGTCGTTAACGAAAACGCTTTGCAACAAGTCTAGCTTTGAAAGTCTCCACTTTTCCATCTACACCAAGTTTCTTTTTAAAGATCCATTTGCTCCCAATGGGTTTTACCCCTTCAGGAGCAACTTTCAAAGCCCATACTTTGTTAGTGTACATGGATTCCATCTCAGATCGCATTGCTTCCAGTCACTTCACAGAGACCCCACTCGTGATGGCCGGCTCGAAGCTAGTCGGGTCATCATCTTACATGATGCAATCCTCACTCCCACCATCAACGAGAAAACCGTAGTATCTCTCAGGTGGATGAGAAACCCTACTAGATCGGCGGAGAGGCTGAGGATCGTTGGGAACTACTGAATCATCTGGTTCCAATAAATTTTCAATTATAGTTTGTTGTACTGGAACTTCTTCCAGCTCTACCTCTTTGCCACTAATTTCTTTTGCAAGAAATTCCTTTTCTAAAAAGGTAGCGTATTGAGAAACAAATACTTTTTGTTCCTCAGTGCGGTAGAAAAAATATCCTTGGGAATTCTTAGGATATCCTACAAACTTTCAAAGAACTGAGCGTGCCTCGAGTTTGTCCGTATTTTGTCTTTCGACATAGGCCGGACAACCCCATATCTTAACTCGTTTAAGATACGGTCTCTTCCCACTCCATATCTTATATAGCGTGGTAGGTACAGATTTATATGGAACTTGATTCAATAGGTATGCCGTTGTCTCAAGCGCATAACCCCAGAAGGAAATAGGTAACTCAGCAGTGCTCATCATAGAGTGCACCATATCTAATAGGGTGCAATTCCTCCGCTCCGATACACCGTTGTGCAGTGTTGTATAAGGAGAAGTAAGCTGAAAGAGAATTGTTAGTGTATATGCCCTAGGGGCCATTATTGTATCATACTAGATTGTATATTACTTAATGGAAGCTTGGGATATTCACAGTTGTATATACAGTCTTGCTAAAAATGGTAGTATGCTACTTGGTTTGTGTCTACTTTAATATGTGCATATGTTTCTTGTAACGTATCACTTATACATATTAGTGGAGCCCATAGGTTCTTTTCTTGATTACCAGCGTTGTGATGGCAGTCACACTAGTGGGGGCTGGATAGTCTATAAGCAACATCCTATACAGGTCCCTAGTCGTAGGATTATCGAGACAGGGCATCGATATTCCAGAGTAGACTGGTGTGTACCCTTCTCATCCCTGTTGGGGAGATGGTCTGTCCCATAGCCATCAGTACGTCGTACCGGAGATAGTATACAGGTGCTCGTTAGGTTACGGGTATACCGGACAGGACTCACAGGGGAACTGTTGGTTCGTATTATACCCATCGTCAGTTAACAGTTCCCGGGTGACATGAGTACAGCATAGTCCGCAGACTTGACACTGTTACTTCGCCTCAAGCGTGTCTCACTGTTCTTAGATTGCTACCCTACCATGGCTCAAAGGAGTTGTGCAAACAGGTAGCGGTTGGGTGCAGACCGAGCACTTGGAGGCAGTAGTGGTTAGATAGGAATCGTCTCTCCCGGTATTGGGAGTTGATATCGCGCTGTGTCAGAGAGCCATTATGCAAAGTCCCTGGCCAGGGCAAGCGAGATATATTGGTAGGTTCCAGTAGCTTCTCAGGGTGTAATGGGCTTCGTTCCGACACGATTTATACAGTTATTAGGGGACTGACGCTTTCCGCCCCCTAGGCTTGATATGCGATAGTCTTAGACGAACAGACCGGACTGTACGGAGATTGTCACATTAGGCTCAGTGGGAGTTCGGATGATTTTTCTCATCGGCCTTCTTATTGACATCTACCTGGGGACCGTTACGTACAGCTAGTGCCGCTTGCGGTCTGTGGTTAAACCCACTGCCAGCATAGTGTCGAGTCTTTAGAGTCCCACACAGAGAGTTTCCCTGCTCCAGGCTAAACGATATGGAGGTCGTATGGTTTTACGACAAGGGTTCGGACGCGTACGTATGTTTACGCACCTACGACTTTTCGGACAGTTTTTACTAGCCGGCTTTGGTTTAAGCCAGATTCTAGTATCGGGTTATAGGATTTATACAGTCTAAAGTTTTTCCGTGTTTTCACGGATTGGAGGGGCGTTCTCGTAATTTGTCGGGAAGCTTCTAGAAGAGTGGTGACTTAGGGGGTAAGGTCTCATTGCATTAAATGAGATTAGTGACTCATTTGTGTGATTCATCCATGTCATTAATGCATCATAAATGCTAAATGACTCATGGAGATGAATCACTCATAGATATTTATGAAGCATGGTTGTTAATTCTATTATTTCATTTTTGGATAAATAATAATGCTTCATATATATTATGATAGATCATTATCTCATTTCATTCATCATCTTCACCTTCTCTCTCCTCAAGCTCACTCTCTCTTCAAACCCTAACCCTAACTTCTCATGTGTTGAGATCAAGGGTTAGCTAGACTAATACATCCATAACCTCACTCTATATCCCCTAGGTAGCTTAGATTAGCACTTTAAGCAACCTAGTTATCTCAATTTTGAGATTAAGCTTGGCGTAGGAGCTTTCGGGTGGATCGTCTTTGACTCGAGGAGGCCGTAGAAGTGCCGATGTTCCAAGGAGCCTACGAGGAGTGGAGGACAGCGATGAAGACCCGAAGGAAATGTAACGTGTGGTATAACTTCGAATCCGAGTAGTTAAACCTCTAGCATATAATTAGCAATGGTTTAGATAACGATTCATGCGCTCAAGTCCGTGTTACGAAGCTTTGATAATCGTTTTTCATATATTCGGCCTCCCCGCAAGTTCGTGGTGTGCGTGACATGGACTTACAGTGGTATCAGAGCCAACTAAACCATTACTAGCTTGTTAGCAACTGATTAGAACTTCGATCGTCAGAAAACACGAGAAAAAAACCCTAACCCCTTAACAGTTTCTGTTAATTTTAAAAGTGTCTAAAAAAATATTTGACATACCTTAAAATTCACGGCAGGGTATTTTAAGAATACTAGGAATATACGAGGTTCCAACTCGGTGTTATGGCCGCGGATCCACGGCAATAGAGTGCTTGTGCCGCGGATCCACCGCCGAGTCAACTCCGAGTTGACTCGGATTTGCTCTGTTATTCTTGTTTTATGGTGTTCTGTTTTCCAGTATGTTCAGTTTCTACCCAGGTTACGTCAGTGCAGGTTTGCTTTTGGGGTAGACACGGAAAAGGGAAGTCGATCGATATTCTAAGTTATTTGCTAATTGGGTTTTTATCTGTAATGTTTAATGTGTTCGTAAACATCCCCTAACTGCTAGTATGTCGGTTGGCAGGGGGTTGCACATTTCTGTAATGTTTACTGTTTGTGTATATGGACTTGATTGGAATGTTGTGATGATTAGCCGGGGTTTGAGATGGGTTTTATATTCATTCATTCAATGTAAATATAATATGATGTAATATTCTTTTGCAGGGCACATCAATGTTGCGGTTGTAGCCACCGTTGTATTATTTCTTTTTACTGTTTTTGCTCGTAGGATAGACCCAAGGTAGGGTACACAAACTACCGGGTACTTTGAAGTGTTTAGTGGCCTACTCACTTTGTTGAGGGAAACCGCTTCACTTCGGGTACTTGGCGGGTAGTTTGCCGTACCCGTAGGGGTCTAGGGTGGGGTAATGGCTATTCATCACAACTGTGTAATCCGTCTTTTATTGCAGGCTCCAAGCAGATGCGGATTGCTAGTATATCCAATAAAGTTCATCAGTGATCTGGAATGCTTATTATTGCGTCTGACGAATGTACAATATCTATATATGATAGCTATTAGATGTCACTTATGTTTTACACCCGCGCTAGCCCAGCCCCCGCTCTGTCGTTAGTTAAGTAACCTAACGGGTGATGACGGGACCCCATGGCAAATGCGGATGGCATAAGAGGACGTGGTATTTTCGTTGTTTTCTGCAATGATAGGATAAATGATGGGACGCAATATTATAATGCAAAGAAAATAAACCAAAGTTAAGTCGTTGGAACAAATTTAAAAGAAACCACTCGGTTATTTTAAAAAGATCAGAATTTTTAATTGCGGAGCTTTAACCACTCCTTTTAAAATGTATCAGGTTCCTTCGATTAAATCAAGTTCACTACGTTCATGGTTTTGCCAAACCATTCGTAGCCCTCCGTCATTTCATATGGATAGTCAATAGTATTCAAGCTGTGTTTGTTTGGCCAAAGTCAAGGCACACTGTTTGGTAGCTGTTGGATATTCATATGTAGCATAGATAGATGCGTTGGTTTGGGACAGTCGTACTGCCTTGTTTGGCCAAAGTCAAGGGTATGTACGGATGGGTTCAAATTAACCTAAACAATGACGGGTAGAACTTGACATGTGACTTATGATTTGTTTGGCCAAAGTCAAGGTCATAAGTGCATGGGTCAAAAATCCACATCGGGAATTTCTAAAGAAACTGAAATTTGCAGAAAGAGCATACCATTTTGGAGTTTGATGAATGTTGTTAGGATTCCTTCAACATTATCATACGATGATATTTTGGATCCCGATCCTATTGTGAGTATATACTACTTATCAGGAGATTCGTCACTTAACGATCAATGCTATAAACCAAGTAGGTGCCTTGAAAGGTGTCAGCGGGGTTAGCCCCCAGAGAAAAAAGGTTATTTAATTAAGGAACATCGCGAAAGCGTTGGAAAACCTCCCTCGAAGTATCGACACTGACCTGGCTGAACGGTTAAGCAAGAATTGTACGGTGAGAATAGTCCTGGCTAATTCTTCTTTTATGGTTTGAGGAGGGATTCGAGAAACAGTGGGAGCCATCCTGTTTAGATAAATTAAAAACCAATCTAAACATGCAAGAGCATCATGCTAATAGTATTTTCTTCTCTCTCTTAAATTGCAGCGACCTTGTGACCACGACTAGGTTATATCCAGATAATAAATTGACTGAATCTTACTTATATGAATGGCAAAGGTCTGTCCAGATATCCATTGCCTATGACAAGCTGGACCACCCTATTACTACTCAAGATCCCGCCGTCCCAGGTCCAGTTTTCACTGTCACGGATATGGATATCCATCAGACAAGGGAAAAAGATAAAGCGAAAGCTAAGTGCCTCGTGTTAGCTTCAGTTGATGGTGTATACCAGAAGCAGTACGAGAAGATGGACTTAGTTTCCATCTTTCTCCATTACAAAGATTTATATGGAGAGCAATCTCATATCGCGAGATATGAGACCTCGAACGAATTAATTCAAGCGTGGTTGGCTGACGGGTCATCTATAGGGGACAACGTCCTTATAATGACTAGCTGTATTAATGAGCTCCAGGTCCTGGAGACCGCGTTGGGAAACGAGTCAGATACTGACTTGATTCTACAGTCTCTGCCTCCTACCCTGAAGGAAACCAGGGAAGTTGAAGGAAAGAGAAGGGCAAAAGTTTCGGGACTGGATATAGTAAAAGAGGACGTTCCTATTGTTACAGGAATGAACATTGGCAGAATGATTGCAGGGCTAGCAAAGCCAGTAGCTGGGATTTGAAGCATGTTGTGGCTTCAGCCTCAAGTGTGTTTGTAATTAAGAACTGTTTGTCAATTAACTCTACTTCCTGGGTACTAGATACCGGAGCAGGGTCTCATATCTGTAATTCATTACATGCATTGAGAAACCATAAAGTTATAAGGGTAGGTGATTTGTCTCTCAGAGTTGCAAAAGGAATGAGGGTGGACGCTGAATCCGTTGGAGAATATCGCCTAGGTTTGACAAGCGGGCAGATATTGATTTTACGTAACTGTCTGTATGTACCTAGTTTGACTTGTAATATCATATCAGTGTCCTTACTTTCAAGAGAGGGATATGACTTTACATTCGTAAGCGATGTAGTTCACATCCACCTAAATCAAGTTCTGATTGGGTCTGGTACATTAGATGACGGTATATACGTACTGAATCAAGCTCAGGTTTTCAATGTCCAGAACACACTTAAAAGAAAGTCTCCAGAAATAAATCAAGTTTTCTTATGGTATTGTAGACTAGGTCGCATCAATGAAACACGATTAACTAAGTTACATAGAGAAGGATATTTGAATCCGTTCGAATATCAATCTTATGCCACTTGTGAATCTTGTCTAATGGGAAAGATGACAAAGACTCCGTTTACTGGACACGGAGTAAGAGCGAGCGAGCTCTTAGGACTCGTACACAGTGACGTGTGCGGTCCAATGTCTACACATGCGCGAGGTGGTTATTCCTACTTCATTACTTTTATGGATGATTTCTCTAGGTATGGATATGTCTTCTTAATGAAACATAAATCCGAGGCCTTTGAGAAATTCCAAGAATACAAGAATGAAGTAGAAAAACAAACAGGCAAAAGTATCAAGACACTGAGATCTGATTGAGGTGGTGAATACTTAAGTACCGAGTTCCTCGGTTACTTAAAAGAGAATGGAATTCTCTCTCAGCTTACTCCTCCATACACACCACAACACAACTGTGTATCGGAAAGAAGGAATCGACCCCTATTGGATATGGTTCGTTCCATGATAAGTAAAGCTGAGTTACCCCGATCATTCTGGGGATATGCACTAGAATCAGCTGCATACCTTTTAAACCGAGTTCCAACTAAGACTGTGCCTACTTCACCATATCAGATGTGGTGTAGAAAGAAACCCTATCTTAAACATATTAAGATATGGGGATATCCAGCTTTTGTAAAGAAGCAGCATGCGGACAAGCTAGAGGCACGATCAGTACAGTGTAAGTTTGTGGGATATCCAAAGAACTCCAAAGGATATTATTTCTATTACGCAGAGGAACAAAAGATTTTTGTTTCTCATAATGCTCGCTTCTTGGAAACTGAGTTTTTAGAAAATCAGATAAGTGGGAACGCAATAGAACTGGAAGAAATTCCAGAACCACAAGCTATTACTGAAAGCTTGGTAGAACCAGAGGTCTCAGAAGAACCGGACATCCCGACGCCACTCCGCAGGAGTAGTAGGCAATCTCATCCGCCCGAGAAATACTACGGTTTTCTCATAGACGGGGATAGAGAGGATTGCACTATTGAATATGATGAGCCTACTAGCTTCCAGCAAACCATTCAGAGCGGTGACTCAGTAAAATGGCAGGATGCAATGTGGACCGAAATGGAGTCCATGTACACTAACAAAGTATGGACTTTGGACGTTGCTCCAGATGGGGTAAAACCCGTAGGATGCAAATGGATTTTCAAAAAGAAGATTGGTGTAGATAGACAGGTTGAAACCTATAAGGCTAGACTTATTGCAAAGGGTTTACGTCAAAGACCTGGTTTGGACTATGACGAAACCTTTTCTCCAGTGGCTATGCTTAAATCTATTCGGGTCTTTCTTGCTATTGCTGCCTTCCACGACTATGAAATCTGGCAGATGGACGTAAAGACGGCCTTTCTAAATGGAAATTTGGAAGAGAGCGTCTATATGGATCAGCCAGAGGGATTCCTTAAGAGTGGGAGCAGCGGTAAAGTATGCATGTTGCTTAAATCCATTTATGGACTAAAGCAGGCATCACGGAGTTGGAACATCTGTTTTGATGATGCTGTCAAAGAATTTGACTTTATCAAAAATCTAGATGAACCATGTATATACAGTAAGATTGTAGGGAGAGCTGTAGTATTCCTCATCTTGTACGTGGATGACATTCTCATAATAGGAAATGATATTCCTATGTTACAGTCAGTCAAAGGATTCTTATCACAGAAATTCTCCATGAAAGACCTGGGTGATGCCACCTACATTCTAGGGATCCGAATCTATCGTGATAGATCAAAAAGGATGTTGGGACTTTCGCAGTCCAGGTACATAGACACCATAGTGAAAAGATTCAGTATGGAAGATTCTAAGCGCGGTAATCTACCGGCTTGTCACGGAATCACCCTCTCCAAAGATATGTCTCCCAAGACTGATTAGGAAAAGGATCGCATGTCGATTATACCCTACACTTCAGCGGTAGGCTCTATAATGTATGCGATGTTATGTACCAGACCAGATGTAGCATACGCATTGAGCGTACTAAGCCGGTATCAAGCAAACCCAGGGGAGAATCACTGGATAGCAGTAAAGAACATTCTCAAGTACCTGAGAAGGACTAAGGAGATGTTCATGGTGTATGGCGGAAAAGACCTCCAGATGGAGACCTTTGCCGACTCCGGCTTCCAGAGTGACAAAGATGACTCCAAGTCCATGTCGGGTCATGCCTTTACCCTCAACGGAGGGGCGTTCTGTTGGAAGAGTTCCAAACAGGAGACCGTTGCTGACTCAACGATGGAAGTGGAGTACATAGCTGCTTGCGATGCCGCAAAAGAAGTAGTCTGGATGAAAAAGTTCCTCTTAGAACTTAAGGTGGTTCCTACCAGTGTTGGTCCAATACCTCTGTATCATGACAACAACGGCGTTATAGCTTTAGCGAAGGAACCCAGGTCCCATCAGAAGTCTAGACACATCTTAAGGTGGTATCACCTGATCAGAGAGATCGTAGATCGCCGGGAGATCGAGGTGAAGAGAGTAGAGACGGAGAATAACATTGCTGATCCATTCACAAAGGCCATTCCTCAGACGCAGTTCGAGAGGCAATTCGAGATGATAGGTCTACGATATGCCAGTTCATGGCCCTAGTGCAAGTGGGAGATTGTTAGTGTATATGCCCTAGGGGCCATTATTGTATCATACTAGATTGTATATTACTTAAAGGAAGCTCGGGATATTCACACTTGTATATACAGTCTTGCTAAAAATGGTAGTATGCTACTTGGTTTGTGTCTACTTTAATATGTGCATATGTTTCTTGTAACGTATCACTTATACATATTGGTAGAGCCCATAGGTTCTTTGCTTGATTACCAGCGTTGTGATGGAAGTCAGACTAATGGGGGATGGGTAGTCTATAAGCAACATCCTATACAGGTCCCTAGTCGTAGGATTATCGAGATAGGGCATCGATATCCAGAGTAGACTGGTGTGTACGCTTCTCATCCCAGTTGGGGAGATGGTCTGTCCCATAGCAATCAGTACGTCATACTGGAGATAGTATACAGGTGCTCGTTAGGTTACGGGTACACCGAACAGGACTCGCATGGGAACTGTTGGTGGGTATTATACCCATTGTCAGTTAACATTTCCCAGGTGACATGAGTACAGCATAGTCCGCAGACTTGACACTGCTACTTCGCCTCAAGTGTGTCCCACTGTTCTTAGATTGCTACCCTACCACGGCTCAAAGGAGTCGTGCAAACAGGTAGCAGTTGGGTGCAGTCCCGAGCACTTAGAGGCAGTAGTGGTTAGATAGGATTCGTCTCTCCCAGTATTGGGAGTTGATATCGCGCTGTGTCAGAGAGCCATTACGCAAAGTCCCTGGCCAAGGCAAGCGACATATACTGATAGGTTCCAGTAGCTTCTCACGGTGTAATGGGCTTCGCTCTGACACGACTTATACAGCTATTAGGGGACTGACGCTTGCCGCCCCCTAGGCTTGATATGCGATAGTCTTAGACGAACAGACCGGACTGTACGGAGATTCTCACATTAGGCTCA
Source organism: Agapanthus africanus (assembly GCA_030015575.1). Classification (NCBI taxonomy): domain Eukaryota; kingdom Viridiplantae; phylum Streptophyta; class Magnoliopsida; order Asparagales; family Amaryllidaceae; genus Agapanthus; species Agapanthus africanus. The sequence continues at coordinate 311,757,246 of CM057343.1, read as the reverse complement.
GTGGGAATTCGGATGATTTTCCTCATCGGCCTTCTTATCGACATCTACCTGGGGACCGTTACATACAGCTAGTGCCGCTTGCGGTCTGTGGTTAAACCCATTGCTAGCGTAGTGTCGAGTCTTTAGAGTCCCACACAGAGAGTTTCCCTGGTCCAGGCGAAACGATATAGAGGTCGTATGGTTTTACGACAAGGGTTCGGACGCGTACGTGTGTTTACGCACGTACGACTTTTTGGACAATTTTTACTAGCCGGGTTTGGTTTAAGCCAGATTCTAGTATCGAGTTATAGGATTTGTACAGTCTAAAGTTTTTCCGTGTTTTCACGGATTGGAGGGGCATTCTCGTAATTTGTCGGGAATATTCTAGAAGAGTGGTGACTTAGGGGGGTAAGGTGGCATTGCATTAAATGAGATTAGTGACTCATTTGTGTGATTCATCCATGTCATTAATGCATCATAAATGCTTAATGACTCATGGAGATGAATCACTCATAGATATTTATGAAGCATGGTTGTTAATTCTATTATTTCATTTTTGGATAAATAATAATGCTTCATATATATTATGATAGATCATTATCTCATTTCATTCATCATCTTCACCTTCTCTCTCCTCAAGCTCACTCTCTCTTCAAACCCTAACCCTAACCTCTCATGTGTTGAGATCAAGGGTTAGCTAGACTAATACATCCATAACCTCACTCTATATCCCCTAGGTAGCTTAGATTAGCACTTTAAGCAACCTAGTTATCTCAAGTTTGAGATTAAGCTTGGCCTAGGAGCTTTCGGGTGGATCGTCTTTGACTCGAGAAGGCTGTAGAGGTGCCGATGTTCCAAGGAGCCTATGAGGAGTGGAGGACAGCGATGAAGACCCAAAGGAAATGTAACGTGAGCTATAACTTCGAATCCGAGAAGTTAAACCTCTAGCATATAGTTAGCAATGGTTTAGATAATGATTCATGCGCTCAAGTCTGTGTTACGAAGCTTTGATAATCGTTTTTCATATATTCCGCCTCCCCGCAAGTTCGTGGGGTGCGTGACGTGGACTTACAAGAATCTCATTCTCTTTTAGATAGTCTAGGAACTCATTGCTCAAGTATTCTCTTCCTCGATCAGATCGAAGGATCTTAATACTTTTGCCCGTTTGGTTCTCTACTTCGTGCTTATATTCCCTGAATTTCTTAAAAGCTTCAGACTTGTATTTCATCAGGAACACATGTCCGTATCTTGAGAGATCGTCAGTGAATGTAATGAAGTAAGAAGAACCGTTCCTGCCATGTGTAGACATGGGACCACATACATCACTATGTATCAGCCCTAAGAGATCTGTAACTCTTACTCCGTGTCCACTAAAAGGAGTTTTGGTCATTTTGCCTTTGAGACATGACTGGAAAGTGTTATAAAATGAAAATTCGAACGGATTCAAATAGCCAACCTTATGCAATTTAGCTAGCCGTGTCGCATTGATATGACCTAGTCTACAATGCCACAAGAAGGATTCGTTCATTTCTGAACTCTTCCTCTTGTGTGTGTTTTGTACATTAAGTACTGTAGTTTAGTTGAGAACGTATATGCCATTATTTAACAATCCTGATCTAATCAACTTTTGATTTAGGAATATGTTCATAACATTATCCTGTACTGCAAAATTATATCCTTCTTTGCTCAATAAAAAAACTAATATAAGATTACATATTAGGGTCGGAATGTAATAGCATTCGTTCAGAACCAATGTATTACCATTTGGTAATACAAGGTGATATTCGCCAACTGCCTTGGCTGCAACATTTGCATCATTCCCTACTCTTACGGAATGATCACCCTCTCCCAGTTCCCTATCTTTTTGTAGCCCATGTAACATATTACATATATGGGATCCCGATCCGGTATCTAATACCCAGGACGTAGAGTGAACTGAGAAACAGTTCTCGATAACTAACACACCTGAAGAAGATGCATCAATATGCTTTTTCTTCATTTGGGTGGCGTGAGAATCCAGATACTCTTCTATTCCCTGCTCAGTCTTATAGCACTTATAATAATGAATGGGACCAACGTTCCCCTGCTTATTATAATAAGCGGGTTAAGTCAATACATTTATATGTTATTATCTAGATTAAGGCCTGACATTGTCTCTACCTGGAGAGAGAGAAGAAAACACTTTAGCGCATGCTCTTGCAAGATTAGATTGGTTATTATCTTATCTAATCAGGATGTCTCCCATTGTTTTTATCAAATCTTCCTTCAAACCCTAAAAGGAAAGACTAGCCGGGATTAATTACACCTTAAAAGTTCGCCAATCATTCAGCCAGGCCAGTGTTGGTACTTTGATGGAGGTTCCCCGTGCTTTCGCACGGACCTAATTAAAATAAACCTCATTTTCCCAGAGGCATAACCCTGTTAATACCTTTCTAGACACCTATTTGATCGGCTAATTGTCCTGTGTAAAATTCTCTTAGGAGTAACTCTTACTCGTAGTGGTTAACAGGATCCATCTATCTCATAGAAGGTATGCAATCTCATTGCAAAGTTCAACACTTGAAATTCCCGATAATGCTTTTTCCCCTAGCAACTTATGACCTTAACATAGTCAACAAATCATAATTGCTAGCCAAGTTCAACCCGTCATTTCTCGATTGAATTAAACCCACCTGTACGACCCTTAACATAGTCAACAAAGTTGTACAACTACCCTAATCCAATCACATCTCATGTTTTAACAGATAAGCACTAATTAGCTACTTCACACTACGGCTTAACATAGTCAACAAACGTAGCACGAATACTAAGTAGTACTTATCTGAATTGACGGAGGACTGCGCAGGTTTTTCAGGAAACCATGAGCGTAATGAACTTGATATCGTTGTAGAAAAAAGTGATTTTGAAAAGGAGTGTTTTTGAGGCTTTTCTAGTTTCGCTAAAGAGGTCACTCTCGGTGAAGGGATCTCGGCTCTTTCCTTATCGAATAAGGTGCAGGATATTTCACAAATACCGCGGTGCAAAGCAAGAACTATAGAAGTAATCAGAAAACTAAATCAGGAGTTTGTAGCATCTGCCAGTTTTGCTAAAGAGGTCACTTCCAGTGAAGGGATCTCTGTTAGTGTATATGCCCTAGGGGCCATTATTGTATCATACTAGGCTGTATATTACTTAATGGAAGCTTGGGATATTCATAGTTATACAACAGACTTGCTAAAAATGGTAGTATGCTACTTGGTTTGTGTCTACTTTAATGTGTGTATATTTTCTTGTAACGTATCATTTATACATATTAGTAGAGCCCATAGGATCTTTGCTTGATTACCAGCGTTGTGATGGCAGTCACACTAGTGGGGGCTGGGTAGTCTATAAGCAACATCCTATACTTGTTCATAGTCGTAGGATTATCGAGACAGGGCATCGATAATCCGGAGTAGACTAGTGTCTACGCTTCTCATCCCAGTTGGGGAGATGGTCTGTCCCACAGCCATCAGTACCTCGTACTGGAGATAGTATACAGGTGCTCGTTGGGTTATGGGTACACCGGACAGGACTCGCAGGAGAACTGACTGGATGGTATTATACCTAACGTCAGATAGCAGTTCTTAGGTGACATGTGTGCAGATAGTCTGTTGACTTAAGGTCGTCATTTGTCTCGTGTGAGTTCTCACTGTGCTTTGATTACTACCCTACTACGGCTCAAAGGAGTCGTGCAAACAGGTTTTAGTTGGGTACAGTCCTGAGCCATATGGAGGCAGTGAGCGACTGTTAAGGATTCGTTTCTCCCGGTATATGGAGTTGATATCGCACTGTGATCGGTTGTTCATTACCATAAGTCCCTGGCCAGGGCTGATTTAGAATTACTGGTGGACTGATCAGTACATTCTCGAATGGTCTTGAGCCATACCGGCATGACTTTTACGGTTATTAGGGGTCTGACGCTTACCACCTCCTTAGACCATACATACGATACTCTTAGACGAACAGACCGGACTGCGCGGATATTTTCACGGACAGGCTCAGTAGGAGTTCGTATGGGTTTCCTCATCGGCCCTCTTATCGACATCTACCTAGGGACCGTTACGTACAGCTAGTGCCGCTTGCGGTCTGTGGTTAAACCCACTGCCAGCGTAGTGTCGAGTCTTTAGAGTCCCACAAAAAGAGTTTCCCTGCTCCAGGCGAAACGATATAGAGGTCGTATGGTTTTACGACAAGGGTTCGGACGCATACGTGTTTAAACGCACGTGTGACGTTCGGACAGTTTTTACTAGCCGGCTTTGGTTTAAGCCAGATTCTAGTATCGGGTTATTGGATTTATACAGTCTAAAGTTTTTCCGTGTTTTCACGGATAGAAGGGCGTTCTCGTAATTTTACGGGAAGCTTCTAGAAAAGTGATGACTTGACGGTTTAGGTGGTATAAGCAATTAATGATCTAGTGACTCATTTAGATGAATCATTCAAGTGAGTTAAAGAAGCATTTATTACTTAATGTCTCCCTTGATGATTCATTGCATATATTTAATGAAGCATGATGTTAATGCATTTGATTTATTCATTTGATAATTTCTTATGCTTCGTAATATATTAGAAGTAAGAAGCTTTTTCGTTGAAAACTTATGCTCACCTTCTCTCTCCTCAAGCTCTCTCTTGAAACCCTAATCCTCCCCTCTCATGTGTTGAGATCAAGGATTAGATAGACTAATTAATCCATAATCTCACTCTATATCACCTAGGTCACTTTGATTAGCAACTAAAGAAACCTAGTTATCTCAAGTTAGAGATCAAGCTTGGAGTAGGAGCTCTCGGGTGAATCGTCTTTGACTCGTGGAGGCCGTTGAGGTGTCGACGTTCCAAGGAGCCTACGAGGAGTGGAGGACTGCGATGGAGACCTGAAAGACAAGTAATGTGAGGTATAACTTCAAATCCGAGTAGTTAAATCTCTCGTAGTATGCTAGTAACGGTTTAGATACGATTCATGCGCTCAAGTCCGTGTTACGAAGCTTTGATAATTGTTTTTCATATATTCCGCCTCCCCGCAAGTTCGTGGGGTGTGTGACATGGACTTATAGGGGTATCAGAGCCAACTAAACCTTTACTAGCTTGTTAGCAACTAATTAGAACTTCGATCGTCAGAAAAAACGCGAAAACGAAACCCCGGATACCCTCAGTTTCTATTAATTTTAAACATGTCGAAAAAAATATTTGATATGCCTTAAAATTCACAGCAGGGATATATAAGAATTCTGAGAAAATACGATGTCCTAACTTGTCAAGACGGCCGCGGATCCGCGGCAAGATGGTGCTTTTGGCCACGGATCCGCGGCGGAGTCAACCCCGAGTTGACTCGGCTTTGCTCTGTAATTCATATCTTATGGTGTTTTGTTTTCCAGTATATTTTATTTTTGCCCAGGTTACTTCTGTGCTGGTTTGCTTTTGGGGTTGACACGGAAAAAGGTAGTCGATCAATGTTCTAAGTTATTTGCTAATCGGGTTTTTATCTGTAATGTTTAATGTGTTCGTAAACCTTCCCTAACTGCTAGTATGTCGGTTGGCAGGGGGTCGCACATTTTTGTAATGTTTACTGTTTGTGTATATGAACTTGATTGGAATGTTGTGATGATTAGCCGGAGTTTGAGATGTGTTTTATATTCATTCATTCGATGTAAATTGTAATATAATGTAATATTATTTTGCGGGGCGCATCCAGGTTGCAGTTGTAGCCATCGTTGTATTATTTCATTTTTATTGTTTTTGCTCCTAGGATAGACCCAAGGTGGGGTGCACAAACTACCGGGTACTTTGAATTGTTTAGTGGCCTACTCACGTTGTTGAGGGAGACCGCTTCGCTTCGGGTACTTGGCAGGTAGTTTGCCGTACCCGTAGGGGTCTAGAGTGGGGTAATGGCTATTCATCACAACTGTGTAATCCGTCTTTTGTTGCAGGCTCAAAGCAAATGTGGATTGCTAGTATATCCGACAAAGTTCATCCGTGATCTGGAATGCCTATTATTGCGTCTGACGAATGTACAATATCTATATATGATAGCTATTAGACGTCACTTATGTTTTACACCCGCGCTAGCCCAGCCCCCGCTCTGTCGTTAGTTAAGTAACCTAACGGGTGATGACGGGACCCCGTGGCGAATGCGGATGGCATAAGAGGACGTGGTATTTTCGTTGTTTTCTGCAATGATAGGATAAATGATGGGACACATTATTATAATGCAAAGAAAATAAACCAAAGTTAAGTCGTTGGAACAAATTTAAAAGAAACCACTCGGTTATTTTTAAAGAGCAGAATTTTTAATTGCGGAGCTTTAACCACTCCTTTTAAAAAGCTATCAGGTTCCTTCGATTATATCAAGTTCACTACGTTCACGGTTTTGCCAAAACCATTCGTAGCCCTCCGTCATTTCGTATGAATATTCAATAGTATTTAAGCTATGTTTGTTGACCTTCGTCAAGGCATAGTGATTGGTAGCTATTGGGTGTTCATATGTAGCATAGATAGATGCGTTGGTTTGGGACAGTCGTATTACCTTGTTGACCTTCGTCAAGGGTATGTACGTGTGGGTTCAAATTAACCTGGACAATGACGGGTAGAACTTGACATGTGACGTATGATTGTTGACCTTCGTCAAGGTCATAAGAGCACGGGGCAAAAAATCCACACCGGGAGTTTCTAAAGAAACTGAAACTTGCTAGTGTTGCATACCATTTAGAGTTTGATGAATGTTGGTAGGATTCCTTCAACATTATCATACGATGATATTTGGATCCCGATCCTACTGTGAGTACATGATACTTATCAGGAGATTCGTCACTTAACGATCAATTCTATAAACCAAGTAGGTTCCTAGAAAGGTGTCAGCGGGGTTACGCCCCCGGAGAAAAGAGGTTCTTTAATTATGGAACTTCGCGAAAGCGTTGGAAAACCTCCCTCAAAGTATCGACACTGGCCTGGCTGAACGGTTAACCAAGTATTGTTTGGTGAGAATAGTCCTGGCTAATTCTTCTTTTATGGTTTGAGGAAGGATTCGAGAAACAGTGGGAGCCATCCTGTTTAGATAAATTAAAAACCGATCTAGACTTGCAAGAGCATCATGCTAAAGTGTTTTCTTCTCTGTCTCTTAATTGCAGCGACCTTGTGACCATGACTAGGTTACATATAGATAACAATTTGATTGAATCTGACTTATATGTCTGGCAAAGGTCTGTCCAGATGTCCATTGCCTATGACAAGCTGGACCATCCTATTACTACTCAAGATCCCGCCGTCCCAGGTCCAGTTTCCACCGTCGCGGATATAAATATCCGTCAGACAAGGGAAAAGGATAAAGCGAAAGCCAAATACTTCGTGTTGGCTTCAGTTGATGGTGTATACCAGAAGCAGCACGAGAAGATGGACTTAGTTTCCATCTTTCTCCATAACAATGATTTATATGGAGAGCAATCTCATATCGCAAAATATAAGACCTCGAATGAATTAATTCAAGCGAGGTTGGCTGTCGGGTCATCTGTAGGGGACAACGTCATTACAATGACTAGCTATATTGATGAGCTCACGGACCTGAAGACCACGTTAGAGAACGGGTCAGATACTGACTTGATTCTACAGTCTCTACCTTCTACTCTGAAGGAAACCAGGGAAGTAGAAGGAAAGAGAAGGGCAAAAATTTTGGGACCGGATATAGTAAAAGAGGGACACTCCTATTGTTACAGGAATGAACATTGGCAGAAGGATTGCAGGGCTAGCAAAGCCAGTAGCCATGATTCGAAGCATGTTGTGGCTTCGGGTTCGGGTGTGTTTGTGATAGAGAACTGTATGTCAGTTAACCCTACTTCCTGGGTATTGGATACCGGGTCTGGATCTCACATCTGTAATTCATTACAGGCTCTGAGAAACCATAGGGTTATCGCGATAGGTGATATGACCCTTACGGTTGCTAACGGAATGAGCATGAATGCTGAATCCTTAGGGGAATATCATCTTGGACTGACAACTGGGAAGATATTGATTCTGCGTAACTGTTTTTATGTACCAGGTACGACTTGTAATATCATATCTGTATCCTTACTTTCTAAGGAAGGATATGATTTTACTTTTGTAAGCGATGTGGTTCACATCCACCTAAATCAAGTTCTGATTGGGTCGGGTACATTAGAAAACGGGATATACGTATTAAATCAAGCTCAGATTTTCAGTGTCCAGAACACACTTAAAAGAAAGTCTCCAGAAACAAATCAGGCTTTCTTATGGCATTGTAGACTAGGTCACATCAATGAGAGAAGGTTGACTAAGTTACATACAGAAGGATATTTGGATCCGTTCGAATATCAATCATATGCAACTTGTTAATCCTGTCACAAAGGAAAGATGACAAAGACTCCGTTCACTGGACACGGAGAAAGAGAAAGCGAGCTCTTGGGACTCATACACAGTGACGTGTGTGGTCCAATGTCTACACATGCGCAAAGTGGTTATTCATACTTCATTACTTTCACTGATGATTTCTCTAGGTATGGACATGTCTTCCTGATGAAGCATAAATCCGAGGCCTTTGAGAAATTTCAGGAATACAAGAATGAAGTTGAAAAACAAACAGGCAAGAGTATAAATACACTGAAATCTGATCGAGGTGGTGAATACTTGAGTGCCAAGTTCCTGGGTTACTTAAAAGAGAATGGAATTCTCTCTCAGCTTACTCCTCCATACACACCACAACACAACGATGTATCGGAAAGGCGGAATCGAACCATATTGGCTATGGTTCGTTCCATGATGTGTAAGGCTGAGTTACCGCGATCTTTCTGGGGTTATGCACTAGAAACCGCTGCATATCTCTTGAACAAGGCTCCAACCAAGACTGTGCCTACCACCCCATATCAGATGTGGAGTGGGAAGAAACCCTGTCTTAAGTATCTAAAGACATGGGATGTCCAGCTTTTGTAAAGAAGCAGCATATGGACAAACTCGAGGAACGCTCAGTACTGTGTAAGTCTGTGGGATACCCAAAGAACTCCAAGGGGTATCTTTTCTATTCTGCAGAGGAACAAAAGGTTTTTGTTTCTCAGCATGCCCACTTCTTGGAAACTAAATTTTTAGAAAATCAGATAAGTGGGAGCGCAATAGAACTGGAAGAAATTCCAGAACCACAAGCTATTACTGAAAGCTTGGAAGAACCAGAAGTTTCAAGAGAACAGGACATCCCAATGCCACTCCACAGGAGTAGTAGGCCGTCTCATCCACCTGAGAGATACTTCGGTTTTCTCATAGACGGGGATCGAGAAGATTGCGTCATTGATAATGATGACCCTACTAGCTTCCAGCAAGCCATTCAGAGCGGCGACTCGGTAAAATGGCTGGATGCAATGCGGACCGAAATGGAGTCCATGTACACTAACAAAGTATGGACTTTGGAAATTGCTCCAGATGGGGTAAAACCCGTAGGATGCAAATGGATCTTCAGAAAGAAGATTGGTGTAGATGGACAGGTTGAAAGCTATAAGGCTAGACTTGTTGCAAAGGGTTTCCGTCAAAGACCTGGTTTGGACTATGACGAAACCTTTTCTCCAGTGGCTATGCTCAAATCCATTAGGGTCCTTCTTGCTATTGCTGCCTTCCACGATTATGAGATCTGGCAGATGGACGTAAAGACGGCTTTTCTAAATGGTAATTTAGAAGAGTGCGTCTATATGGATCAGCCAGAAGGATTCATTCAGAGTGGGAGCAGCGGTAAAGTATGCAAGTTGCTTAAGTCCATTTATGGACTAAAGCAAGCATCGCGGAGTTGGAACATCTGTTTTGATGATGCTGTCAAAGAATTAGACTTTATTAAAAATCCAGATGAACCATGCATATACAGAAAGATTGTAGGGAGAGCTGTTGTTTTCCTCGTCTTGTACGTGGATGACATTCTCCTAATAGTAAATGATATTCCTATGTTACAGTCAGTCAAAATATTCTTGTCACAAAAATTCTCCATGAAAGATCTGGGTGATGCCACCTACATTCTGGGGATCCAGATCTATCGTGATAGATCAAAAAGGATGTTGGGACTTTCGCAGTCCAGGTACATAGATACCATATTGAAAAGATTCAGTATGGAAGATTCTAAGCGCGGTAACCTACCGGCTTGTCACGGAATCACCCTCTCCAAAGAGATGTCTCCCAAGACTGATTTGGAAAGGGATCGTATATCGATTATACCCTACGCTTCTGCAGTAGGCTCTATAATGTATGCGATGTTATGTACCAGACCAGATGTAGCATACGCATTGAGCGTTGTAAGCCGGTATCAGGCAAACCCAGGGCAGAAGCACTGGACAGCGGTAAAGAACATTCTCAAGTACCTGAAGAGGACTAAGGAGATGTTCTTGGTGTATGGCGGAAAAGACCTCCAGATCGAGGCCTTTGCCGACTTCGGCTTCCAGAGTGACAAGGATGACTCCAAGTCCATGTCGGGTCATGTCTTTACCCTCAATGGAGGGGCGGTCTGTTGGAAGAGTTCCAAGAAGCAGACCGTTGCTGACTCAACAATGGAAGCGGAGTACATAGCTGCTTGCGATGCCGCAAAAGAAGCTGTCTGGATGAAGAAGTTCCTCACAGAACATCAGGTGGTTCCTACCAGTGTTGGTCCAATACCTCTGTATTGTGACAACAACGGCGCTATAGCTTTGGCGAAGGAACCCAGGTCCCATCAGAAGTCCAGACACATCTTAAGGCGGTATCACCTAATCAGGAAGATCATAGATCGGCGGGAGATCAAGGTGAAAAGAGTAGAGACGGAGAATAGCATTGCTGATCTATTCACAAAGGCCATTCCTCTGACGCAGTTCGAGAGGCTATTCGAGATGATAGGTCTTCGATATGCCAGCTCATGGCCCTAGTGCAAGTGGGAGATTGTTAGTGTATATGCCCCAGGGGCCATTATTGTAACATACTAAGTTGTATATTACTTAATGGAAGCTTGGTATATTCACAGTTATACAACAGTCTTGCTAAAAATGGTAGTATTCTACTTGGTTTGTGTTTACTTTAATGTGTGTATATGTTTCTTGTAACGTATCACTTATATATATTAGTAGAGCCCATAAGATATTTGCTTGATTACCAGCGTTGTGATGGTAGTCATACTAGTGGGGGCTGGGTAGTCTATAAGCAACATCCTATACTTGTCCCTAGTTGTAGGATTATCGAGACAGGGCATTGATACTCCGGAGTAGACTAGTGTCTACGCTTCTCATCCCAGTGGGGGAGATGGTCTGTCCCACAGCCATCAGTACGTCGTACTGGAGATAGTATGCAGGTGCTCGTTGGGTTACGGGTACACCGGACAGGACTCATAGGAGAACTGACTGGATGGTATTATACCTAACGTCAGATAGCACTTCTCAGGTGACATGTGTGCAGACAGTCTGTTGACTTAAGGTCGTCATTTGTCTCGTGTAAGTTCCCACTGTGCTTTGATTACTACCCTACTACGGCTCAAAGGAGTCGTGCAAACAGGTTTTAGTTGGGTACAGTCCCGAGCCACATGGAGGCAGTGAGCAACTGTTAGGGATTCGTCTCTCCCGGTATAGGGAGTTGATATCGCACTGTAATCGGTTAGTCATTACCATAAGTCCCTGGCCAGGGCTGATTGAGAATTACTGGTGGACTGATCAGTAGATTCTCGGATGGCCTTGAGCCATACCGGCACGACTTGTACGGTTATTAGGGGTCTGACGCTTACCACCTCCCTAGATCATACATACGATACTCTTAGACGAACAGACCGGACTGCGCGGATATTGTCACTGACAGGCTCAGTAGGAGTTCGGATGAGTTTCCTCATCGGCCCTCTTGTCGACATCTACCTAGGGACCGTTACGTACAGCTTGTGCCGCTTGCGGTCTATGGTTAAACCCACTGCCAGCGTAGTGTCGAGTCTTTAGAGTCTCACACAGAGAGTTTCCCTGCTCGAGGCGAAACGATATAGAGGTCATATGGTTTTACGACAAGGGTTCAAACGCATACGTGTTTAAACGCACGTGCGACGTTCGGACAGATTTTACTAGCCGGCTTTGGATTAAGCCAGATTCTAGTATCGGGTTATTGGATTTATACAGTCTAAAGTTTTTCCGTGTTTTCACGGATAGGGGGGGCGTTCTCGTAATTTTACGGGAAGCTTCTAGAAAAGTGATGACTTGAGGCTTTAGGTGGCATAAGCAATTAATGATCTAGTGACTCATTTAGATGAATCATTCAAGTGAGTGAATGAAGCATTTATTGCTTAATGACTCACTTGATGATTCATTGCATATATTTAATGAAGCATGATGATAATGCATTTGATTTATTCATTTGATAATTTCTTATGCTTCATAATATATTAGAAGTGAGAAGCTTTTTCATTGAAAACATATGCTCACCTTCTCTCTCTTCAAGCTCTCTCTTGAAACCCTAATCCTCCCCTCTCATGTGTTGAGATCAAGGATTAGATAGACTAATTAATCCATAACCTCACTCTATATCACCTAGGTCACTTTGATTAGCAACTAAAGAAACCTATTTATCTCAAGTTAGAGATCAAGCTTGAAGTATGAGCTCTCGGGTGGATCGTCTTTGACTCGAGGAGGCCGTTGAGGTGCCGACGTTCCAAGGAGCCTACGAGGAGTGGAGGACAGCGATGAAGACCCGAAGGACAAGTAACGTGAGGTATAACTTCGAATCCGAGTAGTTTAACCTTTCGTAGTATGCTAGTAACGGTTTAGATATGATTCATGCGCTCAAGTCCGTGTTACGAAGCTTTGATAATTGTTTTTCATATATTCCGCCTCCCCGCAAGTTCGTGGGGTGCGTGACATGGACTTACAATCTCGGCTCTTTCCTCATCGAATAAGGTGCAGGGTATATCATATATACCGCTATGCAAAGCAAAACTGTAGCTGCCCTTTTTATAAAGTTTTGATTCTACAACATCTATTAGGTTTCTTTTCTTTTATTAATCTCATTAATAAATCCCATCAATTATGCTTCCTAAGCATTACAAAAAAAACGAAAGCAGTAATATTTATATATCATCATATATATATATAGTATAAGCATTCATCTCAGGCAGTAATATGATCTCATCACAGAACATTGCAGCAAAAGATAACGTATGAAATATTGGATATACTAGGACGTCCGTGTTTTATATCGAGCCTGTATAAAACACGGATTCCACGGTCGTGATGAACAGCCAAATCCACATCCCTAGACCCCTACGACAGCGACAAGTAACACTGCCAATTCTAGGGTTATAAGACCCGGTCTCGACTCCTCGAGATGGCCTCTCACTGGACCGTAGAACCCGGTTACTTGTGCTCCCCTCCTGGGATCTATCCTAGTGTGGAAAATTAAATAATATACAATGGTGACATCATCCTCCACCCGGAAGTGCCCCAGTAAAAGAATATTACTTACGAGCAATTTTACATGAATGAAAATAAACACCCTCATCTCACATAAAACCCCCGGCTATTCAGAACTTCACGATCCAATATAACATATCACAGCAATACATAATATCTCATATCATCAATATAAGCAAGTATGCGTATCTCGATTGTCGTTGATGTATAGCAACGAAGCTGGCGATACACCACATACTACGCTTACGGTCACAGAAAAGAAAGTGTAAAACAACAACATTTGGAATCCACAATCAATTTAGACATCTTAAATCCGAAATATCACATACTTCGCATTTCATGCCTAACTATATGAATTCCACATTTTGTATCACATTCTAGATAAATAGACAATGTTAAACTTTCCGATCAAACAAACAAACACCCAAGATTTCCCAAATATCTCAACACTTGAGCAGAGTTCAAAAAGTCCCAGAACATATCATAGGCGCTATGAACCAGCCATAGAAGGGTCAAACCAACGCCTCACATGTGGCAACGCTAAACTACCACAAACCATATGGTTCAGTGGCGGTTTTCACAGTCACATAATTTCGTTAAGGTTACGTTCTACTAGAGGGTCCACAGATTCGCTTGCATGATTTTTTGAAAGTTTTAAACTCAGGAAAAATCCAACACTTGAATGTTTTCCGACAGGGGAAAAAGTGAGTTATTGATATCCGTTCGAACCTTTTAATACGTTCAAAATTACCCGGAAAAACAAAAACGAAGTTAAACTTTCCGGTCAAATCAACGAGTTCCCAATATTTCCCAGAAAGCTCAACGCTTGAGTAGAATTGAAAATTCCTAGAAGCATGAAAAAGTATCCAAGAATAAACCCCTGAAGTATTAGCCCCCGACTCCTAAAGTTGGCCACGCAACCGCCGCTAAACGCGTGGTTTGGCCACGGTTCCGCGGTCTCTTGAGTGAGTTATGGCTTCGTACCTCACAGTAATCCTTAGAATTCCCAGCATGATTTTCTGAGTATTTTTAATATGAAAATTTTCAACTTTTGAAAAAATTTCCAGAAAGTGGGATTTATCGGGGTTTCGGAGTTCAATCGGACTTTAAACTTCGTCTAGACAACGCGTAATGCTCTAGGTTGGCTCTGATACCACTGTAGGGATAGCATAGCACCATAAGAAGGTTTTGGCAAGTATCAATCATGCTACATTAAAAATTTTGGGGAGCTAAACAAACCCTAACCAAGATCTTAACTAGAGAATTAGGGTTAACTTGCATGTAAACAACTTTACATCTAAGAGAGAGGGATTACAACCTTTGTAGTCCGTTCCTTCGCTTCATAAACTCCGTGTTGAGGTCCCTTCGCTGCGATCAACTTGAACTCCGACTCACGAGTGGCTCCATGAGGTAAATGAGACACCTTGCTTGTAGTCTTCATGATCTAAGATGATCTACCTTGAAGAATCGCAAACCTAAACTTACACTTCACTAAACAACTTATTAGAGAAGTGAAAACCCTAATTTAAGTGGCTAGAATAGTTGAGGATGATGAAGTAGGAATTTAGCTCTCTTTTGTTTTCAATTTCTCACACTAATTCATCACATGCAAAAAGCTAGCAAGCTTTTTTAAGGAGGAAGAAGAAAAAGAAAGGTTTTGTGATGAATAATGAATTATTGTTGTGGTTACAATTGCAACCAAGAGTTAAGAATGAAGGGCTTAACTCATGTAGAGAATAAACCATAGGTAAAGGATTTGGGTTTGGTTAACAAATATCTTAACAAAATATCAAAGCAAAGACAAAAGAAAGCTTCATGAAGCTTCATGAAAAAGCTAACCCAAATCCAAACTCTAACTTGTTTAAACTCCACAAAACATGTTGTATTTGTAAACCTAACTTGTTACAATATTATATATCACATATATAATATATTTTTGTAACAAAAGAAAATAATACAATTAACATATATCACATATATATCAATATATTATCCGGTGAGAAAATGAATTAATAAAGCGAGCTTATATTAGTTAACGTAACGTAATATATCACATATATAATTATACATTAAATTATCAAATCAACACTTGATCCGACAATCCGTCTATATAGCATATAACCGACTAATATAACATTTACCGATTCATCGAATCAAGACTTTATCCGATAACCCGGCTATAATACATATACCCGGCCGATATCATATATCACGATAATAGAATACAGTATCTCATATCGTAATATTCTCTGTCCCGCAAATATCATATATGTGCTCCCACTCCGTTTTGCCTGAGCTAGGAAACCTCTGTGTAGGACTCTCAAGAATCGTCAATACGCCGGCAGTAGGTGATGATCATATCAAACACCCACAAGCTGCAAGCGGTCAGCTAAACGTAACAGCCACCAAGTTATTGAGCGATCAGAAGATCAACAAGCAAGCCTATACATTCTCCTGTTAATCCAATCAGCAACACTACCATACAGTCCGGTCTCTTCGTCTGATATGTTGCATATCAAGTCTTGGGGTGGTAAACATCAGACCCCAGTAACCGATAAGTCGTCTCAATGTGAGGCTCATAACAGGTCGAGAAACTACTGATAACTCTTACCAGCAGCACTCCATATCAGCCCTGGCCAGGGACATCCAGTTATAGCCAATCGAACACAGCACAACATCAACTCTCTATACCAGGAGAGACGAAACACCTCCTATCGCTCATTGCCTCCATATGATTCGGGACTGTACCCAAAAGCCACCGTTTTGCATGCCCTCTTGGATGTGGTAAGGTGGAAATCAAAGCACGGTGAGAATCACACAAGACTCCATGATGATCTCAGGTTAACAGACTAACCTTTACCAGTGTCACCGGAGAACTGCTATCTGACAATAGGTATAATACCATCTAGGAGTTCTCAGCGAGTCCGTTCATTATACCCAGTCTCCACTGAGCACCTGTACACCATCTTTGATGTCAAACACCGATGTATAGGGATCATCCATCGCCCATCATATGGGTCAAGATGCGTATACGCTAGTCTAATCTGGTGTATCGATGCCCTATCTCGATAAACCCTCGACTAGGAATAGTTATAGGATGTACTCGTTAACTACCCTGGCCCCACTAGTATGATCTCATCATAGTCCCAGTAGTCGATTACATATCCTAAGGGCTTTATCAACATGTAAGAGCAAGACAGTAAACTAATACAAGTCAACATGTTAAGACAAAGTGAAATAAAATAGCATACTATCTTGTCGAGCAAGAAAGTCCTCTCTATATATATCCAAGCATCCACTATAATATACATCATATGTACAACAATGGCCTCTAGGGCACATATATAACTAACATTTATGTCATCTTTTTCTTCGCTACGGCGTCGTATATCTGTTGTGGTGGTTGTTTTCCGCCTTTGGGCTTGGATTTGCTCCCGTTTGGGGGATGCTTTATTTATATCTTTGTTGTACCCCTTTTTGGGGCTGGTTTTTACAAAGGAGGTGCTGCCGAATTTTAATGGAACTAAAGTTGGAATTTAAGTAATTTGGTTTGAGATTTCAAAAGTTTTAAAAATGTTATTACCATTTACTACTGTTGATGGTTTAGATTGCTGGGTTTTCGGCTTACATAGATTGCGTTATGCCTGTAGACGTTGCGTAGTTTAAGGGCCGTCACGTGCCATTTTCGGGTCGTGATAAAGTTGGTATCAGAGCGCTAGGTTTTACCTTTCGGAGTGTAGGATGACATTGGTATGATGGAGTAGGTAGCTTAAGCAGAGTAACATAATGTGTGTATGTCCGCGGCATACTCACGATCACGGTACTCCGCTTAAAGTGACCTAATTACTAATTGCTTGAAATTCATTCTTTGATGATGCATATGCTTGTAATTCGATTTCCGTGTTCATATCGAATCCTATTTCCCGTATAGCCTTTGCCGCTGATGATTATGAGGACTCAGAGTGGTGCAGCGAGGGCCGAGGTCAGAGTTGACTCATGTAGGACAAGGACTGACCAGGATGGCACACTCGTTGCACAGGAGCAGATGGATCCTCCTTCGATAGATTGTATCGCTAGGTTTGAGGCAGAGATGCAGGACTTGCGCCATACGATGAGGTCTTTAGTTGAGGCCAGTAGAGCGCGGCGACAGGAGGTTGCCACCCCTGTTACCCAGTTGTTTCTTACGATCAACACAAAGCATAGTGTTACTTACAAAGCACCAGTGGACGCAACCCGTTTTGACGAGGAGCGTCTTTCCGAGACTTTAGGAGTTCGAGGACAGAGGAGGGCTCGTGCTGGTGTACCAACCCAGAGACAGAGGTTCAGTCGCCGTGACAGGTTTCATGCACGTCGCGGGAGTAGTAGAGGCTTGGGATGAGGAGAGTCGGATAGCTAGATCAGCCGTTGTTGTGTTAACTTCTGTCAGCGATTCTTTTATTGCGCGATACATATTTCAGTCGTGTGCCAATCGGATAGGAGATAGAGATTCGTCTGTCATTTTGATCCTTCTTGAGATGTTGGATTTGACACTCTCCTGGGCACGGACTGGTTAGCTACGTGCTAAGCATCTGTGGACTGCTGCAAGGAAACAGTCAGGTTTTGTTTTCCCGGCGAGTCAGTTCTTTTTGTGCTGGGGGACAGAGGTGCCGCTCCCACAGCTTGAATTCAGCCTTTTTCGCTAGTCGGCTTTTGAGGAGAGGATGTCGAGGATTCTTGGCTTTCATTCATGATACCGTAGCCACAGTGGGTGTGTTGGACCGGGTTCCTATCGTGCGAAAGTTTTCCGACGTTGTTCCAGATGAGCCGGCGGAGCTTAGGGAGCTTAAGGATCAGCTGCAGAGTTGCTAGATAGGGCGGACTTGTCCGTCCTTATGTTTTGCTTTGGGGAGCTCCTATTCTGTTCGTCAAGGAGAAAGATGGAAGTTTGAGATTATGTGTTTATTGATCGTCAATTGAACCGAGTTACGGTGCGGATGGGTATCCTTTACATCGCATTGACGATTTGTTCGACTTGCTTCAGAGGTCGAGACATTTTCTAAGTTTGTTTGGGATCAGGTCATCATTGTTACGGGTTCGGAGTGATGGCATTCCGAAGACTGCTTTGTGCGAGCTACGGGCAGTATGAGTTTTGGTGGTGTCGTTGGACTCACCATTGCCCTAGAAGCATTCGTGGATGTGATGAATCAGACTTCTTCAGGTCGTTCCTCGACCAGTTAATTGTTGTGTTATTGATGACATTCTGGTCTTTTCCAAGAGTCGTGAGGAACATGTGCAACACTTGAGGATTTGCTTTGCAGACATCGGGAGAGCCCCAGCGGTTTGCTAAATTCTCGGAGTGTTCCTTCAAGCTTGATTGTGTTGACTTCCTAAGGTCATGTGTTTACGGGAGACGGTTTTCGTATGGGCCCGAGGGAAATCGAGGCCGTACAGCTTTAGCCCAGACCTGTAGCAGGGACGGAGGTCTGCAGCTTTTGGGCTTAGCCGGTTTTTGCCGCCGTTTCGTGCAGGATTGCTTGTGTAGAGCTGCACCATTGACCGGGTAGACCAGGAAAACGGTTTCTTTTTCTTGGACTGTGGCATGCTTGCAGAGTTTTTTGCATTTGAAGACTCGGTTGACAACTGCACCAGTTCTTTTTTGTTTTCTGGATCGGGCGACTTTGTTGTTTAACTGTGATGTTTCGTGAGTGGGGCTCAATTTTGCGTTTATATGACATTATAGAGTTATCGCTTTTGCTTCCTGACAGTTGGAGGGAGTACGAGCAGGATATCCCACTCATGATCTGGAGATGACCGAGGTGGTCGTACATTGAAGGTCTGAGGGCATTACATGTGCGGAGAGTCATGTCAGATTTTCATGGACCACCAGAGCATAATGTACATCTTCCTGCAGCGGGTTTTGATTGTTGAGACAGCACCGTTGAATGGAACTTGTATACGATTGTGTTTGTGATATCCTTTGGTTCCTGTGGCAAGGCGATTGTGGTAGCTGATGCTTTGATTCATAGGCCCGGGGGAAGCTTGTTCCAGTTGTGCGCAGTTCAAAGACAGTCTTCTGCAGATTTACAGTTCTTGCGCGACCGTTGAGTATAGCTTAAGTCCGCCCCTACTGAGGGGACAGCTTGCTCATGTCCGCGTCCATCCATTTTTCCTTAATCGCTTTCATGAGGTACAGCCCGCCGATACTCGTTTTTCTGAAATTCTACAGCATGTTCGGCCAGGTAAAGATTCAGAGTCCTTGATTTATGACCATGGTGTGCTACGTTTAGGGACGCGTTGTGTGTATCTTATACTGATGGGTAGAGACGCGAAATCCTAGAGCAGGCACATCAGTCGGCTTTCTGCGTTTGTCCGAGTTCCACCAATTGGTAGCCTGACTTGTGAGATAGTTACGGGTGGACATGGATGAAGAGTGAAGTTTCGGATTTCGTTTCGAGGTGTCTATCTTGTTGTGAGCTAAGGTTGAGCATCTGAGACCGGCTGGAGAGTTGCAACCTTTTAACCTTTCCGGAGTGGGAATATGAGCAGATCTCCATTAATTTTGTTGTGGTGTCTAGCCAGGTCTAAACAGGGTGTGACTCCATTCGGGTGTTTGTTGACCGGTTATGCCCAGTTTGCTCAGTTTTTCTTCTTTAAGTTTGTGCGTTTGCACGGAGTTCCTTCATGTGTTGTATCCAATAGAGGCACCCGGTTCGCTTGCCGTTCTTGGCAGAAGCTTCAGGAAGCCTTGGGTACTGGTTGAGCTTTAGCTTCGCTTTCCATCCGTTGATCGATGGTTAGACAGAGCGGACTATACAGACTATGGAGGATATGCTTGTGCGTACGTACTAGGTGTTTGTTAGCTATTGGGATCGTCACTTGCCATTGTTAGGGTTCTCCTTCGATAGCTGTTATCAGAAGACGTTCCAATTGGCAACCTTTAGGCTTGTTGTTAGGTGGTGTCGATCGCCAGTCTATTTTTTTGACTCTGCGTGAGTAGGATTTTGGACCCCAGCGAGTCATGAGACTTCGGAGATGATCCATTTGATTCAGGTCAGGATGAGAGCAGCCAGTGCAGACAGAAGACTTATGCCGACCCGTGGTTGTCGCAGACTTGAGTCGCAGTAGGGGATCATGTATTCCTACGGATTTTTCCGATGAGTGAAGTGTTGTGTTTTGGGAAGCTTGGTCCCCGATTGTAGGTCCTTTTGAGATCCTTAAAGCGAGTTAGTTCCGTTACCTATAATTTGGCACTTCCACCCAGATTACTGAGTATTCACCATGTATTCATTGTGTTGATACTTCGCAAATACCTTCATGACCTTTCTCATATGATTCAGCACCAGACCATTTTGCTTTGACGCGATCTTTTCGTTCACCAAAGGCCGATTGTGTTAGTGGATCGGCAGGTGGAGAAAGTTCGGTTAAGGGTCTTGCCATATGTGGAGGTTTCTTTGGCGTAGCCGTATAGTGAGGTGATCACTTGGGAGGCTGCGAGCGAGATTTGGAAGTTTTGTACGCATCTCTTTGAAGGTACGCTTAGTGAGAATTTTAAATTCGGGGACGAATTTTTATAAGGAGGAGATTGCAACGCCTTAGGATTTCGATTATTATTAATTAAGCGGTAATGCGGGTTTACTGTAAAAAGTTTAACAATTTGGGTTCCGCACATTTTATAACATTTAATTATTATTTTATTATTATTTATTATTGCCTTGCACACACGTGTGCGCATTAATGTGAGGGTTTGTTTGTGTTAGTCCAGTTCTTAGCAACCATGACAGTTTGATCTAATCCTAATCCTTTGATTAAACCTTAACCCTAACCCTTGATATTTGTTGTGAGATATTTCTTCTTGTTTGGGAGTGAAGAGGAGGTGGCAAGGTGTCACGACCCGAAAAGTACGGAACAAAACCGGCACTTAGACTACGAAATGTCTCATGGCGTACGTAATCTAAGTAAGCCAAAACCCAGAAATCCAAACCAAGTGACGCAGTAGAGTGAAGGAAAAACCAATTTTAAAGCAAGAAGTTTAATAACATAAGCCGAAGTATGCATTTTTAAAATCTCAAGTCTTTTCTGAAAATTTCGGCAGAGTTTCCTTTGTAAAAACTGACCCCAGACGGGTACAAACCTGATAAAGCATCTATAATGAATAAAGGCATCCCTAAGCGGGAGCTAGCTCTTCGTCAATTGACGGTCACAACCACGCAAGCAATATAATATACAACGCCGAAGGGCGAGGATCAAACTCAGGATAAAAATCCAACATCAACAAGAAAACTAGAGAAAAACCATAATAATACAGCACGCGACTCTAAGGTTGAAAGAATATATACTGGTCATCTATCTCCCTGAAATATGCAAGTCTGGTTGATGGAGTTTTACTAGATACAACAGAAATAACAAATACACAATGGTGGTCCTGATGCAAAAGGTCCCACCTACCAAAGCAATCATCCGGAAGGAACAGTGTGCCAGCAAAACCGCAACGAAATCTGTACTGCAAAACCTGCAAGGAACTGTTGCACAACAGGGGTGAGTTTCCAACTCGTGAGTAGAAAACATTTACGAGTAGAAATCGCATGTATAATGCTATCCTAGGTCATACGATCAGTAATATCCTCAAATAATAATAATAAGACCTGAAGCATAAAATAATGGTAAAGGTAAACATCTATCCATATAGTGTAATACCAAGAACTCGTGTCAGTACCTCAGGTAACAACATGTCACTAATATGTTGTACAAATGTCAGGTAGCAATATATCACAAAAATGATGTGCAGATGCATATAATGAGAACAAAGTACATCATAAATCAAAGAACAGTTTTTCTTTATTTAATTAGATCTCTGTATGTATATAAATTGAGATATCGTCAATGAAATCAACATAAAATCCGTGTCAAATATCGACACAAAACATAAATCTCAATATCTCGGGCTCCGGCTATCCGGACTGGCCAGTATCACCAAATCTCATTATCTCAGTGTCTCAAATCTCAATATCTCAATACTTCGGGCTCTGTCAATCCAGATCGGCCCATATCATCAATCACTCAATCACGAACGGTATCCTCCGGATATCCGCCGCGCCAGGTAAAATCATCGGTAGGCAGTCTGCCCCTGCCGGGCTCCTCATCCTCCATGAAATCACTCTCGCCCCGGGGTACCATACCGGGTCCACCATTTACCCGAGATGGTTCATACGACTCCTCGAATCGCATCTCGAAATCCATCTTATAACCGAGAAAACATCATGGTGGACGACTCATACATCACGAGAAAACCGCACTTTTCATTTTAAAGAGAGAGAGAGAGAGAGAGAGAGAGAAGTTTATATATATTCTTGCGGTTTTCCCCCAAATCCACAAAATCTCATGAAAATCCGAAATCCAATCATCAATAGCAAGTAAACAGTGAATATCGGCATAAGACTCCATAATACAGCATAACGCTGAAATAATAATATACATGAAGTAGAAAGTAATAACTGCAATGTCGAAACTAGGATATAAAGACGAGCACGCTAATATCATGTTGAACTATCAGTTAACAAGCTATGTCAATGAGTAATATTCTCTAAACTGTACGTGATATGGCAATTACCGATGATGATGTGTGTGAGCCGGCATGTAAGTGTATGTGGAACATACGCATCATCAGTAATGGTGCTGCTGTCCTGACAGCATGATCTCAATATTAACATATGAAAACACAATATAAGCTTGCAATGCGATTCGAACAGCAATAATATGCGGGAGCTGAATAATAAACACAATGATAACTAATCTGCATATGTCTAAGTATGAGTCGTACAGTTTTGCCATTTAAAATAATACGAATCGTGTATTTAGAAAATAGGGACTACGTTGTTTTTAAGAAAATGTACGTACTTTGAAATATCCGTAGAATCCCTGGGCATGTCTTTAAAATAGTCACAATTCATTAGTTTTGAAATAGGTATGACTCGAGTCTAATCTATCATTTACAAGTAAACTACCGGACTAAACTAAACAGGCTGATCAAATGGTAAAGAAACCGCCTAACATCTGAGTCGATATATATATATATATATAATAGTCTATGATCCCGCCTCAATAGTATCACATACGATACCCTAATATAATATGACATCCTCGAGTCAAGAGTGCGGATCTATCATCAATATATAGCTCGTACGGTAAATCCGTCGTACAGGCTCCCAAATCTAGGTAGGGTCAAATGTCACATTTAGCACAGTATTCATCTGGTATCCTCTTTATCAAATATCATGATCCGGGGTACTGATCTACGTCTAGTACAATACTAATACCATCTATGTATATGCATGCGTGTGTATGCAAACACCACGCTTAAAGGACCCGCTAAACATCGTGTCATATCTCATAATACGAACCACGTCACATCACCGATCTCATGTCCTCAAGCCCAATCTCATCGACTCAACTCCAGTCCCAAGTACTATCCTTATAATCCATGTATATGTATACGTATATATATATATATATACCTAGTCCCATACCCATGTGTGTGTATATATATATATATAACCTCATATACGCACATGTAAATAGATGTATACAAGTGTGTGTACGTGTGAGTGTGAAACTATTCCAGGGTTCGCGACTAAGAAGCTATGCTAATTTACTTCTAATCACCCTAAACTAACCATGAACACATAATCATATCTTGATAAATATCCACGTATCATGAGTCACATATATAAACATATATATATTTATCATAACTATACTACGAACTGCGGGGGTGTTATATGCCATCCACCCGATTTCCCCCGTAGATATATATCTACTCACTTTGATCGACAATTGCCGATGCCGACGTCGCCACGTGCTTGCTTGTCGTCACGAAGTCTTCGCGAAGGTACCAACACATCATAGCGTATCGTATCGCATTAAAATACAAATCGAAACCAAAATGACACGTGGAACTCATATAGGTCAAAACCTATGGTTTGCCCTCGCAACTTAACCAAATAACACTCGACTTCAACCAACAACGTCATGTGATCGAGATAAAACACAAACACGAAAATCTAGAATTCAAAATAGGCGAAACCATATCCCGAATCAAAAAAACAAATCAAGTATTTAGTCCTAGATTTTGTTTAAGGGAAAAACAAGGTTCACAAACAACACTAGGGTGATATATAGTGTGTATGTGACCTACTGAAGCGAATTGGACCCTATCCCTCACCCCATGGCCGGCCACCCCCTCCAGAATTCTGGCCTACTCGGTTTTTCCATGTAGTTGGGGTCTCGTATAGTCAGGATGGTCTCACATTGGTCCAAATAAGTCTCTGAAGTTGTTTGCTAGTCTAGAAAATACCCAAGGTCATCCCAGATTTCCCTGCACCCTCTGATAGTCACAAAACCGACATGAACAGTTACAGTTTTCCAGTAATTGGGTTTCATGTTTTTATCTAGTGTAAGTTCTGGGTTTCAAACATCTATGGGGGTTTAAGGTCATCTCTAAAGCCCAATTACACAATCTCTATTCAAATCAAACCCTAATTCCCAACATGAGATTTCAAAGTTCAGTAAACTTCGCCAAATAAATTTTAAACTTGAAAAGAGGCTTAAGCAATTGAAACACTACACTATTTGTAAAAGTATTACCTCATTTGCCACCCATGAATCCTCTACAGCACCAAAATCCCATTTTTCTTTGTCCAAAGTGTAGCGAGGAGGCTTGTGCATGTTTTTATTGAAGTGGAGATGGGGTTTTTGGGTTGTTTTTTATGATGAAATGGGGCTTGAAGAGGGGGAGGGAGGAGGTGCTGCCATGGGAGTGAGGGAGGAGAGGAAATGATGAAGGGGATGAAATATGAATGAAAACAAAATGAGAGCCATGCTTGGTTGACCCCTCACCCTCTCTCTCATGCCTATCCCTCTTGTCATCATTGTGTCCCCTTTTGACTTTTCTTCTTCTTATATTTTTTGTTTTTCAATTCTATTTTCTTTTCATTTAAAAAGCCATGCATGATAAACATAAGGAAAAAACCATGATAGAAAAATGTAACAAGTGTGAAAAATGTGACATATGCTTGTTATATACACAAAACATGCTTAATGCGTGATTAGCGATATTTAATTGCGATTAGTGTTAAAAGTGCATATAAATAATCATAAAAATTCATGATTCGCCTAAATCACATAAAACACCCTCATTTCAGTAATTTCTATAATTTTCAAAAAAATTTCCAATTTATCGGTATTTAATTATACCGCCATATTAAAATATTCATTATATTTATTATTTAATTAAAAAAATTACTAAAAATAATATTTTATTTTTCTGAAATGTTACAATCTTCCCTCCTTAAAGAAATTCGGTCCCCGAATTTAAATTTAAACCCCTCAAATACTAAAACCTTTCAGTAAAAAGTCCAAGTCGTCGGGGCTCCGAAATCATCAATACATAAAACGCAACATAGCGCAATGCATGCGCACGAACAATGAGCAGATAACTCCAAATCAAAACTCCATCAAGCATCCCGCAATCATCGGAGTCACAGCGAAGACATCAATGTCAAAGCCAAAACGAAACCAATCATGATATACATCAAAACCATACATTTAAACATCAAAACTATACATGTAAACATCAGAAGGGTTTCCTTTATATATACTTATCCTTTGTTTAATTTGTATGTCCCGCCGTTTTGAAATGATTTAGAAGAGTTTCCTTTATAAAATGTTTCGTGTCATCTCAGAGACGTGGGAAAATACTGAGAATATAGCTCCCTTTTTTAGAAATCCCTTCGATAGCTATCAATGCATGCACAACATAATCAGGTACTGTCCTCTGACTACTCCTGCTCAGTACAAAAACAAATAGTAAATATCATAAAAACGTACTGCTACATAAGAATCAATCCCAAAATGTGCATATGAATGCTACGTGCGTTTGGTGCGCACGGAATCAAAATCCATGAATATGCCATACATGTGCACGGAAACAACATCTAAGTGCAACGGGTGTACACGAAACACTTGTCAAAGGCAACGGTGTGCCTGACGGCAACATCAGGTGCATCTGATATACACCAAGAATCTCGATTTAGTGCATCTGGCGTGCATCAAAATGGCATCAAGAGCCCAAGTATGTGCAAGAATTCAAGTCAAGTGCACAAGGTGCACGAAAAAAATATCGAATATCAAAATCAAAATCGACGGTATACAACACATTTCAATCCAAATCCAAATCAGGTATACCGTGGTATATAATGTCACAACCATGTGCATAAGCATGCAAAAAATCGAATCGAAATACTAAAAGTGTTTGAAAACTATGCCGAAAGCATAAGTCAAATCATATGCATACCATAGGCATGAAATCAAAATCAACATCTCGAATGATATCTAATCAATGTCATGTTCTACTGTAGTGCAAAAAATCTCAATCATACAAATAAACCGCTCAAAATATCAGGCATGGAATCAAAATCAACATCTCGAATGATATCAAATCAAGTCAAGTGCTACTATGGTGCACAAAATCTCAATCATGCAAATAAACCGCTCAAAATATCAGGCATGGAATCAAAATCAACATCTCGAATGATATCAAATCAAGTCAAGTGCTACTGTGGTGCACAAAATCATAATCATGCAAATAAACCGCTAAAAATATCAGGCATGGAATCAAAATCAACATCTCAAATGATATCAAATCAAGTCAAGTGCTGCTGTAGTGCACAAAATGTCAATCAAGCAAATAAACCTCTCAAAATATCAGGCATGGAATCAAAATCAACATCTCGAATGATATCAAATCAAGTCAAGTGCTACTGTGGTGCACAAAATCTCAATCATGCAAATAAACCGCTCAAAATATCAGGCATGGAATCAAAATCAACATCTTGAATGTCATCAATCGAAGTCGAGTGCAACTGTGGTGCACAAAATCTCAATCCAGTGCAACTAACATGCACGAATGGAAATCGCAATCGAGTGCACCCAGTGTGCATAAAACCATATCTCATATCATGCGCTCAACATGCGCGAAAATCCAAATCAAGTACATCCATCATGCACGATTGGAGGCTAAATCAACGGCATCGAACATGCATGAATAAAATCTAAGTCCAGTGCATCCAACATGCACGAATAAAAATCAAAATGAAGCGCATCCCACATGTACGAATAAAAGTCTAACCCAAGTGCATCCAATATACACAGGTAAAATCTCACTCAAGTGCGTCCGATGTGCACAAAATCCCGTATCAAGCACCTAGTATGCGTAAAATCCAACCCAATCGTGTCAGTCCGTGAAAAGTATCTTGTGCAGTAACATGCATGAAAACGAACATAAAGTGCAAACACGCACAAAACACAAATCTGGTAACACAAATGCTGAAAGACATAAATCGGGTGCAACCGAGGTACGGAGTATAATTCCGGTGCAACCAATGCACAAATACCTAGCTGGTGCAACAAATGCTCGAAATATGAATCCGGTGCATCCAATGCACGAAATACAATACAGTGCAACAATCGCACAAAAATACAAATATGGTGCCTCAAGTGCACAAAATACCAACTCCAGTGCATCCAGTGCACGAAATATCAAATACAGTGCATCCAGTGCACGAATATCAAATACAGTGCATCCAGGGCACGAAATGCCGAATACAGTGCATCCAGTGCACGAAATGCCGAACCAACTACAGTGCATCCAGTGCACGAAATGCCGAATACAGTGCATCCAGTGCACGAAATGCCGAATACAGTGCATCCAGTCCATGAAATGCCGAACCAACTACAGTGCATCCAGTGCACGAAATATCAAATACAGTGCATCAAGTGCACGAAATACTAAATACTTTGCATCCAGTGCAAGAAATATCAAATACAGTGCATCCAGTGCACGAATATCAAATACAGTGCATCCAGTGCACGAAATATCAAATACAGTGCATCCAGTGCACAAAATACAATATGGTGCAACAATGCACAGCGTAAAAACCTAGTGCAACAACTACACAAAATACAAATCGGGTGCAACAAGTGCACGGAAATGTAACATTAACTCAAATGCGTATAAAAAGCAACACCGAGTGTGCCAAGGTGTATAAAATCATAAACGCATGCAACTGCGTGCACAAAACACGTATCCACGAACTGCAAGCACATGTAAGCTATACCGAGTGCAAAAACCAAATCGAGTACATACCATCTGCAAAAAAATCAAATCAGCTGTATGAAACCCATGAAATCATAAACATGTGCAGCCAAGGCACAAAACTGAATCAAGTGCAATAGACTTGCACAAATCATAAATCAACACAACGGTGTATAAAGCATATCTCAAGTGCAATAACCATGCACAAAGCGTAAATACTCAGTAGGTGCAACCATGGTGCACAAAAGCAAATATCATGAAACACAGTCATCAAAACTCAATCATGCAATAAATCACCCAAAATACTGAAATCCAAAGTGACTGATACGTGATAGTCAACTCACGAAATCACAAATCGTAAATACCGTCGTCGATATGTCCTTCCTTCAAGGTCGAGAAGGTGTCGGTGCATCCAATGGTAGCAGAGCAAGATATCTACTTGCCTCCTGATCATGTCCTGTCGCCTGGTGCCCTTAGGCTCTCGTCTCTCACTGCGAATTTCTAAGTACATAGCTCCCCGGCTCGACGGTCCAATATGGAAACGATAATGGAAGTAGTCCGCTCTGGCACATCCTCTAACGATCTATGGCCAACTCTTATGGTCACTCATAACCTTCCTCCTCAATGATGATGAACTCTGGCCTGCTAGGCGTGTGCAATATGACTGATCTTGGGTCCAAGTCTTCTCGTATAGTATTTGCAGAAACGTCCTGTCAAGGTCTCTCCCCAATCTCGTTTCTACCGAACTAACCGGAAGTCATCATCCTTACTACGTCTATTTCTTGTTCCGGAACGGCTGCATACTCATCATGACTCGTTCTGAAAGATATATCCATGTACAACACCTCTGCATGCGTATCACATCTCTGATGTCCGTGGAGTGGAACGTCGTCTCGTCAAGATCTCGTAAGAAACTCTTACTCCACCTTCTCTAATGTTGACTGCTTCGGACTCGTCTCTTCGTAGCTGCATGTACAGCGCTCCAACGGCTATACTCGTATCTGGAGTCTCCCAAGCTATGTATCCCATCATATGATATACGAATGATGTTGAATTTCGATCGATTCTTCAAGGTTCCATAATCCCCTAAGAGCTCAACATCTTGGGTACAGTTTAATAGTATCGATTATATGCTACAGCACCAATGGACCAACCGTGAAAGGGCAAACCCAAGCCTCACTAATGGCACCGCTGAACTGCCGCAAACCCTAAGGTTCACCAGCGTTCCATGGTCATTATGTTGAGTTAGGGTTTCATTCTTCT
Source organism: Agapanthus africanus (assembly GCA_030015575.1). Lineage (NCBI taxonomy): Eukaryota > Viridiplantae > Streptophyta > Magnoliopsida > Asparagales > Amaryllidaceae > Agapanthus > Agapanthus africanus. Next base: position 311,727,480 of record CM057343.1, on the reverse strand, counting down.
AGAGGGTCCGTAAAATTACTTTCATTGTTTTCCGAATACTTTAAACTTGGAAAATAGGCTCCTGACATTCGATTGTCTATATCGACTCTCAACGTATCAGCGTGAAGTCATCTCTAGCTGGAATAAATCTATCTGATGACCTCACATCGTGGTAGGCAATGAATCACATGTTCTAGTCCTTCATCTTTTGTGACTAGCGAACTTTTATCATATCTCGAAGTATAAATCGTGCGGCATTAGCTTCAAACATCTGGGACGATATCTTTTCATTCGCCGAAATCACTGGCTCATTCGTCCGCACGCTGAATAGTGCCTCAATCATCAAAATAATCTGTGCTTTGACGGTCATCACAATCTGGCTGGCCTCTAGCAGTGGCCCAATCCTCTAGGGCTGATCTGCAAGTCCGAGTAATCTTGTAAAAGTGACCCATCAAATGCTCATGACGCGAAAACACAATAAAACGATGCCTCTATGTAATCGTATGTTCCTGGAATCACGCCCTGGTCAGTCCTCGTCCGTGAAGAGCTCGTGCTGACCTCAACTCTAGCCATAGCTCTCCACGCCCATACAACCGTGGTAACAAAACCATAACTGGTACTGATGAGGGTGGATCATAGGAATGAATAGTATACCGTGCAAAGAAATGTACATCATAAGGCTTCTTAAGTGGAGTAGCGTATCGTAAGTATACCGCGGAACATACGTACGGTACGTCACTCTACTCAATCTACCTACTCCATCAACCAATGGTCATCCTACACTTAGAAGGTAAAACCTAATGCTCCGATACCAATTTTGTCATGACCCAAAAAGTACGAAACATGACCGGCACTTAGACTAAGAAACGTCTCAAGGCGTACGTAATCTAAGTAAGCCAAAACCCAGAAATCCAAACCAAGTAAAGCAGTAGAGTGAAGGAAAAACTAATTTTAAAGCAAGAAGTTTAACAAAATAAGCCGAAGTATGGATTTTTAAAATCTCAAGTCTTTTCTGAAAATTTCGGCAGAGTTTCCTTTGTAAAAACTGACCCCAAACGGGTACAAACCTGATAAAACATCTATAATGAATAAAGGCATCCCTAAGCGGGTGCTAGCTCTTCGTCAATTGACAGTCACAACCACGCAAGAAATATAATATACAACGCCGAAGGGCGAGGATCAAACTCAGGATAAAAATCCAACATCAACAAGAAAACCAGAGAAAAACCATAATAATACAGCAAGCGACTCTAAGGTTGAAAGAATATATACTGGTCATCTATCTCCCTCAAATATACAAGTCTGGTTGATGGAGTTTTACTAGATACAACAGAAATAACAAATACACAATGGTGGTCCTGATACAAAAGGTCCCACCTACCAAAGCAATCATCCGGAAGGAACGGTGTACCAGCAAAACCGCAACGAAAGCTGTACGACAAAACCTGCAAGGAACTGTGGCACAACGGGGGTGAGTTGCCAACTCGTGAGTAGAAAACATCTACGAGTAGAAATCGGATGTATGACGCTATCCTAGGTCATACGATCAGTAATATCCTCAAATAATAATAATAACAATAAGGCCTGAAGTATAAAATAATGGTAAGCGTAAACATCTATCCATATAATGTAATACCAAGAACTCGTGTCAGTGCCTCAGGTAAAAACATGTCACTAATATGATGAACAAATTTCAGGTAGCAATATATCACTAAAATGATGTGCAGATGCATATAATGAGAACAAAGTACATCATAAATAAAAGAACTGTTTTTCTTTATTTAATAAGATCTCTTTATGTATATAAATCGAGATATCATCAATGAAATCAACATAAAATCTGTGTCAAGTATCGGCACAAAACATAAATCTCAATATCTCAGGCTCCGGCTATCCGGACTGGCCTGTATCACCAAATCTCAATATCTAAGTGTCTCAAATCTCAATATCTCAGTACCTCGAGCTATGTCAATCCGGATTGGCCCATATCATCAATCACTCGACCATGAACTGTATCCTCTGGATATCCACCACGCCAGGTAAAATCACCGGTAGGCAGTATGCCCCTGCCGGGCTCCTCATTCTCCATGAAATCACTCTCGCCCTGGGGTACCATACCGGGTCCACCATGTACCCGAGATGGTTCATACAACTCCTCGAATCGGGTATCGAAATCCATCTCATAACCGAGAAAACATCATGGTGGACGACTCATACAACACGAGAAAACCGCACTTTTCATTTTAAAAAGAAAGAGAGAAGTTTATATATATTCTTGCGGTTTTCCCCCAAATCTTGGAAATCACATGAAAATCCGAAATCCAATCATCAATAGCAAGTAAAAAGTGAATATCGGTATAAGACTCCATAATACTGCATAACGCTGAAATAATAATATGCATGAAGTAGCAAGTAATAACTGCAATGTCTAAACCAGCATACAAAAATGAGCACGCTAATAACATGTCAAACTATCAATTAACAAGCTATGTCAATAAGTAATATTCTCTAAAGTGTACGTGATATGGAAATTACCGATGATGATGTGTGTGAGCCGGCAAGTAAGTGTATGTGGAACATACGCATCATCGGTAATGGTGCTGGTGTCCTGACAGCATGATCTCAATATTAACATATGAAAACACAATATAAGCATGCAATGTGATGCGAACAACAATAATATGCTGGAGCTGAATGATAAACACAATGATAACTAATCTGCATATGTCTAAGTATGAGTCGTACAGTTTTGCCATTTAAAATAATACGAATCGTGTGTTTAGAAAATAGGGATTACGGTGTTTTAAAGAAAATGTACGTCCTTTGAAATATCCGTAGAATCCCTGGGCCTGTCTTTAAAATACTAACGATTCGTTAGTTTTGAAATAGGTATGACTCGAGTCTAATCTATCATTTACAAGTAAACTACAGGACTAAACTAAACGTGCTGATCGAAAGGTAAGGAAACCGCCTAACATCTGAGTCGATATATTTATATATATAATAGTCGGTGATCCCGCCTCAATAGTATCACATACGATACCCTAATATAATATGACATCCTCGAGTCAAGAGTGCGGATCTATCATCAATATATAGCTCGTACGGTAAATCCTTCATACGACCTCCCAAATCTGGGTACGGGTCAAATGTCACATCTAGCACAGTATTCATCTAGTATCCTCTTTATCAAATATCATGATCTGGGGTACTGATCTACGTCCAGTACAATACTGATACCATCTATGTATATGCATGCGTGTGTATGAAAATACCATGCCTAAAGGACCCGCTAAACATCGTGTCGTATCTCATAATACGAACCACGTCACATCACCAATCTCATAGCCTCAAACCCAATCTCATGGACTCAACTCAAGTCCCATGTACTATCCTTATAATTCATGTGTGTGTGTGTGTGTATACCTAGTCCCATACCCATGTGTGTGTATATATATATATACATATCCCCATATACGCACATGTAAATAGATGTATGCAAGTGTGTGCGTGCGTGTGGGTGTGAACCTGTTCTAGGGTTCGCGACTAAGAAGCTATGCTAGTTTACTTCTAATCACCCTAAACTAACCATGAACACATAATCATATCTTGATAAACATCCACGTATCATGAATTACATATATAAACATATATATATCATAACTATACTACGAACTGCGGGGGTGCTATATGCCATCCACCCGACTTCCCCCGTAGATATATATCTACTCACTTTGATCGTCGTTTGCCGATGCCGACATAGATACATGCTTGCTTGTCGTCTCGAAGTCTTCGCGAGGGTACCTACTGATTGATCAAAGAATTTGTTTTTAACCGCAATCAAGATCAGCGTCGCTTGGTAGCTAGCCGGTAAGTACGGGTCGTTCCACAGGAATTTTGTGTATTCTCGATTTGTTCTAACGAGTGAATTCCGATTGTTGTCGAATTGATTAAATCTAAAAACTAAGTTGATCTAGACTAAAATCTTGCTAGGGTTAGGTTTAAGTTAACTTTGGAAAGTCAATATTCCTCACCGCTTTCTATAACCTAATTAAGATCTATGAGGTGTTATGGTAATAATTAATAAAATGGATTAGAACCATCGGGAAGAAACGATGTTTCTTCCTTTAGGTTCTTGTCCTTCCTTTCTTAATTCTTACCCTAACCTCCATGGAAAACACGTGCAACTGGTCGTTTATACTATGGTTTCACTGCTACCTCGTAGGATAGGGTGCCGTAGGGAGCGTTGTGTGCATGTATGCATGGAGTCCTATAAAAACGTATGATGGGCAAAAAAGGGGTGAGAGATCTTCATCTCTCAAGCCTTTCCCAAATCTAACCCTAACAAGTGAGGAACTACTCTCTCATTAGGGAATTGAAAAACATTTTCTAACTATCTAACTAGGGTAGAGAATGAAAGATCTAACTAGGGCAGACAATAAAGATTTATACTATGGCAGGAAAGAAAATTTAACTAGGGCAATAAAAAGAAATTTACCCTAATTTTTATTTGATGCTCTCTTCATACTTTACAGAAATTTACAAATCTGAATTTTGATAAAATGAAATGAATCACAAGAAAAGGCATCACCTAAAAAAGGTTTTAGGGTTTCTATTTATAGAACATAGAAACCCTAGGGTTACAATCGAGCCATATCTGCAATTACAAGTTTACCCCTAAGAAAAGAACTAGTCAACGCACGCCAGCCGCCTTAAAATTTTTGCACCGACACGGGCGACACATGGCCATGGATCCACGGCCAAGAGCCAGGTTTGGCCGCGGTTCCGTGGCCATGTAGGGGCATTTATGGCTGAGATTTTCAGGGCATGTTCTGGTGGCATTTGGCTCCTTTTTTCTTCACTTGGTTTCTCAGTTTGGCTTCTAGTTTTCTTCCAGATTTCCACAATGAGTGATGTCATTGACTTTTCCGTCTGCTTCGTGTCGAAGTCTTGAACCTTGCGCTGCCTTTGTACTTTGTGAACTTGTTTATTGATTTTCGTTTATTCTCCAAACTGTAGGCTTGATCAAGATTCTTCCATTTGTCGGTCGTAGTCTCGCTTTTATATCGTCTTTTCATCATTTTCACTGTTTTTGTTCCGAGAACCTGTAATCTGCAACTATGTAGCAGACATGGATCAAGAGCGCCTGTTTATTTGTAAAATGAATAACAATGGGGAATATAATAATGCAAAATTATGATATGAACAAATACCCCCAAACTTATCTTTTGCTCGTTCTCGAGCAAACCTAGTTTTATTCTTCAAAAAGACCTAGCCTCCCTTTCGCAGGGAAACGCGATTGCACTGAGCTCGTGCAACAAGCCGTTAACCTCTAGGTGTCCCTAGTAGGAGGAGTGTTGTCTCCTGAGGGTTTTCAGCAGATACTACCTACAAAATCCTATCAATTCGGCTCATCGACTTTTATTCTCCAATTATGTTTTCCAACAAGAAATTCTATTATCTTCGACTCATAAATTATCCACCCGTATTTTTCACGCTTCCTTATGATTTAAATTAAGATTATATATATTCTTGTGAATTTACTTAGCTTTTGGCATCTTTTAAGTTTTCCTTCTAGGGTTCTATCTCAACTTAGGAATTTTTATCATCTTTACTAAAGATACAAGTCTTATTTTTCATTCCTATCTCTCATCTAAACCCCAATCACATACCCCTACGTGTGTGTATATATCACCCCTACACTTGGAAATTCAAATCAAGCTATTATACTCTTGTCCATCGTCCAATGTACTTTTCAATTGGTGAATTTTTAGATGAAATTGCTCACACATTCTTCATGCGACCGTTAATACTTCTTGAGGTACCAACAACCGATTACAAAATGTGTTCGCACATTAAAGCGTAATTCCTAGTCTTGTAATCCCTAAGGTTTTTAGCAGTGACTCCCAAATCAGTTGGTCTAAGGCACTAGGTGATGAAGCACCCTCGCTAAATATTTTTTCTATTAATGCAGCCTTAAGTAATTACAAAAACCAGTGTTCATTTTTTTATCTCTTTATTCACACTTGTATTTTATTTTTATTTTCCTTCATACTAAGGACTTTAGACAAGAGCATTTCAAGGACTCTTCTACTATTCCAAGTTTCAAGGTTCGTGTTTGTGCAATTTGTAGGGTATATATATTTTCAGAATTTAGACTTAAGCTTAGGAATTATTTTTCAGACTTATACTTTAATAAAAATTTCAATACTCTTGCCTTGTTTTAACTTAGTCCAAGAAGTGAACTCAAAATTTGCCTATTTCTAAATAAACTACAAAGACATGTACTTTCTACCATTAAATTTTAAGAAAGGTTATTTTTAGGGTTTTTAATTTACTAAGTCTATGATCTAGTTGTTCCTATATAGTTAACTTATTTATCAAACTCAAGTCAATTATGGCCAAAATTGAACTTTTCAATTTTTATAATTTTTGAAATTCTTCGATTTTTTTATGGGTTTTAAAATAAGTATGCAAATGCAAAAATATACATATGAATGCGAAGGAAGAAAACTTACCGAGCACACCCCAAAACTTAAACTTGACAGTGTCCTCACTGTCAGGCTATACCAAGAGGGTCAAAATTATCGGCGCTCCCCTGTTTATTTATTTACAATTTTTTTATTGTTAAAATAAAAACAAAATATATATACAACAAGGTCCCCCCCCAAACTTAAGTGAGACAGTGTTTCCACTGTTTTAAGCGTTAAAGTTCAGAGTTAGGGAAGAGAAAAATCAAACTATACAAGGCCTTACACAGGCCAAAGGTTAGCACCAACCATTCAAAAATTTATCGTTATAATGGTGGGGTTGGTGGAAGAATGGAGTGTAGAGAAAGGAGTTGAGAAACACACGAGACCGTATGGGAAGAAAGGTGGAATATGGTCTCGGTGGAGGAGAAGAATTGCGGAAACGAGAAAGAAGTGTAGTACGAACTTGAGGGTGTAAATCGAGTGAATAAATTAGCGCAAATTGTGATGACCGATGTGTTAAAAGCGATTGTGCTAATTTATCAACCCGTCGAGAAATGGGGTCAAATCCCTCAAGATTCGGAAGAAAACATGGGTACGTTGAACTTGGAAAATCATCCATTGAAAATGGAAACGTGACGAATTCTTGCTTGGTCGAAACGATAGGAAGGACGAAAGGGAGTGTTTTAGGGATAGTCTTATTCTCACCTAAGTAATCTGTCTCGAACTCGAAGGATTCCATCAATGGTTCGAAATGACTGTAAGGACCCGAGTCTGATGGTTCAACTAACTCATCTGAAAATTCAAAGGACTCAAACTCGGGCGGTGAGTCTTCAAAATCGTCCGAAAAAGTGAAACACTCGTAATCGCTATCGTCTGTGAGAACTGTGTCAGATTCAAAGAGGAACGCACTAGTGGCATCCAAACTCCTATGATCGAACAGAAAATTTTCAAGTTCACAGTCCTCCTGCGTGATCTTTTGCGTGTTCCAAATGATGGAAAGGAGGGAGGGTGATTTAGTAAGTATAACAGTTAAAGGTTCAGGAAGATGAATTGGAAAATCTGACACATTAAACAAAACTGGTTCATGCTCAATACTATCCTCAATACTCTTCTCAATACTATCCTCATAATTCTCCTCAAAAGTTATCTCATCCATGCAATTATAATCAAAATCAAGACGCATATGAAGTTCGGGATAAACATTTAATGATTCGGGATGATGAATTGGAGATAAAATTTTAGTCAAATCTACGGGTTCATCATCCAAAATATTCCCTGTGTCAATATCCTCAATCAAGTGAAAATCAATTTTTTTGGACACCTCATCAAAAACATGGATATTTATCGATTCAGGTTCTTGATTAGAGGTGTAAAGTTCGAAAGGATTGGTGATAGTTTCACTCGAAAGGGACTCTTCACAATCTGGAAAATCAAGCACAACAAAGTCGCCTAACTCATTTTTATTTTCAACTGGTGAATCATTTGGGACACTTGTTAAACATTCAAAACCGGAGTTGTGGGATTCAATTGGTGATGGGTAGGTTTGATTTGGAAGGGTGCCCAGCTCTCTCTCTCCACTCAAATTCTCGATCTATCCAATTGCCTCATCATACATTGGAATTTTTAGAGCTAGTTGGAAACTAGCTACCGGTTCACTAGGTTGCATAAGGGCGGCCATGGACGCATCCACATTCCTCATCATTTGGTTTTTTGTTACCATATAAGCTTCCAACGACTGTTCCAGACTAGACATGGATTGTGGCGGGGTTTCAGTAAAAGATTCAAAGTTGTTTGGATACGTGAAACTCCCAAATAGTTGTGTAGAAGCAATGTCTAGTGAAGGTGCGGAAGTCGGGTAGGACCGGTAGGAATTGAATGGTTGGACAGGAGTAGGATCAACATTTGGATAAAAAGGTGAATGGACGTGTTGATCCCAAGAACTAGAAGTGTTGAAAGGAGTGAAAGATCGGTTACGAGATTGTTCTATATGTTCAGCAATAGACATGGGTTTCGGAGTTACAACAGGACTCGAAAAAGGAGTATCAACGTAAGAAGGTGGTGAAGGTTGACACGGTTGATACAAAGTGGATTGCGGAATCCAACTGTTTCTCTTAGACGCTTCTATTCGATCTTTCAAAGAAATTTTGGGCATGGAGGGGTCGTCCGTAATTCGACCAAAACAATTCGTGTATGAAGCAATGTTTTGATGAGGGTACCAATGTTCGGCAAGAGTATTAAGAGGTAGGGTACCTATGATGTAAGAAGGAGAACAAAAAGAATGTGGGGTGTACGGATTTCTTAGCGATAAGTTGCAATTTTTTTTTGTAAAAATTTTTCCTTTTTTCTTTTTGTGTTTTTTTATGGAGCTTTTTGCAAAAAGATTTTCAATAAAAGGCTTAGACACACGTTCAATCAACCACAAATACACAATCAAGCCTAGATCTAGGGTCACCTAGGTCAGCTAGACAGCTCCTAACTGTTCCAAAGGACAAGAAGTAGGACCTCAAAGCGCCACTTCACCGCCAGTTGTGGCCAGGTAAGCACAAGAAGAGAAAGGTGGGATCCGCTCACGAATCACCGTGAGACGGGCCTTTTCAAGTTACCTTTCACTACCTATCTAGCCTAGGCACCACAAAGTCAGGTTAGGATTTGTAAGTCCACGTTGCCCACCCCGGTGCTTACGGGGAGGCAGAATAGGTAAAAAACGATTTTTTCCTAAGGCAACATAGAATAGAAAAGAGAGGATCTTTGCTAAACAAAAACTAACAAACAAGCTAAAAGATTTAGCTACTCGGTTAGAAGGTTATACCTAGGTCTTGAGCTCCTTCTCTTCTTGCTCCTTGGATGGTTTGAACGACACCTCGTCGTCGTCTTCTCTTTGTCGAAGAAGGATCCACCCGAAGGCCTCTAGCTTGAGCTCCTACCTCAACCTAGAGGTAACTAAAGTGGTTGGCTTGCTAAATATAGAACCCTAGAATGAGTAGAGAGGAGTTTTGGTGGTTTTATCTCAAGAGCTAATGGTTCTCAACACATGAGAGATGAGAGCTTTGAAAGAGAGAAAGAGGATGAGCTAAAACTATGAGAGAGAAAGAGCAAGAAATAATGAGGATATTTTAGCAACCATTCTCTCATATAAGTGAATTATGAAAAAAATAATAATAATCAAAGAAAATGTGATGGTTCATTGAAATGACCATTATCATTTCACATTAAATGAATTTTGCAAGAATCAAAGAGCGTCTTTTATGTGAAATGATGATGGTCAATATGTCAACATGGGTCAACAAGTCAACCAAACTCAAATGGTCAACAACCCTAACCATGGCACAATTATCTTTAATTAATATCATTAATTATATTTCATATTTTCATTAGGCTTTGGAAAAAGTCAACGGTCAACAACCCTAATGAGAATCCTCTGCCTTTGCCTCTGTCAACTGTGCATACACACCCGCATCCGTGTTTCGAGGAACACGAATACACTGAGACAAAACCAATCCCAAAACAATTACTAGGATCTGGCTTAAACCAAAGCCCGCTTGTAATAACTACCCGGACACCAAACGTGCATAAGTGCACGGATGTGAACGAACCCTGTCGCAAAACCATGCGACCTCTACTCTGTTTTGCCCAAAGGAAAATAACCCTCTGTGTGGGACTCTAAAGACTCGACACTACGCTGGCAGTGGGTTTAACCATAGGCCGCAAGCGGTACTAGCTGTACGTAACGGTCCCCAGATAAATGCCGATAAGAAGACTGATGAGGTGAACCCATCCGAACTCCTACTGAGCCTGAATGTGACAATCTCCATACAGTCCGGTCTGTTCGTTTGAGAGTATCACATGGCGGGCCTAGGGGGCGTTAAACGTCAGTCCCCTAATAGCGGTACAAGTCGTGTCGGAGTGTAGCCTAGAAAACCCTGAGATAACACTGGAAACGCTACCAGTATATCTCGCTTGCCCTGGCCAGGGACTTTGTGTAATAGCTCTCCTAGACACAGCGCGATATCAACCCCCAATACCGGGAGAGACGAATCCTGTCTAACCGTCACTTCCTCGAAGTGCTTTGGGACTGCACCCAACTGCTACCTGTTTGCACGACTCATTTGAGCCATGGCAGGATAGCAATCTAAGAACAGTGGGAACACACTCGAGGCGAAGTGACAGTGTCAAGTCAGCGGACTAAGCTGTGCTCATGTCACCTGAGAACTGATAACTGACGATAGGTATAGTACCAACCAACAGTTCCTGACGAGTCCTGTCCAGTGTACTCATAACCCAACAAGTACCCGCATACTATCTCAAGTACGACGTACTAATGGCTGTGGGACAGACCATCTTTCCTGCTGGGATGAGAAGCGCATACGCTAGTCTACTCCGGAGTATCGATGCCACGTCTCGATAATCCAACAACTAGGGACCTGCATAAGGATGTGCTTGTAGATTACCCAGCCCCCACTAGTGTGACTGCCATCACAACGCTGGTAATCAAGCAAAGATCCTAAGGGCTCCACTAATGTATATAGGCGATATGCTAAAAGAAACACATGCACACATTAAAGTAGAAACAAATCAAGTAGAATACTACCATTTCGAGCAAGATTGTCTATACAACTGTGAATATCCCAAGCTTCCATTAAGTAATATACAAACTAGTATGATACAGTAATGGTCTATAGGGCATATACACTAACAATCTCCAACTTGCACTAAAGACATGTACTGGCGTATCGAAGACCTATCATCTCGATCAGCCGCTCGAACTGAGTCTGGGGTATAGCCTTCGTGAATGGATCTGCAGTGTTATCTTCTGTAGCAACCCTCCGAACCTCAATTTCCCGGCGATCCACGATCTCCCTGATCAGGTGATACCGCCTCAAGATGTGTCTGGAGTTCTGATGGGACCTGGGTTCCTTCGCTAAAGCTATAGCCACGTTGCTGTCACAATACATAGGTATTAGATCAACAATGGACGGAACCATCTGAAGTTCTGTCAAGAACTTCCTCATCCAGACGGCTTCTTTTGCGGCATCAGATGCAGCGATATATTCAGCTTCCATTGTCGAGTCAGCAACGGTTTCCTGTTTGGAACTCTTCCAACACACCGCCCCTCCATTGAGGGTAAAGACATAACCCGACATGGATTTGGAGTCATCCTTGTCACTCTGTAAGCTGGAGTCAACAAAAGCCTCGATCTGGAGGACTTTTCCACCGTAAACCAAAAACATGTCCTTAGTCCTTCTCAGGTACTTCAGAATGTTCTTTACCGCTATCTAGTGCTTCTCCCCAGGGTTTGACTGATACCGGCTTACCACACTCAGTGTATAAGCAACATCTGGTCTGGTACACAACATCGCATACATTATAGAGCCTACCGAAGAGGCGTAGGGTATAATAGACTTGCGATCCCTTTCCAAATCAGTCTTGGGAGACATCTCTTTGGAGAGGGTGATCCCGTGACAAGCCGGTAAATTACCACGCTTGGAATCTTCCATACCGAATCTTTTCAGTATGGTGTTGATGTACCTGGACTGTGAGAGTCCTAATATCCTCTTGGACCTATCACGATGGAACCCGATCCCCAGAATGTAAGAGGCATCACCCAGGTCTTTTATGGAGAACCTGTGTGACAGGAACCCTTTGACAGATTGTAGCATAGGAATGTCATTTCCTATCAAGAGAATGTCATCCATGTATAAAACGAGGAATATGACAGTTCGTGCTACAATTTTACTATAGATGCATGGTTCATCTGGATTTTTGATAAAGCCAAATTCTTTAACCGTCTCATCAAAACAGATGTTCCAACTCCGCGTTGCCTGCTTTAGTCCATAAATGGACTTAAGCAACTTGCACACCTTCCCGCTGCTCCCACTCTGAATGAAACCCTCTGGCTTGTCCATATAGACACACTCCTCTAAATTTCCATTTATAAAAGCGGTCTTTACGTACATCTGCCAAATCTCATAATCGTGGAAGGTAGCAATGGCAAGAAGGATCCGAATGGATTTGAGCATAGCCACTGGAGAAAAGGTTTCGTCATAGTCCAAACCAGGTCTTTGACGAAAACCCTTTGCAACAAGTCTAGCCTTATAGGTCTCAACCTGTCCATCTACACCAATCTTCCTTTTGAAGATCCATTTGCAGCCCACGGGTTTTACACCTTCTGGAGCAACGTCCAAAGTCCATACTTTGTTGGTGTACATGGACTCCATTTCGGTCCGCATTGCATCCAGCCATTTTACCGAGTCAGTGCTCTAAATGGTCTGCTGGAAACTAGTCGGCTCATCATTATCAATGATGCAATCCTCTCTATCCCCGTCTATGAGATAACCGTAGTATCTCTCGGGCGGATGAGACTGCCTACCACTCCTGCGGAGCGGCGTAGGAATGTCCTGTTTTTTCGAACCTTCTGGTTCTACTAAGTCTTCAGTAATAGCTTGTGGCTCTGGAATTTCTTCCAGTTCTATTGCGCTCCCACTTATCTGATTTTCCAAAAATTCAGTTTCCAAGAAGCAGGCATGACGAGAAACAAAAACCTTTTGTTCCTCTACGCAATAGAAGAAATATCCCAAGGAGTTCTTTGGATATCCTACAAACTTACACTGTACTGAGCGTTCCTCAAGTTTGTCCGCATGCTGCATTTTGACAAAGCTGGACATCCCCATGTCTTAATGTGCTTAAGCTAGGGTTTCTTCCCACTCCACATCTGATATGGTGTGGTAGGCACTGTCTTAGTTGGAACTCGGTTCAAAAGGTATGCAGCTGATTCTAGTGCATATCCTCAGAATGATCACGGCAACTCAGCGTTACTCATCATGGAACGTACCATATCCAATAGGGTTCGGTTCCGTCTCTCCAGTACACCATTATGTTGTAGGGTGTATGGAGGAGTAAGTTGAGAGAGAATTCCATTCTCTTTTAAGTAACCCAGGAACTCGGGACTCAAGTATTCACCACCTCGATCAGATCTCAGTGTCTTGATACTTTTGCCTATTTGTTTTTCTACTTCATTCTTGTATTCCTGGAATTTTTCAAAGGCTTCTGATTTATGTTTCATTAAGAACACATATCCGTACCTTGAAAAATCATCCGTGAAAGTAATGAAGTAAGAATAACCACTTTGCGCATGTGTAGACATTGGACCGCATACATCGCGGTGTACGAGTCCCAAAAGCTCGCTCGCTCTTACTCCGTGTCCAGTGAACGGAGTCTTTGTCATCTTTCCTTTGAGACATGATTGACAAGTTGCATATGATTGATATTCGAACAGATCCAAATATCCTTCTTTATGCAACATAGTTAACCTTGTCTCATTTATGTGACCCAGTCTACAATGCTATAAGAAAGAATGATTTATTTCCGGGGACTTTCTTTTGTGTGTATTCTGGACATTGAAAATCTGTGGTTGGTTCAATACGCATATACCGTTGCTCAATGTACCCGACCCAATCAGAACATGATTAAGGTGAATGTTTACAACATCGCTTACAAATGCAAAATCATAACCTTATTTAGACATTAAAGACACAGATATGATATTACAAGTGGCGTTGGGTACAAAATAACAATCACGTAAAACCAAAACATGTCCATCTGACAATCCCAAGTGATAGTCCCCCACGGACTCAGCATCCATGCCAGCTCCGTTTGCAACTCTGAGGGTCATATCACCTGCCTTCAAAACCCTACGGTTTCTCAGTGCCTGCAAAGAATTACAGATATGAGCTCCTGATCCGGTATCCAATACCCAGGAAGTAGAGTTTACTGATAAACAGTTTTCAATAACATACACACATGAAGCCGAAGCCACAACTTGCTTCGGGTCCTGGTTCTTGGCCTTCCAAACCCTGCAATCTTTCTTCCAGTATCCTTTCCTATGACAATAAAAGCACTCTTCCTTCCCAACAAGCTGTCCCGCAACCTTTGCTACCTTTGCCTTTCTCTTGGCTTCCACTTTACTAACACCGCCCCTTGGTTTGGTGGGGGTCTTCTTCTTCTTTCCTTTGGCTTTCGCCTTGGACCTAGAAGTGGAAGGTCCTCCAACAGACAAAGTGGATGTTTCCCTACCTTTCTGTAGGGTGCTCTCTGCACTCCTCAACATGTTTAGGAGTTCCGAAAGTTCAACTTCCTTTCCTTGCATGTTGAAGTTCAGGATAAACTGGGCGTAAGTGGAAGGAAGGGACTGGAGAATCAAGTCAGTGTAGAGCTTGTTCTCTAACATGGTCCTAAGGTCCATGAGCTCTTCAATGTAGCCAATCATCTTAAGCACGTGTTCCGCTACAGATGACCCGACGGCCAATCTCGCCGAAAACAACTTTTTCGAGACTTCGTATCTGGCGATACGGGATTGCTCTCCATACAGATCCTTAGTATGGAGAAATATGGATTCGAGGTCCATATTCTCGTGCCTCCTCTGATGTTCATTGTCCATAGAGGCAAGCACGAGGCACTTGGCCTTCGTGCAATCAATCTCCCAGGTCTTACAGATTTCCTTATCCGCGACGCTGGATTGAGGACCTGGGACAGGGGGAGCTTTGGTGGTAAGGAGATACCCCAACTTGTCATAAGTGATTGCCATTTTGACATTCCTGAGCCAATTTTTGTAGTTTGGCGCTATCAGTATATTTTTATCTAGTAGTAACTTAAGTCTGGTCATGATGTTTGGTCGCTGCAATTATGAGGGAGAGAAGAAACACTTTAGCATGATGCTCTTGCAAGTTTAGAGTGGTTTTTAGTTTTTCTAAACAGGATGGCTCCCACTGTTTCTCGAATCCTTCCTCAAACCAAAAAGGAAGAATTAGTCGGGATCAATCTCACCATACAATACTAGCTTAACCGTTCAGCCAGGCCAGTGTTGGTACTTCGAGGAAGGTTTTCCAATGCTTTCGCGAAGTTCCTTAATTAAATAATCTCTTTTCCCTATGGCCGTGGTCCCGCTAACACCTTTCCAGACACCTACTTGGTTTATAGCATTGATCGTTAAGTGTGAAAGTTCCCGAGGAGTAGCATATACTCACAGTAGGATCGGGATCCAAATATCATCGTGTGATAAAACGGAAGGAATCCTACCAGAATCATCACACTCCAAATGGTATGCTGCACTAGCAAGTTTCAATTTCTTTAGGAACTCCCAATGTGGATTTTTGCCCCATGCTCTTATGACCTTGACTTTGGCCAACAAATCATAAGTCACATGTCAAGTTCTACCTGTCATTTTCCAGGTTAATTTGAACCCACCCGTTCCTACCCTTGACTTTGGCCAACAAGGCAGTACGACTGTCCCAAACCAACGCATCTATCTATGCTATATATGAATATCCAATAGCTACAAATCACTATGCCTTGACTTTGGCCAACAAACACAGCTTGAATACTATTGACTATCCATATGAAATGACGGAGGGCTACGAATGGTTTTGGCGAAACCGTGAACGTAGTGAACTTAATATAATCGAAGGAACGTGATAGATTTTAAAAGGAGTGGTTCAAGCTCCACGTTTTAAAAGTTTTCTGTTTTGAAAAGAAACCGAGTGGTTTTGAAATTGTTCTAACGACATAACTTTGGTTTATTTTCTTGCATTAATTTAATGCGTCCCATCAATTAATCCTACCATTGCAGAAAATAACGAAAATATGACGTACTCTTATGCCATCCGCATTCGCCGCGGGGCCCCGTCATCACCCGTTAGGTTACTTAACTAACGACAGAGCGGGGGCTGGACTAGCGCGGATGCAAAACATAAGAAACGCCTACTAGATATCATAAATAGATATATACATTCATCAGATGCAATGATAGCCATTCCAGATCACAGATGAACACATTGGATATGCTAGGAATCCGCGTTTCGTTCGAGCCTGCAACGAAAGACGGATTACACGGTCGCGATGAATAGCCAAACCCCACCCTAGACCCCTACGGGTGCGGCAAACTACCCGCAAAGTACCCGAAGTGAAGCAACCTCCCTCAATAACGTTAGTAGGCCACTCGGCACTTCGAGGTACCCAGTAGTTTGTGCACCCCACCTTGGGTCTATCCTAGAAGCAAAAACATTAAAAGAAATAATATACAATGGCGGCTACAACCTCATCCCGGATGTGCGGCCATAAAATAATATTACATCAATTTACATATTACATCAAATGAAAGAAAAAGAAACTCTCATCTCACAAAACCCCGGCTATTCATCCACGACAATCCAACGAGTTCATATACACAATCCAACAACATTACAGATCACAGATATGCACAACCCCCACTAATCGACGTATAGCGATTAGTCGACGTTAAGTGCATATATCACATCACAGATATAACCAATTAGCAAAAGTATGTAGAACTTCGATCAAAACACCAATTTGTAACTACCCCAAACCCAACTTTGTTCTCTGGAAATTCTGGGCAAAAACAAAATAATTTAAAAATCCCAAAACAGTACACTGTACAAACTGCAGCAAACCCGAGTCGTGGCCGAGTCAACTTGGCTGCGGATCCGCGGCGAAAAGCATGGTTTCGCAGTGCTTCCACGGCGCGTTGACCGAGTCGTGGGCTCGGTTTTTTTGCATGTTCTTAAAAAACCCTACACCAATTTTTCAGATATGTGGAATTATTTTTAGAGCAGTTTTAAAAATCGGCAGAAACTTGAGGATTTTAACGTGTTTTGCGATTTTATTTCGGATCGAAATTATAAATACTTTGCTAACATGCTAGTTGTTGTTTAGCTAGGCTCTGATACCACTGTAAGTCTACGTTGCCCACCCCGGTGCTTACGGGGAGGCGGAATAGGTAAAAAAAACGATTTTTCTCAAGGCAGCATGGACTAGAAAAGAGAGGATCATTGCTAAACAAAAACTAACAAACAAGCTACAAGATTTAGCTACTCGGTTAGAAGGTTATACCTAGGTCTTGAACTCCTTCTCTTCTTTCTCCTTGGATGGTTTGAACGGCTCCTCCTCGTCGTCTTCTCTTTGTCGAAGAAGGATCCACCCGAAGGCCTCTACCTTGAGCTCCTACCTTAACCTAGAGGTAACTAAAGTGCTTGGCTTGCTAAACCTAGAACCCTAGAATGAGTAGAGAGGAGTTTTGGTGGTTTTATCTCAAGAGCTAATGGTTCTCAACACGTGAGAGATGCGAGCTTTGAGAGAAAGGAAGAGAAAGAGCTAAAACTATGAGAGAGAAAGAGCAAGAAAGAATGAGGATATATTAGCAACCATTCTCTCATATAAGTGAATTATGAAAAAAATAATAATAATTAAAGAAATTATGATGGTTTATTGAAATGACCATTATCATTTCACATTAAATGAATTTTGCAAGAATCAAAGAGCATCTTTTATGTGAAATGATGATGGTCAATATGTCAACTTGGGTCAACAAGTCAACCAAAGTCAAATGGTCAACAACCCTAACCATGGCATAATTATCTTTAATTAACATCATTAATCATATTTCACATTTTCATTAGGGTTTGGAAAAAGTCAATGGTCAACAACCCCAATGAGAATCCTCTGCCTCTACCTCTGTCAACTGTGCATACACAACCGCATCCGTGTTCCGAGGAACACGAATACACTGAGACAAAACCAATCCCAAAACAAATACTAGGATCTTGCTTAAACCAAAGCCCGCTAGTAATAACTTCCCGGAAACCAAACGTGCACAAGTGCGCGGATGTGAACGAACCCTATCGCAAAACCATGCGACCTCTACTCTGTTTTGCCCAAAGGCGAATAACCCTCTGTATGGGACACTAAAGGCTCGACACTACACTGGCAGTGGGTTTAACCACAGGCCCCAAGCGGTACTAGCTGTATGTAACAGTCCCCAGGTAGATGCCGATAAGAAGACTGATGAGGTGAACCCATCCGAACTCCTATTGAGCCTGAATGTGACAATCTCTATACAGTCCGGTCTGTTCATCTAAGAGTATCGCATGGCGGGCCTAGGGGGCGTTAAACGTCAGTCCCCTAATAGCGGTACAAGTCGTGTCGGAGTGTAGCCTAGAACACCCTGAGATAACATTAGAAACGCTACCAGTATATCTCGCTTGCCCTGGCCAGGGACTTTGTGTAATGGCTCTCCTAGACACAGCACGATATCAACCCCCAATACCGGAAGAGACGAATCCTGTCTAACCGTCACTGCCTCCAAGTGCTTCGGGACTGCACCGAACTGCTACCTGTTTGCATGACTCATTTGAGCAGTGGTAGGGTAGCAATCTAAGAACAGTGGGAACACACTCGAGGTGAAGTGACAGTGTCAAGTCAGCGGACTAAGCTGTACTCATGTCACCTGGGAACTGATAACTGACGATAGGTATAGTACCAACTAACAGTTCCCGACGAGTCCTGTCCAGTGTACTCGTAACCTAACGAGCACCCGCATACTATCTCAAGTACGACGTACTAATGGCTGTGGGACAGACCATCTCCTCTGCTGGGATGAGAAGCGCATACGCTAGTCTACTCCGGAGTATCGATGCCCCGTCTCGATAATCCAACGACTAGGGACCTGTATAAGGATGTGCTTGTAGATTACCCAGCCCCTACTAATGTGACTGCCATCACAACGCTGGTAATCAAGCAAAGATCCTAAGGGCTCCACTAATGTGTATAGGCGATATGCTAAAAGAAACACATGCACACATTAAAGTAGAAACAAACCATGTAGCATACTACCATTTTGAGCAAGATTGTCTATTCAACTGTGAATATCCCAAGCTTCCATTAAGTAATATACAAACTAGTATGATACAGTAATGGCCTCTAGGGCATATACACTAACAGGATCAGCGGTCGATGCCTACAACTATTCCTTTGTCCTATTGAGCATGAAGTCCTTAGGGCTGAGTCTAATCTTTTTTAATTAGTTGATGGATAATGCAATATGCCTTATCTGATTTTTAGGGTCATAAGAAGGGTAATGAAATCCCCACCCAATCTGGATTAGTGTTCAAGGCCCTTAAAGTCAATTTAAAGTATGCAAAGCAGAAAACACAATCAAATACTTGCGAACAATGTTTTCTTTTGCGCGGCGCAATGAATCCTGCACAAGATCAATTATTGGAAGGGGGAGAAATTTTTAGCGCAAAGAATCCTGCACAAGATCAATTATTGGAAGGGGGAGAAATTTTTAGCGCAAAGAATCCTGCACAAGATCAATTATTGGAAGGGGGAGAAATTTTTAGCGCAAAGAATCCTGCAGGAAATTTTTACAGAAGATATATCAAGGGGTTCAGAGAAGGAGAGAGAAAACTTACAGATAGTTTTTTAGGTGATGACGTCACCTCCCTGCGGCGGAAGCGTGGCCAAAGGGCGCTTTCGGCGGTGGAAACGTGGCGGCG
Organism: Agapanthus africanus; assembly: GCA_030015575.1. Classification (NCBI taxonomy): domain Eukaryota; kingdom Viridiplantae; phylum Streptophyta; class Magnoliopsida; order Asparagales; family Amaryllidaceae; genus Agapanthus; species Agapanthus africanus. Next base: position 311,707,682 of record CM057343.1, on the reverse strand, counting down.
GCGGCGGCGGTTCGATTCCTGAGATTTCTTCCGCTCCGCTGTTATGATTTTCCTCTGTTGTTCAGATCTGCCGTTTTCTGTTTTGCTTGCTGGATTTTTCCAGATCCGAACTCGTTCGTCGATCCTGCAAAATTCACACGAAAATACCCTTCATAAAATAACAAGATGATAAAAAAATTTATATTTTTTAATTTTTCAGTTTTTATGATTTTTCAATTTTATATTAACCCGAAATTACAAAAAAAAAAAACATGCCATCCCCGGCAACGGCGCTATTTTATTGATCAAAAAATTTGTTTTTAACCGCAATCAAGAACGGCGTCGCTTAGTAGCTATCCGGTGAGTACGGGTCGGTCCACAGGGATTTTGTGTATTCTCGAATTGTTATAACGAGTTAATTCCGATTGTTGTCGGATTGATTAAATCTAAAAACTAAGTTGATCTAGACTAAAATCTTGCTAGGATTAGGTTTAAGTTAAGTTCGGAAAGTCAATATTCCTCACCGCTTTCTATTCCCTAATTAAGATCTATGTTGTGTTATGGTAATAATTAATAAAGTGGATTAGCACCATCGGGAAGAAACGATGTTTCTTCTTCTAGGTTCTTGTCCTTTCTTTCTTAATTCTTACCCTAACCTCCATGGAAAACACACGCAACCGGTCGTTTAAACTACGGTATCACCGCTACCTTGTAGGATAGGGTGCCGTAGGGAACGGTGTGTGCATGTATGCATGGAGTCCTATAAAATCGTATGATGGGCAAGAAAGGGGTGAGAGATCTTCATCTCTCAAGCCTTCCCCAAATCTAACCCTAACAAGTGAGTAGACAACTCTCTTATTAGGGAATTGAAAAACATTTTCTAACTATCTAACTAGGGCAGAGAATGAAAGATCTAACTAGGGCAGATAATAAATATCTATACTAGGGCAGGAAAGAAAATTTAACTAGGGCAATAAAAAGAAACTTACTCTAATTTTTATTTGATGCTCTCTTCATACTTTACAGAAATTTACAGATCTGAATTTTGATAAAATGAAATGAGGCACAAGAAGAGGCATCACCTAAAAAAGGTTTTATGGTTTTTATTTATAGAACATTGAAAACCTAGGGTTACAATCAAGTCATATCTGCAATTACAAGTTTACCCCCTAAGAAAAGAACTAGTCAACGCACGCCAGCCGCCTCAAAATTTCTGCACCGACACGGGCGACACATGGCCGCGGATCCGCGGCCAAGTGCCAAGTTTAGCCACGGTTCCGCGGCCATGTAGGGGCATTTACGGCTGAGATTTTCAGGGCATGTTCTGGTGGCATTTGGCTACTTTTTTCTTCACTTGGTTTCTCAGTTTGGCTTCTAGTTTTTTCTTCCAGATTTCCACAGTGAGTGGTGTCATGGACTTTTCCGTCTGCTTCGTGTCGAAGTCTTGAACCTTGCGCTGCCTTTGTACTTTGTGAAATCGTTTATTGATTTTCGTTTATTCTCCAAACTGTAGGCTTGATCAAGATTCTTCCATTTGACGGTCGTAGTCTCACTTTTATATCGTCTTTTCATCATTTTCACTATTTTTGTTCCGAGAATCTGTAACCTGCAACTATGTAGCAGACATGGATCAAAAGCACCTGTTTATTTGTAAAATGAATAAGAATGGGGAATATAATAATGCAAAATTATGATATGAACACCTACACATCATAGCGTATCGTATCGCATTAAAATAAAAATCGAAACCAAAATGACATGTGGAACTCACATAGGTCAAAACCTATGGTTTGCCCTTGCAACTTAACCAAATAACACTCGACTTCGACGTACAACGTCATGTGATTGAGATAAAACACAAACACGAAAATCCAGAATTCAAAATACACAAAACCGTATCCCGAATCAAAAAAGCAAATCAAGTATATAGTCCTAGATTTTGTTTAAGGGAAAAACAAGGTTCACAAACAACACTAGGGTGATATATATGGTGTATGTGGCCTACTGAAGCGACCTGGACCCTATCCATCACCCCATGGCCGGCCACAGCCCCCAGAATTCTGGCCTGCTCGGTTTTTCCATGGAGTTGGGGTCTCGTATGGTCAAGGTGGTCTCACATTGGTCCAAATAAGTCTCTGAAGTTGTTTGCTAGTCTAGAAAATACCTAAGGACATCCCAGATTTCCGTGCACCCTCTAATAGTCACAAAACCGACGTGAACAGATACAGTTTTCCAGAAATTGGGTTTCAGGTTTTTATCAAGCGTAAGTTCTTGGTTTCAAACATCTATGGGGTTTTAAGGTCATCTCTAAAGCCCAATTACATAATCTCTATTCAAATCAAACCCTAATTCCCAACATGAGATTTCAAAGTTCACTAAACTTCGCCAAATAAATTTTAAACTTGAAAAGAGTCTTAAGAAAATGAAACACTACACTATTTGTGAAAGAATTACCTCATTTACCACCCATGAATCCTCTACAGCGCCAAAATCGCATTTTTCTTTGTCCAAAGTGTAGCTAGGAGGCACGCGCATGTTTTTATTGAAGTGGAGATGGGGCTTTTGGTTTGTTTTTGATGATGAAATGAGGCTTGAAGAGGGGGAGGGAGGAGGTGCTGCCATGGGAGTGGGGGAGGAGAGGAAAAGATGAAGGGGATGAAAGATGAATGAAAACAAAATGAGAGCCATGCTTGGTTGACCCCTCACCCTCTCTCTCTCATGCCCATCCCTCTTGTCATCATTGTGTCCCCTTTTGACTTTTCTTCATATTATTTTTTTTCTTTTCTTTTCTATTTTCTTTTCATTTAAAAAGCCATGCATGATAAACATAAGGAAAAAGCCATGATAGAAAAATGTAACAAGTGTGAAAAATGTGACATGTGCATGTCATGTACACAAAACACGCTTAATGCGCGATTTGAGATATTTAATCGCGGTCAGCGTAAAAATAGCATATAAATAATCATAAAAATTCATAATTCACCTAAATCACATAAAACACCCTCATTTCAGTAATTTCTACAATTTTCTAAATTTTTCCCAATTTATCGGTATTTAATTATAACGCCATATTAAAATGTTCAATATATTTATTATTTAATTAAAAAAATTCCCAAAAATAATATTTTATTTTTCTGAAATGTTACATAAGGAGAGTCATGGAGACTTGATGGCTTGAATTGATGGTGAGTTAATGCAATGGTGCACCACCCTATGCTCACTTCTCTCTCTCTCTTTATCATTCATTCTTTCATTCTCTCTCACTTATTCCCTTATCATTTTCTTTATCCCTATCTCATATAAACTGAACATTTATCATTCCCTTCATAAATCTTCACTAATCCATCACAAAACTTCATCAAATCTCACAAAAATCACTTTGTTTGCCTAGTTTTGCCTCTTGTATGCATTGGAGCTTGGAAAGCCAGGATCTTTGAGTTATTTTGGGTACGTAATGATCACTATCTGTTCATTATGTAGTTTTACTGTTGTGTAGCCTTTTAGTTTCAGTTTAGATCATTTAAAGTTAAGTTTCGTGCAAATATCGTATTTTTAGTGTCTTTTTATGATATCTGTGATCTGCTGTGACCCCGAGAGTATACTAGAAAATCAAACATAGTAGTTGTGTTGTACCTTAGAGCATAGGACATCACCTGGAGCACGAACCCCCTTTCTCGGATCTAGGCCAGCGACGAGAAGGAAATTTCCGGCGAGCTCGGCCGTATGGTAGAGTTTGGGTGTGGGTTTTGGTGGGTAGATGTCTGCAGTGGTTTAAGTGTGTTTGGTCTTGTTTGATTGTTGGGTTTTCTCTGTATATAAAATTTGTTATCACATATATAGTTTCTAGTGTTATGACTACGCGTGATATGCTATCCGAAACGGTCCGTACACTTCATGCTGGTTTTGCTCTTGGGTTGGTTTTGTAAGTGCACGGCGGCGCCCCGGCCGTCAATCCGACGGCCAAATGCGGAAGCGGTGATAAACTAAAATTTTTCTTTGAACTGGCAAACCACCGCGCACTAATACCTGGATCGAACCATTAATTAGTCCTAGCTATCAGTAAGAAAGGGAATAGAGATATACCGACGATCCAAGTCCTCCGGTCTTCTCATCATCGTCCCGATCTCCTGCGGAAAGTCCCGGTCTCCACCTCGTCGCCGGAAGTGCACCACATCGCCTACTTCTTTTACGGGCTCCCACCTCAATGTCGAGGCAACTCGGGCACGAAGCCGGCTACTCGACGTGCCCAAGGTTCGCTGTAGAATATGTAGTACTCAAGTCTCACTTTGGGGTAGTGGAGGTTGCCTTTTGGTGGAGGGATGATACAAGGAGTTTTTCTTGGGAATTTTGGTGAAGAAAATGATATGATATCAACCAAAATCACCCCATCAAAAATTGGGACAGCCCCTCCTATACATGGCCGGCCATCTCTAATGAGGGAGGGAGAGAATGAGATAGATATCCATGAGGGAGTGAGTGGCATGAACAATAATGCAAGGCATCAAAAACAAATCATGAAAGAATATGATCATAAGCAAAACCACACACAACTCCAACCATCAACAACCATCATGACCACTAAAAGTCAAGCTATCATGAAATGATCATGTCAAAAAGGTCAAGGTATGGTGCTCATCATGATACAAGAATATACAAAGAACCCCTCCACAAATACTTATTTGCAACAATGCAAATAAGCCCTCCTCCACCAATCTTCGGCCAATGAACGGAACAATGGAAATTGGCCGAAACGGAAAGCAAACTGGCAACTCCAGAAAACTGGTCCCGTAATAAATTACAGGAAAACCCCGATACTGTGCATACACACCCGCATCTGTATTTCGACCGAAATACAAAATGCAATGAGACAAAATCTACACTGTACTATACTAGGATCCGGCTTAAACCAAAACCGGCTAGTAATATCCGTTCGATCCTGATCCGTGCAATACCGCACGTATCTGATCGAACCCTGCCATATAACCATACGGCCTCTAGTACAAACTGTCCGATCCTGATCCGTGCAATACCGCACGTATCTGGTCGGACCCTGCCATATCTCCATACGGCCTCTACAACCTTTCGCCCGAAAGCTGAGTAACAGAATGTGGGGGACTCTAAAGACTCGTCAACCCCTTGGTTGTGGATTTAACCACTATCACGTCAGAGGTATAAGCCAATACGTAACGGGCTATCAGGTACTGACTAAAAGGGATGTCTGTGAGCGAACTCAGCCTGACAACCCTACTGAGCCTGTCAGTGACAATATCCGTACAGTCCGGTCCGTTCGTCTATGAGCATCGCATGGCGGGCCTAGGGGGTTGGTAAAAGTCAGACCCCCAAAAGCGGTACAAGTCGTGTCGGAGTGTAGCCCAGAACACCCTGAGATACTACTGGAATACCTACCAGTAAATCTCCTTGCCTCGGCCGAGGGCTTTGTGTAATGGCTCTCCTAGACACAGCGCGACCTCACCCCCAATACCGGGAGAGACGAACCCCTGAAGATACGCTCACTGCCTCCATGTGGCTCGGGACTGTACCCAACTAAAACCTGTTTGCACGACTCCTTTGAGCCCTGGTAGGGTAGTAATCAAAGTACAGTGGGAACTCACACGAGACAAATGATGATCCCCAGGTCGATGAACTAACCTGCACACATGTCACCAGGGAACTGCCATCTGACGTCTGGTATATGACCAACTAGCATGTTCCCGGCGAGTCCTGTCCGGTGTACTCATAACCCAATGAGCACCTGTATACATCTTAGGTGATCCAACTGACACCAGTGGCTTGTGAGACCGGCCACCGCCCCTCGTCGGGGTCTCGACTGTATACACTAGTCTACTATGGAGAATTGATGCCCTGTCTCGAAACTCTCACGACTAGGGACCTTTTAAGGATATGCTTATAGACCCCCAGCTCCCACTTATATGATCGCCCTCATACTGCTGGTGGTCAAGCAAGAATCCTAGGGGCTCTATCAACGTGTAATAGCGACGTGTCAGGTCACTTAAAACAGTACACGATGATAAAGGTAAACCAGATAGCATACTATCATCTCGAGTAAGACTGTCCTACCGGGATAGGTCCTCCATCAATCATTACAATCACGTACCTGTGACCTAATAATTGACTCTGAGGGCACTATCTCCAACAATCTCCCACTTGCACTCAAGGCTAATTATTGCGATGTCGCATACTCACACCCCGTGTGATACCGAACACCCAACTCCTCTACTAGTCTGTCTCACAAAGCTCGTCTGCGAAACTATTGCGTTCGAGGAATAGCCTCAGTGAGTGGATCCGCTTTGTTGTCTCTTTCAATGTCTCTCTATATCTCAAGTTCGCGGAGAAACCCATCTCCCGAAATGAGCAATACCTGTCTTAGAATATGTTTGGATGTCTGATGGGACATAGCTCATAAATGAACTCCAAATCCAAACTTCTTAGACTGTATCGTCAACTGAACTTAATCAGTATCATGCGCCATGCCACCCTCAGTATTGCCTTGGACCACCTGTCTAAAATACTGCCCCTCATCAGAAGGAAAACTATAGCTCTGACAACCTCCTTGTCGTCCATGTCACCTTGGAAGCCTGGAATGATAACTGTTTCCCGAATGAGGCTGTCGTTATCATATCCCTAGAACATCCACTTATGTTCTAAAACTGCTTCCGACCGTTTCTCCAGGATTGGATTAATGTCAGCTTATTGCATCTAGTGCAAGAACAATGTCTGGTGTGGTACTTGACATCTCATGATTGACTCAATTGCCTGAGCAAGTGATCTGCCAATCATGCACATCCCTCTCCCCTTTAGTCTGTAAGACACCTTTAGAGAGGGTGACCCCATTACCTGCAGGCACACTACCGTGCCAGGAGTCATCCATTCTAAATACCCTTAGAAAGCTGTCTAAGTACCCAGATTGGGAGACCACCCAAATCTAGATCTAAAACCATAGATCTAGTAACCAGTATGTCTGATATAAAATCCATTTCCTTTGTGGAGAAACCACTGTGTGACGACCAAAGTATAACCGATCGTAGTATAGGAGTTTCTTTTCCTATTCTGTGTATGTCATCCAAATACCAGGATATCACACCCTACTACCTTCTCAACAGATCCATCCCTTATTCTGATGAAGTCAAACCCATGACTGTCACGTCAGAAATAGATGATCTATCTCCGTTACTGGTGCTTTAGTCTATAAATAGACATAAGCTACCTGTCCACCAATGCTTCCGCTGCTCCCACTGATTACGACAACCCTCTAGCAGAGTCATATAGACGTACACTTCTAAAACTAGTTTAGAACGACGCTATACTCATCCTCCCGCCGGGCCTCGCAGCCTGGAACAACAGCAATGGTAATTGTGGGTAAACAAGAACTTCCCTGTCACCGTCCTTGAGGCTACCGTAGTACCTCTCGGGTGCCTGAAGTTACCCACCTTATCTGCGGAGTGGCCAATGGAATGTCAAACCAGATTGAATCTTTAGGTTCCTTATCCAATCTTCAGTAATCGTTTGCGGTTCTGGAATCACTTCCAGTTCTACCATACTCCCAGTACTGTTTTCTGAAAAAATCCATTTTTAATAAAACTGTGGCGAGTCTAAAACAATATTGCTATTGTTCATCCAGATGGTAGAAAGTCAACCCTCGTCATAGCCTGGGTCAACCCACAAACAGCCATTACAGAAACATGCCTTGAGTTGTCCAGTGTCTGGTTTTAATCATAAACCGGACAACTCCTCGTACCTTAACAACGTTAAGATATGAACTGTTCTATATCCAATATAGAAACAGAGGCACTGATTTAATTGAACCAGATTCAAATCATGCAGCTGTCTCCAGTGCATGTCAACTTAATGGAAGGAGGCCGATCAGCGTTACTCAACTTCGGAATGCTTCCAATTATGAGTAACCTGAAAGAGAAGCAAGTTCTCTTAATCACTACTATCAACTGAATACCATTGACAAGTATCTACATCTTCGATCACTTTGAAGAATCCCGATACTTGCTACACCTGGTTCTCTACTCTATTCAAATACCTATAACTTCTCAAAATTCGGACCCTGTGTTTCCTACGAAACACCTGTCTAAAAACTAAAGAAGTCATAAGTAAACCGAATATAGTACGAGGACCAACCCCTCTGTCCTGATGGACCCTGGACAACATACAATACTCTGTATAAGTCCCTTGAGTCTGAAAACACATTCACTGTGTGTCGTAGGTTGAAAACTGTACTTATGGTTAAGAAGAATTACACCGCTGCTTAATGCTCCTTACCTAACCATCCACTGATATAGGTAAATGTCGTAGACATAATTTCATAAAGGTATATCTCACTCTATGAAAATAGACGTACAGATATATCAATTTGAAATTGGTGCATAACAGCGGATATTCAAAACCAAATATTTGCCGACCGGCAAACTACCCAGGTGATTTCCTCAAATATCACCGATTACAACGAATCCCGATATAATGAGGATGATCACCCAATTCCCAATAATTTACTCCCACTCATCATCTGTAAAACCATACAGATGTGAGAATCATACCTGGTAAATACATACCCTGGAGCAAGTGTCTAATCGGGAAATCAGTTTTCCTTTAACAGTACACAGTGAGACTGAAACATCGAAATATTTCGATGGGGTATCCTAGTATTCCTAGTAATGCCTCTTCCAGATTCACGACTGTAACCGTATAATTCTTTGCCACCTCTCCAAATCCCTTCATATGTCTTTAGTCTTTACCTTCTGCACACCCCTTTAGGCCAAATGGTTTTCTTCCTTCCCTACCGTTCGGCACCAGCCTATGGTTTGGAAGAAGACTATCCAATAAGCATAATGGGTGTACTGTTCCAATCCTAGGAACACTCGCAATGAGAGAGGGTGAAGATAAAAGACAACCGAATAAACCTTATTCCTATTTCTCCTGGACCAGAATCCATCCCCGAACTGGAACAAGTTCCTTTCGAGTTCGTATATAACCATACGATGGAGTATCCAATAAACTGTGGATCTTCGTAGTGATACGGAGTGTCCTGGAGAAATACAAAGGTGATTTTAGGATTGGCGAAGGAATACTTGGTTTGGTCGTGAATATCTGTTGCAATTTACTTTGCCCTCTTACTAATCCCTTGCTTTGTCTGAACTTAATACCTTCTGTACACCATCGTTAGGCTAATTGGTTTTCTTCATTCCCTACCGGTCGGCACCAGCCTAAGGTTTGGAAGAAGACTATCCAATTTGCGTAATAGGTGTACTATCTCCTAAACCAAGGAGTACTCGCAACCTGAGAGAAGGTAAAAGGAAAAGACAACTGAATAATCCTATCCGTTTTCTCCAGAACCTGAAACCATCCTCGAATAAATCTCTTCGAGTTCGTATCTAACCATACGATGGTTTTGTCCAATGGAAGTGGACGTTCGTAGTAATAGGGGTGTCATGGAGAAAAGGGTAAAAGTAGGAGTGGCAATGAGGTTTGCAACTCTGACAATCCAAAAGCCAGTGTTAAGAAAGTTCGGTCAACTTGGTCACTGAGTCATAGTCTTAAGGTCGGGTCAATGGTAGCTGCCGAAGAGAGAGAGAAAAGAAACACTCAGCGTGCACTCTAACCTAGATCAGAATGGTTACCAATTTATCTAATCAGGAAACCTCCCACTGTACCGTCAAATTCTCCTCCAAACCTAAAAGAAGAATTAGTCGGGAACACCCGAGGAGTAAACCAACTCATCAGTGGGAATCGGGATCCAACTATCATCGCATGATAACGTGACGGAATCCGCTCACATCATCACACTCCAGAAGGTATGCGCATATCTGGCAAGTTTCAGTTCTTTTGAAACTCCCGATGTGATTTCTGCCCCATGCTCTTATGACCTTGACTTTGGCCAACAAATCATAAGTCACATGTCAAGTTCCACCCGTCATTCTCCAGGTTGATTCGAATCCACCCGCACAAGCCCTTGACTTTGGCCAACAAGGCTATACGACTGTTCCAAACCAACGCATCTATCTATGCTGCATATGAATAACCAACAGCTACCAAACACTGTGCCTTGACTTTGGCCAACAAACACAGGTTGAATACTATTGACTACCCATATGAAACGACGGAGGGCTACGAATGGTTTCTGGCGAAAACCTTTAACGTAATGAACTTGATATCGTTGAAGGAACGGATAGCTTTTTAGAAATATAGTGACGACAACTTCCGCTAAAGAGGTCACTCCCGATGAAGGGATCTCGGCTCTTTCCCCGTAGAATTGGGTGCAGGATATTCCAACTGAATACCACGGTGCAAAGCAAAAGTAATCGGCTATAGTGAAGTTAATGCCCTGACGCAAACTTATTGTCCAAGGGGTCACTCCCGGTGAAGGGATCTCGGCCCTTGCCTCGTCGACTGAGGAGCAGGATATTCCAACTGAATACCACGATGCAAAACAAAAGAGAACGTCCTTGCAATAACAGCTTTTTGAAAAGTGTTCCAACAACATCAGATTAGGTTTGTTTTTAACTTGCATTGATCCGAATCAACGCAGTCCCATCAATTGATCACACCACAAAGAACGAAAATATACTGATGTACGTATATGCCATCCGCATTCGCCACTGGGTCCCGTCATTACCCGTTAGGTTAGCTAACTAACGACAGAGCGGGGACTGGACTAGCGCGGATGTAAAACATATACAACATCTACTAATATATATACCAATATATTATATTCGCTCAAGGCGTGATAAAATGCAACATCACAGAAATGTACAGCATCACAGAAACAATACAGATATCTGGGATCCCCGGGTTTCACAGAGCCGCTGAAACCCGACGTTCCCCTGGTCGTGTGGATAGCCTGTGCAATGAGAACCTAGACCCCTACGGGCGCGGCAAGTCACCCGCCAAAACCTGAAGCGAGGCAGCCCCCTTCAGCGCCGTGAATGGACCACCCAGCACTTCACGGAATCCGGTAACTTGGGCACCCCTCCTGGGTCAACCTGTACCCCCTACGAGTGCGGTGAATAGCCCGCCAGTTCTAGAGCGCAGCCCCCTCCGTCCCAATGCCATGAGATGCGGGCTTGTTGCCCTCCAGAACCCGGCTATCCGTGCACCCAACCGCGGGGCAATCCTAGTACAGAAAGTAAAATATACATACACCGGGTACATCGACCGCAACCAGGTCGTGCCCCAAAAGAATAATACAATCAGGCAGTGACGGCAGTCCACATGTCGGACGCTCGCCCCGCAATATCAAATGTACATAATACAACCACAACTGTACTAGCATTGCATCCAGGCTATCCCCCACGACCGATCCGCAACATCACAGCAAAAACAGAACATCAACGTGAAAATCACGTTCGCAAATCCGTCTAACCGGGCTATAGCAGTTAGACCGGATTTACCGATCAAGTGACATTCACGGTCGCAGATATAATGTAAATACTGTGAAATAATGTGTTTAAAATATCCGATCGATCAAATTTTAACAAGTGGGCCCCAAAGCATTACTGTAGCAGATCAGGAAATTCTGGGCCCAATATTAATATTCCAAAACCCATATTTTCAGCCCAGAAAGATACTGTAGAAATTTGGTGCAGTCAACTCATCATTGTGCGGCGGAACCGCGGCCCAAAGGGGGGTTTGGCCGCGGTTCCGCGCTCCCGTAGACGAATCACTGTACCGAATTTTTACAGCACCCTTAGATATTCCAGTACATCACTATTTTACAACCTGAAAAATTTTTGGACACAAAAAAAATTCAACAGAAAACTGATGCAAGTAAAAATGTAGATTTTGGAATTTTGGTCGATCGGAAACGCAAAACACATTAAGGAAAGCTAGACTAAGTTAATGGCGAGGCTCTGATACCACTGTAAGTGCACGGCGGCGCCCCGGCCGTCAATCCGACGGCCAAATCCGGAAGCGGTGATAAACTTAAATTTTTCTTTGAACTGGCAAACCGCCGCGCACTAATACCCGGATCGAACCATTAATTAGTCCTAGCTATCAGTAAGAAAGGGAATAGAGATATACCGACGATCCAAGTCCTCCGGTCTTCTCATCATCGTCCCGATCTCCTGCGGAAAGTCCCGGTCTCCACCTCGTCGCCGGAAGTGCACCACATCGCCTACTTCTTTTACGGGCTCCCACCTCAATGCCGAGGCAACTCGGGCATGAAGCCGGCTACTCGACGTGCCCAAGGTTCGCTGTAGAATATGTTGTACTCAAGTCTCACTTTGGGGTAGTGGAGGTTGCCTTTTGGTGGAGGGATGATACAAGGAGTTTTTCTTGGGAATTTTGGTGAAGAAAATGATATGATATCAACCAAAATCACCCCATCAAAAATTGGGACAGCCCCTCCTATACATGGCCGGCCATCTCTAATGAGGGAGGGAGAGAATGAGATAGATATCCATGAGGGAGTGAGTGGCATGAACAATAATGCAAGGCATCAAAAACAAATCATGAAAGAATATGATCATAAGCAAAACCACACACAACTCCAACCATCAACAACCATCATGACCACTAAAAGTCAAGTTATCATGAAATGATCAAGTCAAAATGGTCAAGGTATGGTGCTCATCATGATACAAGAATATACAAAGAACCCCTCCACAAATACTTATTTGCAACAATGCAAATAAGCCCTCCTCCACCAATCTTCGGCCAATGAACGGAACAATGGAAATTGGCCGAAACGGAAAGCAAACTGGCAACTCCAGAAAACTGGTCCCGTAATAAATTACAGGAAAACCCCGATACTGTGCATACACACCCGCATCTGTATTTCGACCGAAATACAAAATGCAATGAGACAAAATCTACACTGTACTATACTAGGATCCGGCTTAAACCAAAACCGGCTAGTAATATCCGTTCGATCCTGATCCGTGCAATACCGCACGTATCTGATCGAACCCTGCCATATAACCATACGGCCTCTAGTACAAACTGTCCGATCCTGATCCGTGCAATACCGCACGTATCTGGTCGGACCCTGCCATATCTCCATACAGCCTCTACAACCTTTCGCCCGAAAGCTGAGTAACAGAATGTGGGGGACTCTAAAGACTCGTCAACCCCTTGGTTGTGGATTTAACCACTAGCACGTCAGAGGTATAAGCCAATACGTAACGGGCTACCAGGTACTGACTAAAAGGGATGTCTGTGAGCGAACTCAGCCTGACAACCCTACTGAGCCTGTCAGTGACAATATCCGTACAGTCCGGTCCGTTCGTCTATGAGCATCGCATGGCGGGCCTAGGGGGTTGGTAAAAGTCAGACCCCCAAAAGCGGTACAAGTCGTGTCGGAGTGTAGCCCAGAACACCCTGAGATACTACTGGAATACCTACCAGTAAATCTCCTTGCCTCGGCCGAGGGCTTTGTGTAATGGCTCTCCTAGACACAGCACGACCTCACCCCCAATACCGGGAGAGACGAACCCCTGAAGATACGCTCACTGCCTCCATGTGGCTCGGGACTGTACCCAACTAAAACCTGTTTGCACGACTCCTTTGAGCCGTGGTAGGGTAGTAATCAAAGTACAGTGGGAACTCACACGAGACAAATGACGATCCCCAGGTCGATGAACTAACCTGCACACATGTCACCAGGGAACTGCCATCTGACGTCTGGTATATGACCAACTAGCATGTTCCCGGCGAGTCCTGTCCGGTGTACTCATAACCCAATGAGCACCTGTATACATCTTAGGTGATCCAACTGACACCAGTGGCTTGTGAGACCGGCCACCGCCCCTCGTCGGGGTCTCGACTGTATACACTAGTCTACTATGGAGAATCGATGCCCTGTCTCGAAACTCTCATGACTAGGGACCTTTTAAGGATATGCTTATAGACCCCCAGCTCCCACTTATATGATCGCCCTCATACTGCTGGTGGTCAAGCAAGAATCCTAGGGGCTCTATCAACGTGTAATAGCGACGTGTCAGGTCACTTAAAACAGTACACGATGATAAAGGTAAACCAGATAGCATACTATCATCTCGAGTAAGACTGTCCTACCGGGATAGGTCCTCCATCAATCATTACAATCACGTACCTGTGACCTAATAATTGACTCTGAGGGCACTATCTCCAACAGGTTTCGTAGTGTTGCTACGCACGTTAGCCACTAAACGAACACTTGGGAGTATATTTGGAGTGGGTGTGTCGTTAAAACGTAGTTTGTTCGTAATGTTGGTCATTTGCTAATATATACACTTGCTTTGTTATATTGTTTTGTGTTTAGGTTCGTAGGCAGGGACTTCGGACACTGCGAAGAAAGCGAAGTGAGTGGTTGGCTTTATTTAGCCAGGATCGATTGTGAGTAGATTTAACATCTACAGGGGAATCGCCCGCATGGCGTTATTTGTCTGGGCTAGATTAAATGATATGACCATGGGTTAGATGTATACGGATATTGATTGTGCATGTGTACCTTTGTTGCATATCTCATTACCTATTAGGTATGGACTTGGTATTAATGAGACACAACACCATTATTGACGGTTCATGTTTTACGAGCACTAATTGTATGCTACGCACACACCATCGATAATTGCCATGACACGCACAACTTATATACATACGAGATGGAGTTGACACCTATACATACGTGATACTGTATGGTTAGGAACATTGAGACATTGATTCATATTTCATTTTGCATATGACATATAGCATACCTGTATACCTACATGCTTACACATATGCCTTGACATGCTTACATGCTAGTTTCCTATATACCTATATGGTATTTTACCATTAGTGATAGGTATATACACACATGAGACATAACTACATGTACCTCTTGCATACATACTTATGCATATACCTGGAGGGTATTACATCATTACTGATAGGTAGATACATATACCTTGCTATAGCTACATGTTTACATATATATCTGGCTATAGCTGCATGTTCACATTTATTTAATATTATATGGACTTGGAGAACTTAGGAACCACATGATATATATATTAACTTGTGCAGTTAAATAGTGGTTTTCCTTTATATGCTCATATTACTATTACATGTTGCATATATTACATTCATGGATTTCATATGATGTTCTCTGATATTTTTTACTCCTAAGTATATATAACAGTGGAATGGGACGCTGTTATATATGCATATATATATATAAATATATATTAGTGGAGTGGGATGCTAATATATATGTATTGATTCATGCAGTTATACTTATTCATTACATGATATTTTCTGGATTTGTGGACCGTGGTTGTTTCATGAAATTATGCATTATTTGAAAAAACCAGGTTTCTCTTGATATGATATTTCAGCTTCCACCATGAGATTTCTCGGTTCTGAGCTTATATATTACCTCATGCGAGGAGGCGTCGAGGCCGTGTGCGGGTACATGGTGGAACCCGGTTGGTTCTCCGGGGCAAGAAAGGTATTTCGATGGGACATGCCGATGAACCTGGCTGGGGGCGTTTGCCAACCGGTGATAGTATTTGGACTCGACGTATATATGGGGGATATCGATCGTGGTTATATACGCACACGCCTTGCAAATTTCGGGAGGTGCTTACCCAGGTTCAAAGGATGTACGTACATGACACAGGAGGGCTAGTCCCAGGTGATGGCGCCTCAGATTTGACTATTTTGTGTCGATGCTAGACACTTGTTTTCATGATGTTTTTGGGTGTAGATGTAGGACACTCAGGTTTCATGAGACATACTCGATATTGAATACTGCTTATATGAGATTTACTTGATATTTGACACTCAGGATATATGATACTTACAGGATATGAGGGCCAATTTGGGGGCTGATTTATAGAAATTTGGGATTTAGGCTGTCTTGATGGACTTAGGTCCAACAACGAGATCAGGATTCCGTGAGGATGGCATGTTTTATCCTATACTCCGCATTTATTGTATATGCATTGCTTCATGTATTAGTAGTACCTGATAGAGTACCTTTCATGACTGTTGCATTTACAGACTGTTATTTTATATGCATTGTTCATTTAGTAGTAGTACCTGATAGACTAACTTACATGACTGTTGCATACATATTGCCATTCATTTTTCATGTAGTATTAGTACCTGATGGAGTACCTTACATGACTGTTGCATACATATTGCTATTTATTGCTATCAGCTTGCATACATTAGATTTGCGCTGTACGTGCATACTTGCGATTAATGCATATGTTATTTACTATTCACGAGTTGGCAACTCACCCCCCGTTGTGCCACAGGGTTTTGCAGGTTTTCCCTCAGAGTAGTCGTTGGCAGGGCTCTTCTATCTATCGTATCATCTTTTGCAGCGGGGACTGCTTCGGCAGACTGTATGCAGTTTTTCTTAGGTGGGTTTGACGGTTATCCGATGTTGCTTATTGTTTATTCATTGTATCCTGTACTATCCATCTACCACTATCATGTATGACTTAGAGACTTTATATGAACACGATATTGTTTATTATTTTGTGACTTGGAGGTATTTTATGCAGTTTTATTTATATCGTCTTTTTCATCGCTACGGCATCGTATATCTGTTGTGGTGGTTGTTTTCCGCCTTTGGGCGTGAATTTTCTCCCGTTTGGTGATGCTATTTTTATATCTTTGTTGTACCCCTTTTGGGGCTGGTTTTTACAAAGGAGGTGCCGCCGAATTTTAAAGGAACTAAAGTTGGACTTTAAAGAAATTGAGATTTTAAAAGTTTTAAAAATGTCATTATTACTTACTACTTTTGATGGTTTAGATTGCTGGGTTTTCGGCTTACTTAGATTGCGTTACGCCCGTGGACGTTGCATAGTTTAAGGGCCGTCATATGCCATTTTTGGGTCGTGACAGTACATGATGCTCTTGAACAACAAAACCATAATGTGAGTGCCGTGACTACGTTGAGATCTGGAAGAATACTGAACAACAACATCGGCACACGAATTGATGATGTTGACACCCCGGTCGTCTCTTCTACTCCTACTTCTTCTTCTGAGCCTATTCTCCATTCTTCAAAAAGCTCTTCTTCTTCAATCACTGCTCCGCATCTCACTCCATTCAAACTCCAGTTTTGGGATCCGTTCCAACTCCACAATCTCCTTCACAAGCATTGGACACAACAAATTTCAAAAATGTTCCATTTCTAAACCGATTGAGGTCTAATAAACAAAAACCACAAATGGAGAAGATTGCGGAGTTGTTCAAACAGATTAACATAAACATCCCTCTCTTAGATGCAATCCAGAAAGTCCCGTCTTATGAAAAATCTTGAAAGACCTGTGCACTAAGAAGAGGAAATCTCAGGTAGCAAAGAAGGTTTTCCTAGCTAATACCGTGAGTGATGCTCATACCCAAAATTTACCACAAAAACGAAAAGACCCAGGCAGTCCTACGATTTCAATAACCATTGGGGATAAGAACATCAACCGCACTTTTTTTGGATCTTGGTGCCAGTCTTAACTTACTTCCTTATTCTGTATATGAGCAACTAGGTGTAGGAGAACTGAAACCTACACATTGTACTCTTCAAATAGCCGGCCGATCTATCACCCATCCTAGGGGTGAGCTAGAGGATGTGTTAATAAAGGTTGGGGACTTCATATTCCCCGTTGACTTCATTGTTTTACATACACAACCTGTAACTAACCTCCGGAATCAAATTCCGGTGATACTCGGTCGTCCATTCTTTGCAACCTCAAATGCTGTATCAATTGTCGAAATGGTTCGATGAACCTATCTTTTGGCAACATGACAATTGAACTCAACATTTTTAGGTTAGGAAATCATCCATCCGAACCAAGTTCTCATATACTAGATGATTGTTCCATTCAGAAGATCACCCCCGAGGACTGTGAATTTGAGGAATTCTTGTTTGATCATAGTAATCTTGACGCCACTAGTGCGTTCCTCTTTGAACCTGCTGTTGCTTCCGCTTCCAACAACTATTACGAGTGCTTCACGTTTTCAAACGATCTTGGCTTGTCACCACCCGAGTTTGAATCTATTGAATTTTTGGATGCATTAGTTGAACCATCCGACTCGGTCGCATACACTCACTTTGAGCCCTATTGGAATCTTTTGAGTTCGAGACATTTTCTCCAATCTTGCCTTCAATCATTCCACCTCCTACGCTCGAACTCAATCCTCTGCCATCTCACCTCAAGTATGCATACTTAGGTGAAAACGAGACCTTCCCAGTCATCATCTCGGTTTCTCTAGTTCTAGAGCAAGAGAAATCCCTTCTTACGGTCTTGCAATCCAATTGGCAAGCATTCGGCTGGACAATGGCGGACATCTAGGGGTTTAGTCTCCTAATCGTTGAACATCATATTCACCTGATGGATAATGCCAAACAAGCTAGGGATCCACAGAGCCGATTAAATCCAGTCATGAAGGAGGATGTGAAAAAGGAAATCGTCAAATGTTTGGATAGTGGTATCATTTACACTATTTCAGACAGCCAATAGGTCAGTCCTATACACGTTGTCCCTAAGAAGTCGGGCATTACGGTCATCACAAATGAGGCGAATGAGTTGATCCCTACTCGCACCTAGACCGGGTGGCGAGTATGCATTGATTATCGAAAACTCAATGCTGCAACGTGGAGGGATCACTTTCCGCTGCCATTAATTGACCAAATGCTTGAATGATTAGCTGGACATGAGTATTACTATTTTCTGGATGGTTACTCAGGCTACAACCAGACCATCACCGAGAAAGAACAGGACAAAACCACTTTCACTTGTCCTTTTGGAACATTCGCATATCGCCGCATGCCCTTTGGGTTATGCAATTCAACCGCTACCTTCAAACGGTGCATGATAGGATTTTTCTCTGACATGGTTGAGGAATTTTTAGAGATATTCATGGATGATTTCTCTATCTTTGGCGATTGATTGATACGAATTCTTGTTGTGTATGTTTAGAAAATATGTTTAGAAGTCACAACCAAAAATTATTTGTCTGCAATCAGTAACAGTGTCGATTGTAACGCGTTAGTAAGTGCGGATCGTCCACAGGGAAAGTGTAGTCGTTCGTATTTCGAATTAGATGAGTCGAAAATTTAAAGAAAAGAAAAGAAAGAACAATTCATGATTTGTAAAATGAAGTTCAAGAATTAGAAAAATCTAGTCTAAATCAAGAAACATTAAAATCAAGAATTGAGATGTGATGATTTCCAAATCAAATATCAAGAATCGAAGTGAGGCTGTAGGAATCGATCGGATCTATAGATGTGATGAAATCTAGCGAATACATATTCTTATCTATCGATGAATTGATACTAGATCGATGATGATCAAAGAGAATTAGGGATTTCTTGTGAAACTAGGGTTTCATCATTTATCCCTTGTTCCTTTGTCGATATCATTCACATTCAAGCCTCTAGTAAATTCAAGAATCGATCGTGGATCCCTAATTTCGAGCGATCACAATCAAGAAAGTATCGCAACAAAACTAGGTCGTCGAATCTTGAATTTGCTAGGGTTTACAAACTCGTAGGACTTAAGAATTGTATAAGAATCTAAATCATCATCATTCTACTGATCGTCTCGACTTCTTTACGAGCGGAGTTTTACTTAAACATAACAACAAGAACCACAATCACAAATTGAGATCGAATCATGATGCAAGAATTTAAAGAAAGCAAGATTAAAGAATTTCACCTTTTATTTATCAACAATTCACTCAAGAACTACAAGAGGAATGAACTCGATCGTCGATTTGGCTTCGCTCGTCTCCTTGAGTCGCGGATCGGCTTGGATCACTTGCTCGATTGAAGATCGGCTCCGCTCCTAAAAGGTTGAAGGCTTCTTGCTTGATTTGGTACACGGGATCTTGAATTTGGCTTTGGAATTTGGATTAGGGTTTGAGGCACAAGTTGTGTCACTCAACTTGTGGGTGGAAGAGATGATAAGAATCAACAATCTTTTCAAGTGAAGCCTACGGTCCCTTTTATAGCCTTAAGAATGGTTAGCTTCCTTTGTAAGCTTGGATTAGGTTAGCTTCCCTTGTAAGCTTGGATTAGGTTAGCTTCTCTCATAAGCTTGGATTGGGGAGAAGCTTCTAGGCTTTAAGGTAGTTAAGGGGGAAGCTTGCTTTGGAAGCTTGCTTTGGAAGCTTGGAGTGTTTAGCTTTGATCAAGGAGCCTTGCTGTACTAAGAAGCTTCTGGAGTTCTGTAGAAATTTCATTGGCTTGTTGAGGTGTAGGAACTGAGAGGAGAATACTGCAGAAGAGGTTTGATGATGTCATGGTCAGATGACCGTGGATCCGCGGCACATGCCCTACTCCGGCCGTGGATCCACGGCCGTTCTGGTGCCTTGGTGCATCAAATTTCTACTGTGGATCTATGCTGACTTCATAGTAGTTTGCTGATATATTTATTCTCAAAATTCCTTTTATATTACTGCCAGATCTCAAGCCTTTGAGTTGGCGTATTTTATCAGCATTATTTTCACAAATTTGGCTCGGTTCCTGAAATTTCCTGCACAGACTTCGAAACAAGTGTTGCGCTACACAAGAATGATGCGATGCCATGATAAACACACAATTTCCCTTAAAATGCCGGTTTTTAGTATGCAACAGAGTTAATCTGGTATTTAACGACTGTTTTGCTAATATGTGCAATATGCAAACCGAACACTTCTACATGAGTGCAAATGATAGGGAAATTGACGTGTTAAAAATACAATATTTTCGACTGATCAAATTCCCCCAAAATTATTTTCGGTCGTCTCGAGTGAATTGTTTTATTAAAAAGAGAAGTTGAAAATAAAGAAAGAGAAAAACTAACTAGCACACTTTCGTGGGCAACACGATTGCACTGAGCACGTGCAACAAGCCTTTAAACCTTTAGGTGTCCCTAGTAGGAGGAGTGTTGTCTCCTGAGGGTTTTCAGCGGATGGCACCAACAAAATCCAATAATAAAAGGAAGACCGTGAATATTACATTTAAAGACAAGAATTGTAAAAGAAAGACTTTGAAAATTAGGGTTTCCAACTAAGCTAGCTTTTCGGTTGTCATGAGCCATATCTTAATAGTCATGAAAAGATGTTAGAAATCACATCATCCCTCAATAAAAAATCGTCTTTATTCTTCATTCCTATCTTTCTTCCAAACATCGATCATATAACCCTACGTGTGTGTAAAGAACATCCCTACACCCGGAGAATTCAATTCAAGCTATCATACTCTTGTCCATCTGCCTCAGTACTTTTTAATTAATGAATATTTAGATGAATTTACTCACACACTTTCATGCGACCCTTAATACTTCTTGAGATACTAACCAACCGATTACTCATGTGCTTGCTTATATGGTGTTTTTGCTCGTCTTGCACCATCTAAGGCTTAGCAGTGACTCTCAGACCAGTTGGCCTTAGGGCACTAGGTGAAGAGGCACCCTCGCTATATTTTTTTATTGCTGCCTTGGCGATAACAAAACCAGTGTCCATTTTTCTCACCATTTTATGTTTTCTTCAATTTTTTTATTTCCTTCATACTTTGGCTTTTAGACAAGAGCATTTCAAGGTATCCTCTACTATCCCGACCTTCAAGACGTGTGTAAGTGCAAATAGTAGGGTATCAACGTTCAAAATATTTGGCTTACAGAATAGAAACTATTTTTCACACTTATTTTTATCCTTAGATTAGTGACTTCCTTCATCTTACTAACCCTTGGGACAACGGCTCATAACTACTTATTACTAGTTCTTATAAGAAAACTTATAATTTTCTTGGTTTTCTTAAATTTTTCAATCTTTTGGATGTAATTTTTCACTATCTAATCTTTTATTATCTTATTTATGTACAAAAAATTTTACATTATTTTTGAATTTTTTTAAATTTTTATAGGTTTTCAAAATGTTTTGTGCTTATGCGAAGTATGATGCAAATGATGCGAAAATAAGCACAAACCTCCCCCAAACTTATTTTCAACAGTGTCCTCACTGTTGCTATCTGCTAAATCTCAAAAGTCTATAAGCTTGGGAGGAAATTTATTAATGGGGGCAAAATATTTAAGTGAAAATCCTCCCACAAACTTATTTTTGGCTCATAATTTTGAGTAAAAATTTTCTTTTCAAGAGCCAGATTACACCCCCCCAAACTTGAGTTAACCAATGTTACTCTTTGAAAATCACAAGAGGGGGTCAAGATGATTGGTCGATGCAAAGCTTTGCAAAGACTGAAGGTTAACCAACCATTCGAAGATTTTATCAATGTAGTGCTCAGGTTGGTGGAAAGGTAGAAAAACATGGGGAAAAGGTAAGCGGTGGAATAGAATGTGTGTGCATCTCATTTTGGAGAGACGATGCAGTGAATGTGATGGATTACTCGCATTCTTTTTACAGTCCATATGAAGGGGTGGAGGGTCAATTTCATTGTTTGGGAGATGATTCATCACAACACCCGTGCTTTTCAAAAATGCGAGTTTATCAGCGAAAATTTCCTCAAAAGTTCCATCAATACCCCGGAGAATAATGTCATCACAAAGCGCGGGGTGATCTTCAGACTCTAAAAGCAGTTCATAATCAGTGTTAGTTGTTGACCCGAACAACTCGGTGGAAGAGTCCGTATGTGTATGATACATAGTTGGGTCAAACAACATATGAAAAGAGTCTAGATCAGTATCATGAGGATTATCAAATTCGCTGCTGTCGACATCCATTAAGTCAACAGAACAGACCTAAGCAGTAGGTTCGGAGGGTATGCTTCCCAACTTGTAAATGTTCAGCTCAATTGACCTATTCCCGAAGGCTAGGGTCATAGAACCGTTACGACAGTTGATGATAGCGTTGGAAGTGGCCAAAAAGGGGCGACCTAAAATCACCGGAATTTGATTCCGTGGGTTCGCTACAGGCTGTGTATCAAGTACAATAAAGTCCACAGGGAATACAAATTCCCCGATTTTTATTAACACATCCTCCAGTTCACCTCTAGGTTTGGTGATTGATCGGTCAGCCATCTGGAGAGTTAAGCTAGAGGGCTTTAACACTCCGATACCTAACTGCTCGTAGACCGAGTATGGAAGCAACTTAACATTAGCGCCAAGGTCAAGTAGAGCACGGTTGATGTGTTTTTCCCCGATAGAAATGGAAATAGTAGGACAGCCAGGGTCCTTACGTTTCCGTGGTAATTGTTGGGGGAAAGCCGTGTCTACTGTCTTTGCCATGAATATCTTCTTGGGCACTTGAGTCTTGCTCTTCCTAGTGCACAAGTTCTTAAGAGTTTTCGCATAAGACGGAACTTGTTTTATAGCATCTAGGAGAGGGATGTTGATGTTAACTTGCTTAAACATGTCCATAATCTTCTCCATATGTGGATTCAATTTGTTAGCCCTTAACCGATTAGGATAAGGTGCTTTAGCAATAAGTGCAGGGTCTATCATAGGAGAAGGTGGTGTGTGTGGAACCGATCCCAGAATAGAAGTGGGGATCGTCTGTGGAGTAGTAGAAGAGGTGGGCTGAGATGGCGAGCCTTTGGGAAAATGAAGAATAGGCTCGCAAGAAGGTGGAGGGGTAGAAGAACTGGGGTCAGAATTAGAAGTAGAAGTGGACGGAAAGGTCTCAGCCGGGGTATCATCGATAGATTTTTCAGTGTCATCAATCTCTTCCCCAACGTGATTGTCAAGCACTCTTCCAGATCTCAACGTGATTGCATTCACATGATGTGAATAACCAGGATTGGGTAAAGGTTGAGCTGGAAGTTTCCCTTTCTCTCTTGCACTCATTTCAGCTTTTAATCGTGCAATTTCTTCGTCCATCGATTTATTTGTCTCTCTTTGCGACGCAGAGTTTTTCTCGATTTTATCGACGGAAGTTTTTATTGTCAAAAGCAAGTTCATGAATGAAGAGAATTCATCAGTACTGGTCAACTGCAAAGGATTAAACGGTACATGTGTGTTGACCGGATTTTGGAAGTTTTGTGATTGGAAGGGATGCTGACTCAATTGTGGTGGTTGCTGTTGTGGTGGAGGGACCCTTTGGAAATTGTTTTGGGTTGGAACCGTGTTTTGAGATTGTGATTGGTTCCAAGCAAAGTTAGGGTGATTCCTCCAACCCTGATTATATGTGGAAGAAAATAGATCGTTTCTAGGTCTTTGTTGGAAAGCAGCATTGGTATGCTCGTGACCTTGAAACGGAGAATTTAGTGGACATTCTTCCGTCAAATGAGAAGGATCAGAACAACATCCACATACAGTCTTGGAGAGTGACATTTGATTTAGGGCGGCAACTAAAAATTTGTTTTCCATAGTGTCGAGTTTCTTATTTATAGCTGAAATTTCAGCTCTAACTCCTATAGAAACATCCGATTGGTTATTGCCAGCCCTAAACGATTGACTCGCACCCTCCCACTGTAAAGATTTTTCAGCGAAATCTTCTAGGAATTTCGAGGCTTCCCCATCATCTTTGGTCATGAAGTTGCCTTGACACATTAATTCAAGGGTCTATTTTATGTTAGGATTAATGCCCTCATATATGATTCTGCACAGTTCCCATCTAGGGATTCCATGATGTGGACATTGGACTAACAGATCCTTGAAGCGTTCAAGACATTTTGAAAATGGTTCATTTGGAAGCTGGGTGAATTGATTTATTTCGCTACGGACTCGAGCTGTCTTATGATGTGGGTAGAATTTCGTAAGGAATGCTTTGACGAATTCTTCCCAATTTGAAATGGAATGTGCGGTTGTGTTATACAGGCACTTCTCGGCTATATCGTACAAGGTAAATGGGAGAAGACGAAGACGCATAGCATCCATAGAAAGCTGTGAGGTACCCATCATTGCGCATACATTTTCAAACTTGGTGATAAAGGCATATGCGTCTTCAGACTCAAGACCGTGATATTTGGGTAGAAGGTTGATGTATTGGGGTTTTATTTCAAAATTGTCCCCGTTGGCTGGTGGAATGGAGAGACAGGTCGAAAGAGGACCTCGTGTGGGATAGCACCTCTCTTGGAGAGAGATGCGGGGTAGATTCTGCGGACCAACAGACGGCGGCAGAGTAGTGGTAAAGAAGTTCGATGGAGACAGATCCATCGATGTGGGTGTGGTGGTGGGTAAAGAAGAGGTAAATGTAGAAATACCGAATTTTGGGTCGATATAAGGAACGCGGACTAAACGGGCACTAGAATCCCGTGTCCAGCCTATCCTGCACTAAAAGGGTTTAGTGCAAGTAGCAGTGTGAATATAATTAGGGGAAATGAATGAAGTGTTAGTATTTGTTTTGAAAAATATACGGATTTTTTTTGAAAAAATGATGCAAATCACAACAAATGCAACAAGCAACCCTAAGTCTAGTGGTCACCTAGGTCAAGGCTCTAGACCGCTCCTAACTGCCAAAAAACAAGTCGCAGGATCAATCCTCCACTGCCTCTTTGTCTTCCCAGTGGCCAGGTAAGTGCCAGGTAAGTGGGAAGGTACTCCACTACGTAAGTAGTGGGCCTAATTAATAACCACTAGCCTTAGACACAATTGCCTTAGACACCACAAAAGAAACGCGGATTAGCAATGAATTACCCACGGCCTTCTCTTGTCCCAAGTGAGCGCGACGATCCTCAGAGTCATCTCTAGATATTTTTTAGTTAATGAGGGTAATGCGGATGCAAGTTTGTTATTTTTGGGGCTTAGGAAGGGTAATGAACTCCCCACCTAATCTGGATTTGGCTTTGCCCCTTAATTTCCGTATTAATATGCAAACAACCAAGAAATCAAAAACACGCACAATTTTTATTGCTTTTTACGGCGCTGCGAATTTTGCAAAGAAACCTGCAGCAAATTTGTTATTGGAGCAGACAGAGAAGGAGATAAGAAAGCTATAATTATACCTGCAAAATTTTGTACAGAGAGGAAGCAAACTAGCCGCGGATCCGCCGCAGGAGTCGCCTTATGCCGCGGAATCGCGGTCGGTCTAGATGATCACTGCACAAATTTTTCTACAGCTCCTGTTCGCCTCAAGAGCTCTCTGGAATGCTCTGAAAAAAATTTCTCAACCTCCACAGATTTCAGATTTCCTCGCAACAAATCACAACGAATCGTTTAGTGTTTTGCGCGAATTTTGATCTAAATGATGGAATAAACTTTTCAACTCAAATTTAAAAAACGAACAAATTAGCGCACTATCCCCGGCAACGGCGCCATTTGATTGATATGAAATCTCGATGTGAGTGTTTAGAAAATATGTTTAGAAATCACAACCAAAAATTATTTGACCGCAATCAATAACGGTGTCGATTGTAGCGTGTTAGTTAGTGCGGATCGTCCACAGGGAAAGAGTAATCGTTCGTTTTTCGAATTAGATGAGTCAAAAATTTAAAGAAAAGAAAAGAAAGAACAATTCATGATTTGTAAAATGAAGTTCAAGAATTAGAAAAATCTAGTCTAAATCAAGAAACATTAAAATCAAGAATTGAGATGTGATGATTTCCAAATCAAATATCAAGAATCGAAGTGAGGCTCGTAGGAATCGATCGGATCTATAGATGTGATGAAATCTAGCGATTACATATTCTTATCTATCGATGAATTGACACTAGATCGATGATGATCAACGAGAATTAGGGATTTCTTATGAAACCAGGGTTTCATCATTTATCCCTTGTTCCTTCGTCGATATCATTCACATTCTAGCCTCTAGTAAATTCTAGAATCGATCGTGGATCCCTAATTTCGAGCGATCACAATCAAGAAAGCATCGCAACGAAACTAGGTCGTTGAATCTTGAATTTGCTAGGGTTTACAAACTCGTAGGACTTAAGAATTGTATAAGAATCTAAATCATCATCATTCTATTGATCGTCTCGACTCCTTTACGAGCGGAGTTTTACTCAAACATCACAACAAGAACCACAATCACAAATTGAGATCGAATCATGATGCAAGAATTTAAAGAAAGCAAGATTAAAGAATTTCACCTTTTATTTATCAACAATTCACTCAAGAACTACAAGAGGAATGAACTCGATCGTCGATTTGGCTTCGCTCGTCTCCTTGAGTCGCGGATCGGCTTGGATCACTTGCTCGATTGAAGATCGGCTCCGCTCCTAAAAGGTTGAAGGCTTCTTGCTTGATTTGGTACTCGGGATCTTGAATTTGGCTTAGGAATTTGGATTAGGGTTTGAGGCACAAGTTGTGTCACTCAACTTGTAGGTGGAAGAGATGATAAGAATCAACAACCTTTTCAAGTGAAGCTTAGGGTCCCTTTTATAGCCTTAAGAATGGTTAGCTTCCTTTGTAAGCTTGGATTAGGTTAGCTTCCCTTGTAAGCTTAGTTTAGGTTAGCTTCTCTCATAAGCTTGGATTAGGGAGATGCTTCTAGGCTTTAAGGTAGTTAAGGGGGAAGCTTGCTTTGGAAGCTTGGAGTGTTTAGCTTTGATCAAGGAGCCTTGCTGTACTGAAGAAGCTTCTGGAGTTCTGTAGAAATTTCAATGGCTTGCTGAGGTATAGGAACTGAGAGGAGAATACTGCAGCAGAGGTTTGATGATGTCATGGTCACGTGACCGCGGATCCACGGCACATGCCCTACACCGGCCGCGGATCCGCGGCCGTTCTGGTGCCTTGGTGCATCAAATTTCTACTGTAGATCTATGCTGACTTCATGGTAGTTTGCTGATATATTTATTCTCAAAATTCCTTCTATATTACTGCCAGATCTCAAGCCTTTGAGTTAGCGTATTTTATCAGCATTATTTTCACAAATTTGGCTCGGTTCCTGAAATTTCCTGCACAGACTTCGAAACAAGTGTTGCACTACACAAGAATGTTGCGATGCCATGATAAACACACAATTTTCCTTAAAATGCCGGTTTTTAGTATGCAACACAGGTAATCTTGTATTTAACGACTATTTTGCTAATATGTGCAATATGCAAACCGAACACTTCTACATGAGTGCAAATGATAGGGAAATTGACGTGTTAAAAATACAATATTTTCGACTGATCAGCGATTCTTTCGACGAGAGTCCGCAACATTTTGACGCTGTACTTACTCGATTTAAGGATAAAAATCTCACTTTAAACTTGGAAAAATGCCATTTCATGGTATGTGAAGGTATTGTCTTATGACATATCATTTCGCAAAATGGCATTGAGGTTGACAAAGCAAAGATTGATGTCATTTCCAACCTCCCTCCCCCCAAATGCGTCAGAGATATCCGATCCTTCCTTGGCCATGCCAGTTTTTACAGACGGTTTATCAAGGACTTTAGCAAGATTTCCAGACCCTTGACTCTTCTTCTGGCCAAGGATACCACGTTCAACTTTGACTCAGGCTGTTTGACTACTTTCGAATCCTTAAGAAGCTCTATAACCACTGCTCCCGTTCTTTCTTCACCCGACTGGACGCAACCTTTCGAGATTATGTGTGATGCATTCGACTTTGCTATCGGTGCGGTCTTAGGACAACACATCGATAAGATGCCACACGTAATCCATTACGTGAGTCGGACGCTGAATGACGCTCAAATGAATTACACAACAACCGAGAAAGAGTTTTTGGCTGTTGTGTTTGCTTTAGAAAAATTCAAGCCTTATCTGATCGGCTCCCCAGTCATTGTCTACACAGATCATTCCGCTCTAAGACATCTTTTGCGAAAAAGGATGCAAAATCTTGGCTAATACGTTGGATCCTCTTACTTCAAGAATTTGACCTTATCATTAAGGATAAAAGAGGATGTGAAAACGTAGTAGCCGATCATCTTTCACGACTTCCTTCTTCGCCGACGCTCCCTCTCCCAATCAACGATACTTTCCCTGATGAACAACTCTTGACGGTATCCTGTGAACCCTGGTTCACAAATATTTTGAACTACCTAGCGACTGGACTCATACCTAACGATTGGTCGAGTCAGGACAGACTTATATTTTTATCCCAAGTAAAACACTTTTACTGGGACGAACTCTACCTGTTCAAGTATTGTCCATACCAAATCATCTGACGGTGTATGCCGGAGAACGAATTCAAGAGTGTGTTGTTATCACGACCCAAAAGAGCACGTGACTGGCCCTTGAACCATATGGAGTCTATAGGACTCCATCTGATCCAAGTAAGCCAAAAGCCCAGAAATCTAAAACCATTTAGAGTAAAGAAACATATTTTGTAAATTATTTTCCAATGTGGCATTTTATCAAACACTTACTACGCCTAAGCAAAGAGCACAACCCACACAAGCAATACAATATACAACGCCGAAGGGCGAGGATCAAACCCAAGAGAATCTCCAATAAGCAAGAAAATCGTAATACTACTGAGTGCGACTCTAAGGTCGAAATAATACATCACTTGCGTCTAAGTCTGAAACAATATACAAGTTTTGGCTGATGGAATTTCTAGATACAAAGAATAATAAATATACAAGGGTGGTTCTGATGCAAAGAACCCACCTACCAAGCAAATCACCCGCAAAGGAAGCAATGTGCCGGAAATGCCGCTATGGAACCTGTACGGCAAAACCTGCAAGAACTGTGGCACAACGGGGGTGAGTTGCCAACTCGTGAATAGAAAATATCTACAAGCAGAAATTGGAAGCATGACATAAACCTAAGTCATAACGATCAGAAATAATATAAACCTCAATTGAATAAGTTTAAAGCATAGTAAAGTGGCAATGTAACATCTGAACATAAGTGTAGTACCAAGTACTCGTGCCAGTGCCTCACGTAACAAAATATCACAAATATGATGTATGTATGCGGTAAAATAAAAACAGGAGATATCGTGAATGAAATCATCAGAAAATCAACGTCGAGCATTGACACAACTATATGTCTCAATATCAAATGAAACCCATATATCATGTATCCGACATGTATGCAGCATTCATGAAGGTACTCTATCAGGTACTACTAATATGTGATGCAATGCATATACAATAAATGTGGGGTAGGGGAGATATAATATACCATCGACCATAAAGGCCCCGAGAACATAAGCTCCTCTCCAATCGAGCTCATAGGCTCCGAGCACATAGGCTCCTCTCACATCGAGCTCATAGGCTCCGAGCACATAGGCTCCTCTCACATCGAGCTCATAGGCTCCGAGCACATAGTCTCCTCTCACAATGCATATGTAAATTTGCATAGATCATCATAATGATATATTAAGTATGCGTATATATATATTAGCGTCCCATACCACTAATATATATATACTCTATTGGTATACATATATATTTCAGCGTCCCATACCACTGATATATATACGCAGGAGTAAAACAATCCAGAATCATCATATGCAACCATATCACAGTGCGAAATCCATGAATTATAATACAGGCTACAAGAACACTAATATATGCATGCAACTAAGTAAAGGCATGTGCATAAGGAATATGAATCATTAACATATGAGCATGCAATGCAATGCGAGCCGTAGAATAAATGGTAAATGCATAATAATGCAGCTTGCCATTTGAAATAAGACAAATCGGGGTTTTTGTAATAGGTATGACTTGGGTCTAGTCTAACATCTATTATGCAAACCACAGATCTAAGTATCAAGTCAACCGGGAGGGGTATGGAATCCACCTAAATCTAAGTCGATATAAATATATATATACATATAATAGTCAGTGATCCCGCCTCAATAGTATCGCGTACAATACAGTATATCATATGACAATCCTCAAGTCATGAGTGCGGATCTATCATCACTATAAAGCTCGTACGGTAAATCGTCGTACGGCATCCCAATAGCTGGGTACGGGTCAATATCACATTATCTCATCAAGTACCTGGTATTCTTATCATCATAACACATAATATGGGATACTGAATCTAAGTCTAGTACAAATCGATACCATCTATATAATTATGAATGCGGGGGTAAAACACAAGCCCAAAGGCCCGCTAAGAATCACATATCGTATCCCAAATATGAATCATATCAAATCACCGATCTCACGGCACCAAGCCCAATATCATCGACTCATCTCCAAAGTCATCCAATATCATCATCAACGCAGTGTAAGTATAGTGAATATGCAAGGGTGTGCGTGTGGGTGTAAACCTATTCTAGGGTTCGTGGCTATGAACTACACTAGTTTACTTCTAAGCCTAAACTATCCATAAAACACCTAACACAATATCCATGACACACTATAACTATCATATATAGTATATCAACTACGGACTGCGGGGGGTGCTATTCATCATCCCCCGACTTCCCCTGTAGATATAATCTACTCACCTTACGTCTTCATTTGTCGACATGGCCACGCGCTCGCTCGTCATCCTGAAGTCTTCATAGGTACCTACACGTCAAAGTATCGTAATGCATATTAAAACCAAATCAAGGCTAAAACGGCACACCAAACCTAAAACGATACGATAAGGGGCCTATTGGTTAGAACCTATGGGCACGCCTTCAAGACCACCAATAAACCCTTGATATCGTCGTATAAACGCCAAATGGTCGAGGTAAAACACAATACATAATTTAAGAACTATAAATACGGAATACGGAAACATGAATCCAAAACAACAACTTAGGAAAAAGGCTCCAGATTTCACCATAGGTCAAATTAGACAAATTTATACGTGCCAGGGGCCTAATCTACACATGTAGGAGCTACAGAACCAGAACGAGGCAAAATGGTGGGGTCCAGGCCGCAATTTGCGGCCAAACAAGATAAATCTGCGGCCGGGTCTAGGAGTTAGGGGCTAGGGTCTTGGGGTTAGCTTCCAGGGTGCCTGCACATGTCACTGTCCATTCAATCTAATTTTCAGAGACTCGGGTTGATAGCAGATCTCAAATAACCTTCGCAGATTCCATAAACTTTCCGATATCGGTTTCTAAATCCGTATTTCGGGCCTTAAGTCTCAGGTTAGGGTCTCAATTCATGCACTAGGGTGTTGGTGTAGCCTCTACTGAACTAAATTTCATATTACAACTCATAATTTCCTCAAACCCTAACTAGGTTTTCCTTAACTCCACAATATCACACAATATCGGTTCAATCTTAACATGGGGGTAAAGGAAATGCTAAACTAAGTTAATGATCCAGAAAAATACCTCATTTGGCAACTCAAGAATTTTCTTGAGTTGCCCCTAGTGTCTAAAATCCTTGCTTCCTTGGTCCAATGTGTAGATCTTGAGCTTGTGCACACTTTTAATGAAATGAATATGGGGTTTTGGTGATGCTTTTGAGATGTTTTGAGGAGGTGAAGTGGGGAGGGAGGTGAGGTGCAGCAGCAACTGCAGGGAGTTGAGGGAGAGGGGAAGAAAATGAGTGTTGGGATCAAAGGAAATGGTTGAGTCCTTGGTCAAAGAAGCCCATACCTCTCTCTCTCACACCATACCTCATATAATATTCCCCTTTCTCTTTTCTTTTCTTTTTCTTTTCTATAAATTCCTTCTCACTCAAATAGTAAACCCAAATGAGAAACCATGGTGGAAAAATGCACAAGTGTAAGAAAAGATGATATGTGCATGTTTTGCATAAAAAGCTAGAAAAACCGATTAGCGATTTTTAATCGCGATTAACACTAAATAAGCATATAACTAATCAATTAAACTTAGAAATGGCATAATTCTCTAAATTACCCTATTTTAGAATTTTCCATAACTTTTCCAAAATTTTCCCCTATTTATTTGGATTTAAATATACTGAATTATTAAAATATTCAATAAAAGAATATTAAATTATAAATATTCCCTAAAAATAATATTTTTATTATTTTGAAATGTTACAATCTACCCCCTTTAAATAAATTCGGTCCCTGAATTTAAATTTAAACCCCCAATACTAAAACATTTCAGCAAAATCCAATTTGTCAGGGCTCCGAAAACATCAATACATAGCGAATATCATCAAAGTGTACCGCTCTCTAAGAAATCAATCCCCAAAAATGTATATAAGAATATCCGGTGCGTCTGGTGTGCACGGAATCAAAATCCATGTATGTGTCATACAGGTGAACAAAACAACATCTAGGTGCAACTGGTGTGCACGAAATATCTGTCATAGGCAACGTGTGTGCCTGGCAGCAAAATCAGGCGCATTTGACATGCACGAAGAATTTCGATTTAGTGCATCTGGCGTGCACCAAGATCGTATATCAAAACCAAATCATAAGTACCGTCGTCGGTAATTCTTCCTTCAAGGTCGAGAAGGAGTCGGTGCATCCAATGCTAGCAGCGCAAGATATCTACTTGCCTCTTGCTCACGGTCTGGCGTCCTCTGACTCTGGGCCCTTATCATCTATGCGGATTACCTACCTCACAGTCAATCGGCTCATCGGCCCTGTCAGTGTGCTAACGGGGACGATTCCGTTCTGGCACTTCACTGGTCATCTCTCGGTAAATCCTCACGACCACTCGTAAAGCAGTATGTCACTGGCTTCGGCCTCTGGCTCTCTGAATACACATCACACATCTGATCCTGGGTGAAAACAACATTGCAGCAATGTCCTGGAAGGAATCCTGCTCAAGGTCTCTTCCGATCTTGCCTATGCCGAACTGTACGGAGGTTGGCTCTCTTGCATAATCTCTTCTCACTCGATGGACATCTGTGTCCTCTGCACAACATTTTCTCGGAAATTGGTCGCATCCTAACGCCTTTGTAAGCATATCAGGTCTCTAGCCTTGACGGGAAGTAATGACAGCTCGTCAGCGTCTCGCACGAACCTCTGGTTCCACTTGTCTCTATTGTCGTCCACTATGGCGTCACGCCATGCTATCTACGCACTGCACTGTTCTCGGCCACGGTCAATCCGAAGTCTCTCGCACGGACTCGAAATCGCGTACTCTGTAGCTTTACCATTCTATAGATGATGTCTGGACGAACAGGTCCCCGGGAACGCGTCCCAACCATCGGAGGAATACTCAATACTCTTTCGTCCTCGATCAATTACAACGCATCTGGGTGAGGTCCTTTATCCGAACCTGGTCAACTACCTCGTCGACGATGCCGAACTCTGGCCTGCTGGGTCTGCGCAATATGACCACTCCTGGGTCTAGGTCTTCTCGTATCGTATTCCAGAAAGGTCCTGTCGAGGTCTCACTCTCAAATCTCATTCCTGCCGGATTGCTCGGAAGTCATCATCCATTGCTAAAACTAATTCTTGTTCCGGAACGGCTGCATACTTATCGCGCCTCTTTCTGGAAGATGTATCCATATACAACGCCCCTGCGTGCATATTGCATCTCTGATGTCAGCGGAGTGGGACGTCATCTCGTCGAAATCTCTTGCGAACTCTTTACTTCACTCTGCCTCAATGTCGACTGCTTCGGACTCGTCTCATCGTGGCTGCATGGACGGCGCTCCAACGGCTATCCTCGTATCTGGAGTCTCCCAAGAAATGCATCTCACCACCTAGCATCCGAAGGAAGTCGAACCATTCGATCGATTCGTCAAAACCTCTTAATCCCCCAAGAGCTCAACATCTTGGGTACAGTTTAACAGCATCGAGTACATATCACAGCATCAATGATCCAGCCGTAGAAGGGCAAACTCAAGCCTCACTAATGGCGCCGCAGAACTGCTGCAACCCTAAGGTTCAAAGGCTTTCACATGGTCATTATGTTGAGTTAGGGTTTCATTCTTCTAGAGGATCCATAGAATTTCCTGCATGTCCTTCCTAATGCTTTAAACTTGGAAAATAGGCTCCTGACATTCGATCGTCTCTATCGACTCTCAACGTCTCCGCGTCAAGTCGTCTCTAGCTGGAAGCAACCTATCTGATGACCTCGCATCGGTAAGCGAACGAACCGCACGCCCTAGTCATCCACCCTCGATGACTAGCGACCGTCCATCATATCTCTAAGTATATACTCATGCTGCAGTAGCCCCAACCATCTGGGCGATATCTCGTCATTTGCAGCAACAACTGGTTTATTCGTCTGTACGCTGAACAGCGCCTCAATCCTTCAGGAAAGGCAATACATTGGCGGACATCTCTAAATCGGTCTACTCTAGATCTGAGTAAGACTCTCCGCACTGAAAATCTTTAACTCAACTGGGCCTGCTCCGGCGCATAAATCGGACGAATCACCTTCGTTTCTCAAACCGGGTAGACTCGCTATCGTCTGTCTCATATCTGCTTGGAAACTCCGGCGATCTCAGCTCGTAAGCTCCGGAAGCGACATCCTGTCAATCTCAGCAACAGCTGTTTCATCTTTCTGCACGGTAGGCGACATCATAACCTCTGAGGTATGCTGTACATCAACAGTCCTCTCTCAACTGACAGCTCTAACAATGGTCTGATCATCCGGTGCAAAACCAAGCACTCGCCTCCACTAGAGGTCACAGTCACCAATACTAACTCAAGACGCTCCCATGTCACCAGAAAACACAATGGCGGCCCTCGTACCAGACGAGCTCACACTAACCGTAACTCTAGCAGCAGCCCGAACTGCACTCAAACATGGCGACAGGAACCTCAATCGAGTATCTAAGAGAGCATATCAATGGCAAGAAGAGAACAACAGATCCAGAGTGGATACATGATCATAAGAAGGAACAGCATCAATGAAGGTATGATCATGAAAATAACAGAATCGAGGATCTCAAATGGATGTATAATCATGGATATGAAAAGAATCACTGATCTCGAAAATATGTACATCCTAAGGTTCCTTAAGCGGAGTAGCGTATCGTAAGTATGCCGCGGAACATACCCACGGTACGTCACACTTCTTTAGTCACCTATTCCATCAACCAAGGGTCATCCTACGCGACGAAAGTTCGGGTCTAATACCCCCTCGACTAAGTCTAAGTTCCGTGAGGTCAAGCCTAAGTTCCGTATTTATATAGACGCCCCAGGCTCCACATAGTCAAACTTAGACTCGAACCAAGGTTAACCTAGCGCTCTGATACCAAATTTGTCACGACCCAAAAAAGCACGTGACTGGCCCTTGAACCATATGGTGTCTATAGGACTCCATCTGATCCAAGTAAGGCAAAAGCCCAGAAATCTAAAACCATTTAGAGTAAAGAAACATATTTTGTAAATTATTTTCCAATGTGGCATTTTATCAAACACATACTACGCCTAACCAAAGAGCACAACCCACATAAGCAATACAATATACAACGCCGAAGGGCGAGGATCAAACCCAAGAGAATCTCCAATAAGCAAGAAAATCGTAATACTACTGAGCGCGACTCTAAGGTCGAAATAATACATCACTTGCGTCTAAGTCTAAAACAATATACAAGTTTTGGCTGATGGAATTTCTAGATACAAAGAATAATACATATACAAGGGTGGTTCTGATGCAAAGAACCCACCTACCAAGCAACTCACCCGCAAAGGAAGCAATGTGACGGAAATGCCGCTATGGAACCTGTACAGCAAAACCTGCAAGAACTGTGGCACAACGGGGGTGAGTTGCCAACTCGTGAATAGAAAATATCTACAAGCAGAAATTGGAAGCATGACATAAACCAAAGTCATAACGATCAGAAATAATATAAACCTCAAATGAATAAGTTTAAAGCATAGTAAAGTGGCAATGTAACATCTGAACATAAGTGTAGTGCCAAGTACTCGTGCCAGTGCCTCATGTAACAATATATCACAAACATGATGTATGTATGCGGTAAAATGAAAACAGGAGATATCGTGAATGAAATCATCAGAAAATCAACGTCGAGCATTGACACAACTATATTTCTCAATATCAAATGAAACCCATATATCATGTATCCGACATGTATGCAGCATTCATGAAGGTACTCTATCAGGTACTACTAATATGTGATGCAATGCATATACAATAAATGTGGGGTAGGGGAGAAATAATATACCATCGACCATAAAGGCCCCGAGCACATAGGCACCTCTCTAATCGAGCTCATAGGCTTCGAGCACATAGGCTCCTCTCCAATCGAGCTCATAGGCTCCGAGGACATAGGCTCCTCTCACATCGAGCTCATAGGCTCCGAGCACATAGGTTCCTCTCACATCGAGCTCATAGGCTCCAAGCACATAGGCTCCTCTCACATCGAGCTCATAGGCTCCGAGCACATAGGATCCTCTCACAATGCATATGTAAATTTGCATAGATCATCATGATGATATATTAAGTATGCGTATATATATATCAGCGTCCCATACCACTAATATATATATACTCTATGGGTATACATATATATTTCAGCGTCCCATACCACTGATATATATACGCAGGAGTAAAACAATCCAGAATCATCATATGCAACCATATCACAGTGCGAAACCCATGAATTATAATACATGCTACAAGAACACTAATATAAGCATGCAACTATGTAAAGGCATGTGCACAAGGAATATGAATCATTAACATATGAGCATGCAATGCAATGCGAGCCGTAGAATAAATGGTAAATGAATAATAATGCAGCTTACCATTTGAAATAAGACAAATCGGGGTTTTTGTAATTGGTATGACTTGGGTCTAGTCTAACATCTATTATGCAAACCACAGATCTAAGTATCAAGTCAACCGAGAGGGGTATGGAATCCACCGAAATCTAAGTCGATATAAATATATATATACATATAATAGTCAGTGATCCCGCCTCAATAGTATTGCGTACAATACAGTATATCATATGACAATCCTCAAGTAATGAGTGCGGATCTATCATCAATATAAAGCTCGTACGGTAAATCATCGTACGGCATCCCAATAGCTGGGTACGGGTCAATATCATATTATCTCATCAAGTACCTGGTATTCTTATCATCATAACACATAATCTGGGATACTGAATCTAAGTCTAGTACAAATCGATACCATCTATATAATTATGAATGCGGGGGTAAAACACATGCCCAAAGGCCCGCTAAGAATCACATATCGTATCCCAAATATGAATCATATCAAATCACCGATCTCACGGCACCAAGCCCAATATCATCGACTCATTTCCAAAGTCATCCAATATCATCATCAATGCAGTGTAAGTATAGTGAATATGCAAGGGTGTGCGTGTGGGTGTAAACCTATTCTAGGGTTCGTGGCTATGAACTACACTAGTTTACTTCTAAGCCTAAACTATCCATAAAACACCTAACACAATATCCATGACACACTATAACTATCATATATAGTATATCAACTACGGACTGCGGGGGGTGCTATACGTCATCCCTCGACTTCCCCTGTAGATATAATCTACTCACCTTGCGTCTTCATTTGTCGACATGGCCACGCGCTCGCTCGTCATCCCGAAGTCTTCATAGGTACCTACACGTCAAAGTATCGTAATGCATATTAAAACCAAATCAAGGCTAAAACGGCACACCAAACCCAAAACGATACGATAAGGGGCCTATAGGTTAGAACCTATGGGCACGCCTTCAAGACCATCAATAAACCCTTGATATCGTCGTATAAACGCCAAATGGTCGAGGTAAAACACAATACATAATTTATGAACTATAAATACGGAATACGGAAACACGAATCCAAAACAGCAACTAAGGAAAAAGGCTTCAGATTTCACCATAGGTCAAATTAGACAAATCTATACATGCCAGGGGCCTAATCTACACTTGTAGGAGCTACAGAACCAGAACGAGGCAAAATGGTGGGGTCCAGGATGCAATTTGCGGCCAAACAGGATAAATCTGCGGCCGGGTCTTGGAGTTAGGGGCTAGGGTCTTGGGGTTAGCTTCCAGGGTGCCTGCACATGTCACTGTCCATTCAATATAATTTTCAGAGACTCAGGTTGATAGCAGATCTCAAATAACCTTCACAGATTCCACAAACTTTCCGATATCGGTTTCTAAATCCGTATTCCGGGCCTTAAGTCTCAGGTTAGGGTCTCAATTCATGCACTAGGGTGTTGGTGTAGCCTCTACTGAACTAAATTTCATATTACAACTCATAATTTCCTCAAAACCTAACTAGGTTTTCCTTAACTCCACAATATCACACAATATCGGTTCAATCTAAACATGGGGGTAAAGGAAATGCTAAACTAAGTTAATGATCCAGAAAAATACCTCATTTGGCAAATCAAGAATTTTCTTGAGTTGCCCCTACTGGCCAAAATCCTTGCTTCCTTGGTCCAATATGTAGATCTTGAGCTTGTGCACACTTTTAATGAAATGAATATGGGGTTTTGGTGATGTTTTTGAGATGTTTTGAGGAAGTGAAGTGGGGAGGAAGGTGAGGAGCAGCAGCAACTGCAAGGAGTTGAGGGAGAGGGGAAGAAAATGAGTGTTGGGATCAAAGGAAATGGTATAGTCCTTGGTCAAAGAAGCCCATACCTCTCTCTCTCTCACCATACGTCATATAATATTCCCCTTTCTCTTTTCTTTTCTTTTTCTTTTGTATAAATTCCTTCTCACTCAAATAGTAAACCCAAATGAGAAACCATGGTGGAAAAATGCACAAGTGTAAGAAAAGATGATATGTGCATGTTTTGCACAAAAAGCTAGAAAAACCGATTAGCGATTTTTAATCGCGATTAACACTAAATTAGCATATAACTAATCAATTAAACTTAGAAATGGCATAATTCTCTAAATTACCCTATTTTAGAATTTTCCATAACTTTTCCAAAATTTTCCCTTATTTATTTGGATTTAAATATACCGAATTATTAAAATATTCAATAAAATAATATTAAATTATAAATATTCCCTAAAAATAATATTTTTATTATTTCGAAATGTTACAGTTGTCTTTTTGCCACGATCAAGAGTATGGCGGGCACTTTGGTCCAAGAAAGACAGCTGAGAAAGTCTTGCAATGTGGCTTTTACTGGACAAAACTTTTCAAAGATACACATGAGTACTGCAAGAGGTGCTCCCTGTCACGACCCGAAAAAGGCACGTGACTGGCACTTGCATCATGTGAAGTCTATAGGACTACACCTAATACAAGTAAACCAAAAGCCCAGAAATCTAAAACTTTTTAAGGGGAAAATAGTGGAGGTGAATTTTTGAAATAACGGTACAACGAAAACCAGTTCCTTCTACAACATAGATAATAGTATACGAATACGCAATATTTATATTTAACTTGAAAACCTTTTCGTCATTGAAAATTTGGGCAGAATCTCCTCTGTATAACTTAACCCGAAAATGGTACAAACAGTATAATATAAGGCATCCCCAAGCGGGAGCTAGCTCTTTGCCAAATGGCGGATCAACCATGCAAGATAAAATGAATATACAACGCAGAAGGGCGAGGATCAAAACTCAGAAAGAAACCAAGAAAGCTAAGCCTCAGGAAAACCAGAAAACAATAATACTACATGAGCGCGACTCTAAAGTCGAAAGAATATACAACTGGTTTTCTAAATATATCAATATACAAGTCTAGTTGATGGAGCTTACTAGATACAACTGAAATAAGTAAAATTACAACGGTGATCACGGTGAAAGTGAACCCACCCAAAAAAGCAATCACCCGGAAGGAAGTGGTGTGCCAGCAAAGCCGCCATGGAACCTGTACAGCTAAACCAACAAGAACTGTGGCACAACGGGGGTAAGTTGTCAACTCATGAGTAGAAGACATCACCGAGTAGAAACCGAATGTATAATAATGTCCTAGTTCATACCATACTGAACTCATAATATACTGAAATATCTAGTAGTGGTAAGGGTAATCATCTAAAAATTTCTGTAATACCATGTACTCGTGTCAGTGTCACTAAGGAGAAACAAGTCATATATCTGATGTATGAATGGATCATAAATGAAACACCCAACCATGAATTCTGGATATATCTGGTACAAGAAAATCTTGTATAATAAAACTGGAACATCATCAGTGAATCGACAGAAAATCCGTGTTAAGCATCGACACAATATATGTATATCTAAATATCTCAATATCTTAATATCTCGAGCTCCGTCAGTCTGGATTGGCCCATACCATTAAATTTCATAACTACGGTCGGTATCCTCCGGATATCCGCCGCTCCAACTATCACCGGTAAGTAGTCTGCCTCTGCCAGGCTCATCGTCTACAACTCGAGCTTCTTTCCCTGGGGTACCATACCGGGCCCACCATGTACCCGAGACGGTTCATCCAACTCCTCGAATCGGGTCTCGAAAACAAACAGAAATCAGGAAAACTCATGGTGGACGACACATACATCATATCACAAGAAAACCACAACATGTATTTTTAAAAGATAAGGAGTTTATAAAAGTATTGCGGTTTTCCCCCAAATCCAGAAATCTCATAGAAAATCTGAAATCCTAAAATCAAGAGTCAATAAGCAGTGAATATCGGCATACTTCACACAATAGTGCATAACAGAATGGATATATTAATGCATGGGGTATCCAAGCAAGGAATGCAATATCTAACTAGCATATAAGAGCAAGCATAATAATAATATGTTGAAACTACCAGCTAGCAGGTTATACCAATGAAGTAACGTTTTCTAAAGTGTACGTGACATGGCAATTACCGATGATGATGTGTGTGAGCCGGCAAGCAAGTGTACGTGGAGCATACGTATCATCGGTAATGGTGCTGGTGTCCTAACAGACGGAGTTCATAATAACTAAAGAAAACACAAGTATAGACATATAATGCGATGAGAACAATCATGAATATAACAGAGAATGAGTAGTAAACGCAACATTGTAGAATATACATATCTATATACGAGTCATACAGTTTTTGTGTTTGAAATAGCACGAATCATTTTTTTTAGAAAAATAGGGGGCTACGATGTTTTTAAGAAAAGATATGTCCTTTGAAAATCCGTAGCATCCCTCGGATTGTCTTTTGAAAATGCTCACGATTCATTAGTTTTTGAAAATAAGTATGACTCGAGCCTATTCTAACATCTACCTAATCAACTAAAAGACTAAACTAAGAGACTAGCCGAAAGGGTAAGAATCCCCCTAAATTCCGAGTAGATAATATACCTAGTAGTCGGCGATCTAGCCTCACAGCATCACGTACTGTGTAATACATAGTACGGCATCCTCCAGTCAAGAGTGCGGAGCATTCATCATATCTATACCTCCTATGGTAAAATCCATCGTACGACATCCCCAAAATCGAGGGTTCGGCTCAACTATCATATATACATCATCACTCATATGTTATCATCATCGAACAATATCATGATCTGGGGTACTGTTCTAAAGTTTCGTACATTCCAATATCATCAACAGATATTATCGTATGTATGAATACATATCGCCCAACAATCCACTATATGTAGGACTACGGTAGCGCCCCGGCCGTCTTTCCTCGGCTAAAATGCGGAAACGAAAAATTTTCTTAACTTTAAATCGGCACTGCCGCATCCTAAAAACCCGGATCGTAACCATTAACCCAATGCTAGCTAACTAGAGACGGGATAGAAGCTATACCGAGTGATCCGTGTCCTTCGGTCTTCTCGTCGTCATCCCGATCTCCCCGCGGAATCTCCGGTCTTCATCTCCTCGTCGAAAGGGCACCACATCGCCGGGTTCTTTTACGGGCTCCCACCTCTGGACCGAGGCAACTCGGGCAAGAAGCTAGCGAGTCGACGTGTCCAAGAATTGCTGCAGAATAGTGTAGAATGGTTTGCCTCTATGGGGTGATTGAAGTTGCCATTTTAGATAGAGGAGAGAATGAACTTTGGAGAGAGGTTGATGAATATATGTAGCAAGCAAAATGAGAACAACAAATTTCCCTCATCAAATGAATTCCCCTCCCTCTCATGAATGTGGTCGGCCCCTATAAGAAAATGAGGAGGGAAATATGCAGGGGGGAGAACAAGAGGAGTGTGGTAACCATAAGAGAAATGTGATGATAACAAGGAAATTTAGTCACACTCAAACCAAATCAACTCCAATCTCATAAATGCACACAATGATGAATAAAGAAAGGAATCAAATGATGCTAGATTTATCATAACCCCTCCAATTACAAGAAATCCCCTCCACAATTACTAATTTGCAAATATGCAAATTAGCCCCTCCCCTCACAAAAGTTCGGCCGTGAAGGAACAAAGGAAAACTGGCCGAAAAGGAATGCAAACGGGCAACTTCAAAAAATCGATCCAGTAATAAATTACAGGAAAACCCCGCGACAGTATATACATACCCGCATTTGTATTCCTACTGAATACAAATGCAAAGAGACAAAATCTATACTGCACAATACTAGGATCCGGCTTAAACCAAAGCCCGCTAGTATTATCCGTCCGATCATGATCCGTGCAATACCGCACATATCTGATCGAACCCTGCCATATCTCCATACGGCCTCTATAGCGTTTCACCCGAAACTTGAGAAAACGGTCTGTGGGGGACTCTAAAGACCCGTCAATACTTTGGTTGTGGATTTAACCATTAGCACGTCAGAGGTATTAGCCATACGTAACGGGCTACCAGGTATTGACCAAAAGGGACGTCTATGAGCGAACTCATGCTGACACCCTACTGAGCCTGTCAGTGACAATATCCGTACAGTCCGGTCCGTTCGTCTATGAGCATCGCATGGCGGGCCTAGGGGGTTGGTAAAAGTCAGACCCCCAAAAGCGGTACAAGTCGTGTCTGAGTGTAGCCCAGAACACCCTGAGATACTACTGGAATACCTAGCAGTAAATTTCCTGCCTCGGCCGAGGGTTTTGTGTAATGGCTCTCCTAGACACAGCGCGACCTCACCCCTAATACCGGGAGAGACGAACCCCTGTAGATCCGCTCACTGCCTCCATGTGGCTCAGGACTGTACCCAACTAAAACCTGTTTGCACGAATCCTTTGAGCTGTGTTAAGGTAGTAATCAAAGTACAGTGGGAACTCACACGAGACAAATGACGATCTCAGGTCGATGAACTAACCTGTACACATGTCACCAGGGAACTGCTATCTGACGTCAGGTATAATACCAACTAGCATGTTCCCGGGGAGTCCTGTCCGGTGTACTCATAACCCAATGAGTACCTGTATACATCTTAGGTGAACCAACTAACACCAGTGACTTGTGAGACCGGCCACCGCCCCTCGTCGGGGTCTCGA
This sequence comes from Agapanthus africanus, assembly GCA_030015575.1. NCBI lineage: Eukaryota > Viridiplantae > Streptophyta > Magnoliopsida > Asparagales > Amaryllidaceae > Agapanthus > Agapanthus africanus. The sequence goes on along the minus strand of CM057343.1, from coordinate 311,663,792 downwards.
CTGTATACACTAGTCAACTCTGGAGTATCGATGCCCTGTCTCGAAACTCCCACGACCAGGGACCATTTAAGGATGCGCTTATAGACCCCAGCTCCCACATATATGATCGCTATCATACTGCTGGCAGTCAAGCAAGAATCCTAAGGGCTCTATCAACGTGCAATAGTGACCTGTAAGGTCACTTAAAGCAGTACACGATGATAAAGATAAACCGGATAGCATAATATCATCTCGAGTAAGACTGTCTTACCAGTATAGGTCCTCACTCAATCATTGTAATCATGTGCTTGTGATCCAATAATTGATTTTGAGGGCACTATATCTAACAATCTCCCACTTGCACTCAAGGCTAATTATTGCGATGTCGCATACTCAGAGCCTGTGTGATATCGAACACCCAACTCCTCTACTAATCAGTCTCACAAAGTTCCTTTGCGAAACTATTGCGTTCGAGGAATAGCCTCAGTGAGTGGATCCGCTGTGATGTTTCTTTCTATGTCTCTCTTTATCTCAAGTTCGCGGAGAAAACCATCTCCCGAAATGAGCAATACCTGTCTTAGAATATGTCTGGATATCTGATGGGACCTAGTTCATAAATGAACTCCAAATCCAAACTTCTTAGACTATACCGTCAACTGAAACCAATCAGTATCCTCCGCCATGCCTCCCTCAGTATCCCCTTGGACCACCTGTCCAAAATACTGCCCCTCGTCAGAGGGAAAACTATAACTCTGATAGTCATTCTGTCATCCATGTCACCTTGGAAGCCTGGAGTGATAACTGTCTCCCGAAGGAGAATGCCGTTATCATATCCCTAGAACATCCACTTATGTTCTAAAACTGCTTCCGATCGTTTCTCCAGGACTGGATTAATATCCTATGTGGAGAAACCACTGTGTGACAACCAAAGGATAACCGATCGTAGTAAAGGAATTTCACTTCCTACTCTGTGTATGTCATCCAAATACCAGGACATCACACCATACTACCTTCCTAACAGATCCATCCCCTATTCTGATGAAGTCAAACCTATGACTGTCACATCAGAAATAGATGATCTATTGCCGCTATATCTGCTTTAGTCTATAAATAGACATAAGCTACATGTCTACTATGCTTCCGCTGCTCCCACTGACTATGACAACCCTCTGGCAGAGCCATATACACGTGCACTTCTAAAGCCAGTTTAGAATGACGCTATACTCATCCTCCTGCCAGGTCTCGCGGCCTGGAACAACAGCAATGGCAAATCTGGGTAAACAAGATCCTCCCTATCACCGTCCTTGAGGCTACCGGAGTACCCCTCGGGTGCCTGAGGTTACCCACCGTATCAGCGGAGTGGCCAATGGAATGTCAAGCCAGATTGAATCTTTAGGATCTTATCAAATTTTCAGTAATCGCTTGCGGTTCTGGAATCACTTCCAGTTCTACCATACTCCCACTACTGTTTTTTGAAAAATCCATTTTTTTATTAAAATTGTGGCGAGTCAAGAACAATATCACTATTGATCTTCCAGATGGTAGAAAGCAACCCTCGTCATAGCCCGGGTCAACCCACAAACAGCAATTACAGAAACGTGCCTTGAATTATCCAGAGTCTGGTTTCAAGCATAAGCTGGATAACTCCCCGTACCTTAACATCGTCAAGATATGAACTGTTCTATATCCAATACAGAAACAGAGGCACTGATTTAATTGGATCCAGATTCGAATCATGCAGCTGTTTCCAGTGCATGTCAACTAAATGGAGAGAGGCCAATTAGCATTACTCAACTTAGGAGTACTTCCAATTATGAGTAACCTGATTGAGAAGCAAGTTCTTTTAATTATTACTATCAACTGAATATCATACACAAGTATCTACATCTTCGATCAACTTGAAGAATCCTGATACTTGCAATACCTGGTTCTCTACTTTATTCATATATCTATAACTTCTCAAAACATAGACTTTGTATTTCTACGAAACACATGTCTATAAACTAGAGAAGTCATAAGTAAACAAAATATAGTACGAGGACCAACCCCTCTGTCCTAATGGACACAGGACAATACACAATACTCTGTATAAGTCCCCTGAGTCTAATAACTCATTCCCTGTGTGTCGTAGGTTAAAAACTGTACTTATGGTTAAGAAGAATTACACCGCTGTTTAATGCTCCTTACCTAACCATCCACTGATATAGGTAAATGTGATCGACATAATTTCAAAAAGTTATATCTCACTCTATAAAAATAGACGTACAGATATATCGATTTGAAATTGGTGCATAACAACGGATATTCAAAACCAAATATTTGTCGTCCGGCAAACAACCCAGGTGATTTCCTCAAATATCACCAATTACAACGAATCCCGATATAATGAGGATAATCACCCAATTCCCAATACCTTACTCCCACTCATCATTTGTAAAACCATACAGATGTGAGAGTCATACCTGGTAAATACATACCCTAGAGCAAATGTCTAATTAGGAAATCAGTTTTCTATTAGCAGTACACAGTGAAACTAAAGCATTGAAATATTTCGATGGGGTATTCGGGTATTCCTAGTAATGCCTCTTCCATTATCCAGATTCATGACCATAACCGTATATTTCTTTGCCATCTCCAAATCCCTTTATATGTCTTTGGTTGTTACCTTCTGTACACCCTCTTAGGCTAAATGGTTTTCTTCCTTCCCGACCTTTCGGCACCAGCCTATGGTTTGGAAGAAGACTATCCAATAAGCATAATTGCTGTGCTGTCCTAATCCTAGGAGCACTCGCAATGCGAGAGAAGGTAAAGATAAAAGACAACTGAATAAACCTTATTCCTATTTCTCCTGAACCAGAATCCATCCCCGAACTGGAACAAGTTCCTTTCGAGTCCGTATATAACCATACGATGGAGTATCCAATAAATTGTGGATCTTCGTAGTGATACGGAGTGTTCTGGAGAAATACAAAGGTGAAGTGGGAGTGGTAATGAAATACTTGGTTCGGTCGTGAATAGCTGTCGCAGTTTACTTTGCCCTCATACCAATCCCTTTATTTGTCTTTACCTAATACCTTCTGCACACTATCGTTAGGCTAATTGGTTTTCTTCATTCCCTACTGGTTGGCACCTGCCTATGGTTTGGAAGAAGACTATCCAATAAGCGTAATAGGTGTACTGTCCTAATCCAAGGAGCACTCGCAACCTGAGAGAAGGTAAAAGGAAAAGACAACTGAATAGTCCTATTCATTTTCTCCAGAACCGGAAACCATCCTCGAATCTGGAACAAGTTCCTTCGAGTTCGTATATAACCATACGATGGTTTTATCCAATGGAAGTGGACGTTCGTAGTAATATAGGGTGTCCTGGAGAAAGGGGTAAAAGTAGGAGTGGCAATAAGGTTTGCAACTCTGACAATCCAAAAGCCAGTGTTTAAGAAGGTTCGGTTAATTTTGGTCACTGAGTCATAGTCTAGGGTCAAGTCATAGTCGCTGCCAAAGAGAGAGAGAAAAGAAACACTCAGCGTGCACTCTAACCTAGATCAGAATGGTTACCAATTTATCTAATCAGGAAACCTCCCACTGTAACCTCAAATTCTCTTCCAAACCTGAAAGAAGAATTAGTCGGGATCACCCGAGGAATAAACCAACTCATCAGTGGGAATCGGGATCCAACTATCATCGCATGATAACGTGACGGAATCCACTCACTTCACCACACTCCAGAAGGTATGCGCATGCCTGGCAAGTTTCAGTTTCTTTAGAAACTTCCGATGTGTGTTTTTACCCCAAGCGGCTGATGACCTTGACTAGGTCAACAAACCATAAACCGCCAGTCAAGTTCAACCCGTCATTATTTTGGATTGCATTAAACCCACCCGTACGTGCCCTTGACTAGGTCAACAAGGCCGCACGACTGTCCTAACCAATCCCATTTATGTAACAAACAAGCATCATTTAGCTACCGAACACTACGTCTTGACTAGGTCAACAAACGCAGCACGAATACTAAATAATACCCGTAAGAAATGACGGAGGGCTACGGCTGGTTTTTGGCGAAAAACCTTTAACGTAATGAACTTGATATCGTTGAAGGAACTGCATAGCTTTTTATAAAATATAGTGAAGAAAACCCTTTGCTAAAGAGGTCACTCCCGGTGAAGGGATCTCGGCTCTTTCCCCGTAGAATGAGGTGCAGGATATTCCAACTGAATACCACGATGCAAAGCAAAAGGCAATCAGTTATAGTGAAGTTATTGCCCTGACGCAAACATCTGTCCAAGGGGTCACTCACGGTGAAGGGATCTCGACCCTTGCCTCGTCGACTGAGGTGCTGGATATTCATAACCGAATACCACTGTGCAAAACAAAAGAGAACGTCCTTGCAATAACAACCTTTTTTTGAAAAATGTTCCTACAACATCAGAATAGGTTTGTTTAGCTTGCATTAATCCGAATCAACGAAGTCCCATCAATTGATCACACCATAAAAGAACGAAAATACGATGTAAGTATATGCTATCCGCATTCGCCACTGGGTCCCGTCATCACCCGTTAGGTTACTTAACTAACGACAGAGCGGGGACTGGACTAGCGCGGATGCAAAACATATACAACATCTACTAGTATATATATCAATATATAATATTCGCTCAAGGCATGATAAAATGCAACATCACATAAATGTAATAAGCATCACAGAACAATACAGATATCTGGGATCCCCGGGTTTCATAGAGCCGCTACTGAAACCCGACGTTCCCCTGGTCGTGTGGATAGCCTGCGCAATGAAATCCTAGACCCCTATGGGCGCGGCAAGTTACTCGCCAAAACCTGAAGCGAGGCAGCCCCCTTCAACAATGTGAATGGACCACCGAGCACTTCACGGAATCCGGTAACTTGAGCACCCCTCCTTGGGTCAACCTGTACCCCTTACGAGTGCGGCGAATAGCCCGCCAATTCTAGAGTAAAGCCCCCTCCGTCTCAAACGCCATGACATGCGGGCTCGTTGCCCTCTAGAACCCGGCTATCCGTGCACCCCTCCGCGGGCTAATCCTAGTACAGAAAGTAAAATATACATACAACGGGTACATCGACCTCAGCCCGGTCGTGCCCCAAAAGAATAATATACAAACAGGTAGTAACGGCAGTCCACATGTCGGACGCTCGCCCCGCAATAACAAATGTACATATAAAACAAAACTGTACTAACATTGCATCCAGGCTATCTCCCACGACCAATCCATAACATCACAGCACAACACAGAACATCAACATGAATGTCACGTTCGCAAATCCGTCTAAAAGGGCTATAGCAGTTAGACAGGATTTACCGATCAAGTGACATTCATGGTCGCAGATATAATGTAAATACTGTGAACTAACATGTTTAAAATTTTCGATCGATCAAATTTTCCGAAGTGGGCCCCAAGTACTACTGTAGCACTCAAGGAAAATCTGGGCCCAAAAGGAATATTCCAAAAACCCTATTTTCAAGTCAGAAGCCTACTGTGCAAATTTGGTGCAGAGAGGATTCAAGGTAGCGGCGGAACCGCGGCCGATGCATGGGTTTGGCCGCAGTTCCGCGGTGGAACTATGACGTCATGCGACCAAATTTCTATAGAAGTCTTATAATTCCTTGCACATATTTCTGCAATGTACTGAAAAATTTTTGGAGCACAAAATGAAATCGACAGAAACTGTGCTTTTGATACCGGGTTTTCGGAAAATCCATTCGATCGAACATTTAAACACGCTAGAGCAAGCTAGACTAGGTTAATCGCGTGGCTCTGATACCATGTAGGACTACGGTAGCGCCCCGGCCGTCTTTCCTCGGCCAAAATGCGGAAATGAAAATTTTTCTAAACTTTAAACCGGCACTGCCACATCCTAAAAACCTGGATCGTAACCATTAACCCAATGCTAGCTAACTAGAGACGGGATAGAAGCTATACCGAGCGATCCGTGTCCTTCGGTCTTCTTGTTGTCATCCCGATCTCCCCGCGGAATCTCCGGTCTTCATCTCCTCGTCGAAAGGGCACCACATCGCCGGGTTCTTTTACGGGCTCCCACTTCTGGACCGAGGCAACTCGGGCACGAAGTTGGCGAGCCGATGTGTCCAAGAATTGCTGCAGAATAGTGTAGAATGGTTTGCCTCTATGGGGTGATTGAAGTTGCCATTTTAGATAGAGGAGAGAATGAACTTTGGAGAGAGGTTGATGAATATATGTAGCAAGCAAAATGAGAACAACAAATTTCCCTCATCAAATGAATTCCCCTCCCTCTCATGAATGTGGCCGGCCCCTACAAGAAAATGAGGAGGGAAATATGCAAGGGGGGGTGAGCACACGAGGAGTGTGGTAACCATAAGAGAAATGTGATGATAACAAGGAAATTTAGTCACACTCAAACCAAATCAACTCCAATCTCATAAATGCACACCATGATGAATAAAGAAAGGAATCAAATGATGCTAGATTTATCATAACCCCTCCAATTACAAGAAACCCCCTCCACAATTGCTAATTTGCAAATATGCAAATTATCCCCTCCCCTCACAAAAGTCCGGCCGTGAAGGAACAAAGGAAAACTGGCCGAAAAGGAATGCAAACGGGCAACTTCAAAAAACTGATCCCGTAATAAATTACAGGAAAGCCCTGCGACTGTATATACGTACCCGCATTTGTATTCCCACTGAATACAAATGCAAAGAGACAAAATCTACACTGCGCAATACTAGGATCCGGCTTAAACCAAAGCCCGCTAGTATTATTCGTCCGATCATGATCCGTGCAATACCGTACGTTTCTGATCGAACCATGCCATATCTCCATACGGCCTCTACAGCGTTTCGCCCGAAACTTAAGAAAACGGTCTGTAGGGAACCCTAAAGACTCGTCAATATTTTGGTTGTGGATTTAACCACTAGCACGTCAGAGGTATTAGCCGTACGTAACGGGCTACCAGGTATTAACCAAAAGGGACGTCTGTGAGCGAACTCATGCTGACACCCTACTGAGCCTGTCTGTGACAATAGCCGTACAGTCCGGTCCGTTCGTCTATGAGCATCGCATGGCGGGCCTAGGGGGTTGGTAAAAGTCAGACCCCCAAAAGCGGTACAAGTCGTGTCGGAGTGTAGCCCAGAACACCCTGAGATACTACTGGAATACCTACCAGTAAATCTCCTGCCTCGGCCGAGCGCTTTATGTAATGGCTCTCCTAGACACAGCGCGACCTCACCCCGAATACCGGGAGAGACGAACCCTTGCAGATCCGCTCACTGCCTCCATGTGGCTCGGGATTGTACCCAATTAAAACCTGTTTGCACGGCTCCTTTGAGCCGTGGTAGGGTAGTAATTAAAGTACAGTGGGAACTCACACGAGACAAATGACGATCTCAGGTCAATGAACTAACCTGTACACATGTCACCAGGGAACTGCTATCTGACGTCAGGTATAATACCAACTAGCATGTTCCCGGCGAGTCCTGTCCGGTGTACTCATAATCCAATGAGCACCTGTATACATCTTAGGTGAACCAACTGACACCAGTGGCTTGTGAGATCGGCCATCGCCCCTCGTCGGGGTCTCGACTGTATACACTAGTCTACTCTGGAGTATCGATGCCCTATCCCGAAACTCTCATGACTAGGGACCATTTAAGGATGCGCTTATAGACCCCAGCTCCCACGTATATGATCGCCATCATACTGCTGGCAGTCAAGCAAGAATCCTAAGGGCTCTATCAATGTGCAATAGTGACCTGTAAGGTCACCTAAAGCAGTACACGATGATAAAGATAAACCAGATAGCATACTATCATCTCGAGTAAGACTGTCCTACCAGTATAGGGCCTCCCTCAATCATTGCAATCACGTGCCTCTGATCCAATAATTGACTCTGAGGGCACTATATCTAACACTATAATATCACGTCATTTATCATATCATGACTCAATCATATATCGGATCTCACGGCATCGTGCCCGATCTTATCGACTCACCACCAAGTATCATATACCATCCTCATCACCCGTGTATACGTATATGTATATATATATGTACAAATGCATCCATATATATATACACACACACACACACACACATATACACCCATAATTATATCACGTATGTGCGTGTGTGTGTGTCAACCTTTACTCTAGGGTTTCGCGGCTAAGAAACTAAACTAAAAGTACTCTCTTCCAAGTACGCTAAAACTAACCCATGATCTCCTAAAGCCTTTCTTGCTAAATATTCACGTCTCACAATAACACATATGTATATATTTGTAACATTTCAGAAAATATGAAATATTATTTTTGGAATTTAATATTAAAATAATATATTTCGCGAAAACCACCCGATTTGCAAAATTGGGGTTTTCGTGAAATGGTATAAATATAAACCAATATTTGTGAAAAAATTGGCGATTAAAATGATTTATTCATTTAAAAACATATTTATTGGATTTGGTATTTTTATAATTAATTATATGCAGTTTGGATAAAAATTAATTAGCGCACTACTAATCGCGATTAAGCCAAATCCGTGTTTCTACAGTTTTCCATGGTTAGTGTACCATATCATGTTACATTTTAGTCACATGTTATTTTAATTCTGTTTGGTGTGATTTGTGAGAAAGGAAAAGAAAAGAAAAGGAGAAAAAGGTTAAAAAGACAATTATTGGAGAGAGAAAGTGAGAAATGAGTTGAGAAAGGGTGAGAATAAGAGAGAGAGAAAGTGAGAGTGAGTGAGAGAGAGGGAATCCATTCATTTTCCTCCCCTTTCATTTTACTTCATCTTCTTCCTCTTCATCACCCTCCACCTCTACCCCATGAAACCATCTCAAAATCTTCATCAAAACCCTAAACTCCTTTCATTAAAGATGATCCCCTCCTCCTCCTCAACACTTTGGATAAATCAAAGTTGAATTTTAGAGACTTTGAGAAGCTAGGGTTTTGCTTGAGTTTCCCAAATGAGGTATATCTTCTTTCATTTAGGTTAGTTTAAGTTTCTTTGTATCCTAGTTTAGTTAGAAGTTGTTTTGGTTAGGGTATGTGATGTATGGAAAATTCTAGAGAAGGGTTTGGGTGATTGTGTGGATTTGTGATGTTTAGGGGATGTTACATGACCTTAGGGAATTATTTCAAGACCTGAAAATGAGTATAGAACCCAAAACACGGAGTTAGGAAATTGCCCGTGATGGTTTTGTGAAGTTGTGTTGGCCTACAGGGAATCTGGGGCCACCTAGGATGTTTCTGAGTTAAACAAACAATTCCAGAGACCTATTTAAGACAATAGGAGGCCACCCTGAGAAGACGAACCCCAACGGAGCCTACTTGGCCTAGCAGGCCGGTTTTTATGGATATGTGGCCGGACAAATCTTGGTATTTGGTGTGTAGGTTGGTCCAGTAGCTCACTTATCTCATATACAACACCCTATACTTGCTAGTTTTGTCCCAATTTGACCCGAGATAAATCTGAGAGCATATTGGTGCGTTTTTTGTTATGTTTTCCGTATTTTGGAATGCTAGGTTTTGATGTTTGGATTTGTATTTGGTTGTTAGGCGTTTGTACGTCAACAACAAGGGTTGTTTGATTGTTTTGCATGCGTAAGCTATAGGTTCTAATCTATGAGCGCACAGTGTGCCGTATTGGTTTTCCGGACTTGATTTTAACAGCATTGCGACTATGTATTTGTTGTTGGTGCCTTCGCGTGGATTCCGAGTCGATGGAGCATGGCGTCATCGACTTCAGCAAGCAAAAATCAAGGTGAGTAGATCTATATCTACGAGGGAAGTCGGGTGGATGGACTATAGCACCTCCGTAAATTTTGATGGAAACCGATATATAGGATATGGTTAAAGAAACCTATATTAGGAAACTAGGGATATGGTTAAAAGGATAGATAGAAGTGATATGATATGATTAATACGTGATGACGAGATTTGAGATAAGATGATACGAGCGGATACGATTGGTATAAGATTTATAGTGGCACGTTATGAGAACGTTATATACAATAAGATATGGCATTTATGCAAAATAACAGGATATGAGAATAATGAGTGATGTGCCGTACGAGACTTGAGATCCCTACCCTCATTGTCGAATAGGTCGATAGATCCCTATTTGTGTTAAATGTCACCGTACGAAGGATTGCCGTACGCGATGTGAGTTACCGGATGGATGATCCACGCTCGTGATTTAAGGATGATGTTCGATGATATTGCCGTATCGGATACTATAAGACTGGATAGCCGACGTAAATGTGTCATCCGAACCATACATATTTCCTAACTGAAAAATCGTATGCATCTCTTAAATAGATACCTTGAGGGACGTTACGGATTTTCAAATGATGTCTTTTCCTTAAAATCACCGTAACCCCTACTTTCAAAACTACGATTCGCATCTTTTAAAAACTGATCGTATGGTTCAGGTTTAGATGTTAGATTAGATATGTTCGCTTATAGCGTTGCGCCCCCGATTTACCTTATGCTACGTCCATGTTATTCTCATTGCATTACGTATACCTGTGCTAGTACACCTACACCATTATCGATGATGCGCATGTTACAGTTACACAGATTGGCCGGCTCACACACTTCATCATCGATAATTGCTATGTCACTACACAATAGAATTGCTGGATTATGATACGACTCCTTGCAAGATTTACTTGCTATGTTCATATCATTACGATATGTCGCATGATATACTGATATTGTCATATCACTGTTCCATGTTGCATGATATACAGATATGCTTACATTTCTGTCATATGTCGCATACATCATACTTTATGATTACACGCATTGAGAAATGATGTTTTCATGAGATTTCTGGATTTGAGAACCGTGGTCAAATTTCAAAGGAAATTATGTATTGTTTTAAAAACCCGGTTTCTCTTAATATGATATTTTGAGACGTCCACCATGTGTTTTCTCGGTTCTGAGATTGGCATGTGATTGATCTAGATTTATGTGTAGTAGTTAACCGCAATCAATAACGGTGTCGCGTATAGCTAGACCGGGATGAGTACGGGTCGTCCTCTAGGAATAGTTGAATCTTTTAATCTTACTTTAGTCGTGTTGAGAAAGAGAGGAAGAATAATGAATGGTGAAGAATGGTTGTAGCTTCTAGATCTACGTTAAACAAGGAAGCAAAATATAGATCTAGATTAACTGCGGATGTAAGTTTATATAAAAAGGGGGCTTGTAGGGTTCATTAGGATTTAGCAGTTATGGATGATTAATTAAAGATTACTCTTTTATCCTTTAATAAATTTAAAACTAGAATGACAGTGATGCATGTAGATTAGGGTTTCTGGAGGGAAAATGGTTCCCACTCTTACCCCTATCTCGACATGGAACTCCATTCATATCTAGCCTTTACCAAAATAATTGTTAATCTAATCTCTAATCGCGGTCGAGACTAACAATAAATTGATAGCGCGCCCGATTAGGATGTTAATGATTCTTTTGGTAAAGTTTATAAACTTTATAGGACGTAAAAATAGTTTAAGGATCTTCATCATCCATTAATCTACCCTAATCCTACGAACCTTAACAAGCGGAGAATTACTCGTGCGTGATGGGAGAAGAAGAGATGGAGAGGTAAATCATATTAAAACTACAAAGAAATAGAATAAGAAAAAGAACTACCTTTATTAATCAACAAAATTCATTTACACTTTGTTCCCTTAGAAAATGATTACAAAATGCTAGTTTGCTTCTCGATCTCTTCTAAGGAGGTAGACGAACAGTTGATGATTAGCCTGGATGCGTGAGCCGTCTTGGACTTCATGATCTCTTCAGCTTGATGATTTTTCCAAGAGGCTCTCGGTCCTTATTTATAGTCCAAGAGCCAGAACCCTACCATCCTAATTTGGAAACCAGTGGTTAAGATTCCAACAACAAAATCCCAACTCCTAATACATCTAGACCGCGGCGGATCCGCGGCCAATAGGTAGGTTTGGCAGCGGATCTGCGGCCTTATAGGGAGATCGCTTGATTTTGTCTTCTGGAGCTTTATCTTTATGACACGTGGTGATCTTTTTAATCTCTGGAAACTGAAAATCTTTTCTTCGTCACTGCCAGACTTGATTTCTTTAGTTTACTTTCTTAATTAGGCAGCTTTGTTCTAACAACTTTGATTTCCTTGATTTCGGCCCTGAAAATTCTGCACAACAACTCAACAAATAATATTAGTAGAGTTTGTTTTATTAACTTAACCATTAAGAATTGGTCAAAGGTATTTAATAAGGTAAGCAAATTTAAATGGGCCAAATGTTACATGGATATTATATGCTTACTTTTTCCTACCAAATGTTAATTTTAATATATAAACACATGAAAATAGTATTTTTATAGATAAACCCTCATATGTATCATATATTATAATAAACACCTTTTATTATATAGAAATAGTAGGAAAAATGTCATATTAAATGTGCAGTTTTATCAACTCAAAAAATACACCCAAACTTATCTTTGATCGTCCCGAGCAAACTAGTTTATTCAAGAGAAGGAGAAAAAAGGAGAAAGCTAAGCACACTTTCGTAGGCAACACGATTGCACGGAGCACGTGCAACAAGCCGTTAAACCTCTAAGTGTCCCTAGTTGGAGGAGTGTTGTCTCCTGAGGGTTTTCAGCGGATTACACCCACAAAATCCTATAATAAAAGACAAATGGTGAAAGTTACATATAAAGATAAGAACTATAAAAGAAAAAAATTGAAAATAAGAGTTTTCAACTACACCAGTTTTTCAGTTGCTATGAGCCCTATCTTAATGGTCATGAAAAAAATGTTAGAAATCACATCATCCCTCAATAAAACATCGCCTTTAGTTTTCCTCCTTATCTTTCTTCCAAACATTGATCATATACCCCTACGTGTGTGAACTGGACAATCCTACACTCGGAGAATTCAATTCAAGCAATCATACTCTTGTCCATCTACCTCAGTACTTTTTAATCGATATTTATATGGAATATGCTCACGCATTTTTCATGCGACCGTTAATACTTCTTGAGGTACTAACCGACCGATTACTCATGTGCTTGCTAATTAGGTGCTTTTCCTCGTCTTGCAACACCTAAGGCTTAGCAGTGGCTCCCAAACCAGTTGGTCTAAGGCAATAAGTGATAATGCACCCTCGCTATATTTTTTTATTGCTGCCTCGGTGATAAAAAAACCAGTGTTCATTTTTCTTCACCATTTTATATTTTATTCATTTATAATTTCCTTCATACTTTTTCTTTTAGACAAGAGCATTTCAAGGTATCCTCTACTATCCCGAGTTTCAAGGCGTGTGTAAGTGCGTATAGTAGGGTATCAAAGTTCAAATGTTTGGCTTTCAGAATAGAAACTCTTTTTCAGGCTTATTTTTATCCTCAGATTAGTAATTTCCTTCATCCTACTAACCCTTGGGACAACAGCTCATAACTACTTATTACTAGTTTCATTTAAGAAAACATCTAACTTTCTTATTTTTCTTAACTATTCGTATCTTCATATATAAATTTTCACTTTCAAACTTTATTATCAAAATTTTTCTTTTCTGTGCTTATATAGTATAAAGAAAAGTAATGCGTAAATAAGCACAAAGCTCCCCTAAACCTGTTTGCAGCACTGTCCTCGCTGTTGTTTCTTTTAAATCTCAAAAATTTGTAGACTTCGGAGGAAAGGTTATTAACGGAGGCAACAAAAATTGAATGTGAAAATCCTCCCCCAAACTTATTTTTGGCTCACAATTTTTTAAAAATCATTTTCTTTCAAGAGCCAAAATATCCCCCTCCCCAAACTTGAGTAAAACAATATTAAGCATTTAAAATCATTGTGGGGGTTAAAGTTATTGGTCAAAGTAAAGCCTTACAAAGACCAAAAGCCAATACCAACCATTCAAAAATTTTATCGATGAAGTACCAAGGTTGGTGGAAGAACATGTCGCCAATTGACGTGAAGAAGTGGGGAGGAGATAAGAGATCTAATGGAAAAGGTTTTCGTCTCGATTTGTAGAGACAAAAAAATGGTGATGGATTACTCGCATTCTCATTCTTGATAAGAAGAAGATGTGGCCTTTCAATTTCTTTGGGTTGGGGTTGATTCATCACAACGCCCATGTCTTCTAAGAATGTGAGTTCATCGGCGAAGATTTCCTCGAAGCATTCATCGATATCCCGAATAATAATCTCATCAGAAAGAATGGGACGATACTCTAACTCCAAAAAAGGTTCACATTTAGCGTTAGCTGTTGGCCCGGATAACAACGTAATAGCCGAGTCTAAATCAGTATCATGAAGCTCTTCAATTTCGCTGCTGTTGAAATCTATTGTTTCGACAGAACACACATGAGCATAGGGTTCGGAGGGTTCACTTCCCAACTTGTAAATGTTAAGCTCAATTGACATCTTTCCGAAGGATAGGTTCATAGAGTCGTTACTACAATTGATTATTGCGTTTGAAGTTGCAAGAAAAGGTCGACCTAAAATCACCGAAATTTGGTTTCGTGGGTTCGCTACAGGTTGTGTATCTATAACGATAAAGTCGACAGGAAATATAAATTCCCCGACTTTGATTAACACATCCTCTAGCTCACCCCTAGGTCGGGTGATAGATCGATTGGCCATCCGAAGACTGCAATGCCGAGGTTTTAACTCTTCGATCCTTAATTGCCTATAAACAGAATACGGAAGCAAGTTAACACTAGCACCTAAATCGAGTCGAGCACGATTGATATTTTTACCCCTAATAGAAATAGAAATTGTAGGACTTCCGGGGTCCTTTCATTTCTTGGGTAGTTGTTGTGTAAAAGTAGTGCTCACATTACTCACTAGGAAAACTTTTTTAGGTACTTGAACTTTTCTTTTCCTAGTGCACAAGTCTTTTTGGATTTTCGCTTAAGACGGAACTTGTTGAATAGCATCTAAGAGAGGAATGTTTATGTTAACTTGCTTAAAAATTTCCACAATCTTCTCCATTTATGGACTTGGTATGTTGCCCCTTAACCTGTTTGGATAAGGTGCTTTATCAATAAGGGTTGGGTCCAACATTGGAGAGGATTGTGGGGATGGAATGGATCCCAGAATTGGAGTGGGGATCGTTTTAGATAGATTTGTAGAAGTGGGCTGAGGGTTCGAGCCTTGTGGGAAGCGTAGAATAGGCTCGGAAGTAGGTGGGAGCCTAGACAAATTAGGGGAAGATGTAGAAGCCGAGGTATCATTGGTATCACTAACATAATCAACTTGTTCTCCCACTTGGTTATCCAGCACTCTTCCCGATCTCAACGTAGTAACGACATTCACATTATAACTTTGTGAGTGGCCAGGATTTGGTAGGGGTTGAGACGGAAGTTTCCCTTTCTCTTTAGCACTCATTTTGGCGTTTAATCTTGAAATTTGGGCTTCTATTGATTTAATACTCTCACCGTGGGAGGCGGATTCTTTCTTTATGGTATCAATAGAAGACTTCATATTAGCCGCCTTTTGAATGGTATGTTTCATAAACAAATCCAAAGTTTGTGCGAGTGAAGAGTTATCAGTACCGGCCAGTTGCGGTGCAGAAGTGTTGGCCGGATTTTGAAAATTTTGTGACTGAAAGGGGTGCTGACTTTGTGGCTGTGGTTGCTGTGGAGGAGGTCTTTGATAATTGCTTTGGAACTGGTTTTGATTTTGGGGTTTGTTTTGGTTCTAATAAAAGTTAGGATGACTCTTCAATCCTTGATTATACGTGGAAGAATAAGGATCGTTTCTAGGTCGCTGCTGAAAAACATCATTAGTTTGCTCGTGACCTTGAAACGGTGCATTCATAGGACATTCTTCCGTCAACTGTGAAGGATCTGAACAGCAACTATACATGGTCTTGGGAAGCGTTACCTGATTTAGGGAGACTGATGAGAATTTGTTCTCAATAGCGTCGAGTTTCTTCTGCATCGCTGCCATTTCAGCTTTTACTGCGATGGAAATATCGAGCTGGTGAATACCTCCCCTAGATGAAGGTGGTCTTACGCTTTCCCACTGCAAAGTGTTTTCAGCAAGGTCTTCCTGATATTTCCAAGCTTCACAATCGTCTTTGGACATGAAATTGCATTGACACATTGTTTCAAGCATCTGCTTTGTCACTGGATTAATGTCCTCATATATAATTCGGCACAAATCCCATCTATTTATTCAATGATGAGGACATTGGACAAGCAGATCCTTGAAACGTTCAAAGCACTTCCAAAATGGTTCATTGGGAAGCTGGATAAACTGGTTGATCTTGCTCCTAACACGGGCGGTCTTATGGTTTGGGTAAAACTTCTTAAGAAATGCTATTACGAATTCATCCCAATTAGTGATAGAGTGTGCGGCAGTATTATAAAGCCATTTTTCTGCCAAGTCGCACAGAGTGAATAGGAGAAGACGCAAACGCATAGCATCCACAGTCAGTTGTGAAGTACCCATCATTGCGCATACGTTTTCGAATTTAGTGATGAAAACGTACGCGTATTCAGATTCAAGCCCGTGAAATTTTGGCAACAGATTGATGTAGTGGGGTTTAATTTCAAAATTATCCCCGTTAGATGGTGAAATAGATAAGCAAGTAGGATGTGGACCACGGATAGGATAGCATCTCTCTTGGAGAGAAATGCGCGGTGGATTCTGCGCACCTACGGGCGGTGGCAGCGTGGTGTTATAATCTGATGGAGTACCGTCCATCTCGGTCGATGTGCTGTGTGGTAGGGGAAAAGAAGATGAAGAAGCACCGACTCCGGAGTTGATAGCAGGAACGCGGACAAGACGGGAACTAGAATCCCGTGTCCAGCTAAGCATGCACTAAGCGGGTTTAGCGCAAGTGGCAGCGTGTGTACTTTTAAAAAATGGTTTGTTTTGAAAAGTGTGTCGGACTTAGACAAATCACACAAAAATGCATAAACAACCCTAAAACTATGGTTACCTAGGTCAAGTCTCTAGACCGCTCCTAGTCTTCCAAAGGACAAGTAGTAAGATCAATCCTCTACCACCTCTTTCCTACTCTTGTGGCTATGTAAGTGCCAGGTAAGTAGGAGGTTCTCCACTACGTAAGTAGTGGGCCTAATTAAGTAACCACTTGCCTTAGACACATTTGTCTAGACACCACAAAAGTAATACGGATAAGCGATAGATTACCCATGACCTTCCTCTGTCCTTATTGAGCACGACAATCCTTAGAGTCTTGTCTAGATATTTTTTAAATTAATGTAGGGTTGATGCAGATGCTCGGTTTATGATTTGTGGGGCTTAGGAAGGGTGATAAAATCCCTACCTAATCTGAATTTGGTCTTTGCCCCTTAAAGTCCGTATTAAAATATGCAAAACAAACCAATTAAAAAACTTTGCAAAAAGATTTTTGAGCGGTGATATTTTGCAAAGAATCCTGCAGAAAAGATATTTTATTGGATTTCAGAGGAGAGAGAAAGAGTTGAGAATCTTACCAGAGAAGTTTGGTATCCTAGATCCTCAATCCCGCCACGCTTCCACCGCGAATGTGTCTTATTTGCTATGGATCCGCCACGAGAAAGAGAGATGAGTTTATGAAATTTTTCTCTGTGGCTTTCTGTACTCCTCTGGATCTCGATGAATATCTCTGTCTTTCTGTTTCCTCAAGTCTGTGACACCAGATCTCTTTGTAAAATTCACATAATTCGTTAAATATGCAAATTGCAGTTTTGTTTTAATTATGATACAGATCGAATAAGAATTCAACACAAATGTAAGAATAAAAAATTACGCATGTATCCCCGGCAACGACGCCATTTGATTGATGTAGATTTATGTGTAGTAGTTAACCGCAATCAATAACGGTGTCGCGTGTAGCTAGACCGAGATGAGTACGGGTCGTCCTCTGGGAAACGTCAAATCTTTTAATCTTACTTTAGGCGTGTTGAGAAAGAGAGGAAGAATAATGAATGGTGAAGAATGGTTGTAGGTTCTAGATCTACGTTAAACACGGATGCAAAATATAGATCTAGATTAACTGCAGATGTAAGTTTATATAAAAAGGGGGCTTGTAGGGTTCATTAGGATTTAGTAGTTATGGATGATTAAATAAAGATTACTCTTTTAATCCTTTATTAGATTTAAAACTAGAATGACAGTGATGCATGTAGATTAGGGTTTCTGGAGGGAAAAGGTTCCTACTCTTAACCTCTATCTCGACATGGAACTCCGTTCATATCTAGCCTTTACCAAAACAATTGTTAATTTAATCGCTAATCGCGGTCGAGACTAACAATAAATTGGTAGCGCGCCCGATTAGGATGTTAATGATTCTTTTGGTAAAGTTTATAAACTTTATAGGATGTAAAAGGAGTTTAAGGATCTTCATCATCCATTAATCTACCCTAATCCTACGAATCCTAACAAGCGGAGAATTACTCGTGCATGATGGGAGAAGAATAGTTGGAGAGGGAAATCATATTAAAACTACAAAGAAATAGAATAAGAAAAAGAACTACCTTTATTAATCAAAAAAATTCATTTACACTTTGTTCCCTTAGAAAATGATTACAAAATGCTAGTTTGCTTCTTGATGTCTTCTAAGGAGGTAGACGAACAGTTGATGATCACCCTGGATGCGTGAGCCGTCTTGGACTTCGTAATCTGTTCACCTTGATGATTTTTCCAAGATGCTCTCGGTCCTTATTTATAGTCCCAGAGCCTGAACCCTAGCTTCCTAATTTGGAAACCAGTGGTTAAGATCCCAACAACAAAATCCCAACTCCCAATACATCTAGACCGCGGCGGATCCACAACCAATAGGTGGGTTTGGCCGCGGGTCCGCGGCCTTTTAGGGAGATCGCTTGATTTGGTCTTCTGGAGCTTTATCTTTATGACACGTGGTGATTTTTTTAATCTCTGGAAACTGAAAATCTTTTCTTCGTCACAGCCAGACTTGATTTCTTTAGTTTACTTTCTTAATTAGGCAGCTTTGTTCTAACAACTTTGATTTTCTTGATTTCAGCCCTGAAAATTCTGCACAACAACTCAACAAATAATATTAGTAGAGTTTGTTTTATTAACTTAACCATTAAGAATTGGTCAAAGGTATTTAATAAGGTAAGCATATTTAAATGGGCTAAATGTTACATGGATATTATATGCTTACTTTTTCCTACCAAATGTTAATTATAATATATAAACACATGAAAATAGTATTTTTACAGATAGACCCTCATATGTATCATATATTATAATAAACACCTTTTATTATATAGAAATAGTAGGTAAAATTTCATATTAAATGTGCAGTTTTATCAACTGAACAGCATGTGAAACCTGATTCGAAGAGCGGGAGGCACCGTCTACGGGTACACGGTAGACCCGGTATGGTTCCCCGGGGCAAGAGGTGATTTTTGTGGTGTAGACGACGAGCCTGGCAGAAGGAGTATTACCTACCGGTAATAGTATTTGGAATCGGCGGTTATCCGAAGGATACCGACCGGAGTAGTGAGATGGATATGAGGGCCGACCAGAGTGTGCGGCGCCTAAGGGCCGATCTGAGGATGCAGCGCCTAAGATATATAAGAATTTACATGTCGATGCTGGACATAGGTTTCATGATGTTTCGAGTGTCGATGCTGGACACTCAGGTTCCATAATTTTGATGTGTCGCGAGGGACACACGTTGATTTATATCCTCATATTTACATGCATATGCTTTCATGATATTTATATGCATGATGTTGTCGTGTCATTGGTTGACACGTGGATGAGATCCACTTGCATACAGGCATTGATTATATTGTTGGCACATATACAGACACGGTCACCCTAGATATCATAGTATTACCTTTATGATATAGTTGACCTAGGAATCGTTGTTTATTCGATTTCTACCGGATGATCTTTTCTACTCATGAGTTGGCAACTCGCCCCCGTTGTGCCACAGTTCTTGCAGGTTGACCGCATGGATCAGTAACGGCATCGTTGGTACCTAGCTGCATTCGGGTGTTTTGCTTCGGTAGGTGGTATGTGTTGGATCGTACCCCTCTTGTATTTATTATTCCTGTTGTATCTAGTTAACTCCATCAAATCATAAACTAGTATTTATATAAGTAGTAAGACTTATAGTTGCGAGACATGAGTGATGGGTTATATGTTCGTTTGGTGGGTTGGATGTCTTGCTTATTTCTTTATCTTTGTAGTGATCTTCGTCGTTGGGCGTCGTATACATATATTATGTCTTGCGTGGTTGTGAATCAGCCGATTGGCGAAGAGCTAGCTCCCGTTTGGGGATGCCTTTATCATTATCTTGCGTATTTGGTTTTGGATCAAAATATACAAACGAGGTGCTGCCCAAATTTTTAAAAGACGAAACATGTTTTTCAACTTGCATAATCTACTTGTATTTTCATGTTTCCTCAACTATGTATTTAAGAAAACTTTTTAATTTCATCATAACTTTATTTCAAAACTTCACCTCTTTTATTTTCTTAAAAAGGTTTAGATTGCTGGGTTTCGGCTTACTTGAATTACATTACGCCTGTAGACGTGGCGTGATTTAAGTGCCGGTCATGAACTAAATTTTCGGGTCGTGATAATATATCATATTCGCATCCTACCCTATGAATTTATGGGGGTGTTATACGCCATCAACCCGACTTACCCCGTAAATATACATCTACTCACCTTGATCCTCGCTTGATGAAGTCAAAGACGCCACACTCTTCCTTGTTGTTCGAAGTCTTCATGAGGGTGCCTACATATATAAACACATGGTATCGTAAACAGAAATCGCGTACGAAAACCAAAACGACACACGAAACACACATAGGTTAAAACCTATAGTCTACGCCTGCAAGAATAATCAAACAACTCCCGATATCGACGTACAAACGTCAAGTGACCGAGATAAAACACAATAGCAAAACTAAAGTCATTAAAAAGTCATAAAAGAAAAACAACAACTCCGAAAAACATTTCCAGATTTTTCCTCAGGTCAAATTAGCAAATTTTACATATATGGTAGGTCTAATTTACTGAAAATGGAGCCATGGACCAAGCACGATCAATTTGGTCATACCCAGGCCGCAAATTGCGGCCAATTGGCTTAAATCTGCGGCCAAGATGTAATAGTTAGGGTTCGGGTCTCTAGGGTAGCTTCTAGGTCACCTGCACGACTTACATTAATCGCTATAAAATCTTTAGGGTCGCAGGGTAGTAGCAGATCTCTAAATACTTTCACTAATTACACAAAAACCCGATATCGGCAAATCTAAAGTTCACGGTTTAGGGTCTAGCCTCTGGTTTAGCCCAGAATTCTAACACTATAAGGGTTTTATGGTCTCTACTACCTCAATTACACTTCACAAACTAATGAAATCTCCTAACCCTCATCTTGGAATTTTCCTAGACCACTAAACCTCAATTACAAAACTCTAAACTACTATAGAGGTTAAAGAAACTCAAATTATAACCTATGGGTGTAGATATTAGCTCATTTGGTAACTCAAGAATTTTCTTGACTTGCCCTAAGTGCTTAAAATCTTGACTTGTTTGGTCCACCATGCTTGTAGCGAGCTTGTGCACAAATTCAATGAAAAGTATATAAGCTTTTGGTGTGGATTTGGGATGGTTGTGAGGGTGGTAGAGGTTGGAGAAAGAGGAAGAGAATGAGATGAAAAAGATGATGAAGAACAAATGGAAGAAAAGGAGGAGTGTAACATTTCAGAAAATATAAAATATTATTTTTTGAATTTAATATTAAAATAATATTTTCCCCGAAAACTGCCCGATTTGCGAAATTTGGGTTTTCGAAAAAGGGTATAAATATATACCAATAATTGTTAAATAAATGGAAATTAAAATGATTTATTCATTTAATAATATAATTAAAGGATTTGGCATTTTAAAAATTTATTATATGCAATTTTGATAAAAACCCGATTAGTGGACTACTAATCGCGATTAAGGCAAATCCGCATTTATACAGTATTTCGTGGCTAGTGCATCATGTCATGTTATGTGGTGATTACATGTTGTGTTCTTGTGTTATTTTGGGTATTTTGTTACTTGGGTTTTAAATAAAAAGAAAAGGGTAAGAAGAGAAAGGGTAATATTGAGAGAGAGTGGGTGAGAATAAGAGAGGAGAGAGAGGGGCTACCTCATTTCACCTCCCCCGTCATTCTTTTTCTCCTTCATTTTCCTCTCTTCCCTCCACCATCAACCCCAAGATCCACCTCAAAAACTCCATCAAAACCCTAATTCCCTTTCACAAAAATTGATCCCCTCAACACCCTCTACACATTGGACCAAGAAAAGTGAGATTTTGACAACCTTGAGGAGCTAGGGTTTTTCTTGGGTTGCCCAAGTGAGGTAATTTCATCACCCTTAGCTTAGTATTTCATTCACTTTACCTTTCATGCATGTTTAGAGGTGAAATTGTGATGTTTAGTGAACCTTGGGAAACCCTGGTAAAGGGTTTGAGTGTTTGTTGAAATTGGTGATGTGTAGTGGCAGCCTGCAGACCTTAGTGGTGTTTTACTGACCTGGACCAGAGCTTAGAAACCCAAAACACGGATTTTGAAACCCCGTCATCGGATAAATGTATGAATTGAGAGGGTATTTTGGAATCTGGAGCAACTCGGGGGCACTAGGAATAATTTAGCAATTACTTTGAGTCGTGCAGGCAGCTAGGAAGCTACCACTGAGACCCGAGCCCCTAACTCAAATACCAGGCCGCAGATAAATTCAATCTGGCCGCAATTTGCGGCCAGAGTAAGGTAGAATTGATTCGTTTTGGTTTCAAGGCTTTATTTTCAGTAAATTTGACCTTCCATATATGCAGAATTGACCAATTTGGCTTAGGGTAAAATCTGGGACTATTTCCATGAGTTGATGCATTGTTTGACGAATTCGTTTTGACTTGACTTTGGTATTTGGTATTGAGTTTCCGTCGTGTGGCGTTTGGACGTCCACGACCAGGGTTTTGGTTGGGTTTTGCACGCAAAGATATAGGTTTTGACCTATGAGCGAAATGTGTACCGTTTTGGTTTTCCGCCTTGATTTTAACACGCATTGTGATTGTTTATCATTATAGGTACCTTCGCGTGGATTCCGAGGCGATAGAGCACGGCGTCATCGATTTCGGCAAGCGAAGATCAGGTGAGTAGATCTATATCTACCGGGGAAGTCGGGTGGATGGCGTATAGCACCCCCATAATGTTTTGATGGAAACTGATTTATAGAATGTGGTTAAGAAAATCTAGATTAGGAAACTAGGGTTAGAGTTAAATGATAGTTAGTGAAACCATATTAGAAACTAAGAATAGTCGAAGTGATATAATACGGCTAATATGTGATGGCGGAATTTGAGGATGACGTTTTGCGATATTGCCGTTTAGGGTACTATAGGACTAGATAGTCGACTTAGATGTATCATCCAAACCACACCTATTTCTAAACTGAGGAATTGTATGCATCTTTTAAATAGATACCTTAAGGGACGTTACGTATTTTCAAATGATATATTTTCCTTAAAAACACTGTAACTCCTATTTTCAAAACTACGATTCGCTTCTTTAAAAATCAGATTGTATGGTTCGGGTGTGTATGTTAGATTAGATACTTCTGCTTATAGTAAAGATAGATTGGATATGTGAAATTGACTTGATGTGGGAGATAAATGCGATGAAATGATAAGACGATGTAATATGATGATTGATGGTATGTTGGTATACGGATGCGAGTCGATCGAGATGATTTATACCCTGCCGGTTCCCTGGGACATAGGTGTGTGTGTGTGTGTGCGTGTGTGTGTATATAGAATGTGGTGAATCATGGATGATAGGCCGTACGTAATATTAGGCCGTACCCTCATTTGTCATATAGGATGATGGGATCCCTATTAGCTTAATGCCGCCGTATGATGATTTTCCGTGCGTGATGAGTTTGACTTGATGATGTTAGTTATGTATATGCCCTAGAGGCCATTGTTGTACATATGATGTATATTATAATGGATACTTGGATATATATAGAGAGGACTTTCTTTCTCGTCATGATAGTATGCTATTTGGTTTCACTTTATCTTAACATGTTGACTTGTATTGGTTTACTGTCTTACTCTCACATGTTGATAAAGCCCTTAGGATCTGTACTCGACTACTGGGACTATGATGAGATCATACTGGTGGGGCCACGGTAGTCGATGAGTACATCCTATAACTGTTCCTAGTCGAGGGTGTGTCGAGACAGGGCATCGATACACCAGAGTAGACTAGCGTATATGCATCTTGACCCATATGATGGGCGATGAATGATCCCATATCCATCGGTGTTTGACATCAAGGATGGTGTACGGGTGCTTAGTGGAGACTGGGTACACTGGACGGACTTGCCGAGAACTCCTAGATGGTGATATACCGCACGTCAGATGGCAGTTCTCCGGTGACACTGGTACAGGGTAGTCTGTAGACCCGAGATCGTCATAAAGTCTTGTGTGATTCCCACTGTGCTTTGATTTCCACCTTACCACGTCCAAGAGGGCATGCAAAACGGTGGCTTTTGGGTGCAGTCCCGAATCACATGGAGGCAATGAGCGATAGGAGGGGATTCGTCTCTCCCGGTATAGGGAGTTGATGTTGTGCTGTGTTCGATTGGTTATAACTGGAAGTCCCTGGCCATGGCTGATATAGAGATTTACTGGTAAGTGTTACTAGTAGTTTCTCGACCCGTTATGAGCCTCATATCGACATGACTTATCGGTTACTGGGGTCTGACATATACCACCCCTAGACTAGATATGCAACATATCAGATGAAGAGACCGGACTGTACGGGAGTGTTACTGATTGGATTCACAGGTGAACAGACAGGCTAGCTTGTTGATCTTCTGATCGCTCAATACCTGGGTGGCTGTTGCATTTAGCTGACCGCTTGCAGCTTGTGGGTGTTTGATATGATCATCACCTACTACCGGCGTATTGACGATTCTTTAGAGTCCTACACAGAGGTTTCTTGACTCAGGCAAAATGGAGTAGGGGCACATATGTGATATATGCACGACCGAGGATAATGCGATATGCGATACCGTATTATATTCTCGTGATATTTAGATATGAGCCGGGTCATCGGATCTAGTGTTGATTCGATGATCCGTACATGATATATTAGTCGGTTATATTCGATATAGCCGGATTGTCGGATCATGTTTTGATTCGATAATTTAATGTATAATAATATATATGATATATTATATTACATTATGTAATGTTGGCTCGCTTTATTATTTCATTTTCTCACCGGGTAATACATTGATATGTATGCGATATATATTAATTGTATTATTTTCTTTTGTTACAAATATATATTAGAGTAACATAATATGATTATTAATGCAACTTGTTTAGTGGAGATTAAATAAGGTTAGGGTTTGATTTGGGTTTGTTCTTTCTTGCACCTTCTAGAAGGATTTCTTTTGTCATGAGTTTGATATTATGGTTGATATTTTCTCATGACTCATTGTTTTAACCCAACCCAAACCCTAGGCTTAGTTAATTCTCTACAAGAGTTATCTTTATCATCCCTAACCATGGTTGCATTATTATTCATATATTCATTTCATTATTCATCACAAAAGGTTTAATTCATTTTTCTTCTTCTTCTTCAACCTTGGGCTTTGAGAAAGCTTACTAGGTTTTCATTTTGTGATGATTTCAAGTGAGAATTTGATATAAAAAGAAAGCATAAATACTACTCCATCATCCTCATCTAATCTAGCCAATTAGATTAGGGTGTTCACCTCAATAGAGTGAGAGAGCTTGAGTTATAGAAATTTCGACGTAGATCATCGGAGAAAAGGAACACTACAAGCTAGCATGGATCGTTCGAGTCGTGGAGCCTCTCTTGAGTCCGGGAGATCGTGGATCACGGCGAAGGGACTTCTACTCGGAGCTTATGAAGCGAAGGAGCGGACTACAAAGGTTGTAATCCCTCACACTTAGTTGTAAAGATGTTTACTTGCATGTTAAACCCTAATAATCTAGCAAAGATCCCGGCTTTGGGTTGTTCCGCACGTATAAATTTTTATTCGGGCATGGTGGATGCCTTATAGACCTTCAGAAGAGTACCTAGGAACCCTATAGTTGTATCAGAGCCTAGCTAGAGCATTAGGCGACGTGTATACGAAGTTAAAACTCCGATCGAATCCCCGAAACGTCGAAACGACCCCCTCTCTGGACAAATTTTAAAAATGTGATTTTTTTCTGTATTAAAAATACCTAAAAAAAGAAGAGAATTATAAGTATCACTGTGAAAAACGAGAAGCTAAACCGTACGGACCGCCGCGGAACCGCGGCCATACCTCGCTTGGGCCGCGGATCCGCGGCCGTACAGTTGCCTTTAACTTTTTTTTTTGCACAGTAATATCTATAGCTGTTATTGCATATTTCTGGGTATTTTTAATCTGACTCAAGTGCTGAGTGTTCTGGGGTTTTTTCTGAATTCGTTGATTCGATCGGAAAGTTTAATTTCATTATTTTTCCAGATATTTAGAAACTGTTAAAATGTTCGAACGGATATCATTAACTCATTTTTCCCGGCACGAAAAACTTTCAAGTGTTGAATTTTTCTTGGGTTTAAATCTTTCGGAAAAATGTGCAAGTAATGCGGCGGTCCCTCTAGAAGAACACAAACCTTAACTCCATTATGTGACCGTCTGAACCGCCTCTAAACCTTAGGGTTTGGGGTAGTACGGCGTGCCACATGTGAGGCGTTGGCTCGGCCCTTCTACGGCTGGACCATCGGTACTGTAACATATTCTGGGATTATTTGAACTCCGCTCAAGTGTTGAGCTATTTAGGAAATCTTGGGTATTTGATTATCCGATCGGAAAGTTTAATACTGTCTATTTATCTGGAATGTGATACAATATGTGGAATTCATATAGTTAGGCATGAAATGCGAAGTATGTGATATTTCGGATTTACGCTGTCTAAAGTGATTGTGGATTCCAAATGTTGTAGTTTTACAATTTCTTTTCTGTGACCGTAAGTGTAGTATGTAGTTGTATTGCCGGTCTTCGTTGCTATACATCAACGACGATCGGTATATGCATACTTACTTACGTTGATGATATGAGATATTTTGTGTTGCTGTGATATGTTATATTGGATCGTCGTGTTCTGAATAGCCGGGGGTTTTATTTGAGATGAGGGTTTTTATTTTCATTCATGTAAAATTCATTTGTATGTAATATTCGTTTATTGGGGCACTTCCGGGATGAGGATGATGTCGCCATTGTATATTATTTACTTTTCCGTATTAGGTAGACCCAAGGAGGGGAGCACAAGTAACCGGGTTCTAGGGTTCAGTGGGAGGCCATCTCGAGGAGTCGAGACCGGGTCTCCTAACCCTAGAATTGGCAGTGTTGCTTGCCACTCTCGTAGGGGTCTGGGATGTGGGTTTGACTATTCATCGCGACCGTGGAATCCGTGTTTTATACCGGCTCGTATTAAAAACACGGACATCCTAGTATATCCAATACTTCATATATGTTCTTCTGCTGCAATGTTCTGTGATGAGATCATATTACTGCCTGAGATGAATGCTTATACTATATATATGCTCATATATAAATATTACTGCTTTCGTTTCTTCTGTGATGCTTAGTAAGCTTAAGTTGATGGGATTTATTAATGAGATTAATAAAAAGAAAAGAAACCTAAAAGATGTTGTAGAATCAAAACTTTATAAAAAGGGTAGCTACAGTTTTGCTTTGCACAGCGGTATATATGATATACCTGCACCTTATTCGATGAGAAAAGAGCCGAGATCCCTTCACCGGGAGTGACCTCTTTAGCGAAACTGGAAGATGCTACAAACTCGCGGTTTAGTTTTTGACAGCTTATATAGTTCTTGCTTTGCACAGTGATATATATGATATACCCTGCACCTTATTCGATGGGGAAAGAGCCGAGATCCCTTCACCGGGAGTGACCTCTTTAGCGAAACTGCAAAAGCCTCAAAAACACTTCTTTTCAAAAACACTTGTTTCTACAACGATATCAAGTTCATTGCGCTCATGGTTTTCTGAAAAACCTGCGTAGCCCTGCGTCATTTTAGGAAAATAGAGTACTTAGTATTCGTGCTGCGTTTGTTGACCATAGTTAAGGTGCAGTGTACGGTAGCTGAGTGATGTTTTCCTATATAACATATGATGTGATTAATTAGAACAGTCATATGACTTTGTTGACCATATTTAAGGGTCATGTGGGTGGGTCTTAATTAATCAAGAAATGACTGATAGAACTTGACTCATGCTTATGATTTGTTGACCATAGTTAAGGTCATAAGTTGCTAGGGGTAAAATCACTATCGAGAATTTCAAATGTTGAAATTTGCAATGAGATTGCATACCTTCTATGAGATAGATGGATCCCGATACCCACTGCGAGTAAGAGTTACTCCTGGGAGAGTTTTACACAGGACAATTAGCCGATCAAGTTGGTGTCTAGAAAGGTGTTAACGGGGTTATGCCTCTGGGAAGACGAGGGTTATTTTAATTAGGTCCGTGCGAAAGCACGGGGAACCTCCCTCAAGTACCGACACTGATCTGGCTGAAAGATTGACGAAATTGTTGGGTGTAATTAATCCCGGCTAATTTTACCTTTTAGGGTTTGAAGAAAGATTTGATAGAAACAGTGGGAGACATCCTGATTAGATAAAATAATAACCAATGTAATCTTGCAAGAGCATACGCTAAAGTGTTTCCTTCTCTCTCTCTCCAGGTAGAGACCATGTCAGGACTTAATCAAGATAATAATATGGATGTATTGACTGAAGCCGCTTATTATACTGAGCAAGGGAACGTTGGTCCCGTTCTTTCTTATAAGAGTTATAAGACTGAACAGGGAATAGGAGAATATCTGGATTCTCAAGCAGCCCAAAAAGAGAACATGCATGTTGATCCACGATCTTCGGATGTGTTAGTTATTGAGAACTGTTTCTCAGTTCACCCAACGTCCTCGTTATTAGATACCAGATCAGGATCCCACATATGTAAATTGCTACATGGGCTACGTAAAGATAGAGAACTGGGAAAAGGTGATCATTCTGTTCAAGTAGGGAATGGTGCAAGTATTGCAGCCAAAGTAGTTGGCGAATATCACCTAGTATTACCAAGTCGTAATACACTGATTCTGAATGAGTGCTATTATATACCGAACATGATGTGCAACATTATATCAGTTTCTTTATTTAGTAAAGAAGGATATAATTTTGTAGTAAAGGATAATGTTATGAACATATTCCTGGATCAAAAGTTGATTGCATCAGGCTCGTTACATAATGGCATATTCATTCTCAATCAAAATACAGTCCTCAATATACAAAACACACACAAGTGGAAGAGTTCAGAAATGAACGAATCCTTCTTATGGCATTGTAGTCTTGGTCATATCAATGCGACACGACTAGCTAAGTTATATAAGGATGGATATTTGAATCCATTCGAATTATCATCTTATGATACTTGCCATTCATGTCTCAAAGGCAAAATGACCAAAGCTCCGTTTAGTGGACACAGAGAAAGAGTTACGGAACTCTTTGGAGTGGTACATAGTGATGTATGCGGTCCTATGTCTACGCATGCCAGGAACGGTTATTCCTACTTTATTATATTCACTGACGATCTCTCAAGATTCGGACATGTGTTCCTGATGAAACACAAGTCTGAAGCTTTTGAGAAATTCAGAGAATATAAGCATGAAGTAGAGAACCAAACGGGCAAAAATATTAAGATCCTTCGATCTGATCGAGGAGGAGAATACTTGAGCAATGAGTTCCAGGATTATCTAAAAGAGAATAGGATTCTCTCTCAGCTTACTCCTCCTTATACACCACAGCACAACGGTGTATCGGAGCGGAGTAATCGCACCCTATTGGATATGGTGCGCTCTTTGATGAGCACTGCTGAGTTACCTATCTCCTTTTGGGGTTATGCGCTGGAGACAGCCGCATATCTATTGAATAGAGTTCCAACTAAATCAGTGCCTACCACTCCATATGAGATTTTCAATGGGAAGAGACCGTCTCTTAAACGAGTTAAGGTATGGGGTTGTCCGGCCTATGTTAAAAAGCAAAATCCGATCAAGCTCGAGGCAAGATCAGGTCTATATAAGTTTGTAGGATATCTAAAAGATTCTTATGGATATATCTTCTACCACGGTGATGAACAAAAGGTGTTTGTTTCTCAATATTCCACCTTTTTAGAAAAAGAATTTCTTGCAAAAGAAATAGTGGCGAAGAGGTAAAGCTGGAAGAGGTTCCAGCACCGCAAACTACAACTGATGATTTGTTGGAACCAGAGGACTCAGTAGTACCCGACGAACCCCAGCCTCTCCGCCGATCTAGTAGGGTTTCTCGTCCACCTGAGAGATACTACGGTTTTCACATTGATGGTGGAAGCGAGGATTGCATCATGGTAGATGATGACCCGACTAGTTTCGAGCAGGCCATCACGAGTGGTGACTCTGTGAAATGGCTGGATGCAATGCGATCTGAGATGGAATCAATGTAGACCAACAAAGTATGGACTTTTGAAAATGCTCCTGAAGGGGTAAAACACATTGGGAGCAAGTGGATCTTTAAAAAGAAAATTGGTGTAGATGGAAAAGTTGAGACTTTCAAAGCTAAACTTGTTGCAAAGGGTTTTCGTCAACGACCAGGTGTGGATTATGACGAAACCTTTTCACCAGTGGCTATGCTTAAGTCCATCAGGATCTTACTTGCCATTGCTGCATACCATGACTACGAAATCTGGCAAATGGATGTTAAGACCGCCTTTCTAAACGGTGATTTAGAAGAGTGCGTGTACATGACTAAGCCAGAGGGCTTCGTAGATAGTGGGAGCAGCGGAAAGGTGTGCAAGCTGCTTAAATCCATTTATGGGTTAAAGCAAGTATCGCGGAGTTGGAACATCTGTTTTGATGTTGTAGTCAAAGAGTTTGACTTCATCAAAAATATAGATGAACCTTGTATCTATAAGAAGGTAGCAGAGAGTAAGGTTGTCTTCCTCGTATTGTACGTGGATGACATACTCTTGATAGGAAATGATGTTCTTATGCTGCAATCAGTCAAGCTCTTCTTATCACAAATATTCTCAATGAATGATCTAGGTGATGCCTCCTGCATATTGGGAATCATGATCTATAGAGATAGATCAAAACAGATACTGGGATTGTCCCAATCCAGGTACATTGACACCATACTAAAGAGGTTTAGTATGGATGAATCCAAGCGTGGGAACCTACCCACGATCTCTGGACTCACTCTCTCCAAAGAGATGTCTCCCAAGACTGATTTGGAGAGAGCTCGCATGCAAGGGATACCCTATGCTTCGGCAGTAGGCTCTATCATGTATGCGGTGCTATGTACCAGACCCGATGTAGCATACTCACTAAGTGTAGTAAGTCGGTATCAAGAAGATCCTAGAGAGAGTCATTAGACAGCTGTGAATAACATTCTCAACTACTTACGAAGGACAACACTGCAGATCCACTCACGAAGGCCATTCCCCAGATACAGTTTGAGAGATTATTCGGGATGCTAGGTATGAGATACTACAGCAGCTCGCCTTAGGGCAAGTGGGAGATTGTTAGTTATGTATATGCCCTAGAGGACATTGTTGTACATATGATGTATATTATAATGGATGCTTGGATATATATAGAGAGGATTTTCTTGCTCGTCATGATAGTATGCTATTTGGTTTCACTTTATTTTAACATGTTGACTTGTATTGGTTTACTGTCTTACTCTCACATGTTGATAAAGCCCTTAGGATCAGTACTCGACTATTGGGACTATGATGAGATCATACTAGTGGGGCCATGGTAGTCGATGAGTACATCCTATAACTGTTCCTAGTCGAGGGTGTGTCGAGACAGGGCATCAATACACCAGAGTAGACTAGCGTATACGCATCTTGACCCATATGATGGGCGATGGATGATCCCGTATCCATCGGTGTTTGACATCAAGGATGGTGTACGGGTGCTCAGTAGAGACTGGGTACACTGGACGGATTCGCCGAGAACTCCTAGATGGTGATATACCACACGTCAGATGGCAGTTCTCCGGTGACACTGGTGCAGGGTAGTCTGTAGACCCGAGATCGTCATAGAGTCTTGTGTGATTCCCACTGTGCTTTGATTTTCACCTTATCACGTCCAAGAGGGCGTGAAAACGGTGGCTTTTAGGTGCAGTCCCGAATCACATTGAGGCAATGAGCGATATGAGGAGATTCGTCTCTCCCGGTATAGGGAGTTGATGTTGTACTGTGTTCGATTGGTTATAACTGGAAGTCTCTGACCAGGGCTGATATAGAGATTTACTGGTAAGTGTTACTAGTAGTTTCTTGACCCGTTATGAGCCTCACATCGACACGACTTATCGGTTACTGGGGTCTGACGTATACCACCCCTAGACTAGATATGCAACATATCAGACGAAGAGACCGGACTGTACGGGAGTGTTACTGATTGGATTCAAAGGAGAACGGACAGGCTAGCTTGTTGATCCTCTGATCGCTCAATACCTGGGTGGCTGTTACGTTTAGCTAACCGCTTACAGCTTATGGGTGTTTGATATGATCATCACCTACTACCGGCGTATTGACGATTCTTTAGAGTCCTACACAGAGGTTTCTTGACTCAAGCAAAACGGAGTAGGGGCATATATGTGATATGTGCACGACCGAGGATAATTCGATATGAGATACTGTATTATATTCTCGCGACATTTAGATATGAGCCGGGTCATCGGATCAAGTGTTGATTCAATGAATCGGTACATGATATATTAGTCGGTTATATTCGATATAGCCGGATTGTCGAATCAAATGTTGATTCGATAATTTAATGTATAATAATATATATGATATATTGTATTACATTATCTAATATTGGCTCGCTTTATTATTTCATTTTCTCACCGGGTAATACATTGATATATATGCGATATATATTAATTGTATTATTTTCTTTTGTTACAAATATATAATATATATGTGATATATCTTAAAGTAACATGATATGATTACTAATGCAACTTGTTTAGTGGAGATTAAACAAGGTTAGGGTTTGATTTGGGTTAGTTCTTTCTTGAACCTTCCAGAAGGATTTCTTTTGTCATGAGTTAGATATTATGGTTGATATTTTCTCATGACTCATTGTTTTAACCCAACCCAAACCCTGGCCTTAGTTAATTCTCTACAAGAGTTATCCTTGTCATCCTTGACCATGGTTGCATTATTATTCATATATTCATTTCATTATTCATCACAAAAGGTTTAATTCATTTTTCTTCTTCTTCTTCAACCTTGAGCTTTGAGAAAGCTTACTAGGTTTTCATTTTGTGATGATTTCATGTGAGAATTTGATATAAAAGGAAAGCATAAATACTACTCCATCATCCTCATCTAATCTAGACAATTAGATTAGGGTGTTCACCTTATTAGAGTGAGAGAGCTTGAGTTATAGAAAATTCGACGTAGATCATCGGAGAAAAGGAACACTACAAGCTAGCATGGATCGTTCGAGTCGTGGGGCCTCTCTTGAGTCCGGGAGATCGTGGATCACAGCGAAGGGACTTCTACTCGGAGCTTATGAAGCGAAGGAGCGGACTACAAAGGTTGTAATCCCTCACACTTGGTTGTAAAGATGTTTACTTGCATGTTAAACCTTAATAATCTAGCAAAGATCCCAGCTTTGGGTTGTTCGGCACGTCTAAATTTTTATTCGGGCATGGTTGATGCCTTATAGACCTTCACAAGGGTGCCTAGGAACCCTACAGATGATTGATCCATACCCTTGACTAGAGGTTGTCGTACGATGGATTATACCGTACGCAATGTTGTAAGGCTGGATGCAGATTGATAGATTCACCGACTCAATCATGTTAGGTATGTATACCTTATAGCTGCTAGCTGACGATTTACCATATGATGCATTCATGTTATTCACATTATACTATTTATACCTGTGATAGTACACCTGCACCATTATTGATGATGCGTATGTTACACGTACACAGATTGTAGGCTCACACACTTCATCATCGATAATTGCCATGTCACTACACAGTAGGATTGCTGCATCATGATATGACTCTTTGCATAACATGCTTACATATGCATAGATATATCTATATTTGCGCACATACGCATTACATATTCATATTGGTGCACATATACATTGATACATCCTTATTTGCGCATATACACATTGTATATTCATATTGGTGCACATATACATCGATACATCGTTATTTACGCACATACACATTGTATATTCATATTGGTGCACATATATATTGATACATCCTTATTTGCGCACGTACACATTATATATTCATATTAGTGTACAAATACATTGATTCATCCTTATTTGCGCACATACACATTGTATATTCATATTGGTGCATATATACATTGATATATCCATACTTGCGCATATGCACATTGCATACCCATCTTGTCGCATATACACAGTTGTACCTCTATACTTGCGCATATACATATTGTGCCTACATATATAACTGGTTTTATAGGAAAATTGGGAACCACATGTTATATTTCAAAAACTGGAATCATTTTAAAACAGCGGTTTTCCCTTAATATGTCATATCACTGTTCCATGTTGCATAATACATGGATATGCTTACATTTCTATTATATGTCGCATGCATCATGCTCTATGATTTTACGCTTTGAGATATGCTGTTTTCATGAGATTTCTGGATTTGAGAACCGCGGACATTTTAAAAGAGATTACGTGTTGTTTTAAAAACCCGGTTTCTCCTTATATGATATTTCAGTGCGTCCACCATGTGTTTTCTCAGTTCTGAGAGTGGCATGAAACCCGATTCGAGGAGCGGTAGGCACCGTCTGCGGGTACATGATGGACCGGTGAGGTACCCCAGGGCAAGAAGACTCGTATATGTTGGACGGTGAGCCTGGCAGGGGAGTACTACCTACCGGTGATAGTATTTGGACTCGGTGGTTATCCGGAGGATACCGACCGGAGTAGCGAGATGGATATAAGGGCCGACTAGGGTGTGCGGCGCCTGAAGGCCGATCCGAGGATACGGCGCCTGAGATATATGAGGATTTACGTGCCGATGATGGGCACGGTTTTCATGATGTTTTCGAGTGTCGATGCTAGGCACTCAGGTTCCATGATTTTGATATGTCGTGAGGGACACCATTGATTTATATCCTCATACTTTCATGCACGCTCTTTTATGATATTTATGTGCATACATACATTGATTATATAGGTGGACGAGATCCACATGCATATATACATTGATTATATGGGTGGACGAGATCCACATGCATACATGCATTAATTACTACTTTTGGATGTTATCTGCATGCATATAGGTATTGACCACTTTGTTGGCACGTATACAGACCCGGTCACCCTAGATATCATAGCATTACCTTTATGATATAGTTGACCTAGGAGTCGTTATTTATTCGATTTCTACTTGTAGATGTTGTTTCTACTCATTAGTTGGCAACTCACCCCGTTGTGCCACAGTTCTTACAGATTGACCGCTTGGATCAGTAGCGGCTTCGCTGGTACACAGTTGCATTCGGGTGTTTTGCATTGGTAGGTGGGACATTTGTATCGTACCCACTCTTTTATCTATATTTCATTATTGTATCTAGTTAACTTCATCAATCAAAATTAGTGATTTCTATAAGTAATGAGACTTAGTGAGATTGCGGTTGCGAGACTTAGAGCGAGGGGTTTTTGCTACTTGTGGTTTTGATGTCTTGCCTATTCATTTATCTTTTTGTGGTTAACTTCGCCGTTGGGCGTCGTATACTCATATTTACTGTCTTGCGTGGTTGTGATCCGCCGTTTGGCGAAGTGCTAGCTCCCACTTGGGATTCCTTTATCATTAAATTGTATTTGTGGTTTTGGATCAAAATATACAAAGGAGATGCTGCCAAAATTTTTAAAAGACGAAACATGTTTTTAAACTAGTAAATTTCACTTGCATCATTCATATTTCTTTTCTATCAATTTAAGCACAATTGATTTCATTATACCTTTATTTCTAAAACTTCACCTCCTTTATTTTCTTAAAAAGGTTTAGATTTCTGGGTTTCAGCTTACTTGAATTCCGTTACGCCTTTAGACGTTGTGTGATTCAAGTGCTGGTCATGAGCTAATATTTCGGGTCATGACAAGGAGCCATGGGAATTTTATAGAGTTTTCTCTCTCTCTCTCCCACATCAACCTTGACACATGTCACCTTACACACTCTCTCTCTCATTTATTTCTTTTCTTTCTTTTCTTTTTAACTCAAAACCAATTATTTTTAAAAAAAAGCCATGGTGCATTTAATAAAAATGTAGCAAGTATTTATAGGATGCTTAATGCACAATTTAATACATATTAATCAAATTTAGTATTTTCATGGAATACAATAAATATTTAAAAGTCTACACATGCTTAATTCACAAAATTTCATTACAAAATCAATAATTCAATTTAATTTTCCAAATTTTTTCCAAACTATCGGTATATAATTATACCACTTCATTTAAGCCAATTTCCTCACTTTAAGATATTCTTAATATTTATTATTTTAATTATTTAAATTCCTAAAAATAATATTTTATTTTCTGAAATGTTATAATTTTCTCCACTTAAATAAATTCAGTTCCCGAATTTAAATTTAAAACTCCCCCAATTACTAAAACATTTCAGCAAAACAATAGAGTCGTTGGGGCTCCAAAATCATATATACTTAAAACACATCTTAGCGCAATGCATGCGCATAAAAAACGAGTATAGAACTCAAAATCAAAACTCCGTCAAGCATCACGCAATCATCGGAGTTATGGTGAAAATACAAATGTCAAAATCCAATACGAAAACCGATATGATATACTCAAATCTATAACATGTGCATAGTACGCATCGTTGTAAACTCGTCAAAACATTTGAAAAGAAATGCATGCAAAACCTTTTTCAAATCGCCGTGCGATGCGCGTATCACGGCACAAGTAGCAGACGTTTATTTTAAGAAAAATAACTATATATATATCATTTGTTTAACATACACGTCCTGCCTTTTGAAAATAATTTAGAAGGGTTTCCTTTATAATGTTTCGTGTCATCATGGACAAGTAAGAAAATATTGAGACTATAGTCCTTTTTGGAAATCCCTTCGGTAAATATCAATACATGTAAAATATATTCAGGTCCTGTCCTCGGACTAGTCCTACTCAGTTACTATACCATATAATATATGTCGTAAATCATGATGCTCAAAATGAAATCAATCTCAAATACAGCATACAAAAATACCACATGCGTCTGGTGCGCACGGAAATCAAAACCAAATACAAGTGCCACAAATATGCATAGAAACAAAACTGAATGCAACGGGTGTGCACAAAAACTTCTGCCAAGTGCAATGGGTGTGCACGACAATAATATTAGGTGCATCAGATGTGCATGAAGAATCTCGATTTTTAGTGCATCTGGTGTGCATAAAATCGCATCAAGTGCGCCAGGTGTGCACAAGAATCTAAATCAAGTACACATGGTGCACGAAAACAATTATCAAACTTCTCAATCAAAATCGACGGTATACGACATACACCCACTCGAAATCAATTATACCGTAGTGTATAAACTCATAACCATGTGCATTAGCGTTCACAAAACCAAATCAGGGTGCTAAAAGTTCATGAAAACAATGCCGAAAGCACAAGTCAAATCATATGTACGCCAATATGTATGATATCCAAATCAAATGTCTCAGACGGCATATAATTGAAATCGAATGCAATGAATGTGCACAAAACAAAAATCAGCATAACCGATACATGGAAATACGAACTATGATTGACCGTCGTCGATGCGTCCTTCCTTCAAGTTCAAAAAAAGTGTCGGTGCATCCAAAGCTAGCAGAGAAAGATATCTACTTGCTTCAGTTCACGGTCTAGCGCCTTCCGCCCTTAGGTTCTTATCTCTCTCCATTGATTACCAGTTATATGCCCCTTCGGCTCTACAGCCCGATTCTTGGAACTTTTCAGAAGATCTCCTGACCAATTAGCATAGTCACTCATAACATACCTCGTCAATGATGGCAACTCTGGGACACTGAATGTGCATGATACAATAGATCCTGGTTCCAAGTCTTCTCGTGTAGTATCCCAGAAATATTCTATCGGGGTCTCTCCCAAATCTCGTCTCTGCCGAACTTCCCAGATGTTATCACCATTTACTTAACCCATTCCTTGTTTCCGGGACAGCCGCATCCTCTTCATCACTTCCTTCTGGAAGATATATCCGTATCCAACGCCTCTGCGTATGTATCACGTCCCTGGTGTCAACGGAGTGGAATGCCATCTCGTCAAGATCTCGTACGAACCTCTTACTCCACTTTTCTTTAATGTGGACTAATTCGTAATCATCTCTTCGTAGCTGTATGGACTGTGCTATAAATGGTTGCACTCATATCTAGAGTCTCCCTTCCAAAACTATGAACTCGACAGCCCAATAACTTATAGTAGGTATCTGGCCAATTATGTCCTCGGGAACTCTTCCAAATTGTCGGAGGAATACTCTTCATTCGTTCGCTTTTGATCGACTCTCAAAGCATCTGGTAAGATCCTTCTATCCGTAGCTGGTCATCTAACTAATCCTACATTGGAGCATCCAACGAATAATGTCTTTTCTTGGTCGACTCACAGCACGTCTGTGTGAGGGCCTCTTATAACTGAAGTTAGTCAATCTAATGATCTCGCTTCAAAGCATCTAACGAATAAAAGGTCCTAGTCTTATCCAAAGGTGACTAGCGATCTTCTATCACATTATTGAGTGTTACCACATGCTACAATAGCATTCAAACGTCTGGGGGAGATATCTTATCAAATTCAGCAACAGCTGGCTCCTCTAGCAATAGCCCAATCATCTGGGACAGATCTCGAACGCTCGTGTCAATGGAAAAATCCAAATAACCATATATCAACGTGTTTCGTATATTACCGGAAAACAACCTGGTCAGTCCTCGATCCTGACAAGCTCATGCTGACCGCACCTCTAGTCGCAGCTCTCTCTGCTCATGTAACCGTGGTAACAGAAACCACAATCCGACATCGATGAGGATAGATCATAGGAACGAATAGAATTACAGTGCCTAAGAAATGTACATCCTAAGCCTTCTTAAGCGGAGTAGCGTATCCTAAGTATGCCGCGGAACATACACACGGTATGTCACTCTACTTAAGTCATCTACTCCATCAACCAAGGTCAACCTGCAGGGTTCCCTAGGGCGGCAGCAAGGTTTCGGGAGGCATCGTCCATGCCAATTTCAAAAATTTACCGTTATAAACAACTCTAACCCTAGAATCTTAACTAGAGATTTAGAAGAAACATCATGTAAACATCTTTACATCTAAGTGAATGAGGAATACAACCCTTATAGACCGGTACTTCATTTCTAAAGCTCCGTGTAGTAGTCCCTTCGCACCAAGTAGTGAACATCCGAACTCTAGTAAGGTTTTACATGAAGAAATGAACAACCTTGCTTGAAGTCTTCGAGGCCGAAGATGATCTACGTCGAGGAGACTCAAGCTCATGCTACCTCTTCACTAATGGTAGATTAGTGAAGCAAACACCCTAAACTAAATGGCTAATAGTAGAGGATGATGAAGTAGGAAATGGGCTCACTTTAGATTTAATTTTCTCACAATATTTTCTCACTTAGAAAAAAGCTAGCAAGCTTTTTCTCAATCAAGAAGAAGATGAAGCGATTGAGAGAATGAACTCATGAGGTTAGAATAGAAACCATGGGTGAGTTAGTGTCATACACTAACTCATGTAGAGAATAAACCATTGCTAATCCATAATGGTTAGGTTAATAAATATCTACAAGTACAAAAAATTAGTGGACTTGGTCAATAGTTCCACAGGCTTCAAATATGTGACTAATTTCCTACTAATTTTGATTAAGTTTAAATAAATAAAACTATACATTATCATTAAGCATGGTGTAAGTCTCACACACCCATGTCATATGCCGCATCAAGCATGACACAATAGTTGTACATTAATACATATCACGTATATACTATATGCACACAAGTGAGAAAAAGAAATGTTTAAGTGAGCTAATATTAGTTAATGTAAATTAATATATCACATATATAATTATACATTAAATTATCAAATCAACACTTGATTTAATAATCCGGCTATATCACATACAAGCGACTAATATCAAATGTAACAACTTATCGAATCAACACTTGATCCTATAACCCGACAATATCACAAATAACCGACCGATGTCACATATCGCGAGAATAGAATGCGGTATCACATACGCGCAATAATCTCGGTCCCGCACATATCACATATATGCTCCTACTTCGTTTCGCATGAATCAGGAAACCTCTGTGTATGACTCTAAACACTCGTCAATACGCTGACAGTAGGTGATGATCATATCAAACAACCACAAGCCGCAAGTGGTCTGCTAAGCGTAACGGCGACACGGGTATTGAGCGATCAGAAGATCAACAAGCAAGCCTGCTTATACTCCTGCGAATCCAATCAGTAACACTACCGTACAGTCCGGTCTCTTCGTCTGATATGTCGCATATCCAGTCTAGGGGTGGTAACGTCAAACCCCAGTAACCTATAATTTGTGTCGATGTGAGGCTCATAATGGGTCAAGAAACTACTGATAACACTTACCAGTAGATCTCCATATCAGCCCTGACCAGGGACTTCCTGTTATAGCCAATAGGGCACAGCGCAACATCAACTCCCAATACCGGGAGAGACGAAACCCCTCCTATCGCTCATTGCCTCCATGTGATTCGGGATTGTACCCAAAAGACACCTTTTCTAACATTCTCATGAACGTCGTAAAGTGGAAATCAAAGCACAGTGGGGATCACAAAAGACTCTATGAAGATCTCAGGCCTACAGACTAACTTGTACCAATGTCACCAGAGAACTGCTATCTGACGATAGGTATAATACCAACTAGGAGTTCTCGACGAGTCCATTCAGTGTACCCAGTCTCCAATGGGCACCCGTATACCATCTTTGATGTCAAACACCAATGGATGTGGGATCATCCATCGCCCATTATATGGGTCAAGAAGCGTATACGCTAGTCTACTATGGAGTATCGATACCCTGTCTCGATACACCCTCGACTTGGAAATTATAGGATGTACTTGTGGACTACCCTGGCCCCACTAGTATGATCTCCATCATCGTCCTAGTAGTCAAGTACACATCCTAAAGGCTTTATCAATATGTGAGAGCAAGACAGTATCAAAATACAAGTCAACATGTTAGGACAAAGAGAAACCGGATATCATACTATCATGTCGAGCAAGAAAATCCTCTCTATATATATCCAAGCATCCACTGTAATATACTTCATATGTACAATAATGGCCTCCAGGGCATATACATAACTAATAATCCCCCACTTGCACTAAGGCCGGTTGTTGTAGTATCTCATACCCAACATCCCGAAGAGTCATTCAAATTGTATCTGGGGTATGGCCTTTGTGAGTGGATCCGCTGTGTTGTTCTTCATGTCAACTCTCCTGACTTCGATCTCCCGGCAATCAACTATCTTCCAGATCAGGTGATACCGCCTCAGAATATGCCTCGATCTCTGATGGGACCTGGGTTCCTTGGCTAAAGCAACTGCTCCATTATTATCGCAATACAAAGGTATTGGATATTCGATGGACGGAACCACTCTAAGTTCGTTTATGAACTTCTTCATCCTAACACCCTCTTTGGCATCGTCGTTGGCAGCGATGTATTCAGCCTCCATCATCGAGTCTACCACGGTTTCCTGTTTGGAACTCTTCCAACAAACCGCCCCTCCATTGTTGGTAAGGACAAATCCCGAGATCGACTTAGAGTCGTCCTTATCACTCTGGAAGCTCGAATCGGTAAAGGACTCCACTTGGAGTTCTCCATTACTATACACCGAGAACGTCTCTTTAGTCATTTTCAAGTACTTGAGAATGTTCTTCACAGCTGTCCACTGACTCTCTCCTGGATTTGCTTGATACCTACTCACTACACTTAGTGAGTATGCTATATCGGGTCTGGTATATAGTATCACGTACATGATAGAGCCTACTGCCGAAGCATTGGGTATCCCTTGCATGCGAGCTCTCTCCAAATCAGTCTTGGGAGACATCTCTTTAGAGAGAGTGAGTCTTGAGATCGTGGGTAAATTCCCACGCTTGGATTCTTCCATACTAAACCTCTTTAGTATGGTGTCGATGTACCTGAATTCGGACAATCCCAGTATCCGTTTAGAGCTATCTCTATAGATCTTAATTCCCAAGATGTACGAGGCATCACCCAGATCTTTCATTGAGAATCTTTGTGATAAGAAAAGCTTGACCGAGTGCAGCATAAGAATGTCATTTCATATCAAGAGTATGTCATACACGTACAATACGAGGAAGACAGCCTTACTCTCTGCCACCTTCTTGTATAAACAAGGTTCATCTATGTTCTTGATGAAGTCAAACTCTTTGACTACAACACGAAATAGATGTTCTAACTCCGAGATGCCTGTTTTAACCCGTATATGGATTTAAGCAGCTTGCACACCTTTCCGATGCTCCCACTGTCGATGAAGCCCTCTGGCTGAGTCATGTACACGCTCTCTTCTGAATCATGCTTTAGAAATGCGGTCTTAACATCCATTTGCCAGATTTCATAGTCATAGTATGCAGCAATGGCAAGTAGGATCCGGATGGACTTAAGCATAGCCACTGGAGAAATGGTTTCATCATAATCCACACCTGGTCACTGATGAAAAACTTTTGCAACAAGTCTAGCGTTGAAAGTCTCAACGTTTCCATCTACACCAAGTTTCTTCTAAAAGAACCGTTTGCTCACAATGGGTTTTACCCCTTCAGGAGCAACTTCCAAAGTCCATACTTTGTTTGTGTACATGGATTCCATCTCAGATCGCATTGCATCCAGCCACTTCAGAGAGTCCCCACTCGTGATGGCCTGCTCAAAGCTAGTTGGGTTATCATCTTCCATGATGTAATCCTTGCTCCCACCGCCTATGAGAAAACCGTAATATTTTTCAGGTGGATGAGGAACCCTACTAGATCGACGGAGAGGCTGAGGTTTGTTGGGAGCCATCGAATCCTCTAGTTCTAATAAATCTTCTGTCGTAGTTTGTGTCGCTGGAACTTCTTCCAGTTCTACCTGCTCGCCACTAATTTTTTTTGCAAGAAATTCCTTTTCTAAAAAGGTGGCATGCTGAGCAACAAACACCTTTTGTTCCTCAGGGTGGTAGAAGATATGTCTTAGCGATTGCTTGGGATATCCTACAAACTTGCACAGAACTGACCTTGCCTTAAGCTTGTCCAAATTTTGCTTTTTAACATAGGCCGGGCAACCCCATATCTTAACAAAATTGAGACACAGTCTCTTCCCCTCCCATATCTTATATGGAGTGGTAGGCACTGATTTGGTTGGAACTCTATTCAATAGGTATATGGTTGTCTCAAGCGCTTACCCTCAAAAGGAAATAGTCAACTCAGCAGTGCTCATCATAGAGCGCACCATATCTAATAGGGTGCGATTCCTCCGTTCCGATACACCGTTGTGCTGTGGTGTATACGGAAGAGTGAGCTAAGAGAGAATCTCATTCTCTTTTAGATAGTCCAGGAACTCATTGCCCAAGTATTCTCCTCCTCGATCAGATCGATGGATTTTAATACCTTTTCCCGTTTGGTTCTCGACTTCGTGTTTATATTCTTTGAATTTCTCAAAAGCTTTAGACTTGTGTTTCAACAAGAACACATGTCCATATGTTGAGAGATCGTCAGTGAATGTAATGAAGTACGAGGAACCATTCCGGGAATGTATAGATATGGGACCACATACATCAGTATGTATCAGTCCCAAGAGTTCCGTAACTCTTTCTCCGTGTCCACTAAACGGAGTTTTGGTAATTTTTCTTTTGAGACATGACTGGAAAGTGACATAAGATGAAAATTCAAACGGATTCAAATATCCATTCTTATGTAACTTAGCTAGTCGTGTCGCATTGATATGACCTAGTTACAATGCCACAAGAAAGATTCGTTCATTTCTGAACTCTTCCTCTTGTGTGTGTTTTGTACATTAAGAACTGTGCTCTGATTTAGAACGTATATGCGATTATTTAACGAGCCTAATCCAATCAACTTTTGATTCAAGAAGATGTTCATAATATTATCCTCTACTACAAAATTATATCCTTCTTTACTTAATAAAGAAACTGATATAAGATTGCATATCAGGGTCGGAATGTAATAACATTCATTCAGAATAAATGTATTACTATTTGGTAATACAAGGTGATATTCGCCAACTGCTTTGGCTGCAACATGTGCACCATTCCCAACTTTTACCGAATGATCACCCTCTCCCAGTTCTCTATCTTTCCTCAGCCCATGTTACATATTACATATGTGGTATCCCGAACCGGTATCTATTACCCAGGACGTAGAGTGAACTGAGAGACAGTTCTCGATA
The DNA here is from genome assembly GCA_030015575.1 of Agapanthus africanus. Classification (NCBI taxonomy): domain Eukaryota; kingdom Viridiplantae; phylum Streptophyta; class Magnoliopsida; order Asparagales; family Amaryllidaceae; genus Agapanthus; species Agapanthus africanus. The sequence goes on along the minus strand of CM057343.1, from coordinate 311,619,226 downwards.
ACTAACACACCCAAAAAAGATGTATCAACAAGTTTATTCTTCGTTTGGGCGGAATGGGAAACCGATCTATTTTATGGATTTTGATTTTCGTGCGCACCAGACGCACAGGGTATTCTTATATACATTTTTGGGATTTATTCCTTATGGACCAGTACATTTTTATGATATTTGCTATTTGTTTTTATACTAAGCAGGACTAGTCAGAGGACAGTGCCAGGATGTAGTTTTCATGCATTGATAGTTATCGAATGGATTTCCAAAAAGATAGCTATAGTCTCAGTATTTACCTACGTGTCCGATATGACACGAAACGTTTAAAACAAGGAAACCCTTCTAAATTGTTTTCAAAACGGCGAAACGTACATATTAAACAAAGGATATATACGTATATGGTTATTTTATTATAATAGACGTCCGCCACTGTGCAGTGTTATGCGCATCGCACAGCGACTTAAAAAGATTTAGCATGCATTTACTTCGGCTATTAACATGTATAGATTTGATGTCTACATGTATAGTTCTGATTTATATCATATTGGTTTTATTTTGGATTTGAAATTTGTATCTTTACCATGACTCCGATGATTGCGGGATGCTTGACGAAGTTTTTGATTTCGAGTTATCTGCTCATTACTCATGTGCATGCATTGCGCTATGATGCGTTTTATGTATTGATAATTTCGGAGCCCCGACGACTTAGACTTTTTATTGAAATGTTTTAGAATTTGGGGGTTTAAAATTTAAATTCGGGGACCGAATTTCTTTAAGGGGGGAAGATTGTAACATTTCAAAAAAATAAAATATTATTTTTCTGAATTTTTATAATTTAATATTATGTTTAATGAATATTTTAATATTTCGGTATAATTAAATACCGATAAATTGGGGAAATTTTTTGAAAATTATAAAAATTACTAAAAGAGGGTGTTTTATGTGAATTATGCAATTTTAATGTTTTTATGATTAATTATATGCTAATTTAGTGCTAATCGCGATTAAAAATCGCTAATCGGATTTTTAGCATATTTGTACAAAACATGCACCATATCTTTTTTTCACTTGTTACATATTTTTCCATGACTTTCCTACATGTTTTATTATGGCATTCTGGCATGGTTGTTAATTAGAGAGAATGAGAAAAAGAAAAGAAAAGAAAAAGGGAAAAGAATAGAATAATGGGTATGGGTGAGGGTGTGTTGACTTGGTCATTCCTCTGCATTGTTTTCACTCATTTCTCTCCATCTCCCTCATATTGCTGCTGCTGCTGCTGCCCCTCTCTCCCTCTTCACAAAATCCCCCAAAACACCATGGAAATCAACTCAAAACCCAAACCCCATTTCACAAATAAGATGCACAAGCTCAAGAGAAGCACATTGGACCAAGAAAGAGAAAATTTTGAGGACTTTGAGCAACTCAAGAAAATTCTTGAGTTGCTAAAGGAGGTAATTTCTGCACTATTAGAGTAGTGTTTCGATTCCTTATGCATCCATGCAAGTTTCATGTCGATATTGAGTGGTTATGTGGACTTAGAAAATTCTAGTTAGGATTTGAGGGAACTTTGGGTTGTGATGGGTAATTAAGCTTAGTAGAGGCCACAAAAACCCCCTAGTGCTAGAACCCAGGCCAAAACCCAGAGACTTGAAACACGGAATACGGATCTAGAAAGCCGATATCGGAAAAACTGTGATTCTGTGAAGGTTAAATGGAATTTGCTATCACCCCGAGTCTCTGAAAATTATTTTGCATGGACAGTGATACATGTAGGCACTTAGGAAGCTACGACCAAAACCCTAGCCCCTAACTCCCAACCATGGCCACAGATTTATTCCTTCTGGCCGTAATTTGCGGCCAGACCTGGAGCATTTTGGCTCGTTCTAGTTCTGTAGCTCCTACATCTATAAATTAGACCTTTGGCATATGCAAAATTGTCCAATTTGACCTATGGTAGAATCTAGAGCCCTTTTCCTCTGTTGCTGTTTTAATTCGTGTTTTCATTTTGCGTATTTTAAATTCTGGATTTGTATAATTGCGTTTTACCTCAATTACTTGGCGTTTATACGACGATATCGAGGATAGTTTGATGGTTTTGAAAGCGTAGTCCATAGGTTCTAACCTATAGGCCTTAGCGCGTCGTTTGGTTTTCTCGATGTGATTTTAAGGTTTATTTGCGATTGTGTTATCTTGTAGGTACCTTCTCGAGGGCTTCATACGATAAGGAAGATGAAGGCGACATCGACACCGACACGCAGGATACAAGGTGAGTAGATTATATCTACGGGGGAAGCCGGGTGGATGGCGTAGAGCACCCCCGCAGTTCGATGTTTAGTATAATATATATGTACTATTTAAGCTTGCTTATAGTGTGTCGTGGATATTTGAGATGAGATTAGGTGTACTATGATTAGATTTGGGCGCAGAAGTAAACTTGTATAGTTCCTAGTTGCAAACCCTAGAATAGGTTTACATCCACACGCACACATATGCATATTCGTTATACATATATATAGTTGACGAGGATAGTGTATGATATTTGGAGATGAATCGATGAGATTGGGCATAGTGCCATAAGATTGGTGATATATTGTGATTCATATTTAGGATACGACATGTGATTTTAGCGGGCCTTTGGACATGTGTTTCACACACGCATTCATATTTACCTAGATGGTATCGATTTTGTACTAGACTTAGATCAGTACCCCAGATCACGAGATATGATGATAAGGATACCTGATAATTGATGAGAGGAATGTGATATTGACCCGTACCCAGCTTTTGGGATGCCGTACGATGATTTACCGTACGAGCTTCATATTGATGATAGATCCGCACTCATGACTCGAGGATGTCATGTGATATTGTAACGTACGCGGTACCTTTGAGGCGGGATCACCGACTATTATACTTTTATATATATATCGAAACATATTTAGGTGGTTTCCATACCCCTCCTGATTGACTTGTTAGTTAGAGCTGTAGTTTTGGTAGTAGATGTTAGGCTAGGTTGATGTCATACCTATTTCAAAAACTAACGAATCGGAAGTATTTTAAAGACAGGCAGAGGGATTCTACGGATATTTTCAAAAGACACATCTTTTCTTAAAACACCGTAGCCCTTATTTTAGTAAAAACCCCGATTCGTCTTATTTCAAAAGGCAAACTGTATGACTTTTTATAATGATGCAGATGCGTCACTGTTGCATTTATTAGTCGATTTCTGCATACTCTTGTTATTCGCATCGCATTGCATGTGCAATTGGTTATTGTTATATAAAAATCATGCTGTTAGGACACCAGCACCATTATCGATGATGCATATGTTCCACGTACACCTGCTTGCCGGCTCACACACTTCATCATCGATAATTGCCATGTCACTACACTGCAGTACTGTTGCATTCAGAATATGATCCCTTGCATGGCATACTTATGTACATACCTATTGTACACCCATACGTGCATATATACATATTCGCACATACATAGATGATTCTCACTGGATTTGGAGATTTGGGAACCGCAAGATACTCTTTAAAACTGATTCATTTTAAAAGAGCGGTTTCCCTCAATATGTGCATATTACTAGTCCATATTGCATGATATACTGATATACTAACATTTCTTTTACATGTCGCATACATCATGCTTTTGATTATACGCATTGAGATATGTTTTTTCCTTGATATTTCTGGATTTGGAAACTGTGGATATTTCAAAGGAGAGTATGTAATTGTTTTAAAATCCCGGTTACCCTTGATATGATATTTCAGAGCATCCACCATGTGTTTTCTCGGTGATGAGAGTGACATGTGAAACCCGATTCGAGGAGGCGGATGAGGCCGATTGCGGGTACATAGTGGACCCGGTATGGTATCCCGGGGCGAGAACGGATCGCTGTGTAGTAGACGGTGAGCCTGGGAGAGAGACTACTACCTAACGGTGATATTATTTTGGTCTCGGCGGATATTCGGAGGATACCGACCGAAGTCAAGAGTTGATATGGGCCGATCCAGACTGACGGAGCACGATATATGAGGATTTACGTGCCGATGATTGGCACATGTTTCATGATGTTTTCGAGTGTCGATGCTTGACACTCAGGTTCCATGATTTTGATATGTCACGAGCGACACCTATTTTTTTACATCCTCATACTTCCATGCATATGTTTATGATATTTACATGCATGATGCTTATTGTCATTGGGTGACACGTGGACGATTTCTACATACATATATTGACATTGATTACATAGTTGGATGATATCCACTTTTTCATAGACTTCATGATATAGTCGATAATGATCATACCTCATATTTATGATATGTTATTACCTGAGGCTCTGGCACAAGCACTTAGCACTACACTCTTGTATAGATGTTACATTGCCATCTTATCATGCTTCAAACTTATTTATTTGAGTTATATATATATTTGCTCGTATTGACCTAGGATTGTGTCTGTTTACCCCCAATCAGAGAAAATCTCTGTTCAAATTCCAAGGCGGGAGAAGAAGCAACGCTTCTGTTTCCCCCAATCAGAGCAAAGCTCTGCTTTAAAATTAAAGTTAAAATTAAAGAAGCAACGCTTCAACTGATTTGTGATCTGCGCTGCGCGACGCGCGGCTGCGCTGCGCTCTGCGCTGCGCGACACGTGGCAGCGCAGTGGCGCTGCGCGACACGTGTCAAGCGCAAGTGCGCTTGCACCAACTGTGCCAGCACCAAAACAGAATTAAAATTTTAGAAAGATCTTTTTGATTTTATTAAAACAATAAGATTCTCTTCTGTAAAACAGAAGCCCTTGGATCAAAGATCCAACGGTGGGGAAAAATCCCTAAATCACTCAGAGAAAGATCTCTTTAACTGATTGAACAAATCAATTGGCACTATAAAAAGGCCCCTAGACTCCAAGTCTAAAAGAGGATGAACACACAGAGAATTCACAGAGCTCTTCTAAGAACTTTGAGAAGAATTCAGAAAGAAAGAAAGAAAGAAAAAGGTAAAACATTTAGAAAAAGAAGAATTTTCTTCTTAAAAGATCAATGATCTAAGAATAAGATCAAAGGTCTTCAATAAAAAATGATAATATTAATAAAAAGAAGTAATTTACTTCTTTACTAGATCATTTGATCTACATAAAGGCATAGCCTTTTGATGAACCATTGGTCCTGGAATCTTAAAAGATTCTTTTCTTTGATCCAAAATTGGATCAAAATATTGAACAGTGCCCTGCACTTGTAAAATTTGCACTGTTGAGCTCTTGGGTTGGCGCAAGCCACCAGAGAGCGCCACGTGTCAGCCTCAGAACGAACTGTCCCTTGCGCTTAAAAAACAGAGCACTGCTCTCTTAAAATGGCGCAAGTCACCAGAGCGCGCTACGTTCAGTAGCGCAACAGCGCAGCGCACTGTCGCAGCGCACTGCGCTTGCGCTCACCAGAGCGTGACACGTGGCACCTTCACATGCGCTTGCACCTTCCACTGGCGCAAAGCGCCTGACAAGCCACGTGGCGCTCTGTCAGACTAATTAATGCTCAGCATTATAAAAAAGAAGGGCAGAGCCCAATTAGAAGGGCCTAACAGGCCTAATAAAATGCAATGCATTATTAAAAAGAGAGGCATAGCCCAAATGAGGGTCTGTCAGACCAAAATAGATGTTGTGCATCATTTAAAAAGGGGCAGAGCCCAAATAAAAGTCTAAACAGACCAAAATAAAATGCTTTGTATTATTTTAAAAGAGGGCAAAGCCCAAACAAAGGTCTAACAGGCCAAACTTAAATAAAATGTTGAACACCTTCAACTGGACTTAGACCAATTCTGGCCGTAAGTCCTCAAATTAAATTGACTGACCACGGCTGTTCTCTTAAATCAATTTACACCTGGTTCGAGGGTACATCTCCGAACTCCTCTGACATCTGTCGTTGTAATCCTTCAACGTCGTCAGAGAGGTGACGGGTCCCGACAACCACACATCAATATGGACTGTGGGGTCCTTAAACTCATGGACTGACACGTCCTTAAACTCATGGACTGACGCGTCCTTAAACTCATGGACTAATGCGTCCCTAAGCTAACATCCGTCCCCAAAATGGGAATGTTGGACCACTATGTCCCTAAACTGGAATAATAGAGCCCCCAAATGCTCTTTTGTCGGATCTAAACGATCCCGTTTAAGTTGATCTTAGCCTTAAATATGGCTAACGTATCCTTAAACCTTCAAACAGACTTTAGTCCCAAATTGGACTATAGATCCCCCAATCAACTTTGGTTCAAGGGTACATCTCTGAATTCCTCTGACATCTGTCATTGTAATCCTTCAATGTCGTCAGAGGGGCAATGGGTCCCGACGTCCATACATGTAATGGACCACTATGTCCCTAAACTGGAACAATAGAGCCCCCAAATGCTCTTTTGTTGGATCTAAACGATCCCGTTAAGTTGATCTTAGTCTCAAATTGGGCTAACGTATCCTTAACAAACGTTTAAGTTGATCTTAGCCTCAAATACGGCTAAAATATCCTTAAACCAAAACCCCAAACCCAAATCTAAGAAAATGCGGATTTGGACTAATCCACGTCATACGGGCGATGACATAAATTAGTCTCCGTAAACGATCCACGGGAAACCACAAACAAAACAAACACCCACGACACGAAGTGAAATTCTGGAGAAGGAGAAAGTTGTTACCGCGATGCGGTAGCGTAATTAACTGCAGGGGCTTGCGCCTACAGGGAAGAGCGTCCCCACAATCAATAACCCCTCAAGCGAGGGGGAATCTGACGAAGTCTACTACATCGGCCGCATCCGTCTAAACCTCCGATACACGGTGCCATAAATCAACTTGGCATCTTCGGAGAGGTGGACGGATAAAACCAAATAGCATCTGCCCCGAATCCCAGGCAAGACGAACCTACGCGGTCGCGTCTCTGTGTTCAGAGGGGAACAGATTCTGGCACGCCCGGTGGGACCTCATCCTCTTTCCACTCCACGCTTCGTGTGTTGTGTTCGCGAACGAATTGCGGTTTGCTGTGGTTGCCTGTGGATTCGAGGTACTGAGATTTGGTGTCTTGCTCCGTGCAGAAAACAGAAGATCAATGGCTTCAAACTGCACTGCCTGCAACTGCAACTCTCGCTCCGTCCTTACGGGAGGAGTGACTTATGGGCCCCAAGCGGCCTCCCTTTTCAAGATGCCAGTAGAGCAGGTAACTCAAGCCACCACTGGACTATTCTTCGGGACCATGCTCCCACCGATGAGCTTCAACGCCCCAATGACGTCGCAAGAAGCTCCAAAGAAGTCGGTCTTTGATCGACTTACCATTGCCGCGGCCCCTCTAGACGGGTCGCCTAACTTTAATACTTCAGTTTTCAACAGACTGGGCCAGAACGTCTACTAGCCCGCGATACCCGAAGCTGCCATCCTAAAGCAGATAGCCATCCCGGCTCAAGCGGACGAAATCATTGGAAAGGCTCCTCCTTCCAAGAAGTCAGTTTTTACAAGGCTGGCCATTCAGGTTGCTGCTCCAGGCGAGGTCCTCAAAGCTGCTTCCCCTGCCCAGAGGTCTATCTTTGACAGATTAGACATTGCTTCTCAACGGGTGCCAGTCTTCGACAGGCTAGCACCAATGACAGTCTCTCCTCAAAGCTGGGGGCATGACGAAGTCATATTTAAAGCTGAAACAACTCCATACGCACGACACGTTCGATGTCGCCACTGGCGCCGAGAAAGGAAGGCTGGGGGCAACTCCCCTTCTGGGATAACTCTGCCAGCTCCAACGGTAGGGATCGATGCTACTGTTCCAACCGGGAACAGCTTTGAATTGCTGAACACGGTGCGCAGAAACTCTCCTACTGCAGTGCTGAAGAGAACTCCTTCACCTGTGGAGAACACTCCAGAGAAGAAGTTGGAGCAGCCTCCTCAACGGCTGTCCTCTAAAATTTACAAGGTCTGGCGACAGGTCCAAGAGTCAGTGATTGATCAAGACTATCTCCGCCGATAGAGAAAGATGAAGGTTCGGCAGGAGAAGGGCTACTCTGTCAAGCCAGAGAAAGCAACAACTGGCTGGGTGCCCACTGCAACGGCTCCCTCAACGTCGACCGCTCAAAAAAGAAGGAGGTCGGAAAAGATCCCTGTGAACATAGAAAATCACAAAGACACTGAATCTAAATGCCCTAAGTCCAGGGGCATTATGGTACACAACGTCTACATGGCGTCTGGGAAAGAGGACAGCCGTATATCCACAGGTCATAGACCGCTTACGCGATCGGTGACTAAAGCTCCGGAGCAGCAGCAGAAGCTCCAGGAAATGATGACCGTGATGGCCGCACTTACTGGGCCAAAAGAAAGCCCAGAAGCGTCCTCGGATCAGCGCCAGGAGCAAGAAACCGACGCCGACTTCCTACGCAGAGTCCACGAAAAGAAGGACAAAGAAGCCGCAGAGCAAGCGGCTAATATAAAGTAAATGGCGCTCCTCTTCCAAGGCATGGTAGGGATGATGTTACAGCCGGACCCTCCAGCTGATGACCTTCCGATCATTGTCGAAGATGATAGAGGGGAGACATCTAATCCTCATCCGGCTCTTTCAGCAGCCAAGACGGAAACCATTTCCAAGGCCGCACTGGATGACTTTATAGCTCAGCAAATACGAGCTCATCAGGCGAGTGAAGCGGCCGGGCAAATTGTCAAAATGGGACGACCCTATCGGAGCAGGTATGACCAAATCAGTTACCCGCCGGGATATACGATCCGTAAATTCCATGTATATAAAGGGACAGGGAATCCCCATCAGCATGTCGCTCAATCCAGGGCCTTATGCGGCAACACTGGAGGCGACGACAAACTGCTGCTTCGCGGAAACAGCCTTTGAATGGTATTCGGAGCTACCTAACGACTCTGTCAAAACATTCGCGGAGATGGAGCTACTGTTTATGTAGGTTTGCTAGGCACGCGCACAAGGGTCTACGAGGCATCTACCATGCCCGATTAAAATTTTAGCCGTGCCGAACAACCCGAAAACGGATCTTTAAACTAGGGTTTAGGCGAAAACAAGCATGTTAAACTCTTTAACACTAAGTGAGAGGGATTACAACCTTTGTAGATCCGGTCCTTCAATTCTTAAGCTCCGTGTTGAGGTCCCTTCGCTGCGATCATCGTGTTCCGGACTCTCGAGAGGCTTCACGAAGAGAAAGATGCAGTCTTGCTTCCGATCTTCGATAACATAGATGATCTACCTTGAAGTTTCGTTAACACAAGCTATCACTCATGAAATGATGTGAACACCCTCATCTAAATGGCAAGGATAGATGAGGATGATGAGGTAGGATTTTTGCTCTCATTTGTTTTCTTATTCTCACTCATTTTTCATCACTTAGAAAAAGCTAGAAAGCTTTTTCATGAAAAGAAAGAAGGAAGAAGATGAATAATCAACATGAAACCTTTTGTGATGAATAATGAAAGGATAAAGATGAACAATAATGCAACCATGGTTGACTAAACCATTGTAGAGAATTAACCAAGGCTAGGGTTTGGGTTAGGTTAAGAATGAGTCACTTGAAAATATCTTTTCCAAAATAAAAGAAAACCTTCTAGAATCAACTAGAAATCTTAACCCTAATCCAAACCCTAATCATGTTTAAACTCCACAAAACATGTTGCATTAGTTATCATATCATGTTACAATATTATATATCACATATATAATATTTATCGTAACAAGATAAAATAATACAATTAACATATATCGCATATATATCAATGTATTACCCGAGTGAGAAAATGAATCTTTTAGTGAGCTAATATTAGTTAATGTAATTTAATATATCATATATATTATTATACATTAAATTATCGAATCAACACTTGATCCGACAATCCAGCTATATCGCATATAACCGACTAATACGATGACCCGGCTATATCACATATACCCGGCCCATATCTCATATCGCGAGAATCCAATACGGTATCACATACCACATTATCCTCGATCCCGCACATATCACATATGTGCTCCTACTCCATTTTGCCTGAGCCAAGAAAGCTCTGTGTAGGACTCTAAAGAATCGTCAATACGCCGGCAGTAGGTAATGATCATATCAAACACCCACAAGCTGCAAGCGGTCAGCTAAACGTAACAACCACCCAGGTATTGAGCGCTCAGAAGATCAACAAGCAAACCTGTACATTCTCCTGTGAATCCAATCAGTAACACTCCCGTACAGTCCGGTCTCGTCATCTGATATGTCGCATATCTCGCCTAGGGATGGTAAACGTCAGACCCAGTAGCTCGATATGTCGTGTCGATATGAGGTCTATAACAGTTCGAGAAACTACTAATAACACTTACCAGTAAATCTCAGCAACCCTGGCCAGGGATTTCCGGTTATAGCCATTCGAACACTGCACAATATCAACTCCCTATACTGGGTGAGACGAATCCCCTCATATTGCTCATTGCCTCCATGTGATTTGGGACTGTACCCAAAAGCCACCTTTTTGGACGCCCTCTTGGACGTGGTATGATGAAAATCAAAGCACAGTGGGAATCACACAAGACTTTATGACGATCTCGGGTCAACAGACTACTCTGTACCAGTGTCACCGGAGAACTGCCATCTGACGTGAGGTATAATACCATCTGGGAGTTCTCGGCGTGTCCGTCCAGTGTACCCAGTCTCCACTGAGCACCCGTACACCATCCTTGATGTCAAACACCGATGGATATGGGATCATCCATCGCCCATCATATGGGTCAAGATGAGTATATGCTAGTCTACTCTGGTGTATCGATGCCCTGTCTCGATACACCTACGATTAGGAACAGTTATAGGATGTACTCGTTGACTACCGTGGCCCCACTAGTATATTCTCATCATAGTCCCAGTAGTCGAGTACATATCCTAAGGGCTTTATCAACATGTAACATAGAGACAATCAGAGTACATGTTAAGATAAAGTACAACCAGATAGCATACTATCATGTCGAGCAAGAAAGTCCTCCCTATATATGTCCAAGCATCCATTATAATATACATCGTATGTACAGTAATGGCCTCTAGGGCATACATATAACTATGAATCTCCAACTTGCACTAGGGCCATCTGTTGTGGTATCGCAAACCCAACAATTAGCTGCGGTTGAATTATCTCATACTCAACCATCCCATAAAAGTCTCTACTGGAAAAAAAGGCCTTTGTGAGTGGATCCACGCTGTTGTCCTCTGTGTCTACTCTCCAAACCTCGATCTCCCTGGAGATCAACCATCTCTATGATCAGGTGATACTGCCTAAGAATTGTATCTGGATTTCTGATGGGACGGGGTTTCCTTGCAAAAACACAACTACATTGTCACACAATGGTAGGAACGAAGTTCATCTCATGAACGTATATATATCAAGACTGCCTCTTTGGTAGCATCCTTGGTAACGATGTATCTTGCCTTTAATCGTCTAGTAAGTCACGGTATCTAGCTTGGAACTCTTCCAACATACCGTCCCTCCACTGAGGGTAAAGACAATACCTGCGACTGACATTCAGTCGTCCTTATCACCCTGGAACCTTTCCAGTGATTCTCCCCAAGATCGATTGATACCATCTCACTACAACTAGTGAGTATCCTAACATCCAATTAGATCTATCTCATAGATTTGAAATCCAGGATTCAGGAGGTATCACTATGATCCTATATGGAGAATCCTTGTGATAAGCGGAGATTGACCAAGCGTAGCATAGGAAACTCCTTCCCTATCAAAAGTATGTCATCCACGTACTCTACGAGGATCACCACCATACTCCCTACTACCTTTTTGTATATACAAGGTTCATCTACCATTTTGATGAAGTCAAACTCTTTGACTACCACATCAAAACAGATGTTCCAACTCCGCGATGCCTGCTTTATCACATAAAACATCTTGCACACGTTTCCGCTGCTCCCACTGTCTACGAAGCCCTCTGGCTGTGTACTTATAGACGCTCTCTTCCAAATCATCATTTAGAAAAGAAGTCATGACACCCAACCACCATATATCGCAGTTATGGTATGTAGCAGTGGAAGTAGGATCTGGATGGACTTAAGCATAGCTTTGAAAGTCTCAACTTTTCCATATACACCAAGTAATCTTCTCAAGATATACTTGCTCCTGATGGGGATTTAACCCTTCAGATAAAGTAACCAAAGTCCATACTTTGTTGGTGTATAAGGATTCCATCTCAGATCGTAAGCATCCAGACATTCTTACAGAGTCCCACTCCTGATGGCCAGCCCGAAACTAGTTGGGTCATCATCTCATGATGCAATCCTCACTCCCACTGTCATAGAGAAACCGAAGTATCTCTCAGGTGGGTGAGGAACCCTACTGGATCGGCGGAGAGGTTGAGGTTCGTTGGTTATTATTGAATCCTTTGGTTCTATCAAATCATTTGCTGTAGTTTGTATAGCTGGAACCTTTCCAGTTCTACAAAATAGACCTTACCTCGAGCTTGTCCGGATTTTTCTTTTAGACATAGTCCGGACAACCCCAAATCTTAACAAACTTAAGATATGGGCTCTTCCCTTTCCATATCACATATGAAGTGGTAGGAAACTGATTTGATTTGAACCCTATTCAATAGGTATGCAGCTTCTCAAGCGCATAACACCCAAAAGGAAATAGGAAACTCAGTAGTACTCATCATAGAGCACACCATATCACATAGGGTGCTATTGCTCCGCCCCGATATACCATCGTGCTATGGTGTATACGAAGGAGTAATACTAAGAGAGAATCTCATTCTCCTTTAGAACAGTCCAGAAATTTCGTGTTCAAGTATTCTCCTCCTTGATATCATCAAAGGACATAATACTTATACCCGTTGTTGGTTCTCTACTTCTAATTTATATTCTGTGAATATCTCAAAAGGTTCGGACTTGTGTTTCAACGGGAACATATGTCTGAATCTTGAAAGATCATCAGAGAATGTAATGAAGTACAAAGTGTTAGTTATATGTATGCCCTAGAGGCCATTACTGTACATAGGATGTATATTGTAGTGGATGCTGGGACATATATAGGGAGGACTTTCTTGCTCGACATGATAGTATGCTATCTGGTTGATCTTTACCTTAACGTGTACACTAATTGTCTCTCTGTTACATGTTGGTAAAGCCCTTAGGATGTGTACTTGACTACCTGGACTATGATGCGGATCATACTAGTGTGGACATGGTAGTCTATAAGTACATCCTTCAAAGTCCCTAGTCGTGGGTGTATCGAGACAGGGCATCGATAACCAGAGTAGACTAGCGTGTACCTTCTCGACCCATACAGATAGGCGATGGATGATCCCATATCCATTGGTGTTTGACATCAGAGGAGATATACGGGTGCTCAGTAGAGACTGGGTACACTGGACGGACTCGCCGAGAACTCCCAGATGGTATTATACCTGACGTCAGATGGCAGTTCTCTGGTGACACTGGTACAGAGTAGTCTGTTGACCCGAGATCGTCATAGAGTCTTGTGTGGTTCCCACTGTGCTTTGATTTCCATCTTACCACGTCCAAGAGGGCGTGCAAAACGGTGGTTTTTGGGTACAGTCCCGAATCACATGGAGGCAATGAGCGATAGGAGGGGATTCGTCTCTCCCGGTATAGGGGGTTGATGTTGCGCTGTGTTCGATTGGCTATAACAGGAAATCCCTATCCAGGGTTGCTGAGATTTACTGGTAAGTGTTACCAGTAGTTTCTCGAATTGTTATAGACCTCATATCGACACGACTTATCGAGCTATTGGGGTCTGACGTTTACCACCCCTAGGCGAGATATGCGACATATCAGACGATCAGACCGGACTGTACGGTAGTGTTACTGGTTGGATTCACAGGAGTATGAGTGGGCTTGCTCGTCGATCTTCTGATCGCTCAATACCCGGGTGGCCGTTACGTTTAGCAGACCGCTTGCGGCTTGTGGGTGCTTGATATGATCATCACCTGCTGCCGGCGTATTGACGAGTCTTTAGAGTCCTACACAGAGGTTTCCTGGCTCAAGCGAAACGAAATAGGAGCGCATATGAGATATGTGCGGGACCGAGAATAATACCAGTATGTGATACTGTATTCGATTCTCGCGATGTGACATTGATCGGTTATATGCGATATAACCGGGTTATCGGATCAAGTGTTGATTCGATAAGTTGTTACTTTGATACCAGTCGGTTATGTGCGACATGACCGGATCATTGAATCAAGTGTTGATTTAATGATTTAATGTATAATTATATATTTGATATATTACTTTGCATTAACTAGTATCGGTTCACTTTGAATGGATTTTCTCACTCGGATGTGCGCATTGTATATGCGATATAATTTTGTGCACATGTTTGTATCATGCTTGATGATACATGCTATATTGGTTAAGTGTAAAGATTAAACCATGGTTGTGAATGGTTAGGGTTTTGTTTTCTTTTTCATTTATTTATTTATTATTTAGTTATTCATTTGGAAAAAGAAAAAGGGTGAGAAAAATGGTGGCATTCTTTTAATCTTTCATGAAGCTTCATGAATACTTTGACTATGTCACCATTTTTGTCTCATGCTTAACCCTAACCACTCCACTAACCCTTGTTCACTTTCTACACTTTACCATGGTTACCTTTATGATAAGAATTATTATTCTTTTCTTTTCTAATTAATCTTATCATAACATTCTTCTTCTTCTTCCTTGAACTCAAGAAGAAAACCTTGCACTTCATCAATGGTGGATTGATGAAATGAGTGAGAAATCCAATTCTAATGTCTACCCACTTCCTATTTCTTCATCCTCTACCTCTTGCCAAGTAGTAGAGTGTGTTTCCTTCACGAGTTTTCATGGCTTGGTGAAGTTGGAGCTTGATCTAGCGATGCCTCGACGTAGATCATCTTCGGCATGGACATCGACGACCTAGCTCGCCATTTCTCCGACGAAGCCGATGCTAGAGCCCGGGAATTCATTTGGACAGCGAGGGGACTTCGTTGCGGAGCTATAGAGGTGGAGCACCGGATCTACAAAGGTTGTATTTCCTTTTACTTGTAGTTAAGTGTTAACTAGTTTTTTGTTTCGCCTAGAAATCTAGCCAACGATCCGTTCTAGGGTTTCTCGGCATCGTTTGAATTTGAAATTGGCATGGTTGATGCCTTGTGAGACCTCATTAGGGTGCCTAGGAACCCTACAGTGGTATCAGAGCCTAGCTAGAGCCTTAGGCGAAGTCTAGACGGAATTTGAAGTCCGATGGACCCGAAACCCAAACCCTTAACATGCTCTCTGGACATTTCTGTAAAATGTGGATTTTTGTAAATTAAAAATATTCAGAAAACTCAGCAGGAAGATCTAAGGATTACTGCAAAATTCGAGCGCTTAATTCCTTAATATCGCTGCGGATCCGCGGCATGAGCATGCTCATGCGGCGGATCCATGGCCATTTTGGCTTTTTGTGCATCGAATTTTGCACCTTAATTCTTAGTTCCCAGTGGTGCTTTTTCTGGGAATTTTTAATATGTTTTCCAGAGTTGTATTTTCAGGGTTGTTTTGGGGATTCGTATGTTCGATCGGATTATCAAATTTTGTCTGTGTGGCTTTCCGGATAAATTTCAGAATATGTTAAAATGTTCGACCGGATTTAAATACCCAATTTTTCCCCTGTCGGGAAATTTCCAAGTGTTGGATTTTTCCGTAGTTTAACGACGTTCTAAGTAGTGCAAGTAACGCGATGGACCTTCTAGAAGACAACAAACCTTAACTCGATTATGTGGCCGTCTTGAACTGCCCTTTGAACCTTCGGGTTTGGGGCAGTACGGCGTGCCACATGTGAGGCGTTGGCTTGACCCTTCTACGGCTGGACCGTTGGTACTGAGGCACGAACTGAATGTTATTAGACTTATTTCATGTGTTGAGCTGTATCGGGAAAACTTGGGTGTTCGATTGTTCGATCAAAAAGTTTAGCATTTTCTATTTATCCGGAATGAGATACAATAATTGGAATTCACAAACAGTTATGTGATAACTAAATGAATGTTATAAACATAGCAGTTTAGTCTCACTTGATCGGTTGCCACGGAATTTTGATGAGATCAAAAGTCCGTCGCAATCACGTAGCGTACGCGGATACTCGCCGGGTAAACTTAATAGACAGCCTCACTCCATAGCCCCGACCAAGTGACCGTAGGAGAACCCCGTCGCCGAAAGCATCCGTCCGGGTGCTCGCGGTAGCGGTGTTCCGCCTTGGTGCACTTCGTCGACGGTATCGGGGGTGCGGCCGTCTACTGAAGTTTGCGACGAGCATTCGATCAAAATGTCGGGAATCCTGTTGAATTGCCCGACTTGGTATTGAAAAGCGTTTTCGATAAAGAGACTAAAATGCGGAGTTTATAATTGTTAGGCATGCGATGTCTAAGTAATTCATTTGGTCAGGCATGCGATGCCTGAGGAGGTTGCGGATTCCAACTGTTGTAGTTTTACACTTTCTTTTCTGTGACCGTAAGTGTAATATGTGATATCGCCGATTTCGTTGCTATATGTCAACGACAATTGGGATGGACATATTTACTTACGTTGATGACATGTGATGTTATGTGTTGCTGGATATGTTATATTGGATCGTCGTGTTTGAATAGCCGGGGGTTTTTATGTGAGATGAGTGTTTTTCATTTTCATTCATGTAAAAACTTGTATGTAATATTCTTTTATTGGGGCGCTTCCAGGTTGCGGAAGTTGTCACCCTTTGTATATTATTTACTTTTCCGCACTAGGATAGACCCAAGGAGGAGGGCACAAGTAACCGGGTTCTGGAGTCCAGTGGGAGACCAACTCGAGGAGTCGAGTCCGGGTCTCCTAACTCCAGAATTGGTAGGGGTGCTTGCCGCTCTCGTAGGGGTCTAGGGGTGTGGGTTTGGCTATTCATCACGACCGTAGAATCCGTGTTTTATACTGGGTCGTATTGAAAACACAGACGTCCTAGTATATCCAATATTTCATATGTTTCTTCTGCTGTGATATCTGTGATGTGATCATGTGATGTTCTGTGATAGATACAGTATATAGTATATATGATATATTATATAGACGTTACTTATGTTTTACACCTGCGCTAGCCCTGCCCCGCTCTGCCGTTAGTTACCTAACCTAACGGTGCACGAGGGGACATCGAGGCGAATGCGGATGGCATAAGTGTACGTCGTATTTATCTGTGATGTTTAGGTATTTAAATGATGGGACTTCATTAATGAGATTAATGAAATAAAAGAAACCTAAGATGTTGTAGAATTGAATTTCAAAATAAAACAGGTAGCTACAGTTCTTGCTTTGCACAGCGGTATATGTGATATATCCTGCACCTTATTCGATGAGGAAAGGACCGAGATCCCTTCACCGGGAGTGACTCCTTTAGCAATAACTGGCAGATGCTACACCCCTCGGTTTGTCTTTTGATTGCTTTTAAGTGTTTTTGCTTTGCACAGTGATATATATGATATATCCAGCACCTCATTCGATGTGGAAAGGACCGACGATCCCTTCACCGGGAGTGACTCCTTTAGCAAAACTAGAAAAGCCTCAAAAGCACTCCATTTTAAAATCATTTGAATCTACAACGATATCAAGTTCATTATGCAATAGGTTTTCAGAAAAACCTGTCGTAGCCCTCCGTCATTTCAGATAAGTAGTAGTTAGTATTCGTGCTACGTTTGTTGGCCTTTGTCAAGGCGTAGTGTGCGGTAGCTCACTGGTGCTTATCTGCTTATGCATATGATGAAGATTGAGTTAGGGTAGTCGTGCGACCTTGTTGGCCTTTGTCAAGGGCCGTGCGGGTGGGTTTAATTCAATCAGGAAATGACGGGTTGAACTTGACTAGCATCCTATGGTTTGTTGGCCTTTGTCAAGGTCATAGGAGGTTAAGGGCAAAATATTATCGGGAATTTCAAGTGTTGAAATTTGCGATGAGATTGCATACCTTCTATGTGATAGTTGGATCCCGATACCCGCTGCGAGTAAGTGTTACTCCTGGGAGAGTTTTATACATTACAATTAGCCAATCAAGTAGGTGTCAACGAGGTTACGCCTCTGGGAAAACGAGGTTTACATTAATTAGGTTCGTGCGAAAGCACGGGGGACCTCTATCAAAGTACCGACACTGGCCTGGCTGAAAGATTGGCGAACTTGTAGTGTGTAATTAATCCCGGCTAGTCTTTCCTTTTAGGGTTTGAAGGAAGATTTGATAAAAAGCAGTGGGAGCCATCCTGATTAGATAAAATAATAACCAATCTATTCTTGCAAGAGCGCACGCTGAGTGTTTTCTTCTCTCTCTCTCCTGGTAGCGACCATGTCACGCCTTAATCAAGATAATAATACGGATTATTGACCGAACCCGCTTTTTATACTGAGCTGGGGAACGTTGGTCCCGCTCCAACTTATAATTGTTATAAGACAGAGCAGGAAATTGGGGAATACCAGATTTCCCGTGCCACCCAAACGAAGAGAGTGCATGCTGATGCATCATCTTCGGGTGTGTTCATTATACAGAACTGTTTCTCAGTATCCTCCGCATCCTGGTATATGATACCGGATCAGGATCCCAGATATGTAATCTGTTACATAGGGCTACAAAAGGGTAGAAAAACTGAGAACGTGTGATAAGTTTCATGAGACAGAAAACGGGGCAAGAGTTGCAGCCAAGTCTGTCGGTCACTGTCACCCTGTATTACCAATACATTGATTCTGAACGAATGTTATTAGATACCGAACCTGATATACCTAATCATATCACTCTCTTTGGTAGAAAAGAAAGGATATAATTTTGTATTGCTGGATAATGTTTTGAACATTTCCTATATCAAAAGTTGATCGGTTCAGGCACGTTATCTAAAAGCATTGACGTTCTAAATCAAACTACAGTTCTTAGTATACGGATCACACAAAAGAGGAAGAGTTCAGAATTGAACGATTCCTTCTTGAGGTATTGTAGACTAGGTCAGATCAATGTGACCCGACTAGCTAGAGTTACATAAAGATGCATATTTAAATTAGTTTGAATTTACATCTTGTGAAACTCGCCAGTCATGTCACAAAGATAAAATGACCATAGCTCTGTTTATTGGAAACAGAGAAAGAGTTATTAAACTCTTGGGACTGATACATGATGATGTATGTAAGGTCTCCTGTCTACAAATGCCAGGAATGGTTCTTTATACTTCATTATATTCTCTGATAATCTCTCAAGATTCAGTCATATGTTCCTGTTGAAACATGAGTCCGAACCTTTTAAGATATTCACAGAATATAAGCGAGAAGTAGAGAACCAAAATACGGGTATAAGTATTATGTTCTATGATGAGATCAAGCAGGAGAATACTTGAGCACGGAATTCCTGGACTATTCTAAAGGAGAATGAGATTCTCTCTCAGTACTACTCCTCCGTATACACCATGGCACGATGGTATATCGGGGCGGAGCAGATACACCCTATTTGATAAGGTGTGCTATATGATGAGTACTACTGAGTTACCTATTTCCTTTTTGGGAGTTATGCACTTGACAAGCTGCATACCTATTGAATAGGGTTCGAATCAAATCGGTTGCCTACCACTTCATATTTGATATGATAAGGGAAGAGCCCATCTCTTAAGTTAGTTAAGATTTGGGGTTGTCCGGCCTATGTCTGAAAGCAAAATCCGGACAAGATCGGGGCAATGTAAGTTATGTAGAACTGGAAAGGTTCCAACTATACAAATTGCAGCTGATGATTTGGTAGAACCGAAGGATTCAATAGTTACCAACGAATCTCAGCCTCTCCGCCGATCTAGTAGGGTTCCTCACCCACCTGAGAGATACTTCTGTTTCTCTATGACAGTGGGAGCGAGGATTGTATCATGAGATGATGACCCAACTAGTTTCGAGCTGGCCATCAGGTGTAAGACTCTGTAAGAATGGCTGGATGCTTAGTGATCTGAGATGGAATCCATATACACCAACAAAGTATGGACTTTGGTTGCTATATATGAAGGGTTAAATCCCCATCAGGAGCAAGTATATCTTGAGAAGATTACTTGGTGTACATGGAAGAGTTGAGACTTTCAAAGCTAGACTTGTTAAAGTTCTACATCATTGACCAAGTATGGATGATGATGAAACCTTTTCTAAGTAGCTATGCTTAAGTCCATCCAGATCCTACTTGCCACGGTTACATACCATGACTACGATATCTGGTGGTTGGATGTCATGACAGCTTTTCTAAATGATGTTTAGAAGAGAGTGTCTATAAGTACACAGCCAGAGGGCTTCGTAGACAGTGGGAGCAGCGGAAACGTGTGCAAGATGCTTTATAGGATAAAGCAGGCATCGCGGAGTTGGAACATCTGTTTTGATGAAGCGGTCAAAGAAGTTGACATCATCAAAATGGTAGATGAACCTTGTATAAACAAGAAGGTAGTAGGGAGTATGGTGACGATCCTCGTAGAGTACGTGGATGACATACTCTTGATAGGGAAGGAGTTTCCTATGCTACGCTCGATCAATCTCCGCTTATCACAATGATTCTCCATATAGGATCAAAGTGATACCTCCTAAATCCTGGGTTTTTGGATCTATGAGATAGATCTAATTGGATGTTAGGACTCTCACTAGTTGTAGTGAGACGGTATCAACCGATCCTGGGGAGAATCACTGGAAGGGTTCCAGGGTGATAAAGACGACGGAATGTCAGTCACAGGAATTGTCTTTACCCTCAGTGGAGGGACGGTATGTTGGAAGAGTTCCAAGCTAGATACTGTGACATACTAGACGATAAAGGCTGGATACATCGCTACTAAAGATGCTACCAAAGAGGCTGTTTGGGTGTATATTGGTTCATGAGATGAACTATGTTCCTCCCATTGTGTGACAATGGAGTTGTGGCTTATGCCAAGGAACGCGGGTCCCATCAGTGATCCAGACATATTCTAAGGCAGTATCACTTGATCATGGAGATGGTTGATCTCCAGGGAGATCGAGGTTAGGAGAGTAGACTCAGAGGACAACACAGCGGATCCACTCATAAAGGCCTGTTCCCAGAGAGAGACTTTTATGGGATGGTTGAGTATGAAATGTTAGTTATGTATATGTCCTTGAGGCCATTGTTGTACATATGATGTATATTATAATGGATGCTTGGATATATATAGAGATGACTTTCTTGCTCGTCATGATAGTATGCTATTTGGTTTCACTTTATCTTAACATGTTGACTTGTATTGGTTTACTGTTTTACTCTCACATGTTGATAAAGCCCTTAGGATTTGTACTCGACTACTGGGACTATGATGAGATCATACTAGTGGGCCCGCGGTAGTCGATGAGTACATCCTATAACTGTTCCTAGTCGAGGGTATATCGAGACACGACATCGATACACCAGAGTAGACTAGCGTATACGCATCTTGACCCATATGATGGGCGATGGATGATCCCATATCCATCGGTGTTGGACATCAGAGATGGTGTACGGGTGCTCAGTAGAGACTGGGTACACTGGACGGACTCGCCGAGAACTCCCAGATGGTGATATACCACACGTCAGATGGCAGTTCTACGGTGACACTGGTACAGGGTAGTCTGAAGACCCGAGATCGTCATAGAGTCTTGGGTGATTCCCACTGTGCTTTGATTTCCACCTTACCACGTCCAAGAGGGCGCGCAAAACGGTGGCTTTTGGGTACAGTCTCGAATCACATGGAGGCAATGAGCGATAGGAGGGGATTCGTCTCTCCCGGTATAGGGAGTTGATGTTGTGCTGTGTTCGATTGGCTATAACTGGAAGTCCCTGGCCAGGGCTGATATAGAGATTTACTGGTAAGTGTTACTAGTAGTTTCTCGACCCGTTATGAGCCACACATCGACACGACTTATCGGTTACTGGGGTCTGACGTATACCACCCCTAGACTTGATATGCGACATATCAGACGAACAGACCGGACTGTACGGGAGTGTTACTGGTTGGATTCACAGGAGAACGCACAGGCTAGCTTGTTGATCTTCTAATCGCTCAATACCTGGGTGGCTGTTACGTTTAGCTGACCGCTTGCAGCTTGTGGGTGTTTGATATGATCATCACCTGCTACCGGCGTATTGACGATTCTTTGGAGTCCTACACAGAGGTTTCTTGGCTCAGGAGAAACGGAGTAGTGGCGCATATGTGATATGCGCAGGAGCGAGAATAATGCGATATGGGATACCGTATTATATTCTCGCGATATTTAGAAATGAACCGGGTCATCGGATCAAGTGTTGATTCGATGAATCGGTACATGATATATTAGTCGGTAATATTTGATATAGCCGGATCGTCGAATTAAGTGTTGATTCGATGATTTAATGTATAATAATATATATGATATATTGTATTACATTATCTAATAATGGCTCGCTTTATTATTTCATTTTCTCAGTGGATGATACATTGATATATATGCGATATATGTTAATTGTATTATTTTCTTTTGTTGCAAATATATAATATATATGTGATATATATTATTGTGACATGATATGATTAATTGTTAAACATGTTTAAGGATGATTAATTGAGATTAGGGTTTGATTAGGGTTAGTAGCTTCATGCACCTTCTAGAAGCTTTTTGTTTTGTCATTCTTAAGATCTTTATGGATGACACATTCTTTAACTCAACCAAACCCTAACTCTAGTTTATTCTCTACACAATCTTATCCACTCATCCTTGACCATGGTTAATATTCAATCATATGGTTTATATTCTATTCATCACAAAAGAAAAATATATCATTATCTTTTGATTATCATCTTCTTCCTTCTTCAAGAAAGCTTGCTAGTTTTTCTTTAAGTGATGAAATAAAATGAGAAAATGATTTAAAAAGAAAGAAAAATTACTACTCTCTCATCCTCATCTCATCTAGCCCATGGGATTAGTGTGTTCTTCTCTTTTGAGTGAGAAAGCTTGAGTCGTAGCCACTTCGAGGTAGATCATCGGAGATTTGGAATACTTCGAGCTAGCATGGATCGTTCGAGTCGTGGAGCCTCTCATGAGTCCGGGAGATCGTGGATCGCGGCAAAAGGACTTCTACTCGGAGCTTGTGAAGTGAAGGAGCAGACTACAAAGGTTGTAATCCCTCACACTTAGATAAAAGTTATCATCTTGCATGTTAAACCCTAATAATCTTGCAAAGATCCCGGCTTTGGGTTGTTCGGCACGTCTAAAATTTTATCCGGGCATGTTTGATGCCTTTTGAACCTTCAAAAGAGTGCCTAGGAACCCTAAAGTGGTATCAGAGCCTAGCTAGAGCATTAGGCGATGTGTTTACGAAGTTAAAACTCCGATCGAACCCGAAACGACGAAGCTAGACCCCTCTCTAGAAATTTTCTAAATTTTGGGATTTTTCTGAATTAAAAATATGTAAAAAAATCAGCAGGGAATTCTAAGAATTACCATAAAACCCGAGCCCCTAATTCGACTAAACGGCGGCGGAACCGCGGCGCAAGGCATTGCTTGCGCGGCGGTTCCGCGGCGGAACAGTCGATTTATGACACGTGGATTTTATGGTAATGTCCGTAGGTACTTGTTGATGCTTCTGGATATTTTTAACAGTGATTCCAGTATGTTTTAAATCTGGGGTTTATTTTGTAATAGTAGATTCGATCGGAATATTTAAGTTCGTATTTCTTTCCGGATATTTAGAAATTGTTAAACTATTTGAACGGATATCATTAACTCACTGTTTCCCGGTACGGCAAACTTTCAAGTGTTGAAATTTCTTCGGGTTTAAATCTTTCGGAAAAATTGTACAAGTTAAGCGGTGGACCCTCTAGAAGACAACAAACCTTAACTCGATTATGTGACCGTCTTGAACTGCCTTTTGAACCTTCGGGTTTAGGGCAGTACGGCGTGCCACATGTGAGGCGTTGGCTTGACCCTTCTACGGCTGGATCACCCGTACTGTGACATATTCAGCGATTATTTGAACTCCGCTCAAGAGTTGAGCACTTTGGGAAATTTTGGGTATTTGATTATCTGTTCGGAAAGTTTAATACTGTCTATTTATCTGGAATGTGATACAATATGTGGAATTCATAGAGTTAGGCATGAAATGCGATGTATGTGATATTTCGGATTTACGATGTCTAAAGTGATTGTGGATTCCAAATATTGTAGTTTTACACTTTCTTTTCTGTGATCGTAAGTGTAATATGTGATATCGCCGGTTTCGTTGCTATATGTCAACGACAATTGGGATGCGCATATTTATTTACGTTGATGATATGTGATATTATGTGTTGCTGTGATATGTTATATTGGATCGTCGCGTTCTTAATAGCCGGGGGTTTTATGTGAGATGAGGGTTTTTATTTTCATTCATGTAAAATTCATTTGTAATGTAATATTCTTTTATTTGGGGCACTTCCAGGTTGCGGTTGCTGTCACCAGTGTATATTATTTACTTTTCCGCATTAGGTAGACCCAAGGAGGGGAGCACAAGTAACCGGGTTCTAGGGTCCAGTGGGAGGACATCTCGAGGAGTCGAGACCGGGTCTCCTAACCCTAGAATTGGCAGTGTTACTTGCCGCTCTCGTAGGGGTCTTGGGAAGTGGGTTTGGCTATTCGTCGCGACCGTGGAATCCGTGTTTTATGCAGGCTCGTATTGAAAACAAGGACGTCCTAGTATATCCAATATTTCATATATGTTCTTCTGCTGCAATGTTCTGTGATGAGATCATATTACTGCCTGAGACGAATGCTTATACTATATATATATATATGCTGATATATAAATATTACTGCTTTCGTTTCTTCTGTGATGCTTAGGAAGCATAAGCTGATGGGATTTTTATTAATATGATTAATAAAAGGAAAAGAAACCTAATGATGTTGTAGAATCAAAACTTTATAAAAGGGGTAGCTACAGTTTTTCTTTGCACAGTGATATATACGATATATCCTGCACCTTATTCGATGAGGAAAGGACCGAGATCCCTTCACCGGGAGTGACTCCTTTAGCAAAACTGGCAGATGCTACAAAACTCGGTTTGTCTTTTGATTGCTTTTAGTGTTTTGCTTTGCACAGCGGTATATATGATATATCCTGCACCTTATTCGATGAGGAAAGGGCCGATGATCCCTTTACCAGGAGTGACCCCTTTAGCGAAACTAAGAAAAGCCTCAAAAGCACTCCTTTTCAAAACTTCACTCTATTCTACAACGATATCAAGTTCATTACGCTCAGGGTTTTCTGAAAAACCAGCGTAGCCCTCCGTCATTTCAGATAAATCCTACTTAGTATTCGTGCTGTGTTTGTTGACCTTGTCAAGGCACAGTGTACGGTAGCTAATTAGTGTTTATCTGCTAAAACATGAGATGTGATTGGATTAGGGTATTCGTACGGCCTTGTTGACCTTGTCAAGGGTCATACGGGTGGGTTTAATTCAATCAGGAAATGACGGGTTAAACTTGACTTGCGATTTATGGTTTGTTGACCTTGTCAAGGTCATAGATCGCTAGGGACAAAATATTATCGGGAATTTCAAACGTTGAAATTTGCAATGAGATTGCATACCTCCTATGAGATAGTTGGATCCTGATACCCACTGCGAGTAAGTGTTACTCCTGGGAGAGTTTTACACAGGACAATTAGTCATTCAAGTAGGTGTCTAGAAAAGTGTTAACGGGGTTACGCCTCTGGGAAAACGAGGTTTACATTAATTAGGTCCGTACGTGAGCACGGGGAACCTCCCTCAAAGTACCGACACTGATCTGGCTGAAAGATTGACGAAATTGTAGGGTGTAATTAATCCCGGCTAATCTTACCTTTTAGGGTTTTAAGGTAGATTTGATAAAAACAGTGGGAGACATCCTGATTAGATAAGATAATAACCAATCTAATCTTGCAAGAGCATACGCTAAAGTGTTTTCTTCTCTCTCTCTCCAGGTAGCGACCATGTCATGCCATAATCAAGATAATAATATGGATGTATTGACTGAACCCAATTATTGTACTGAGCAAGGGAACGTTAGACCCGTTCTTTCTTATAAGAGTTATAAGACTGAACAGGAAACAGGAGAATATCTGGATTCTCACACCGCCCAAAAGAACGTGCATGTTGATGCATCTTCTTCGGGTGTGTTAGTTATTGAGAACTGTTTCTCAGTTCACCCTACGTCCTGGGTATTAGATACCGGATCAGGATCCCATATATGTAAACAGTTACATGGGCTACGTAAAGGTAGAGAACTAGGAAAAGGTGATCATTCCGTTCAAGTAGGGAACGGTGCAAGTATTGTAGCCAAAGCAGTTGGCGAATATCACATTGTATTACCAAGTCGTAATACACTGATTCTAAATGAGTGCTATTATATACCGAACATGATGTGCAACATTATATCAGTCTCCTTGTTAAGTAATGAAGGATATAATTTTGTAGTACAGGATAATGTTATGAACATATTCCTAGATCAAAAGTTGATTGCATCAGGCTCATTACATAATGGCATATTCATTCTAAATCAGAATACAGTCCTGAATATACAAAACACACACAAGAGGAAAAGTTCGGATATGAATGAATCCTACTTGTGGCATTGTAGACTTGGTCATATCAATGCGACACGACTGGCTAAGTTACATAAGGATGGTTATTTGAATCCGTTCAAATTATCATCTTATGATACTTGCCATTCATGTCTCAAAGGAAAAATGACCAAAGCTCTGTTTAGTGGACACGGAGAAAGAGTTACTGAACTCTTAGGACTAATACATAGTGATGTATGCGGTCCCATGTCTACGCATGCCAGGAACGGTTCTTCCTACTTCATTACATTCACTGACGATCTCTCTAGATTCGGACATGTGTTCCTGATGAAACACAAGTCTGAAGCTTTTGAGAAATTCAGAGAATATAAGCACGAAGTAGAGAATCAAACTGGCAAAAGTTTTAAGATCCTTCGATCTGATCGAGGAGGAGAATACTTGAGCAATGAGTTCCTAGATTATCTAAAAGAGAATGGGATTCTCTCTCAGCTTACTCCACCTTATACACTACAGCACAACGGTGTTTCGGAGCGGAGGAATCGCACCCTATTAGATATGGTGCGCTCGATGATGAGTACAGCTGAGTTACCTATTTCCTTCTGGGGGTATGCGCTTGAGACAGCAGCATACCTATTGAATCAAGTTCCAACTAAATCTGTACCTACCACACCATATGAGATATGGAGTGGGAAGAGACCGTATCTTAAACGAGTTAAGATATGGGGTTGTCCGGCCTATGTAAAAAGGCAAAATCCGGACAAACTCGAGGCACGGTCAGTTCTTTGCAAGTTTGTAGGATATCCGAAGAATTCTTATGGATATTTTTTCTATCACGGTGAGGAGCAAAAAGTGTTTGTTGCTCAACATGCCACCTTTTTAGAAAAGGAATTTCTTGCAAAAGAGATTAGTGGCTTAGAGGTAGAACTGGAAGAAGTTCCAGCAACACAAACTGCAACTGAAGATTTAGTGGAACCAGAGGATTCAGTAGCACCCGACGAACCCTAGCCTCTTCGCCGATCTAGTAGAGTTTCTCGTCCACCTGAGAGATACTACGGTTTTCTTATTGATGGTGAAAGCGAGGACTGCATCATGGATGATGATGAACCGACTAGTTTCGAGCAGGCCATCACGAGTAGTGACTCTGTGAAATGGCTGGATGCAATGCGATCTGAGATGGAATCCATGTACACCAATAAAGTATGGATTTTGGAAAATGCTCCTGAAGGGGTAAAACCCAGTGGGAGCAAGTGGATTTTTAAAAAGAAATTTGGTGTAGATGGAAAAGTTGAGACTTTCAAAGCTAGACTTGTAGCAAAGGGTTTTCGTCAACGACCAGGTGTGGATTATGATGAAACCTTTTCTCTAGTGGCTATGCTTAAGTCCATTCGGATCTTACTTGCCATTGCTGCATACCATGACTACGAAATCTGGCAAATGGATGTTAAGACCGCCTTTCTAAACGGTGATTTAGAAGAGAGCGTGTACATGACTCAGCCAGAGGACTTCGTAGATAGTGGGAGCAGCGGAAAGGTGTGCAAGCTGCTTAAATCCATTTATGGGTTAAAGCAAGCATCGCGGAGTTGGAACATCTGTTTTGATGTTGTAGTCAAAGAGTTTGACTTCATCAAGATTATAGATGAACCTTGTATCTATAAGAAGGTAACAGAGGGTAAGGTTGTCTTCCTCGTATTGTACGTGGATGACATACTCTTGATAGGAAATGATATTCCTATGCTGCAATCAGTCAAGCTCTTCTTATCACAGAGATTCTCAATGAAAGATCTAGGTGATGCCTCCTGCATATTGGGAATCATGATCTATAGAGATAGATCTAAACGGATACTTGGATTGTCCCAATCCAGATACATTGACACCATACTAAAGAGGTTTAGTATGGAAGAATCCGAGCGTGGGAACCAACCCACGATCTCTGGACTCACTCTCTCCAAAGAGATGTCTCCCAAGACTGATTTGGAGAGAGCTCGCATGCAAGGGATACCCTATGCTTCGGCAGTAGGCTCTATCATGTATGTGATGCTATGTACCAGACCTGATGTAGCATACTCACTAAGTGTAGTGAGTCGGTATCAAGCAGATCCTGGAGAGAGTCACTGGACAGCTGTGAAGAACATTCTCAAGTACTTGCGAAGGACTAAAGAGATGTTCTTGGTGTATGGTAATGGAGAACTCCAGGTGGAGTCCTTTACCGATTCCAGCTTCCAAAGTGATAAGGACGACTCTAAGTCGCATTCGGGTTTTGTCTTTACCCTCAATGGAGGGGCGGTATGTTGGAAGAGTTCCAAACAGGATACCGTTGCAGACTCAACGATGGAGGCTGAATACATCGCTGCCAACGATGCTGCCAAAGAAGCTGTCTGGATCAAGAAGTTCATTAGTGAACTTGGTGTGGTTCCATCCATTGAGCATCCAATACCTCTGTATTGTGATAACAATGGAGCTGTGGCTTTAGCCAAGGAACCCAGGTCCCATCAAAAGTCCAGACATATTCTGAGGCGGTATCACCTGATCAGGGAGATAGTTGATCGCCGGGAGATCGAGGTCAGGAGATTAGATACGAAGGACAACACTGCGGATCCATTCACGAAGGCTATTCCCCAGATACAGTTTGATAGATTATTCGGGATGCTAGGTATGAGATACTACAGCAGCTGGCCTTAGTGCAAGTGCGAGATTGTTAGTTATGTATATGCCCTAGAGGCCATTGTTGTACATATGATGTATATTATAATGGATGCTTGGATATATATAGAGATGACTTTCTTGCTCGTCATGATAGTATGCTATTTGGTTTCACTTTATCTTAACATGTTGACTTGTATTGGTTTACTGTTTTACTCTCACATGTTGATAAAGCCCTTAGGATCTGTACTCGACTACTGGGACTATGATGAGATCATACTAGTGGGGCCGTGGTAGTCGATGAGTACATCCTATAACTGTTCCTAGTCGAGGGTATATCGAGACAGGGCATCGATACACCAGAGTAGACTAGCGTATACGCATCTTGACCCATATGATGGGCGATGGATGATCCCATATCCATCGGTGTTGGACATCAGAGATGGGTACGGGTGCTCAGTAGAGACTGGGTACACTGGACGGACTCGCCGAGAACTCCCAGATGGTGATATACCACACGTCAGATGGCAGTTCTCCGGTGACACTGGTACAGGGTAGTCTGAAGACCCGAGATCGTCATAGAGTCTTGTGTGATTCCCACTGTGCTTTGATTTCCACCTTACCACGTCCAAGAGGGCGTGCAAAACGGTGGCTTTTGGGTACAGTCCCGAATCATATGGAGGCAATGAGCGATAGGAGGGGATTCGTCTCTCCCGGTATAGGGAGTTGATGTTGTGCTGTGTTCGATTGGCTATAACTGGAAGTCCCTGGCCAGGGCTGATATAGAGATTTACTGGTAAGTGTTACTAGTAGTTTCTCGACCCGTTATGAGCCACACATCGACACGACTTATCGGTTACTGGGGTCTGACGTATACCACCCCTAGACTTGATATGCGACATATCAGACGAACAGACCGGACTGTACGAGAGTGTTACTGGTTGGATTCACAGGAGAACGCACAGGCTAGCTTGTTGATCTTCTGATCGCTCAATACCTGTGTGGCTGTTACGTTTAGCTGACCGCTTGCAGCTTGTGGGTGTTTGATATGATCATCACCTGCTACCGGCGTATTGACGATTCTTTAGAGTCCTACACAGAGGTTTCTTAGCTCAGGCGAAACGGAGTAGTGGCGCATATGTGATATGCGCAGGAGCGAGAATAATGCGATATGGGATACCGTATTATATTCTCGCGATATTTAGAAATGAACCGGGTCATCGGATCAAGTGTTGATTCGATGAATCGGTACATGATATATTAGTCGGTAATATTTGATATAGCCGGATCGTCGAATCAAGTGTTGATTCGATGATTTAATGTATAATAATATATATGATATATTGTATTACATTATCTAATAATGGCTCGCTTTATTATTTCATTTTCTCAGTGGATGATACATTGATATATATGCGATATATGTTAATTGTATTATTTTCTTTTGTTGCAAATATATAATATATATGTGATATATATTATTGTGACATGATATGATTAATTGTTAAACATGTTTAAGGATGATTAATTGAGATTAGGGTTTGATTAGGGTTAGTAGCTTCATGCACCTTCTAGAAGCTTTTAGTTTTGTCATTCTTAAGATCTTTATGGATGACACATTCTTTAACTCAACCAAACCCTAACTCTAGTTTATTCTCTACACAATCTTATCCACTCATCCTTGACCATGGTTAATATTCAATCTTATGGTTTATATTCTATTCATCACAAAAGAAAAATATATCATTATCTTTTGATTATCATCTTCTTCCTTCTTCAAGAAAGCTTGCTAGTTTTTCTTTAAGTGATGAAATAAAATGAGAAAATGATTTAAAAAGAAAGCAAAATTACTACTCTCTCATCCTCATCTCATCTAGCCCATGGGATTAGTGTGTTCTTCTCTTTTGAGTGAGAAAGCTTGAGTCGTAGCCACTTCGAGGTAGATCATCGGAGATTTGGAATACTTCGAGCTAGCATGGATCGTTCGAGTCGTGGAGCCTCTCATGAGTCCGGGAGATCGTGGATCGCGGCAAAAGGACTTCTACTCGGAGCTTGTGAAGTGAAGGAGCGGACTACAAAGGTTGTAATCCCTCACACTTAGATAAAAGTTATCATCTTGCATGTTAAACCCTAATAATCTAGCAAAGATCCCGGCTTTGGGTTGTTCGGCACGTCTAAATTTTTATCCGGGCATGTTTGATGCCTTTTGAACCTTCACAAGAGTGCCTAGGAACCCTACATGAAATACTACAACCACTGCTACAGATGGCCCTAGTGCAAGTGGGAGATTGTTAGTTATATGTATGCCCTAGAGGCCATTACTGTACATAGGATGTATATTGTAGTGGATGCTGGGACATATATAGGGAGGACTTTCTTGCTCGACATGATAATATGCTATCTGGTTGATCTTTACCTTAACGTGTACACTAATTGTCTCTCTGTTACATGTAGGTAAAGCCCTTAGGATGTGTACTTGACTACCTGGACTATGATGCGGATCATACTAGTGTGGACATGGTAGTCTATAAGTACATCCTTCAAAGTCCCTAGTCGTGGGTGTATCGAGACAGGGCATCGATATACCAGAGTAGACTAGCGTGTACCTTCTCGACCCATACAGATGGGCGATGGATGATCCCATATCCATTGGTGTTTGACATCAGAGGAGATATACGGGTGCTCAGTAGAGGCTGGGTACACTGGACGGACTCGCCGAGAACTCCCAGATGGTATTATACTTGACGTCAGATGGCAGTTCTCTGGTGACACTGGTACAGAGTAGTCTGTTGACCCGAGATCGTCATAGAGTCTTGTGTGGTTCCCACTGTGCTTTGATTTCCATCTTACCACGTCTAAGAGGGCGTGCAAAACGGTGGTTTTTGGGTACAGTCCCGAATCACATGGAGGCAATGAGCGATAGGAAGGGATTCGTCTCTCCCGGTATAGGGGGTTGATGTTGCGCTGTGTTCGATTGGCTATAACAGGAAATCCCTGGCCAGGGTTGCTGAGATTTACTGGTAAGTGTTACCAGTAGTTTCTCGAATTGTTATAGACCTCATATCGACACGACTTATCGAGCTATTGGGGTCTGACGTTTACCACCCCTAGGCGAGATATGCGACATATCAGACGATCAGACCGGACTGTACGGTAGTGTTACTGGTTGGATTCACAGGAGTATGAGCGGGCTTGCTCGTCGATCTTCTGATCTTTCAATACCCGGGTGGCCGTTACGTTTAGCAGACCGCTTGCGGCTTGTGGGTGCTTGATATGATCATCACCTACTGCCGGCATATTGACGAGTCTTTAGAGTCCTACATAGAGGTTTCCTGGCTCAAGCGAAACGAAATAGGAGCGCATATGAGATATGTGCGGGACCGAGAATAATACCAGTATGTGATACTGTATTCGATTCTCGCGATGTGACATTGATCGGTTATATGCGATATAGCCGGGTTATCGGATCAAGTGTTGATTCGATAAGTTGTTACTATTGATACCAGTCGGTTATGTGCGACATGACCGGATCATTGAATCAAGTGTTGATTTAATGATTTAATGTATAATTATATATTTGATATATTACTTTGCATTAACTAGTATCGGTTCACTTTGAATGGATTTTCTCACTCGGATGTGCGCATTGTATATGCGATATAATTTTGTGCACATGTTTGTATCATGCTTGATGATACATGCTATATTGGTTAAGTGTAAAGATTAAACCATGGTTGTGAATGGTTAGGGTTTTGTTTTCTTTTTCATTTATTTATTTATTATTTAGTTATTCATTTGGAAAAAGAAAAAGGGTGAGAAAAATGGTGGCATTCTTTTAATCTTTCATGAAGCTTCATGAACACTTTGACTATGTCACCATTTTTGTCTCATGCTTAACCCTAACCACTCCACTAACCCTTGTTCACTCTCTACACTTTACCATGGTTACCTTTATGATAAGAATTATTATTCTTTTCTTTTTTAATTAATCTTATCATAACATTCTTCTTCTTCTTCTTTGAACTCAAGAAGAAGACCTTGCACTTCATCAATGGTGGATTGATGAAATGAGTGAGAAATCCAATTCTAAAGTCTACCCACTTCCTATTTCTTCATCCTCTACCTCTTGCCAAGTAGTAGAGTGTGTTTCCTTCATGAGTTTTCATGGCTTGGTGAAGTTGGAACTTGATCTAGCGATGCCTCGACGTAGATCATCTTCGGCATGGACATCGACGACCTAGCTCGCCATTTCTCTGACGAAGCCGACGCTAGAGCCCGGGAATTCATTTGGACAGCGAGGGGACTTCGTTGCGGAGCTATGGAGGTGGAGCACCGGATCTACAAAGGTTGTATTTCCGTTTACTTGTAGTTAAGTGTTAACTAGTTTTTTGTTTCGCCTAAAAATCTAGCCAACGATCCGTTCTAGGGTTTCTCGGCACCGTTTGAATTTGAAATTGGCATGGTTGATGCCTTGTGAGACCTCATTAGGGTGCCTAGGAACCCTACAGAAAGAAACGGTCTTGGCATGTGTAGACAGGAGACTTTCATACATTAGCATGTATCAATCCCAAGAGTTCACTAACTCTTTCTCTGTTTCCAATAAACAGAGCTGTGGTCATCTTATCTCTGTGACATGACCGGCAAGTTTCACAAGATGTAAATTCAAACAATTTTAAATATGCATCTAAATGTAACTTTGCTAGGCGGGTCGCATTGATATGACCTAGTTTACAATGCCTCAAGGTGGATCCGTTCATTTCTGAACTCTTCCGCTTGTGTGTGTTCTGTATACTAAGAACTGTAGTTTGATTTAGAACGTCAATGCTTTTAGATAACGTGCCTGAACCGATCAACTCTTGATATAGGAAATGTTCAAAATATTATCCAACAATACAAAATTATATCCTTCTTTACTAATAAAGAGACTGATATGATGTTGTATATCAGGTTCGGTATCTAATAACATTTGTTCAGAATCAATGTATTCTGGTAATACAGGGTGATAATGACCAACAGACATGGCTGCAACACTTGCACTGTTTCTATCTCATGAAACTTATCACCAGTTCTCAGTTCTCTACCAATTTGTAGCCCATGTAACAGATTACATATGTGGGATCCTGATCCGGTATCAAATACCCAGGACGTAAAGGATAATGAGAAACAGTTCTCTGTAATGAACACACCCGAAGATGATGCATCAGTATGCACTTTCTTCGTTTGGGCGGCACGGGAAATCTTGTATTCCCCAATTTCCTTCTCTGACTTATAACAATTATAAGTTGGAGCGGGACCAACGTTCCCCACCTCAGTATAACAAGCGGGTTCGGTCAATTACATCCGTATTATTATCCTGATTAAGGTGTGATATGGTCGCTACTTGAAAAGAGAGAGAAGAAAACACTCAGCGTATGCTCTTGCAAGATAAGATTGGTTATCTAATATATCAATGTCTCCCACTGTTTTAATCAAATCTTCCTTCAAACCCTGAAATGAAAGACTAGCCGGGATTAATTACACGCTACAAGTTCGCCAATCTTTCAGCCAGGCCAGTGTCGGTACTTTGAGGGAGGTTCCCTGTGCTTTCGCACGAACCTAATTAAAGTAAACCTCGTTTTCCCAGAGGCGTAACCCCGTTAACACCTTTCTAGACACCTATTTGATCGGCTAATTGTAATGTGTAAAACTCTCCCAGGAGTAACTCTTACTCGCAGTGGGTATCGGGATCCAACTATCTCATAGAAAGTATGCAATCTCATTGCAAATTTCAACACATGAAATTCCCGATAATTCTTTTACCCCTAGCGTGCTATGACCTTGACGCATGCCAAACAACCCATAATCCGCTAGTCAAGTTCAACCCGTGCATTTCCTGATTGAATTAAACCCACCAGCACGACCCTTGACGCATGCCAAACAACGCCGTACGAATACCCTAATCCAATCGCATCGTATGCTAACAGATAAGCACTAGTTCGCTACCGTACACTACGCCTTGACGCTTGCCAAACTACCGCAGCACGAATACTAAGTAGTACTTATCTGAAATGACGGAGGGCTACGCAGGTTTTTAAGAAAACCGTGAGCGTAATGAACTTGATATCGTTGTAGAATCGAGTGATTTTAAATGGAATGTTTTTTAGGCTTTTCTAGTTTTGCTAAAGGGGTCACTCCCGGTGAAGGGATCGTCGGCCCTTTCCTCATCGAATAAGGTGCAAGATATTTCACAAATATCACTATGCAAAGCAAGAACTATAGAAGCAATCAAAAGACAAACCGAGTTTGTAGCATCTGCTAGTTTCACTAAAGAGGTCACTCCCGGTGAAGGGATCTCGGCTCTTTCCTTATCGAATAAGGTGCTGAATGTTCTACAAGGAACACCGCTATGCAAAGCAAAAACTAGAGCTACCAGTTTTTAAACAAGTTTCTACAATATCTTTAGGTTTCTTTTGTTTCATTAATCTCATTAATGAAGTCCCATTTTAATATGCTTCACAAGCATCAGATATGAAACGAAATCAACAATATATAATATATATCTCATATATATAATATAAACATTCGTCTCAGGTAGTAATATGATCTCATCACAGAACATTGCAGCAGAAGAACATATATGAAATATTGGATATATTAGGACGTCCGTGTTTTAATACGAGCATGTATAAAACATGGATTCCACGGTCACGATGAATAGCCAAACCCACATCCCTAGACCCCTACGAGAGCGGCAAGTAACTCTGCTAATTCTAGGGTTAGGAGACCCGGTCTCGACTCCTCGAGATGATCTCCCACTGGACCCTAGAACCCGGTTACTTGTGCTCCCCGTCTTGGGTCTACCTAATGCGGAAAAGTAAATAATATACAATGGTGACATCATCCTCAGCCTGGAAGTGCCCCAATAAAAGAATATTACATACAAATGAATTTTACATAAATGAAAAAGAAAAAAAACTCTCAACTCACATAAAACCCCCGGCTATTCAGAACGCGACGATCCAATATAACATATCACAACAACACATAATATCTCATATCATCAATGTAAGCAAGTATGCGTATCCGGATTGTCGTTGATGTATAGCAACGAAGCTGGCGATACACCACATACTACGCTTACGGTCACAGAAAAGAAAGTGTAAAACTACAACAGTTGGAATCCGCAAGCACCTTAGATATCGCATGCCTAACCAAATGAATTCCTTAGACATCGCATGCCTAACAATTATAAACCCCGCATTTTAGTCTCATTATCGAAAGCTCTTTTCAATATCAAGTCGGGCAATTCAACAAGATTCCCGACATCCTGATCGCATGCTCGTTGCAAACTTTAGTAGACGGCCGCACCCCCGTTGCCGTCGACGAAGTGCACAAAGGCGGAACACCGCTGCCGCGAGCACCCGAACGGATGCTTTTGGCGGCGGGGTTCTCCTACAGTCACTTGGTCGGGGCTATGGGGCATGGCTGTCTGTTAAGTTTACCCGGCGAGTATCCGCGTACGCTACGTGATTGCGACGGACTTTTGATCATATCAAAGTTCCGTGGCAACCGATCATCTGAGACTGAACTGCTAGATTTATAACATTCAAATTAGTTATCTCATAACTACCTGTGGATTCCAAATATTGTATCACATTCCAGATAAATAGACAATGTTAAACTTTCCGATCGAATAATCAAACACCCAAGATTTCCCCAATATATCTCAACACTAGAAATCAGTTTAAAAATATCCATCACATGCCACAGTACTAATGGTCCAGCCGTAGAAGGGTCAAGCCAACGCTTCACAGGTGGCACTTCGTACTGCCCCAAACCCTAAGGTTCAAAAGGCAGTTCAAGACGGTCACATAATCGAGTTAAGGTTTGTCGTCTTCTAGAGGGTCCATCGCATTACTTGCATGACTTAGAACGTTCTTAAACTCGAGAAAAAATCCAACTTTTGAAAAAATTTCCGAATGGGGAAAAGGTAAGTTATTGATATCCAGTCGAACTTTTTAACAGTTTCTAAAAATTACCAGGACAAACTAAACAAAGTTAAATTATCCGATCGAATCAACGAGTCCCCAATACAACCATAGAAAACTCAACACTTGAGTGGAATTAAAAAATTCCCAGAAAGAAATGACAAGAAAGGACCTAAGAATAAATATATGAAGTTCCAGGGACTAATTCACAATTTTGGCCGCGGAACCGCCGCCGAACCCTTGGTTTGGCCGCGGTTCCACGGTCATATGAGCGAATTAGTGGGCCGTACTTCACAGTAATTCTTAGGTTTTCCTGCTTGTTTTTCTGAGTATTCTTAATACTGAAAAAATCACATTTTTAGAAAAATGTACAGAGAGGGGTATAAACCGGGTATTCGGAGTTCGATCGGACTTTAAACTTCGTCTAGACTTCGCCTAAAGATCTAGCTTGGCTCTGATACCACTGTAGGTTTGCTAGGCACGCGCACAAGGGTCTACGAGGCATCTACCACGCCCGATTAAAATTTTAGCCGTGCCGAATAACCCGAAGCCGGATCTTTAAACTAGGGTTTAGGCGAAAAAAAGCATGTTAAACTCTTTAACACTAAGTGAGAGGGATTACAACCTTTGTAGATCCGGTCCTTCACTTCTTAAGCTCCGTGTTGAGGTCCCTTCGCTGTGATCATCGTGATCCGGACTCTCGAGAGGCTTCACGAAGAGAAAGATGCAGTCTTGCTTCCGATCTTCGATAACATAGATGATTTACCTTGAAGTTTCGTTAACACAAGCTATCACTCATGCAATGATGTGAACACCCTCATCTAAATGGCAAGGATAGATGAAGATGATGAAGTAGGATTTTTGCTCTCATTTGTTTTCTTATTCTCTCTCATTTTTCATCACTTAGAAAATGCTAGAAAGCTTTTTCATGAAAAGAAAGAAGGAAGAAGATGAACAATCAATATGAAACCTTTTGTGATGAATAATGAAAGGATAAAGATGATCAATAATGCAACCATGGTTGACTAAACCATTGTAGAGAATTAACCAAGGCTAGGGTTTGGGTTAGGTTAAGAATGAGTCACTTGAAAATATCTTTTCCAAAACAAAAGAAAACCTTCTAGAATCAACTAGAAGTCTTAACCCTAATCCAAACCCTAATCATGTTTAAACTACACAAAACATGTTGCATTAGTTATTATATCATGTTACAATATTATATATCATATATATAATATTTATCGTAACAATATAAGATAATACAATTAACATATATCGCATATATATCAATGTATTACCCGAGTAAGAAAATGAGTCTTTTAGTGAGCTAATATTAGTTAATGTAATTTAATATATCATATATATTATTATACATTAAATTATCGAATCAACACTTGATCCGATAATCCGGCTATATCGCATATAACCGACTAATACGATGACCCGGCTATATCACACATACCCGGCCCATATCTCATATCGCGAGAATCCAATACGGTATCACATACCGCATTATCCTCGGTCCCGCACATATCACATATGTGCTCCTACTTCGTTTTGCCTGAGCCAAGAAACCTCTGTGTAGGACTCTAAAGAATCGTCAATACACCGGCAGTTGGTGATGATCATATCAAACACGCACAAGCTGCATGCGGTCAGCTAAACGTAACAGCCACCCAGGTATTGAGCGCTGAGAAGATCAACAAGCAAGCCTGTACATTCTCCTGTGAATCCAATCAGTAACACTCCCGTACAGTCCGGTCTCGTCGTCTGATATGTCGCGTATCTCGCCTAGGGGTGGTAAACGTCAGACCCCAGTAGCTCGATAAGTCGTGTCGATGTGAGGTCTATAACACTTCGAGAAACTACTGATAACACTTACCAGTAAATCTCAGCAACCCTGGACAGGGATTTCCGGTTATAGCCAATCGAACACTGCATAACATCAACTCCCTATACTGGGAGAGACGAATCCCCTCCTATCGCTCATTGCCTCCATGTGATTCGGGACTGTACCCAAAAGCCACCTTTTTGCACGCCCTCTTGGACGTGGTATGATGGAAATCAAAGCACAGTGGGAATCACACAAGACTCTATGACGATCTCGGGTCAACAGACTACTCTGTACCAGTGTCACCGGAGAACTGCCATCTGACGTCAGGTATACTACCATCTGGGAGTTCTCGGCGAGCCCGTCCAGTGTACCCAGTCTCCACTGAGCACCCGTACACCATCCTTGATGTCAAACACCGATGGATATGGGATCATCCATCGCCCATCATATGGGTCAAGATGCATATACGCTAGTCTACTCTGTTGTATCGATGCCCTGTCTCGATACACCCTCGACTATGAACAGTTATAGGATGTACTCGTCGACTACCGTGGCCCCACTAGTATGATCTCATCATAGTCCCAGTAGTCGAGTACATATCCTAAGGGCTTTATCAACATGTAACACAGTGACAATCAGAGTACATGTTAAGATAAAGTACAACCAGATAGCATACTATCATGTCGAGCAAGAAAGTCCTCCCTATATATGTCCAAGCATCCATTACAATATACATCGTATGTACAGTAATGGCCTCTAGGGTATACATATAACTAATAGTTTACATAAAGATTCATGAGTGCTAGTGAACACACCCCGATAACAGCACTGATCAATGCCAGGGTGAAGCCAGGCGAGACGTGGGTTCAATACGCAACACGGTGGCGGAATCTATGGTCGAAATGCGAACAGCGCATCGAATAAGCTGCAGTGGTGGGCATGTTCGTAGGCACCTTAGATCCTCATGCGACTATTTCACAGTTCATGATGTTCTTTACACCAACCACGTTCCAGGTCCTGATCGA
Source organism: Agapanthus africanus (assembly GCA_030015575.1). NCBI lineage: Eukaryota > Viridiplantae > Streptophyta > Magnoliopsida > Asparagales > Amaryllidaceae > Agapanthus > Agapanthus africanus. The sequence goes on along the minus strand of CM057343.1, from coordinate 311,579,225 downwards.
CAAACTAGCTCAAATGGACCAGATGGGTCATAGACCGTTTCTTACAAAACCGGACTCTTGAAATGAGAAGGGGAAAGGAAAAGCGATCGTCGTCGCCAATGCTCAACAACAGCCGAGCAACATGAAGCCGGTTGTCTGTCAAAACAATATGCGTCCACGCATACCCCTCGAAGAGAGGCTAGGACGTCCTTTCTCGTTTCTTCAAGATAAAACGAGAAGACTGTTCGAGCAGGCATTGCGCAACAGACACATCAATCTGCCGGATTCAAGACGTCCGTTGCAGCCAAATGACGTCAATAATCCCAATTACTGCTCCTACCACCGAGTATTTGGTCATCAGATCGAGGATTGCTATGTCTTCAAAAACTGGATTGTTTTGATCTCCAGACATGCCAGGCGATCAGGTGGAAGAACCCGCTCGAACCCCAGATCATCGAAGGGGTGCTGAAACCGCGCCCAACTCCAAAAATCGGTGGTGATGGACCAAGCACTCACACCCAGCTATCGAAATCTTCAAAGAAGAAGAAGAAAAGATCCAAAAAGCCCATGAAACCTGGCGACAAGCGCACAGACTTGCAGAAACAAATCGATGCGCTGGAAGAGTATAACCAGAAAGCGCGCACTCCCATCACGCTCCAGGGGTTCCTCAGCCACGTCCTTGAAGAAGGAGACGATGGAGAAGACTCATTAGATGAATCTGAGGACTACGTAGCAAGTTGTCATGTGATAGATAATAAAAAGGCTCCTTGCACCGAGAAACCGGGGACGGGTCCTGAACCAGAACTTGCGTGGCCATCAGATGAGCTGATCGATGCCTTCCTGAATGAGATTCTTCTGAAAAGTAAAGCCAATCAGGAGCGTGAGATGTCCATATTAGAAAGAGCCAAACGCCGGCGACTAGACGAAAGAATCGAGGCACTCCCATTAAATCAAATGACATCCGCTGCCGATAAAAACAAATTCAAGATGAGGAAAAGGTTTGCTAAGGCCATATCAATGGGAATGAAGCTACCACCCTCTGAAGAAAACACTCCCGGTGGAGTAGAGATGCATCCTAATTACTGCTTATATCATCAGAAGATCGCACATCCTACTGAAGACTGCGACTCCTTTAAGTGTTGGTGGCAAGGGTATGTCGCTCACAGGCAATACGTCAACAAAACAAAGCGGGAAGCTCGTAGACAGCGAAAAAATACGACGGATGAGCATAAAAGAGTTGCTGGCAATTGTCATAGGGATGAGCCCGGAGGATCACGAGTTCTCACCTTTGGGAGCGAATCTGACGAAAAAGTAGCCCTCGGCCCTTTCTTCAAGGAGTCCATCTCTGAAGAATTAAGGAATTGCGGGAACATTCAGCCGTATGATTGCACGATACCCGGAGAGAATCTCGGACCCACAAACAACGGAGCGAACAAAAAGGATAAAGGAAAGGGAAAAACGGACTTCATCGCCAACACTCAACAACAATCGAGTGTCCCTAGACCGGTTGTTCGCCAAAACAACAAGCGCCAACCCCTCTATGTGAGGTTGAAACGTCCTTATTCATTTCCCCATGATGAAACAAGGAGACTGTTCGAAGCGGCAGTGCACAACAAGCTTATCACTCTACCAGAGCCGAAACACCAGCTACAACTGAATGATGTCGACAATCATAATTACTGCCCTTACCTCCAAGTATTGGGCCATCCAATCGAAAACTGCTACGTTTTCAAAAAACTTGGTTGATGACCAATACCAACAGGGCAAGTTTGCATTGTCCGAAAAATGGAAGGTGAGCCCGCCACAACCACATGCTCCGAGAAAGATGGATATGCCGGGGGCATCATGCTCATTCATGGGGAAAGCTCCAAGACCGAAAAGTCAGTAAACTAGAGATTCGCCTCAAATACGGCGACGGTGGAACGAAATGTCCTTAAACTAATAACGCACCACTACGTCCTAAAACTAGCTGACGACTGAAACGTCTTTAAACAACTACCGCAGCATCCTCAGGCTGACGAGATAAAAAAAAAGAGAATAAAAAATATAATAAAAAAAATATAAAAACGGTATGTCCATAAGCAAAATGGGCACGGATGAAAACCCGAAAGGGCTCCGTGAGTAAAAACAGCAGAGCTACCGGCGAGTGTTCGTGAAAACCCGAAAGGGCGCGACCTCGTTAGAAAAAAAGAATAAAAAGAATAAAATTAAAAAAAAAGTGATGGTATGTCCATAAGCGAAATAGGCACGGATGAAAACCCGAAAGGGCCCCGTGAGTAAAAACAGCAGGGCTACCGGCGAGTGTTTATGAAAACCCGAAAGGGCGCAATCTCGTTAAAAGACACTTACAGGGTCCTCTCGACCTTGTAAAGAGAAACCACCCGAGTGAGATCCTTACGACTCACAGGGAAGCAACACACTTAGGGATCCTCACGATTCCTAAGGAGAAATTACACTTGCGGGATCCTCACGACTCGTAAGGAGAACTCTCTTATGGGACCCTCACGGCGCATAAGATTTGAAAGTCTTAAGTTGCAGAGACCTGAACCTGATCTTAAGCAACCCCCGCAACTTTCGATGGTGCTCTACAAGCGGCTCAATACTGACCCTTGTATACAATCCATGGGCGCGAATAAACATTTCCCTAATCATGTCCCACCCGTGACTGGGGATATGTCCATACGGTGAACAACCCTTGTAAGTCCTCTCAACTTATAAGGAGAAAACCCTTTTGTAAGATCCTTACAATTTACAGGGGAACATACACTTAGAAATCCTCACGATCCCTAAGGAGAAAACACACCTACGAGATCCTCACGACTTGTAGGGAGAAATCCCTTTGTGAGACCCTTACTACTCATGAAGTCAAAAGCCTTAGTCGACGGGATCCTAACCCTGTTCGCTAAGCCACCTTTGTTCAACATCGACAGAGGCAAATGATGATTCGATCCTGCAATGTCCTAGTTGTTAGTTGTATGTATGACCTAGAGGCCAGTATTGTACAGATGATGTATATTATATTGGATGCTTGGACATATATAGAGATGACTTTCTTGCTCGATATGATAGTATGCTATCTGGTTACTCTTTATCTTAACATGTACACTAGTCTCTTTAAACTGTCTTATAGTTACATGTTGGTAAAGCCCTTAGGATGTGTACTTGACTACCTGGACTATGATGCAGATCATACTAGTGGGGACATGGTAGTCCATAAGTACATCCTTCATGGTCCCTAGTCGTGGGTGTATCGAGACGGGGCATCGATATACCAGTGTAGACTAGCGTATACGCTTCTCGACCCATGAGATGGGCGATGGATGATCCCATATCCATTGGTGTTTGACATCAGAGAGGGTATACGGGTGCTCAGTGGAGACTGGGTACACTGGACGGACTCGCCGAGAACTCCCAGATGGTATTATACCTCACGTCAGATGGCAGTTCTCAGGTCACACTTGTACAGGTTAGTCTGTAGACCCGAGATCGTCATAGAGTCTTATGTGATTCCCACTGTGCTTTGATCTCCACCTTACCACGTCCATGAGGGCGGGCAAAACGGTGGTCTTTGGGTACAGTCCCGAGTCATATGGAGGCAATGAGCGATAGGAGGGGTTTCGTCTCTCCCGGTATTGGGGGTTGATGTTGCGCTGTGCTCGATTGGCCGTAACAGGGAAGTCCCTGGCCAGGGCTGATCAGAGATTTGCTGGTAAGAGTTACCAGTAGTTTCTCGACCCGTTATGAGCCTCATATCGGCACGACTTATCGGTTATTGGGGTCTGACCTTTACCACCCCTAGACTTGATATGCGACATATCAGACGAACAGACCGGACTGTACGGTAAGTGTTACTGGTTGGATTCACAGGAGTGTGAGCGGACTAGCTCGTCGATCTTCTGATCGCTCGATACCCGGATGGCCGTTACGTTTAGCAGACCGCTTGCGGCTTGTGGGTGCTTGATATGATCATCATCTGCTACCGGCGTATTGACGAGTCTTTAGAGTCCTACACAGAGGTTTCCTGGTTCAAGCGAAACGAAATAGGAGCGCATATGAGATATGTGCAGGACCGAGAATAATGCGTGTATGTGATACCGCATTTCATTCTCGCGATATATGTTTCGATTGGTTATATTCGATATGACCTAGTTATCGAATCATTGATTCGATAAATCGATACATTGGATTCTAGTCGGTTATGTGCGACATGACCGGATCATTGAATCAAATGTTGATTTAATGATTTAATGCATAATTATATATTTGATATATTGCATTGCATTAACTAGTATTGGTTCACTTTATATGGATTTTCTTACTCGATGTGCAAGAAGTATATATGATATACTTTTGTGCACTACTTTGTGTCATGTTTGATGATACATGTAGTTTGGTGTTGTGTTAAGACTTAAACCATGGTTATGATAATAGTTAGGGTTTTTATTTATTTACTTATTTATTTATCTATTCTTTTTGATAAATAAATATATATGATAACAAAATGGTTTCTTTCATGAAGCTTGATGAAGCTTGATGAAGCTTTGACTAAAGTGACTATTTTGTCATCATCCTTAACCCTAACCATTCTCATTTGACCATGGTTTATTCTCTACACTTAACCTAGGTTAGAAGATGATAAGTGTTGATTTTATTATTCTTTTTACACAACACTTATCATATTCTATCTACTTCTTCTTCTTCATCTTCAAGAAAGAAACTATGATGCCATCAATGGCAACTTGAGATCCAAAGTGAGAAATCCAATTCTAAAGTGAACCCACCTCCTATTTCTTCACCCTCTACCTCTTGCCAAGTTGTTTTGGGTGTTTTCTTCACAAGTTTCACAACTTGGTGAAGTTGGAGTTTGAACTTGCGCAACCTCGACGTAGATCATCTTCGGCACGAAGCCGACGACCTATTCCGCTCGTTTTCCCGATGAAGCTGACGAATGAGTCTAGGATTCGAAAAGTACAGCGAGAGGACGACTACGTGGATCTAAGGAAGTGGAAATCCGGATCTACAAAGGTTGTAGCATCTAACCTTTAGTTAAAGTGTTAACTAGATTATCTTTTCGCCTAGAAATCTAGGCGACGATCCGTATTAGGGTTTCTCGGCATCCATAATTTTTGAAATTGGCATGATCGATGCCTTGTGAGACTTCATTAGAGTGCCTAGGAACCCTACAGTGGTATCAGAGCCTAGCTAGAGCCTTAGGCGAAGTCTAGACGCAATTTGAAGCCCGAACGAACCCGAAACCCTAAACCAAACATGCTCTCTGGACTTTTTCCAAAATCTGGAGTTTTTCGATATTAAAAATATGCAGAAAAATCAGCAGGAAATTCTAAGGTTTACTGTGAAATTCGTGAGCCTAATTCCACTAAGCCGGCGCGGATCCGCGGCATGAGCATGGCTCATGCGGCGGATCCGCGGCCGTACGGCCTCAATATTTATAGAATTTTACACAGTAATTCTTAGTTTCCAGTGGTGATTTTCCTGGGTATTTTTAATAATTATTCAAGAGTTGAATTTTCTGGGGTTGCTTTGGGGATTCGGTGTTTCGATCGGGGTATCAAATTTCGTCTTTGTGTATTTCCGGATAATTTTTAGAATATGTTAAAAAGTTCGACCGGATATAAATACCCAATTTTTCCCCTGTCGGGAAATTTCCAAGTGTTGGATTTTTCCGTAGTTTAACGACGTTCTAAGTAGTGCAAGTAACGCGATGGACCCTCTAGAAGACAACAAACCTTAACTCGATTATGTGACCGTCTTGAACTGCCCTTTGAACCTTCGGGTTTGGGGCAGTACGGCGTGCCACATGTGAAGCGTTGGCTTGACCCTTCTACGGCTGGACCGTTGGTACTGAGGCACGAACTGAATGTTGTTAGACTTATTTCATGTGTTGAGCTATATCGGGAAAACTTGGGTATTCGACTGTTCGATCGGAAAGTTTAACATTTTCTGTTTATCTGGAATGTGATACAATAATTGGAATTCACAAACAGTTATGAGATAACTGAATGAATGTTATAAATCTAGCAGTTTAGTTTCACTTGATATTGAAAAGAGTTTTCGATAATGAGACTAAAATGCGGGGTTTATAACTGTTAGGCATGTGATGTCTAAGTATTTCATTTGATTAGGCATGCGATGTCTAATGAGGTTGCGGATTCCAACTGTTGTAGTTTTATACTTTCTTTTCTGTGACCGTAAGTGTAATATGTGATATCGCCGGTTTCGTTGCTATATGTCAACGACAATTGGGATGCGCATATTTACTTACGTTGATGACATGTGATGTTATGTGTTGCTGGATATGTTATATTGGATCGTCGTGTTTGAATAGCCGGGGGTTTTTATGTGAGATGAGTGTTTTTCATTTTCATTCATGTAAAAACTTGTATGTAATATTCTTTTATTTGGGGCACTTCCAGGTTGCGGAAGTTGTCACCTTTTGTATATTATTTACTTTTCCGCATTAGGACAGACCCAAGGAGGGGAGCACAAGTAACCGGGTTCTGGGGTCCAGTGGGAGACCAACTCGAGGAGTCGAGTCCGGGTCTCCTAACCCAAGAATTGGCAGGGTTGCTTGCCGCTCTCGTAGGGGTCTAGGGGTGTGGGATTGGCTATTCATCACGACCGTGGAATCCGTGTTTTATACTGGCTCATATTGAAAACACGGACGTCCTAGTATATCCAATGTTTCATATGTTTCTTCTGCTGCGATATCTTTGTTGTTCTGTGATGGATACAGTATATAGTATATATGATATATTATATAGACGTTACTTATGTTTTGCACCCGCACTAGCCCTGCCCTGCTCTGTCGTTAGTTACCTAACCTAACGGTGCACGAGGGGACATCGAGGCGAATGCGGATGGCATAAGTGTACGTCGTATTTATTTGTGATGTTTAGGTATTTAAATGACGGGACTTCATTAATGTGATTAATGAAAGAAAAGAAACCTCAGATGTTGTAGAATCAAATTTTAAATAAAACAGGTAGCTACAGTTCTTGCTTTGCATAGCGGTATATATGATATACCCTGCACCTTATTCGATGAGGAAAGGACCGAGATCCCTTCACCGGGAGTGACTCCTTTAGCGATAACTGGCAGATGCTACACACTCAGTTTGACTTTTGATTGCTTCTATAGTTTCTGCTTTGCACAGTGATATATATGATATATCCCGCACCTCATTGGACGAGGAAAGGGCCGACGATCCCTTCACCGGGAGTGACCCCTTTAGCAAAACTAGAAAAGCATCAAAATCACTCCATTTCAAAACTTAATTTGATTCTACAACGATATCAAGTTCATTACGCAATAGGTTTTCAGAAAAACCTGTCGTAGCCCTCCGTCATTTCAGATAAGTACTAGTTGGTATTCGTGCTGCGGTTGTTCGGCATGCGTCAAGGCGTAGTGTACGGTAGCTAACTAGTGCTTATCTGCTAGCATACGATGCGATTGGATTAGGGTATTCGCACGGCGTTGTTTGGCATGCGTCAAGGGTCGTGCGGGTGGGTTTAATTCAATCAAGAAATGTACGGGTTGAACTTTTCTAGCGGACTATGGGTTGTTTGGCATGCGTCATAGCACGCTAGGGGCAAAATATTATCGGAAATTTCAAGTGTTGAAATTTGCAATGAGATTGCATACCTTCTATGAGATAGTTGGATCCCGATACCCACTGCGAGTAAAAGTTACTCCTGGGAGAGTTTTACACATTACAATTAGCCGATCAAGTAGGTGTCTAGAAAGGTGTTAACGAGGTTACGCCACTGGAAAAACGAGGTTTACATTAATTAGGTTCGTACGAAAGCACGGGGGACCTCCCTCAAAGTACCGACACTGGCCTGGCTGAAAGATTGGCGAACTTGTAGTGTGTAATTAATCCCGGCAAGTCTTTCCTTTTAGGGTTTGAAGGAAGATTTGATAAAAAGCAGTGGGAGCCATCCTGATTAGATAAGATAATAACCAATCTGATCTTGCACGAGCTTACGCTAAAGTGTTTTCTTCTCTCTCTCTCCAGGTAGCGACCATTTCATGCCTTATTCAAGATAATAATATGGATGTATTGACCGAACCCGCATGTTATACTGTGCTGGGGAACGTTGGTTCCGTTCCTTCTTATAAGAGTTATAGGAATGAACAGGAAATAGGGGAATACCAGGATTCCCATGCCACCCGAATGAAGAAAGTACATGTTGATGCATTTTCTTCGGGTGTGTTCGTTACTGAGAACTGTTTCTCTATTTGCTCTACGTCCCGGGTATTGGATACCGGGTCAGGATCCCATATATGTAATCAGTTACATGGGCTAAGGAAAGGTAGAGAACTTGGAGAAGGTGATAAAGACATTAGAGTTGGAAATGGTGCAATTGTTGCAGCTAAGACTGTCGGGGAATATCACATTGCATTACCAACTGGTAATACATTGGTTCTGAACGAATGCTATTACATGCCGAACCTGATATGCAACATTATTTCGGTTTCTTTATTGAGTAAAGAGGGATATAATTTTGTATTACAGGATAATGTTATGAACATTTTCCGTAACCAAAAGTTGGTTGGATCAGGCACGTTGTGCAATAGCATTTATGTTCTAAACCAATCAACAGTTCTGAGCATAACAAACACACACAAGAGGAAGAGTTCTGAACTGAACGAATCCTTCTTGTGGCATTGTAGACTGGGTCACATCAATGCGACACGACTGGCTAAGTTGCATAAGGATGGATATTTAAATCCGTTTGAATTTTCATCCTATGACACTTGCCAGTCATGTCTCAAAGGCAAGATGACCAAAGCTCCGTTTACGGTACACGGAGAAAGAGTTACCGAACTCTTGGGACTGATACATAGTGATGTATGCAGTCCCATGTCTACACATGCCAGGGATGGTTCTTCGTACTTCATTACATTCACTGACGATCTCTCTAGATTCGGATATGTGTTCCTGATGAAACACAAATCAGAAGCTTTTGAGAAATTTAGAGAATATAAACAAGAAGTCGAGAACCAAACCGGAAAAAGTATTAAAATCCTACGATCTGATCGAGGAGGGGAATACTTGAGCAATGAATTCCTGGACTTCCTAAAAGAGAATGGGATTCTCTCTCAGCTGACTCCTCCATATACACCACAGCACAACGGTGTATCTGAACGGAGAAACCGCACCCTATTAGATATGGTGCGCTCAATGATGAGTATAGCTGAGTTACCTATTTCCTTCTGGGGATATGCGCTTGAGACAGCCATGGACCTATTGAATAGAGTTCCTACCAAATCGGTGCCTACCACTCCATATGAGATATGGAAAGGGAAGAGACCACATCTTAATTATATTAAGATATGGGGTTGTCCAGCCTATGTCAAAAGACAAAATCCGGACAAACTCGAGGCAAGATCTGTCTTATGTAAGTTTGTAGGATATCCCAAAAATTCATAAGGGTATATCTTCTACCACCCCGAGGAACAAAAGGTGTTTGTTTCTCGACATGCCACTTTCTTAGAAAAAAGTTTTCTTATGAAACAGATAAGTGGCATTGAGGTAGAACTGGAAGAGGTTCCAGCGACACAGACTACAACAGAAGATTTGGTTGAACCAGAGGATTCCATAGTTCCCGATGAACCCCAGCCACTCCGCCGATCTAGTAGGGTTCCTCGCCAACCTGAGAGATACTTCGGTTTTCTCATGGATGGAGGGACCGAGGATTGCATCATGGAGGATGATGACCCAACTAGCTTCGAGCAGGCCATCACGAGTAGGGACTCAGTGAAATGGCTGGATGCTATGCGGTCCGAGATCGAATCCATGTACACCAACAAAGTATGGACTTTGGAAGTTGCTCCTGAAGGGGTAAAACCCATCGGGAGCAAGTGGATCTTCAAGAAGAAACTTGGTGTAGATGGGAAAGTAGAGACTTTCAAAGCTAGACTCGTAGCAAAGGGTTTTCGTCAAAGACCAGGTGTGGACTATGACGAGACCTTTTCTCCAGTGGCTATGCTTAAATCCATCCGGATCATGGTTGCCATCGCTGCATATCATGATTACGAAATCTGGCAAATGGATGTTAAGACCGCCTTTCTAAATGGTGATTTAGAAGAGTGCGTGTACATGACTCAGCCAGAGGGCTTCGTAGACAGTGGGAGTAGCGGCAAGGTGTGCAAGGTGCTTAAATCCATTTATGGATTAAAGCAAGCATCGCGGAGTTGGAACATCTGCTTTGATGTCGTTATCAAAGAGTTTGATTTCGTCAAAAACCCAGATGAACCTTGTATTTATAAGAAGGTGGCAGGGTGTAAGGTTGTCTTCCTCGTATTGTACGTGGACGACATACTCTTGATAAGGAAATGATATTCCTATGCTGCAATCGGTCAAGCTCTTCTTATCACAAAGATTCTCAATGAAAGATCTTGGTGATGCCTCCTACATATTGGGAATCAGGATCTATAGAGATAGATCCAAAAGGATTTTGGGATTGTCCCAATCCAGGTACATTGACACCATACTAAAGAGGTTTAGTATGGAAGAGTCCAAGCGTGGGAACTTGCCCACGATCTCTGGAGTCACTCTCTCCAAAGAGATGTCTCCCAAGACTGATTTGGAGAGAGCTCGCATGAAAGGGATACCCTATGCTTCGGCAGTAGACTCTATCATGTATGCGATGCTATGTACCAGACCCGATGTAGCATACTCACTAAGTGTAGTGAGCAGGTATCAAGCTGATCCTGGAGAGAGTCACTGGACAGCTGTGAAGAGCATTCTCAAGTACTTACGAAGGACTAGAGATATGTTCTTGGTGTATGGTAACGGAGAGCTCCAAGTGGAGTCCTTTACCGATTCGAGCTTCCAGAGTGATAAGGACGACTCTAAGTCGCAGTCGGGCTTTGTCTTTACCCTTTACGGAGGGGCGGTTAGCTGGAAGAGTTCCAAGCAGGAAACCGTAGCAGACTCGACGATGGAGGCTGAATACATCGCTGCCAACGATGCTGCTAAAGAAGCCGTTTGGATCAAGAAGTTCATTACTGAACTTGGTGTGGTTCCTTCCTTTGAGCATCCAATACCTTTGTATTGCGATAACAATGGAGCGGTGGCTTTGGCCAAGGAACCCAGGTCCCATCAGCGATCCAGGCATATTCTGAGGCGGTATCACCTGATCCGGGAGATAGTTGATCGCCGGGAGATCGAGGTCAGGAGGGTTGACACGAAGAACAACACGGCGGATCCACTCACGAAGGCCATTCCCCAAATACAGTTTGAGAGACTCTTCGGGATGCACGGTATGCGATACTACAGCAGCTGGCCCTAGTTCAAGTGGGAGATTGTTTGTTGTATGTATGCCCTAGAGGCCAGTATTTTACAGATGATGTATATTATATTGGATGCTTGGACATATATAGAGATGACTTTCTTGCTCGATATGATAGTATGCTATCTGGTTACTCTTTATCTTAACATGTACACTAGTCTCTTTAAACTGTCTTATAGTTACATGTTGGTAAAGCCCTTAGGATGTGTACTTGACTACCTGGACTATGATGCAGATCATACTAGTGGGGACATGGTAGTCCATAAGTACATCCTTCATGGTCCCTAGTCGTGGGTGTATCGAGACGGGGAATCGATATACCAGTGTAGACTAGCGTATACGCTTCTCGACCCATGAGATGGGTGATGGATAATCCCATATCTATTGGTGTTTGACATCAGAGAGGGTATACGGGTCCTCAGTGGAGACTGGGTACACTGGACGGACTCGCCGAGAACTCCCAGATGGTATTATACCTCACGTCAGATGGCAGTTCTCAGGTGACACTTGTACAGGTTAGTCTGTAGACCCGAGATCGTCATAGAGTCTTGTGTGATTCCCACTGTGCTTTGATCTCCACCTTACCACGTCCATGAGGGCGTGCAAAACGGTGGTCTTTGGGTACAGTCCCGAGTCACATGGAGGCAATGAGCGATAGGAGGGGTTTCGTCTCTCCCGGTATTGGGGGTTGATGTTGCGCTGTGCTCGATTGGCCGTAACAGGGAAGTCCCTGGCCAGGGCTGATCAGAGATTTGCTGGTAAGAGTTACCAGTAGTTTCTCGACCCGTTATGAGCCTCACATCGGCACGACTTATCGGTTATTGGGGTCTGACGTTTACCACCCCTAGACTTGATATGCGACGTATCAGACGAACAGACCGGACTGTACGGTTAGTGTTACTGGTTAGATTCACAAGAGTGTGAGCGGACTAGCTCGTCGATCTTCTGATCGCTCGATACCCGGATGGCCGTTACGTTTAGCAGACCGCTTGCGGCTTGTGGGTGCTTGATATGATCATCATCTGCTACCGGCGTATTGATGAGTCTTTAGAGTCCTACACAGAGGTTTCCTGGTTCAAGCGAAACGAAATAGGAGCGCATATGAGATATGTGCAGGACCGAGAATAATGCGTGTATGTGATACCGCATTTCATTCTCGTGATATATGTTTCGATTGGTTATATTCGATATGACCTAGTTATCGAATCATTAATTCGATAAATCGATACATTGGATTCTAGTCGGTTATGTGCGACATGACCGGATCATTGAATCAAATGTTGATTTAATGCATAATTATATATTTGATATATTGCATTGCATTAACTAGTATTGGTTCACTTTATATGGGTTTTCTCACTCGATGTGCAAGAAGTATATATGATATACTTTTGTGCACTACTTTGTGTCATGTTTGATGATACATGTAGTTTGGTGTTGTGTTAAGACTTAAACCATGGTTATGATAATAGTTAGGGTTTTTATTTATTTACTTATTTATTTATCTATTCTTTTTGATAAATAAATATATATGATAACAAAATGGTTTCTTTCATGAAGCTTGATGAAGCTTTGACTAAAGTGACTATTTTTTCATCATCCTTAACCCTAACCATTCTCATTTGACCATGGTTTATTCTCTACACTTAACCTAGGTTAGAAGATGATAAGTGTTGATTTTATTATTCTTTTTACACAACACTTATCATATTCTAACTACTTCTTCTTCTTCATCTTCAAGAAAGAAACTATGATGCCATCAATGGCAACTTGAGATCCAAAGTGAGAAATCCAATTCTAAAGTGAACCCACCTCCTATTTCTTCACCCTGTACCTCTTGCCAAGTTGTTTTGGGTGTTTTCTTCACAAGTTTCACAATTTGGTGAAGTTGGAGTTTGAACTTGCGCAACCTCGACGTAGATCATCTTCGGCACGAATCCGACGACCTATTCCGCTCGTTTTCCCGATGAAGCCGACGAATGAGTCTAGGATTCGAAAAGGACAGCGAGAGGACGACAACGTGGAGCTAAGGAAGTGGAAATCCGGATCTACAAAGGTTGTAGCATCTAACCTTTAGTTAAAGTGTTAACTAGATTATCTTTTCGCCTAGAAATCTAGCCGACGATCCGTATTAGGGTTTCTCGGCACCCATAATTTTTGAAATTGGCATGATCGATGCCTTGTGAGACTTCATTAGAGTGCCTAGGAACCCTACAGTAGTTGTAGCGATGTTGATGCCTAAACCGGTATCAAATTCCAAGCCCTTTCATAGCAAATGATGATTCGCGCCTGGCAATATTCCAGTTGTAGCGATGCTGATGCTGAGATTGGCGTCAGATTCCAAATTCCACACTCGCGATAAAAAAATCAGCTCATGCATACGAAATAGCAGAAATGATGGGGCAACTTGCAATAAAAATCAGCAAGTAAAAATGTATGCATGCAAAATAGCCGAAAATAATTGGGCAACTCGCAATAAAAAGCAGCGAGTGAAAATAAAATAAATAGCCGAAATGATTGGACACCGCGAAAAATAGCCGAAATGATTGGGCAATCACGACTTTCGCGATATAAAAGCTGAAATGATAGAGCATCACGGAAAGAAATAAAATGAAAAATATAGATAATGAAACTTTTGCCCTGCAGGCGATATCACAGCAATCCCTGTATACAATCCAGGGGCGCAAACACAGAAGGAAACATATCTTCCCTCCCCATGCTTCATCAGAAAACGGAGCCAAGTCTCGACGGCAAGTCATATAAAGCCTGAAAGACGATCGGAGATCATCTCGCACCAGCGCGGAATGGTCACCGCCTCGATGTTCGTCTCGATACAGCAGACAAGATGTCACCCCAGTGTTCTTCCTCCAACAGGACTCGAACGTGACAAAGCAAACGAAGCGAAGGCCAAATTCCTAGCTTCAGGGTCCTAACGGAAAGTCATATAAATTCTGAAAGACGATCGGAGATCATCTTGCACCAGTGCGGAATGGTCACCACCTCGACGTTCGTCTTGATACAGCAGACGAGATGTCACCCCAGCGTTCTTCCTCCAACAGGATTCAGACGCGACAATCAAACAGTGGAGCCATGGCAAAGTCCCTAGTTCAAAACCTCGACGGTTCACCAACAACCTAGAGACAACCGCGACATTCGTCTCGATATAGAGGACGCAATTCCAGCAAACGAACAAAAGGACAAATTCCTAGCTTCAGGATCTTAACGGCAAGTCATATAAAGCCTGAAAGACGATCGGAGATCATCTTGCACCAGTGCGGAATGGTCACCACCTCGACGTTCGTCTCGATACAGCAGACGAGATGCCACCCCAGCGTTCTTCCACCAACAGGATTCAGACGTGACAATCAAACAACGGAGCCACGGCAAAGTCCCTAGTTCCAAACCTCGACGGTTCACCAACAACCTAGAGACAACCGCGACATTCGTCTCGATATAGAGAACGCAATGCCAGCAAACGAAGCAAAGGCCAAATTCCTAGCTTCAAGGTCTTGACGGCAAGCCATATAATGCCTGAAAGATTATCGGAGATCATCCCACACCAGCGCGGAGTGGTTATGACTCATCGGGGCTCTCCAAAATGAGCCTAACCTCAAGTAAAAAGTGACATGGAATATCCCTACGCTTGCTCTTTCTACGGTAAGATTACCTGGAAGATTACTTAAAGACGTCTTGTCCAGCCCCCGAAGAGATCAGAGACACGATAATCGCAAGGCTACTCGAACAGCAAGATTGCATATCGAGGAATATATCAGCCAACGCGACGGTACGACGGCCAAAACCCTAAGTACCACAGACCCTAACGGACCTCTGTCGTAAAGAGCAGAGGTTAACTGTGACGTTAGGATATTCTTGCGAGGAGTGCTCGATTCGGCTCGACTCGTGAGGAAAAGCCTTAGGCAGCAGGGATTAAAAAACCTGTTTCCTAAACACTGGGACCCTGCAAGTCGGTCGAAAATGGACTCTTGCATACTATTCATGGGTCTCACTCTCCGAGATCAAATCTTGATAAGGAGGGAAACAACTGATTACGGGTCCTCTCGACTCGTAAGAGGGAAAATTCTCTTGTGAGATCCTTACGACTCTCAAGAGAAAACGCACTTAGGAATCCTCACGATTCCTAAGGAGAAAATACACCTACGAGACCCTCTCGATCCATAGGGAGAAAAGGCTTTATGAGACCCTCACGGTTCATAAAGTTGAAAAGCCTTAGGCAGCAGGGATTAAAAAACTTATTTCCTAAGCACTGGGACCCTGCAAGTCAGTCTAAAACGGTCTCTTGCATACTATCCACGGGTCTCACTCTCCAAAGTCGAATCTCGACAAGGAGGGAAACAACCGCTTACGAGTACTCTCGACTCGTAAGAGAGAAAATTCTCTTATAAGATCCTTACGACTTATAAGAGAAAACGCACTTAGGAATCCTCATGATTCCTAAGGAGAAAATACACCTACGAGATCCTCTCGATCCGTAGGGAGAAAAGTCTTTGTGAGACCCTCACGGCTCATAAAGTTGAAAAGTATTAGGTAGCAGATCTGAACCTGCTGCCTAAGCCATCACTGCCTCTTGAAGAAGCCAACACAGGATGCTCGCTCCATCATCCGTCAACTATGTTTACTAAGGCAGCATACTGATAATAAAAGAAAGAAGAAAGCGACAGAAAGAACATCCGATTTGCATTTAATCAAGCGTTCGAGACACACTCACTCACGCATGAGCAAAAGACTCAGAACAAGAAATAAGACAAGCTGAAATAAAAAAAATTCCATTGATATTGCAAAGGGTTCTTACAATCATAAAGAAATAAACAAAGACATTTTCCAAATGATTACAATGGCAAAACCTCTGATCCAGGGCATGGATTAAGGAATTCGAAAGTAAGGCCATCCAGAGTCTTTTTGGCCTTTTTGATCATTCTCATGTGCATCTTCTCGCGCTCACGTGTGTCAAGATCTTCGGCAAGGCCCCCCATCCTTCGATAAGCAGCAATTATCGTTGTCTGTTGAAAAATTTGATGCAGAATGTCGATGAGGCTATCTCGCCGTTTCTTCGAGATCAGCCCTGACAGGTACACTGAATGCACCTTGTCTTCGGCATCATCCAGCTCATTAAGCGGTATGGCCTCGTGAAACCCTGGAAGTACTCTCCAAATTGCTCCCAGTACGACTTTTAAGAGAGCAGAATGACGAGGCAGCAACCAACCAACGCGTGCATTCAGACGACCCATAATCTCCGCACACTGAGCATCTGTGAACTCTTGGTTTTGGTGACGGCCCTGTACGCGGATATCCTCGTAAGTGATGAATTCGTGCAAACTGTATATATGAACAGCCATAATGCCTGAAGGAAACATCATTGTAAGATTAGCAATGAGAAAAAACACACAGGAAGTTAAATTCCTCGATAGCAATGCTCTGCAGACAGGAGTGACACCTGTCAAAAATCAGTTATGAGGAGAATTTGAAGAAAATCCCCTGAGAACAATGAGAGCTTTGCTCTGGAAAAATGATATAATTCATAAAATAAAATCTTTTTGGAGAGTAAAGGCTCTATTATTGGAACCCTAATAGAGTTCTCTTTAGTTCTCTCTAGATCCTTTTAGAGCAAAGATCTGCTAAATGAAACGCTAAATGGGTCTTCTTTAGATCAAGGATCTATTAAGAGCAAAGCTCTTGAAATTAATTTAAATTAATCAGGTTAATTTTTACCTAAAAAATTTTTAGAGTTCTAACTCTTAAAAGTGCTTGAAGAAGAGAGCAAGGCTCTTAACAGAAATTCTTATGAAGAGGTAAAAATCATCGAAGGGACCAAAGGTCCTATTTATAGGCATTGAGAACCCCTTCAACATCCAAAAGTTGCCGCAACGGTTGGAATTCTGCCACCGCTGCGCTCACGTTTGGGGCCACGTAAGCGCAACGGTGGGGGGCATTTGTTTACCCCCAATCAGAGCAAAGCACTGTTCAAATTCCAAGGCGGGAGATGAAGCAACGCTTTTGTTTCCCCCAATCAGAGCAAAGCTCTTCTTTGAAATTAAAGTTAAAATTAAAGAAGCAACGCTTCAGCTGATTTGCTGTCTGCGCTGCGCGACGCGTGGCAGCGCAGATGCGCTGCGCTCTGCGCTGTGCTAGCACAGGTGCGATGCGCTCTGCGCTATGCGATACGTGGCAGCGCAGTTGCGCTGCGCTCTGTCCTGCGCGACACGTGTTAAGCGCAAGTGCGCTTGCGCCAACTGTGCCAGCACTAAAACAGAATTAAAATTCTAGAAAGATCTTTCTGATCTTATTAAAACAATAAGATTCTCTTCTGTAAAACAGATGCCCTGGATCAAAGATCCAACAGTGGGGGAAAATCCCTAAATCACTCAGAGAAAGATCTCTTTAACTGATTGAACAAATCAATTGGCACTATAAAAAGGACCCTAGACTCCAAGTCTAAAAGAGGATGAACACACAGAGAATTCACAGAGCTCTTCTAAGAACTTTGAGAAGAATTCAGAAAAAAAGAAAGAAAAAGATAAAACCTTTAGAAAAAGAAGAATTTTCTTCTAAAAAGATCAATGATCTAAGAACAAGATCAAAGATCTTCAATAAAAAATGATAATATTAATAAAAAGAAGTAATTTACTTCTTTACTAGATCATTTGATCTACATAAAGGCACAGCCTTTTGATGAACCATTGGTCCTGGAATCTTAAAAGATTCTTTTCTTTGATCCAAAATTGGATCAAAATATTGAATAGTGCCCTGCGCTTGTAAAATTTGCACTGTTGCGCTCTTGGTTTGGCGCAAGCCACCAGAGAGCGCCACGTGTCAGCCCCCATAACGAACTGCGCCTTGCGCTTTAAAAATAGAGCACTGCTCTCTTAAATTGGCGCAAGTCACCAGAGCGTGCCACGTGTCAGCAGCGCAACAGCGCAGCGCACTGCGCTTGCGCTCACCAGAGCGTGACACGTAGCACCTTCACATGCGCTTGCGCCTTGCACTGGCGCAAAGCGCCTAACAAGCCACGTGGCGCTCTATCAGACTAATTAATGCTCTGCATTATAAAAAAGAAGGCCAGAGCCCAATTAGAAGGGCCTAACAGGCCTAATAAAATGCAATGCATTATTAAAACGAGGGGCATAGCCCAAATAAGGGTCTGTCAGACCAAAACAGATGTTGTGCATCATTTAAAAAGGGGCAGAGCCCAAATAAAAGTCTAAACAGACCAAAATAAAATGCTTTGCATTATTTTAAAAGAGGGCAGAGCCTAAACAAAGTCCTAACAGGCCAAACATAAATAAAATGTTGAACACCTTCAACTGGACTTAGTCCAATTCTGGCCGTAAGTCCTCAAATTAAATTGACTGAGCACGGCTGCTCTCTTAAATCAATTTACACCTGGTTCGAGGGTACATCTCCGAATTCCTCTGACATCTGTCGTTGTAATCCTTCAACGTCGTTAGAGAGGTGACGGGTCCCGACAACCACACATCAATATGGACTATGGGGTCCTTAAACTCATGGACTGACGCGTCCTTAAACCCATGGACTGATGCGTCCCTAACCTAACATCCGTCCCCAAAATGGGAATGTTGGACCACTATGTCCCTAAACTGGAACAATAGAGCCCCCAAATGCTCTTTTGTCGGATCTAAACGATCCCGTTTAAGTGGATCTTAGCCTCAAATATGGCTAACGTATCCTTAAACCTTCAAACAGACTTTAGTCCCAAATTAGACTATAGATCCCCAATCAACTTTGGTTCAAGAGTACATCTCTGAACTCCTCTGACATCTGTCATTGTAATCCTTCAATGTCGTCAGAGGGGTGACAGGTCCCGACGGCCATACATGTAATGGACCACTATGTCCCTAAACTGGAACAATAGAGTCCCCAAATGCTCTTTTGTTGGATCTAAACGATCCGGTTAAGTTGATCTTAGTCTCAAATTGGGCTAACATATCCTTAACAAACGTTTAAGTTGATCTTAGCCTCAAATACGGCTAACGTATCCTTAAACCAAAACCCCAAACCCAAGTCTAAAAAAATGCGGATTTGGACTAATCCACGTCCTACGGGCGACGACATAAATTACTCTCCGTATACGATCCACGGGCAACCACAAACAAAACAAACATCCACGACACGAAGTTTCTAGAGAAGCAGAAAGTTGTTACCGCGATGCGGTAGTGTAATTAGCTGCAGGGGCTTGCGCCTGAAGGGAAGAGCGTCCCCACAATCAAAAACCCCTCAAGCGAGGGTGAATCTGACGAATTCTGCTACATCGGCCGCATCCTTCTAAACCTCCGATACACGGTGCCATAAATCAACTTGGCATCTTCGGAGAGGTGGACGGATAAAACCAAATAGCATCTGCCCCGAATCCCAGGCAAGACGAACCTACGCGGTCGCTTCTCTGTGTTCGGAGGGGAACAGTATCATACATATGATTTCTGCTCTGTGTTGTTTTCTATTCACGAATTGGCAGCTCACACCCGTTGTGCCATAGTTCTTGCAGGTTTTGCCGTACAGGTTTCATTGCGGCTTTTCTATTACACTGCTTCCCTTGTGGGTGATTTGCTTCGGTAGATGGGTTCTTTTGCATCAGAACCACCATTGTACCTGTATTATTCGGTTGTATCTAGTATTCCATCAACCAAACTTGTGTATTGTTTCATACTTAGAAAAACCAGTTGTGTATTATTTCGACCTTAGAGTGGCGCGTTGTAGTATTATGGTTTTCGAGCTGTTTTGAGTTTCCTTTTTGAGTTTTGATCCTCGCCCTTTGGCGTTGTATATTATACTACTTGCATGGTTGTGACCGTCGATTGACGAATAGCTAGCACCCGCTTGGGGATGCCTTTTATCATTGTGTATATATTATTCTTGTTGTACCCCGTTCGGGGCCATTATTTACAAAGGAAACTCTGCCGAAATTTTCAGAAAAGAATATAGAATTTAAAAATGCATATTCGGCTTACTTATTTAAAAACATTGTTTTTAAAACATGTTTTCCTTACTTCTTAAAAACTAGTTTTCTTATTTATTCCTTAGAATGGTTTTAGATTTCTGGGTTTTTGGCTTACTTGAATTAGATGGGGTCCTATAGACTTCATATGATTCAAGTGCCAATCACGTACTATTTCGGGTCATGACAAAGTTGGTATCAGAGCGCTAGGTTAACCTTGGTTCGAGTCTAAGTTTGACTATGCGGAGCCTAGAGCGTTTATATATATACGGAACTTAGGCTTGACCTTACGGAACATGGACTTACTCGAGGGGGTATTACACCCAAACTTTGGTCGCGTAGGATGACCCTTGGTTGATGGAGTAGATAGCTTTAGTAGAGTGACGTACCGTACGTATGTTCCATGGCATATTTACGATACGCTACTCCGCTTAAGTGACCTTAGGATGTACATTTCCTTGCACAGTATTATATTCATTCCTATGATCTATCCTCATCGATACTGGTTATGATTTTGCAGCTACGATTACATGGGCAGAGAGAGCTACAGCTAGAGTTGAGGTCATCACGATACCGTCATGAATGAGGACTGACCAGGGCGTGATTCCAGAGACGTACGATTCCATAGAGAGGGATCGTCTTATTGTGTTTTCGCACCATGAGCGTTCGACCGATCGCTGTTACGAGATTTCGCTGATGTGCTAATCGGCACCAGAGGATCAGGCTACTGCTAGAGGCCAGCCAGGATGTGATGACCATTGATATATCGCTTATTCATGGTGATTGAGGCGTTGTTCAGCGTACAGACGAATGAGCCAGTTGCTGCTGCAAATGATGAGATATCGCCCAGATGTTGGAGCTACTGCAGCATAAGTATATACTTAGAGATATGATGGAAGGTCGCTAGTCACCCGAGGATGAATGACTAGGACTTGTGGTTCGTTCGCTTACCCCGATGCGAGGTCGTCAGATAGGTTGATTCCAGCTAAAGACGACTACACGCAGATTCGTTGAGAGTCGATAGAGACGATCGAATGTCAGGAACCCGATTCCAAGTTTAAAGTATTCGGAAGGCAATGCAAGTAATGCTATGGACCCTCTAGAAGATTGAAACCCTAACTCGACGTAATGACCATGGAACGGCTCCGAACCTTAGGGTATAAGGCAGTTTAGCGGTGCCATTTGTGAGGCTTGGGTTTGCCCTTCTACGGTTGGTCCACAGGTGCTGCGGTATGTACTGGAATACTATTAAACTGTACTCAAGATGTTGATCTCTTGGTGGGATTATGAGGTTTTGACAAATCGATCGGATGGTTCGACATCTTTCGGATATCTTGTGATGGGACACATTGCTTGAGAGACTCTAGATACGAGCATAGCCGTTGGAGCGCAGTCCATGCAGCCACGACGAGAGGAGTCCGAATCAGTCGATATTGGAGCAGAGTAGAGTAAAGAGTTCGCACGAGATGACGTTCCACTCCGCTGACATCAGAGGTGTGATACGCATGCAGAGGCATTGAGAATTGATCAAGAAAGGACAAGTATGGAGTATACCTCCGCATGTTAGGACGAGTTCCCGAGGACGTGTTCGGCCAGATATCTTCTACAGAGTGATGAAGATACCGAGTTCGTGATTCCGAGTCCGTGTGAGAGACTTCGGATTGACCGTAGCCGAGAATATTTGCAGTGCGTAGATAGAGACGTGACGTCGGAGTAGACGATGATATAGACAAGTGGGACAAGAGGTTCGTGCGAGATGCTGACGAGCTGTTGTTACTCCTCATTAAGGTTAAAGGTCGGATATGTCTATAGAGGCATTGGGTGCGACCAGTTTCTGAGGAAATGCTATGTTGTGGACACAGATGACCAGAGAAGTGCCAGAACCGAATCGTCCCCGTTAGCACACCGGACCGGGCCGATGAGCCAACGGATCAGGAGATAGGTAATCCACAGGAAGATAAGGACCAGAGACATAGGACGCCAGACCATGGACAGGAGGCTGTTGGAGATAGTGCCCTCAGAGTCAATTATTAGGTCACAGGTACGTGATTGTAATGATTGAGGGAGGACCTATCCCGGTAGGACAGTCTTACTCGAGATGATAGTATGCTATCTGGTTTACCTTTATCATCGTGTACTGCTTTAGGTGACCTGACACGTCGCTATTACACGTTGATAGAGCCCCTAGGATTCTTGCTTGACCACCAGCAGTATGAGGGCGATCATATAAGTGGGAGCTGGGGGTCTACAAGCATATCCTTAAAAGGTCCCTAGTCGTTGGAGTTTCGAGACCGGGCATCGATACTCCATTAGTAGACTAGTGTATACAGTCGAGACCCCGACGAGGGGCGGTGGCCGGTCTCACAAGCCACTGGTGTCAGTTGGATCACCTAAGATGTATACAGGTGCTCATTGGGTTATGAGTACACCGGACAGGACTCGCCGGGAACATGCTAGTTGGTCATATACCAGACGTCAGATGGCAGTTCCCTGGTGACATGTGTGCAGGTTAGTTCATCGACCTGGGGATCGTCATTTGTCTCGTGTGAGTTCCCACTGTACTTTGATTACTACCCTACCACGGCTCAAAGGAGTCGTGCAAACAGGTTTTAGTTGGGTACAGTCCCGAGCCACATGGAGGCAGTGAGCGTATCTTCAGGGGTTCGTCTCTCCCGGTATTGGGGGTGAGGTCGTGCTGTGTCTAGGAGAGCCATTACACAAAGTCCTTGGCCAAGGCAAGGAGATTTACTGGTAGGTATTCCAGTAGTATCTCAGGGTGTTCTGGGCTACACTCCGACACGACTTGTACCGCTTTTGGGGGTCTGACTTTTACCAACCCCTAGGCCCGCCATGCGATACTCATAGACGAACGGACCGGACTGTACGGATATTGTCACTGACAGGCTCAGTAGGGTTGTCTGACTGGGCTCGCTCACAGACATCCCTTTTTAGTCAGTACCTGGTAGCCCGTTACGTATTGGCTTATACCTCTGACGTGCTAGTGGTTAAATCCACAACCAAGGTGTTGATGAGTCTTTAGAGTCCCCCACATTCAGTTACTCAGCTTTCGGGCGAAAGGTTGTAGAGGCCGTATGGAGATATGGCAAGGTCCGATCAGATACGTGCGGTATTGCACGGATCAGGATAGGACAGTTTGTACTATAGGCCGTATGGTTATATGGCAGGGCTCGATCAGATACGTGCGGTATTGCACGCATCAGGATCGAACAGATATTACTAGCCGGTTTTGGTATAAGCCGGATCCTAGTATAGTACAGTGGAGATTTTGTCTCATTGCATTTGTATTTCGGTCGAAATACAGATGCGGGTGTGTATGCACAGTATCGGGGTTTTCCTGTAATTTATTACGGGACCAGTTTTCTAGAGTTGCCAGTTTGCTTTCCGTTTCGGCCAATTTCTATTGATCCGTTCATTGGCCGAAGATTGGTGGAGGAGGGTTTATTTGCATTGTTGCAAATAGGCTTTTTGTGGAGGGGGTCTTTGCTTATTGTTGCATCATGATGGTTTTCATGATGTGCACCATCATTGACTTCTCATTCTCATGATGGCTTGACTTTTAGTGGGCATGATGGTTGATGATGATGAGGGGTGAGGTTGGTTGAGTGTGGGTTTATTGTTGTGATCATTTCCTTTTTGGCATGATAGCCTTCCCTCTCTCCATTGCATTATTGGATGGCTCTCTCCTTTTCTATCATACTCTCCCTCATTCTCACTCACCCTCATTGGAATGGCCGGCCACTTCCCTATAGGGGCTGTCCAAGTTTTTGGGTGTGGGGTTTTTGTTCATTTCATGTTCCCAAAATCCCCAAAGTTCCTCCACATTGTTCTTGTATCATCCCTCCACCAAAAAGGCAATTCCGATAACCCCAAATGAGACTTGCTCGCTACATTCTACAGCGAACTTTGGGCACGTCGAGTAGCCGGCTTCGTGCCCGAGTTGCCTCGGCATTGAGGTGGGAGCCCGTAAAAGAAGTAGGCGATGTGGTGCACTTCCGGCGACGAGGAGGAGACGGGACATTCCGCAGGGGATCGGGACTATGACGAGAAGACCGGAGGACTTGGATCGTCGGTATATCTCTATTCCCTTTCTTGTAGATAGCTAGGACTAATTAATGGTTACGATCCGGGTGTTTAGTGCGCGGTGGTGCCGGTTTGCTAAGTCCGCAAAAATTAAAGTTTTTCACCGCTTCCGCATTCCGGCGTCGGATTGACGGCCGGGGCGCCGCCGTGCACTTACAGTGGTATCAGAGCCTCGCCATTAACTTAGTCTAGCTCGGTGTAGTGTGTTTTTCTGTTTCGATCGATCGAATGTTCCAAAACTACATTTTTGTTAGCATCAGTTTTCTGTTGGAAATTTTTGGTGTCGAAAAATTTTTCAGGTTGTAAAATATTGATGTACTGGAAAATCTATGAGCTCTGTAAAAATTCGACGAAGTAACTCCACAGTGGGAGCGCGGAACCGCCGCGAAAACCCCCTTCCCGCCGCCCTTCCGCCGCACACTGTGGAGATCACTTCACCAATTTTTTACAGAGGCCTTCTGGGCTTAAAATATGGGTTTTAGAATATTAAAATTGGGCCCAGGTTTTCTGTGAGTGCTACAGTTTTGATTGGGGGCCCACTTGTTAATTTTTTATCGATCGGATATTTTAAACACATTTTTCACAGTATTTACATTATATCTGCGACCGTGAATGTCACTTGATCGGTAAATCCGGTCTAACTGCTATAGCCCGGTTAGACGGATTTGCGAACGTGATTTTCACGTTAATGTTCTGTTTTTGCTGTGATGTTGCGGATCGGTCGTGGGGGATAGCCTGGATGCAATGCTAGTACAGTTGTGGTTGTATTATGTACATTTGATATTGCGGGGCGAGCGTCCGACATGTGGACTGCCGTCACTGCCTGTTTGTATTATTATTTTGGGGCACGACCTGGTTGCGGTCGATGTACCCGTTGTATGTATATTTTATTTTCTATACTAGGATTGCCCCGCGGAGTGGTGCACGGATAGCCGGGTTCTGGAGGGCAACAAGCCCGCATCTCATGGCATTGAGACGGAGGGGGCTTCACTCTAGGATTGGCGGGCTATTCGCCGCACTCGTAGGGGGTACAGGTTGACCCAGGAGGGGTGCCCAAGTTACCGGATTCCGTGAAGTGCTGGGTGGTCCATTCACGTTGCTGAAGGGGGCTGCCTCGCTTCAGGTTTTGGCGGGTAACTTGCCGCGCCCGTAGGGGTCTAGGATTTCATTGCACAGGCTATCCACACGACCAGGGGAACGTCGGGTTTCAGCGGCTCTGTGAAACCCGGGGATCCCAGATATCTGTATTGTTTCTGTGATGCTGTACATTTCTGTGATGTTGCATTTTATTCACGCCTTGAGCGAAATACTATATATTGGTATATATATTAGTAGATGTCGTATATGTTTTGCATCCACGCTAGTCCAGTCCCCGCTCTGTCGTTAGTAAGCTAACCTCACGGGTAATGACGGGACCCAGTGGCGAATGCGGATGGCATATACGTACATCAGTATATTTTCGTTCTTTTTGGTGTGATCAATTGATGGGACTGCATTGATTCGGATCAATGCAAGTTAAAAACAAACCTAATCTGATGTTGTTGGAACACTTTTCAAAGAGCAGTTATTGCAAGGACGTTCTCTTTTGTTTTGCATCGTGATATTCAGTTGGAATATCCTGCTCCTCAGTCGACGAGGCAAGGGCCGAGATCCCTTCACCGGGAGTGACCCCTTGGACAAAAGGTTTGCGTCAGGGCATTAACTTCACTATAGCCGATTACTTTTGCTTTGCATCGCGGTATTCAGTTGGAATATCCTGCACCCCATTCTACGGGGAAAGAGCCGAGATCCCTTCACCGGGAGTGACCTCTTTAGCGAAGGTTTTCGTCACTATATTTTCAAAAAGCTATCAGTTCCTTCAACGATATCAAGTTCTTTACGTTAAAGGTTTTCGCCAGAAACCATTCGTAGCCCTCCGTCGTTTCATATGGGTAGTCAATAGTATTCAAGCTGTGTTTGTTGGCCAAAGTCAAGGCACAGTGTTTGGTAGCTGTTGGTTATTCATATGCAGCATAGATAGATGCGTTGGTTTGGAACAGTCGTATAGCCTTGTTGGCCAAAGTCAAGGGCTTGTGCGGGTGGATTCGAATCAACCTGGAGAATGACGGGTAGAACTTGACATGTGACTTATGATTTGTTGGCCAAAGTCAAGGTCATAAGAGCATGGGGCAGAAATCACATCGGGAGTTTCAAAAGAACTGAAACTTGCCAGATATGCGCATACCTTCTGGAGTGTGATGACGTGAGCGGATTCCGTCACGTTATCATGCGATGATAGTTGGATCCCGATTCCCACTGATGAGTTGGTTTACTCCTCGTGTAACCCCGACTAATTCTTCTTTCAGGTTTGGAGGAGAATTTGAGGTACAGTGGGAGGTTTCCAGATTAAATAAATTGGTAACCATTCTGATCTAGGTTAGAGTGCACGCTGAGTGTTTCTTTTCTTTCTCTCTCTGGCAGCGACCATTGACCCAACCCTAAGACTTTGACTCAGTGACCAAGTTGACCGAACCTTCTTAAACACCGGCTTTTGGATTGTCAGAGTTGCGAACCTCATTGCCACTCCTACTTTTACCCTTTTCTCCAGGACACCCCGTTTTACTACGAACGTCCACTTCCATTGGACAAAACCATCGTATGGTTAGATACGAACTTGAAGGAATTTATTCGAGGATTGTTTCAGGTTCTGGAGAAAACGGATAGGATCATTCAGTTGTCTTTTCCTTTTACCCTCTCTCAGGTTACGAGTACTCCTTGGTTTAGGGGTAGTACACCTATTACGCAAATTGGATTGTCTTCTTCCAAACCTTAGGCTGGTGCCGACCGGTAGGGAATGAAGAAAACCAATTAGCATAACGATGGTGTGCAGAAGGTATTAAGTTAAGACAAAGCAAGGGATTAGTAAGAAGGCAAAGTAAATTGCAACAGATATTCACGACCAAACCAAATATTTCGTTACCACTCCTACATCACCTTTGTATTTCTCCAGGACACTCCGTATCGCTACGAAGATCCACAGTTTATTTGGATACTCCATCGTATGGTTATATACGAACTCGAATGGAACTTGTTCCAGTTCGGGGATGGATTCTGGTTCAGGAGAAATAGGAATAAGGTTTATTCGGTTGTCTTTCATCTTCACCCTCTCTCATTGCGAGTGTTCCTAGGATTGGGACAGTACACCCATTATGCTTATTGGATAGTCTTCTTCCAAACCATAGGCTGGTGCCGAACGGTAGGGAAGGAAGAAAACCATTTGGCCTAAAAGGGTGTGGAGAAGGTAAAGACTAAAGACATATGAAGGGATTTGGAGAGGTGGCAAAGAACTATACGGTTACAGTCGTGAATCTGGAAGAGGCATTACTAGGAATACCAGAATACCCCATCGGAACATTTCAATGTTTCAGTTTCACTTTGTAATGTTAAAGGAAAACTGATTTCCCGATTAGATACTTACTCCAGGGTATGTATTTACCAGGTACGATTCTCACATCTGTATGGTTTTACAAATGATGAGTGGGAGTAAGTTATTGGGAATTGGGTGATTATCCTCATTATATCGGGATTCGTTGTAAGCGGTGATATTTGAGGAAATCACCTGGGCTGTTTGCCGGTCGGCAAATATTTGGTTTTGAATATCCGCTGTTATGCACCAATTTCAAATTGATATATCTGTACGTCTATTTTTATAGAGTGAGATATACCTTTCTGAAATTATGTCTACGACATTTACCTATATCAGTGGATGGTTAGGTAAGGAGCATTAAACAGCGGTGTAATTCTTCTTAACCATAAGTACAGTTTTCAACCTACGGCACACAGTGAATGAGTTATCAGACTCAAGGGACTTTTACAGAGTATTGTATGTTGTCCAGGGTCCATCAGGACAGAGGGGATGGTCCTCGTACTATATTCGGTTTACTTATGACTCCTCTATTTTTTAGACAGGTGTTTCGTGGAAACACAGGGTCCGAATTTGGAGAAGTTATATGTATTTGAATAGAGTAGAGAACCAGGTATAGCAAGTATCGGGATTCTTCAAAGAGATCGAAGATGTAGATACTTGTGTATGGTATTCAGTTGATAGTAATGATAAAGAGATCTTGCTTCTCTTTCAGGTTACTCATAATTGGAAGTATTCCTAAGTTGAGTAACGCTGATCGGCCTCCTTCCATTTAGTTGACATGCGCTGGGGACAGCTGCATGATTTGAATCTGGTTCAATTAAATCAGTGCCTCTGTTTCTATATTGGATATAGAACAGTTCATATCTTAACGATGTTAAGGTACGGGGAGTTGTCCGGTTTATGATTAAAACCAGACACTGGACAACTCAAGGCACGTTTCTGTAATGGCTGTTTGTGGGTTGACCCAGGCTATGACGAGGGTTGACTTTCTACCATCTGGATGAACAATAGCGATATTGTTCTAGACTCGCTACAGTTTTATTAAAGATGGATTTTTTCAGAAAACAGTAGTGGGAGTATGGTAGAACTGGAAGTGATTCCAGAACCACAAACGATTACTGAAGATTTGATAAGGAACCTAAAGATTCAATCTGGATTGACATTCCATTGGCCACTCCGCAGATAAGGTGGGTAACTTCAGGCACCCGAGAGGCACTACGGTAGCCTCAAGGACGGTGACAGGGAAGTTCTTGTTTACCCACAATTGCCATTGCTGTTGTTCCAGGTTACGAGACCTGGCGGGAAGATGAGTATAGCGTCGTTCTAAACCAGTTTTAGAAGTGTACGTCTATATGACTCTGCCAGAGGGTTGTCGTAGTCAGTGGGAGCAGCGGAAGCATTGGTGGACAGGTTGCTTGTGTCTAATTATAGACTAGAGCAGATGTAGGGGAGATAGATCATCTATTTCTGACGTGACAGTCATGGGTTTGACTTCATCAGAATAGGGGATGGATCTGTTGAGAAGGTAGTAGGGTGTGATATCCTGGTATTTGGATGATATACACAGAGTAGGAAAAGAAACTCCTACACTACGATCGGTTATACTTTGGTCGTCACACAGTTGTTTCTCCACAAAGGAAATGGATTTTATATCAGACATACTGGTTACTAGATCTATGGTTTTAGATCTAGATTTGGGTAGTTTCCCAATCAGGGTACTTGACAGCATTCTAAGAGTATTTAGGATGGACGACTCCTGGCACTGTAGTGTACCTGCAGGTAATGGAGTCACCCTCTCCAAAGGTGTCTTACAGACTAAAGGGGAGAGGGACGGGCATGATTGGCAGATCACTTGCTCAGGCAATTGAGTCAATCGTGAGATGTCAAGTACCACACCAGATGTTGTTCTTGCACTAGATGCAATAAGTTGACATTAATCCAATCCTGGAGAAACAGTCGGAAGCAGTTTTAGAACATAAGTGGATGTTCTAGGGATATGATAACGAAAGTCTCATTCAGGAGACAGTTATCATTCCAGGCTTCCAAGGTGACATGGACGACAAAGAGGTTGTCAGAGTTATAGTTTTCCTTCTGATGAGGGGCAGTATTTTGGACAGGTGGTCCAAGGCAATACTGAGGGAGGCATGACGCGCAGGATACTGATTAAGTTCAGTTGACGATACAGTCTAAGAAGTTTGGATTTGGAGTTCATTTATGAGCTAGGTCCTATCAGACATCCAGACATATTCTGAGACAGGTATTGCTCTTTTCGGGAGATGGCTTTCTCCGCGAACTTGAGATATAGAGAGACATAGAAAGAAACAACTAAGCGGATCCACTCACTGAGGCTATTCCTCGAACGCAATAGTTTCGCAAACGAGCTTTGTGAGACTGACTAGTAGAGGAGTTGGGTGTTCGGTATCACACGGGCTGTGAGTATGCGACATCGCAATAATTAGCCTTGAGTGCAAGTGGGAGATTGTTGGAGATAGTGCCCTCAGAGTCAATTATTAGGTCACAGGTACGTGATTGTAATGATTGAGGGAGGACCTATCCCGGTAGGACAGTCTTACTCGAGATGATAGTATGCTATCTGGTTTACCTTTATCATCGTGTACTGCTTTAGGTGACCTGACACGTCGCTATTACACGTTGATAGAGCCCCTAGGATTCTTGCTTGACCACCAGCAGTATGAGGGCGATCATATAAGTGGGAGCTGGGGGTCTACAAGCATATCCTTAAAAGGTCCTTAGTCGTTGGAGTTTCGAGACCGGGCATTGATACTCCATTAGTAGACTAGTGTATACAGTCGAGACCCCGACGAGGGGCGGTGGCCGGTCTCACAAGCCACTGGTGTCAGTTGGATCACCTAAGATGTATACAGGTGCTCATTGGGTTATGAGTACACCGGACAGGACTCGCCGGGAACATGCTAGTTGGTCATATACCATACGTCAGATGGCAGTTCCCTGGTGACATGTGTGCAGGTTAGTTCATCGACCTGGGGATCGTCATTTGTCTCGTATGAGTTCCCACTGTACTTTGATTACTACCCTACCACGGCTCAAAGGAGTCGTGCAAACAGGTTTTAGTTGGGTACAGTCCCGAGCCACATGGAGGCAGTGAGCGTATCTTCAGGGGTTCGTCTCTCCCGGTATTGGGGGTGAGGTCGTGCTGTGTCTAGGAGAGCCATTACACAAAGTCCTTGGCCAAGGCAAGGACATTTACTGGTAGGTATTCCAGTAGTATCTCAGGGTGTTCTGGGCTACACTCCGACACGACTTGTACCGCTTTTGGGGGTCTGACTTTTACCAACCCCCTAGGCCCGCCATGCGATACTCATAGACGAACGGACCGGACTGTACGGATATTGTCACTGACAGGCTCAGTAGGGTTGTCTGACTGGGCTCGCTCACAGACATCCCTTTTTAGTCAGTACCTGGTAGCCCGTTACGTATTGGCTTATACCTCTGACGTGCTAGTGGTTAAATCCACAACCAAGGTGTTGATGAGTCTTTAGAGTCCCCCACATTCAGTTACTCAGCTTTCGGGCGAAAGGTTGTAGAGGCCGTATGGAGATATGGCAAGGTCCGATCAGATACGTGCGGTATTGCACGGATCAGGATAGGACAGTTTGTACTATAGGCCGTATGGTTATATGGCAGGGCTCGATCAGATACGTGCGGTATTGCACGCATCAGGATCGAACAGATATTACTAGCCGGTTTTGGTATAAGCCGGATCCTAGTATAGTACAGTGGAGATTTTGTCTCATTGCATTTGTATTTCGGTCGAAATACAGATGCGGGTGTGTATGCACAGTATCGGGGTTTTCCTGTAATTTATTACGGGACCAGTTTTCTGGAGTTGCCAGTTTGCTTTCCGTTTCGGCCAATTTCTATTGATCCGTTCATTGGCCGTAGATTGGTGGAGGAGGGTTTATTTGCATTGTTGCAAATAGGCTTTTTGTGGAGGGGGTCTTTGCTTATTGTTGCATCATGATGGTTTTCATGATGTGCACCATCATTGACTTCTCATTCTCATGATGGCTTGACTTTTAGTGGGCATGATGGTTGATGATGATGAGGGGTGAGGTTGGTTGAGTGTGGGTTTATTGTTGTGATCATTTCCTTTTTGGCATGATAGCCTTCTCTCTCTCCATTGCATTATTGGATGGCTCTCTCCTTTTCTATCATACTCTCCCTCATTCTCACTCACCCTCATTGGAATGGCCGGCCACTTCTCTATAGGGGCTGTCCAAGTTTTTGGGTGTGGGGTTTTTGTTCATTTCATGTTCCCAAAATCCCCAAAGTTC
The DNA here is from genome assembly GCA_030015575.1 of Agapanthus africanus. Lineage (NCBI taxonomy): Eukaryota > Viridiplantae > Streptophyta > Magnoliopsida > Asparagales > Amaryllidaceae > Agapanthus > Agapanthus africanus. The sequence continues at coordinate 311,547,137 of CM057343.1, read as the reverse complement.
CTCCACATTGTTCTTGTATCATCCCTCCACCAAAAAGGCAATTCCGATAACCCCAAATGAGACTTGCTCGCTACATTCTACAGCGAACCTTGGGCACGTCGAGTAGCCGGCTTCGTGCCCGAGTTGCCTCGGCATTGAGGTGGGAGCCCGTAAAAGAAGTAGGCGATGTGGTGCACTTCCGGCGACGAGGAGGAGACGGGACATTCCGCAGGGGATCGGGACTATGACGAGAAGACCGGAGGACTTGGATCGTCGGTATATCTCTATTCCCTTTCTTGTAGATAGCTAGGACTAATTAATGGTTACGATCCGGGTGTTTAGTGCGCGGTGGTACCGGTTTGCTAAGTCCGCAAAAATTAAAGTTTTTCACCGCTTCCGCATTCCGGCGTCGGATTGACGGCCGGGGCGCCGCCGTGCACTTACAGAGGCAAGTAGATATCTTGCGTTGCTAGCATCGGATGCACCGACACCTTCTCGACTGCGAAGGAGGAAATATCGACGGCGGTATTTATGATTTGTAATTTTGTGATTCGATTATCACGTATCCGTCATCTTGGATTTCGGTATTTTAGGAGATCTGTTTGCATGATTTGGTCTTGATGGCTGAGTTCCATGATTTCTATTTTTGTGCACCATGGTTACACCTACTGGGTATTTACATTTTGCGCATAGTTATTACGCTTGAGGTATTGATTGTGATTTCGTGCCTATTTTAGGCCGGTAATTTGATTTATGCTTCCAGCATAGTTTTCATGCACTTTTAGTGTTTTGATTGGATTTGTGCACGCTGATGCACATGGTTGTGAGCTTATACACCGCGGTATACCTGATTTGGATTTTCGCGCGTGTTGAGCGCATGTTTTGAGATACGATTTTAGTGCACACCAGATGCACTAAATCGGGATTCCTTGTGCATGTCAGATGCACCTGATTCTGCTGTCAGGCACGCCCGTTGCCCTTGGCAGATGTTTCGTGCACACCCGTTGCACCTAAATGATGTTTCTGTGCACATGTATGGCACATATATGGATTTTGATTTCTGTGCGCACCAGACGCACAGGATATTCTTATATACATTTTTGGGATTTATGCCTTATGGACCGTTACGTTTTTATGATATTTGCTATTTGTTTTCGTACTGAGCAGGACTAGTCAGAGGACAGTGCCTGGATGTACTTTTCATGCATTGATAGTTATCGAAAGGATTCCAAAAAGAGAGCTATAGTCTCAGTATTTACCTACGTGTCCGATATGACACGAAACGTTTAAAATAAGGAAACCCTTCTAAATTGTTTTCAAAACGGTGAAACGTACATATTAAACAAAGGATATATACGTATATGGTTATTTTATTATAATAGACCTCCGCCACTGTGCAGTGTTATGCGCATCGCACAGCGACTTAAAAAGATTTAGCATGCATTTACTTCAGCTATTTACATGTATAGATTCAATGTCTACATGTATAGTTCTGATTTATATCATATTGGTTTTATTTTGGATTTGACATTTGTGTCCTTACCATGACTCCGATGATTGCGGGATGCTTGATGGAGTTTTTGATTTCGAGTTATCTGCTCATTACTCATGCACATGCGTTGCGCTATGATGCGTTTTATTTATTGATGATTTCGGAGCCCCGACGACTTGGACTTTTTATTGAAATGTTTTAGAATTTGGGGGTTTAAAGTTTAAATTCGGGGACTGAATTTCTTTAAGGGGGAGGGGGGGAAGATTGTAACATTTCAAAAAAATAAAATATTATTTTTGTGAATTTTTATAATTTAATATTATTTTTAATGAATATTTTAATAATTCGGTATAATTAAATACCGATAAATTGGGGAAATTTTTTGAAAATTATAGAAATTACTAAAAGAGGGTGTTTTATGTGAATTATGAAATTTTTAAGTTTTTATGATTGATTATATGCTAATTTAGTGCTAGTCGCGATTAAAAATCGCTAAACGGATTTTTAGCATATTTATGCAAAACATGCACCATATCTTTTTTTCACTTGTTACATATTTTTCCATGATTTTCCTACATGTTTTATTGTGGTATTCTTGCATGGTTCTTAATTAGAGAGAATGAGAAAAAGAAAAGAAAAGAAAAAGGGAAAGAATAGAATAATGGGTATGGGTGAGGGTGTGTTGACTTGGCCATTCCTCTTCATTGTTTTCACTCATTTCTCTCCCTCTCCCTCATATTGCTGCTGCTGCTGCCCCTCTCTACCTCTTCAAAAAATCCCCTAAAACACCATGGAAATCAACTCAAAAGCCAAACCCCATTTCACAAATAAGATGCACAAGCTCAAGAGAAGCACATTGGACCAAGAAAGAGAAGATTTTAAGGATTTTGAGCAACTCAAGAAAATTCTTGAGTTGCCAAAGGAGCTAATTTCTGCACCATTAGAGTAGTGTTTCGATTCCTTATGCATCCATGCATGTTTCAAGTCGATATTGAGTGGTTATGTTGACTTAGAAAATTATAGTTAGGGTTTGAGGGAACTTTGGGTTGTGATGGGTAATTAAGCTCAGTAGACGCCACACAAACCCCGTAGTGCTACAACCCAGGCCTAAACCTAGAGACTTGAAACCCGGAATATGGATCTAGAAAGCCGATATCGGAAAAACTGTGATTCTGTGAAGGTTAAATGGATTCTTCTATCACCCCGAGACTTTGAAAATTATTTTGCATGGACAGTGATACATGCAGGCACCTAGGAAACTACCACCAAAACCCTAGTCCCTAACTCCCAACCATGGCCACAGATTTATTCCTTCTGGCCGCAATTTGCGGCCAGAACTGGAGCATTTTGGCTCGTTCTTATTCTGTAGCTCCTACATCTATAAATTAGACCCCTGGCATATGCAAAATTGTCCAATTTGACCTAGGGTAGAATCTGGAGCCGTTTTCCTCTGTTGCTGTTTTAATTCGTGTTTTCGTTTTGCGTATTTTAAATTCTAGATTTGTATAATTGCGTTTTATCTCAATTACTTGGCGTTTATACGACGATATCGAGGATAGTTTTATGGTTTTGAAAGCGTAGTCCATACGTTCTAACCTATAGGGCTTAGCGCGTCGTTTGGTTTTCTCGATGTGATTTTAAGGTTTATTTGCGATTGTGTTATCTTGTAGGTACCTTCTCGAGAGCTTCATACGATGAGGAAGATGAAGGCGACATCGACACTGACATGCAGGATACAAGGTGAGTAGATTATATCTATGGGGGAAGTCGGGTGGATGGCGTATAGCACCCCCGCAGTTCGATGTTTAGTATAGTATATATGTACTATTTATGCTAGCTTATAGTGTGTCGTGGATACTTGAGATGAGATCAGGTGTACTATGGTTAGATTAGGGCGTAGAAGTAAACTAGTATAGTTCCTAGTTGCGAACCCTAGAATAGGTTTACACCCATATGCATACACATGCATATTCATTATACATATACCTAGATGACGAGGATAGTGTATGATATTTGGAGATGAGTCGATGAGATTGGGCATAGTGCCATGAGATCGGTGATATATTGTGATTCGTATTTAGGATACGACATGTGATTTTAGCAGGCCTTTGGACGTACGTTTCATACACGCATTCATATTTACCTAGATGGTATCGATTTTGTACTAGACTTAGATCAGTACGACAAATCACGAGATATGATGATAAGGATACCTAATAGTTGATGAGAGGAATGTGATATTGACCCGTACCCAGCTTTTGGGATGCCGTACGATGATTTACCATACGAGCTTCATATTGATGATAGATCCGCATTCGTGACTCGAGGATGTCATATGATAGTGTATCGTACGCGGTACCTTTGAGGTGGGATCATCGACTATTATACTTATATATATATATATATATATATCGACTCAGATTTAGGTGGTTTCCATACCCCTCCTGATTGACTTGTTAGTTAGAGCTGTAGTTTTGCTAGTAGATGTTAGGCTAGGTTGATATCATACCTATTTCAAAAACTAACGAATCGAGAGTATTTTAAAGACAGGCAAAGGGATTCTACGGATATTTTGAAAAGACGCATCTTTTCTTAAAACACCGTAGCCCTTATTTTACTAAAAAACCCGATTCGTCTTATTTCAAAAGGCAAACTGTATGACATTTTATATTGATGCAGATGCGTCACTGTTGCATTTATTAGTCGATTTCTGCATACTCTTGTTATTCGCATCGCATTGCATGTGCAATTGGTTATTGTTATATAAAAATCATGATGTTAGGACACCAGCACCATTATCGATGATGCATATGTTCCACGTACACCTGCTTGCTGGCACACACACTTCATCATCGATAATTGCCATGTCACTACACTGTAGTACTTTTGCATTCAGGATATGATCCCTTGAATGGCATACTTGTGTACATACCTATTGTACACCCATACGTGCATACATACATATTCGCACATAGATAGATGATTCTCGCTGGATTTGGCGATTTGGGAACCGCAAGATACTCTTTAAAACTGATTCATTTTAAAAGAGCGGTTTCCCTCAATATGTGCATATTACTATTCTATATTGCATGATATACTGATATGCTTACATTTCTTTTACATGTCGCATACATCATGCTTTTGATTATACGCATTGAGATATGTTGTTTCCATGATATTTCTGGATTTGGGAAACCGTGGATATTTCAAATGAGAGTATGTAATTGTTTTAAAAACCCGGTTACCCTTGATATGATATTACAGAGCGTCCACCATGTGTTTTCTCGGTGCTGAGAGCGACATGTGAAACCCGATTCGAGGAGGCTGATGAGGCCGATTGCGGGTACATGGTGGACCCGGTATGGTACCCGGGGCGAGAACGGATCACTGTGTAGTAGACGGTGAGCCTGGCAGAGAGACTTTGTTAGTTGTATGTATGCCCTAGAAGCCAGTATTGTACAGATGATATATATTATATTGGATGCTAGGACATATATAGAGTGGACTTTCTTGCTCGATATGATAGTATGCTATCTGGTTGCTCTTTATCTTAACATGTATACTTGTCTCTTTATACTGTCTGATGGCTACATGTTGATAAAGTCCTTAGGATGTGTACTTGACTACCTGGACTATGATGCAGATCATACTAGTGGGGACATGGTAGTCCATAAGTACATCCTTCAATGTCCTTAGTCGAGGGTGTATCGAGACAGGGCATCGATATACTAGACTAGACTAGCGTATACGCTTCTCGACCCATGAGATGGGCGATGGATGATCCCATATCAATTGGTGTTTGACATCAGAGATGGTATGTGGGTGCTCAGTGGAGACTGCGTACACTGGACGGACTAGCCGAGAACTCCCAGATGGTATTATACCTTACGTCAGATAGCAGTTCTCTGGTGACACTTGTGCAGGTTAGTATGTAGACCTGAGATCGTCATAGAGTCTTGTGTGATTCCCACTGTGCTTTGATTTCCACCTTACCACATCCATGAGGGCGTGCAAAACGGTGGTTTTTGGGTACAGTCCCGAGTCACATGGAGGAAATGAGCGATAGGAGGGGTTTCGTCTCTCCCGGTATTGGGGGTTGATGTTGCGCTGTGCTCGATTGGCCGTAACAGGGAAGTCCCTAGCCAGGGCTGATTAGAGATTTACTGGTAAGTGTTACCAATAGTTTCTCGACCCGTTATGAGCCTCATATCGACACGACTTATCGGTTATTGGGGTCTGACGTTTACCACGCCTAGACTTGATATGCGACATATCAGACGAGGAGACCGGACTGTACGGGAAGTGTTGCCGGCTGGCTTTTACAGGAGTTGGAGCGGGCTTGCTTGCTGATCTTCTGATCGCTTAATACCTGGGTAGCCGTTACGTTCAGCTAGTACCGCTTACGGCTTGTGGATGCGTGATGTGATCATCACCTACTGCCGGCGTATTGACGAGTCTTTAGAGTCCTACACAGAGGTTTTACTGGCTCAGGCTAAACGAAATAGGAGCACGTATGTGATATGTGCGAGACCGAGAATAAATGCGTGTATGTGATACCGTATTCTATTCTCGTGACTATATGTATCGGTCGGTTATATATGATATGGCCGGGTTATCGAATCAAGTGTTGATTCGATAAGTCGATACAATGGATGTTAGTCGGTTATATGAGATATGACCGGATTATTAAGTCAAGTGTTGATTTAATAATTAAGTATATAATTGTATATTAGATATACTATTTTACATTTACTAACACATGTTCACTTAGGGTTATTCTCACTTGTACACATTTTTACTATATATGATATATATGAAAATGTGTTGTATTTTTGTATCATGGTTGATGATACACTATACATGGGTGTATGAGACTTACACTATGCTAATTTTTATTTAGGGTTTTTAATATCTAAAGTAATTACAAAATCAAGTGGAGGATTAGAAAATGCATGAATCTTGTGGAAGCTTGTGGATGCATTGACTAATTCAACTTGGTTTTGTTTTTACTATGGATATTTCTTAACCCAACCATAAAGATTAGCCTAGGGTTAAGTCTCTACAAGGGTTAGTATCTGATACTCACTCACCATGGTTAGACTTCTCACTTGATCATTATTCTTTCTTCTTTCTTTTGTTCATCTTCTTAATTGAACAAAAGAAAAGGCAAACTAGGGTTTTGAAAAGAGAGCAAAAGATTGTGAGATATATAATTCCAAAGAGAACCCACTTCCTATTTCTTCATCCTCTACTAGAATAGCACTTTAGTTTAGGATGTTTACTTCACTAATTCTCTAGTTGGTGAAGTAGGTGTAGGGTTTCTAGGCACCCTAGTGAGGTCTCACAAGGCATCGAACATGCCAATTTCAGATTCTAACGTGCCGAGAAACCTTAAACTACGGATCGTTGGCTAGATTTCTAGGCGAAAAGATAACTAGTTAACAATTAACTAATGGGAAAACGGAAATACAACCTTTGTAGATCCGGTGCTCCACCTCCATAGCTCCGCAACGAAGTCATCTCCGCTGTCCAAAAGGAATCCGGGCTCTAGAGTCGGCTTCGTCGGAGAAAAAGCGAGCTAGGTCGTCGATGTCCATCCTGAAGATGATCTACGTCGAGGCATCGCTAAATCAAGCTCCACCTTCACCAAGCCCTAAAAACTTGTGAAGGAAACACACTCTACTACTTGGCAAGAGGTAGAGGATGAAGAAATAGGAAGTGGGTAGACTTTAGAATTGGATTTCTCACTCTTTATCATCAATCACCATTGATGAATGAAAGCTTTTTCTTCCTTGCTCATGAAGAAGAAGAAGAAAGAAATATATGATAAGTTAATTAAAAATTATAGAAAAACAAATACTTATCATATCATTAACTATAGTCAAGTGTAGAGAATGAATCATGGTTAGTGGGAATGGTTAGGGTTAAGGATGAGATAAGAATGGTTGACTTGATCAAAGCTTCATGAAGCTTCAACTAAACTCCAAAACTAGCAACCATTCTTTTCTCTTCTTTTCCAAAATGAATAAATAAATAAATAAATGAATAAATAAAGGAAATGAAACCCTAGCCATTCTTTTAACCATGGTTTAATTCTTTGCACTTAACCAAGTAAACATGTATCATCAAACATGATACAATCAAGTGCACAAAATCATATCGCATATGTAATGCGCACATCCGAGTGAGAAAATCCATTTAAAGTGAACCAATACTAATTAATGCAAAGTAATATATCAAATATATAATTATACATTAAATCATTAAATCAACACTTGATTCAATGATCCGGTCATGTCGCACACAACCGACTAGTATACAATGTATCGGCTTATCGAATCAACGCTTGAATCGATAACTAGGTTATATCGCATACAACCATTCGATACATTCATCGCGAGAATGGAATACGGTATCACATACACGCATTATTCTCGGTCCCGCACATATCTCATATGCGCTCCTATTTCGTTTCGCTTGAGCCAGGAAACCTCTGTGTAGGACTCTAAAGACTCGTCAATACGCCGGCAGCAGGCGATGATCATATCAAACACCCACAAGCCGCAAGCGATCTGCTAAACGTAACGGCCACCCGGGTATTGAGCGATCTGAAGATCGACGAGCAAGCCCGCTCACACTCCAGTGAATCCGACCAGTAACACTACCGTACAGTCCGGTCTGATCGTCTGATATGTCGCATATCTTGCCTAGGGGTGGTAAACGTCAGACCCCAATAGCTCGATAAGTCGTGTCGATATGAGGCTCATAACGGGTCGAGAAACTACTGGTAACACTTACCAGCAATTCTCTGATCAGCCCTGGCCAGGGACTTCCTGTTATAGCCAATCGAACACAGCGCAACATCAACCCCCTATACCGGGAGAGACGAATCCCCTCCTATCGCTCATTGCCTCCATGTGACTCGGGACTGTACCCAAAAACCACCGTTTTGCACGCCCTCTTGGACGTGGTAAGATGGAAATCAAAGCACAGTGGGAACCACACAAGACTCTATGACGATCTCGGGTCAACAGACTACTCTGTACCAGTGTCACCAGAGAACTGCCATCTGACGTGAGGTATAATATCATCTGGGAGTTCTCGGCGAGTCCGTCCAGTGTACCCAGTCTCTACTGAGCACCCGTATATCATCCCTGATGTCAAACACCAATGGATATGGGATCATCCATCGCCTATCTGTATGGGTCGAGAAGCTACACGCTAGTCTACTCTGGTATATCGATGCCCCGTCTCGATACACCCTCGACTAGGGACTTTGAAGGATGTACTTATGGACTACCATGTCCCCACTAGTATGATCCGCATCATAGTCCAGGTAGTCAAGCACACATCCTAAGGGCTTTACCAACATGTAACAGAGAGACAATCAGTATACACCTTAAGGTAAAGTTCAACCAGATAGCATACTATCATGTCGAGCAAGAAAGTCCGCCCTATATATGTCCCAGCATCCACTACAATATACATCCTATGTACAGTAATGGCCTCTAGGGCATACATATAACTAACAGTAGGAGCTTGAGTCGGAATTACCTCGACGTAGATCATCTTCGGCCTCGGAGACTTCAAGCAAGGTCGTATCTTTCACCTCGTGAAGCCATGCAAGGGTCCAGGAGAACCACGATCGCAGCAAAGGGACTTCTTTAAGGAGCTAAAGAAGTGGAGGAGCGATCTACAAAGGTTGTATTTCGCATCTCTTTAGAGTAAAGTTGTTTACTTGCTTTAAGTTTCGCCTAATCTCTAGTATACGATCTTGCTTAGTGTTATTTGGCACATAAAAATTTAATTTTGGCATGGTCGATACCTTGTAGAGCCTTGTTAGTGTGCCTAGTAACCCTACAGTAGTATCAGAGCTATTAGGCATTGGATGTCGACCTATGGGGGTTCTCACTGTGTGACAGTGTGGCGAAGCATAGGCTCTTACCCCCAGGGTGTCCCGAGACCGGAAGGTGTTCCGGCGGGTTGTAATCCTCGTGAGGGGGCATGCGTAAAAAGTAGCTGCTGAGGGACCCGTTGGTGCCACGGCGACCCCATTGGATGGGGTTGCTGCCTGACCTACAGTTGTATCAGAGCCTAGCTAGAGCATTAGGCGATGTGTTAACGAAGTTAAAACCCCGATCGAACCCGGAATCGATGAAATAACCCCCTCTCTGGTCAAATTTTAAAAACTAGGTTTTTTCAGAATTAAAAATACCTAAAAATTCAGCAGGGTTTTCTAAGAAATGTGGTGAAAAACGAACATATAATATGTCCAAACCGCCGCGGAACCGCGGCCGTACCGCGCTTGGGCCGCGGAACCGCGGCAGAACAATAGACTTATGTGCTCCTTTTTGCACTGTTATTTCTATTTCTGTTATTTGAATTTTCTGTGTATTTTTATATTAACTCAAGTGTTGAGTAATCTGGGGTTTATTTTGTAATCGTCGATTCGATCGAGAATTTTAAATTCGTTATTGTTATTCCGGATAATTTAGAAAGTATTAAAATGTTCGAACGGATATCATTAACTCAATTTTTTCCGACACGAAAAACATTCAAGTGTTGAATTTTTCTCAGGTTTAAATCTTTCGGAAAAACGTGCAAGAAATGTGACGGACCCTCTAGAAGACAACAAACCTTAACTCGATTATGTGACCGTCTTGAACTGCCCTTTGAACCTTAGGGTTTGGGGCAGTACGGCGTGCCACATGTGAGGCGTTGGCTTGACCCTTCTACGGCTGGACCGTTGCTACTGTGACGTATTCTGGAATTTTTGAACTCCGCTCAAGTGTTGAGCTATTTAGGAAATCTTGGGTATTTGAACATTCGATCGGAAAGTTTAATACTGTCTATTTATCTGGAATGTGATACAATATCTGGAATTCACACGGTTTGGCATGAAATGCGAAATATGTGATATTTCGGATTTACGATGTCTAAAGAGATTGTGCATTCCAAATGTTGTAGTTTTACACTTTCTTTTCTGTGACCGTAAGTGTAATATGTGATATCGCCGGTTTCGTTGCTATATGTCAACGACAATTGGGATGCGCATATTTACTTACGTTGATGACATGTGATGTTCTGTGTTGCTGGATATGTTATATTGGATCGTCGCGATCTGAATAGCCGGGGGGTTTTATGTGAGATGAGAGTTTTTATTTTCATTCATGTAAAATTTAAATGTATGTAATATTCTTTTATTGGGGCACTTCCGGGTCGAGGTTGATGTCACCATTTGTATATTATTTACTTTTCCGCACTAGGATAGACCCAAGGAGGAGAGCACAAGTAACCGGGTTCTGGAGTCCAGTGGGAGACCAACTCGAGGAGTCGAGTCTGGGTCTCCTAACTCTAGAATTAGTAGGGTTGCTTGCCGCTCTCGTAGGGTCTAGGGGTGTGGGTTTGGCTATTCATCGCGACCGTGGAATCCGTGTTTTATAGAGGCTCAAAATAAAACACGGACGTCCTAGTATATCCAATGTTTCATATGTTTCTTCTGCTGCGATATCTGTGATGTGATCATGTGATGTGCTGTGATAGATACTATATATAGTATATATGATATATTATATAGACGTTACTTATGTTTTACACCCGCGCTAGCCCTACCCTGCTCTGCCGTTAGTTACCTAACCTAACGGTGCACGAGGGGACATTGAAGCGAATGCGGATGGCCTAAGTGTACATCGTATTAATCTGTGATGTTTAGGTGACTTAAATGATGGGACTTCATTAATATGATTAATGAAAGAAAAGAAACCCAAAAGATGTTGTAGAATCAAATTTTCAAATAAAAAGGGTAGCTACAGTTTTGCTTTGCATAGCGGTATATATGATATACCCTGCACCTTATTCGATGAGGAAAGAGCCGAGATCCCTTCACCGGGAGTGACCTCTTTAGCAAAACTGGCAGATGCTACAACACTCGGTTTGACTTTTGACTGCTTTTGGAGTTTTGCTTTGCATAGTGATATATATGATATATCCTGCACCTTATTCGATGAGGAAAGAGCCGAGATCCCTTCACCGGGAGTGACCTCTTTAGCAAAACTAATGAAAGCCTCAAAATCACTCCATTTCAAAATTTCACTTAATTCTACAACGATATCAAGTTCATTACGCAATAGGTTTTCAGAAAAACCTGTCGTAGCCCTCCGTCATTTCAGATAAGTTGTATATAGTATTCGTGCTGCATTTGTTGGCTTTCGTCAAGGTGTAGTGTGCGGTAGCTATTGTAAGCCCACGGCGGCGCCCCCGCGCGGAAACGCGGAAACGAAAAACTTTGCAAACTAGCATACCGGCACCACCGCGCACTTTTAACCCGGATCGGGCCATTAACCTAGCTACCAGCAAAATACAAGATGGGTAGAGAGTTATACCAAGCGATCTGTGTCCTTCGGTCTTCGTCTCCACTCCGATCTCCCACGGAATCTCCGTCCGTCACCTCCTCGTCAGAAAGGGCACCACGTAGCCGGGTTCGTTTACGGGCTCCCAACTCTGGACCGAGGCAACTCGGGCGCGAAGTTGGATAGCCAACGCGTCCAAGATTTTCTGTAGGCTAGTGTAGAACACTTTGTCTCTTAAGGTTATAGAAGTTTCCATGATGGAGAAGAGAGAAAAATGCATTGGAGGAAAAATGGTGCTCACAATTTTTAGAAAGGAAAAGAGATGAAGAAAATGCTACACCAAAAATGAACCTCTCTTTTTTCACCCCTCAAAGTGGCCGGCCATATATGGAATGGTGGAGAATAAAACGGAATCTTAATCAAAAGAAGAAAAAGAGATTAATCAAAAGAAAAAAGGTCACCACATTTCTAATCCAAATCAACTCCTCATCTTTTCCATTTCTAATCTCATAAATGCTACGATTGATTCAAAAGGAATCTCATCATGAAAGAAGCCACAAATGCAAGAAACCCCTCCACAATAAGTAATTTGCACAATTACAAATTACCCCCTCCATCGGAAAAGTCCGGCCGCGAAGGAACAAAAGAAAACTTGCCCGAACGGAATGCAAACTGGCAACTTCAGAAAACTGATCCAGTAATAAATTACAGGAAAACCCCGCAACTGCATATACATGCCCGCATTTGTATTCCCACTGAATACAAATGCAAAGAGACAAAACTACACTGTCTAATACTAGGATCCGGCTTAAGCCAAAGCCGGCTAGTAAAATCCGTCCGATCACGATCCGTGCAATACCGCACGTATCTGATCGAACCCTGCCATATCTCCATACGGCCTCTACAGCGTTTCGCCCGAAACCTGAGTAACTGTGTGTGGTGGACTCTAAAGACTCGTGAATACTATGGCTGTGGATTTAACCACTAGCACGTCAGAGGTGTTAGCCATACGTGACGGGCCACCAGCTATTGACCAAAAGGGACGTCGGTGAGCGAACTCATCCTGACACCCTACTGAGCCTGTCAGTGACAATATCCATACAGTCCGGTCCGTTCGTCTATGAGCATCGCATGGCGGGCCTAGGGGGGTGGTAAAAGTCAGACCCCCAATAGCGGTACAAGTCATGTCGAAGTGTAGCCCAGAACACCCTGAGATACTACTGGAATACCTACCAGTAAATCTCCTGCCTTAGCCAAGGACTTTTCATGTACTGCCTCTCCTAGACACAGCGCGACCTCACCCCCAATACCGAGAGAGACGAACCCCTGCAGATCCGCTCACTGCCTCCATGTGGCTCGGGACTGTACCTAACTAAAACCTGTTTGCACGTCTCCTTTGAGCGTGGTAGGGTATGAATCAAAGCACAGTGGGAACTTACACGAGACAAATGACGATCTCAGGTCGATGAACTAACATGTACACATGTCACCAGGGAACTGCTATCTGACGTCAGGTATAATACCAACTAGCAGGTTCCCGGCGAGTTCTGTCCGGTGTACTCATAACCCAATGAGCACCTGTATACATCTTAGGTGAACCAACTGACACCAGTGGCTTGTGAGACCGGCCACCGTCCCTCATCGGGGTCTCGACTGTATACACTAGTCTACTCCGGAGTATCGATGTCCTATCTCGAAACTCCCACGACTAGGGACCTTTTAAGGATATGCTTATAGACCCCAGCTCTCACGTATATGATCGCCTTCATACTGCTGGTAGTCAAGCAAGAATCCTAGGGGCTCTATCAACGTGTAATAGCGACTCGTAAGGTCACCTAAAGCAGTACACGATGATAAAAGTAAACCAGATAGCATACTATCATCTCGAGTAAGATTGTCCTACCGGCATAGGTCCTCCTCAATCATTGCAATCACGTGCCTGTGATCCAATAATTGACTCTGAGGACACTATATCCAACAATCTCCCACTTGCACTCAAGGCTAATTATTGCGATGTCGCATACTCACAGCCCGTGTGATACCGAACACCTAACTCCTCTACTAGTCAGTCTCGCAAAGCTCGTTTGCGAAACTATTGCGCTCGAGAAATAGCCTCAGTGAGTGGATCCGCTGTGATATTTCCTTCTATGTCTCTCTATATCCCATGTTCGCGGAGAAAGCCATCTCCCGAAATGAGCAATACCTGTCTTAGAATGTCTGGATGTCTGATGGGACCTAGCTCATAAATGAACTCCAAATCCAAACTTCTTAGACTGTATCGTCAACTGAACATAATCAGTATCCTGCGCCATCCTTCCCTCAGTATCCGCCTTGACCACCTGTCCAAAATACCGTCCCTCGTCAGAGGGAAAACCATAACTCTGACAGCCACTCTGTCATCCTGGTCACCTTGGAAGCCTGGAATGATAACCGTCTCCTAATGGAGGCTGCCGTTATCATTTTCCCTAGAACATCAACTTATGTTCTAAAACTGCTTCCGATTGTTTCTCCAGAATTGGATCAATATCAACTTATTGCATCTGCTGCAAGAACACCATCTGGTGTGGTACTTGACATCTCATGATCAACTCAATTGTCTAAGCAAGTGATCTGCCAATCATGCGTATCCCTCTCCCATTTAGTCTGTAAGACACCTTTGGAGAGGGTGACCCCATCACCTGCAGGTATACTACCGTGCCAGGAGTCGTCCATTCTAAATACTCATAGAATGCTGTCTAAGTACCCAGATTGGGAAACTGCCCAAATCTTGATCTAAAACCATAGATCAAGTAACCAGAATGTACGATATAAGATCCAAGTCTTATGTGGAGAAACCACTGTGTGACAACCAAAGTTTAACCGACCGTAGTATAGGAATATCACTTCCTACTTTGTGTATGTCATCCAAATACCAGGACATCACACCCTACCACCTTCTTAACAGATCCATCCCCTATTCTGATGAATTCAAATCTATGACTGTCACATCAGAAATAGATGATCTATCTCCGCTATATCTGCTTTAGTCTATAAATAGACATAAGCCACCTGTCCACCAATGCTTCCGCTGCTCCCACTGACTACGACAACCCTCTGGTAAAGTTATATAGACGTACACTTCTAAAGCTAGTTTAGAACGACGCTATACTCATCCTCCTGCTGGGTCTCACAGTCTGGAACAACAGCAATGGCAAGTCTGGGTAAACAAGAACCTCCCTGCCACCGTCCCTGAGCATACCGAAGTACCTCCCGGGTGCCTGAGGTTACCCACCACATCTGCGGAGTGGCCAATGGAATGTCAAACCAGATTGAATCTTTAGGTTCTTTATCAAATCTTCAGTAATCGTTTGCAGTTCTGGAATCACTTCCAGTTCTACCATACTCCCATTACTGCTTTCTGAAAAAAAATCCATTTTTATTAAAACTGTGGCGAGTCAAGAACAATATCACTATTGATCTTCCAGATGGTAGAAAGTCAACTCTCGTCATAGCCCGGGTCAACCCACAAACAGCCATTACAGAAACGTGCCTTGAGTTATCCGGAGTCTGGTTTTAAGCATAAGCCGGACAACTCCCCGTACCTTAACAATGTCAAGATATGAACTGTTCTATATCCAATACAGGAACAGAGGCTCTGATTTAATTGAACCAGATTCAAATCATGCAGCTGTCTCCAGTGCATGTCAACTAAATGGAAAGAGGCCGATCAGCGTTACTCAACTTAGGAATGCTTCCAATTATGAGTAACCTGAAAGAGAAGCAAGTTCTCATTACTATCAACTGAATACCTTACACAAGTATCTACATCTTCGATCACCTTGAAGAATCCCGATACTTGCAATACCTGGTTCTCTACTTTAATCTTAAACTTATAACTTCTCAAAACTCAGACCCTGTGTTTCTACGAAACACCTGTCTAAAAGTAGAGAAGTCATAAGTAAACCGAATATAGTACGAGTACCTACCCCTCTGTCCTAATGGATACTGGACAATACACATAACTCTGTATAAGTCCCTTGAGTCAAATGACTCATTCACTGTGTGTCGTAGGTTGAAAACTGTACTTATGGTTAAGAAGAATTACACCGCTGTTCAATGCTCCCTACCTAACTATCCACTGATATAGGTAAATGTCATAGACAAAATTTCAAAAAGTTATATCTCACTCTATAAAAATAGACGTACAGATATATCAATTTGAAATTGGTGCATTATTACGGATATTCAAAACCAAATATTTGCCGTCCGGCAAACAACCCAGGTGACTTCCTCAAATATCACCAATTACAACGAATCCCGATATAATGAGGATGATCACCTAATCCCCAATAACTTACTCCCACTCATCATCTGTAAAACCATACAGCTGAGAGAATCAAACCTGGTAAATACAAACCCTGGAGCAAGTGTCTAATTGGGAAATCAGTTTTCTTTTAACAGTACACGGTGAAGCTGAAACATTGAAATATTTCGATGGGGTATCCCGGTATTCTAGTAATGCCTCTTCCATTATCCAGATTCACAACTGTAACCGTATAATTCTTTGACACCTCTCCAAATCCCTTTATATGTCTTTAGTCATTACCTTCTGTACACCCCTTTAGGCCAAATGGTTTTCTTCCTTCCCTACCGTTCGGCACCAGCCTTTGGTTTGGAAGAAGACTATCCAATAAGCATAATGGGTGTACTGTCCTAATCTTAGGAGCACTCGCAATGCGAGAGAAGGTGAAGATAAAAGACAACCGAATAAATCTTATTCCTATTTCTCCTGAACCAGGATCCATCCCCGAACTGGAACAAGTTCCTTTCGAGTTCGTATATAACCATACGATGGAGTATCCAATAAACTGTGGATCTTCGTAGTGATATGGAGTGTCCTGGAGAAATACAAAGGTGATTTAGGATTGGCGAAGAAATACTTGGTTTGGTCGTGAATAGCAGTCGCAATTTACTTTGCCCTCCTTCTAATCCCTTTCTTTGTCTTAACTCAATACCTTCTGTACACCGTTTAGGCTAATTGGTTTTCTTCATTCCCTACCGGTCAGCACCTGCCTATGGTTTGGAAGAAGACTATCCAATTTGCGTAATAGGTGTACTATCTCCTAAACCAAGGAGTACTTGCAAACTGAGAGAAGGTAAAAGGAAAAGACAACTGAATAATCCTATTCGTTATCTCCAGAACCAGAAACCATCATCGAATTCCTTCGAGTTCGTATATAACCATACGATGGTTTTGTCCAATAGAAGTGGACGTTCATAGTAATACGGGGTGTCCCGGAGAAAAGGCTAAAAGTAGGAGTGGCAATGAGGTTTGCAACTCTAACAATCCAAAAGCCAATGTTAAGAAGGTTCGGTCAACTTGGTCACTGAGTCATAGTCTAGGGTCGGGTCAATGGTCGCTGCCAAAGAGAGAGAGAAAAGAAACACTCAGCGTGCACTCTAACCTAGATCAGAATGGTTATCACTTTATCTATTTCTTCGCCAACCCTAAATCACCTTTGTATTTCTCCAAGACACTCCGTATCACTACGAAGATCCACAGTTTATTGGATACTCCATCGTATGGTTATATACGAACTCGAAAGGAACTAGTTCCAGTTCGGGGATGGATTCTGGTTCAGGAGAAATAGGAATAAAGTACATTCAGGTGTCTTTTATCTTCACCTTCTCTCGCGTTGCGAGTGCTCCTAGGATTAGGACAGTACACCCTTTATGCTTTTTGGATAGTCTTCTTCCAAACCATAGGCTGGTGCCGAACGGTAGGGAAGGAAGAAAACCATTTGGCCTAAAGGGGTGTGCAGACGGTATTGACTAAAGACATATAAAGGGATTTGGACAGATGGCAAAGAGATATACGGTAACAGTTGTGAATCTGGTTAATGGAAGAGGCATTACTAGGAATACCAGGATTCCCCACAGAAACATTTCAATGTTTCAGTTTCACTGTGTACTGTTAATGGAAAACTGATTTCCCAATTATACACTTACTCCAGGGTATGTATTTACCAGGTTGGATTCTCACATCTGTATGGTTTTACAGATGATGAGTGGGAGTAAGTTATTGGGAATTGGGTGATCATCCTCATTATATCGGGATTCGTTGTAATCGGTGATATTTGAGAAAGTCACCTGGGTTGTTTGCCGGTCGGCAATTATTTGGTTTTGAATATCCGCGGTTATGCACCAATTTCAAATTGATATATCTGTACGTCTATTTTCATAGAGTGAGATATACCTTTTGATATTATGTCTACGACATTTACCTATATCAGTGGATGGTTAGGTAAGGAGCATTAAACAGCGGTGTAATTCTTCTTGACCATAAGTACAGTTTTCAACCTACGGCACACAGTGAATGAGTTATCAGACTCAAGGGACTTATACAGAGTATTGTATGTTGTCCAGCGTCCATCAGGACAGAGGGGTTGGTCCTCGTACTATATTCGGTTTACTTATGACTTCTCTAGTTCTTAGACATGTGTTTCGTGGAAACACAGGGTCTAAGTTTTGATGAGTTATAGGTATTTGAATAGAGTAGAGAACCAGGTATAGCAAGTATCGGGATTCTTCAAAGTGATCGAAGATGTAGATACTTGTGTATGGTATTCAGTTGATAGTAATGTTTAAGAGAACTAGCTTCTCTTTCAGGTTACTCATAATTGGAAGCATTCCTAAGTTGAGTAACGCTGATCGGCCTCCTTTCATTTAGTTTACATGCACTGGAGATAGCTGCATGATTTGAATCTGGTTCAATTGAATCAGTGCCTCTGGTTCTATATTGGATATAGAACAGTTCATATCTTAACGATGTTAAGGTACGGGGAGTTGTCCGGCTTATGCTTAAAACCAGACACTGGACAACTCAAGGCACGTTTCTGTAATGGCTGTTTGTGGGTTGACCCAGGCTATGACGAGGGTTGACTTTCTACCATCTGGATGAACAATAGCAATATTGTTCTAGACTCGCCACAGTTTTTATTAAAAATGGATTTTTTCAAAAACAGTAGTGGGAGTATGGTAGAACTGGAAGTGATTCCAGAACCGCAAACGATTACTGAAGATTTAATAAGGAACCTAAAGATTCAATCTGATTTGACATTCCATTGGCCACTCCGCAGATAAGATGGGTAACTTCAACCACCCGAGAGGTACTCCGGTAGCCTCAAGGACGGTGACAGGGAAGTTCTTGTTTACCCACACTTGCCATTGCTGTTGTTCCAGGCTGCGAGACCCGGTGAGAGGATGAGTATAGCGTCGTTCTAAACTAGCTTTGGAAGTGCACGTCTATATGACTCTGCCAGAGGGTTGTCGTAGTCAGTGGGAGCAGCGGAAGCATTGGTGGACATCAGGCTTATGTCTATTTATAGACTAAAGCAGATGTAGCGGAGATAGATCATCTATTTCTGATGTGACAGTCATAGGTTTGACGTCATCAGAATAGGGGATGGATCTGTTGAGAAGGTAGTGGGAAGTGATATTCCTATACTACGATCGGTTATACTTTGGTCGTCACACAGTGGTTTCTCCACAAGGGACTTGGATATTATATCAGATATACTGGTCACTAGATCTATGGTTTTAGATCTAGATTTGGGTGGTTTCCCAATCTGGGTAACTTGACAGCATTCTATGAGTATTTAGAATGGACGACTCCTGGCATGGTAGTATACCGGCAGGTAATGGAGTCACCCTCTCTAAAGGTGTCTTATAGACTAAATGGGAGAGGGATACGCATGATTGACAGATCACTTGCTTAGGCAATTGAGTCAATCATGAGATGTCAAGTACCACACCAGATGTTGTTCTTGCAGTAGGTGCAATAAGTTGATATTGATCCAATCCTGGAGGAACAGTCGGAAGCAGTTTTAGAACATAAGTGGATGTTCTAGGGATATGATAACGACAGCCTCATTAGGGAGACAGTTATCATTCCAGGCTTCCAAGGTGACATGGACGACAAGGAGGTTGTCAGAGTTATAGTTCTCCCTCTGACGAGGGGCAGTATTTTGGACAGGTGGTCCAAGGCAATACTGAGGGTGGCATGGCGCAGGATACTGATTAAGTTCAGTTGTCGATACAGTCTAAGAAGTTTGGATTTGGAGTTCATTCATGAGCTAGGTCCCATCAGACATCCAGACATTCTAAGACAGGTATTGCTCATTTCGGGAGATGGCTTTCTCCGCGAACATGAGATATAGAGAGACATAGAAAGAAACATCACAGCGGATCCACTCACTGAGGCTATTCCTCGAACGCAAAAGTTTCACAAACGAGCTTTGTGAGACTGACTAGTAGAGGAGTTGGGTGTTCGGTATCACACGGGCTGTGAGTATGCGACATCGCAATAATTAGCCTTGAGTGCAAGTGGGAGATTGTTGGAGATAGTGCTCTCAGAGTCAATTATTGGATCACAGGCACGTGATTGCAATGATTGAGGGAGGACCTATCCCAGGAGGACAGTCTTACTCAAGATGATAGTATGCTATCTGGTTTATCTTTATCATCGTGTACTGCTTTAGGTGACCTGACATGTCGCTATTACACGTTGATAGAGCCCCTAGGATTCTTGCTTGACTGCCGGCAGTATGATGGCGATCATATACGTGGGAGCTGGTAGTCTATAAGCACATCCTTAAATGGTCCCTAGTCGTAGGAGTTTCGAGACAGGGCATCGATACTCCGTTAGTAGACTAGTGTATACAGTCGAGACCCCGACGAGGGGCGGTGGCCGATCTCACAAGCCACTGGTGTCAGTTGGTTCACCAAAGATGTATACAGGTGCTCATTGGGTTATGAGTACACCGGACAGGACTCGCCGGGAACCTGCTAGTTGGTCTTATACCAGATGTCAGATAGCAGTTCCCTGGTGACATGTGTACAGGTTAGTTCATCGACCTGAGATCGTCATTTGTCTCGTGTGAGTTCCCACTGTGCTTTGATTACTACCCTACCACGGCTCAAAGGAGTCGTGCAAACAGGTTTTAGTTGGGTACAGTCCCGAGCCACATGGAGGCAGTGAGCGGATCTGCAGGGGTTCGTCTCTCCCGGTATTGGGGGTAAGGTCGCGCTGTGTCTAGGAGAGCCATTACGCAAAGCCCTCGGCCGAGGCAGGAGATTTACTGGTAGGTATTCCAGTAGTATCTCAGGGCGTTCTGGGCTACGCTCCGACACGACTTGTACCGCTTTTGGGGGTCTGACTTTTACCAACCCCCTAGGCCCGCCATGCGATACTCATAGACAAACGGACCGGACTGTACGGATATTGTCACTGACAGGCTCAGTTGGGTGTCGGGGTGAGCTTCCTCATCGACGTCCCATTTGGTCAATAGCTGGTGGCCCGTCACGTATTGGCTTATACCTCTGACGTGCTAGTGGTTAAATCCACAGCCAAGGTATTGACGAGTCTTTAGAGTCCACCACACTCAGTTACTCAAGTTTCGGGCGAAACGCTGTAGAGGCCGTATGGAGATATGGCAGGGTTCGATCAGATACGTGCGGTATTGCACGGATCGTGATCGGACAGTTTTTACTAGCCGGCTTTGGCTTAAGCCGGATTCTAGTATTTGATAGTGTAGTTTTGTCTCTTTGCATTTGTGTTCAGTGGGAATACAAATGCGGGCATGTATTTGCAGTAGCGGGGTTTTCCTGTAATTTATTATGGGATCGGTTTTCTGAAGTTGCCAGTTTGCATTCCGTTCCGGCCAGTTTTCCTTCATTCCTTCTCGGTCGGACTTTCTTGGTGGAGGGTGTTAATTGCAAGTTTGCAATTAACATTTTGTGAGGGGTTTCTTTGCATATTTGTGGCATCATGATTGTTATTTCATCATGAGATGCCTTTCTTGTCTATTCCATTCCTTTCATTTGATGGTTGTATGATATGATAAGAAAAGAAATGAGAGTGACCAATTTCTATATTGTTGATATATTCTTTCTTGCATTTTCTTTTCTCTCTCCAATCTCATTTCAAGAGATGAGAGGGCCGGCCATTTCTTGAGGGGGTGAGAGGAGAGTATCATTTTTCTAGTGGTGGAAAGATATCATCTCATTCTTGCTTGCTCCAAAAATCATATAACCCTTCTCCAAAGTTCCTTCTTGTTTTCTCCAAAAAACCATGGCAACCTCAATAACCCCAAGAGACAAGTTCACTACACTATTTCTATAGCAAGCCTTGGACGCGTCGGCTAGCCAACTTCGCGCCCGAGTTGCCTCGGTCAAGAGGCGGGAGCCCGTAAAAGATTCCGGCTACGTGGTGCCCTTTCCGACGAGCGAGGAGGTGACGGAGATTCCGCAAGAGATCGGAGTGGAGATGAAGACCGAAGGACACGGATCGCTTGGTATAACTTCTCACCCCATCTCTAGTTAGCTAGTATAGGTTAATGGTTTCGATCCGGGTATTCTTTGTCCGCGGTAGCGCCGGTTTCCGAGTTAGGGAAAAATTTTTATTCCGCATTTTGGCCTCGAGAAAGAGGCCGGGGCGCTGCCGTGGCGCAACATGGTATCAGAGCCACGCCATTAACCTTACCTAGCTTGTTCTAATGTGTTTTTCAGTTCCGATCGACCGAAATTCCAAAAACCGTATTTTTTCCTTCACATCAGTTTCTGTCGAAATTTTTTGGAGTCTAAAAATTTTTCAGGTGGTCTCAGAATGATGTGCAGGGAGTTCTAAGAACTCTGGGAAAATTCGAGACAGTGATCACTCAACAGGAGCGCGGAAGCGCCGCAAGAACCCCATTTGTGCCGCCCTTCCGCCGCGGGTTGGTGGGGTCACTGCTTCGAATATCTCCAGTGGGCTTCTGGGCTATAATTAGGGTTTTTGGAATATTAAAATTGGGCCAATTATTTCTGTGAGTGCTACAGTTTTCTTTGGGGCCCACTTGTTAATTGTTTGATCAATCGGAAAAATTTTAAACACTTTATTTCACAGTATTTACATTATATCTGCGACCGTGAATGTCACTCGATCGGTAAATCCGGTCTAACTGCTATAGCCCGGTTAGACGGATTTGCGAACGTGACTTTCACGTTGATGTTCTATGTTTATGCTGTGATGTTGCGGATCGGTCGTGGGGGATAGCCTGGATGCAATGCTAGTACAGTGCTGTTGTATTATGTACATTTGATATTGCGGGGCGAGCGTCCGACATGTGGACTGCCGTCACTGCCTGTTTGTATTATTCTTTTGGGGCACGACCTGGTTGCGGTCGATGTACCCGGTGTATGTATATTTTACTTTCTGTACTAGGATTACCCCGCGGAGGGGTGCACGGATAGCCGGGTTCTAGGGGGCAACGGGCCCGCATCTCATGGCATTGAGACGGAGGGGGCTTCACTCTAGGATTGGCGGGCTATTCGCCGCACTCGTAGGGGGTATAGGTTGACCCAGGAGGGGTGCCCAAGTTGCCGGATTCCGTGGAGTGCTGGGTGGTCCATTCACGGTACTGAAGGGGGCTGCCTCGCTTCAGGTTTTGGCGGGTGACTTGCCGCGCCCGTAGGGGTCTAGGATTTCATTGCACAGGCTATCCACACGACCAGGGGAACGTCGGGTTTCAGCAGCGGCTCTGTGAAACCCGGGGTTTCCAGATATCTGTATTGTTCTGTGATGCTGCATTTTTCTGTGATGTTGCATTTTTATCACGCCTTGAGCGAAATACTATATATTGGTATATATATTAGTTGACGTTGTATATGTTTTACATCCGCGCTAGTCCAGTCCCCGCTCTGCCGTTAGTTAGCTAACCTAACGGGTGATGACGGGACCCAGTGGCGAATGCGGATGGCATATACGTACGTCAGTATATTTTCGTTCTTTGTGGTGTGATCAATTGATGGGACTGCATTGATTCGGATCAATGCAAGATAAACAAACCTAATCTGATGTTGTTGGAACATTTTTCAAAAAGCTGTTATTGCAAGGACGTTCACTTTTGTTTTGCATCGTGGTATTCATTTGGAATATCCTGCTCCTCAGTCGACGAGGCAAGGGCCGAGATCCCTTCACCGGGAGTGACCCCTTGGACAGAAGTTTGCGTCAGGGCATTAACTTCACTATAGCCGATTACTTTTGCTTTGCATCGTGGTATTCAGATGGAATATCCTGCACCTCATTCTACGGGGAAAGAGCCGAGATCCCTTCACCGGGAGTGACCTCTTTAGTAAAGGTTTTCGTCACTATATTTTATAAAAGGCTATGCAGTTCCTTCAACGATATCAAGTTCATTACGTTAAAAGTTTTTCGCCAAAAACTAGACGTAGCCCTCCGTCATTTCTTACAAATATTACTTAGTATTCGTGCTGCGTTTGTTGACTGTGTCAAGGCGTAGTGTGCGGTAGCTAAGTAGTGTTTGTTTGCAGCATATAAATGGGATTGGTTAGGACAGTCGTGCGGCCTTGTTGACTGTGTCAAGGGCTCGTACGGGTGGGTTTAATGCAATCCAGGATAATGACGGGTTGAACTTGACTAGGACTCTTTGATTTGTTGACTGTGTCAAGGTCACTTGAGTCCTAGGGGTAAAACTTTCATCGGGAGTTTCAAAAGAACTGAAACTTGCCAGGCATGCGCATACCTTCTGGAGTGTGGTGACTTGAGTGGATTCCGTCAAGTTATCATGCGATGATAGTTGGATCCCGATTTCCACTGATGAGTTGGTTTACTCCTCGGGTGATCCCGACTAATTCTTCTTTCAGGTTTGGAGGAGAATTTGAGGTACAGTGGGAGGTTTCCAGATTAGACAAAGTGATAACCATTCTGATCTAGGTTAGAGTGCACGCTGAGTGTTTCTTTTCTCTCTCTCTGGCAGCGACCATTGACCCGACCCTGGACTATGACTCGTGACCAAGTTGACCGAACCTTCTTAACACTGGCTTTTGGATTGTCAAAGTTGCAGACCTCATTGCCACTCCTACTTTTACCCTTTTCTCCAGGACACCCCGTATTACTGCGAATGTCCACTTCCATTGGACAAAACCATCGTATGGTTAGATACGAACTCGAAGGATTTCGAGGATGGTTTCTGGTTCTGGAGAAAACGGATAGGATTATTCAGTTGTCTTTTCTTTTCACCTTCTCTCAGGTTGCGAGTACTCCTTGGTTTAGGAGTAGTACACCTATTACGCAAATTGGATAGTCTTCTTCCAAACCTTAGGCTGGTGCCGAACGGTGGGGAATGAAGAAAACCAATTAGCATAACGATGGTGTACAGAAGGTATTAAGTTTAGACAAAGCAAGGGATTAGTAAGAGGGCAAAGTAAGTTGCGACTGCTATTCACGACCAAACCAAGTATTTCTTCGCCAACCCTAAATCACCTTTGTATTTCTCCAGGACACTCCGTATCACTACGAAGATCCACAGTTTATTGGATACTCCATCGTATGGTTATATACGAACTCGAAAGGAACTAGTTCCAGTTCGGGGATGGATTCTGGTTCAGGAGAAATAGGAATAAAGTACATTCAGGTGTCTTTTATCTTCACCTTCTCTCGCGTTGCGAGTGCTCCTAGGATTAGGACAGTACACCCTTTATGCTTTTTGGATAGTCTTCTTCCAAACCATAGGCTGGTGCCGAACGGTAGGGAAGGAAGAAAACCATTTGGCCTAAAGGGGTGTGCAGACGGTATTGACTAAAGACATATAAAGGGATTTGGACAGATGGCAAAGAGATATACGGTAACAGTTGTGAATCTGGTTAATGGAAGAGGCATTACTAGGAATACCAGGATTCCCCACAGAAACATTTCAATGTTTCAGTTTCACTGTGTACTGTTAATGGAAAACTGATTTCCCAATTATACACTTACTCCAGGGTATGTATTTACCAGGTTGGATTCTCACATCTGTATGGTTTTACAGATGATGAGTGGGAGTAAGTTATTAGGAATTGGGTGATCATCCTCATTATATCGGGATTCATTGTAATCGGTGATATTTGAGAAAGTCACCTGGGTTGTTTGCCGGTCGGCAATTATTTGGTTTTGAATATCCGCGGTTATGCACCAATTTCAAATTGATATATCTGTACGTCTATTTTCATAGAGTGAGATATACCTTTTGATATTATGTCTACGACATTTACCTATATCAGTGGATGGTTAGGTAAGGAGCATTAAACAGCGGTGTAATTCTTCTTGACCATAAGTACAGTTTTCAACCTACGGCACACAGTGAATGAGTTATCAGACTCAAGGGACTTATACAGAGTATTGTATGTTGTCCAGCGTCCATCAGGACAGAGGGGTTGGTCCTCGTACTATATTCGGTTTACTTATGACTTCTCTAGTTCTTAGACATGTGTTTCGTGGAAACACAGGGTCTAAGTTTTGATGAGTTATAGGTATTTGAATAGAGTAGAGAACCAGGTATAGCAAGTATCGGGATTCTTCAAAGTGATCGAAGATGTAGATACTTGTGTATGGTATTCAGTTGATAGTAATGTTTAAGAGAACTAGCTTCTCTTTCAGGTTACTCATAATTGGAAGCATTCCTAAGTTGAGTAACGCTGATCGGCCTCCTTTCATTTAGTTTACATGCACTGGAGATAGCTGCATGATTTGAATCTGGTTCAATTGAATCAGTGCCTCTGGTTCTATATTGGATATAGAACAGTTCATATCTTAACGATGTTAAGGTACGGGGAGTTGTCCGGCTTATGCTTAAAACCAGACACTGGACAACTCAAGGCACGTTTCTGTAATGGCTGTTTGTGGGTTGACCCAGGCTATGATGAGGGTTGACTTTCTACCATCTGGATGAACAATAGCAATATTGTTCTAGACTCGCCACAGTTTTTATTAAAAATGGATTTTTTCAAAAACAGTAGTGGGAGTATGGTAGAACTGGAAGTGATTCCAGAACCGCAAACGATTACTGAAGATTTAATAAGGAACCTAAAGATTCAATCTGATTTGACATTCCATTGGCCACTCCGCAGATAAGATGGGTAACTTCAGCCACCCGAGAGGTACTCCGGTAGCCTCAAGGACGGTGACAGGGAAGTTCTTGTTTACCCACACTTGCCATTGCTGTTGTTCCAGGCTGCGAGACCCGGTGAGAGGATGAGTATAGCGTCGTTCTAAACTAGCTTTGGAAGTGCACGTCTATATGACTCTGCCAGAGGGTTGTCGTAGTCAGTGGGAGCAGCGGAAGCATTGGTGGACATCAGGCTTATGTCTATTTATAGACTAAAGCAGATGTAGCGGAGATAGATCATCTATTTCTGATGTGACAGTCATAGGTTTGACGTCATCAGAATAGGGGATGGATCTGTTGAGAAGGTAGTGGGAAGTGATATTCCTATACTACGATCGGTTATACTTTGGTCGTCACACAGTGGTTTCTCCACAAGGGACTTGGATATTATATCAGATATACTGGTCACTAGATCTATGGTTTTAGATCTAGATTTGGGTGGTTTCCCAATCTGGGTAACTTGACAGCATTCTATGAGTATTTAGAATGGACGACTCCTGGCATGGTAGTATACCGGCAGGTAATGGAGTCACCCTCTCTAAAGGTGTCTTATAGACTAAATGGGAGAGGGATACGCATGATTGACAGATCACTTGCTTAGGCAATTGAGTCAATCATGAGATGTCAAGTACCACACCAGATGTTGTTCTTGCAGTAGGTGCAATAAGTTGATATTGATCCAATCCTGGAGGAACAGTCGGAAGCAGTTTTAGAACATAAGTGGATGTTCTAGGGATATGATAACGACAGCCTCATTAGGGAGACAGTTATCATTCCAGGCTTCCAAGGTGACATGGACGACAAGGAGGTTGTCAGAGTTATAGTTCTCCCTCTGACGAGGGGCAGTATTTTGGACAGGTGGTCCAAGGCAATACTGAGGGTGGCATGGCGCAGGATACTGATTAAGTTCAGTTGTCGATACAGTCTAAGAAGTTTGGATTTGGAGTTCATTCATGAGCTAGGTCCCATCAGACATCCAGACATTCTAAGACAGGTATTGCTCATTTCGGGAGATGGCTTTCTCCGCGAACATGAGATATAGAGAGACATAGAAAGAAACATCACAGCGGATCCACTCACTGAGGCTATTCCTCGAACGCAAAAGTTTCACAAACGAGCTTTGTGAGACTGACTAGTAGAGGAGTTGGGTGTTCGGTATCACACGGGCTGTGAGTATGCGACATCGCAATAATTAGCCTTGAGTGCAAGTGGGAGATTGTTGGAGATAGTGCCCTCAGAGTCAATTATTGGATCACAGGCACGTGATTGCAATGATTGAGGGAGGACCTATCCCAGGAGGACAGTCTTACTCAAGATGATAGTATGCTATCTGGTTTATCTTTATCATCGTGTACTGCTTTAGGTGACCTGACATGTCGCTATTACACGTTGATAGAGCCCCTAGGATTCTTGCTTGACTGCCGGCAGTATGATGGCGATCATATACGTGGGAGCTGGTAGTCTATAAGCACATCCTTAAATGGTCCCTAGTCGTAGGAGTTTCGAGACAGGGCATCGATACTCCGTTAGTAGACTAGTGTATACAGTCGAGACCCCGACGAGGGGCGGTGGCCGGTCTCACAAGCCACTGGTGTCAGTTGGTTCACCTAAGATGTATACAGGTGCTCATTGGGTTATGAGTACACCGGACAGGACTCGCCGGGAACCTGCTAGTTGGTCTTATACCAGATGTCAGATAGCAGTTCCCTGGTGACATGTGTACAGGTTAGTTCATCGACCTGAGATCGTCATTTGTCTCGTGTGAGTTCCCACTGTGCTTTGATTACTACCCTACCACGGCTCAAAGGAGTCGTGCAAACAGGTTTTAGTTGGGTACAGTCCCGAGCCACATGGAGGCAGTGAGCGGATCTGCAGGGGTTCGTCTCTCCCGGTATTGGGGGTGAGGTCGCGCTGTGTCTAGGAGAGCCATTACGCAAAGCCCTCGGCCGAGGCAGGAGATTTACTGGTAGGTATTCCAGTAGTATCTCAGGGCATTCTGGGCTACGCTCCGACACGACTTGTACCGCTTTTGGGGGTCTGACTTTTACCAACCCCCTAGGCCCGCCATGCGATACTCATAGACGAACGGACCGGACTGTACGGATATTGTCACTGACAGGCTCAGTTGGGTGTCGGGGTGAGCTTCCTCATCGACGTCCCATTTGGTCAATAGCTGGTGGCCCGTCACGTATTGGCTTATACCTCTGACGTGCTAGTGGTTAAATCCACAGCCAAGGTATTGACGAGTCTTTAGAGTCCACCACACTCAGTTACTCAAGTTTCGGGCGAAACGCTGTAGAGGCCGTATGGAGATATGGCAGGGTTCGATCAGATACGTGCGGTATTGCACGGATCGTGATCGGACAGTTTTTACTAGCCGGCTTTGGCTTAAGCCGGATTCTAGTATTTGATAGTGTAGTTTTGTCTCTTTGCATTTGTGTTCAGTGGGAATACAAATGCGGGCATGTATTTGCAGTAGCGGGGTTTTCCTGTAATTTATTATGGGATCGGTTTTCTGAAGTTGCCAGTTTGCATTCCGTTCCGGCCAGTTTTCCTTCATTCCTTCTCGGTCGGACTTTCTTGGTGGAGGGTGTTAATTGCAAGTTTGCAATTAACATTTTGTGAGGGGTTTCTTTGCATATTTGTGGCATCATGATTGTTATTTCATCATGAGATGCCTTTCTTGTCTATTCCATTCCTTTCATTTGATGGTTGTATGATATGATAAGAAAAGAAATGAGAGTGACCAATTTCTATATTGTTGATATATTCTTTCTTGCATTTTCTTTTCTCTCTCCAATCTCATTTCAAGAGATGAGAGGGCCGGCCATTTCTTGAGGGGGTGAGAGGAGAGTATCATTTTTCTAGTGGTGGAAAGATATCATCTCATTCTTGCTTGCTCCAAAAATCATATAACCCTTCTCCAAAGTTCCTTCTTGTTTTCTCCAAAAAACCATGGCAACCTCAATAACCCCAAGAGACAAGTTCACTACACTATTTCTATAGCAAGCCTTGGACGCGTCGGCTAGCCAACTTCGCGCCCGAGTTGCCTCGGTCAAGAGGCGGGAGCCCGTAAAAGATTCCGGCTACGTGGTGCCCTTTCCGACGAGCGAGGAGGTGACGGAGATTCCGCAAGAGATCGGAGTGGAGATGAAGACCGAAGGACACGGATCGCTTGGTATAACTTCTCACCCCATCTCTAGTTAGCTAGTATAGGTTAATGGTTTCGATCCGGGTATTCTTTGTCCGCGGTAGCGCCGGTTTCCGAGTTAGGGAAAAATTTTTATTCCGCATTTTGGCCTCGAGAAAGAGGCCGGGGCGCTGCCGTGGCGCAACACTCTAACCTAGATCAGAATGGTTATCACTTTATCTAATCTGGAAACCTTCCACTGTAACGTCAAATTCTTCCCCAAACCTGAAGGATGAATTAGCCGGGATCACCCGAGGAGTAAACCAACTCATCAGTGGGAATCGGGATCCAACTATCATCGCATGATAACGTGACGGAATCCGCTCACGTTATCACACTCCAGAAGGTATGTGCATATCTGGCAAGTTTCGGTTTCTTTAGAAACTCCCGATGTGGATTTTTTCCCCATGCTCTTATGACCATGACTTTGGCCAACATATCATAAGTCGCATGTCAAGTTCTACCCGTCATTGTCCAGGTTAATTTGAACCCACCCGTACATACCCTTAACTTTGGCCAAAATAGTAGTACGACTTTCCCAAACCAACGCATCTATCTATGCTGCATATGAATACCCAACAGCTACCAAACATTGTGCCTTGACTTTGGCCAACATACACAGCTTGAATACTATTGACTATCCATATGAAACGACGGACGGCTACGAATGGTTTCTGGCGAAAACCTTTAACGTAATGAACTTGATATCGTTGAAGGAACTGATAGCTTTATAAAAATATAGTAACGAAAACCTTTGCTAAAGAGGTCACTCCCGGTGAAGGGATCTCGGCTCTTTCCCCGTAGGATGAGGTGCAGGATATTCCAACTGAATACCACGATGCAAAGCAAAAGTAATCGGCTATAGTGAAGTTATTGCCCTGACGCAAACTTCTGTCCAAGGGGTCACTCCCGGTGAAGGGATCTCGGCCCTTGCCTCGTCGACTGAGGAGCAGGATATTCCAACTGAATACCACTGTGCAAAACAAAAGAGAACGCCCTTGCAATAACAGCTTTTTGAAAAGTGTTCCAACAACATCGGAATAGGTTTGTTTATCTTGCATTGATCCGAATCAACGCAGTCCCATCAATTGATCACACCAATAAAGAATGAAAATAATGACGTACGTATATGCCATCCGCATTCGCAACTGGGTCCCGTCATCACCCGTTAGATTAGCTAACTAATGACAGAGTAGGGACTGGACTAGCGCGGATGCAAAACATATACAACATCTACTAGTATATATATAATATATAATTTTCACTCAAGGCGTGATAAAATGCAACATCACAGAAATGTAACCAGCATCACAGAACAATACAGATATCTGGGATCCCCGGGTTTCATAGAGCCTCTACTGAAACCTGACGTTCCCCTGGTCGTGTGGATAGCCTGTGTAATGAAAACCTAGACCCCTACGGGCGCGGCAAGTCACCCGCCAAAACCTGAAGCGAGGCAGCCCCCTTCAACAACGTGAATGAACCACCCAGCACTTCACGGAATCCGGTAACTTAGGCACCCCTCCTGGGTCAATCCTATACCCACTACGAGTGCGGCGAATAGCCCGCCAATTCTAGAGTAAAGCCCCCTCCGTCTCAACGCCATGAGATGCGGTCTCGTTACCCTCTGGAACCCGGCTATCCGTGCACCCCTCCGCGGGGCAATCCTAGTACAGAAAGTAAAATATACATACAACAGGTACATCAACCTCGACCCGGTCGTGCCCCAAAAGAATAATACAAACAGGCAGTGATGGCAGTCCACTTATTGGACGCTCGCCCCGCAATATCAAATGTACATATAAAACAAAACTGTACTAATATTGCAACCAGGCTATCCCCCACGACCAATCCGCAACATCACAGCACAACACAGAACATCAACGTGAATGTCACGTTCGCAAATCCGTCTAAAAGGGCTATAGCAGATAGACTGGATTTACCGATCGAATGACATTCACGGTCGCAGATATAATGTAAATACTGTGAACTAACATGTTTAAAATTTTCGATCGATCAAATTTAGCGAAGTGGGCCCCTAGCAGTACTTTAGCACTCACAGAAAATCTAGGCCCAAAAAGAATATCCGAAAACCCCCATTTTCAACTCAAAAGCTCTCTGCAAAAATTTGGTCAAATGAACAGTCAAAAGCACGGCGGAACCGCGGCCCAAGCATGGGTTTGGTCGCGGTTCCGCGGTGGTATGGTGAGATCACGTGACCAATTTTTTCACCGAGTGCTTAGAATTCCCTGCACAGTATTCTGTAACAACTTGAAAAATTTTTGGAGCCAAAAAAAATTCGACAGAAACTTGTGCTTTGGAAAATACGGTTTTTGGGATTTTTTTGGTTTGATCGAGTTCTAAACAAGTTAGAGCAAGCTAGGCTAAGTTAATGGCGTGGCTCTGAAACCAATGTAAGCCCGCGGCGGCGCCCCGGCCGTCGATCCGACGCCGGAAACGTGGAAACGAAAAACTTTGCAAACTAGCAAACCGGCACCACCGCGCACTTTTAACCCGGATCGGGCCATTAGCCTAGCTACTAGCAAAATACAAGATGGGTAGAGAGTTATACCAAGCGATCCGTGTCCTTCGGTCTTCGTCTCCACTCCGATCTCCCGCGGAATCTCCGTCCGTCACCTCCTCGTCGGAAAGGGCACCACGTAGCCTGGTTCGTTTACGGGCTCCCACCTCTGGACCGAGGCAACTCGGACGCGAAGTTGGCTAGCCGACGCGTCCAAGATTTGCTGTAGGCTAGTGTAGAACACTTTGTCTCTTGAGGTTATAGAAGTTGCCATGATGGAGAAGAGAGAAAAATGCATTGGAGGAAAAATGGTGCTCACAAATTTTTAGCAAGGAAAAGAGATGAAGAAAATGCTACACCAAAAATGAACCTCTCTTTTTTCACCCCTCAAAGTGGCCGGCCATATATGGAATGGTGGAGGATAAAAAGGAATCTTAATCAAGAGAAGAAAAAGAGATTAATCAAAAGAAAAAAGGTCACCACATTTCTAATCCAAATCAACTCCTCATCTTTTCCATTTCTAATCTCATAAATGCTAGGATTGATTCAAAAGGAATCTCGTCATGAAAGAAGCCACAAATGCAAGAAAACCCCTCCACAATAAGTAATTTGCATAATTGCAAATTACCCCCTCCATCGGAAAAGTCCGGCCACGAAGGAACAAAAGAAAACTGGCCGGAACGGAATGCAAACTGGCAAATTCAGAAAACTGATCCCGTAATAAATTACAGGAAAACCCCACAACTGCATATATATGACCGCATTTGTATTCCCACTGAATACAAATGCAAAGAGACAAAAATACACTGTCTAATACTAGGATCCGGCTTAAGCCAAAGCCGGCTAGTAAAATCCGTCCGATCACGATCCGTGCAATACCGCACGTATCTTATCGAACCCTGCCATATCTCCATACGGCCTCTACAGCGTTTTGTCCGAAACCTGAATAACTGTGTGTGGTGGACTCTAAAGACTCGTTAATACTACGGCTGTGGATTTAACCACTAGCACGTCAGAGGTATTAGCCATACGTGACGGGCCACCAGCTATTGACCAAAAGGGACGTCGATGAGCGAACTCATCCTGACACCCTTCTGAGCCTGTCAGTGACAATATCCGTACAGTCCGGTCCGTTTGTCTATGAGCATCGCATGGCGGGCCTAAGGGGTTGGTAAAAGTCAGACCCCCAATAGCGGTACAAGTCGTGTCGGAGTGTAGCCCAGAACACCCTGAGATACTACTGGAATACCTACCAGTAAATCTCCTGCCTTGGCCAAGGACTTTTCATGTACTGGCTCTCCTAGACACAGCGCAACCTCACCCCCAATACCGAGAGAGACGAACCCCTGCAGATCCACTCACTGCGTCCATGTGGCTCGGGACTGTACCCGACTAAAACCTGTTTGCACGTCTCCTTTGAGTGTGGTAGGGTAGTAATCAAAGCACAGTGGGAACTCACACGAGACAAATGACGGTCTCAGGTCGATGAACTAACCTTTACACATGTCACCAGGGAACTGCTATCTGACATCAGGTATAATACCAACTAGCTGGTTCCCGGCGAGTCCTGTCCGGTGTACTCATAACCCAATGAGCACCTGTATACATCTTAGGTGAACCAACTGACACCAGTGGCTTGTGAGACCGGCCACCGCCCCTCGTCGGGGTCTCGACTGTATACACTAGTCTACTCTGGAGAATCGATGCCCTGTCTCGAAACTCCCACGACTAAGGACCTTTTAAGGATGTGTTTATAGACTCCAGCTCTCACGTATATGATCGCCCTCATACTGCTGGTAGTCAAGCAAGAATCCTAGGGGCTCTATCAACGTGTAATAGCGACTCGTAAGGTCACCTAAAGCTGTACACAATGATAAAGATAAACCAGATAGCATACTATCATCTCGAGTAAGACTGTCCTACCGGCATAGGTCCTCCTCAATCATTGCAATCACGTGTCTGTGATCCAATAATTGACTCTGAGGGCACTATATCCAACAGCTATATGCTGCTTATCTGCTGCATATGATGCGATTGGATTAGGGCAGTCGTACGGCTTTGTTGGCTTTCGTCAAGGGTCGTGCGGGTGGGTTTAATTCAATCAAGAAATGTACGGGTTGAACTTGACTAGCGGACTTTGGTTTGTTGGCTTTCGTCAATGTCATAGCTCGTTAGGGGCAAAATATTATCGGGTATTTCAAGTGTTGAAATTTGCAATGAGATTGCATACCTTCTATGAGATAGTTGGATCCCGATACCCACTGCGAGTAATTGTTACTCCTGGGAGAGTTTTACACAAGACAAATTAGCCGATGAAGTAGGTGTCTAGAAAGGTGTCAACAAGGTTACGCCTCTGGAAAAACGAGATTTACTTTAATTAGGTCCGTGTGAAAGCATGGGGAACCTCCCTCAAAGTACCGACACTGGCCTGCTTGAAAAATTGGCGAAGTTGTAGGGTGTAATTAATCCCGGCTAGTCTTTCCTTTTAGGGTTTGAAGGAAGATTTGATAAAAACAGTGGGAGCCATCCTGATTAGATAAAATAATAACCAATCTGATCTTGCAAGAGCATACGCTAAAGTGTTTTCTTCTCTCTCTCTCCAGGTAGCGACCATTTCATGCCATAATCAAGATAATAATATGGATGTATTGACCAAACCCGCATGTTATACTGTGCTAGGGAACGTTGGCTCCGTTCTTTCTTATAAGAGTTATAAGACTGAACAGGATATAGGGGAATACCAGGATTCCTTTGCCACCCGTGTGAAGAAAGTACATGTTGATGCATTTTCTTCGGGTGTGTTCGTTACGGAGAACTGTTTCTCCATTTGCTTTATGTCCTGGGTATTAGATACCGGGTCAGGATCCCATATATGTAATCAGTTACATGGGCTTAGAAAAGGTAGAGAACTTGGAGATGGTGATAAAGACACAAGGGTTGGAAATGGTGCAATTGTTGCAGCTAAAACCGTCGGGGAATATCACCTTGTATTGCCGACAGGTAATACATTGGTTCTGAACAAATGCTATTACATGCCGAACCTGATATGCAATATTATATCGGTTTCTTTACTAAGTAAAAAGGGATATAATTTTGTATTACAGGATAATGTTATGAACATTTTCCTTAACCAAAAGTTGGTTGGATCAGGCACGTTGTGCAATGGCATTTATGTTCTAAATCAATCAACAGTTCTGAGCATAACAAACACACACAAGCGGAAGAGTTCAGAACTGAATGAATCTTTCTTGTGGCATTGTAGACTCGGTCATATAAATGTAACACGGCTAGCTAAGTTGCATAAGGATGGATACATGAATCTGTTCGAATTTTCATCTTATGACACTTGCCAGTCATGTCTCAAAGGCAAAATGACCAAAACTCAGTTTACGGGACACGGAGAAAGAGTTACCGAACTCTTGGGACTGATACATAGTGATGTATGCGGTCCCATGTCTACACATGCCAGGGATGGTTTTTCGTACTTCATTACATTCACTGACGATCTCTCAAGATACGGACATGTGTTCTTGATAAGACACAAGTCTGAAGCTTTTGAGAAATTTAGAGAATATAAACAAGAAGTCGAGAACCAAACCGGAAAAAGTATTAAAATCCTTCGATCTGATCGAGGAGGTGAATACTTGAGCAATGAATTCCTGGACTTCCTAAAAGAGAATGGGATTCTCTCTCAGCTGACTCCTCCATATACACCACAGCACAACGGTGTATCGGAACGGAGGAACCGCACCCTATTAGATATGGTGCGCTCTATGATGAGCACAGCTGAGTTACCTATTTCCTTCTGGGGGTATGCGCTAGAAACAGCCATACTTCTATTGAATATGGCCCCCACCAAATCTATGCCTACCACTCCATATGAGATATGGAAAGGGAAGAGACCATGTCTTAACTATGTAAAGATATGGGGTTGTCCAGCCTATGTCAAACGACAAAATCCGGACAAACTCGAGGCACGGTCTGTTCTATGCAAGTTTATAGGATATCCTAAGAATTCACAAGGGTATATCTTCTACCACACTGAGGAACAAAGAGTGTTTGTTTCTCGGCATGCCACCTTTTTAGAAAAGGAATTTCTTGCAAAAGAGATTAGTGGTCATGAGGTAGAACTGGAAGAGGTTCCAGCTACAAAAGCTGCAACAGAAGATTTGGTGGAACCAGAGAATTCGGTAGTTCCCGATGAACCCCAGCCACTCCGCCGATCTAGTAGGGTTCCTCACCCACCTGAGAGATACTACGGTTCTCTCATGGATGGTGGGAGCGAGGATTGCATCATGGTTGATGATGACCCAACTAGTTTCGAGCAGGCCATCTCGAGTGGTGACTCAGTAAAATGGCTAGATGCAATGCAGTCCGAGATGGAATCCATGTACACCTACAAAGTATGGACTTTGGAAGATGCTCCTGAAGGGGTAAAACCCATTGGGAGCAAGTGGATCTTCAAGAAAAAACTTGGTGTAGATGGGAAAGTGGAGACTTTCAAAGCTAGACTTGTTGCAAAGGGTTTTCGTCAAAGACCAGGTGTAGACTATGATGAAACCTTTTCTCCATTGGCTATGCTTAAATTCATCTGGATCATGCTTGCCATCGCTGCATATCATGACTACGAAATCTGGCAAATGGATGTTAAGACCGCCTTTCTAAACGGTGATTTAGAAGAGTGCGTGTACATGACTCAGCCAGAGGGCTTTGTAGATAGTGGGAGCAGCGGGAAGGTGTGCAAGCTGCTTAAATCCATTTATGGATTAAAGCAAGCATCGCGGAGCTGGAACATCTGCTTTGACGTCGTTATCAAAGAGTTTTATTTCGTCAAAAACGTAGATGAACCTTGTATCTACAAGAAGGTAGCAGAGAGTAAGGTTGTCTTCTTCGTATTGTACGTGGACGACATACTCTTGATAGGAAATGACATTCCTATGCTGCAATCGGTCAAGCTCTTCTTATCACAAAGATTCTCAATGAAAGATCTAGGTGATGCCTCCTGCATATTGGGAATCAGGATCTATAGAGATAGATCTAAAAGGATATTGGGATTATCCCAGTCCAGGTACATTGACACCATACTAAAGAGGTTTAGTATGGAAGAGTCCAAACGTGGGTTTTTACCCAAGATCTCAGGGCTCACTCTCTCTAAAGAGATGTCTCCCAAGACTGATTTGGAGAGAGCTCGCATGCAAGGGATACCCTATGCTTCGGCAGTAGGCTCTATCATGTATGCGATGCTATGTACCAGACCCGATGTAGCATACTCACTAAGTGTAGTGAGTAGGTATCAAGCTGATCCTGGAGAGAGTCATTGGACAGCTGTGAAGAGCATTCTCAAGTACTTACGAAGGACTAAAGAGATGCTCTTGGTGTATGGTAACGGAGAACTCCAAGTGGAGTCCTTTACCGATTCGAGCTTCCAGAGTGATAAGGACGATTCTAAGTCGCAGTCGGGATTTGTCTTTACCCTTTACGGAATGGCGGTTAGCTGGAAGAGTTCCAAGCAGGAAACCGTGGTAGACTCGACGATGGAGGCTGAATACATCGCTGCCAACGATGCTGCCAAAGAGGCTGTTTGGATCAAGAAGTTCATTACTGAACTTCGAGTGGTTCCATCCATTGAGCATCCAATACCTTTGTATTGTGATAACAATGGAGCGGTGGCTTTGGCCAAGGAACCCAGGTCCCATCAGCGATCCAGGCATATTCTGAGGCGGTATCACCTGATCTGGGAGATAGTTGATCGCCGGGAGATCGAGGTCAGGAGGGTTGACACGAAGAACAACACAGCGGATCGACTCACGAAGGCCATTCCCCAGATACAGTTTGAGAGACTCTTCGGGGTGCTCGGTAGGCGATACTACAGCAGCTGGCCCTAGTGCAAGTGGGAGATTGTTAGTTGTATGTATGCCCTAGAGGCCAGTATTGTACAGATGATGTATATTATATGGGATGCTTGGACATATATAGAGAGGAATTTCTTGCTCGATATGATAGTATGCTATCTGGTTGCTTTTTATCTTAACATGTATACTTGTCTCTTTATACTGTCTAATGGCTACATGTTGATATAGCCCTTAGGATGTGTACTTGACTACCTGGACTATGATGCGGATCATACTAGTGGGGACATGGTAGTCTATAAGTACATCCTTCAAGGTCCCTAGTTGAGGGTGTATCGAGACAGGGCATCGATATACCAGAGTAGACTAGCGTATACGCTTCTCGACCCATGAGATGGGCGATGGATGATCCCATATCCATTGGTGTTTGACATCAGAGATGGTATGCGGGTGCTCAGTGGAGACTGGGTACACTAGACGGACTCGCCGAGAACTCCCAGATGGTATTATACCTTACGTCAGATGGCAGTTCTCTGGTGACACTTGTGCAGGTTAGTCTGTAGACCCGAGGTCGTCATAGAGTCTTGTGTGATTCCCGCTGTGCTTTGATTTTCACCTTACCACGTCCATGAGGGCGTGCAAAACGGTGGTTTTTGGGTACAGTCCCGAGTTACATGGAAGCAATGAGCGATAGGAGGTGTTTCGTCTCTCCCGGTATTGGGTGTTGATGTTGCGCTGTGCTCGATTGGCCATAACAGGGAAGTCCCTTGCCAGGGCTGATTAGAGATTTACTGGTAAGTGTTACCAGTAGTTTCTCGACCCGTTATGAGCCTCACATCGACACTACTTATCGGTTATTGGGGTCTGATGTTTACCACCCCTAGACTTGATATGCGACATATCATACGAGGAGACCGGACTGTACGGGAAGTGTTGCCGGCTGGCTTTTACAGGAGTTGGAGCGGGCTTGCTTGCCGATATTCTGATCGCTCAATACCCGGGTAGCCGTTACGTCCAGCTAGTACCGCTGACGGCTTGTGGGTGCGTGATGTGATCATCACCTACTGCCGGCGTATTGACGAGTCTTTAGAGTCCTACATAGAGGTTTTACTGGCTCAGGCAAAACGAAATAGGAGCACGTATGTGATATGTGTGAGACCGAGAATAAATGCGTGTATGTGATACCGTATTCTATTCTCGCGACTATATGTATCGGTCGGTTATATATGATATGGTCGGGTTATCGAATCAAGTGTTGATTCGATAAGTCGATACAATGGATGTTAGTCGGTTATATGAGATATGACCAGATTATTAAGTCAAGTGTTGATTTAATAATTAAGTGTATAATTGTATATTAGATATACTAGTTTACATTTACTAACACATGTTCACTTAGGGTTTTTTCTCACATGTACACATTTTTACTATATATGATATATATGAAAATGTGTTGTATTTTTGTATCATGGTTGATGATACACTATACATGGGTGTATGAAACTTACACTATGCTAATTTTTATTTAGGGTTTTTAATATCTAAAGTAATTACAAAATCAAGTGGAGGATTAGAAAATGCATGAAGCTTGTGGAAGCTTGTGGATGCATTGACTAAATCAACTTGGTTTTGTTTTTACTATGGATATTTCTTAACCAAACCATAAAGATTAGCCTAGGGTTAAGTCTCTACAAGGGTTAGTATATGATACTCACTCACCATGGTTGGACTTCTCACTTGATCATCATCCTTTCCTCTTTCTTTAGTTCATCTTCTTCATTGAACAAAAGAAAAAGCAAACTAGGGTTTTGAAAAGAGAGCAAAAGATTGTGAGATATAAAATTCCAAAGAGAACCCACTTCCTATTTCTTCATCCTCTACTAGACTAGAACTTTAGTTTAGGGTGTTTACTTCAGTAATTCTCTAGTTGGTGAAGTAGGAGCTTGAGTCGGAATTCTCTCAACGTAGATCATCTTCGGCCTCGGAGACTTCAAGCAAGGTCGTATCTTTCACCTCGTGAAACCATGCAAGGGTCCAGGAGAACCACGATCGCAGCGAAGGGACTTCTTCAAGGAGCTAAAGAAGTAGAGGAGCAATCTACAAAGGTTGTATTTCGCATCTCTTTAGAGTAAAGTTGTTTACTTGCTTTAAGTTTCGCCTAAACTCTAGTATACGATCTTGCTTAGTGTTATTCGGCATATAAAAATTTAATTTTGGCATGGTCGATGTCTTGTAGAGCCTTGTTAGTATGCCTGGTAACCCTACAGACTACTACCTACCGGTGATATTATTTGGGTTCGGCGAATATCCGGAGGATACCGACCGGAGTCGAGAGATGATATGGGCCGATCCAGACTGACGGAGCCCGATATTTGAGGATTTACGTGCCGATGATAGGCACAGGTTTCATGATGTTTTCGAGTGTCGATACTTGACACTCAGATTCCATGATTTTGATATGTCGCGAGCGACACCTGTTGTTTTACATCATCATACTTCTATGCATATGTTTATGATATTTACATGCATGATGTTTATTGTCATTAGGTGACACGTGGACGATTTTCACATACATATATTGACATTGATTACAT
Source organism: Agapanthus africanus (assembly GCA_030015575.1). Taxonomy (NCBI): domain Eukaryota; kingdom Viridiplantae; phylum Streptophyta; class Magnoliopsida; order Asparagales; family Amaryllidaceae; genus Agapanthus; species Agapanthus africanus. The sequence continues at coordinate 311,506,200 of CM057343.1, read as the reverse complement.
AGTTGGATGATATCCACTTTTTCATAGACTTCATGATATAGTCGACATTGATCATACCTCATATTTATGATATGTTATTACCTGAGGCACTGGCATGAGCACTTAGCACTACACTCATGTATAGATGTTACATTGCCACCTTATCATGCTTCAGACTTATTTATTTGAGGTATATATATATTTGATCGTATTGACCTAGGATTGTGTCATACATACGATTTCTGCTCTGCGATGTTTTCTATTCATGAGTTAGCAACTTACCCCCGTTGTGCCACAGTTCTTGCAGGTTTTGCCGTACAGGTTTCATTGCGGCTTTTCTGGCACACTGCTACCCTTGCGGGTGATTTTCTTTGGTAGGTGGGTTCTTTTGCATCAGAACCACCATTGTACCTGTATTACTTAGTTGTATCTAGTATTCCATCAACCAAACTTGTGTATTGTTTCAGACTTAGAAAAACTAGTGGTGTATTATTTCGACCTTAGAGTCGCGCGTTGTAGTATTATTGTTTTCGAGCTGTTTTGAGTTTCCTTTCTGAGTTTTGATCCTCGCCCTTTGGCGTTGTATATTATACTGCTTGCGTGGTTGTGACCGTCGATTGACGAAGAGCTAGCTCCCGCTTGGGGATACCTTTTATCATTGTGTATATATTATTCTTGTTGTACCCCGTTCGGGGCCATTATTTACAAAGGAAACTCTGCCGAAATTTTCAGAAAAGAATATAGATTTTAAAAATGCATATTCGGCTTACTTATTTAAAAACCTTGTTTTTAAAACATGTTTTCCTTACTTCTTAAAAACTAGTTTTCTTATTTATTCCTTAGAATGGTTTTAGATTTCTGGGTTTTTGGTTTACTTGAATTAGATGGGGTCCTATAGACTTTATATGATTCAAGTGCCAGTCACGTACTATTTCGGGTCGTGAAATAATGATAACATCACGTGAAAATTTAGAAAAAACAAGCAACACCCGAAATACCAAAACCCTGAGAATGGAACACTGTAAAAAATTGAACCCAGAACTCCACACTTTGGCCGAGGTGGCCGGTTTTTCTACTGATGCAGCCGGCCCAAAAAGGGTGAAGGGGATTGAATTTTCTACAGTGTTCATATTGTATCTCATACAACATTCTACAGTTGCTAAAATAATTTTTTTACTCTCAGAAAATTTTGATAGAAACTAGGGTTTTGAATCTGGTGTTTCGGAGTTGTTTCGGTTTCGTAATCCTACAAAGTTCGTGTAATTTTCTAGCTAGGCTCTGATACCACTGCGGGGTTCCCTAGGGCGGCAACAAGGCTTCGGGAGGCATCATCCATGCTAATTTCAAAAATTTGCCGTTCTAAACAACCCTAACCATGAATCATAACTAAAGATTTAGATGAAACATCATGTAATCATCTTTACATCTAAGTGAATGAGGAGTACAATCTTTGTAGACCAGTCCTTCACTTCTAAAGCTCCATGTAGTAGTCGCTTCGCACCAAGTAGTGAACATCCGAACTCTAGTAAGGTTTCACATGAAGAAGTGAACAACCTTGCTCGAAGTCTTCGAGGCCGAAGATGATCCACGTCGAGAAGACTCAAGCTCATGCTATCACTAATGGTAGATTAGTGAAGCAAACACCCTAAACTAAATGGCTAATAGTAGAGAATGAAGAAGATGGAAATGAGCTCACTTTAGATTTAATTTTCTCGCAATATTTTCTCACTTAGAAAAAAGCTAGCAAGCTTTTTCTCAATCAAGAAGAAGATGAAGTGATCAAGAGAACGAACTCATGAGGTGAGAAGAGAATGAACTCATGAGGTGAAAATAGCAACCATGGGTGAGTTAGTGTCATACACTAACTAATGTAGAGAATAAATCGTGGCTAATCAATAATGTTTAGGGTAATAAATATCTACAAGTAAAACAAAATTAGTGGACTTGGTCAATGGTTCCACAAGCTTCTACAAGCATCAACCATGTGACTAATTTCCTACTAATTTTGATTAACTTTAAATAAATAAAACCATACATTATCATTAAGCATGGTGTAAGTCTCATACATCCATGTCACATGGGTCATTACGCATGACACAATATTTGTACATTAATATATATCACATATATACTACAAGTGAGAAAAAGAAATGTTTAAGTGAGCTAATAATAGTTAATGTAAATTAATATATCACATATATAATTATAAATTAAATTATCAAATCAACACTTGATTTTAAAATCTGGCTATATCACATACAACCGACTAATATCAAATGTAACAACTTATCGAATCAACACATGATCCGTTAACCCGGCTATATCACATATAACCGACCGATATCACATATCGCGAGAATAGAATGCGGTATCACATACGTGCATTAATCTCGGTCCCGCACATATCACATATGTGCTTCTACTTCGTTTCGCATGAACCAGGAAACCTCTGTGTAGGACTCTAAAGACTCGTCAATACGCCGGCAGTAGGTGATGATCATTTCAAATACCAACAAGCCGCAAGCGGTCTGCCAAACGTAACGGCCACTCGGGTATTGAGCGATCAGAAGATCAACAAACAAGCCTGCTCATACTCCTGCGAATCCAATCACTAACACTACCGTACAGTCCGGTCTCTTCGTCTGATATGTCGCACATCCAGTCTAGGGGTGGTAACGTCAGACCCCGGTAACCGATAACTCGTGTCGATGTGAGGCTCAAAACGGGTCGAGAAACTACTGATAACATTTACCAGTAGATCTTCATATCAGCCCTGGCCAGGGACTTCTAGTTATAGCCAATCGGGCATAGTGCAACATCAACCACCAATACCGGAAAAGACGAAACCCCTCCTATCGCTCATTGCCTCCATGTGATTCCGAACTGTACCCAAAAACCGCCGTTTTGCACGTTCTCATGAATGTGGCAAGGTGGAAATCAAAGTACAGTGGGAATCACACAAGACTCTATGAAAATCTCGGGTCTATAGACTAACCTGTACCAGTGTCACCAGAGAACTGCTATCTGACGATAGGTATAATACCAACCAGGAGTTCTCGGCGAGTCGGTTCAGTGTACCTCGTCTCCATTGAGCACCCGTATACCATCTTTGATCTCAGACACCAATGGATGTGGGATCATCCATCGCCCATCATATAGGTCAAGAAGCGTATACGCTAGTCTACTCTGGAGTATCGATGCTCTGTCTCGATACACCCTCGACTAGAAGCAATTATAGGATGTACTTCCGGACTACCCTGGCCCCACTAGTATGATCTCCATCAAAGTCTAGCAGTCAAGTACATATCCTAAGGGCTTTATCAACATATGAGAGCAAGACAGTATCACAATACAAGTCAACATGTTAAGACAAAGAGCAACCAGATAGCATACTATCATGTCGAGCAAGAAATTCCTCTCTATATATATCCAAGCATCCACTATAATATACCTCATATGTACAATAATGGCCTCTAGAGCATATACATAACTAACACAACCTACGCGACGAAAGTTCGGGTCTAATACCCCTTGGCCAAGTCTAAGTTCCATAAGGTCAAGCCTAGGTTCCGAATATGTATACGCCCTAGACTCCGCATAGTCAAACCAAAACTTGAACCAAGGTTAAACCAAGCGCTCTGATTCCAACTTTGTCACGACCCGAAAAAGGCACGTGACTGACACTTGCATCAGGTGAAGTCTATAGGACTACACCTAACACAAGTAAGCCAAAATCGCAGAAATCTAAACCTTTTTAAGGGGAAAATATTGGAGGTGATGTTTTGAAATAACGGTATAATGAAAACCAGTTTCTTCTATAACATAGATAATAGTATACGAAAACGTAATATTTATATTTAACTTGAAAACCTTTTCGTCATTGAAAATTTGGGCAGCACCTCCTTTGTATAACTTAACCCAAAATCGGTACAAACCGTATAATATAAGGCATCCCCAAGCGGGAGCAGCTCTTCGCTAAACGGCGGATCAACCACGCAAGATAAAATGAATATACAACGTAGAAGGGCGAGGATCAAAACTCAGAAAGAAAGCAAGAAAGCTAAGCCTCAGGAAAACTAGAAAACAATAATACTACAAGAGCACGACTCTAAGGTCGAAAGAATATATAACTGGTTTTCTAAATCTATCAATATACAAGTCTGGTTGATAGAGCTTTCTAGATATAACGAAAATAAGTTAAAGTACAACGTTGGTCACGATGCAAGTGAACCCACCCACCAAAGCAATCATCCGGATGGAACTGGTGTGCCAGCAAAGCCGCCATGTTACCTTTACGGCTAAACCTACAAGAACTGTGGCACAACGGGGGTGAGTTGCCAACTCGTGAGTAGAAGACATCACCGAGTAGAAACTGAATGTATAACGATGTCCTATGTCATACCATACTGTACTCATAATATACTAAAATATCTAATACTGGAAAGGGTAATCATCTAAACATTTCTGTAATACCATGTACTCGTGTCAGTGTCACTAAACAGCAACAAGTCATATATGTGATTTATGAATGTATCATAAATGAAACACTCAACCACGAAATCTGGATATATCTGGTATAAGAAAATCTTGTATAATAAAACTTGAACATCATCAGCGAATCGACAGAAAATCTGTGTCAAGAATCGACACAATATATGTATATCTCAATATCTCAATGTCTCGGGCTCCGAAAGTCCGGATCGGCCCATATTATCAAATCTCACAACTACGGTCGGTATCCTCCGGATATCCGCCACTCCAAATATTACCGGTAGGTAGTCTGCCCCTGCCAGGCTCATCGTCTACAACTCGAGCTTCTTTCCGCGGGGTACCTTACCGAGACAACCATGTACCCGAGACGGTTCATCCAACTCCTCGAATCGGATCTCGAAAAGCAACATAAATCAGAAAAACTCATGGTGGACGACACATACATCATATCACGAGAAAACCGCAACTTGCAATTTTAAAAAGATAAGGAGTTTATAAAAGTAATGTGGTTTTCCCCAAAATCCAGAAATCTTATAGAAAATCCGAAATCCCAAAATCAAGAGTCAATATGCAATGAATATCGGCATACAACCCATAATATTGCATAGCAGAATGGATATATAAATGTATGGGGTATCTAAGCAAGGAATGCAATATCTAACTAGCATATGAGAGCAAGCATAATAATAATATGTTGAAACTACCAGCTAGTAGGTTATACTAATGAAGTAACGCTTTCTAAAGTGTATATGACAATGCAATTACCGATGATGATGTGTATGAGCCGGCAAGCAAGTGTACGTGGAGCATACACATAATCGGTAATGGTGCTGGTGTCCTAACAGATGGAGTTCATAATAACTAAAGAAAACGCATGTATAAACATGAAATGCGATGAGAACAATCATGAATATAACAGAGAATGAGTAGTAAATTCAACATTATAGAATATACATATCTATATACGAGTTATACAGTTTTGGTGTTTGAAATAGCACGAATCGTGGTTTTTAGAAAAATAGGGGCTACGGAGTTTTTAAGAAAAGATATGTCCTTTGAAAATCCGTAGCATCCCTCGGATTGTCTTTTGAAAATTCTCACGATTCGTTAGTTTTAGAAAATAGGTATGACTCGAGCATAGTCTAACATCTACCTAATCAACAAAAAGACTAAACTAAGATACTAGCCGAAAGGGTAAGAATCCACCTAAATTCCGAGTCGATATACCTAGTAGTCGGCGATCCATCCTCATAGCGTCACGTACTTTGTAATACATAGTACGCAATCCTCGAGTCAAGAGTGCGGATCAATCATCATATCTGTCATGACCCAAATGTGGCACGAGACCGGCACTTAAATCACGTGACATCTAAAGACGTCGATGCGGTTCAAGTAAGACGAAACCCGGAATCTAAACCCTTTTGAAAATATTGGAGGTGAGTTTAAAATAGTCATCTGATGGAATCAGTTTAATTAATATTTAAATTTAACTAAGTATGTTTGAAAAGCATCTATGACGTTTTGAAATTTGACAGCACCTCCTTTGAAAATTTTACATAAAAACCCGATACAACTACAACAGTAAAAGAGCATCCCAACGGGAGCTAGCTTCCACGTCCAAACGACGGGGCAGCCCAACAATCTATATCAGAAGTCGACTCCAAAGAGTGCAACCTCACACTTTCTAAGTCTCGCTTCTAAGTCCACAATATACCATTTCTAAGTTGATGGAGTTTCCACTAGATACAAGAATATATTGTTAGTTATATGTATGCCCTAGATGCCATTACAGTACATACGTTGTATATTGTAGTGGATGCTTGGACATATATAGGGAGGACTTTCTTGCTCAACATGGTAGTATGCTATCTGGTTACTCTTTATCTTAACATGTACTCTGATTGTCTTTATGTCACATGTTGATAAAGCCCTTAGGATGAGTACTTGACTACCAGGACTTTGATGCAGATCATACTAGTGGGGACAGTGTAGTCGCCAAGTATATCCTTCAAATGTTCCTAGTCGTTGGAGTACCGAGACAGGGCATCGATACTCCAGAGTAGACTAGCGTATGCGCTTCTTGACCCATATGATGGGCGATGGATTGTTGGATATATGTATGCCCTAGAGGCCATTATATGATCGTGGATGTATTTATACATGTATATATATATATATATATATTCAGTGTACATTCTTGCTCGACATGATAGTATGCTATCTGGTTCTTCTTTATCCGACATGTTGATTTGATCATGCTTTTATTCATTTACACATGTTGATAAAGCCCTGAGGATATAGGCTTGACTGCTGTGATTATGATGGAGATCATACTAGTGGGACATCTGTAGTTTATAAGCATATCCTAAAATGTCCCTAGTCGTAGGTATATCGAGACGGAGTATCGATATACCAGAGTAGACTAGCGTATATGATACTAGACCCATATGATTGGCGATGGATGTTCCAACATTCATCGATGTTTGACATCGAGATCGTATACGGGTGCTCAGTGGTGACTGGGTACACTGGACGGACTCACCGAGAACTCCTATATGGAATTATATCTATCGTCGGATAGCAGTTCTCAGGTGACACTGGTGCAGGTTAGTCTGTAGACCCGAGATCGTCATAGAGTCTTGTGTGTTCTCCCACTGTACTTTGATTACCACCCTACCACGGCTCTACTGAGTCGTGCAAACAGGTGGCCGTTGGGTACAGTCCTGAGACACACGAATGCGATGAGCGATAGGAGGGGTTTCGTCTCTCCCGGTATTGGGAGTTGATGCTGTGCTGTGCTCGATTGGCTATATCAGTAAGTCCCTGGCCAGGGCTGTTGAGATTTACTGATAAGTGTTATCAGTAGTTTCTCGATCTGTTATAGACCATTCATCGGCACGACTTATTGAGTTATTAGGGTCGACGTTACCATCCCTAGACTCGATATGCAGCATATCTGACGAAGAGACCGGACTGTACGGTAGTGTTGCCGGTTGGCTCGACGGGAGTTGTAACAGGTTCGCTTGTTTTCTTCTGATCGCTCATTACCCGGGTGGCCGTTACGTTTAGTTGACCGCTTGCGGCTTGGGGGTGCTTGGTATGATCATTACCCACTGCCGGCGTATTGACGAGTCATAGAGTCCCACAATGGAGTTACCTAGTCCAGGCGAAACGTTGTGGTGCGCATATGCGATATGCGCGTGGACCCGATTAAAATGCGTGTATGAGATACCGTATATTAATCGGGCGGCTTGCTTTTGGTCGGGTCGTATATGATACGACCGGGTTGCTAAATCAAGTATTGATTTGTCATTAACCATTAGTTTCTCACTTGAAATCCTTTCATGTCTTTATGTTGTATGCATGCATGTATGCATTCATTCTCATTCATGCACATGGGATGTGCATGCACACATACATGCATACATAAAGGTTATCATGATTGTTGATATAGTGGATGGTGGCAATATAAGACTCACACCATATAAAATATATGGATATTATTTATTTGGAAAAAGGAAAATGAAAATGGAAATTGTTTCAAGGTTTAATATTTTATTCCTTCATTAACCCTTTTGACTAACCTTGATTTAATTTCTTTGGTCATTTCTTTTCCAAACAAAAATATCTAGATATTTTATAACCCTAGTTAAGAATGAGAGAGTGAATATATATATTTTCATTTCCTCATTTTCAAAACAAGCTTATCATTTATCTTGAGTTTAAAACCCATCATCTTCTTCCTCCTTTCTCTCTTGCTCTCTAGTTCTCTCAAGTGAGCAAAAGAGTTACCAAGTTAGGATTTTGAAGTGAGAAAACCAACCACAACACTATTCTACACTAGTCTTGCCCATTAGTGAAGAGTGTTTAGCTTCCATTTCATCTCTTGATCTTGTGAAGTTTCAAGCTTGGACAAAGAGGACTCCGGGTGGATCATCGTGGACCTAGAGGATCTCAAGCGGACCTTTTTCCAACCCTCAAGTAGCCAAGGAGTCTAGCGTAAGGAGCTACAAAGGTTGTACTCTCAAAACCCTAGCTTTTACTACTTCTGATGATGTTAATGTTAAGAAACCCTAAATTTCTAGTGATGATTCTTTGTATGTTCACTTAGCACCTTAAAAATTTGATTTTGACACATGTGATGCCTTCAAACCCTTCATGAGGTGCTAGGTAAACCTAACCATGGTATCAGAGCCAAGCTAGAGCTTTAGGCGACGCTTTAGCGAAGTTATAACTCCGATCGAACCAAAAATACGGATTTTTTAACACTCTCTGGACATTTTTTGAAACTGTGTTATTTTCAGAATTAAAAATACTTAAAAAATTCAGCAGGGAATTCTAAGAACTTCTGTAAAAAACGAAGCCATAATCCGTACAAGCCGTCGCGGAACCGCGGCCATTTCTTGCTTGGACCGCGGCTCCGCGGCCGTACAGATGCTTTATGGCCTCTTTTTTATACAGTAATGTTAGTATCTGCTTGTACATATTTTTGGGTATTTTTAATCTGATTCAAGTATTGAATGTTCTGGGGATTGTTTTAGATTCGGTGATTCGATCGGAATTTTAATTTCGTGCCTTTTTCGGATAATTTAGAAAGTATTAAAATGTTCGAACGAGTATCATTAACTCACTTTTTCAAGGGGGTTTAAATCTTTCGGAAATACGTGCAAATTAAGTGGTGGACCCTCTAGAAGAACACAAACCTTAACTCGATTATGTGACCGTCTGAACTGCCTCTGAACCTTAGGGTTTGAGGCAATACGGCGTGCCACATGTGAGGCGTTGGCTTGACCCTTCTACGGCTGGACCGCTGCTACTGTGACACATTCCGGGATTTTTGAACTCCGCTCAAGTGTTGAGCTTTAGGAAATTTTGGGTATTTGATCATTCGATCGAAAACTTTAATACTGTCTATTTATCTCGAATGTGATACAATATGTGGAATTCGTATAGTTAGGCATGAAATACGAAGTATGTGGTATTTCGGATTTATGATGTCTAATGAGAATGTGAATTCCAAATATTGTAGTTTTACACTTTCTTTTCTGTGACCGTAAGTGTAGTATGTAGTGGTATTGCCGATTTTCGTTGCTATACATCAACGACGATCAGTGTATGCATACTTACTTACGTTGATGATATGAGATATTATGTGTTGCTGAGATATGATGTGCAGGATTGTCACGATTGAATAGCCGGGTTTTTTTTTATGTGAGATGAGAGTTTTATTTTCATTCATGTAAAATTCAAATGTAATGTAATATTCTTTTATTTGGGGCATTTCCGGGTTGAGGTTGATGTCACCAGTGTTGTATATTATTTACTTTTCCGCATTAGGATGGACCCAAGGAGGAGAGCACAGGTGACCAGGTTCTGGGGTTTAGTGGGAGGCCATCTCGAGGAGTCGAGACCGGGTTTCCTAAACTCTAGAATTGGTAGGGTCACTTGCCGCTCTCGTAGGGGTCTATAGGTGTGGGCTTGGTTATTCATCGCGACTGTGGAATCCGTATTTTCTATTGATTGGCTAAACACTAAATACGGACGTCCTAGTGTATCCTGTATTATCATTTGTGTGTTTCTGCTGCCTGTATTCTGTGATGTGATATCTAATACGAATGATATATTATATATATGATATATAGTAGACGTTGCTTATGTTTTGCACCCGCGCTAGTCCCGTCCCGGTATGCCGTTAGTTAAGTAACCTAACGGTGCATAACGGAACATTGCGGCGAATGTGGATGGCATAAGCGTACGTGGTATTTTCGTTTCTTTTCTGTGATTGGCTTAAGGACTTAAATGATGGGACTACATTAATATGATTAATGTAAAGAAAATAAACCTAAAAAGATGTTGTAGAATCGGATTTGAAAACCACTCGGCTTTTTATGAAAAAGCTACATTTCAAAACTGCGGAGCATAAGCCACTCCTTATGAAAACCATTTGATTCTACGACGATACCAAGTTCAAAGCGTTAAAGATTTTCTTAAAAATCATCCGCAACCCTCCGTCATTTTAGGAACTAGAGTACTTAGTATTCGTGCTGCGTTTGTTGACTATAGTTAAGGCGTAGTGTACGGTAGCTAAGTGACGTCTTCCTACACTGCATATGATGCAGATTAATTAGGACATTCATACGACTTTGTTGACCTTAATTAAGGATCATATGAGTGGGTCTAATTAATCAAGAAATGACGGGTAGAACTTGACTGGTACTTATGATTTGTTGACCTTAGTTAAGGTCATAGGTACTAAGGGTAAAAACCGCATCGGGAATTTCAAGTATTGAGATTTGCAATGAGATTGCATACCTTCCATATGATGGTTGGATCCCGATCCTACTGTGGGCAATAGTTGCTCCTAAGAGAGTTTTGCAGTTTACAATTAGCTAACTCACTAGGTGTCTAGAAAGGTGCTAACGGGGCTACGCCTTTGGGAAAATGAGGTTTACTTTAATTAGGTCCGTGCGAAAGCACGGGGAACCTCTCTCAAGTACCGACACTGACCTGGCTGAACGGTTAGCGAAGTTGTAGACTGTAATTAAGCTTGGCTAGTTTTCTTTTTAAGGTTTGAAAGAAAAACTTGATTAAAGCAGTGGGAAACATCGATTAGACAAGATAATAACCGATCTGATCTTTGCAAGAGCTTTCGCTATGTGTATTCTTTTCTCTCTCTTAATGGCAGATACCAATGACTGGTCTCAAGCTTCTACTAGATAAAAATAAACTGAATGGGACCAATTATAAAGACTGGCTGAGGAATCTGAAAATTGCCTTGACTTATGATAAAGTCTCATATGTCCTCACGGCTCCAGCCCCGCCCGTCCGAGGTCCAAAATCCTCAGTTGCGGACAAAGAAGTCCGCAAGACATGGGACGCTGACTGTGCCACGGCCAAATGCCTCGCGCTTGCATCGATGGATAACACACATCAAAAGCAGCACGAGAATATGGACATTCACGCCATATTCCTCCATACAAAGGAGTTGTATGGAGAGCAATCCCGCGTATTACGATACGAAGCATCAAAGAAATTGTTTCAGATGCGAATGGCCCCAGGCACACCAGTAGGAGACCATGTTCTAAAGATGATAGCACTCATAGAAGAGCTTGAGGGCCTTGGATGGACGATGGACAATGAAAAATATACGGATATTATTCTGCAGGCCCTCCCCTCCACCTTTACTCAATTCATAGTTAACTTCAACATGCACAACATGGAGAAGGAATTACCTGAACTCCTTAATATGTTAAGGAGTGCAGAGAGCACACTGAAATCAGTGAAAACTCCCGTTTTGACTGTTGGACAATCTTCCTCTTCTCGCCCATGTAGGGTTCCTAGGCACACTAGTGAGGTCTCACAAGGCATCGAACATGCCAATTTCAAACAATCTAGGTGCCGAGAGACCCGACTACGGATCGTTTGCTAGAAAACTAGGCGAATAAGCTAACTAGTTAACACTTAACTATGAGAATCAGAAATACAACCTTTGTAGATCCGGTGCTCCACCCCCATAGCTCCGCAACGAAGTCGTCTCCGCTGTCCAAAAAGGAATCCGGGCTCTAGAGTCGGCTTCGTCGGAGATAAAGCGAGCTAGGTCGTCGATGTCCAAGCCGAAGATGATCTACGTCGAGGCATCGCTAAATCAAGCTCCACCTTCATCAAGTCTTGAAAACTTGTGAAGGAAACACACTCTACTACTTGGCAAGAGGTAGAGGATGAAGAAATAGGAAGTGGGTAGACTTTAGTTTTGGATTTCTCACTCTTTTCCAACAATCACCATTGATGGAGCTTGGTTTTCTTCAAAGAAGAATGAAGAAGAAGAAGAGCAAGAAGAAGATAAGTATTATGATAAGAATAAAAGAATAAATAAAAATCCATTCTTATCATAATTCTGACCATGGTTAGGTGTAGAGAATTAACTTGAGTTAATTGAATTGGTTAGGGTTAAGCATGAGACAAAATGGTGACTAAGTCAAAAGTTCATGAAGCTTCATGAAAGAAAACAAAAGAAGCCACCATTCTATTTTATGCATTTTATTTTCCAAAAAAATAAAAACAAATGAATAAATGAATAATCAAATAAAAACCCTAACCATTTCTTTAACCAAGGTTTAATTCTTTACACAAACCCTAATTTGCATGTATCATCAAATATGATACAAACAAGTGCACAAAATCATATCGCATATGCAATGCGCACAACCGAGCGAGAAAATCCATTTAAAGTGAACCGATACTAGTTAATGCAAAGTAATATATCAAATATATAATTATGCATTAAATCATTAAATCAACGCTTGATTTAACGATCCGGTCATGACGCACATAACCGACTGGTACCTTTAGTAACATCTTATCGAATCAACACTTGATCCGATAATCCGGCTATATCGCATATAACCGATCAATGTCACATCGCGAGAATCGAATACAGTATCACATACTCGTATTATTCTCGGTCCCGCACATATCTCATATGCGCTCCTATTTCGTTTCGCTTGAGCCAGGAAACCTCTGTGTAGGACTCTAAAGACTCGTCAATATGCCGGCAGCAGATGATGATCATATCAAGCATCCACAAGCCGCAAGCGGTCTGCTAAACGTAACGGCCACCCGGGTATTGAGCGATCTGAAGATCGACGAGCAAGCCCGCTCACACTCCAGTGAATCCGACCAGTAACACTACCGTACAGTCCGGTCTGATCGTCTGATATGACGCATATCTTGCCTAGGGGTGGTAAACGTCAGACCCCAATAGCTCGATAAGTCGTGTCGATATGAGGATCATAACGGGTCGAGAAACTACTGGTAACACTTACCAGAAATTCTCTGAGCAGCCCTGGCCAGGGACTTCCTGTTATAGCCAATCGAACACAGTGCAACATCAACTCCCTATACAGGGAGAGACGAAACCCCTCCTATCGCTCATTGCCTCCATGTGACTCGGGACTGTACCCAAAAACCACCGTTTTGCACGCCCTCTTGGACGTGGTAAGATGGAAATCAAAGCACAGTGGGAACCACACAAGACTCTATGACGATCTCGGGTCAACAGACTACTCTGTACCAATGTCACCAGAGAACTGCCATCTGACGTGAGGTATAATACCATCTGGGAGTTCTCGGCGAGTCCGTCCAGTGTACCCAGTCTCTACTGAGCACCCGTATATCATCTCTGATGTCAAACACCAATGGATATGGGATCATCCATCGCCCATCTGTATGGGTCGAGAAGGTATACGCTAGTCTACTCTGGTATATCGATGCCCCGTCTCGATACACCCACGACTAGGGACTTTGAAGGATGTACTTATGGACTACCATGTCCCCACTAGTATGATCCGCATCATAGTCCAGGTAGTCAAGCACACATCCTAAGGGCTTTACCAACATGTAACAGAGAGACAATCAGTATACACGTTAAGGTAAAGTTCAACCAGATAGCATACTATCATATCGAGCAAGAAAGTCCTCCCTATATACATCCCAGCATCCACTACAATATACATCCTATGTACAGTAATGGCCTCTAGGGCATACATATAACTAACAATCTCCCACTTGCACTAGGGCCATCTGATAGCAGTGGTTGTAGTATCTCATACTCAACCATCCCATAAAAGTCTCTCTCTGGGAACAGGCCTTTGTGAGTGGATCCGCTGTGTTGTCCTCTGAGTCTACTCTCCAAACCTCGATCACCCTGGAGATCAACCATCTCCTTGATCAAGTGATACTGCCTTAGAATATGTCTGGATCACTGATGGGACCTGCGTTCCTTGGCCTAAGCCACAACTCCATTGTCACACAATGGGAGGAACATAGTTCATCTCATGAACCAATATACACCCAAACAGCCTCTTTGGTAGCATCTTAAGTAGCGATGCATCGTGCCTTTATCGTCTAGTATGTCACGGTATCTAGCTTGGAACTCTTCTAACATACCGTCCCTTTACTGAGGGTAAAGACAATGCCTGTGACTGACACTCAGTCGTCATTATCACCCTGGAACCATTCCAGTGATTCTCCCCAGGGTCGATTGATACCGTCTCACTACAACTAGTGAGAATCCTAACATCCATTTAGATCTATCTCATAGATCCAAAACCCAGGATTTAGGAGGTATCACTTTGATCCTATGTGGAGAACCATTGTGATAGGCGGAGATTGATCGAGCGTAGCATAGGAAACTCCTTCCCTATCAAGAGTATGTCATCCACGTACTCTACGAGGATCACCACCATACTCCCTACTACCTTTTTGTTTATACAAGGTTCATCAACCATTTTGATGATGTCAAACTCTTTGACTAATCCATCAAAACAGATGTTCCAACTCCGCGATGCCTGCTTTATCCTATAAAGCATCTTGCACACGTTTCCGCTGCTCCCACTGTCTACGAGGCCCTCTGGCTGTGTACTTATAGACCCACTCTTCTAAAACATCATTTAGAAAAGCAGTCATGACACCCAACCACCAGATATCGTAGTCATGGTATGTAGCCGTGGCAAGTAGGATCTGGATGGACTTAAGCATAGCTACTGGAAAAGGTTTCATCATAATCCACGCCTGGTCGATGAAGAAAAGCTTTAAAAAGTCTAGCTTTGAAAGTCTTAACTCTTCCATGTACACCAAGTAATCTTCTCAAGATATACTTACTCCTGATGGGGATTTAACCCTTCAGATATAGCAACCAAAGTCCATACTTTGTTGGTGTATAAGGATTCCATCTCAGATCGCTAAGCATCCAGCCATTCTTACAGAGTCTTACTCCTGATGGCCAGCTCGAAACTAGTTGGGTCATCATCTCATGATGTAATCCTCGCTCCCACTTTCATAGAGAAACCGAAGTATCTCTTAGGTGGGTGAGGAACCCTACTAGATCGGCGGAGAGGCTGAGGTTCGTTGGTTTCTACTGAATCCTTTGGTTGTACCAAATCATCAGCTGTAGTTTGTATAGCTGGAACCTTTCCAGTTGTACATAACTGACCTTGCCTCGAGCTTGTCCGGATTATGCTTTTAGACATAGGTCGGACAACCCCAAATCTTAACTATCTTAAGAGATGGGCTCTTCCCTTATCATATCAAATATGAAGTGGTAGGCAACTGATTTGATTCGAACCCTATTCAATAGGTATGCAACTTCTCAAGTGCATAACACCCAAAAGGAAAAAGGTAACTCAGCAGTACTCATCATAGAGCACACCATATCAAATAGGGTGTATCTGCTCCGCCCCGATATACCATCGTGCTATGGTGTATACGGAGGAGTAATGCTGAGAGAGAATCTCATTCTCCTTTAGAATAGTCCAGGAATTCCGTGCTCAAGTATTCTCCTCTTTGATCACATCAAAGGACACAATACTTTTACCCGTATTTTGGTTCTCTACTTCTAACTTATATTCTGTGAATATCTCAAAAGGTTCAGACTTGTGTTTCAACAGGAACATATGTCTGAATCTTGAGAGATTATCAGAGAATGTAACGAAGTACAAAGAACCGGTCTTGGCATGTGTAGACAGGGGACCTTACATACATCATCATGTATCAGTCCCAAGAGTTCACTAACTCTTTCTCTGTTTCCAGTAAACGGAGCTATGGCCATCTTATCTCTGTGACATGACTGGCAAGTTTCACAAGATGTAAATTCAAACTGATTTAAATATGCATCTATGTGCAACTTAGCCAGTCGGGTCGCATTGATATGACCTAGTCTATAATGCCTCAAGAAGAATTCGTTCATTGCTGAACTCTTCCTCTTTTGTGTGTTTTGTATACTTAGAACTGCAGTTTGATTTAGAACATTAATGCTTTTAGATAACGTGCCTGAACCGATCAACTTTTGACATAGGAAATGTTCAAAACATTATCCAACAATACAAAATTATATCCTTTCTTTACTAATAAAGAGACTGATATGATTTTGTATATCAGGTTCGGTATCTAATAACATTCGTTCAGAATCAATGTATTGGTAATACAGGGTGACAGTGACCAACAGACTTGGCTGCAACACTTGCCCCGTTTTCTGCCTCATGAAACTTATCACCCGTTCTCAGTTCTTCTACCTTTCTGTAGCCCTATGTAACATATTACATATCTGGGATCCTGATCTGGTATCACATACCCAGGACGTAGAGGATACTGAGAAACAGTTCTTTGTAACGAACACACCCGAAGATGATGCATCAGCATGCACTCTCTTCGTTTGGGCGGCACGGGAAATCTGGTATTCCCCAATTTCCTGCTCTGTCTTATAACAATTATAAGTTGGAGCGGGACCAACGTTCCCCAGCTCAGTATAACAAGCGGGTTCGGTCAATATTCCATTTTATTATCTTGATTAAGGCGTGATATGGTCGCTACCTGGAGAGAGAGAGAAGAAAACACTCAGCGTGCGCTCTTGCAAGAATAGATTGGTTTTTATTTTATCTAATCAGGATGGCTCCCACTGCTTTTTATCAAATCTTCCTACAAACCCTAAAAGGAAAGACTAGCCGGCATTAATTACACACTACAAGTTCGCCAATCTTTTAGCCAGGCCAGTGTCGGTACTTTGAGGGAGGTCCCCCGTGCTTTCGCACGAACCTAATTAATGTAAACCTCTTTTTCCCAGAGGCGTAACCCCGTTGACACCTTTCTAGACACCTACTTGATCGGCTAATTGTAATGTATAAAACTCTCACAGGAGTAACACTTACTCGCAGCGGGTATCGGGATCCAACTATCTCATTGAAGGTATGCAATCTCATTGCAAATTTCAACACTTGAAATTCCCGATAATATTTTGCCCCTAGCGTCCTATGACCTTGACGCAGGCCAACAAACCATAGTCCGCTAGTCAAGTTCAACCCGTCATTTCCTGATTGAATTAAACCCACCCGCACGACCCTTGACGCAGGCCAACAAAGTCGCACGACTACCCTAATCCAATCACATCATATGCTTATGCAGATAAGCACCAGTTAGCTACCGCACACTACGCCTTGACGCAGGCCAACAAACGTAGCACGAATACTAACTACTACTTATCTGAAATGACGGAGGGCTACGACAGGTTTTTCTGAAAACCTATTGCGTAATGAACTTGATATCGTTGTAGAATCAAATGAATTTTGAAATGGAGTGTTTTTGAGGCTTTTCTAGTTTTGCTAAAGGAGTCACTCCCGGTGAAGGGATCGTCGGTCCTTTCCTCGTCGAATGAGGTGCGAGATATATCATATATATCACTGTGCAAAGCAAAAACACTTAAAAGCAATCAAAAGACAAACCGAGTGTGTAGCATCTGCCAGTTATTGCTAAAGGAGTCACTCCCGGTGAAGGGATCTCGGTCCTTTCCTCATCGAATAAGGTGCAGGATATATCATATATACCGCTGTGCAAAGCAAGAACTGTAGCTACCAATTTTATTTTGAAATTCGATTCTACAATATCTTAGGTTTCTTTTATTTCATTAATCACATTAATGAAGTCCCATCATTTAAGTACCTAAACATCACAGATAAATACGACGTACACTTATGCCATCCGCATTCGCCTCGATGTCCCCTCGTGCACCGTTAGGTTAGGTAACTAACGGCAGAGCAGGGCAGGGCTAGCGCGGGTGTAAAACATAAGTAACGCCTATATAATATATCATATATACTATATAATGTATCTATCACAGAACATCACATGATCACATCACAGATATCGCGGCAGAAGAAACATATGAAATATTGGATATACTAGGACGTCCGTGTTTTCAATACGAGCCAGTATAAAACACGGATTCCACGGTCGTGATGAATAGCCAAACCCACACCCCTAGACCCCTACGAGAGCGGACCCGGACTCGACTCCTCGAGTTGGTCTCCCACTGGACTCCAGAACCCGGTTACTTGTGCCTTCCTCCTTGGGTCTATCCTAGTGCGGAAAAGTAAATAATATACAAACGGTGACAACTTCCGCAACCTGGAAGCGCCCCAATAAAAGAATATTACATACAAGTTTTTACATGAATGAAAATGAAAAACACTCATCTCACATAAAAACCCCCGGCTATTCAAATACGACGATTTAATATAACATATCCAGCAACACATAACATCACATGTCATCAACGTAAGTAAATATGCGCATCCCAATTGTCGTTGACATATAGCAATGAAACCGGCGATATCACATATTACACTTACGGTCACAGAAAAGAAAGTGTAAAACTACAACAGTTGGAATCCGCAACCGCCTCAGACATCGCATGCCTGACCGAATGAATTCTTTAGACATCGCATGCCTAACAATTATAAACCCCGCATTTTAGTCTCATTATCGAAAACACTTTTCTATACCAAGTCGGGCAATTCAACAGGATTCCCGACATTTTGATCGAATGCTCGTCGCAAACTTCAGTAGACGGCTGCACCCCCGATACCGTCGACGAAATGCACCAAGGCGGAACACCGCTACCGCGAGCACCCGGAGGGATGCTTTCGGCGACGGGGTTCTCCTACAGTCACTTGGTCGGGGCTATGGAGTGAGGCTGTCTATTAAGTTTACCCGGCGAGTATCCGCGTACGCTACGTGATTGCGATGGACTTTTGATCACATCAAAATTCCGTGGCAACCGATCAAGTGAGACTAAAGTGCTATGTTTATAACATTAATTCAGTTATCTCATAACTATTGTGAATTCCAATTATTGTATCCCATTCCAGATAAACAGAAAATGTTAAACTTTTCGATCGAACAGTCAAACACCCAAGTTCTCCCGAAACTGATCAACACATGAATCAAGTATAACAACATTCCGTTCGTGCCTCAGTACCAACGGTCCAGCCGTAGAAGGGTCGAGCCAACGCCTCACATGTGGCACGCCGTACTGCCCCAAACCCGAAGGTTCAAAGGGCAGTTCAAGACGGTCACATAATCGAGTTAAGGTTTGTTGTCT
This sequence comes from Agapanthus africanus, assembly GCA_030015575.1. Classification (NCBI taxonomy): domain Eukaryota; kingdom Viridiplantae; phylum Streptophyta; class Magnoliopsida; order Asparagales; family Amaryllidaceae; genus Agapanthus; species Agapanthus africanus. The sequence goes on along the minus strand of CM057343.1, from coordinate 311,486,801 downwards.
TCTAGAGGGTCCATCGCGTTACTTGCACTACTTAGAACGTCGTTAAACCACGGAAAAATCCAACACTTGGAAATTTCCCGACAGGGGAAAAATTGGGTATTTATATCCGGTCGAACTTTTTAACATATTCTAAAATTTATCCGGAAAGCCAAACAGACAAAATTTGATACCCCGATCGAAACATCGAATCCCCAAAACAACTCCAGAAAATTCAAACTCTGGAAAAATATCAAAAATACCCAGGAAAAACAGCACTGCATATTATGAATTACTGTGCAAATTTGGATCCCAGAAAAGACAAAACGGCCGCGGATCCGCCGCACGAGCCAAGCTCGTGCCGCGGAACCGCGGCGCATTGAAGGAATTGGGTGTACAAATTTTACAGTATCCCTTAGAATTGCCTGCTGATTTTTCTGCATATTTTTAATGTTGAAAAATCCCAAATTTTAGAAAAAGGACAGAGAGCTATTTTGGGTTCGTGTTTTTGGTTCGTCCGGGTTTCAAACTCCGTCTAGACTTCGCCTAAGGCTCTAGCTAGGCTCTGATACCACTGTAGGGTTCCTAGGCACACTAGTGAGGTCTCACAAGGCATCGAACATGCCAATTTCAAAAAATCTAGGTGCCGAGAGACCCGACTACGGATCGTTTGCTAGAAAACTAGGCGAATAAGCTAACTAGTTAACACTTAACTATGAGAATCGGAAATACAACCTTTGTAGATCCGGTGCTCCACCTCCATAGCTCCGCAACGAAGTCGTCTCCGCTGTCCAAAAAGGAATCCGGGCTCTAGAGTCGGCTTCGTCGGAGATAAAGCGAGCTAGGTCGTCGATGTCCAAGCCGAAGATGATCTACGTCGAGGCATCGCTAAATCAAGCTCCACCTTCATCAAGTCTTGAAAACTTGTGAAGGAAACACACTCTACTACTTGGCAAGAGGTAGAGGATGAAGAAATAGGAAGTGGGTAGACTTTAGTTTTGGATTTCTCACTCTTTTCCAACAATCACCATTGATGGAGCTTGGTTTTTTTCAAAGAAGAATGAAGAAGAAGAAGAGCAAGAAGAAGATAAGTATTATGATAAGAATAAAAGAATAAAAAAAATCCATTCTTATCATAATTCTCACCATGGTTAGGTGTAGAGAATTAACTTGAGTTAATTGAATTGGTTAGGGTTAAGCATGAGACAAAATGGTGACTAAGTCAAAAGTTCATGAAGCTTCATGAAAGAAAACAAAAGAAGCCACCATTCTATTTTATGCATTTTATTTTCCAAAAAAATAAAAACAAATGAATAAATGAATAATCAAATAAAAACCCTAACCATTTCTTTAACCAAGGTTTAATTCTTTACACAAACCCTAATTTGCATGTATCATCAAATATGATACAAACAAGTGCACAAAATCATATCGCATATGCAATGCGCACAACCGAGCGAGAAAATCCATTTAAAGTGAACCGATACTAGTTAATGCAAAGTAATATATCAAATATATAATTATGCATTAAATCATTAAATCAATGCTTGATTTAACGATCCGGTCATGACGCACATAACCAACTGGTACCTTTAGTAACATCTTATCGAATCAACACTTGATCCGATAATCCGGCTATATCGCATATAACCGATCAATGTCACATCGCGAGAATCGAATACAGTATCACATACTCGTATTATTCTCGGTCCCGCACATATCTCATATGCGCTCCTATTTCGTTTCGCTTGAGCCAGGAAACCTCTGTGTAGGACTCTAAAGACTCGTCAATACGCCGACAGCAGATGATGATCATATCAAGCATCCACAAGCCGCAAGCGGTTTGCTAAACGTAACGGCCACCCGGGTATTTAGCGATCTGAAGATCGACGAGCAAGCCCGCTCACACTCCAGTGAATCCGACCAGTAACACTACCGTACAGTCCGGTCTGATCATCTGATATGTCGCATATCTTGCCTAGGGGTGGTAAACGTCAGACCCCAATAGCTCGATAAGTCGTGTCGATATGAGGCTCATAACGGGTCGAGAAACTACTGGTAACACTTACCAGCAATTCTCTGAGCAGCCCTGGCCAGGGACTTCCTGTTATAGCCAATCGAACACAGTGCAACATCAACTCCCTATACCGGGAGAGACGAAACCCCTCCTATCGCTCATTGCCTCCATGTGACTCGGGACTGTACCCAAAAACCACCGTTTTGCACTCCCTCTTGGACGTGGTAAGATGGAAATCAAAGCACAGTGGGAACCACACAAGACTCTATGACGATCTCGGGTCAACAGACTACTCTGTACCAGTGTCACCAGAGAACTGCCATCTGACGTGAGGTATAATACCATCTGGGAGTTCTCGGCGAGTCCGTCCAGTGTACCCAGTCTCTACTGAGCACCCGTATATCATCTCTGATGTCAAACACCAATGGATATGGGATCATCCATCGCCCATCTGTATGGGTCGAGAAGGTATACGCTAGTCTACTCTGGTATATCGATGCCCCGTCTCGATACACCCACGACTAGGGACTTTGAAGGATGTACTTATGGACTACCATGTCCCCACTAGTATGATCCGCATCATAGTCCAGGTAGTCAAGCACACATCCTAAGGGCTTTACCAACATGTAACAGAGAGACAATCAGTATACACGTTAAGGTAAAGTTCAACCAGATAACATACTATCATGTCGAGCAAGAAAGTCCTCCCTATATACGTCCCAGCATCCACTACAATATACATCCTATGTACAGTAATGGCCTCTAGGGCATACATATAACTAACAGCCCAAAGGCTAAGGCCAAGGGAAAGAAAAAGAAGAAGCCCACCAATCCTAAGGGTGGAGTTAAAAAGGTTAAGGGGAAGGAAAAGTCCGAAGCTGGAGAATCGGGGAAAGGGGAATGTTTTCATTGCCACAAAACAGGACATTGGAACCGCAACTGTACGGAGTACTTAAATCTCAAGAAGAAGCATGGGGATGCTTCCGCTTCAGGTGTGTTTGTGACAGAAAACTATTTTTCAATAAACTCTGCTTCCTGGGTAATAGATACCGGTTCAGGTTCTCACATTTGCAATTCTATGCAGGGGCTGAGAAATAGCATGGTTTTGAAGACAGGTGACCATACTCTCCGCGTTGGAAATGGTTCCAATGTGCATACAGTCGTAGTGGGAGAGTATCACTTGGGGTTGCCATCTGGGTGTATATCGGTTTTGAACCCATGTTATTTTGTGCCAAGTATGCTTTGTAATATAATATCTGTTTCTTTGTTAGACAATGAAGGATATAATTTTGTATTGCAGAACAATGTTATGAACATTCACCTGAATCAAATGTTTCTTGGGTATGTTACGCTTAATAACGGGATATACGTCCTAAATCAACACACAGTTTTCAGCATACAACACTCTAATAAAAGAAAACTTTTAGAAATAAATGAAGCTTTTCTTTGGCACTGTAGACTTGGTCATATTAACGAAACAAGACTAAACAAGTTACACAAAAATGGATATTTAAACCCTTTTGAATATATATCTTATGCGACTTGCCAGTCTTGTATCAAGGGTAAAATGACCAAAACTCCGTTTACCGGACAAGGAGAAAGAGCTACTGAGCTCCTAGGCCTCATACATAGTGATGTATGTGGGCCAATGTCTACACAGGCTATAGGCGGTTTTTCATACTTCATTACTTTCACTGACGATTTCTCGAGATTCGGTCATGTATTTTTATTAAATCACAAGTCCGAAGCTTTCGAGAAATTCACTGAATATAAACAAGTAGTAGAAAAATAAACCGGCTTGAGTATCAAGATGCTTCGATCAGATCGAAGTGGAGAGTATCTCAGTAGAGAATTTGCAAACTTCCTAAAAGAGAATGGGATTCTCTCTCAGCTCACTCCTCCTTACACACCACAGCACAACAGTGTGTCAGAACGACGGAATCGGACCCTATTAGATATGGTCCGTTCCATGATGAGTGATGCTGAGTTACCTGTCTCATTTTGGGGGCATGCATTGGAGACTGCAGCGTTTCTACTGAACAGGGTCCCAACCAAAACCGTGTCTACCATGCCATTTGAGATATGGCATGGGAAAAGACCATCTCTTAAGAGAATTAAGATTTGGGGTTGCCCGGCCTATTTTAGAAAGCAGAATCCGGACAAACTCGAGACACGGTCGGTCATGTGTAACTTTGTGGGATATCGAAGGAATTCTTATGGATATCTATTCTACCACAAAGAGGAACAAAAGGTGTTTGTTTCTCAGTATGCCACATTCTTGGAAAAAGAGTTTTTCACAGATAAAGCTGATGGCAATGTGGTAGATCTAGAAGAGGTTCTAGAGACACAAACTACAAATGACGATTTGGTTGAACCGGCTGTTGTAGTAGAAACTGAGGAATCTCGACCACTCCGTAGGTTTGGTAGGACTTCTCGCCCACCGGAGAGGTACTACGGTTTCCTCATTGATGGTGACAGAGAAGACTGCATCATGGAGGATGATGATCCTACCAGTTTTCAGCAAGCTATCACGAGTGGAGACTTTGTGAAGTGGCTGGATGCCATGAGATCCGAAATGGAGTCATGTACACTAACAAAGTATGGTCTTTGGACATTGTACCCTCTGGGGTAAAATCTGTGGGGTGCAAATGGATCTTTAAAAGAAAGATTGGTGTAGATGGGCAGGTGGAAACCTATAAGGCAAGACTTGTGGCGAAGGGTTTTCGTCAAAGACCTGGTTTAGACTAAGACGAGACTTTTTCTCCCGTAGCCATGCTTAAATCCATTCGGATCCTACTTGCTATTGCTGCTCACTACGACTATGAAATCTGGCAGATGGACATTAAAATAGCATTTCTAAATGGAAATTTAGAAGAATGCGTTTATATGGATCAGCCAGAGGGCTTTATTGACAGTGGGAGCAGCGGGAAAGTATGTAAATTTCTTAAATCCATATATGGGTTAAAGCAGGCATCACGGAGTTGGAACATCTGTTTCGATGATGTTATCAAAGAGTTTGATTTCATCAAAAATCCAGATGAACCTTGTGTTTATAAAAAGGCTGTAGGGAGAGTTGTCACATTCCTTGTATTGTACGTAGATGACATTCTTCTTATAGGAAATGACATTCCTATGCTACAGTCGGTCAAATCTTTCTTATCACTAAGGTTCTCCATGAAGGACCTGGGTGATGCCACATACATTCTAAGCATTAGGATCTATAGGGATAGATCCAAAAGGTTATTGGGATTGTCCCAAACCCGGTACATCAACACCATCCTAAAAAGGTTTAGTATGGAAGACTCCAAGCGGGGTGCCTTACCCGCTTTCCATGGGGCCACTCTCTCCAAGGACTCTTGCCCAAAGACCGATGAAGAGAGAGCTCGCATGAGCGTTATACCCTATGCTTCGGCAGTAGGATCTACAATGTATGCGATGTTATGTACACGCCCAGATGTAGCTTATGCACTTAGTGTTGTAAGCAGGTATCAATCCAACCCAGGGGAGAATCACTGGATAGCTGTGAAGAACATTCTTAAGTACTTACGAAGGACTAAAGAATTGTTCTTGGTGTATAGTAATGGAGATCTCCAAATGGAGGCCTTTACCGATTCGAGCTTCCAGAGCGATAAGGAGGACAACAAATCTATCTCTGGGTTTGTATTTACCCTCAATAGAGGGGCGGTAAGTTGGAAGAGTTCCAAACAGGATACCGTTGTAGACTCTACGATGGAGGCTGAGTACATTGCTGCATATGATGCCTCCAAGGAAGCCTTCTGGAAGAAGAAGTTCGTCTCGGAGCTTGGAGTAGTTCCAACCATTATTGATCCAACACCATTGTATTGTGATAATAATAGGGCTATGGCGTTAGCCAAGGAGCCCAGGTCCCATCAGCGATCCAGACACATCCTGAGGCATTTTCATTTGATCCGGGAGATTGTAGATCGCCGCGAGATTGAGATTAGGAGAGTTGACACAAAGAATAACGCTGCGGATCCACTCACCAAGGCCCTCCCTCAGCCGCAGCATGAGCGACTTTTTGAGATGTTGGGTATGAGATACGCCAATAACTGGCCTTAGTGCAAGTGGGAGATTGTTGGATATATGTATTCCCTAGAGGCCATTATATGATAGTGGATGTATTTATACATGTATATATATATATATATTCAGTGTACATTCTTGCTCGACATGATAGTATGCTATATGGTTCTTCTTTATCTGACATGTTGATTTGATCATGCTTTTATTTATTCACACATGTTGATAAAGCCCTGAGGATATAGGCTTGACTGCTGTGATTATGATGGAATCATACTAGTGGGACATCTGTGGTTTATAAGCATATCCGGAAATGTCCCTAGTCGTAGGTATATCGAGACAGGGCATCGATATAACAGAGTAGACTAGCGTATATGATACTAGACCCATATAATGGGCGATGGATGTTCCCACATTCATCGATGTTTGACATCGAGATCGTATACGGGCGCTCAGTGGTGACTGGGTATACTGGACGGACTCACCGAGAGCTCCTATATGGAATTATATCTATCGTCGGATAGCAGTTTTCAGGTGACACTGGTGCAGGTTTGTCTGTAGACCCGAGATCGTCATCGAGTCTTGTGTGTTCTCCCACTGTACTTTGATTACCACCCTACCACGGTTCAACTGAGTCGTGCAAACAGGTGGCCGTTGGGTACAGTCCCGAGACACATGAAGGCGATAAGCGATAGGAGGGGTTTCGTCTCTCCCGGTATTGGGAGTTGATGCTGTGTTATGCTCGATTGGATATATCAGTAAGTCCCTTGCCAGGGCTGTTGAGATTTATTGATAAGTGTTATCAGTAGTTTCTCGATCTGTTATAGACCATTCATCGGCACGACTTATTGAGTTATTAGGGTCGACGTTACCATCCCTAGACTCGATATGCAGCATATCTGACGAAGAGACCGGACTGTACGGTAGTGTTGCCGGTTGGCTCCACGGGAGTTGTAACAGGTTCGCTTGTTTTCTTCTGATCGCTCAATACCCGGGTGGCCGTTACGTTTAGCTGACCGCTTGCGGCTTGGGGGTGCTTGATATGATCATCACCCACTGCCGGCGTATTGACGAGTCTTAGAGTCCCACAATGGAGTTACCTAGTCCAGGCGAAACGTTGTGGTGCGCATATGCGATATGCACGCGGACCCGGTTAAAATGCGTGTATGAGATACCGTATATTAATCGGGCGGCTTGCTTTTGGTCGGGTCGTATATGATACGATCGGGTTGCTAAATCAAGTATTGATTTATCAATAATCATTAATTTCTCACTTGAAATCCTTTCTTGTCTTTATGTTGTATGCATGCATGTATGCATTCATTCTCATTCATGCACATGGGATGTTCATGCACACATACATGCATGCATAAAGGTTATCATGGTTGTTGATATAGTAGATGGTGGCAATATAAGACTCACGCCATATAAAATATATGGATATTATTTATTTGGAAAAAGGAAAATGAAAATGGAATTTGTTTCATGGTTTAATATTTTATTCCTTCATTAACCCTTTTGACTAACCAACATTTAATTTCTATGGTCATTTATTTTCCAAACAAAAATATCTAAGTATTTTATAACCCTAGTTAAGAATGAGAGAGTGATAATATATATTTTCATTTCCTCATTTTCAAAACAAGCTTATCATTTATCTTGAGTTTAAAAGCCATCATCTTCTTCCTCCTTTCTCTCTTGCTCTCTAGTTCTCTCAAGTGAGCAAAAGAGTTACCAAGTTAGGATTTTGAAGTGAGAAAACCAACCACAGCACCATTCTACACTAGTCTTGCCCATTAGTGAAGAGTGTTTAGCTTCTATTTCATCTCTTGATCTTGTGAAGTTTCAAACTTGGACAAAGAGGACTCCGGGTGGATCATCGTGGACCTAGAGGATCTCAAGCGGACGTTTTTCCAACCCTCAAGTAGCCAAGGATTCTAGCGTAGGGAGCTACAAAGGTTGTACTCTCAAAACCCTAGCTTTTACTACTTCTGATGATGTTAATGTTAAGAAACCCTAAATTTCTAGTGATGATTCTTTGTATGTTCACATAGCACCTTAAAAATTTGATTTTGACACATGTGATGCCTTCAAACCCTTCATGAGGTGCTAGGTAAACCTAACATGGATGATCTCATATCCATTGGTGTTTGACATCAGAGAAGGTATACGGGTGCTCAGTGGATACTGGGTACACTGGACGGACACGCCGAGAACTCCCAGATGGTATTATACCTCACGTCAGATGGCAGTTCTCTGGTGACACTGGTACAGGTTAGTCTGTAGACCCGAGATCGTCATAGAGTCTTGTGTGATTCCAACTGTGCTTTGATTTCCATCATACCACATCCAAGAGGGCGTGCAAAACGGTGGCTTTTGGATACAGTCCCGAATTACATGAAGGCAATGAGCGATAGGAGGGGTTTCGTCTCTCCCGGTATAGGGAGTTGATGTTGCGCTGTGTTCGATTGGTTATAACTGGAAATCCCTGGCCAGGGTTGCTGAGATTTACTGGTAAGTGTTATCAGTAGTTTTTCGAACTGTTATGGACCTCATATCGACACGACTTATCAAGCTACTGGGGTCTGACGTTAACCACTCCTTGGCGAGATATACGACATATCAGACGAAGAGACCGGACTATACGGGAGTGTTACTGGTTGGATTCACATGAGAAAGTACAGGCTTGCTTGTTGATCTTCTGATTGCTCAATACCTCGGTGGCTGTTACGTTTACCTAGCCGCTTGCAGCTTGTGGGTGTTTGATATGATCATCACCTACTGCCAGCGTATTGACGATTCTTTAGAGTCCTACACAGATTTTTCTTGGCTCAGGCAAAACGGAGTAGGAGCACATATGTGATATGTGTGGGACCAAGAACAATACGTGTATGTGATGCCATATTAGATTCTCAAGATATGAGATATCGGCCGGGTATATGTGATATAGCCGAGTCATCGAATCAAGTGTTGATACGATGAACTGATACAGATTATATTAGTCGGTTATTTATGAAATAGCCGTATTATCGGATCAAGTGTTGATTCGATAATTTAATGTATAATTATATATTTGATATATTGAATTACATTAACTAATATAAGCTCACTTAAAGATTCTTTTTCTCACTCGGGTAATACATTGATATACATGTGATATATATTAATTGTATTATTTTATTTTGTTACAATAAATATTGTATATGTGATATAATATTGTAACATGTTATGGTTATAAATGCAACATGATTTGTGGAGTTTAAATATGGTTAGGGTTTGGATTAGGGTTAAGTTTTCATGAAGCTTTCAAGAAGCTTCTTGAAGCTTTGACTTTGACCTTGATATTTTGTGATATTTTGCAAAGATATTTATTTAACCCAACCCAACCCTTTAAGCATAGTTAAATCTCGACAAGGGTTAAGTATTCTTACTTAACCCATGATTGCAATTCTAACCACACACTTGATTCATTATTCATCACAAAAGGATTTGATCATCTTCTTCTTCTTTCTTTCTTGATGAAAAGCTTCACAAGCTTTTTCATATGTGATGATTTTGAATGAGATAAAGAAAACAAATGAGAGCTAAATTCCTACTTCATCATCCTAATTATTCTAGCCACTTAGATTAGGGTGTTTGCTTTGCTAATACTTGATTAGCAAAGAAAGAGCTTAGGTTTGAGTTTCTTCAAGGTAGATCATCTTTGTTATTGAAGATCGGAAGCAAGTTTGCAACTTTCTCTTCATGGAGCCTCTCTAGAGTCCGGGTACTCGATGATCGCAGCGAAGGGACCTCAACACGGAGCTTTTGAAGTGAAGGACCGGACTACAAAGGTTGTAATACCTAACTCTTAGATGTAAAGTTGTTTACATGTTTTGTTTCGCTTAATCTCTAGTCTAAGATCTTGGTTAGGGTTGTTCGGCATGTCTAAATTTTAAATCGGGCATGGTTGATGCCTTATAGACCCTTGTGACAATGCCTAGTAACCCTACATATATGAATAATCAAGAGTGAGTACGATACAATAATAACCCACTTACCAATCAATCACCAAAAAGAATGTGTGCCCAAGCCGCTGATAATCCAAGCAGTGAAACTTGCAAGAAATTGTGGCACAACGGGGATGAGTTGCCAACTCAGTGAATAAAAGTACATCTAAAGGTAGAAATCGAAATGCACGACGATACCTACGTCATAAGTATAGTACTACCAAACTCTGTACTAATATACTATATGATATGTATATATATCATATTGCAAAACTAACTATCATGCGATCCTAAGTAGAATATATATATATAGGTACCGTTCCTCGGATCAGTCCTAGTCGAATCCAATAAATGAAATCTAACTGTGTACCTCATTATAACAATCCTATCAATATATATGGATGTCCAGCATCGACATCGAAATCAGAAATCTCTCGTGTCCAGCATCGACACGTAAATGCAGATACCGTCGACACCATCTCAATAGATGATCGCCACCCGACATCCCTGGCCCGGTCGGTATCCCCTGGATATCTGCCGTGACCATCGAACCCCGGTCAGTATCCACTGGATATCTGCCGTGCTCATCTCTACCTCCGTTATTGAGCATCCTCGCTAGGCTCCCCGCCTCAACTGCGGCTATCCTACCCCTCGGTCTCGATCCGAGTCCTCCATGTATCCGACTGTATAGCCCCGCCACTCAGTCCGAATAATAACAAATCCGAAACCGTATAGCCACCCCACTCGGTTCGGAATAAAATACTCAGAAAACATAAAGCTCATGGTGGACTCCAATTCATCATCTCCAAAAATATCAAGTAAAGAAAGAGAATATTTGCATAGACTATCTTGATGATATATAATATATATAAATATATAACAGTGTCCCATACAACTGATATATATCATCAACATTAAAACGTTCAGAACTCATAAAATCAAATATAACATTCATAGTACTGGTATTGTAACATTTCAGAAAATATAAAATATTATTTTTGGAATTTAATATTAAAATAATATATTTCCCGAAAACTGCCCGATTTGCGAAATTGGGGTTTTCGAAATAGGGTATATATATATACCAAAAATTGTGAAATAAATGGAAATTAAAATGATTTATTCCTTTAAAAATATATTTAAAGGATTTGGTATTTTTAAAATCAATTATATTCAGTTTAAATAAAAACCCGATTAGTGCACTGCTAATCGCGATTAAGCCAAATCCGTGTTTCTACAATTTTTCATGGTTAGTACACCAAGACATGTCACATATTGTTTCATTTGTGTTGTTTTATTGGATTTATGTGTTTATGGTGAGAAAAGAAAAGAAAAGGGAAAAAGGTGTCATGATGATTAGAGAGAGAGAGAGAAAATGCGTGATTGGGGGTGAGAATAAGAGAGGAAAGAGAGAAAGGGAAGCCACACCATTTCATTTCCCCCATTGTTTTCTTTCTTCATCTTCCTCCAACCTCATCTCCCTCCACCTCCATCCCAAGGAATCATCTCCAAATGTTCACAAAAACCCTAAACCCCCTTCACAAAAGTTGATCCCCTCTTTGTTGGATATAGTGCCCTCAGAGTCAATTATTGGATCGCAGGCACGTGATTGCAATGATTGAGGGAGGACCTATACTGGTAGGACAGTCTTACTCGAGAGGTTTGTATACTATCTGGTTTGTCTTTATCATCGTGTACATGTTTTAGGTGACATTGTAGTTCACCATTACACGTTGATAGAGAATAGTATGCTACCGTGGTTTATCTTTATCATCGTGTACTGTTTTAGGTGACCTTACAGGTCACTATTGCACATTGATAGAGCCCATAGGATTCTTGCTTGACTACCAGCAGTATGATGGAGATCATATACGTGAGAGTTGGGTAGTCTATAAGCACATCCTTAAAGTGGTCCCTAGTCATGGGAGTTTCGAGACTGGGCATCGATACTCTATTAGTAGACTAGTGTATACAGTCGAGACCCCGACGAGGGGCGGTGGCCCGTCTCACAATCCATTGGTGTCAGTTGGTTTACCTAAGATGTATACAGGTGCTCATTGGGTTATGAGTACACCGGACAAGACTCGCCGGGAGCATGCTAGTTGGTATTATACCAGACGTCAGATAGCAGTTCCCTGGTGACATGTGCACAGGTTAGTTCATCGACCTGCGATCGTCATTTGTCTCGTGTGAGTTCCCACTATGCTTTGATTACTATCCTACCATGGCTCAAAGGAGTCGTGCAAACAGGTTTTAGTTGGGTACAGTCCCGAGCCACATGGAGGCAGTGAGCGGATCAGCAGGAGTTCGTCTCTCCCGGTATTGGGGGTGAGGTCGCGCTGTGTCTAGGAAAGCCATTACACGAAGTCCTTGGCCAAGGCAGGAGATTTATCGGTAGGTATTCCAGTAGTATCTCAGGGTGTTCTTGCTACACTCCGATATGACTTGTACTGCTTTTGGGGGTCTGACTTTTAACAACCCCCTAGGCCCGACATGCGATGCTCATAGATGAACGGACCGGACTGTACGGATATTGTCACTGACAGGCTCAGTAGGGTGTCAGGTTGAGTTCGCTCATCGACCTCCCTTTTGGTCAATACCTGGTAGCCCGTTACGTACGGCTAATACCTCTGACGTGCTAGTGGTTAAATCCACAGCCAAAGTATTGACGAGTCTTTAGATTCCCATACAGACAGTTTCTCAAGTTTCGGGCGAAACGTTGTAGAGGCTGTATGGATTTATGGCAGGGTTCGAACGTACGCGTGCACTTGTGCTCGTGTCATGGTTCGGACGGATAATACTAGCGGGCTTTGGTTTAAGCCGGATCCTAGTATTATACAGTGTAGATTTTGTCTCATTGCATTTGTATTCGGTCAGAATACAAATGCGGATATGTATATACAGTCGCGGGGTTATCCTATAATTTGTTACCGGATCACTTTTTGAAGTTGCCAGCTTGCTTTCACTTTTTGGCCAAATTCCCTTTCTATTGTTCTTTGGCTGAATTTTTCTTCGAGGGGCTTATTTGCAAATGTGCAATTAGCAAATGGGGGTGGGGGGTGGGGTTTGTGGTGCCCGGGGCTCCAGAATTTCAATAGGATCTCTTGATGGTTCTAGCATCTTTTGACTCTTTTGTGCATCATTTCATTGCATTTATTGGATGGGATATTGGTGTTGATGGTGGTGTGACAATATTTCCTCATTATCACCAAACTTTGCTTACACTCACCTCCCTTCATTACCTCCCTCTCTCTATATGGCCGGCCAGTACATTTTGAGAGCCCTCGTATGTGTGGAAAAATGATTCATTTCATTTTGCACTAAAATTCTTTAGTTCATCTCCAAAGATTTTTCCTTCACCTCCATTGTGGCAACTTCGATTAACCCTTGAGGCAAACCGTTCTACACTCAGTCTACAGAAATCTTAGACACGTCGGCTAGCAAACTTCGTGTCCAAGTTGCCTTAGTTCAGAGGTGGGAGCCCGTAAAAGGACTTCTCGATGTGGTGCCCTTTCCGACGAGGAGATCAAGACTAGAGATGCCGCGAGGAGCTTGGAATGGTGGCCAAAGACCGAAGGACACGGATCGATCGGTATAGCCTCTCTACCTTTTCTCTAGTTAGCTAGTAATAGGTTAATGGTTCGATCCGGGTTTTAAGCGTACGATAGCGCTGGTTTTCAAGTTAAGAAAAATTTTCGTTTCCGCATTTTGGCGTCGGAAAGATGGCCGCGACGCTACCGTAGTCTTACATGGTATCAGAGCCGCGCCATTAACCTTTACTAGCTTACTCTAGCATGCTTAGAACTTCGATTGGACGAAATTTCCAAAAACCGCGTTTCCAATGGTGCAGTTTCTGTCGATTTTCTTTTGTTGTCAAAAAATTATTTGGTGTATTGCAGAAAATCAGGCAGGGTTTTTAGAGAACACTGCAGAAAACTGGTACCATGATCTTACTGTGGCGCCGCTGAACCGCGGCCTTAACCCCATTTTGGCCGCGGTTCCGCCGCTGAACAGTAGCTTCATTGCACCATTTTTCCTACAGTGATTCCTGAGTTGGAAATGGGGTTTCTGGTATTTTTTTGTTTGGGCCCAGATTTGTCTGAGTACTGGGTACTGTGCTTGGGGCCCACTTCGGGAAACTTTGTCGATCGACATTTTAAAACATGTTAGTTCACAGTATTTACATTATATCTGCGACCGTGAATGTCATTTGATCGGTAAATCCTGTCTAATTGTTATAGTTTTTTTTGACGGATTTGCAAACGTGACATTCACGTTGATGTTCTGTGTTGTGCTGTGATTTGCGGATTTGTCGTGGTGGATAGCCTGGATGCAGTGGTAGTACAGTTTGGTCGTATTTGTACATTTGTTATTGCGGGGCGAACGTCCGACATGTGGACTTCCGTCACTGCCTGTTTGTATATTATTCTTTTGGGGCACGACCGGGCTGAGGTCGATGTACCCGTTGTATATTTTACTTTCTGTACTAGGATCACCCCGCGGAGGGGTGCACGGGTAGCCGGGTTCTAGAGGGCAACGAGCCCGCATCTCATGGCTTTGAGATGGAGGGGGCTTCACTCTAGAATAGGCGGGCTATTCGCCGCACTCGTACGGGGTACAGGTTGACCCAAGGAGGGGTGCTCAAGTTACTGGATTCCATGAAGTGCTGGGTGGTCCATTCACGTTGTTGAAGGGGGCTGCCTCGCTTCAGGTTTTGGCGGATAACTTGCCGCGCCCATAGGGGTCTAGGATTTCATTGCACAGGCTATCCACATGACCAGGGGAACGTCGGGTTTCAGTAGCGGCTCAATGAAACCCGGGGATCCCAGATTATCTGTATTGTTCTCTGATGCTTATTACATTTCTGTGATGTTCCATTTTATCACGCCTTGAGCGAATATTATATATTGATATATATACTAGTAGACGTTGTATATGTTTTACACCCGCGCTAGTCCAGTCCCTGCTCTGTCGTTAGTTAAGTAACCTAATGGGTGATGACGGGACCCGGTGGCGAATGCGGATGGCGTATACGTACATCGTATTTTCGTTCTTTTTGGTGTGATCAATTGATGGGACTGTATTGATTCGGATCAATGCAAGCTAAACAAACATATTCTGATGTTGTTGGAACATTTTTCAAAAAAAAAAGCTGTTATTGCAAGGAAGTTTTCTTTTGTTTTGCACAGTGGTATTCGGTTATGAATATCCAGCACCTCAGTCGACGAGGCAAGGGCCGAGATCCCTTCACCGGGAGTGACCCCTTGGACAGAAGTTTTTTTCAGGGTAATAACTTCACTATAGTCGATTACTTTTTTCTTTACATCGTGGTATTCAGTTGAAATATCCTGCACCTCATTTTACGGGGAAAGAGCCGAGATCCCTTCACCGGGAGTGACCTCTTTAGCAAAGGTTTTCGTCACTATATTTTTATAAAAATCTATGCAGTTGCTTCAACGATATCAAGTTCATTACGTTAAAAGTTTTTTGCCAAAAACTAGACGTAGCCCTCCGTCATTTCTTACAAGTATTACTTAGTATTCGTGCTGCGTTTGTTGACTGTGTCAAGGCGTAGTGTACGGTAGCTAAGTAGTGTTCGTTTGTGGCATATTAATGGGATTGGTTAGGACAGTCGTGCGGCCTTGTTGACTGTGTCAAGGGCTCGTACGGGTGGGTTTTATGCAATCCAGGATAATGACGGGTTGAACTTGACTAGGAATTTTTGATTTGTTGACTGTGTCAAGGTCACTTGGGTCCGAAGGGTAAAAATCACATTGGGAGTTTCTAAAGAAACTGAAACTTGCCAGATATGCGCATACCTTCTGGACTGTGATAACGTGAGTGGATTCCTTCACGTTATCATGCGATGATAGTTGGATCCCGATTCCCACTGATGAGTTGGTTTACTCCTCGGGTGATCCCGACTAATTTTTCTTTCAGGTTTGGAGGAGAATTTTAGGATACAGTGGGAGGTTTCCTGATTAGATAAAGTGATAACCATTCTGATCTAGGTTAGAGTGCACGCTTAGTGTTTTTTTTCTCTCTCTCTTTGGCAGCGACCATGACCCGACCCTTGACTATGACTCAGTGACCAATTTAACCGAACCTTCTTAAATCACTGGCTTTTGGATTGTCAGAGTTGCATACCTCATTGCCACTCCTACTTTTACCCTTTTCTCCAGAACACCCCGTATTACTACGAACATCCACTTCCATGTGATAAAACCATCGTATGGTTATATACGAACTCGAAGGAACTTGTTCCAGATTCGAGGATGGTTTCCAGTTCTGGAGAAAATGAATAGGACTATTCAGTTGTCTTTTCCTTTTACCTTCTCTCAGGTTGCGAGTGCTCCTTGGATTAGGGCAGTACACCTATTACGCTTATTAGATAGTCTTCTTCCAAACTATAGGCAGGTGCCGAACGGTAGGGAATGATGAAAACCAATTAGCCTAACGATGGTGTACAGAAGATTATAAGTTAAAACAAATAAAGGGATTAGTAAGAGGGCAAAGTAAATTGCGACTGCTATTCACGACCAAACCAAATATTTCTTCGCCAATCCTATGTCACCTTTGTATTTCTCCAGAACACTCTATATCACTACGAAGATCCACAGTTATTTGGATACACCATCGTATGGTTATATACGAACTCGAAGGAACCTGTTCCAGTTTTGGGATGGATTCTGGTTCAGGAGAAATAGGAATAAGGTTTTATTCAGTTGTCTTTTATCTTTACCTTCTCTCGGGTTGAGAGTGATCCTAGGATTTGGACAGTAGACCCATTATGCTTATTGGATAGTCTTCTTCCAAACCATAGGCTGGTGCCGAACGGTAGGGAAGGAAGAAAACCATTTAGCCTAAAGGGGTGTGCAGAAGGTAATGACCAAAGACATATGAAGGGATTTGGAGAGATGGCAAAGAAATATACGGTTACAGTTGTGAATCTGATAATGGAAAAGGCATTACTAAGAATACCCGGATACCCCTTCGAAACATTTACATGTTTCAGTTTCACTGCGTATTGTTAAAAGAAAACTGATTTCCTAATTAGCCCTTGCTCCACGGTATGTATTTACCAGATTTGATTCTCACATCTGTATGGTTTTACAGATGTTGAGTGAGAATAAGTTATTGGGAATTGGGTGATCATCCTCATTATATCGGGATTCGTTGTAATTGGTGATATTTGAGGAAATCGCCTGGGATGTTTGCCGGACGGCAAATATTTGGTTTTGAATATCCGCTGTTATGCACCAATTTCAAATTGATATATCTGTACGTTTATTTTTATAATGTGAGATATAACTTTTTGAAATTATGTCTATGACATTTACCTATATCAATGGATGGTTAGGTAAGGAGTATTAAACAGCGGTGTAATTCTTCTGAACTATAAGTACAGTTTTCAACCTACGACACACAAGGAATGAGTTATTAGACTCAGGGGACTTATACAGAGTATTGTATGTTGTCCGGTGTCCACTAGGACAGAAGGGTTGGTACTCGTACTATACTTCTCTAGTTCTTTGACATGTGTTTCGTAGAAATACAACATCCAAATTTTGAGAAGTTATAGGTATAAGAATGAAGTAGAGAACCAGGTGTTGCAAGTATCAGGATTCTTCAAGGTGATTGATTAGTCGAAAATAATGCATATTTTAGCCGGCAATTTCCTCATCATTTGCATTCATATAGAAGTGTTTGGCATTCATATTTCATATATTAGCAAAACTGTCGCAAAATATCAGATTGCATGTGTTAGACTCTAAAACCGGCACTATAAAGGAAATTGACTGCATTTCATGGCATCGCATTATCTCTATATTGCGCAACACTTGTTTTGAGATCTATGCAAGAAAATCCAGAAGAAAGGCCAAAATTTATACGGTACCGATCAAATATTACGCCAACTCAATGATTTCAAATCTGGTACCAATCCAAAGGGACAAATACAAATCAACATATCATATAAAGGCCCAAGTATCAACCCAAGACCACACCAGAAGTTTGAAGCCATCAAGCCACCACTTGGCCGCGGAACCGCGGCCGGAGCCGGCTTGCGCCGCGGTTCCGCGGCGGCCCTGCCACGTCATCAATCCAATTTTGCTGCACAACTCTTACCTCACTTCCAGAAGCTCAGAAAGACATGACAAATTCCAGAAGACTCCAGAGTTTCTGCCAGATCAGCAAACTAGGGTTTCTAATGCTTAATTAATCCTAGCTTAAACCCTAAGCTAGCTCCTAACAAACTCTTTCTAGAAACTCCTCAACAAACTTTTGGAGGGAATTGTAATTTGAAACCTAGACCTAGGGTTTGGGAAGTCTATAAATAGAAGCCTAAACCTAGGGTTAGAGGATATACTTGATACTTGGATCCATTATCCAAACTTAGATACTTCTTCATTTTACCCCCTTCATCATCTTCTTCCACAAGTCTAGTGACAGGGCTTGTGTGAAACCCTAACCCTAATTCCAATCAAAAGCCAAGGTCCCGAGCACCCATCAAGCAAGAAGCCTTGCAACCTTTTATGAGCCGAGCCGATCTTCAACAGAGCAAGTGGTCCAAGCCGATCCACGACTCACGGAGCCGAGCGACGCCAAATCGACAATTTAGTTCTTCCTCTTGTAGTTCTTGAGCGACTGTAATCAAATTGTTGATATAAATAAAAGGTGATATTCTTTTATCTTGTTTTCTTTAAATTCTCGCATCATGATATCTTTTCAATTCTTGAATACTTTCTGTATGATGATGTTTGAGTAATACTCCGCTCGTCGAGGAGTCGAGACGATCAATAGAATGATGATGTAATATATCTTAAATCGATTCTTGAATCCTACGAGTTTTGTAAACCCTAGCAAGTTCAAGAATCGACGACCCAATTCGTTGCGATGCTTTCTTGATTGATATCGCTCGAGATTGAGGAGTTACGATCGTTTCTTGAAATTGTTAGCGGCTAGAATGCAAATGATATCAACGAAAGAACAAGGGTTTAAAAGATGAAACCCTAGTTTCATCAAGAAAGCCCTAACTCTCGTCGATCATCATCAATCTAGTATCAATCCTTCGAAGGACAAGAACATGAAATCTTGAAATTACATCACGTCTATAGATCCGATCGATTCCTACAAGCCTCATTTAGATTCTTGACATTTTGGTTGGAAATATCATCGAAACACTGATTCTTGATTTGTTTATCAGTTTTTGATTCTTGATTAAACATCGTGACACCTGAATCAATCAATAAATTCTTGAATCATGTTTTCTTTTCTTTTTGATTAACTTTTCGATTCAAACAAATTAAACATGAAAACGAATCGCACAATCCCTGTGGACGATCCGCACTCGCTTACGATCTACAACTGACACCGTAGTTGATTGCGGTCAAATATAATTCTTTGATAGTGAGTTCTTTATACAATTTTCTAAATACCGATACAAAATACTATTATCGATCAAATGAAACCGTTATCGGGAAACAATTGATTCGATACTTGCTTTTTACAAACACTTCCGAGAATTCGCATTAAATCAAATGGCGCCGTTGCCGGGGATCGTGCGCTAATTCGTTTCATATTATAGTTTGAATTGAAAGAATTATTCCATTGTTGTTTTTGAGATCAAAATTCGTGCAAACCCTAAACGATTTGCTGTTGTTCATTGCAAGGAAATCTGGAGCTGTTTGGAAATTGAAGAAAATTTTTGGAAAATACCAGAGAGCTGAGGGAGTCTACAGAAGCTCCCTGAAAAATTTTGGTGCAGTGTTCCCATACTTTGACCGCGGAAGGGCGGCCTTAGCAAGAATCTGCGGCGGTTCCGCGGCAGGTCTGGGGGGTCTCTGTATAAAAATTCCTCAGGTGATTCCTTACCTTCTTCTCTCTCCTCTTTTTAGCTCCAACTAACACTTTACTGCAGGATTCTTTGCAAATAATCGCAGCGCAGCAAAAGAAAAATTAAATTTGTGCGTGATTTTGATTTCTTGGTTGTTTGCATTATAATACGGAAATTAAGGGGCACGGCCAAATCCAAATTAGGTGGGGATTTCATTACCCTTCCTAGGCCCCAAAAATCGCAAAACTTGCATCCGCATTGACCCACATTAATTAAAAGAAATCTAGAGATGACTCTAAGGACTGTCGCGCTCAATTAGGACAAGAGAAGGCCGTGGGTAATTCATTGCTTATCGGCGTTTTCTTGTGGTGTCTAAGGCGAGTGTGTCTAAGGCTAGTGGTTTTTAATTAGGCCCACTACTTACGTAGTGGATTACCTTCCCACTTACCTGGCACTTATCCGGCCACAGGGGGACAAAGAGCCAGTGGAGGATTCTATCCTGCGACTTGTCTTTTGGCAGTTAGGAGCGGTCTAGAGCCGGACCTAGGTGACCACTAGATTCTAGGGTTTGTGTGTTGCATTTGTTGTGTTGCATCATATTTTCAAAGTCCGTATCATTTTTCAAAGCCGGTATCATTTTTCAAAGCAAACACCGCATACATCATTTCCCCTAATTATAAATTCACGCTGCCACTTGTACTAACCCATTTTAGTGCAAGATAGGCTGGACACAGGATTCTAGTGCCCGTTTAGTCCGCGTACCCTTTATCGACTCCGAAGTCGATATTTCTCCATTTACCTTTCCTTTACCCACTACCACACCCACATCGATGGATCCGACTCCATCAAACTTCTTTACCACTAATCTGCCGCCGTCCGTTGGTGCGCAGAATCCACCCCGCATCTCTCTCCAGGAGAGGTGCTACCCTATTCGAGGTCCTCTTTCGACCTGCTTATCCACACCACCAGCCAATGGGGATAACATTGAGATTAAGCCCCAGTATATCAATCTTTTACCCAAATTCCACGGACTCGAGACTGAGGACGCTTACATTTTCATTACCAAATTTGAAAACGTATGCGCAATGATGGGTACGTCACAACTTTCTGTGGATGCTATGCGTCTACGACTTCTTCCATTTACTTTGTGCGATATAGCCGAGAAGTGGCTATATAACACTACCTCACACTCTATTACGAATTGGGAAGAATTCGTCGCTGCATTCCTTAAGAAATTTTACCCAATACAAAAGACAGCTCGAATCCGTAGCGAACTGAATCAATTTGCCCAGCTCCCTGCTGAACCATTTTCAAAATGCTTTGAACGTTTCAAGGATCTATTGGTTCAGTGTCCTCATCACGGCATCCCAAGATGGGAATTGTGCCGAATCATTTATGAGGGCATTAACCCAAGCACCAAACAGAGCCTTGAAAACATGTGTCAAGGTACTTTTATGACCAAAGATGATGGGGAAACTTGGAAGTATTTAGAAGAGTTCGCTGAAAAATCACTACAGTGGGAGAGTGGAACCCAACCATTGAATAGGGGTGGCGTACACCAAATAGATGTGTCCATAGGTGTTCGAGCTGAGATGGCAGCAATGCAAAAGATGCTCGACGCTATGGAACACAAATTTGCAGCAGCCTCCCTAAACCCAGTGTCACTTCCCAAAACTGTTTGTGGGTGCTGTTCTAATCCGTCTCATTTAACGGAAGAATGTCCAGTAAACTCTGCGTTTCAAGGTCACGAGCATTCTAATGCCGCATTTCAAAGACCTCGAAACGATCCATATTCTTCCACGTACAATCAGGGTTGGAGGAATCACCCGAATTTTGCTTGGAACCAAAACCAATCTCAAAACACGGTTCCAAACACGAATCAATTTCAAAGGGTTCATCCTCCACCACAACAGCAACCCCTTCAACTCACTCAGCACCCCTATCAGTCACAAAATTTCCAAAACCAGGGCAACACTCATGCACAGTCTAATCCTATGCAGTCCTGTTCTGACGAGTTCTCTCAATTCACTCAAACCATGAAATCACTTTTGTCAAATTTCATAGAGGTTTCGACTGAGGTTTGATCTTCCGTCAGTGAGATAAAGAAAAACTCAGCGTCCCAAGCTGAGAGTATCAAATCGATGGAAGCTGAAATCGCACGCCTAAAAGCCGAAATGAGTGCGAGAGAAAAAGGGAAACTTCCCTCTCAACCCCTACAGAATCCTAGGCATTACAATGTAAATGCCGTCACAACGTTGAGATCGGGAAGAGTGCTGAACAATCATGTCGGGGAAGGTATTGATGATACTGAAAATCATATCAACACCCCGGCTGAGACCTTTCCACACACACACAACTTCTCGTTCTGATCCTTCTTCTTCTACCACACCACCTTCTCGCGAGCCTATTCTCCATTTCCCATTAGGCTCGACACCTTCTTCCAACCCTTATAGTTCTCCACAGACGGTCCCCACACCTCTTTTGGGACCGCATCTACCCCCTCTTCCTTCTCCTGTGATGGACCCTGCGCTTATTGCGAAAGCTCCATACCCGAACCGGTTAAGGGCTAATAGAACGAGTCCTCATATGGAGAAAATAATGGAAATGTTCAAACAGGTTAACTTCAATATCCCTCTCCTAGATGCGATTCAACAAGTCCCCGCTTATGCTAAAATTCTTAAGGACTTGTGCACTAGGAAGAGGAAGACTCAAGTGCCGAAGAAGGTCTTCATGTCTAATAATATTAGCACTGCTTTTATACCCCAACTACCAAAGAAACGAAAGGACCCAGGATGTCCTACAATATCGATTTCTATTGGGGGTAAAAACATAAATCGTGCTGTTTTAGACCTTGGCGCAAGTGTTAACCTGCTCCCTTATTCTGTCTATGAGCAATTAGGGATTGGAGAGCTAAAACCTGCTCACTGCACTCTCCAGATGGCAGACCGATCTATCACCAAACCAAGGGGTGAATTAGAGGATGTATTGATAAAAGTCGGGGAATTTGTTTTCCCTGTAGACTTCATTGTGCTCGACACACATCCTGTAGCAAACCCCCGGGGCCAAATTCCGGTGATTCTGGGTCGTCCTTTCCTTGCCACTTCCAACGCTGTTATAAACTGTAGAAATGGTTCAATGAACTTATCATTTGGAAATATGACTATTGAACTAAATATCTACAAAGTTGGAAGTCAGCCATCAGAACCCTCTGCTCATATTTTAGATGTGTGCTCTGTCCATGAGATCGCTCCCGATAGTTGTGGAGCTGAGGATCTTTGCTTGCTAGATCTCGACGACATTAACACATCTCTGCTTGATTTCACACATGATCTTAGTGAGGACATTTTCTCTACACCTGAGTCCTGCACTTCTGACTTTTCTCCACCCGAGTCTGTATCTTTCACAGGCTCTGAGCTTCTATGTAAATCCAAAAATTGCTCAATGATCCCTCCTTCTATCATTTCTCCGCCTGAGTTAGATCTCAAAATTTTACCTTCTCACCTGAAATATGCATATCTAGGTGAGAATGAGTCTTTACCGGTTATTATATCCGCTTCTCTTGCATCAGAGCAAGAGAATGCCCTTTTATCGGTATTGAGATCTAACAAAGAGGCGTTTGGTTCGAGTATGGCGGACATCAAAGGGATTAGTCCCTTGATAGTTGAACATCATATACATGTGATGGATGATGCCAGACCAACCCGAGAACCACAGAGACAGTTGAATCCCGTCATGAAGGAAGCTGTCATGAAAGAAATCGTCAAATGCTTAGATAATGGTATTATATACCCCATCTCAGATAGCCAGTGGGTGAGTCCTATACATGTCGTTCCTAAGAAATCCGGCATCACTGTTATAACCAATAAGGCAAATGAGTTGATTCAAACACGCACCCAAACTGGGTGGCGTGTATGTATTGATTATAGAAAACTCAATGCTGCCACGAGGAAAGACCACTTTCCTCTACCATTCATTGATCAGATGCTAGAACGCTTAGCGGGACGAGAGTATTATTATTTTATGGACGAATACTCAGGCTACAATCAGGTCCCCATCGCCAAAAAGGATCAAGATAAAACCACTTTTACTTGTCCTTTTGGTACCTTTGCTTACAGTCGCATGCCCTTTGGGTTATGCAATGCTCCCGCTACCTTTCAGCGGTGTATGATGGGGATATTCTCTGATATGGTAGAGAATTTTTTGGAGATCTTTATGGACGATTTCTCGATTTTTGGAGACTCTTTTTCCGATTGCCTAGCGAATCTTGACGCTGTTCTTACTCGTTGCAAAGAGAAGAACTTGACTTTGAACTGGGAAAAATGCCATTTTATGGTCCAAGAAGGAATAGTACTTGGACATGTCATTTCATAGAAAGGCATTGAGGTTGACAGAGCTAAGATAGATGTCATTCAAAACCTACCTCATCCCAAAAGCGTCAAAGATATTCGATCTTTCCTTGGCCATGCGGGCTTTTATAGGAGATTCATTAAGGACTTCAGCAAAATTGCTAGACCTTTAACTCTTTTCCTGGCCATGGATACGACCTTCCATTTTGACTCGGATTGCGAGACAGTTTCGACTCACTTAAACACTCACTCACTTCAGCCCCCGTGCTATCATCACCAAACTGGGACCACCCCTTTGAGCTGATGTGTGACGCATCTGATTTTGCAGTAGGTGCAGTCTTAGGACTGAAAGGTTTGTCTAGCACCGTATAATGAGTTTTGAAGAATCACATGTCCCAATGTTTAAATTTTTATGGTGCTAAACGAACAAGCAAAGGAATCGATCCTAGAAAATTAGGGTTTCGAAATATAAAGCGAACTAATCTATGGTTTCGAGACTACAACCTTTGTAGCTCCCTTTCGCTGGACTCCTTGGTCTCTAGGGTGTTGAATGGAGGTCCTCTTGAAGTCCTCTTGTGTCCACGCAATCCACCATTGAGTTCTCCGTCCAAGCTCGCAACTTCGTAAAACCGAAGAGAACACTCTAAACAAGACGGCTAAGCTTGTGTAGAATGAAGTTGTGGTTAAGGTTCTCACTTCAAAAACCTTTCTTTAAGTGGTATTTACTCACTAGAATAAACTAGAGAGCAAATGAGAAAGAGGAAGAAGATGGTGGCAATATTTTTCACAAGAGGTAATGAGATAAAAGATAACTCATAAGAAGAAAAAGAAATATATCAATATATATTTTATTTCTTCTTACTATGAACCATTGTTAAAGTGATGGAGACATTATTTAACTTGAGTTTTAAATGATAAAGAGAAGGATAACTCAAGTTAAGAGGTAGGTGAGCTAGGTTAGGTTAAAAGAAGAATGTAGAAACGAGTAAGAATTATCCTTTCTTTTTCAATTTGTTTTAAATCCAAAATCAAATAATAATCCATCACTTAGACCATGGTGTGAGTCTTATATTGCCACCATTTCCATATGTTAACAACCATGATAGATGGGTGTATGTATGTGTGTATGTATGCACATCCATATGTGCATGAAACTAGCATGAAAGAAAGAAAGAAAAGCACACATGAATGCACACATCCATCATCCAAGAAAAGGTTTTAAGTGAGAAAACTAATGGTTAAATGATAAATCAACACTTGATTTATCAATCCGGTCATGTCTCATATGACCCCACCAAAAGCAGTTCACCCGATCAATGTTCGGTATCATATACGCACATTTTAATCGGGTGCATGCGCATATCGCATACGCGCACCACAACGTTTCTCCTGGACTGGGTAACTCCTTTGTGGGACTCTAAGACTCGTCAATACGTCGGCAGAGGGCGATGATCATATCAGGTACCCCCAAGCCATAAGCGGTCAGCTAAACGTAACGGCCACCCGGCTATTGAGCGATCAGAAGAAAACAAGCGAACCTGCTACAACTCCCGTCGAGCCATCCGGCAACACTACCGTACAGTCCGGTCTCTTCGTCAGATATGCTGCATATTGAGCCTAGGGATGGTCACGTCGACCCTAATAACTCAATAAGTCGTGCCGGTGAATGGTCTATAACAGATTGAGAAACTACTGATAACACTTATCAGCAAATCTCAGCAGCCCTGGCCAGGGACTTACTGATATAACCAGTCGGGCACAGTACAACATCAACTCCCAATATCGGGAGAGATGAAACCCCTCCTATCGCTCATTGCCTTCGTGTGTCTCGGGACTGTACCCAACGGCAACCTGTTTGCACACTCAGTAGAGCCGTGGTAGGGTGGCAATCAAAGTACAGTGGGAGAACACACAAGACTCTATGACGATCTCGGGTCTACAGACTAACCTGTACCAGTGTCACCTGAGAACTGCTATTCGACGATAGATATAATTCCATATAGGAGTTCTCAGTGAGTCCGTCCAGTGTACCCAGTCACCACTGAGCACCCGTATATGATCTTGATGTCAAACATCGATGAATGTGGGAACATCCATCGCCCATCACATGGGTCTAGTATCATACACGCTAGTCTACTCTGGTATATCAATGCCCCGTCTCGATATACCTACGACTAGGCACATTCCAGGATATGCTTACAGACTACAGATGTCCCACTAGTATGATCTCCATCATAATCAAAGTAGTCAAGCCTATATCCTCAGGGCTTTATCAGCATGTATGAATGAATAAAAGCATGATCAAATCAACATGTCAGATAAAGAAGAACCAGATAGCATACTATCATGTTGTGCAAGAATGCATACTGAATATATATACATGTATAGATACATCCACTATCATATAATGGCCTCTAGGGCATACATATATTCAACAATCTCCCACTTGCACTAAGGCCAGTTATTGGCGTATCTCATACCCAACATCTCAAAAAGTCGCTCATGCTGCGGCTGAGGGAGGGCCTTGGTGAATGGATCCGCGGCGTTGTTCTTTGTGTCTACTCTCTTAATCTCGATCTCGCGGCGATCTACAATCTCCCGGATCAAATGAAAACGCCTCAGGATGTGTCTGGACCGCTGATGGGATCTGGGCTCCTTAGCTAACGCCATAGCCCCATTAATGTCACAATACAAAGGTATTGGATCAATGATGGTTGGAACTACTCCTAGCTCCGAGACGAACTTCTTCATCCAGACGGCTTCCTTGGCGGCATCATTTGCAGCAATATACTCAGCTTCCATCGTAGAGTCTGCAACGGTATCTTGTTTGGAACTCTTCCAACTTACCGCCCCTCCATTGAGGGTAAATACAAACCCAGAGATAGATTTGCTGTCATCCTTATCGCTCTGGAAGCTCGAATCGGTAAAGGCCTCCATTTGGAGATCTGTATTACCATACACCAAGAACAATTCTTTAGTCCTTCGCAAGTACTTGAGAATGTTCTTCACAGCTGTCCAGTGGTTCTTCCCTGGGTTGGATTGATACCTGCTTACAACACTAAGTGCATAAGCAACATCTGGACGTGTACATAACATCGCATATATTATAGATCCTACTGCCGAAGCATAGGGTATAATGCTCATGCGAGCTCTCTCTTCATCGGTCTTTGGACAAGAATCCTTGGAGAGAGTGACTCCATGGCAAGCGGGTAAGGCACCCCGCTTGGAGTCTTCCATACTAAACCTTTTTAGGATGGTGTTGATGTACCTGGTTTGGGACAATCCCAATAACTTTTTGGATCTATCCCTTTAGATCCTTATGCCCAGGATGTATGTGGCATCCCCTAGGTCCTTCATGGAGAACCTCAGTGATAAGAATGATTTGACCGACTGTAGCATAGGAATATCATTTCCTATCACAAGAATGTCATCTACGTACAATACGAGGAATGTGACAGCTCTTCCTACAGCCTTCTTATAAACACAAGGTTCATCTGGATTTTTGATGAAATCAAACTCTTTGATAACATCATCGAAACAGATGTTCCAACTCCGAGATGCCTGCTTTAACCCATATATGGATTTAAGCAGCCTGCACGCTTTCTCGCTGCTCCCACTGTCAATGAAGCCCTCTGGCTGATCCATATAAACGCATTCTTCTAAATCTCCATTTAGAAATGCTGTTTTAACGTCCATCTGCCAGATTTCATAGTCGTAGTGAGCAGCAATAGCAAGTAGGATCCGAATGGATTTAAGCATGGCTACGGGCGAAAAAGTTTCGTCATAGTCCAAACCTGGTCTTTGACGAAAACCTTTCGCCACAAGTCTTGCCTTATAGGTCTCTACCTGTCCATCCACACCAATCTTTCTTTTAAAGATCCATTTGCACCCTACAGGTTTTACCCCAGGGAGTACAACGTCCAAAGTCCATACTTTGTTGGTGTACATAGACTCCATTTTGGATCTCATGGCATCCAGCCACTTCACAGAGTCACCACTCGTGATAGCTTGCTGAAAACTGGTAGGATCATCATCATCCATGATGCAATCTTCCCTGTCTCCATCAATGAGGAAACCGTAGTACCTCTCCGGTGGGCGAGATGTCCTACCAGACCTTCGGAGTGGCCGAGGTTCCTCAGTTTCTGTTGCAACAGCCGGTTCAACCAAATCGTCATTTGTAGTTTGTGTCTCTAAAACCTCTTCTAGATCCACCACCTTGCCATCATCTTTATCTGTGAAAAACTCTTTTTCCAAGAATGTGGCATACTGGGAAACAAACACCTTTTGTTCCTCTTTCTGGTAGAACAGATATCCATAAGAATTCTTTGGATATCCCACAAAGTTACACATGACTGACCGTGTCTCGAGTTTGTCCGGATTCTGCTTTTTAACATAGGCCGGCCAACCCCAAATCTTAATTCTCTTAACAGATGGTCTCTTCCCATTCCATATCTCATATGGCGTGGCAGACAAGGCTTTGGTTGGAACCCTGTTCAGCAGAAACGCTGCAGTCTCCAATGCATGCCCCCAAAATGAGACTGGTAACTCAGCTTCACTCATCATGGACCGGACCATATCTAATAGGGTCCTATTCCGTCGTTCTGACACACCGTTGTGCTGTGGTGTGTAAGGAGGAGTGAGCTGAGAGAGAATCCCATTCTCTTTTAGGAAGTTTGCAAATTCTGTACTGAGATACTCACCACCTCGATCTGATCGAAGCATCTTAATACTCAAGCCGGTTTGTTTTTCTACTTCTTGTTTATATTCAATGAATTTCTCGAAAGCGTCGGACTTATGCTTTAATAAAAATACATGACCGAATCTTGAGAAGTCGTCAGTGAATGTATATGAAAAACCGCCGCTAGCTGTGTAGACAATGGCCCACATACATCACTATGTATGAGGCCAAGGAGCCGAGTAGCTCTTTCTCCGTGTCCGGTAAACGGAGTTTTGGTCATTTTACCCTTGATACAAGACTGGCAAGTCGCATAAGATTTATATTCAAAAGAGTTTAAATATCCATCTTTGTGTAACTTGTTTAGTCTTGTTTCGTTAATATGACCAAGTCTATAATGCCAAAGAAAAGCTTCATTTAATTCTGAAAGTTTTCTTTTATTAGTGTGTTGTATACTGAAAACTGTGTGTTGATTTAGGACATATATTCCGTTATTAAGCGTACCATACCCAACCAACATTTGATTCAGGTGAATGTTCATAACATTGTTCTGCAACACAAAATTATATCCTTCATTGTCCACCAAAGAAACGGATATTATATTACATAGCATACTTGGTACAAAATAACATGGATTCAAAATCAAAATACATCCAGATGGCAACCCCAAGTGATACTCTCCCACTGCGACTGTATGTACATTGGAACCATTTCCAACGCGGAGAGTATGGTCACCTGTCTTCAAAACCTTGCTATTTCTCAGCCCCTGCATAGAATTGCAAATGTGAGAACCTGAACCGGTATCCAATACCCAGGAAGCAGAGTTTATAGAAAAACAGTTTTCAGTCACAAACGCACCTGAAGCAGAAGCATCACCATGCTTCTTCTTGAGACTTAAGTACTCCGTGCAATTGCGCTTCCAATGTCCTGTCTTGTGGCAATGAAAACATTCGCCTTTCCTCGAGTCTCCAGCCTTGGACTTTCCCTTTCCCTTCACCTTTTTAACTCCGCCCTTAGGATTAGTGGGTTTCTTCTTTTTCTTTCCCTTGGCCTTGGCTTTCGGGCGAGAAGAGGAAGACTGTCCAATAGTCATAACGGGAGTTTTTGCTAACTTCATAGTGCTCTCTGCACTCCTTAACATATTAAGGAGTTCAGGGAGGTCCTTCTCCATGCCATGCATGTTGAAGTTCACTATGAACTGAGCAAAGGTGGAGGGGAGGGACTGCAGAATAATATCTATATATTGTTCATTGTCCATCGTCCATCCAAGGTCCTCAAGCTCTTCTATAAGAGCTATCATCTTCAGAACATGGTCTCCTACTGGTGTGCCAGGGGCCATTCGCATCTGAAATAATTTCTTTGATGCTTCGTATCGTAATACGCGGGATTGCTCCCCATACAACTCCTTTGTATGGAGCAATATACCGTGAATGTCCATGTCCTCGTGCTGCTTTTGATGTGTGTTATCCATCGATGCAAGCGCGAGGCATGTGGCCGTGGCACAGTCAGCGTCCCATGTCTTGCGGACTTCAATGTCCGCAACTGAGGATTTTGGACCAGGGACGGGCGGGGCTGAAGCCGTGAGGACATATGATACTTTATCATAAGTCAAGAAGATTTTCAGATTCCTCAGCCAGTCTTTATAGTTGGTCCCATTCAGTTTGTTTTTATCTAGTAGAAGCTTAAGTCCAGTCATTGGTATCTGCCATTAAGAGAGAGAAAAGAATACACTCAGCGAAAGCTCTTGCATAGATTAGATTGGTTAGTATCTTGTCTAATCGATGTTTCCCACTGCTTTTATCGAGTTTTTCTTTCAAACCTTAAAAAGAAAAACTATCCAGGATTAATTACAGTCTACAACTTCGCTAACCGTTCAGCCAGGCCAGTGTCGGTACTTTGAGGGAGGTTCCCCGTGCTTTCTCACGGACCTAATTAGAGTAAACCTCGTTTTCCCAGAGGCGGAGCCCCATTAACACCTTTCTAGACACCTAATGAGTTAGCTAATTGTAAACTGTAAAACTCTCCTAGGAGCAACTATTACCCACAGTGGGATCGGGATCCAACCATCACATGGAAGGTATGCAATCTCATTGCAAATTTCAACACTTGAAATTCCCGATGTAATTTTTACCCCTAGTACTTATGACCTTAACTATGGTCAACAAATCATAAGTACCAGTCAAGTTCTACCCGTCATTTCTTGATCAATTAGACCCACCCATATGACCCTTAACTATGGTCAACAAAGTCGCATGAATGTCCTAATTAATCTGCATCATATGAAGTGTAGGAAGACATCACTTAGCTACCGTACACTATGCCTTAACTAAAGTCAACAAACGTAGCGCGAATACTAAGTACTCTACTTCCTAAAATGACGGAGGGTTGCGAATGATTTTTAAGAAAATCTTTAACGCTTTGAACTTGATATCGTTGTAGAATCAAACAGTTTTCAAAAGGAGTGGCTTAAGCTCCGCAGTTTTGAAATGTTGCTTTTTCGTAAATAGCCGAGTAGTTTTCAAATCCGATTCTACAACATCTTTTTAAGTTTATTTTCTTTACATTAATCACATTAATGTAATCCCCATCATTTAAGTCCTTAAGCCAATCACAGAAAAGAAACAAAAATAACACGTACACTTATGCCATCTGCATTCGCCGCAATGTTCCGTTATGCACCGTTAGGTTACTTAACTAACGGCATACCAGGACGGGACTAGCGCGGGTGTAAAACATAAGCAACGTCTACTATATATCATATATATAATATGTCATTCGTCTCAGATATCACAGAACACAGGCAGCAGAAACATAGATATAACGTGGGATATACTAGGACGTCCGTATTTAGTATTTAACCAGAATAGAAAATACGGATTCCACAGTCGCGATGAATAGCCAAGCCCATACCCTGGACCCCTACGAGAGCAGCAAGTGACCCTACCAATCCTGGAGTTTAGGAGACCCCGTCTCGACTCCTCGAGATGGCCTCCCACTGAACCCCAGAACCCGGTCACCTGTGCTCCCCTCCTTGGGTCCATCCTAATGCGGAAAAGTAAATAATATAGAACACTGGCGACACAACCTCAACCCGGAAGTGCCCCAAATAAAAGAATATTACATTACATTTGAATTTACATGAATGAAAATATAAAACTCTCATCTCACAAAAACCCCCCGGCTATTCGATCGTGACAATCCTGCACATCATATCTCAGCAACACATAATATCTCATATCAACAACGTAAGTATGCATACCCCAATTGTCGTTGACGTATAGCAACGAAACCGGCGATATCGGACACACTACACTTACGGTCACAGAAAAGAAAGTGTAAAACTACAATATTTGGAATCCACATTCTCTTTAGATATCATAAATGCGAAATATCACATATTTCGTATTTCATGCCTAAACTATATGAATTCCACATATTGTATCAAATTCCAGATAAACAGACAGTATTAAAGTTTTCGAACGAACGATCAAGTACCCAAGATTCACTAAAGCTCAACACTTGAGCAGGGTTCAAAAAATCCGGAGTGTGACAC
This sequence comes from Agapanthus africanus, assembly GCA_030015575.1. Taxonomy (NCBI): domain Eukaryota; kingdom Viridiplantae; phylum Streptophyta; class Magnoliopsida; order Asparagales; family Amaryllidaceae; genus Agapanthus; species Agapanthus africanus. The sequence continues at coordinate 311,454,369 of CM057343.1, read as the reverse complement.
AGTAGTGGCGGTCCAGCCGTAGAAGGGTCAAGCCAACGCCTCACATGTGGCACGCCGTACTGCCCCAAACCCTAAGGTTCAAAGGGCAGTTCAAGACGGTCACATAATCGAGTTAAGGTTTGTTGTCTTCTAGAGGGTCCACCACAAAAAGACTTGCACGTATCTCCAAAGTATTTAAACCCCGTGAATAGTGAGCAAATGATAGTCGTTCAAACACTTCAATACTTTCTAATTTACCCGGAAAAACCACGAAAACAAAATTCCGATCGAATCGACGGGTCCAAAATCATCTACAGAATTTTTCAAAACTAAATACAGATTAAAAATATCCAAAACAATATACAAGCAGATTAATGAATTACTGTAAAAAAATTATCCAACAATTAATACATACGGCCGCGGAACCGCGGCCTAAGCAAGCTTAGGCCGCGTTTCCGCGGCAACAATCACTGTTCATGGAATAATTTTTGTACCGTAATCCTTATTTTTTCCTGTTGTATTTTTTACATATTTTTAATTATGAAAAATGTCAATTTTTAGAAAATTTCCAGAAAGCACCCTTAAAAACCGTATTTCGATTCGATCGGAGTTTTGACTTCGTAAAAGGGGCGCCTAATGTTCTAGGTCGGCTCTGATACCAATGAAAGGTTTGTCTAGCACCCTATAATGAGTTTTGAAGCATCACATGTCCCAAAGTTTAAATTTTTATGGTGCTAAACGAACAAGCAAAGGAATCGATCCTAGAAAATTAGGGTTTCGAAATATAAAGCGAACTAATCTAGGGTTTCGACACTACAACCTTTGTAGCTCCCTTTCGCTGGACTCCTTGGTCTCTAGGGTGTTGAATGGAGGTCCTCTTGAAGTCCTCTTGTGTCCACGACGATCCACCACAGAGTTCTCCGTCCAAGCTCGCAACTTCGTAAAACCGAAGAGAACACTCTAAACAAGACGGCTAAGCTTGTGTAGAATGAAGTTGTGGTTAAGGTTCTCACTTCAAAAACCTTTATTTAAGTGGTATTTACTCACTAGAATAAACCAGAGATCAAATGAGAAAGAGGAAGAAGATGGTGGCAATATTTTTCACAAGAGGTAATGAGATAAAAGATAACTCACAAGAAGAAAAGAAATATATCAATATATATTTTATTTCTTCTTACTATGAACCATGGTTAAAGTGATGGAGACATTATTTAACTTGAGTTTTAAATGATAAAGAGAAGGATAACTCAAGTTAAGAGGTAGGTGAGCTAGGTTAGGTTAAAAGAAGAATGTAGAAACTAGTAAGAATTATCCTTTCTTTTTCAATTTGTTTTATATCCAAAATCAAATAATAATCCATCACTTAGACCATAGTGTGAGTCTTATATTGCCACCATTTCCATATGTTAACAACCATGATAGATGGGTGTATGTATGTGTGTATGTATGCACATCCATATGTGCATGAAACTAGCATGAAAGAAAGAAAGAAAAGCACACATGCATGCACACATCCATCATCCAAGAAAAGGTTTTAAGTGAGAAAACTAATGGTTAAATGATAAATCAACACTTGATTTATCAATCCGGTCATATCTCATATGACCCCACCAAAAGCAGTTCACCCGATCAATGTTCGGTATCATATACGCACATTTTAATCGGGTGCATGCGCATATCGCATACGCGCACCACAACGTTTCGCCTGGACTGGGTAACTCCTTTGTGGGACTCTAAGACTCGTCAATACGCCGGCAGAGGGTGATGATCATATCAGGTACCCCCAAGCCGCAAGCGGTCAGCTAAACGTAACGGCCACCCGGGTATTGAGCGATCAGAAGAAAACAAGCGAACCTGCTATAACTCCCGTCGAGCCATCCGGCAACACTACCGTACAGTCCGGTCTCTTCGTCAGATATGCTGCATATTGAGCCTAGGGATGGTCACGTCGACCCTAATAACTCAATAAGTCGTGCCGGTGAATGGTCTATAACAGATCGAGAAACTACTGATAACACTTATCAGCAAATCTCAGCAGCCCTGGCCAGGGACTTACTGATATAACCAGTCGGGCACAGTACAGCATCAACTCCCAATATCGGGAGAGACGAAACCCCTCCTATCGCTCATTGCCTTCGTGTGTCTCGGGACTGTACCCAACGGCCACCTGTTTGCACAACTCAGTAGAGCCATGGTAGGGTGGCAATCAAAGTACAGTGGGAGAACACACAAGACTCTATGATGATCTCGGGTCTACAAACTAACGTGTACCAGTGTCACCTGAGAACTGCTATCCGACGATAGATATAATTCCATATAGGAGTTCTCGGTGAGTCCGTCCAGTGTACCCAGTCACCACTGAGCACCCGTATACGATCTTGATGTCAAACATCGATGAATGTGGGAACATCCATCGCCCATCACATGGGTCTAGTATCATACACGCTAGTCTACTCTGGTATATCAATGCCCCGTCTCGATATACCTACGACTAGGGACATTCCAGGATATGCTTACAGACTACAGATGTCCCACTAGTATGATCTCCATCATAATCAAAGTAGTCAAGCCTATATCCTCAGGGCTTTATCAGCATGTATGAATGAATAAAAGCATGATCAAATCAACATGTCAGATAAAGAAGAACCAGATAGCATACTATCATGTCGAGCAAGAATGCATACTGAATATATATACATGTATAGATACATCCACTATCATATAATGGCCTCTAGGGCATACATATATCGAACAAGGACAGCACATTGAAAAGATGCCACACGTGATTTACTATGCAAGTAAGACCCTGAATGATGCACAATTCAATTATACAACCACCGAGAAAGAACTCTTAGCGGTTGTATTTGCATTAGAAAAATTCAGGCCTTACTTAATTGGCTCACCTATAGTTATGTATACTGACCATTCCGCTTTAAAACATCTTCTGGCGAAGAAAGATGCAAAAGGTCGACTAATACGTTGGATCCTTCTGTTACAAGAATTTGATCTTGTTATCAAAGATAAGAAAGGATATGAAAACGTAGTAGCTGACCATCTTTCACGCATCATTTCTTCCCCTGTGACCCTGCCGATTAATGACTCGTTCCCTGACGAACAACTCTTGAGCATATCCGCTGAACCATGGTTCAGGGATATTGTGAACTATCATGCCACAGGACTAATACCGAGTGATTGGTCAAAATAGGACAAATATCGTTTTCTTTCCCAAGTAAAACACTTTTACTGGGACGAGCCCTATTTGTTTAAATATTGTCCTGATCAGATCATTCGCCGGTGTGTCCCGAATGAAGAGTTCAAGAGTGTTCTTTCATTTTGTCATGATCAGGCCTGTGGGGGTCACTTTGGTCCTAGAAAGACAGCGGAAAAGGTTTTGCAATGTGGATTTTATTGGCCGACCTTATTCAAGGACGCATTTGAGTATTGCAAAACCTGTACACAATGTCAGTATACGGGTAGAATATCCCAAAGGAATGAAATGCCTCAGCAACCCATCTTGGTTGTTGAAATATTTGATGTCTGGGGCATTGATTTTATGGGTCCTTTTCCCAACTCCTTTGGTAATTTGTACATATTGCTGGCGGTTGATTATGTCTCAAAGTGGGTAGAAGCCATTCCATGTCGCACTAATGACAAGAAAGTTGTCATTAAGTTTTTGAAAGAGAATATCTTTTCGCGATTTGGACACCCCCGCGCTATTATTAGCGATAATGGGACACACTTCTGCAACAGATCTTTTGAGACTCTGATGCGAAAATACTCAATCAACCACTGACTTTCTACACCCTATCATTCCCAAACAAGTGAGTAGGCTGAAATCTCAAACAGATAAATCAAACTTATCCTGGAGAAAACTGTTGTTAAAAATAGAAAAGACTGGTCGACCAAATTGACGGATGCTCTTTGGGCATTCAGAACTGCATATAAAACCGACCTAGGAATGTCTCCATATAGGATAGTGTTTGGAAAAGCATGTCATTTACCTGTCGAGATAGAGCATAAAGCATTGTGGGCTATAAAAGAAATAAATTTTGATCTAAACCTTGCTTGCAACTTTCGAAAGCTGCAAATAAATGAGCTAAGCGAACTCCGCGATGAAGCTTATGATAACGCTGTAATCAGAAAGAATAGGACTAAGGTTTTTCACGATAAAAACATTTTGAGGAAAACATTTTCACCTGGTCAACAAGTCCTTCTTTATGATTCACGATTACACCTTCACGCGGGTAAGCTCCGATCTCGATGGAAGGGACCTTTTGTTGTGCGGTCTGTATACCCACACGGGGCAGTAGATGTAGAAAATGTTAAAAACGGCACCTTTTTCAAACTAAACGGACATAGACTTAAGCCGTATTTTTCCACTGACCCCACGGAGGAGCTCTTGTTCTTACAAGAGCCAGTTTATTTGGATTAAAATTCCTCCGTCTCACCTTCATGTCCAGTATATCACTGCATCATGTTTTGAATGAAGGTGAGTGAAAAGAGTAAGTTTGGGGGAAGTTCTTCACTTATATATTTTGCCCCCACTAATAATTCCCCCCAGGCTTACAGTTTTGTAGGTATAGCATTTGGCAACAGTAAGGACACTGTTGAAAACAAGTTTGGGGGAGGTTTGTGCTTATTTTCGCATCATTTGCATATCATCTGCATAAGCACAAAACATTTCTTTAAAAATCTATAAAAATTGGAAAAAATTTCAAAACCCATAAAAATTTAAAAAAATTTCAAAGTATAAAAATAATTTTAATATTTACACTTTTTGTACATAAATAAGATAATGAAAGTTTAGATAGTGAACAATTACATCCATGAGATTAGAAAAATTTGAGAAAACTAAGAAAATTAGAAGTTTTCTTATACGAACTAGTAATAAGTAGTTATGAGCCGTTGTCCCAAGGGTTAGTAAGATGAAGGACGTCACTAATCTGAGGATAAAAATAAGTCTGAAAAATAGTTTCTATTCTGGAAGCCAAACATTTTGAACGTTGCTACCCTGCTATTCGCACTTACACACGTCTTAAAGCCTGGGATAGTAGAGGATACCTTGAAATGCTCTTGTCTTAAAGCCGATGTATGAAGGAAATAAAAATAAAAATAAAATGAATGAAGAAAATATAAAGTGGTGAGAAAAATGGACACTGGTTTTGTTATCACCAAGGGCAATAAAAATATATAGCGAGGGTGCTTCTTCACCTAGTGCCCTAAGGCCAACTGGTCTGGAAGTCACTGCTATGCCTGAGGTGGTGCAAGACGAGGAAAATACACCAAGTAAGCAAGCACATGAGTAATCGGTCGGTTAGTACCTCAAGAAGTATTAACGGTCGCATGAAAGTGTGTGAGCAATCTCATCTAAATATTCATTAATTAAAAAGTACTGAGGCTGACGGGCAAGAGTATGATAGCTTGAATTGAATTCTCCGGGTATAGGGATGTCTTTTACACACACGCAGGGTTGTATGATCGATGTTTGGAAGAAAGATAGGAATGAAAAATAAGACGATGTTTTATTGAGGGAGGACGTGATTTCTAACATCTTTTCATGACCATTAAGATAGGGCTCATGACAACCGAAAAGCTAGCTTAGTTGGAAACCCTAATTTTCAAAGCTTTTCTTTTACAATTCTTGTCTTTAAATGTAATATTCATGATCTTTCTTTTATTATTGGATTTTGTAGGTACAATCCGCTGAAAACCCTCAGGAGACAACACTCCTTCTACTAGGGACACCTAGAGATTTAAAGGCTTGTTGCACATGCACAGTGCAATCGTGTTGCCTACGAAAGTGTGCTAGATAGTTTTTCTCTTTCTTTATTTTCTCCTTCTCTTTTTAATAAAACAGTTCGCTCGAGACGATCGAAATTAAGTTTGGGGGAATTTGATTAGTCGAAAATAATGCATATTTTAGCCGGCAATTTCCTCATCATTTGCATTCATATAGAAGTGTTCGGCATTCATATTTCACATATTAGCAAAACTGTCGCAAAATATCAGATTGCATGTGTTAGACTCTAAAACCGGCACTATAAAGGAAATTGACGGCATTTCATGGCATCGCATTATCTCTATATTGCGCAACACTTGTTTTGAGATCTATGCAGGAAAATCCAGAAGAAAGGCCAAAATTTATACGGTACCGATCAAATATTACGCCAACTCAATGATTTCAAATCTGGTACCAATCCAAAGGGACAAATACAAATCAACATAACAGATAAAGGCCCAAGTATCAACCCAAGACCACACCAGAAGTTTGAAGCCATCAAGCCACCACTTGGCCGCGGAACCGCGGCCAGAGCCGGCTTGCGCCGCGGTTCCGCGGCGTCCCTGCCACGTCATCAATCCAATTTTTCTGCACAACTCTTACCTCACTTCCAGAAGCTCAGAAAGACATGACAAATTCCAGAAGGCTCCAGAGATTTCTGCCAGATCAGCAAACTAGGGTTTCTAATGCTTAATTAATCCTAGCTTAAACCCTAAGCTAGCTCCAAACAAACCCTTTCTAGAAACTCCTTAACAAACTTTTGGAGGGAATTCTAATTTCAAACCTAGACCTAGGGTTTGGGAAGTCTATAAATAGAAGCCAAAACCTAGGGTTAGAGGATATACTTGATACTTGGATCCATTATCCAAACTTAGATACTTCTTCATTTTACCCCCTTCATCATCTTCTTCCACAAGTCTAGTGAAGGGCTTGTGTGAAACCCTAACCCTAATTCCAATCAAAAGCCAAGATCCCGAGTACCCATCAAGCAAAAAGCCTTGCAACCTTTTATGAGCCGAGCCGATCTTCAACAGAGCAAGTGGTCCAAGCCGATCCACGACTCACGGAGCCGAGCGACGCCAAATCGACAATTTAGTTCTTCCTCTTGTAGTTCTTGAGCGACTGTAATCAAATTGTTGATATAAATAAAAGGTGATATTCTTTTATCTTGTTTTCTTTATATTCTCGCATCATGATATCTTTTCAATTCTTGAATACTTTCTGTGTGATGATGTTTGAGTAATACTCCGCTCGTCGAGGAGTCGAGACGATCAATAGAATGATGATGTAATATATCTTAAATCGATTCTTGAATCCTACGAGTTTTGTAAACCCTAGCAAGTTCAAGAATCGATGACCCAATTCGTTGCGATGCTTTCTTGATTGATATCGCTCGAGATTGGGGAGTTACAATCGTTTCTTGAAATTGTTAGCGGCTAGAATGCAAATGATATCAACGAAAGCACAAGGGTTTAAAAGATGAAACCCTAGTTTCATCAAGAAAGCCCTAACTCTCGTCGATCATCATCAATCTAGTATCAATCCTTCGAATGACAAGAACACGAAATCTTGAAATTACATCACGTCTATAGATCCGATCGATTCCTACGAGCCTCATTTAGATTCTTGACATTTTGGTTGGAAATATCATCGAAACACTGATTCTTGATTTGTTTATGAGTTTTTGATTCTTGATTAAACATCGTGACACCTGAATCAATCAATAAATTCTTGAATTATGTTTTCTTTTCTTTTCGATTAACTTTTCGATTCAAACAAATTAAACATGAAAACGAATCGCACAATCCCTGTGGACGATCCGCACTCGCTTACGATCTACAACTGACACCGTAGTTGATTGCGGTCAAATATAATTCTTTGATAGTGAGTTCTTTATACAATTTTCTAAATACCGATACAAGATACTATTATCGATCAAATGAAACCATTATCGGGAAACAATTGATTCGATACTTGCTTTTTACAATCACATCCGAGAATTCGCATTAAATCAGTGATCGAAAATGTAGATACTTGTGTATGGTACTCAGTTGATAGTAATGATTAAGAGAACTTGCTTCTCTTTCAGGTTACTCATAATTGGAATCATTCCTAAGTTGAGTAATGCTGATCGGCCTCTCTCCATTTAGTTGACATGCACTGGAGACAGCTGCATGATTTGAATCCGGTTTCAATTAAATCAGTGCCTCTATTTCTATATTGGATATAGAATAGTTCATATCTTAACAATGTTAAGGTACAGGAAGTTGTCCGGCTTATGCTTAAAACCAGACTCTGGATAATTCAAGGCACGTTTCTGTAATGGCTGTTTGTGGGTTGACCCGGGCTATGATGAGGGTTCACTTTCTACCATATGGAAGATCAATAGTGATATTGTTCTTGACTCGCCACAGTTTTAATAAAAATGGATTTTTTCAGAAAACACTAGTGGGAGTATGGTAGAACTGGAAGTGATTCCAGAACCGCTAACGATTACCGAAAATTTGATAAGAACCTAAAGATTCAATCGGGTTTGACATTTCATTAGCCACTCCGCAGATATGGTGGGTAACCTTAGGCACTCGAGAGGTACTTCGGTATGCTCAAAGGCGGTGACAGGGAGGTTCTTGTTTACCCAGACTTGACACTACTGTTGTTCCAGGCTATGAGACCCGGCAGGAGGATGAGTATCGCGTCGTTCTGAACTGGCTTTAGAAGTGCACGTGCATATTATTCTGCCAGAGGGTTGTCTTAGTCAGTGGGAGCAGCGGAAGCACAGTGGACAATTCGCTTATGTCTATTTATAGACTAAAGCAGATAGAGCGGAGATAGATCATCTATTTCTGATGTGACAGTCATATGTTTGACTTCATCAGAATAGGGGATGGATCTGTTAAGAAGGTAGTAGGGTTTGATGTCCTTGTATTTGGATGACATACACTGAGCAGGAAGAGAAATTCCTAAACTTCGGTCGGTTATACTTTGGTTGTCACATAGTGGTTTCTCCACATAGGATATAGATATAATATCAGACATTCTGGTTACTAGATCTATGGTTTTAGATCTAGATTTGGGTAGTATCCCAATCTGGGTACTTAGACAGCATTCTAAAGGTGTTTTAGAATGGACGACTCCTGGCATGGTAGTGTATCTACAGGTGATGGAGTCACCCTCTCTAAAGGTATCTTACAGACTAAAGGGGAGAGGGATGTGCATGATGATTGATAGAATTAAAGTTAACCGCAATCAAGACGGTGTCGCTATGCAGCTAACCGGTTGAGCACGGGTCGATCCACAGGAAGATGGTTGTATGTCCTTTCTTGTCTTAGACGAGTCAATAAAGAATTTGTAAGAGTTTGTTCGATCTAACCTATGTGTACTATTTGCAAGTATAAAGTTGTTAAGAAAAAGATACGAGATTGTAAGCTAAAGAAATTCGTACTCAAAACCTTTGAGCCGAGTCTTGACCAATTGAAGCTAAAGCAATCGGCAACAACGTGGATTAGGGGATTTAAGCGCGGTATTCGTGGAATACGGCTTATTTACCCTTGTCCTTCCATTCTTGTCTCTTGCTTTCGCCTCCGGCCAAACCAAACGCAACCGGTCGCGGTTAGGAATCACCGTTACCTTGTTAGGGTAGGGTGCCTAACGGAGCGCTTGCGTATGGTTTGGGCGGAGTTCAATGGAAAATAACGGGAAAAGGAAATGAGAAAGAAGATATTAACTTACAATACCGTATTCCATCTTAACAACAATAATTACATCCATTCACAAAATGAACAAAAAGAGCAAAAGAAAAGAACAAAGAAAAGAAAAGATTACAAGTAATTAAGTGCATGAATTAAATTGCAAGAAAATAAAGCAAGATAATAATAAGCAAGTAATAAAAGCGATAAAAAGAACAAGAAACTAGAACTCAAGACAAGCATGGGATCAATAGCCAACCCTTAAACTTGCAAGCTCAATCAAGTGGTTGCAAGATCAAAAGAAGGGTAGAGAACGCATGTGAAATGAAGCGCTAATTCCATAAGAAAATACGACCTTTGAGATCAATGACTAACCCTTAAACATTCAAGCTCAATGAAGAGGTTGAATGATCAAGAGAAAGCAAGAATCTCAAGGGAAAGTTAAACAAAAGAGAATGATACAAAAGCCCTCATCTTCATTGATCTTCCACTCAAAAAGCTCTCACTACAATTTTCATGGAGACAAGATGAAGAAGAAGAAGAAAAAGACTAAATCCTAACAAAAAGAAGAACAAAGAATGAACCCCCAAAGCTTGGCAAGTTCTGGGGTATTTATAGGAGGTGAACTGAGAACCTAGGGCAACAATCTGCCATAAAATGAATGTACCAAAATGCCCCCAAAAGATGACAGAGTGAGGAGACAGAACGGCCGCGGATCCGCGGCCTAGACCCCCTATTGGCCGCGGATCCGCGGCCGTATGGTGGAGTTGGGTCATGGAGTTTTGTCGTGTTCCCTGGTTTACTTTTTCCTCGTGTTTGAAAACTTCAAACTGCACAAAAGTCTTCCAGAATATCAGCAGATTTCTTAGTCCAAGATTGCTTTCTTTTCTTCACTTTTGACTTTATCTCCCTCGAGCTCCGCGCACCCATTGATTCTTGTGCAGCCCCCCTCGTGCTCTGTGCTTGTCCCAGACACGAATGACCACCGTCATATGTTTTGTCTCTGGAACTGGTACTCGGCACTGGACGGATATGGATGACCGGAACCCGGCTTTTATCTGCTGTCAACAGATGTTCTGCTTTTGGCGTAACTGTGGAGATTTTATCTTGATTTGCAATATTTGTACTGGAAACCTGTATTCTGTAAATATGTAACAAACACGGATTAAAAGCACCTACCTATAAACACACGAGCGTAAGAATGGGCGGTATAAAATGCAATATTCTGGTATGAACAAATACCCCCAAACTTAACTTTTGCTCGTCCCGAGCAAAACCAATTATTCACAAAAATAAAATCCTAACCGCACTTTCGCAGGGAACGCGATTGCACTGAGCGCGTGCAACAAGCCGTTAAACCTCTAGGTGTCCCTAGTAGGAGGAGTGTTGTCTCCTGAGGGTTTTCAGTGGATACTACCCACAAAATCCCGTCAAGCTAGTGTTATAAGTTAACATCGACTTTACTCCTACAGTTTAGTATTTACGTTAGAAACTCTATCATCCTAAGTTAGAAATATTCAACCCTAATGCTTCACACCTCTAATCTATTTTAACTTTAGATCCTATACGTTCCAAAAAAGTTTAGAAAGATGCTGGTTCTCCTGAGTTTTCCTTCTAAAGTGCGGCCTCAAATCAGGGATTTTTATCAACTTTATAGAAGACACAAGTCTTATTCTTTATTTCTATCTTTTATTCAAACATCGATTGTATACCCCTACGTGTGTGTATATTTGCACCCCTACACTCAAGAATTCAATTCAAGCTATAATACCCTTGCCCTAATACCTAATACTACTTCTTTTCATTAAGGATGGACGGATTTGCTCACACACCTTTCATGCGACTATTAATGCTTCTTGAGGCACTAACGACCGATTACTGAATGTGTGAACTTTAAAGCGTAAATAGCAGTTTCCAGGTCTTGACTTTTATTCTTTTTTTTTTCTTTTTCTTTTTCTTTTTCAAGACCGGATATATTTTTCAATATGCTCTTTTGGTGTTTAGCTTTAAATACCGTTTTTTCTTTCATACTAGGCTTTCAGGCAAGAGTATTTCAAGGTATCCTCTACTATCCCAAGTTTCAAGGTGCGTGTAAGTGCAGTTTGTAGGGTATATACTTTCTAAATTTGAACTCGAGAAAAGAAACTATTTTTCAGACTTATCCTTCAGTAAAGCATCAATACTTTCCCTTCATCTTGACTTAACTCAAGAACTGAACTCAAGATTACCTATTTCTCAAAAAAACTGTAAGGACGTATACTTACAAAAATTAGACAGAATGAGAGTTATTTTTAGGGTTTTCAATCCCTAAGCCTAGAATTTAGTTATTTCTATCATATCAACTAAACTTTCGGAATAAAGATCTAAGTTACCCTATTAGCTAACTTGACGACAAAGTTTTTATATTTTTTTGGGAAAATTTTCAATTTTTGTGGGTTTTTAATAAGGTATGCAAATGCAAAATATACAAATGAATGCGAAGGAAGAAAGCTTACCGAGCACACCCCCAAACTTAAACTTGACAGTGCCCTCACTGTCAGGCTACACCAAGAGGGTCAAAATTGTCGGCGCTCCCTAGAAACAAATTATATACAAAAAATAGAAAAACAAAAAATATATACAGAAAAGAGTCCCCCCCAAACTTAAGTAAAACAGTGTTTCCACTGTTAAGCGTTGAAGTTCAGGATTAGGGGGGAAAGAACAGTATTAAGCTATACAAGGCCTTACACAGGCAAAAAGTTAACACCAACCATTCAAAGATCTTATCGTGATAAAGCAGTGGCTGGTGAAAGAAGACGTAGAGAAAAGAGATGGAGAATACGCGAGACCGTATGGAGATAGAAGAGGTATACGGTCTCGGTATATGAGAAGAAGAAGAATGGCGGAAGGGAAAAAGAAGTGGACTACGAACTTGAGGGTACAAATTGAGTGAATAGATTAGCACAATTTGTGATGAGCGATGTGTAAAAAGTGATTGTGCTAATCTATTAACCCGTCGAGAAATGGGGTCAAATCCCTCAAGATTCGTGAGAAACCATTAGTACGCCGAACTCGGTAAACCAGACATATGAAATGAAAGTGAGACGGGTTCTTCCAAGGTCGGAACGATGGAAAGGATGGAGGTAGGTGATTGAGGAAGGTTATTGGTTAAAGGTTCAGGAGGGTGTACACAGTCAATGAAAGGAACAGGATGAATTGGAAAATCCGACTCATCAATTAAAACTGGTTCATCCTCAAAGCTATCCTCAAAATTCTCCTCAAAATTCAGCGTATCCATGCAAATTTCATCAAAATCAAGACGCATATGGGGTTCGGGAAAAACAGTTACTGACTCGGGATGATGAATTGGAGAGAAAAACTCTGCCAAATCTACAGGTTCATCATCCAAAATATTCCCGGCGTCAATATCCTCAATCAAGTGAAAATCAATATTCTCAGACACCTCAACAGAAGCATGGATATTAATCAATTCAGGCTCTAGAGTGGAGATGTAGAGGTCAAAAGGATTGGGTGTGGTTTCACTTGGCAAGGTCCCTTCACAATCGGGTAAATCAAACACTACAAAGTCGCACAACTCATTAATCATTCTATCTTCAATCGGTGAATCGTTGGGAACACTAGATAGACATTCAAAACTGGAGTTGTGGGATTCAAGTTGAAATGGGTAGGCTTGATTCGGAAGGGGGTACAACTCACTCTCACCACTCAAATTCACAGCCTGTCCTACCGCCTCTTCATACATTGGAAAATTTGGAGCTAGTTGAAAACTAGCTACCGGGTCACTAGGTTGTATGAGGGCGGTCATGGACGCATTCAAATCCATCATCTGTTGGTACGATGCTACCCTAAAGTCTTCCAACGACTGTTCCAGACTAGACATGGGTTGTGAATGGGTTTCAGTAAAAGATTCAAAGTTGTTTGGATACTGAAAACTCCCAAATGGCGGCTCTGAAGCAATGTCTAGGGAAGGTGAAAAAGTAGGGTAGGATTGGTAGGAATTGAATGGCTGGACAGGAGCAGGATCAACATTTGGATAGGAAGGTGAATGGAATTGTTGATCCCAAGAATTTGAAGTGGTGAAAGGAGTGAAAGATCGGCTACGGGATTGTTCTATACGTTCTGCAATAGACATAGGTCTTGGAGTTGCAACATGACTCGAAGAAGGGGTATCAACGTAAGAAGGGTTGAATGTTTGAAATGGTTGATACGAAGTGGATTGCGGAGTCAACTTGTTTGTCCTAGATGCGTCTATCCGATCTCTCAATGAAACTTTGGGCATGGAGGGGTCGTTCGATGTTCGGCCAAAGCAAGAACCGTAAGAAGTAATTTCTGGTTGTGGGTACCAAAGTTCGGCAAGAGTTTTGCGAGGTGGGGTACCCATGATATGAAGAGAGAAAGAAAGAAAGGCAAGAAAGGCAGAGAAAAGGAGGGGGAAAAGAATGTGATTTTTTTATTTTTTTTTAAATTTTTTTTTAGATAATAACAAAAGAATGAAATATACACACAAAAAAGAATATGGACAAAAACAATCACGACATAAAAATACCACACACCTAATCGTTCTAGGGTTTACCTAGGTCAACTAGACCTGCTCCAGAACTTGATTGTCGAAGTAAAACTGTGTCGAGAAACGGGCTCAAGATACACTGATCACGAGGCCAGGTAAGTGCAGAGATAAGGGGAGGTTTTCCAACGCTTTCGCGAAGTTCCTTAATTAAATAACCCTTTCTCTTTTGGCGGTTTCGCCGTTAACACTTTCCTAGACACCCCGTAAACAATGTACCGGTAAGCGAGCTTCTAAACACAGTCAACTTCTCCTAGTGAGCGCGAAGTCCTTAAGGCTTAAAGTCTAATTTCTTTTAAATTTTGTGCGGGTAAACGTTATGCTCAAGTTCGTGATTTGTGGGCCACGGAAAAGGTGATGAAATCCTTTACCGTATATTGTGGGGTTCGCTTGCCCTTAAGTCCGTATTAATGTATGCAATGCGCAATTCAATAAAAATTCTATAAAGAATCAAAAAATCGTTTTTTAGTTTAAGCGCGGCACTGCAACAAATACGGGTTAGTCAATTTTTAGCGTTTGCTAGCGAACTTGCAAAGAATCATGCAAAGAATAGTATATTGGATGCGTCGGATTTGAGAAGAAGGTGTTAGTAAAGTACGTACCGTTAAGTTTTGGGTTAGGAAACCCCCGTTGAATCAAATCCGGTAAGCTTGAAAAGTTCGCTTGCGCGGGTCAAACTACCCGGATCTTTGGCACTGTACTTTGCAATCACCTTAGCCTTGAACGTACACTTTGCTCCCCACAATCGCCGTTTGCAAATCCGCAAAAAATCTGCAGAAAATACAGCACAGTGGAATTTATAGAGACGATAAAAGAACAGAGACAGGGCAGGAAAAAAAATTGGGGCATTGAGGCCTCAATACGGCCGCGGAACCGCAGCCACAGCCCCTCTTTGACCGCTGTTCCGAGGTCAAATAGTGGAATTGGAGCCTCGACTTTGGTTCCCTGCACTCCCCTTGATCTCTACTCCAAAATAAAATGCTCTGTTTTCTATTTTGATTACTATACTTGCTTCAGATTAGCCTGCACACTTGCACACAAAAATTATCAAAAAAAAAACAAAAAGAATATATTTTTTTTATATATATACAAAAAGAATATTAGCCCGAATAACAAGAAAGAAAATACGCTACCGTCTCCCCGGCAACGGCGCCATTTGATTGATAGAATTAAAGTTAACCGCAATCAAGACGGTGTCGCTATGCAGCTAACCGGTTGAGCACGGGTCGATCCACAGAGAGATGGTTGTATGTCCTTTCTTGTCTTAGACGAGTCAATAAAGAATTTGTAAGAGTTTGTTCGATCTAACCTATGTGTACTATTTGCAAGTATAAAGTTGTTAAGAAAAAGATACGAGATTGTAAGCTAAAGAAATTCGTACTCAAAACCTTTGAGCCGAGTCTTGACCAATTGAAGCTAAAGCAATCGGCAACAACGTGGATTAGTGGATTTAAGCGCGGTATTCGTGGAATACGGCTTATTTACCCTTGTCCTTCCGTTCTTGTCTCTTGCTTTCGCCTCCGGCCAAACCGAACGCAACCGGTCGCGGTTAGGAATCACCGTTACCTTGTTAGGGTAGGGTGCCTAACGGAGCGCTTGCGCATGGTTTGGGCGGAGTTCAATGGAAAATAACGGGAAAAGGAAATGAGAAAGAAGATATTAACTTACAATACCGTATTTCATCTTAACAACAATAATTACATCCATTCACAAAATGAACAAAAGAGAGCAAAAGAAAAGAACAAAGAAAAGAAAAGATTACAAGTAATTAAGTGCATGAATTAAATTGCAAGAAAGTAAAGCAAGATAATAATAAGCAAGTAATAAAAAGCGATAAAAAGAACAAGAAACTAGAACTCAAGACAAGCATGGGATCAATAGCCAACCCTTAAACTTGCAAGCTCAATCAAGAGGTTGCAAGATCAAGAGAAGGGTAGAGAACGCATGTGAAATGAAGCGCTAATTCCATAAGAAAATACGACCTTTGAGATCAATGACTAACCCTTAACCATTCAAGCTCAATGAAGAGGTTGAATGATCAAGAGAAAGCAAGAATCTCAAGGAAAAGTTAAACAAAAGAGAATGATACAAAAGCCCTCATCTTCATTGATCTTCCACTCAAAAAGCTCTCACTACAATTTTCATGGAGACAAGATGAAGAAGAAGAAGAAAAAGACTAAATCCTAACAAAAAGAAGAACAAAGAATGAACCCCCAAAGCTTGGCAAGTTCTGGGGTATTTATAGGAGGTGAACTGAGAACCTAGGGCAACAATCTGCCATAAAATGAATGTACCAAAATGCCCCCAAAAGATGACAGAGTGAGGAGACAGAACGGCCGCGGATCCGCGGCCTAGACCCCCTATTGGCCGCGGATCCGCGGCCGTATGGTGGAGTTGGGTCATGGAGTTTTGTCGTGTTCCCTGGTTTACTTTTTCCTCGTGTTTGAAAACTTCAAACTGCACAAAAGTCTTCCAGAATATCAGCAGATTTCTTAGTCAAAGATTGCTTTCTTTTCTTCACTTTTGACTTTATCTCCCTCGAGCTCTGCGCACCCATTGATTCTTGTGCAGCCCCCCTCGTGCTCTGTGCTTGTCCCAGACACGATTGACCACTGTCATATGTTTTGTCTCTGGAACTGGTACTCGGCACTGGACGGATATGGATGACCGGAACCCGGCTTTTATCTGCTGTCAACAGATGTTCTGCTTTTGGCGTAACTGTGGAGATTTTATCTTGATTTGCAATATTTGTACTGGAAACCTGTATTCTGTAAATATGTAACAAACACGGATTAAAAGCACCTACCTATAAACACACGAGCGTAAGAATGGGCGATATAAAATGCAATATTCTGGTATGAACACATGATTGGCAGATCACTTGCTTAGGCAATTGAGTCAATCATGAGATGCCAAGTACCACACCAGATGTTTTTTTTGCACTAGATGAAATAAGTTGATATTAATCCTATCCTGGAGAAATGTTCGGAAGAAGTTTTAGAACATAAGTGGATGTTCTAGTGATATGATAACGACGGCCTCTTTCGGGAGACGGTTATCATTCCAGGCTTCTAAGGTGATCTGGTTGACTGAGTGACTGTCAGAGTTATAGTTTTTCTTCTGACGAGGGGCAGTAGTTTGGACAGGTGATCCAAGCGGATACTGAGGGAGGCATGGCGCAGGATACTGATTGGTTTCAGTTGACAATACAGTCTAAGAAGTTTGGATTTAGAGTTCATTTACGAACTAGGTCCCATCAGATATCCAGACATATTCTAAGACAGGTATTGCTCATTTCGGGAGATGGCATTCTCCGCGAACTTGAGATAAAGAGAGACATAGAAAGAAACATCAGGGCGGATCCACTAGCTAAGATATTCCTCGAATGCAAAAGTTTCACAAACGGGCTTTGTGAGACTGATCAATAGAGGAGTTGGATGTTCGGTATCACATGGGCTATGAGTATGCGACATCGCAATAATTAACCTTGAGTGCAAGTGGGAGATTGTTGGATATAGTGCCCTCAGATTCAATTATTGGATCGCAGGCACGTGATTGCAATGATTGAGGGAGGACCTATACCGGTAGGACAGTCTTACTCGAGAGGTTTGTATACTATCTGGTTTGTCTTTATCATCGTGTACATGTTTTAGGTGACATTGTAGTTCACTATTACACGTTGATAGAGAATAGTATGCTACCGTGGTTTATCTTTATCATCGTGTACTGCTTTAGGTGACCTTACAAGTCACTATTGCACGTTGATAGAGCCCATAGGATTCCTGCTTGACTACCAGCAGTATGATGGCGATCATATACGTGAGAGTTGGGTAGTCTATAAGAACATCCTTAAAGTGGTCTCTAGTCGTGGGAATTTCGAGACTGGGCATCGATACTCCATTAGTAGACTAGTGTATACAGTTGAGACCCCGATAAGGGGCGGTGGCCGGTCTCACAAGCCATTGGTGTCAGTTGGTTCACCTAAGATGTATACAGGTGCTCATTGGGTTATGAGTACACCGGACAAGACTCGCCGGGACCATGCTCGTTGGTATTATACCTGACGTCAGATAGCAGTTCCCTGATGACATGTGTACAGGTTAGTTCATCAACCTGAGATCGTCATTTATCTCGTGTGAGTTCCCAGTGTACTTTGATTACTACCCTACCATGGCTCAAAGGAGTCGTGCAAACAGGTTTTAGTTGGGTACAGTCCCGAGCCACATGGAGGCCGTGAGCGGATCAGCAGGGGTTCGTCTCTCCCGGTATTGGGGGTGAGGTCGCGCTGTGTCTAGGAGAGCCATTACACGAAGTCCTAGGCCAAGGCAGAAGATTTACTGGTAGGTATTCCATTAGTATCTCAGGGTGTTCTGGGCTACACTCCGACACGACTTGTACTGCTTTTGGGGGTCTGACTTTTACCAACCCCTTAGGCCCGACATGCGATGCTCATAGACGAATGGACCGGACTGTACGGATATTGTCACTGACAGGATCAGTAGGGTGTCAGGATGAGTTCGCTCATCGACCTCCCTTTTGGTCAATACCTGGTAGCCCGTTACGTATGGCTAATACCTCTGACGTGCTAGTGGTTAAATCCATAGCCAAAGTATTAATGAGTCTTTAGAGTCCCCCACAGACAGTTTCTCAAGTTTCGGGCGAAACGTTGTAGAGGCCGTATGGATTTATGGCAGGGTTTGAACGTACGTATGCACTTGTGCACGTGTCATGGTTCGGATGGATAATACTAGCGGGCTTTGATTTAAGCCGGATCGTAGTATTATACCGTGTAGATTTTGTCTCATTGCATTTGTATTCGGTCGGCATACAAATGCGGGTATGTATATACAGTCGCGGGGTTATCCTGTAATTTGTTACCGGATCACCTTTTGAAGTTACCAACTTGCTTTCTCTTTTTGGCCAAATTCCTTTTCTATTGTTCTGTGGCTGAATTTTCCTTGGAGGGGCATATTTGCAAATGTGCAATTAGCAAATGGGGGGGGGGGTTTGTGGTGCCTGGGGCTCCAGAATTTCCATGGGATCTCTTGATGGTTCTTGCATCTTTTGACTCTTTTTTGCATCATTTCATTGCATTTATTGGATGGGATATTGGTGTTGATGGTGGTGTGACAATATTTCCTCATTATCACCACACTTTGCTTACACTCACCTCCCTTCATTACCTCCCTCTCTATATATGGACGGCCACTACATTTTGAGAGCCCTCATGTGTGTGGAAAAATGATTCATCTCATTTTGCACTAAAATTCTTTAGTTCAGCTGCAAAGGTTTTTCCTCTACCTCTATTGTGGTAACTTCGATTAACTCTTGAGGCAAACCGTTCTACACTCAGTCTACAGCAATCTTTGACACGTCGGCTAGCAAACTTTGTGTCCGAGTTGCCTCGGTTCAGAGGTGGGAGCCCGTAAAAGGACTTCTCGATGTGGTGCCCTTTCCGACGAGGAGATCAAGACCGGAGATGCCGTGAGGAGCTTGAGATGGTGGCCAAAGACCGAAGGACACAGATCGATCGGTATAGCCTCTCTACCTTTTCTTTAGTTAGCTAGTAATAGGTTAATGGTTCGATCCGGGTTTTAAGCATACGACAGCGCCAGTTTTCAAGTTAAGAAAAATTTTCGTTTATGCATTTTGGCCTCGGAAAGACGGCCGGGGCGCTACCGTAGTCTTACACTCTTCACCCTCTACACTTTGGACCCATCAATGTTGGATTTTGAGGTCCTTGGACTTCTAGGGTTTTGTTTGGTGGCATCCATGAGGTATAATCCCTTTTATTTAGTTTAGTTTATGTTTTCCTAGCTTTCTAGTTAGTTAGAATTGGGTTAAGGTATGGATTTGTGAGCTTGGAAATTCCAAGAGAAGAATTAGGGTTTGTGATGTGTTGGGTGATGCCTAGTGGCTGTTTATAAGACCCTAGAGGTCGATTCTTGACCTAGACCTATGACCAAACCCCTAGATATGAACTTGAAATCTACCGATATCGGAA
Source organism: Agapanthus africanus (assembly GCA_030015575.1). Lineage (NCBI taxonomy): Eukaryota > Viridiplantae > Streptophyta > Magnoliopsida > Asparagales > Amaryllidaceae > Agapanthus > Agapanthus africanus. The sequence continues at coordinate 311,434,357 of CM057343.1, read as the reverse complement.
ATTGTAGAATTTATGATGAAATTTAGTGATCTGCTGCTACCTGAAGTACCAAAAAATCATTTAGCAAAGACTGTGAGATGAGCAGGTGATTGTGAGTGTACCCTAGAGACCCGAGACCCCAACACAACTGCTGGGCCACAGATTTATTCATTGTGGCCGCAAATTGCGGCCACATTAGGGAATTTAGGGTTGGTTCTTGGTATATGGTTCACTTATCTGATAATTAGACCCCTTATATGTGCAGAATTGGCCAATTTTACCTGGGAGTGAATCTGGGAGCAGTTTGGTATGGTTTTAGGTTATGTTTTCCGCATTTTGAATGCTAGGTTTTGATATTTGGATTTGTATTTGGTTGTTGGATGTTTTTACATCAACAACAAGGGTTGTTTGGTTGGCTTTATACCCGTAAGCTATAGGTTCTAACCTATGAGCAATGCGCCTGCCGTTTGGATTTCAGAACTTGAATTTAATAGTGTTGCAATATGTGTTGTTATTGTAGGTACCTTCGTGTGGATTCCGATGTGACGGAGTGTGGCGTCATCAACTTCGGCAAGCGAAGACCACAGTGAGTAGATCTATATCTACGGGGAAGTCGGGTGGATGGCGTATAACACCCCCGCAAAGTTTTGATGGAAACTGATTTATAGAATATGGTTAAGAAAACCTAGATTAAGAAACAAGGGTTAGAGTTAAAAGATAGTTAGTGAAACCTTATTATAAACTAAAGGATAGTTAGAAGTGTTTTGATACGACTAATATATGATGACGGTATTTGAGGATGACGTTCGACGATATTGCCGTTAAGGGCACTATATGACTAGATAGCCGATGTAGATATGTCATCCAAACCATACCTATCTCTAAACTAAAGCATCGTATGCATCTTTTAAACAGATACCTTGAGGGAAGTTACGGATTTTCAAAAGATATCTTTTCCTTTAAAACACCGTAGCCCCTATTTTCAAAACGACGATTCACATCTTTTAAAAACTGATTGTATGGTTCGGGTGTGTATGTTAGATTAGATAAGTATGCTTATAGTAAAGGTAGAATGTATATATATATATAACTTTTGATTAGATGTGAGATATAATGTGATAAAAAGAATGTACGATTCGATATGATGAGTTGGTGATATGTTGGTATACGGATGAGAGTCGATTGAGATGATTGATACCTTGCAGGTCCCCTGATACGAGATTGTTATGGATGTGGCCTGGGACATAGGTATATAGATATATATAGAATATTGCGAATCATGAATGATAGGTCGTACGTGATATTAGGCCGTACTCTCATTGTCTTATAGGTCGATAGGATCCCTATTGATTTAATTCCGCCGTACGATGATTTTCCGTGCGTGATGAGTTTGACTTGATATTTGATCCATACCCTTGACTAGAGGCTGCCGTACGATGTATAGTACCGTGCGCGTTGCTGTGAGACTATATGTCGATTGATAGATTCACCGATTAGGTCTTGTAGACACGTATACCTTATAGCTTGTAGCAGATGATTTACCTTATGCTGCATTCATGTTATTCGCATTGCATTACTTATACCTGTGCTAGTACACCTACACCATTATCGATGATGCGTATGTTACACTTAAACAAATTGGCCGGCTCATACACTTCATCATCGATAATTGCTATGTCACTACACAGTAGGATTGCTGCATCATGACATGACTCTTCGCATAAATTACGTGTGTATATACCACTTGTACATCTATATTAGCGCACGTACATATTGTACACTCATACTTGCGTATATACCACTTGTACATCCATATTGGCACACATACATATTGTATACTCATATTTGTTAGTTATATGTATGCCATAGAGGCCATTACTGTACATATGATGTATATTGTAGTGGATGCTTGGACATATATAGGGAGGACTTTCTTGCTCGACATGATAGTATGCTATCTGGTTGCTCTTTATCTTAACATGTACACTGATTATCTCTATATTACATGTTGATAAAGACCTTAGGATGAGTACTTGACTACCAGGACTATGATGCAGATCATACTAGTGGGGACAGTGTAGTCGCTAAGTACATCCTTCAAATGTTCCTAGTCGTGGGAGTACCGAGGCAGGGCATCGATACTCCAGAGTAGACTAGCGTATGCGCTTCTTGACCCATATGATGGGCGATGGATGACCCCATATCAATTGGTGTTTGACATCAGAGAAGGTATACGGGTGCTCAGTGGAGACTGGGTATACTGGACGGACTCGCCGAGAACTCCCAGATGGTATTATACCTTATGTCAGATGGAAGTTCTTTGGTGACACTGGTACAGGTTAGTCTGTAGACCCGAGATCGTCATAGAGTCTTGTGTGATTCCCACTGTGCTTTGATATTTATCATACCACGTCCAAGAGGGCGTGAAAAATGGTGGCTTTTGGGTACAGTCCCGAATCACATGGAGGCAATGATCGATAGGAGGGGTTTCGTCTCTCCCGGTATAGGGAGTTGATGTTGCGCTGTGTTCGATTGGCTGTAACTGGAAATCCCTGGCTAGGGTTGCTGAGATTTACTGGTAAGAGTTATCAGTAGTTTCTCAAACTGTTATAGACCTCATATCGACACGACTTATCAAGCTATTGGGGTCTAACGTTTACCACCCATAGGAGAGATATGCGACATATCAGATGAAGAGACCGGACTGTACGAGAGTGTTACTGATTGGATTCGTAGGAGAATGTACATGCTTTCTTATTGATCTTCTGATCGCTCAATACCAGGGTGGCTGTTACGTTTAGCTGACCGCTTGCAGCTTGTGGGTGTTTGATATGATCATTACCTACTGCCGGTGTATTGACGATTCTTTAGAGTCCTATACAGAAGTTTCCTGGCTCGGGCAAAACGGAGTAGGAGCACATATGTGATATGTGCGGGGCCGAGAACAATACGTGTATGTGATACCGTATTAGATTCTCGCGATATGTGATATCGGCCGAGTATATGTGATATAGCCGGGTCATCGGATCAGGTGTTGATTCGATGAACTGATACAGATTATTTGTGAAATAGCCGGATTATCGGATCAAGTGTTGATTCGATAATTTGATGTATAATTATATATTTGATATATTATATTACATTAATTAATATTAGCTCACTTAAAGATTCTTTTTCTCACTTGGATAATACATTGATATATATGCGATATATGCTAATTGTATTATTTTATTTCGTTACAGTAAATATTTTATATGTGATATATAATATTGTAACAAGTTAGGGTTATAAATGCAACATGTTTTGTGGAGTTTAAATATAGTTAGGGTTTGGATTAGGGTTAAGCTTGCATGAAGCATTCAAGAAGCTTCTTGAAACTTTGATTTTGACTTGTGATATTTTGCATAGATATTTCTTTAACCTAACCCAACCCTTTGCCATAATTATTTCTTTACAAGGGTTAAGTTTATATTCTTAACCCATGGTTGCAATTCTAACCTCACACATGGATTCATTATTCATCATAAATGGATTTGCTTCTTCTTCTTCCTTCTTCTTGCTTGAAAAAGCTTTCTAGGTATTTGACATGTGATGAAAATGATTGAGAAATTGAAAACAAAAGAGAACTAAATTCCTACTTCATCATCCTCATCTACTCTAGCCACTTAGATTAGGGTGTTTGCTTTTCTAATAGTTGATTAGTGAAGCAAGAGCTTAAGTTTGAGTTTCTTCAAGGTAGATCATCTTACTTGTTGAAGATCGGAAGCAAGCTTGCATCTTTCTCTTCATAGAGCCTCTCTAGAGTCCGGATACTCAATGATCGCAGCGAAGGGACCACAACACGGAGCTTGTGAAGTGAAGGAACGGACTACAAAGGTTGTAATCCCAAACTCTTAGAAGTAAAGTTGTTTACTTGCTCTTTGTTTCGCCTAATCTCTAGTCTAAGAACTTGATTAGGGTTATTCGGCACATGAAAAATTTGATTTTTGCTTGGTTGATGTCTTATAGAACCTTGTTCTAGTGCTTAGTAACCCTGCAGTGGTATCAGAGCCAAGCTAGAGCTTAAGGCGTCGTCTAGACGAAGTTTAAAGTCCGATCGAACCGCGAAACATCGTGTTTTACCCCCTCTCTGGAAATTTTTTAAAATGTTGATTTTTTCTGTATTAAAAATACTCAGAAAATTAAGCAGGGAATTATAAGAATTACTGTGAAATACGGACCAATGACCCCTTCAAGAGACCGCGGAACCGCGGCCAAACAATGCTTTTGGCGGCGGTTCTACGGCCAACTTAGGGTATCAGGGGATAATACTTCAGGGTATGATTCTTGGGTACTTTTGCATGCTTCTGGGAATTTTTAATTATACTCAAGTGTTGAGTTTTCTGGAGATCTTTTGTATTCGTTGATTCGATCGGAAAGTTTAACTTCGTTTAACTTTTTTCCGGGTAATTTAGAACGTGTTCAAAAGTGCTGGATTTTTCCACGAGTTTGAAACATCCGGAAAATCATACAAGTGTATCTGTGGACCCTCTAGAAGAACGTAACCTTAACTCGATTATGTGACCGTCAAAACTGCCACTGAACCCTAGGGTTTGTGGTAGTTTAGCGTTGCCACATGTGAGGCGTTGGTTTGACCCTTCTACGGCTGGTTTATTGGGACTGTGACATGTTCATGGGATTTTTGAACTCTGCTCAAGTGTTGAGCTATTTGGGAAATCTTGGATGTTTGTTTATTCGATCGGAAAGTTTAACATCGTCTATTTATCTGGAATGTGTTACAATATTTGGAAACCACAAGTAGTTATGAGATAACTAATTTGAATGTTATAAATCTAGCAGTTTAGTCTCAGATGATCGGTTGCCACGGGATTTTGATGCGATCAAAAGTCCGTCGCAATCACATAGCGTACGCGGATACTCGCCGGGTAAACTTAATAGATAGCCACACCCCATAGCCTCGACCAAGTGACTGTAGAAGAACCCCGTCGCCAAAAGCATCCGTTCGGGTGCACGTGGCAGCGGTGTTCCGCCTTAGTGCACTTCGTCGACGGCATCGGGGGTGCGGCCGTCTACAAAAGTTTTCGACGAGCATTCGATCAGGTTGTCGGGAATCTTATTGAATTGTCCGATTAGATATTGAAAAATGTTTTCGATATTGAGACTAAAATACGGGGTTTATAATTGTTAGGCATGAGATGTCTAAAGAATTCATTTAGTTAGGCATGCGATGTCTAAGGAGGTTGCGGATTCCAACTGTTATTACACTTTCTTTTCTGCGACCGTAAGTGTAGTATATGGTGTATCGCCGGTTTCGTTGCTATACATCAAGGACAATTGGGATACACATATTTACTTACGTTGATGATATGTGATATTATGTGTTGTTGTGATATGTTATATTGGATCGTTGTGTTCTGAATAGCAGGTTTTTTTTATGTGAGATGAGGGTTTTTATTTTCATTCATATAAAATTCATTTGTATGTAATATTCTTTTATTGGGGCACTTCCGGGTTGAGGTTGTTGTCACCATTGTATATTATTTACTTTTCCGCATTAGGATAGACCCAAGACGGCAAGCACAAGTAACCGGGTTCTAGGGTCCAGTGGGAGACCATCTCGAGGAATCGAGACCGGGTCTCCTAACTCTAGAACTGGCAGGGTTACTTGCCGCTCTCGTAGGGGTCTAGGGATGTGGGTTTGGCTATTCATCGCGACCGTGGAATCCGTGTTTTATACAGGCTCGTATTAAAACACGGACCTCCTAGTATATCCACTATTTCATATATGTTCTTCTGCTGCAATGTTCTATGATGAGATCATATTACTGTCTGAGACGAATGTTTATATTATATATATGAGATATATATTATATTGCTGATTTCGTTTCAAATGTGATGCTTGTGAAGCATAATAAAATGGGACTTCATTAATGAGATTAATGAAAAAAAAGAAACCTAAAGATGTTGTGGAATCGAATTTTCAAAAACAGGTAGCTCTAGTTGTTGCTTTGCATAGTGGTGTTCCTTGTACAACATCCAGCACCTTATTCGATAAGGAAAGAGCCGAGATCCCTTCACCGGGAGTGACCTCTTTGTTAGAGCATATTGCATGCTCCCATAACTCTTGTGAGGCTGCCGAAGCGGTAAACGAAAATTTTCATTGCATACAACATGCACTTTTCTAATGATCTTGTCTAAATCATAACCAGAAATCCCTAACTAGAGATCTTATCTACTATGTTAGGGATTATACCTTGATGATACAGTCCTTCGGGTCTTCTATTTGGTGCAACTCCTTTGCTCCTTGCATTCTCTTTTGATGAACTCCTTAGCTCCTTTGGATGTTGCCGATGTCCTCGATCTCCGGCCACCTCAAGACCTAGATGATCCACGCGAGAGTTGTCATGCAAGCTAAAACCCTTCTCAAGAGCTAAACCTAGAGATCAAGTTTGCTAAAAATGGTCACTAGGATGATGTAGAGATTAGTGTATTGGATTATCTTCGATCCTTGGCTTTTGATTCACATCTCATGTGAGTGTTAAAGCAAGGAAGAAGAAGGAGGAGAGAAGAAGGAGAGAGAAAGAGTTTGTCATGATAAGAAAATTCAAGCATGAGAAAATGATATATTCAAATGGAAATAATTGAAGAGTGGAATATAAAATTAGCACCATACTTCAATAGTAACTCCAAAGATTAAAATATAAAACAACCCATTCTCACAACCATGCTTGGACTTTCTAATTTCCACCTCATTTATTCATTTTCATAAAATAAATAATGTATTATGAGGTGGCATCTTCTAGAAGGTATTCTTGTAACAATTACAAGAATACCCCTCCTCCGTATACCGTATCCCGTATACTCTATACCCGTATCCGAATTTCGAAAAATACGAATACCAATAATCCAATAATATAATACCGGTATCCGGCTTAAACCTAAGCCTACCAGTATTATTGTTCCGATTATGTAGGGTTCCTAGGCACACTTGTGAAGGTTCATACCGCATCAAACATGCATGAATAAAATTTTACATGTGCCGAACAACTCAAAGATAGGATCTTTGCTAGATAATTAGGGTTAAGCATGCAAGATAACATCTTTTAAGCTAAGTGTGAGGGATTACAACCTTTGTAGTCCGCTCCTTCGCTTCATAAGCTCGAGTAGAAGTCCCTTCGCCGCGATCCACGATCTCCCGGACTCAAGAGAGGCTCCACGACTCAAACGATCCATGCTGGCTTGAAGTGTTCCAGATCTCCGATGATCTACGTCGAAGTTTCAATAACTCAAGCTTTCTCACTCTAAAGAGATGAACATACTAATCTCATGGGCTAGATGAGATGAGGATGAGAGAGTAGTATTTATGCTTTCTTTTTAAATCATTTTCTCATAATTAATCATCACAAAATGAATTTCTAGTGAGCTCAAAATCAAGAGAGAAGAAGATGATAATAGAAATTGTAATTCCTTTTGTGATGAATAGAAAAGAAATCTATATGATTTATATATCAACCATGGTTAGGGATGAGTGCCTAATAGTTTGTAGAGAATAAAGTAGAGTTAGGGTTTGGTTCGGTTAGCAATGAGTCATCAACAAATATCAACCATAATATCTTAACTTGACAAAAGGAAAAGCTTCTAGAATGTGCATGAAGCATCTAACCCTAATCAAACCCTAACCTCATTTAATCATCCTTAAACATGTTTAATAATAAATCATATCATGTCACAATAATATATATCACATATATATTATATATTTGCAACAAAGAAAATAATACAATTAACATATATCGCATATATATCAATGTATCATCCAGTGAGAAAATGAAATAATAAAGCAAGCCAATATTTGATAATGTAATAATATATCATATATATTATTATACATTAAATCATCGAATCAACACTTGATCCGACGATCCGGCTATATCGAATATAACCGACTAATATATCATGTACCGATTCATCGAATCAACACTTGATCCGATGTCCCGGTTCATATCTAAACATCACGAGAATATAATACGGTATCTCATATCGCATTATCCTCGGTCCTGCACATATCTCATATGTGCCTCTACTCCGTTTCGCCTAAGCCAAGAAACCTCTGTGTAGGACTTTAAAGAATCGTCAATACATCGGTAGCAGGTGATGATCATATCAAACACCCACAAGCTGCAAGCGGTCAGCTAAACGTAACAGCCACCCAGGTATTGAGCGATCAGAGATCAACAAGCTAGCCTGTGCGTTCTCCTGTGAATCCAATCAGTAACACTCCCGTACAGTCCGGTCTGTTCGTCTGATATGTCGCACATCAAGTCTAGGGGTGGTATACGTCAGACCCCAGTAACCGATAAGTCGTGTCGATGTGTGGCACATAACGGGTCGAGAAACTACTAGTAACACTTACCGGTAAATCTCTATATCAGCCCTGGCCAAGGACTTCCAGTTATAGCCAATCGAACACAGCACAACATCAACTCCCTATACCGGGAGAGACGAATCCCCTCCTATCGCTCATTGCCTCCATGTGATTCGGGACTGTACCCAAAAGCCACCCTTTTGCACGCCCTCTTGGACGTGGTAAGGTGGAAATCAAAGCACAGTGGAATCATACAAGACTCCATGACGATCTCGGGTCTACAGACTACCCTGTACCAGTGTCACCGGAGAACTGCCATCTGACGTGTGGTATATCACCATCTGGGAGTTTTCGGCGAGTCCGTCCAGTGTACCCAGTCTCCACTGAGCACCCGTACACCATCTCTGATGTCAAACATCGATGGATATGGGATCATCCATCGCCCATCATATGGGTCAAGATGCGTATACGCTAGTCTACTCTGGTGTATCGATGCCTTGTCTCGATATACCCTCGACTAGGGACAGTTATAGGATGTACTCATCGACTACCATGGCCCTACTAGTATGATCTCATCATAGTCCCAGTAGTCGAGTACATATCCTAAGGGCTTTATCAACATGTGAGAGAAAAAACAGTAAACCAATACAAGTCAACATGTTAAGATAAAGTGAAACCAAATAGCATACTATCATGACGAGCAAGAAGTCATCTCTATATATATCCAAGCATCCATTATACTATACATCATATGTACAACAATGGCTTCTAGGGCATATACATAACTAACAATCTCCCACTTGCACTAAGGCCAGCTGCTGTAGTATCTCATACCTAGCATCCCGAATAATCTCTCAAACTGTATCTGGGGAATAACCTTCGTGAATGGATCCGCAGTGTTGTCCTTCATATCTACTCTCCTGACCTCGATCTCCCGGCGATCAATTATCTCCCTGATCAGGTGATACCGCCTCAGAATATGTCTGGACTTCTGATGGGATCTGGGTTCCTTGGCCAAAGCCACAGCTCCATTGTTATCGCAATACAGAGGTATTGGATGCTCAATGGAGGGAACCACACCAAGTTCACTAATGAACTTCTTGATCCAGACAGCCTCTTTGGCAGCATCGTTGGCAGCGATGTATTCAGCCTCCATCGTCGAGTCTACAACGGTATCCTGTTTGGAACTCTTCCAACATACCGCCCCTCCATTGAGGGTAAAGACAAATCCTGAGTGCGACTTAGAGTCGTCCTTATCACTTTAGAAGCTGGAATCGGTAAAGGACTCTACCTGGAGTTCTACGTTACCATACACCAAGAACATCTCCTTAGTCTTTCGCAAGTACTTGAGAATGTTCTTCACAGCTGTCCAGTGACTCTCTCCAGGATCTGCTTGATACCGACTCACTACACTTAGTGAGAATGCTACATCGGGTCTGGTACATAGCATCGCATACATAATAGAGCCTACTGCAGAAGCATAGGGTATCCCTTGCATGCGAGCTCTCTCCAAATCAGTCTTGGGAGACATCTCTTTAGAGAGAGTGAGTCCAGAGATCGTGGGTTGGTTCCCACGCTTGGATTCTTCCATACTAAACCTCGTTAGTATGGTGTCAATGTACCTGGATTGGGAGAATCCCAGTATCCTTTTAGATCTATCTTTATAGATCATGATTCTCAATATGCAGGAGGCATCACCTAGATCTTTCTTTGAGAATCTCTGTGATAAGAAGAGCTTGACTGATTGCAGCATAAGAATATCATTTCCTATCAAGAGTATGTCATCCACGTATAATACGAGGAAGACAACCTTACCCTCTGCTACATTCTTATAGATACAAGGTTCATCTATATTTTTGATGAAGTCAAACTCTTTGACTACAACATCAAAACAGATGTTCCAACTCCGCGATGCTTGCTTTAACCCATAAATGGATTTAAGCAGCTTGCACACCTTTCCGCTTCTCCCACTATTTACGAAGCCTTCTGGCTGAGTCATGTACACGCTCTCTTCTAAATCACCGTTTAGAAAGGCGGTCTTAACATCCATTTGCCAGATTTCGTAGTCATGGTATGCAGCAATGGACTTAAGCATGGCCACTGGAGAAAAGGTTTCGTCATAATCCACACCTGGTCGTTGACGAAATCCATTTGCTACAAGTCTAGCTTTGAAAGTCTCAACTTTTCCATCTACACCAAATTTCCTTTTAAAAATCCACTTGCTCCCAATGGGTTTTACCCCTTCAGGAGCATTTTCCAAGATCCATACTTTATTAGTGTACATGGATTCCATCTCAGATCGCATTGCATCCAGCCATTTCATAGAGTCACCACTCGTGATGGCCTGCTCGAAACTAGTTGGGTCATCATCTGCCATGATGCAATCCTCGCTTCCACCATCAATGAGAAAACCGTAGTATCTCTCAGGCGGATGAGAAACCCTGCTAGATCGGCGGAGAGGCTGGGGTTCGTCGGGTACTACTGAATCCTCTGGTTCAACCAAGTCTTCTGTTATAGTTTGTGTTGCTGGAACCTCTTCCAGTTCTACCTCATTGCTACTATTCTGTTTCATAAGAAAACCTTTTTCTAAGAAAGTGGCATGTCGAGAAACAAACACCTTTTGTTCCTTGGGGTGGTAGAAGATATACCCTTGTGAGTTTTTGGGATATCCTACAAACTTACACAAGACAGATCTTGCCTCGAGTTTGTCCGAATTTTGTCTCTTGACATAGGCCGGACAACCCCATATCTTAATGTAATTAAGATGTGGTCTCTTCCCTTTCCATATCTCATATGGAGTGGTAGGCACAGATTTGGTAGGAACTCTAGTCAATAGGTCTATGGCTGTCTCAAGCGCATACCCCCAAAAGGAAATAGGTAACTCAGTTGTACTCATCATCGAGCGCACCATATCTAATAGGGTGCGATTCCTCCGCTCCGATACACCGTTGTGTTGTGGTGTATAAGGAGGAGTGAGCTGAGAGAGAATCCCATTCTCTTTTAGATAATCTAGGAACTCACGGCTTAAGTATTCACCTCCTCGATCAGATCGAAGAATCTTAATACTTTTGCCCGTTTGGTTCTCTACTTCGTTCTTATATTCTCTGAATTTCTCAAAAGCTTCAGACTTGTGTTTCATCAGAAACACATGTCTGTATCTAGATAGATTGTCAGTGAATGTAATGAAGTAGGAAGAACCGTTCCTGGCATGCGTAGACATGGGACCGCATACATCACTATGTATTAGTCATAAGAGTTCAGTAACTCTTTCTCCGTGTCCACTAAACGGAGCTTTGGTCATTTTTCCTTTGAGACATGAATGGCAAGTATCATAAGACGATAATTTGAACAGATTCAAATAACCATCCTTATGTAACTTAGCCAGTCGTGTCGCATTGATATGACCAAGTCTACAATGCCATAAGTAGGATTCGTTCATATGTGAACTTTTCCTCTTGTGTGTGTTTTGTATATTCAGGACTGTATTCTGATTTAGAATGAATATGCCATTATGTAACGAGCCTGATGCAATCAACTTTTGATCTAGGAATATGTTCATAACATTATCCTTTACTACGAAATTATATCCTTCTTTACTCAATAAAGAAACTGATATAATATTACACATCATGTTCGGTATATAATAGCACTCATTTAGAATCAGTGTATTACGACTTGGCAATACTAGGTGATATTCGCCAACTGCTTTGGCTACAATACTTGCTCCGTTCCCTACTTGAACGGAATGATCACCTTTTCCCAGTTCTCTACCTTTTCGTAGCCCATGTAACAATTTACATATATGGGATCCTGATCCGGTATCCAATACCCAAGACGTAGGGTGAACTGAGAAACAGTTCTCAATAACCAACACACCCGAAGAAGATGCATCAACATGCATGTTCTTTTGGGCGGCGTGAGAATCCAGATATTCTCCTGTTTCTTGTTCTGTCTTATAACTCTTATAAGAAAGAACAGGTCCAACGTTCCCTTGCTCAGTACAATAATCGGGTTCAGTCAATACATCCATATTATTATCTTGATTATGGCCTGACATGGTCGCTACCTGGAGAGAGAGAGAAGAAAACACTTTAGCGTATGCTCTTGCAAGATTAGATTGGTTATTATCTTATCTAATCAGGATGTCTCCCACTGTTTTTATCAAATCTACCTTCAAACCCTAAAAGGTAAGATTAGCCAGGATTAATTACACCCTACAATTTCGTCAATCTTTCAGCTAGATCAGTGTCGGTACTTTGAGGGAGGTTCCCCGTGCTTTCGCATGGACCTAATTAAAGTAAACCTCGTTTTCCCAGAGGCGTAACCCCTTTAACACTTTTCTAGACACCTACTTGATCGGCTAATTGTCCTGTGTAAAACTCTCCCAGGAGTAACTCTTACTCACAGTGGGTATCGGGATCCAACTATCTCATAGGAGGTATGCAATCTCATTGCAAATTTCAACACTTGAAATTCCCGATAAAGCTTTTACCCCTAGTGTGCTATGACCTTGACGCATGCCAAACAACCCATAGTCTACTAGTCAAGTTCAACCCGTACATTTCGTGATTGAATTAAACCCACCCGTACGACCCTTGACTCATACCAAACAACGCCGTACGAATACCCTAATCCAATCGCATCTCATGCTGCAGATAAATAATAATCAGCTACCGTACACTACGCCTTGACGCATGCCAAACTACCGTAGCACGAATACTAAATATTACTTATCTGAAATGACGGAGGGCTACGCAGGTTTTTCTGAAAAGCTATTGCGTAATGAACTTGATATCGTCGTAGAATCAAGTGAAGTTTTGAAATGGAGTGTGTTTGAGGCTTTTCTTAGTTTCGCTAAAGGGGTCACTCCCGGTGAAGGGATCGTCGGCCCTTTCCTCATCGAATAAGGTGCAGGATATATCATATATACCGCTGTGCAAAGCAAAACTCTAAAAGCAATCAAAAGACAAACCACATTTTGTAGCATCTGCCAGTTTTGCTAAAGAGGTCACTCCCGGTGAAGGGATCTCGGCTCTTTCCTCATCTAATAAGGTGCAGGACATATCATATATATCACTGTGCAAAGCAAAACTGTAGCTACCCCTTTTATAAAGTTTTGATTCTACAACATCTTTAGGTTTCTTTTCTTTTTATTAATCTTATTAGTAAAATCCCATCAGCTTATGCTTCCTAAGCATCACAGAAGAAACGAAAGCAGTAATATTTATATATCAGCATATATATAGTATAAGCATTCGTCTCAGGCAGTAATATGATCTCATCACAGAACATTGCAGCAGAAGAACATGTATGAAATATTGGATATACTAGGACGTCCGTGTTTTCAATACGAGCCTGTATAAAACACGGATTCCACGGTCGCGACGAATAGCCAAACCCACATCCCAAGACCCCTACGAGAGCGGCAAGTAACACTGCCAATTCTAGGGTTAGGAGACCCGGTCTCGACTCCTCGAGATGGCCTCCACTGGACCCTAGAACCCGGTTACTTTTGCTCCCCTCCTTGGGTCTACCTAATGCGGAAAAGTAAATAATATACAAGGGTGACATCAAACTCAACCTGGAAGTGCCCCAAATAAAAGAATATTACATTACAAATGAATTTTTACATGAATGAAAATAAAACCCTCATCTCACATAAAAACCCCCGGCTATTCTGAACGCGACGATCCAATATAGCATATCACAGCAACACATAATATCACATATCATCAACGTAAGTAAATATGCGCATCCCAATTGTCCTTGACATATAGCAACGAAACCGGCGATGTCACATATTACACTTACGGTCACAGAAAAGAAAGTGTAAAACTACAACATTTGGAATCCACAATCACTTTAGACATCGTAAATCCGAAATATCACATACTTCGCATTTCATGCCTAACTCTATGAATTCCACATATTGTATCACATTCCAGATAAATAGACAGTATTAACTTTTTGAAAAGATAATCAAATACCCAAAATTTCCTAAAGTGCTCAACACTTGAGCGAAGTTCAAATAATCCCAGAATATGTCACAGTACCAGTGATCCAGCAGTAGAAGGGTCAAGCCAACGCCTCACATGTGGCACGCCGTACTGCCCCAAACCCGAAGGTTCAAAAAGCAGTTCAAGACGGTCACATAATCGAGTTAAGGTTTGTTGTATTCTAGAGGGTCCACCGCTTAACTTATACAATTTCTCCGAAAGATTTAAACCCGAAAAAAATTCAACACTTGAAAGTTTGCCGTGCCGGGATAAAGTGGGTTAATGATATCCGTTCAAATAGTTTAACAGTTTCTAAATATCCGGAAATAAAAACGAATTTAAATATTCCGATCGAATCTACGATTACAAAGCAAACTCCAGAATATTCAACACTTGAGTCACTTCAAAAATACCCAGAAGCATCAACAAGCACCTACGGATATTACCATGAAGCCACGTGTCACAATCCCATAAATCGGCCGCGGAACCGCCGCGGGAAGCAAGTTCCCGCCGCGGTTCCGCCGCGGTTTAGTGGAGTTGTGGGCTCGTGTTTCATGGTAATTCTTAGAATTCCCTGCTGATTTTCTTAGGTATTTTTAATTCAGAAAAATTCCAGATTTTGAAAAATTTCCAGAGAGGGGGTAAATTTTGTCGGTTCGGGTTCGATCAGAGTTTTAACTTCGTAAACACATCGCCTAATGCTCTAGCTAGGCTCTGATACCACTGTAGGGTTCCTAGACACACTTGTGAAGGTTCATAATGCATCAAACATGCATGAATAAAATTTTACGTCTGCCGAACAACCCAAAGACAGGATCTTTGCTAGATAATTAGGGTTAAGCATGCAAGATAACATCTTTTTAAGCTAAGTGTGAGGGATTACAACCTTTGTAGTCCGCTCCTTCACTTCATAAGCTACGAGTAGAAGTCCTTTCGCCGTGATCCACGATCTCCCGGACTCAAGAGAGGCTCCACGACTCGAACGATCCATGCTGGCTTGAAGTGTTCCAAATCTCCGATGATCTACGTTGAAGTTTCAATAACTCAAGTTTTCTCACTCTAAAGAGATGAACACACTAATCTCATGGGCTAGATGAGATGAGGATGAGAGATTAGTATTTATGCTTTCTTTTTAAATCATTTTCTCATAATTAATCATCACAAAATGAATTTCTAGTGAGCTCAAAATCAAGAGAGAAGAAGATGATAATAGAAATTGTAATTCCTTTTGTGATGAATAGAAAAGAAATCTATATGATTGATATATTAACCATGGTCAAGGATGAGTGGCTAATAGTTTGTAGAGAATAAACTAGAGTTAGGGTTTGGTTGGGTTAGCAATGAGTCATCAACAAATATCAACCATAATATCTTAAACTTGACAAATGGAAAAGCTTCTAGAATGTGCATGAAGCATCTAACCCTAATCAAACCCTAACCTCATTTAATCATCCTTAAACATGTTTAATAATAAATCATATCATGTCACAATAATATATATCACATATATATTATATATTTGCAACAAAAGAAAATAATACAATTAACATATATCACATATATATCAATGTATCATCCAGTGAGAAAATGAAATAATAAAGCAAGCCAATATTAGATAATGTAATAATATATCATATATATTATTATACATTAAATCATCGAATCAACACTTGATCCGACGATCCGGCTATATCGAATATAACCGACTAATATATCATGTACCGATTCATCGAATCAACACTTGATCCGATGTCCCGGTTCATATCTAAATATCGCGAGAATAAAATACGATATCTCATATCGCATTATCCTCGGTCCTGCACATATCTCATATGTGCCTCTACTCCGTTTCGCTTGAGCCAAGAAACATCTGTGTAGGACTCTAAAGAATCGTCAATACGTCGGTAGCAGGTGATGATCATATCAAACACCCACAAGCTGCAAGCGTCGGCTAAACGTAACAGCCACCCAGGTATTAAGCGATCAGAAGATCAACAAGCTAGCCTGTGCGTTCTCCTGTGAATCCAATCAGTAACACTCCCGTAAAGTCCGGTCTGTTCGTCTGATTTGTCGCATATCAAATCTAGGGGTCGTATACGTCAAACCCCAGTAACTGATAAGTCGTGTCGATGTGTGGCTCATAACGGGTCAAGAAACTACTAGTAACACTTACCAGTAAATCTCTATGTCAGCCCTGGCCAGGGACTTCCAGTTATAGCCAATCGAACACAGCACAACATCAACTCCCTATACCGGGAGAGACGAATCCCCTCCTATCGCTCATTGCCTCCATGTGATTCGGGACTGTACCCAAAAGCCACCGTTTTGCACGCCCTCTTGGACGTGGTAAGGTGGAAATCAAAGCACAGTGGGAATCATACAAGACTCCATGACGATCTCGGGTCTACAGACTACCCTGTACCAGTGTCACCGGAGAACTGCCATCTGACGTGTGGTATATCACCATCTGGGAGTTCTCGGCGAGTCCGTCCAGTGTACCCAGTCTCCACTGAGCACCCGTACACCATCTCTGATGTCAAACATCGATGGATATGGGATCATCCATCGCCCATCATATGGGTCAAAATGCGTATACGCTAGTCTACTCTGGTGTATCGATGCCTTGTCTCGATATACCCTCGACTAGGGACAGTTATAGGATGTACTCATCGACTACCATGGCCCTACTAGTATGATCTCATCATAGTCCCAGTAGTCGAGTACATATCCTAAGGGCTTTATCAACATGTGAGAGAAAAACAGTAAACCAATACAAGTCAACATGTTAATATAAAGTGAAACCAAATAGCATACTATCATGACGAGCAAGAAAGTCATCTCTATATATATCCAAGCATCCATTATAATATACATCATATGTACAACAATGGCCTCTAGGGCATATACATAACTAACAGATTATTATTCCTGTAACAATTACACGAACATAATCGAAACCCTACCGCAACATTTTACGGCTGCCGTAACAACTTATGGCCTCTACATCTTTCGCCTGAACGAGGGAACCCTCTGTGTGGACTCTACAGACTCGACAGTACGCTGGCAGTGGATTTAACCACAAGCACGTCAGCGGCACTAGCTGTGTGTAACGGCTACCCAGGTACATGACGAAAAGGTGGCCGACAAACGAACTCATCACAACACCAACGAGCCTGCAAGCAACACTTACCATACAGTTGATTGGTAGGGATTCTGCGTGTTCAAGTTTAGTTAATTACCGCAATCAAAACGGTTTCGCTTGTAGCTAGCCGGTTGAGTACGGGTCGTCCGCAGGGAGATGGGAATCTTTTTCTATGTGCTTTAACGAGTTAAGTCCGATTTTCCAGATTTGTTTGTGATTATCTAAGTGCTAAAATGATATGTAAAGAGAGCTTGTTAGGGTTAGGATTAGGTTAGTTTGAGTTAGGAGTCGCTCACTTCTTTCGTTGCCACCCTTAATATCGGTGTTACGGTAATCGGCAACAACAGGGATTAGCACGACTAGGATGGAACTTCGGAGTATAAGCTAGGCTTTCCAACGATTAAGTTCTTCCTTTTGGTGCTTGTTCGTCCGTTTTTGGCTCTTAGCCATAACCTCCGGTTAATTCAACCACAACCGGTCTCACTACGGAATCACCGCTATCATGTAGGATAGGGTGCCGAAGGGAGCGGATTGTGGTTCAATTAACGGGAGTCGATTTAAGATGTTGGGCAAGGAAAGAGTGAGAGAGATTTCCTTCTCTCAAACTTCCCTTATCCTACCCTAACAAGTATGGAAACTACTCACACATCATAATGAAAAGAAAACAAAACAAAAGAGGAAGATAGAAAGAAAGAGATTAGAAGATAACAACTAGCTATTTGCGACCTCACCTCGGCAAGGATCAAGTGTAAGCATCATGGTTGTTTTAAGGATAAAGAAAAAGAGAAAGAAAGAAACAACAAAAAATAACAACAACTAAGTTAACAAATGAAAATTATAAGCATTTAACATAAGAGCAAGACAAGTATGATAATAAAATGAACTACTTTATTCATCATTCTTCACTCACAAAAGCTCACTACAAGTTTTTCAATGGAGAAGAGATGAGAAGAGGAAGAAGAACAAGTATTCTAAACCCTAACAAAATACAAGATTAAGCACCTTTGGCTTCACAAGTTCTGGACTATTTATAGGCAGGTAACAGAAATTCTAGGGCAACATTCTGGACCCATGTGAAAAGACCCAACTACCCCTAAAAACTTGAATTCTGAAGACTCCGTATGGCCGCGGTTCCGCGGCCTAAGCATGCTTAGGCCGCGGTTCCGCGGCCCTATTGAGGAATTGGGTCACCAAATTTGGTGGCTTCTCCTGGTATTGTGTGCCCTTTATTCTGGTATAATGTATTTTCTCAAATTGTCTTCACGATTTTTCCAGAATTTCTGTTGATCAAAAGGTGATTGGATATGGATCTTTTTGTCATGATTTTCTTGAGCTCCGCGTAGATTTCTTGGATCTTGTGTTGCCATTGAGCCTTGTGCATGAAAATGACATTGATTTGCCATTTTGTCTACTAAACTGTGTGCGGCAACATAAGGATAGAGAGCGGAGACCCGTGTTTTATCTGTGGTTGCAGGAACCCAGGTTTTGTCGTGTTTTTCCATGAATTTCACCGTTAAGAGCCGAGAACCTGTATCCTGCAATTGACTAGCAAACACGGCTCAAGAGTACCTACCGATATACAATGTGATAAAAATTGGGCGGTATGAAAATGCAAAAAACTGATATGAACAAATACCCCCAAACTTATCATTTGCTCGTCCCGAGAAAAGCCAATTTATTCACAAAAAAATTTCCTAACCTCACTTACGCAGGGAACGCGATTGCACTGAGCATGTGCAACAGGCCGTTTAAAACCTCTAGGTGTCCCTAGTAGGAGGAGTGTTGTCTCCTGAGGGTTTTCAGCGGATACTACCCACAAAATCCGGTCAAGTTGGTTTTGTAAAATAACTAAGATTCAAACCCTAAAGTTTTGTTTCAGAAATAACAATTCTATTATCCTAAGTCTAGATTATCAAACCCTTATTTTTCACACCTCACTTCTTATTTAACTACAGATTTTATATGTCTTTACGTGCAGTGCAAATAGTGTCGTTAAGTTTCCAGAAGGATCGATTAAAGTCATTATGTCACACAATAAAGCCCAGATAAAATTTTTAAAAGGATCACATAAGTTTTATAAAGAGTTAAGCATTTTTCAAGTTTCGTTTTCCAGTACAGTTTCAACTTCAGAATTTCTATCTTCTTTAACATGAAACTATGTCTTATTTTTCACTCCACCTTTTTCTTGTTTTCATTTCATACACACCTCTGTGAACGTGCAATAGTCTTTATCATAGAATAAAACCTTCATATCTCCGCTAAAATTTTTATAAAAGCCTGTCTTTTATCAAGATTATTCTCACACAAAGAACCGTTAGGAATTTTAACTCGGAGAGAACACTTGCTTGACTTCGTTTTAATCTGGACTTTCTAGGCTTCTTAGCAAGCTTTGGGCTAATGCACCCAAACCAGTTGGCTTTAGGGCATTAGGTGTAGAAACACCCCAGCGGACTTAATTACTCAAGTTACCTAGGTCCACAAACAAAAGACAGTTTGGCGTGAAAATCATGATGATTTAATACGAACGGAGATATAGCCGGCAGTTCAATTATTTTTTTTTGGATAAAAGACGTGTTTAGTGGGTTTTGGTGTGTAATCATTCCAATCAAGTTCCAGATGGGTTATTTTTCAGACTTAGTTCCAATTAAAGCATCAATAACATTCCTTCATATTCACTCACTTCATAAACTATTCTTGATATTACTTATTTCCGAACAAACCTATTTGATCCTCAGAAAATCATTTATCCATTTAAAAGTTTTTAGACATAAAAAGACTTTTCATCTAATTTCCAAAACTCACGACACGTGTAGTGTGATGTAAAGACGTATATCAGCTATAGTTAACTTCAAAGAAGAGTTATCTTTCAAGTTTTCAAAATCTAAACATAAGATTTAGTTATTCTTATCTTATCAAACAAAACCGTCGAAATGTTGAATCAGAGTCCTCCCACTAGCTAACTTGACAAAAAGTTTTTATGTTTTTAGAAAATTTTCAGATTTTTATGGATTTTATGGATTTTAATATGCAGATGTGTTCATATCAGATTTTTGCATTTTTATACCGCCCAATTTTTGTCACATTGCATATCGGTAGATACTCTTGAGCCGTGTTTGCTAGTCAATTGCAAGATACAGGTTCTCGGTTCTAAAACGGTGAAATTCATGGAAAACACGACAAAATCCGGGTTCCTGCCAACCACTGAGAAAACACGGTCTCCTCTCTTTATCCGTCTATTGCCACACACCAGTTTAGGAGACAAAATGGCAAATCGATTGTGACCTTCATGCACAAGGCTCAATGGCAATACAAGTTCCAAGAAATCTTCGCGGAGCTCAAGAAAATCTTGACAAAAGTCTACCTTTCCCTCAACAGAAATTCTGGAAAATTCGTGAAGAAATTATGAGAAAGCACATATACCAGATTGAAGGGTACATCAAACCAGGGTACCACCAAAAAGCCCTAGGCCCAACTCCTCTATTAGGCAGCGGAATCGCGGCCTAAGAATGCTTAGGCCGCGGATCCGCGGCCGTATGGTGGCGGCAGATGAAACTTTTCCAGGGGTGTTTTGGTCTTTTTAATTGTGTTCTGTTGGTTGTCCTAGGTTTTCATTTCTCAGCCTATAAATAGCGCAGAACTTTGTGAAGGAAAGGGTCCATAATCTTGTATTTTCTTTTCTAGGCTTAGTTGTGTTTCTTCTTCCTCTTCTCATCTCTTCTCCATTAAAACTTGTAGTGAGCTTTGTGAGTGAAGAATGATGAATAAAGAAGACTCTTTTGCTATTATATCTTTTCTTGTTCTTTTATAATTGCTTGTAATTTTAATTGTTAACTAGTTGTTGTTATTTCTTGTTCTTTCTTTCTCTTCTCTTTTCCTTTATCATTAAAACAACCATGATGCTTACGCTTGATCCTCGCCACGGTGAGGTCGCAAATAGCTAGTTGTTCTCTTCTAATCTCTTCTTTCTATCTTCCTCTTTTTTTTTTTCCGTATCATGATGTGTGAGTAGTTTCGTACTTGTTAGGGTAGGATAAGGGAAGTTTGAGAGAAGGAAATCTCTCTCACTCTTTCCTTGCCCAACAGCTTAATTCGACTCCCGTTAATTGAACCACAATCCGCTCCTTACGGCACCCTATCCTACATGATAGCGGTGATTCCGTAGTGAGACCGGTTGTGGTTGAATTAACCGGAGGTTATGGCTAAGAACCAAGAACGGACGGACAAGCACCAAAAGGAAGAACTTATGCGTTGGAAAGCCTAGCTTATACTCGCAAGTTCCTTCCTAGTCGTGCTAATCCCCGTTGTTGCCGATTACCGTAACACCGATATTAAGAGGGGCAACGAAAGATGTGGGAGACTCCTAACTCAAACTAACCTAATCCTAACCCTAACAAGCTCTCTTTACATATCATTTTACCACTTAATTAATCACAACAAAATCTGGAAAACTGGACTTAACTCGTTAAAGCACATAGAAAAAGATTCCCATCTCCTTGCGGACGACCCGTACTCAACCGGCTAGATACAAGCGAAACCGTCTTGATTGCGGTAATTAACTAAACTTGAACACGCAGAATCGCTAACAATCAAATGGCGCCGTTGCCGGGGAGATGGTAGTTTATTTCCTTGTGTAATTTCGGGTTAACTTGTGAATATAAATATAACCAAAACAAAAAAAAATATACATTGTAAAAAAATCATTTTGTTATTCTTGATTAGTTTTTGTGCAAGTGTGAAGGAAAATACAAAGTTCGAGTTCAGTGGCCAAGACGTCGGATAATACGGAGTTCAAGTACAGTGCCAAAGACGTGGGAAGATAGACCCACATTTCGTGGCTACACCGCGACGGATTAAAACAAAGCAAACGGTCTACTGTAAGATTCTGGAGCAGTTCCAGTGAGCAAATAAAGATTCAGCAAATCCAGACAAGCAGAGGACAAGCACAGAAGCCCACACAAAAAACTAAAGGCCCAACTCCCTGTTACTGCCGCGGAACCGCGGCAAAAGAGGGCTTAGGCCGTGGATCCGCGGCCACTTGGTGGCTTCAGAGCCCCAAAATCTCTCTGTAAGTCCCTGTTCTCCTCTCCACTCCTCTGGACTCCAATAAACTGTGTTTTCTGCAGATTTCTTTGCGCAAATTCTTCTCCCCCATCCAATAAACTGTTCTTGTGCAGGATTCTTTGCGCCGCGCCAAAAATAAAAATTGTTTGCTGTTAATTTGTTACCGCTTTGCATTCTTTAATACGGACTTAAGGGGCTTGAAACCAATCCAGATTGGGTGGGGATTTCATCACCCTTCCCAAGACCCCAAAAATCACAAAAGCATATGCATTGTCCATTGTAAATTAAAAAAATACTAGACTTCAGCCCTAAGGACTTCGAGCTCATTAGGAGAAGATAAACCGTGTTTAGAACCTCGCTTAATGGTATATTGTTTACAGGGTGTCTAGGAAAGTGTTAACGGCGCAACTGCCAAAAGAGAAAGGGTTATTTAATTAAGGAACTTCGCGAAAGCGTTGGACAACCTCCCCTTATCTCTGCACTTACCTGGCCTCGTGATCAGTGTATTTTTAAGCCCGTTTCTCGACACTGTTTAACTTCGACAATCAAGTTCAGGAGCAGGTCTAGTAGACCTAGGTTACCCTAGATCAAGGTGTGATTGTGCATATCTTGTTTGTGATTACTTAAGCCGTATATCCGTACATACTTCTGTAAATCTCTTTCTAAAAACAAAACAAAAAAAAGAAAAAAAAATCAAAAACTTTTATAAAAACTTTCCCTTTGTCTCCAAATCCATTTTTTCACCCACCACCCATCACCTTTCTCCATTGACGTTTTCTTACCCTCACCTTCTCCGCTTTCACTATACTAAACTCGTTTAGTGTATGTCCGCTTGGACTCGGGACACTACCGCCCGTCTAGTCCGCGTTACGTTAGTCACTACCGACTACGCGATCGACTCCGAAGTCGATACTCCGTCCACTCCTCTTTCACCCCTTCCTTTGCCGGCCAACTCCGACGTTGACCGGAATTCTGTTCATACATCTTCGCCTTCACCTTCACTTTCACCAACCTCTTCTTCCGCGATGTCGGGATTTAATCCGAACATCTCTTTGACCACCCCTGGATTGGCTCCACCTCCTACGGAGACCAATATCCCACCACCACCGCCTGTTGTAGCACCGCAGCGAATCGCGCTCCAGGATCGTTTCTGTCCCACCCATTCAGCACTTCCCACCTGCCTTTCTCTTCCTCCGGCCAATAGGGATAACTTTGAAATTAAGCCCCACTTCATCAACATGCTTCCACGTTTTCATGGGCTTGAATCTGAAGATGCCTATATCTTCATCAACAAATTTCAAAACGTCTGTGCCATGATGAAAACCACCCAGCTGTCGGACGATGCTATACGTCTACGGGTCATTCCGTTCACTTTATGCGATCTTGCTGAAAAATGGTTGTATAGCACCGGTTCCCACTCAATCACCAGCTGGGACGAGTTTGTTAAAGCGTTTCTAAAAAAATTCTATCCAAATCATAAGACCGCAAGGATTCGAAATGAAATCAACCAATTCTCTCAGCTTCCTTCTGAACCCTTCTGGAAGTGCTTTGACCGATACAAAGACCTTCTTGTTCAGTGTTCCCACCACGGTATAGAGAAATGGCAACTCTGCCAAACCATATACGAGGGCCTGAACCCAGCAACGAAGCAGTTGTTGGAAACCATCTGTCAGGGCCACTTCCTATCCAAATCTGACGAGGAAGCGTGGCAATTCTTTGACGACCTTGCGGAGCAAACGCTACAATGGGAGAGCACCAGACCGACTTCTTCTTCTTCTTCTACCTCCACTTCTACCGGTCAGTCTAGGGTAGGAATTCACCAACTTGATATCTCTATTGCGATGAAAGCTGAAATGGCTGCAATAACAAGAAAGCTTGAAGCGATAGAGAGCAAATTTTCTGCTCCTGCTCCTGCCCCTGTTCTCCCCTTTCGTACCATCTGCGCTTGTTGTTCCGATCCTTCTCACTTGACCGAAGAGTGTCCTTACAATCCACCCTCGCAAGGACAGGATCAGGTTAATGCTGCATTCCAGCAAAGACCGAGGAATGATCCATACTCTTCCACCTACAATCCCGGTTGGAGGAATCACCCCAATTTCGCCTGGAATCAGAATCAGAATCAATTCCAGGGTAACAATTTCCAAAGGGCCCCTCCACCGCAACAACAAGCGCAACAACAAACTCAACGTCAGTATCAGCAGCCCTTCCAACCCCAACCTTTCTAAAATCAGACGAACAACTTTGCACCCAACAATTCTTTTCCACCAAACAACTTTGTTCCGTCAAACAACGATAAGGTTTCTTCGCTCGAGCGAAGTCTGGAGGCGTTCGTTAAACAATCGACCCAATCCACTGCCAACATCCAGTCTTCCATTCAATCCTTAGTGCAACACACTGCCGCACACGGGCAAAGCATCAAGACCATCGAGGCCCAGATTGCACAGCTGAACGCGGCCTTAAGCGAGCGAGAAAAGGGGAAGCTCCCGTCCCAGCCATTCCCAAATCCCGGTCACCCACATAATGTACATGTTGCTCTTGAACAACAGAACCATAATTTGAGTGCCGTGACCACACTGAGATCGGGAAGGATGCTGCAAAACAACATTGGCAAACGGATCAACGATGACACCCTGGCCGCTTCTTCTTCTTCTTCTTCTTCTTCGTCTTCTGAGCCTATTCTCCGTTCTTCACAAGGCTCTCCTTCCTCTTCTTCTGCTCTGAACGGACCCACTTCTCACTCCACGAAAACACCTGTTCTGGGATCCGTTCCAACTCCACAATCTCCTCCTCCAGCATTAGACTCAACCAATTTTCAAAATGTTCCATTTCCAAACCGGTTGAGGGATAACAAACAAAATCCACAAATGGAGAAGATTCTGGAGTTATTTAAGCAAGTTAACATTAACATTCCTCTTTTAGATGCTGTCCAACAAGTCCCGTCTTACGCGAAAATTTTAAAGGACTTGTGCACGAAAAAGAGGAAGTCTCAGGTACCCAAGAAAGTTTTCTTGGCTAGTGCTGTGAGTGATGCCCTTACCCAATCTTTACCACAAAAACGGAAGGACCCTGGCTGTCCTACGATTTCAATTACCATTGGGGATAAGAACATCAACCGCGCACTATTAGATCTTGGTGCCAGTGTTAACCTGCTTCCGTATTCAGTATACGAGCAATTAGGCGTCGGAGAGCTGAAACCCACGCACTGCACTCTCCAAATGGCCGACCGATCGATCACCCATCCTAGGGGTGAGCTAGAGGATGTGTTAATCAAAGTCAGGGACTTCATATTCCCCGTTGACTTCATTGTATTAGACACACAGCCTGTAGCTAACCCCCGGAATCAGATTCCTGTGATACTCGGTCGCCTATTTCTTGCAACCTCAAATGATGTGATCAATTTTCGCAATGGTTCGATGAACCTCTCTTTTGGAAACATGACGATTGAACTCAACATTTTTAGGTTGGGGAATCAGCCCGCCGAACCTAATGCTCATATACTGGACGTCTGCTCGATCCAGGAGATCACCCCAGAAGAGTGTGAATGCGAGGAGTTTCTGTTTGATCACGA
Source organism: Agapanthus africanus (assembly GCA_030015575.1). NCBI lineage: Eukaryota > Viridiplantae > Streptophyta > Magnoliopsida > Asparagales > Amaryllidaceae > Agapanthus > Agapanthus africanus. The sequence continues at coordinate 311,408,246 of CM057343.1, read as the reverse complement.
TAATCTTGACGCCACTAGTGCGTTTCTCTTCGAACCTGCTGCTGTTTCTGCGCCCGACAACGACTACGAGTGTTTCACGTTTTCAAACGATCTTAGCCGCGCACAACCCGAGTTTGAATCCTTCGAATTTTCGGATGAGTTACCTGAACCATCCGACTCGGTCGCCTACACTCATTTTGAACCTTTGCTGGAGTCATTTGAGTTCGAGACCTTTGCACCAATCTTACCTTCCATCGTTTCACCTCCAACGCTCGAACTCAAGCCTTTGCCGTCTCACCTTAAGTACGCTTACTTAGGTAAGAACGAGACCCTCCCTGTCATCATCTCGGCTTCTCTAGCTCCTGAGCAAGAGAAAGCCCTTCTCGCGGTCTTGTACAGCAACAGGCAAGCTTTTGGCTGGTCCATGGCGGACATCAAGGGGATTAGTCCCCTAATTGTTGAGCATCACATTCATCTGATGGATGATGCCAAACCAGCCCGGGATCCACAAAGACGTCTCAATCCAGTCATGAAAGAGGCTATGAAGAAGGAGATCGTAAAATGTCTTGATAGTTGTATCATTTACCCTATCTCTGATAGCCAGTGGGTTAGCCCCATTCATGTTGTCCCCAAGAAGTCGGGCATCACGGTCATAACCAACGAGGCGAACGAGTTAATCCCTACTCGCACCCAAACTGGGTGGCGAGTGTGCATTGATTACAGAAAACTCAACGCTGCGACACGAAAAGACCACTTTCCGCTACCTTTCATTGACCAGATGCTTGAACGATTGGCCGGACACGAGTACCACTGCTTTCTTGATGGCTACTCCGGCTATAATCAAATTCCCATTGCCGAAAAAGACCAGGACAAGACCACTTTCACTTGTCCTTTCGGCACGTTTGCATATCGACGCATGCCCTTTGGGTTATGCAATGCGCCCGCTACCTTCCAGCGGTGTATGATGGGTATCTTCTCAGACATGGTGGAAAAATTTCTGGAGATTTTCATGGATGACTTCTCCATCTTCGGCGATTCCTTCAACGAGTGTTTGCTGCATCTTGACGCTATCCTTACCCGATGTAAGGACAAGAATCTCACTTTGAACTGGGAGAAATGCCACTTCATGGTGCGCGAAGGTATTGTCTTAGGACATATCATCTCGCAAAATGGCATAGAGGTTGACAAAGCAAAGATTGAGGTCATTTCCAATCTGCCTCCTCCCAGATGCGTCAGAGATATCCGAGCCTTCCTTGGCCATGCCGGTTTCTATAGATGGTTCATCAAGGACTTTAGCAAGATTGCTAGGCCCTTGACTCTTTTGCTGGCCAAGGACACGCCATTCGACTTCAACTCGAGCTGTGTGACTGCCTTCGAGTCATTGAAAAGCTCACTCACTTCTGCTCCCGTTCTCTCTTCACCTGACTGGACACACCCATTCGAGATTATGTGCGATGCATCCGACTTTGCCATTGGTGCTGTCCTTGGACAACACATCAACAAGATGCCGCATATAATCTATTATGCGAGCCGAACCCTGAACGACGCCCAACTCAATTATACAACAACTGAGAAGGAATTCTGAGCTTTTGTATTTGCTTTAAAAAAGTTCAGGCCCTACCTCATCGGCTCTCCAGTCATTGTCTACACCGACCATTCTGCTCTGCGCCATCTTTTTGCGAAGAAAGATGCAAAATCTCGGTTAATCCGTTGGATCCTCTTGCTTCAAGAGTTTGACCATGTCATTAAGGACAAACGAGGATGTGAAAACGTGGTTGCCGACCATCTCTCATGACTTCCTTCTTCGCCTTCGCTTCCAATTCCAATCAACGACGTTTTCCCGGATGAACAGCTCTTGACAGTATCTTGCGAACCCTGGTTCGCAGATATTGTGAACTATTTGGCCACAGGATTACTACCGACCGAATGGTCAAGTCAGGACAGACTTCGCTTCTTATCCCAAGTAAAAAACTTTTACTGGGACGAACCCTATCTGTTCAAGTACTGTCCCGACCAGATTATTCGTCGGTGTGTCCCTGACGAGGAATTCAAGAGTGTGCTGTTATTTTGCCACGATCAAGTGTGTGGCGGGCATTTTGGGCCCAGAAAGACAGCTGAGAAGATTTTGCAATGTGGTTTCTACTGGCCACAACTTTTCAAAGACGCTCATGACTATTGCAAGACTTGCTCCCGGTGCCAACACATGGCCTGGATATCCCGGAGGAACGAGATGCCGCTCCAACCGATCTTGGTTGTGGAGATTTTCGATGTTTGGGGGATATATTTCATGGGGCCGTTTCCCAGCTCTTTTTGGAACTTGTACATCCTTCTCGCTGTTGATTACGTCTCTAAATGGGTCGAGGCTATGCCCAGCCGGACTAACGACAACAAGGTTGTCGTTAGGTTCCTTAAAGAAAACATTTTCTCCTGGTTTGGGCACCCCCGAGCGATCATTAGCGACAATGGAAGTCATTTCTGCAATAAAACTTTCGAGGCCTTGATGCGGAAATACTCCATTAATCATAAGCTCTCTACGCCCTACCACCCCCAAACCTGCGGGCAGGCCGAAATTTCAAATCGGCAAATCAAACAGATACTGGAGAAGACGGTTTCCAACAACCGTAAGGATTGGTCGCTGAAACTCACTGATGCCCTTTGGGCATTTCGAACCGCTTATAAGACCGACCTTGGCATGTCTCCCTATTGGCTTGTGTACGGAAAAGCCTGCCACCTACCTGTCGAAATAGAGCATCGCGCATTTTGGGCGATAAAGGAGCTGAATCTGTCTCTCGAGGATGCGGGCAGCCATCGGAAGCTGCAGCTGAACGAATTAAGCGAGCTTAGGGATGAGGCTTACGAAAACGCGGTTGTCGTTAAGAATCGAACGAAGGTGTTTCACGATAAACACCTTTTGCGCAAAACCTTCGTACCTGGTCAGCAGGTACTGCTTTACGACACCCGACTTCACTTCCATCCAGGAAAGCTCAGATCTCGCTGGAAAGGGCCGTATTTTGTGCGGAATGTATATCCACAGGGCGCTGTGGATTTAGAAAATCCGAAAGACGGTTCATTTTTCAAAGTGAATGGACACCGACTAAAACCGTACCTTAGCGCCGAACCAACAGAGGAGCTCCTATTCTTACAGGAGCCGGTTTACTCTGCATAATCTTCCTCTGCCTACCTCCAAACTTCGGTTATCCAGCCAAGAACAGTGGACACTGTTCCAAATAAGTTTGGGGGTATGTACAAACCATTTTGTATATATTTGTGTATATTCTTTTTCTTTTCTTTAAAAACAAAAACAAAAAAATAAAAATTGTGTATCGCTAACCGAAAATTTTGACCCTTCAAATGATCTCTTCATGCAATGACAGTGAGGACACTGTCCAGTTTAAGTTTGGGGGTACGCTCGGTACGCATTTCTTACCTTCGCATTCATATGTATATTTTGCATCTGCATATTTAAATCCATAAAATCCATAAAAATCTAAAATTTTTCTAAAAACATAAAAACTTTTCTGTCAAGTTAGCTAGCGGGAGGACTCTGATTCAACATTTCGACGGTTTTGTTTGATATAATAAGAATAACTAAATCTTATGTTTAGATTTTGAAAACCTGAAAGATAACCCTCCTTTAAAGTTACCTATAGCTGATATACGTCTTTACACCACACTACACGTGTCGTGAGTTTTTGGAAATTAAATGAAAAGTCCTTTTATGTCTAAAAACTTTTAAACAGATAAATGATTTTCTGAGGATCAAATAGGTTTGTTCTGAAATAAGTAATGTCAAGAATAGTTTATGAAGTAAAGCGAATATGAAGGAATGTTATTGATACCTTAATTGGAACTAAGTCTGAAAAATAACCCATCTGGAACTTGATTGGAATGATTACACACCAAAACCCACTAAACACGTCTTTTATCCAAAAAAATAACTGAACTGCCGGTTATATCTCCGTTCGTATTAAATCATCTGATTTTCACGCCAAACTGTCTTTTGTTTTTGGACCTAGGTAACTTGAGTAATTAAGTCCGCCGGGGTGTTTCTACACCTAATGCCCTAAAACCAACTGGTTTGGGTGCATTGGCCCAAAGCTTGCTAAGAAGCCTAGAAAGTCCAGATAAAAACAAAATCAAGCAAGTGTTCTCTCCGAGTTAAAATTCCTAACGGTTCTTTGTGTGAGAATAATCTCGATAAAAGACAGGCTTTAAAAAAAAAATTTAAGCGGAGATATGAAGGTTTTACTCTATGATAAAGACTATTGCACGTCACAGAGGTGTGTATGAAATGAAAACAAGAAAAAGGTGGAGTGAAGAATAAGACCTAGTTTCCTGTTAGGGAAGATAGAAATTCTGAAGTTGAAACTTTACTGGAAAACGAAACTTGAAAAATGCTTAACTCTTTATAAAACTTGTGTGATCCTTTTAAAATTGTTATCAGGGCTTTATTGTGTGACATGATGACTTTATTCGACCCTTCTGAAACTTAACGACACTATTTGCTCTATACGTAAAGACATATAAAATCTGTAGTTAAATAAGAAGTGAGGTGTGAAAAATAAAGGTTCGATGGTCTAGACTTAGGATTATAGAATTGTTATTTTCTGAAACAAAACTTTAGGGTTTGAATCTTAGTTATTTTACAAAACTAACATGACCGGATTTTGTGGGTAGTATCCGCTGAAAACCCTCAAGAGACAACACTCCTCCTACTAGGGACACCTAGAGGTTTAACGGCTTGTTGCACATGCTCAGTGCAATCGCGTTCCCTGCGAAAGTGAGGTTAGGAAATTTTTTGTGAATAAATTGGCTTTGCTCGGGATGAGCAAATGATAAGTTTGGGGGTATTTGTTCATATCAGATTTTTGCATTTTCATACCGCCCAATTTTTGTCACATTGCATATCGGTAGATACTCTTAAGCCGTATTTGCTAGTTAATTGCAGGATACAGGTTCTCGGTTCTAAAACGGTGAAATTCATGTAAAACACGACAAAATCCGGGTTCCTGCCAACCACTGAGAAAACACGGTCTCCGCTCTTTATCCGTCTATTGCCACACACCAGTTTAGGAGACAAAATGGCAAATCGATTGTCACCTTCATGCACAAGGCTCAATGGCAATACAAGTTCCAAGAAATCTACGCGGAGCTCAAGAAAATCTTGACAAAAGTCCACCTTTCCCTCAACAGAAATTCTGGAAAATTCGTGAAGAAATTATGAGAAAACACATATACCAGATTGAAGGGTACATCGAACCAGGGTACCACCAAAAAGCCCTAGGCCCAACTCCTCTATTAGGCCGCGGAACCGCGGCCTAAGCATGCTTAGGCCGCGGATCCGCGGCCGTATGGTGGCGGCAGATGAAACTTTTCCAGATTTGTTTTGGTCTTTTTAATTGTGTTCTGTTGGTTGCCCTAGGTTTTCATTTCTCAGCCTATAAATAGCCCAGAACTTTGTGAAGGAAAGGGTCCATAATCTTGTATTTTCTTTTCTAGGCTTAGTTGTGTTTCTTCTTTCTCTTCTCATCTCTTCTCCATTAAAACTTGTAGTGAGCTTTGTGAGTGAAGAATGATGAATAAAGAAGACTCTTTTGCTATTATATCTTGTCTTGTTCTTTTATAATTGCTTGTAATTTTAATTGTTAACTAGTTGTTGTTATTTCTTGTTCTTTCTTTCTCTTCTCTTTTCCTTTATCATTAAAACAACCATGATGCTTACGCTTGATCCTCGCCACGGTGAGGTCGCAAATAGCTAGTTGTTCTATTCTAATCTCTTCTTTCTATCTTCCTCTTTTGTTTTGTTTTTTTTTTCCGTATCATGATGTGTGAGTAGTTTCATACTTGTTAGGGTAGGATAAGGGAAGTTTGAGAGAAGGAAATCTCTCTCACTCTTTCCTTGCCCAACAGCTTAATTCGACTCCCGTTAATTGAACCACAATCCGCTCCTTACGGCACCCTATCCTACATGATAGCGGTGATTCCGTAGTGAGACCGGTTGTGGTTGAATTAACCGGAGGTTATGGCTAAGAGCCAAGAACGGACGGACAAGCACCAAAAGGAAGAACTTATGCGTTGGAAAGCCTAGCTTATTCTCGCAAGTTCCTTCCTAGTCGTGCTAATCCCCGTTGTTGCCGATTACCGTAACACCGATATTAAGAGGGGCAACGAAAGTTGTGGGAGACTCTTAACTCAAACTAACCTAATCCTAACCCTAACAAGCTCTCTTTACATATCATTTTACCACTTAATTAATCACAACAAAATCTGGAAAACTGGACTTAACTCGTTAAAGCACATAGAAAAAGATTCCCATCTCCCTGCGGACGACCCGTACTCAACCGGCTAGCTACAAGCGAAACCGTCTTGATTGCGGTAATTAACTAAACTTGAACACGCAGAATCGCTATCAATCAAGATGCAGAATATACATATGAATGTGAAGGTAAGAAATGCATACCGAGTGTACTCCCCAACTTAAACTGGACAGTGTCCTCACTGTCATTGCATGAAGAGATCATTTGAAGGGTCAAAATTGTCGGTTAGATATACCCAAAAAAAATTAAATTTTTTTTTTGTTTTTGGTTTTAAGAAAAAGAAAAAGAAAAAGAATATCCACAAAAATGTACAAAATGGTATATACATACCACCAAACTTATTTGGAACAGTGTCCACTGTTCTTGGCTGGATAACCGAAGTTTGGTCGTAGGCAGAGGAAGATTATGCAGGGTAAACCGGCTCCTGTAAGACCAGGAGCTTCTCTGTTGGTTCGGCGCTAAGGTACGGTTTTAGTCGGTGTACGTTCACTTTGAAAAATGAACCGTCCTTTGGATTCTCCAAATCCACAGCGCCATGAGGATACACATTCCGCACAAAATACGGCCCTTTCCAGCGAGATCTGAGCTTTCCTGGATGGAAGTGTAGTCGGGTGTCGTAAAGCAGTACCTACTGACCAGGTACGAAGGTTTTGCGCAAAAGGTGTTTATCGTGAAACACCTTCGTTCGGTTCTTAACGACAACCGCGTTATCGTAAGCCTCATCCCTAAGCTCGCTTAATTCGTTCAACTGCAGCTTCCGATGGCTGCCCGCATCTTCGAGAGATAAATTCAGCTCCTTTATCGCCCAAAATGCGCGATGCTTTATTTCGACAGGTAGGTGGCAAGCTTTTCCGTATACAAGCCGATAGGGAGACATGCCAAGATCGGTCTTATAAGCGGTTCGAAATGCCCAAAGGGCATCAGTGAGTTTCAGCGACCAATCCTTACGGTTCTTGGAAACCGTCTTCTCCAGTATCTGCTTGATTTGCCGATTTGAAACTTCGGCCTGCCCGCAGGTTTGGGGGTGGTAGGGTGTAGAGAGCTTATGATTAATGGAATATTTTCGCATCAAGGCCTCGAAAGTCTTGTTGCAGAAATGACTTCCATTGTCGCTAATGATCACTCGGGGGTGCCCAAAACGGGAGAAAATGTTTTCTTTAAGAAACCTAACGACAACCTTGTTGTCGTTAGTCCGGCTGGGCACAGCCTCGACCCACTTAGAGACGTAATCAACAGCGAGAAGAATGTACAAGTTCCCGAAAGAGCTGGGAAACGGCCCCATGAAATCTATCCCCCAAACGTCAAAAATCTCCACAACCAAGATCGGTTGGAGCGGCATCTCGTTCCTCCGGGATATCCGGCCCAAGTGTTGGCACCGGGAGCAAGTCTTGCAATAGTCATGAGCGTCTTTGAAGAGTTGTGGCCAGTAGAAACCACATTGCAAGATCTTCTCAGCTGTCTTTCTGGGGCCAAAATGCCCGCCACACTCTTGATCGTGGCAAAATGACAGCACACTCTTGAATTCCTCGTCAGGGACACACCGATGAATAATCTGGTCGGGACAGTACTTGAACAAATAGGGTTCGTCCTAGTAAAAGTGTTTTACTTGGGATAAGAAGCGAAGTCTGTCCTGACTTGACCATTCAGTCGGTAGTAATCCTGTGGCCAAATAGTTCACAATATCTGCGAACCAGGGTTCGCAAGATACTGTCAAGAGCTGTTCATCCGGGAAAACGTCATTGATCGGGATTGGAAGCGAAGGCGAAGAAGGAAGTCGTGAGAGATGGTCGGCAACTACGTTTTCACATCCTCGTTTGCCCTTAATGACAAGGTCAAACTCTTGAAGCAAAAGGATCCAACGTATTAGCCGAGATTTTGCATCTTTCTTCACAAAAAGATGGCGCAGAGCAGAATGGTCTGTGTAGACAATGACTGGAGAGCCGATGAGGTAGGGCCTGAACTTCTCTAAAGCAAATACAACAGCTAAGAATTCCTTCTCAGTTGTTGTATAATTGAGTTGGGCGTCGTTCAGGGTTCGGCTCGCATAATAGATTACGTGCGGCATTTTGTTTATGTGTTGTCCAAGGACAGCACCAATGGCAAAGTCGGTTGCATCGCACATAATCTCAAATGGGTGCGTCCAGTCAGGCGAAGAAAGAACGGGAGCAGAAGTGAGTGAGCTTTTCAACGACTCGAATGCAGTCACACAGCTCGAGTTGAAGTTGAATGGCGTATCCTTGGCCAGCAAAAGAGTCAAGGGCCTAGCAATCTTGCTAAAGCCCTTGATGAACCGTCTATATGTAAGTCCATATTGCGACCCCCGGTGCTTACGGGGAGGCGGAAACGGTATAAAAAATGAATTTTTATCGCAAGAGGCAACATGGACTAAACAAGGTCGGGATCGTTGTCTAAACTAAAACTAGTATACTTGCTAAAGAGAGTTAGCTACTATGGTAAATGGTTATACCTAAACTTGAACTCCTTCTTCTTCAAACCTTGTAGAGGTTGATGGTTCTCTTTTCGTCGCCTTCTTCCGTCGAAGATGGATCCACCTCGAAGGTTCGACCTTTGGGCTCTTCCTCGATCTTTGAGTGAACTAGGGTTTCCGGCTTGCTAAACCTTTAACCTAGAGTGAGTAGAGAGTGACTAGGGTTTGCTTTTCTTTTTAAAGAGAAGGATTCTCAACACATGAGAAGGTTTCTCTTTGCTAGAGGAAGAAGAAGATGAAATGAGGAGAGAGAGAGGTTATGATAGAATGAGCTCAATTATTTCTTTCTTGCAACCATATTGCAAAAGAAAAGAATTATCTAAATGATAATAATTGAAATAAGAATAGTTGATGGTAATTTTGGAATGACCACTATCATGCTTCTTTAAATGAAGTGTAAGCATGAATCAAGGAGGATCTTTCAAAGCATGATGGTGGTCATTGGTCAACAAGTCAACCAAGGTCAACAAGTCAACAAAAAATCAACCATAACATAATTCTCATTTAATTACTATTATTAATAGATAATATATAAATCCATTAGGGTTTGGAAAAAGATAACTGTCAACTGTGCATACGCACCCGATCCGAAACCCTAATGAAAAACCTCATTCTCCGCCTCAAGCAACTGTGCATACACACCTGCATTCTCGTTCCGAGGAACAAGAATACCAAGATATAAAAGCAACCCCCAAAACATATACCAGTATCTGGCTCAAACCAGAGCCTGCCAGTATAATCCGTCCGGACTCCAAACGTGCACAAGTGCGCGGATGAGAACGAACCCTGTCGCAAAACCATGCGACCTCTACTCTGTTTTGCCCAGAGGCGAATACCCTCTGTGTGGGACTCTAAAGACTCGACACTACGCTGGCAGTGGGTTTAACCACAGACCGCAAGCGGCACTAGCTGTGCGTAACGGTCCCCAGGTAGATGCCGACAAGAAGGCTGACGAGGTGAAACCCCATCTGAACTCCTACTGAGTCTGAATGTGACATTCTCCGTACAGTCCGGTCTGTTCGTCTGATACATCGCATGGCGGGCCTAGGGGGCGGTAAAACGTCAGTCCCCCAATAGCGGTACAAGTCGTGTCGGAGTGAAGCCCAAAACACCCTGAGATAACACTGGAAACCTACCAGTATATCTCGCTTGCCCTGGCCAGGGACTACTCGTGTAATGGCTCTCCTAGACACAGCGCGATGTCAACCCCCAATACCGGGAGAGACGAATCCTGTCTAACCGTCACTGCCTCCAAGTGCTTCGGGACTGCACCCAACCACCACCTATTTGCATGACTCCTTTGAGCCGTGGTAGGGTAGTGATCAAAGTGCAGTGGGAACACACTCGAGGCGAAGTGTCAGTGTCAAGTCAGCGGACTAAGCTGTACTTATGCCACCTGGGAACTGATAACTGACGATAGGTATAATACCAACCTGTCAGTTCCCGACGAGTCCTGTCCAGTGTACTCGTAACCCAACGAGCACCCGTATACTATCTCCAGTACGACGTACTGATGGCTGTGGGACAGACCATCTCCCACACTGGGATGAGAAGCGCATACGCTAGTCTACTCCGGAGTATCGATGCCCTGTCTCGATAGTCCTACGACTAGGGACCTGTATAAGGATGTGCCTATAGATTACCCAGCCCCCACTAGTGTGACTGCCATCACAACGCTGGTAATCAAGCAAAAGATCCTAAGGGCTCCACTAATGCGTATAAGTGATATACTGAAATAAACACAAGTACACATTGAAGTAGAAACAAACCAAGTAGCATACTACTATATTGAGCAAGATTGTTTATACAAGGTGAATATCCCAAGCTTCCATCAAGTAATATACAAACTAGTATGATACAGTAATGGCCTCTAGGGCATATACACTAACAATCTCCCACTTGCACTAAGGCCATGTACTGGCGTATCGAAGACCTATCATCTCGATCAGCCGCTCGAACTAAGTCTGGGGTAGGGCCTTGGTGAATGGATCTGCAGTGTTCTCTTCTGAAGCAACCCTCCGAACCTCGATCTCCTTGCGATCCACGATCTCCCTGATCAGGTGATACCGCCTCAAGATGTGCCTGGATCTCTGATGGGACCTGGGTTCCTTTGCTAAAGCTATAGCCCCGTTGTTGTCGCAATACAGAGGTACTGGGTCAACAATGGACGGAACCACCTGAAGTTCTTTTAAGAACTTCCTTATCCAGACAGCTTCTTTTGCGGCATCAGATGCAGCGATGTATTCCGCTTCCATAGTCGAGTCTGCAACGGTTTCCTGTTTGGAACTCTTCCAACACACCGCCCCTACATTGAGGGTAAAGACAAAACCCGACATAGACTTGGAATCATCCTTGTCACTCTGGAAGCTGGAGTCAGCAAAGGCCTCAATCTGGAGGTCTTTTCCGCCATACACCAAGAACATCTCCTTAGTCCTCCTCAGGTACTTGAGAATGTTCTTTACCGCTATCCAATGTTTCTCCCCAGGGTTTGACTGATACCGGCTTACTACACTCAGTGCATAAGCTACATCCGGTCTGGTAGACAACATCGCATACATTATAGAGCCTACCGCAGAAGCGTAGGGTATAATAGACATGCGATCCCTCTCCAAATCAGTCTTGGGAGACATCTCTTTAGAGAGGGTGATCCCGTGACAAGCCGGTAGGTTACCGCGCTTGGAATCTTCCATACTGAATCTTTTCAGTACGGTGTCGATGTACCTGGACTGTGAAAGTCCTAATATCCTCTTGGATCTATCACGATGGATCCGGATCCCCAGGATGTAAGAGGCATCACCCAGGTCTTTCATGGAGAACCTGTGTGACAAGAAACCCTTGACAGATTGTAGCATAGGAATGTCATTTCCTATTAAGAGAATGTCATCCACGTATAAAACAAGGAATACTACAGTTCTCGCTACAAATCTACTATAGATGCATGGTTCATCTGGATTTTTGATAAAGTCAAATTCCTTGACCGTCTCATCAAAACAGATGTTCCAACTCCGCGACGCCTGCTTCAGTCCATAGATGGACTTAAGCAACTTGCACACCTTTCCGCTGCTCCCACTCTGAATGAAACCCTCTGGCTGATCCATATAGACACACTCCTCTAAACTTCCATTTAGAAAAGCGGTTTTTACGTCCATCTGCCAAATCTCATAATCGTGGAAGGCAGCAATGGCAAGAAGGATCCGAATGGATTTCAGCATAGCCACTGGAGAAAAGGTTTCGTCATAGTCCAAGCCAGGTCTTTGACGGAAACCCTTTGCTACAAGTCTAGCTTTATAGGTCTCAACCTGTCCATCTACACCAATCTTCCTTTTGAAGATCCACTTGCATCCTACGGGTTTTACCCCGTCTGGAGCAATGTCCAACGTCCATACTTTGTTGGTGTACATGGACTCCATTTCGGTCCGCATTGCATCCAGCCATTTTACCGAGTCAATGCTCTGAACGGCCTGCTGGAAGCTTGTAGGCTCATCATAGTCTATGATGCAATCCTCTCTATCCCCGTCTATGAGAAAACCGTAGTATCTCTCGGGCGGATGAGACTGCCTACTACTTCTGCGGAGCGGCATAGGAATGTCCTGTTCATTTGAACCCTCTGGTTCCATTAAGCTTTCAGTAATAGTCTGTGGTTCTGGAATTTCTTCCAGTTCTATTGCGCTCCCACTTACTTCTTTTTCTAAGAACTGATGTTCCAGAAAATGGGCATTACGAGAAACAAGGACTTTTTGCTCCTCTGCGTAATAGAAAAGATACCCCCTGGAGTTCTTTGGGTATCCCACAAACTTGCACAGTACTGAGCGCGCCTCGAGCTTGTCCGTATGCTGCTTTTTGACATAAGCTGAACATCCCCAAATCTTCAGGTACTGAAGATAGGGTTTCTTCCCACTCCATAACTCATATGGTGTGGTAGGCACAGTCTTAGTAGGAACTCGGTTCAATAGGTATGCAGCTGTTTCTAGCGCATACCCCCAGAATGATCGCGGTAACTCAGCGTTACTCATCATGGACCGTACCATATCCAATAGGGTCCGATTCCGTCTCTCCGATACACCGTTATGTTGCGGGGTGTATGGAGGAGTAAGCTGAGAGAGAATCCCATTCTCTTTTAAGTAATTCAGGAACTCGGCACTTAAGTATTCTCCACCTCGATCCGATCTTAGAATCTTGATACTTTTGCCGGTTTGTTTCTCTACTTCATTCTTAAATTCCTGGAATTTTTCAAAAGATTCTGACTTATGTTTCATTAAGAAGACATAACCGTATCTTGAAAAATCATCCGTAAAAGTAATGAAGTAAGAATAACCGCTTCGCGCATGTGTAGACATTGGACCGCACACGTCGCTGTGTACGAGTCCCAAGAGCGAGCTCGCTCTTACTCCGTGTCCAGTGAACGGAGTCTTTGTCATCTTTCCTTTGAGACAGGATTGACAAGTGGCATACGATTGATATTCGAACGGATCCAAATATCCTTCTGTATGTAACTTAGTCAACCTTCTCTCATTGATGTGACCCAGTCTACAATGCCATAAGAAAGTCTGATTGATATCTGGAGACTTTCTTTTGTGTGTATTCTGGACATTGAAAATCTGTGGTTGGTTTAATACGTATATACCATTGCTCAATGTACCTGACCCAATCAGAACTTGATTAAGGTGAATGTTAACAACATTACTTACAAACGCAAATTCATAACCTTCTTTAGAAACCAAAGATACAGAAATGATATTACAAGTTGCGTTGGGTACAAAAAAGCAATTACGCAAAACCAAAACATGCCCATCTGACATTCCCAGGTGATAGTCCCCCACGGCTTTAGCATCCATGCTAGCTCCGTTCGCAACTCTGAGGGTCATGTCACCTGCCTTCAAAACCCTACGGTTTCTCAACGCCTGCAAAGAATTACAGATATGAGATCCTGATCCGGTATCCAATACCCAGGAAGTAGAGTTTATAGAAAGACAGTTTTCAATAACATACACACCTGAAGCTGAAGCCGCAACCTGCTTCAGTTCCTGTGTCCTGGCTTTCCAAGCCCTGCAATCTTTCTTCCAGTGTCCACTCTTGTGACAATAGAAGCATTCCTCTTTACCAACAAGCTTCCCCGCTATCTTTGTTGCCTTTTCCTTTCCCTTCGTACCCACTTTACTAACACCGCCCCTTGGTTTGGCGGGGGCTTTTCTCTTCTTTCCCTTGGCTTTCGCCTTGGACCTAGAAGAAGAAGATCCTCCTACAAACAAAGTGGATGTATCCCTACCCTTCTGTAGGGTGCCCTCTGCGCTCCTCAGCAGGTTGAGGAGTTCTGAAAGTTCAACTTCCTTTTCTTGCAAGTTGAAATTCAGTATGAACTGGGCGTAAGTGGATGGAAGGGACTGGAGAATTATATCCGTATAAAGTTCACTGTCCAACGTGGTCCCAAGTTCCGCGAGCTCCTCAGTGTAGCCAATCATCTTAAGCACGTGGTCCGCTACCGATGATCCGACGGCCAACTTAGTCGAAAATAACTTCTTCGACACTTCGTATCTTGCGATACGAGATTGCTCTCCATACAGTTCTTTTGTATGAAGAAATATGGATTCCAAATCCATATTCTCGTGCCTCCTCTGATGGTCGTTGTCCATCGAGGCAAGTACGAGGCATCTGGCCTTCGCGCTGTCAATCTCCCAAGTCTTACGGATTTCCTTATCCACGACGCTGGAGGTGGGACCTGGGACGGGGGGAGCTTTGGTGGTAAGAAGATACCCCAGCTTGTCGTAAGAGATTGCCAATTTGACATTCCTGAGCCAATCTTTGTAGTTTGGCCCTGTCAATATTTTTTTATCTAGAAGTAACTTAAGTCCAGTCATTTCGATTTGGTCGCTGCAGGGGGAGAGAAGAAACACTTAGCACGATGCTCTTGCAAATTTAGAATGGTTTTTAATTTGTCTAAACAGGATGGCTCCCACTGTCTCTCGAATCCCTCCTCAAACCACAAAGGAAGAATTAGCCGGGATCAATCCCACCGTACAATACTTGCTTAACCGTTCAGCCAGGCCAGTGTCGGTACTTCGAGGGAGGTTTTCCAACGCTTTCGCGAAGTTCCTTAATTTAAGAACCTCTTTTTCCTGGGGGCGTAGCCCCGCTAACACCTTTCTAGGCACCTACTAGGTTTATAGCATTGATCGTTTAGTGAGAAATTTCCCGAGGAGTAGCATATACTCACAGTAGGATCGGGATCCAAATATCATCGCGTGACGAAAATGAAGGAATCCTACCATAATCATCACACTCCAAATGGTATGCAAATCTAGCAAGTTTCAGAACTTATGAAACTCCCGATGTGGATTTTTGCCCCATGCTCTTATGACCTTGGCGTGAGGTCAAAATGTCATAAGTCACATGTCAAGTTCTTCCCATCATTATCCCGGTTGATTTGAATCCACCCGTACCTACCCTTGACGTAGGCCAAAATGGTGGTACGACTGTCTCAAAACAACGCATTCTATCTATGCAACAGATAAATATCCGGTAGCTACCAATCACTATGCCTTGGCGTGAGGTCAAAATACATAGCTTGAATACTACCGTATATTTAACTGAAATGATGGAGGGCTACGAATGGTTTTGGCGAAACCGTGAACGTAGTGAACTTGATATAATCGATGGAACGAGATAGCTTTTAGAAGGAGTGGCTCAAGCTCCGCATTTAAAAGTTAGTTTTTGAAAAGAACCGAGTGGTTTTTCGAAAGTGTTCCATCGACTTAAACTTGGTTTATTATCTTGCATTAGTTCTTTTAATGCGTGATATTCTTGCATTAGTTCTTTTAATGCGTCCCATCATTTAATTCCTACCATTGCAGAAAACAACCAAAATATGACGTACGCTTATACCATTCGCATTCGCCACGGGGTCCCGTCATCACTCGTTAGGTTACTTAACTAACGACAGAGCGGGGGCTGGGCTAGCGCGGCTGTAAAACATAAGCAACGCCTAAATAGAAAGCAATGATAGACATTACAGATCACAGATGAATACATTGGATATACTAGCAATCCGCAATCCTTTCGAGCCTGAAACGAAAAGCGGATAACACGGTCGCGGTGAATAGCCAAATACCCCACCCAAGACCCCTACGGGTGCGGCAAACTACCCGCCAAGTACTCGGTAGTTTGTGCACCCCTCCATGGGTCTATCCTAGGAGCAAAAACAGTAAAAAGAATTATACAATGACGGCTACAACCCCGACCCGGTTGTGCGGCCAAACAAATAATATTATTACATCAATTTACATTTACAATGAATGAAAGAAAAACAAAAGCTCATCTCACATCCACCCCGGCTATTCACCCGCGACAGTCCAACAGATTCATATACACATTCCAGCACATTACAGATCATGTATAACCCCGACTAATCGACTTATAGCGATTAGCCGACGTTCAATACATGCAAACAACACAGATATAACCAACATAGCCAAAGTGCAGTGAAGTTCGGAAAAAATACGGAATTATAGGACCCCAAAAGTGAATTTCAGTTCTGGAAAATCTGGGTACATATAATATATCTTAAAAATCCCCAAACCAACACAGAAGAACACTGCACAAAAAACGATGCAGAGATGACACCAAACAGCGGCGGTTCCGCTGCCAGATGAAGAGGTGAGGCCGCGGAAGGGCGGCGCTTTGGAGGAATCATGCTATCGTTTTTGGTGTTTATTCTTAGAAAACCCTGAGACGATTTTACAAGTATAAAGTTTTTCATTTTGAGCAGAAAAAAATTCAACAGAAACTTAGGGTTTTGGTTTTTCCGGTTTTGTGATTTTTCGGTTTCGAACTTCCATACACTTCGCTACCAAGCTAGTTTAAGTTTAGTTAGGCTCTGATACCACTGTAAGTCCATATTGCGACCCCCGGTGCTTACGGGGAGGCGGAAACGGTATAAAAAACGAATTTTTATCGCAAGAGGCAACATGGACTAAACAAGGTCGGGATCGTTGTCTAAACTAAAACTAGTATACTTGCTAAAGAGAGTTAGCTACTATGGTAGATGGTTATACCTAAACTTGAACTCCTTCTTCTTCAAACCTTGTAGAGGTTGATGGTTCTCTTTTCGTCGCCTTCTTCCGTCGAAGATGGATCCACCTCGAAGGTTCGACCTTTGGGCTCTTCCTCGATCTTTGAGTGAACTAGGGTTTCCGGCTTGCTAAACCTTTAACCTAGAGTGAGTAGAGAGTGACTAGGGTTTGCTTTTCTTTTTAAAGAGAAGGATTCTCAACACATGAGAAGGTTTCTCTTTGCTAGAGGAAGAAGAAGATGAAATGAGGAGAGAGAGAGGTTATGATAGAATGAGCTCAATTATTTCTTTCTTGCAACCATATTGCAAAAGAAAAGAATTATCTAAATGATAATAATTGAAATAAGAATAGTTGATGGTAATTTTGGAATGACCACTATCATGCTTCTTTAAATGAAGTGTAAGCATGAATCAAGGAGGATCTTTCAAAGCATGATGGTGGTCAATGGTCAACAAGTCAACCAAGGTCAATAAGTCAACAAAAAATCAACCATAACATAATTCTCATTTAATTACTATTATTAATAGATAATATATAAATCCATTAGGGTTTGGAAAAAGATAACTGTCAACTGTGCATACGCACCCGATCCGAAACCCTAATGAAAAACCTCATTCTCCGCCTCAAGCAACTGTGCATACACACCTGCATTCTCGTTCCGAGGAACAAGAATACCAAGATATAAAAGCAACCCCCAAAACATATACCAGTATCTGGCTCAAACCAGAGCCTGCCAGTATAATCCGTCCGGACTCCAAACGTGCACAAGTGCGCGGATGAGAACGAACCCTGTCGCAAAACCATGCGACCTCTACTCTGTTTTGCCCAGAGGCGAATACCCTCTGTGTGGGACTCTAAAAACTCGACACTACGCTGGCAGTGGGTTTAACCACAGACCGCAAGCGGCACTAGCTGTGCGTAACGGTCCCCAGGTAGATGCCGACAAGAAGGCTGACGAGGTGAAACCCCATCTGAACTCCTACTGAGTCTGAATGTGACATTCTCCGTACAGTCCGGTCTGTTCGTCTGATACATCGCATGGCGGGCCTAGGGGGCGGTAAAACGTCAGTCCCCCAATAACGGTACAAGTCGTGTCGGAGTGAAGCCCAAAACACCCTGAGATAACACTGGAAACCTACCAGTATATCTCGCTTGCCCTGGCCAGGGACTACTCGTGTAATGGCTCTCCTAGACACAGCGCGATGTCAACCCCCAATACCGGGAGAGACGAATCCTGTCTAACCGTCACTGCCTCCAAGTGCTTCGGGACTGCACCCAACCACCACCTGTTTGCACGACTCCTTTGAGCCGTGGTAGGGTAGTGATCAAAGTGCAGTGGGAACACACTCGAGGCGAAGTGTCAGTGTCAAGTCAGCGGACTAAGCTGTACTCATGCCACCTGGGAACTGATAACTGACGATAGGTATAATACCAACCTGTCAGTTCCCGACGAGTCCTGTCCAGTGTACTCGTAACCCAACGAGCACCCGTATACTATCTCCAGTACGACGTACTGATGGCTGTGGGACAGACCATCTCCCACACTGGGATGAGAAGCGCATACGCTAGTCTACTCCGGAGTATCGATGCCCTGTCTCGATAGTCCTACGACTAGGGACCTGTATAAGGATGTGCCTATAGATTACCCAGCCCCCACTAGTGTGACTACCATCACAACGCTGGTAATCAAGCAAAAGATCCTAAGGGCTCCACTAATGCGTATAAGTGATATACTGAAATAAACACAAGTACACATTGAAGTAGAAACAAACCAAGTAGCATACTACTATATTGAGCAAGATTGTTTATACAAGGTGAATATCCCAAGCTTCCATCAAGTAATATACAAACTAGTATGATACAGTAATGGCCTCTAGGGCATATACACTAACACTATAGAAACCGGCATGGCCAAGGAAGGCTCGGATATCTCTGATGCATCGGGGAGGAGGGAGATTGGAAATGACCTCAATCTTCGCTTTGTCAACCTCTATGCCATTTTGCGAGATGATATGTCCTAAGACAATACCTTCGCGCACCATGAAGTGGCACTTCTCCCAATTCAAAGTGAGATTCTTGTCCTTACATCGGGTAAGGACAGCGTCAAGATGCAGCAAACACTCGTTGAAGGAATCGCCGAAGATGGAGAAATCATCCATGAAGATCTCCAGAAATTTTTCCACCATGTCTGAGAAGATTCCCATCATACACCGCTGGAAGGTAGCGGGCGCATTGCATAACCCAAAGGGCATGCGACGATATGCAAACGTGCCGAAAGGACAAGGGAAAGTGGTCTTGTCCTGGTCTTTTTCGGCGATGGGAATCTGATTATAGCCGGAGTAGCCATCAAGAAAGCAGTAGTACTCGTGTCCGGCCAATCGTTCAAGCATTTGGTCAATGAAAGGTAGCGGAAAGTGGTCCTTCCGCGTTGCGGCGTTGAGTTTTCTGTAATCGATGCATACTCGCCACCCAGTTTTGGTGCGAGTTGGGATTAACTCGTTCGCCTCGTTAGTGATGACCGTTATACCTGATTTCTTGGGGACAACGTGAATGGGGCTAACCCACTGGCTATCAGAGATAGGGTAAATGATACCACTATCCTGACATTTTACGATCTCCTTCTTCACAGCCTCTTTCATGACTGGATTGAGACGTCTTTGTGGATCCCGGGCTGGTTTGGCATCATCTATCAGATGAATGTGATGTTCAACGATCAGGGGACTAATCTCCTTGATGTCTGCCATGGACCAGCCAAAAGCTTGCCTGTTGCTGTGCAAGACCGCGAGAAGGGCTTTATCTTGCTCTGGAACAAGAGAAGCCGAGATGATGACAGGGAGGGTCTCGTTCTCACCTAAGTAAGCGTACTTAAGGTGAGACGGCAAAGGCTTGAGTTCGAGCGTCGGAGGTGAAACGATTGAAGGCAAGATTGGTGCAGAGGTCTCGAACTCAAAGGACTCCAGCAAAGGTTCAAAACGAGTGTAAGCGACCGAGTCGGATGGTTCAGGTAATTCATCCGGAAATTCGAAGGATTCAAACTCGGGTTGCGAGCGGCTAAGATCGTTCAAGAACGTGAAACATTCGTAGTCGTTGTAGGGCGCAGAAACAGCAGCAGGTTCGAGGAGGAACGCACTAGTGGCGTTAAGGTTAGCATGATCGAACAGAAACTCCTCGAATTCACACTCTTCAGGGGTGATCTCCTGGATCGAGCAGACGTCCAGTATATGAGCATTAGGTTCGGAGGGCTGATTCCCCAACCTAAAAATGTTGAGTTCAATTGTCATGTTTCCAAAAGAGAGGTTCATCGAACCATTGCGACAATTGATCACAGCATTTGAAGTTGCAAGGAATGGGCGACCGAGTATCACCGGAATTTGATTCCGGGGGTTAGCTACAGGCTGTGTGTCTAATACAATGAAGTCAACGGGGAATATGAAGTCCCCGACTTTGATTAACACATCCTCTAGCTCACCCCTAGGATGGGTGATCGATCGGTCGGCCTTTTGGAGAGTACAGTGTGTGGGTTTCAGCTCTCCTACGCCTAATTGCTCGTATACTGAGTACGGAAGCAGGTTAACACTGGCACCAAGATCTAATAGTGCACGGTTGATGTTCTTATCCCCAATGGTAATAGAAATCGTAGGACAGCCAGGGTCCTTCCATTTTTGTGGTAAAGATTGGGTAAGAGCACACTCACAGCACTAGCCAAGAAAACTTTCTTTGGTACCTGAGACTTCCTCTTTTTCGTGCACAAGTCCTTTAAGATTTTCGCGTAGGATGGGACTTGTTGGATGGCATCTAAAAGAGGAATGTTAATGTTAACTTGCTTAAATAACTCCAGAATCTTCTCCATTTAAGGATTTTGTTTATTAGACCTCAACCGGTTTGGAAATGGGACGTTTTTAAAATTGGTTGAGTCTAATGCTTGTGGAGGAGATTGTGGAGTTGGAACGGATCCTAGAACAGGTGTTTTCGTAGAGTGAGAAGTGGGTCCGTTCAGAGTAGAAGAAGAAGAAGAAGAAGAAGGAGAGCCTTTTGAAGAATGGAGAATAGGCTCAGAAGAAGAAGAAGCAGGAGAAGAAGAAGAAGAAGAAGCGGCCGGGGTGTCATCGTTGATCTTGTGCCAATGTTGTTTTGCAGCATCCTTCCCGATCTCAATGTGGTCACGGCACTCACATTATGGTTCTGTTGTTCAAGAGCAACATGTATATTCTGTGGGTGACCGGGATTTGGGAGTGGCTGGGACGGGAGCTTCCCCTTCTCTCGCTCGCTTAAGGCCGCATTTAGTTGTGCAATCTGGGCCTCGATGGTCTTGATGCTTTGCCCGTGAGCAGCAGTGTGTTGCACTAAGGACTGAATAGAAGACTGGATGTTGGCGGTGGATTGTGTCGATTGTTTAACGAACACCTCCAGACTTCGTTCGAGCGAGGAAACCTTATCGTTGTTTGACGGAACAAAGTTGTTTGGTGGAAAAGAATTGTTGGGTGCAAAGTTGTTCGTCTGATTTTGAAAAGGTTGGGGTTGGAAGGGCTGCTGAAATTGATGTTGAGTTTGTTGTTGCGCTTGTTGTTGCGGCGGAGGGGGCCTTTGGAAATTGTTGCCTTGGAATTGATTCTGATTCTGATTCCAGGCGAAATTAGGGTGGTTCCTCCAACCGGGATTGTAAGTGGAAGAGTATGGATCATTCCTCGGTCTTTGCTGAAATCAGCATTAATCTGATCCTGTCCTTGCGATGGTGGATTGTAAGGACACTCTTCGGTTAAGTGAGAAGGATCGGAACAACAAGCGCAAATGGTACGAAGGGGAAGAACATGGGCAGGAGCAGAGAATTTGCTCTCTATTGCTTCAAGCTTTCTCGTTATCGCAGCCATTTCAGCTTTCATTGCAATAGAGACATCAAGTTGGTGAATTCCTACCCTAGACTGACCGGTAGAAGTAGAGGTAGAAGAAGAAGAAGTCGGTCTGGTGCTCTCCCATTGTAGCGTTTGCTCCGCAAGGTCGTCAAAGAATTGTCACGCTTCCTCGTCAGATTTCGATAGGAAGTGGCCCTGACAGATGGTTTCCAACAACTGCTTCGTTGCTGGGTTCAGGCCCTCGTATAAGGTTTGGCAAAGTTGCCATTTCTCTATACCGTGGTGAGGACACTGAACAAGAAGGTCTTTGTACCGGTCAAAGCATTTCCAGAAGGGTTCAGAAGGAAGCTGAAAGAATTGGTTGATTTCATTGCGAATCCTTGTTGTTTTATGATTCGGATAGAACTTTTTGAGAAACGCTTTAACAAACTCGTCCCAACTGGTTATGGAGTGGGAAGCGGTGCTATACAGCCATTTTTCAGCAAGATCGCATAAAGTGAACGGAATGACCCGTAGACGTATAGCATCGTCCGACAGTTGGGTAGTTTTCATCATGGCACAAACGTTTTGAAATTTATTGATGAAGATATAGGCATCTTCAGATTCAAGCCCATGAAATCGTGGAAGCATGTTGATGAAGTGAGGCTTAATTTCAAAATTATCCCCATTGGCCGGTGGAAGAGAAAGGCAGGTGGGAAGTGCAGAACGGGTGGGATAGAAACGATCCTGGAGCGCGATTCGCTGCGGCGCTACAACAGGCGGTGGTGGTGGGTTATTGGTCTCCGTAGGAGGTGGAGCCAATCCAGGGGTAGTCAAAGAGATGTTAGGATTAAATCCTGACATCGCGGAAGAAGAGGTTGGTGATGGTGAAGGTGAAGATGTATGAACAGAATTCCGGTCAACGTCGGAGTTGGCCGGCAAAGGTAAAGGTGAAAGAGGAGTGGACGGAGTTTCGACGTCTAAGTCGATCGTGTAGTCGGTAGCGACTAACGTAACGCGGACTAGGCGGTCGCTAGTGTCCCGAGTCCAAGCGGACATACACTAAACGAGTTTAGTATAGTCAAAGCGGAGAAGATGAGGGTAAGAAAACGTCAATGGAGAAATACGATGGGTGGTGGGTGAAAAAAGGATTTGGCGACAAAGGGCAAGTTTTTATAAAAGTTTTGATTTTTATCCTTTTTTTTTTAGAAAGAGCTTTACAGAAATATGTACGGACTTTCGGACTTAAGCAATCACAAACAAGATATGCGCAATCACACCTAGATCTAGGGTCACATAGGTCTGCTAGACAGCTCCTAACTGTTCCAGAGGGCTAGAAATAGGACCTCAAACCGCCTCTTCTCCGTCAAATGCGGCCAGATAAGTGCCAGGTAAGTGGGATGTTGTCCAACGCTTTCGCGAAGTTCCTTAATTAAATAACCACTTGCCTTCGTCGCACTTGCCTAAGCACCGTAAAAGTCAGATAGGATAAATGGCCGATGCCTGTAACTAGTCCTCTGTCCTATTGAGCGCGAAGTCCTTAGGGCTGAGTCTAATAATTTTTAATTTAACAATGGTCAATGCATATGCTTTTTGTGATTTTTGGGGTCCTGGGAAGGGTGATGAAATCCCCACCCAATCTGAATTGGTTTCAAGCCCCTTAAGTCCGTATTAATGAATGCAAAGCAGTAACAAATCAACTACAAACAATTTTTATTTTAGCGCGGCGCAAAGAATCCTGCACAAGAACAGTTTATTGGAAGGGGGAAGAGAGTTTGCGCAAAGAATGCTGCAGAAAACACAGTTTATTGGAGTCCAGAGGAGTGGAAGAGGGAAAAGGAGGACTTACAGAGATTTTTGCACACTGACTCCACCAAGTGGCCGCGGTTCCGCGGCCTAAGCCAGCTTATGCCGCGGTTCCGCGGCGAAGTAGTGGAGTTGGGCTTCTAAAATTTTTGGGTGTGCTCTGTTGAGTGTCCTCTGCTTGTCTGGATGTGCTGAATTTTGACTTGCTTACTGTATCTGCTCCATATTTTTACAGTAGACCGTTTGCTTCGTTTTGATCCGTCTCGGTGTAGCTGCGAAATGTGGGTCTATCTTCCCATGTCTTTGGCACTGAACTCGAACGTCGTTTTATCCTGCACACTTGTACAAAAACTAATCACAAATAACAAAAATGATTTTTCTTTACAAAGTATATTTTTTTTTGTTTTTTTTTTGGTTATATTTATATTCACAAGTTAACCCGAAATTACACAAAGAAATAAACTATCGTCTCCCCGGCAACGGCGCCATTTGATTGGTAGGGATTCTGCGTGTTCAAGTTTAGTTAATTACCGCAATCAAAACGGTTTCGCTTGTAGCTAGCCGGTTGAGTACGGGTCGTCCGCAGGGAGATGGGAATCTTTTTCTATGTGCTTTAACGCGTTAAGTCCGATTTTTCAGATTTGTTTGTGATTATCTAAGTGTTAAAATGATATGTAAAGAGAGCTTGTTAGGGTTAGGATTAGGTTAGTTTGAGTTAGGAGTCGCTCACTTCTTTCGTTGCCACCCTTAATATCGGTGTTACGGTAATCGGCAACAACGGGGATTAGCACGACTAGGAAGGAACTTGCGAGTATAAGCTAGGCTTTCCAACGCTTAAGTTCTTTCTTTTGGTGCTTGTCCGTCCGTTCTTGGCTCTTAGCCATAACCTCCGGTTAATTCAACCACAACTGGTCTCACTACGGAATCACCGCTATCATGTAGGATAGGGTGCCGAAGGGAGCGGATTGTGGTTCAATTAACGGGAGTCTATTTAAGATGTTGGGCAAGGAAAGAGTGAGAGAGATTTCCTTCTCTCAAACTTCCCTTTTCCTACCCTAACAAGTATGGAAACTACTCACACATCATAATGAAAAGAAAACAAAACAAAAGAGGAAGATAGAAAGAAAGAGATTAGAAGATAACAACTAGCTATTTGCGACCTCACCTCGACAAGGATCAAGCGTAAGCATCATGGTTGTTTCAAGGATAAAGAAAAAGAGAAAGAAAGAAATAACAACAACTAAGTTAACAAATGAAAATTACAAGCATTTAACATAAGAGCAAGACAAGTATGATAATAAAATGAAGTACTTTATTCATCATTCTTCACTAACAAAAGCTCACTACAAGTTTTTCAATGGAGAAGAGATGAGAAGAGGAAGAAGAACAAGTATTCTAAACCCTAACAAAATACAAGATTAAGCACCTTTGGCTTCACAAGTTCTGGACTATTTATAGGCAGGTAACAGAAATTCTAGGGCAACATTCTGGACCCATGTGAAAAGACCCAACTACCCCTAAAAACTTGACTTCTGAAGACTCCGTATGGCCGCGGTTCCGCGGCCTAAGCATGCTTAGGCCGCGGTTCCGCGGCCCTATTGAGGAATTGGGTCACCAAATTTGGTGGCTTCTCCTGGTATTGTGTGCCCTTTATTCTGGTATATGTATTTTCTCAGATTGTCTTCACGATTTTTCCAGAATTTCTGTTGATCAAAAGGTGATTGGATATGGATCTTTTTGTCATGATTTTCTTGAGCTCCGCGTAGATTTCTTGGATCTTGTGTTGCCATTGAGCCTTGTGCATGAAAATGACATTGATTTGCCATTTTGTCTCCTAAACTGGTGTGCGGCAACATACGGATATAGAGCGGAGATCCGTGTTTTATCTGTGGTTGGCAGGAACCCAGGTTTTGTCGTGTTTTTCCATGAATTTCACCGTTAAGAGCCGAGAACCTGTATCCTGCAATTGACTAGCAAACACGGCTCAAGAGTACCTACCGATATGCAATGTGATAAAAATTGGGCGGTATGAAAATGCAAAAAAACTGATATGAACAACAGTCCGGTCTCTTCGTCTGATACGTCGCATATGAAGTCTAGGGGTGGTAAATGTCAGACCCCAACAACTTTATAAGTCATGCTGATTTATGGCTCATAACAGTTCGAGGGACTACTGATAACACTTATCAGTAAACCTCGAGAACCCTGGCCAGGGATTTAGGAGTTATAGCCGATCAAACATAGCGCGACATCAACTCCCTATACCGGGAGAGACGAAACCCCTCCTATCGCTCACTGTCTCCATGTGATTCGGGACTGTACCTGAAGTCCACCTATTTGCACGACTCAATAGAGCCGTGGTAGGGTGGAAATCAAAGTACAGTTGGAACCACACAAGACTCCATGACGATCTCGGGTCTACAGACTAACCTGTACAAGTGTCACCAGAGAACTGCTATCCGACAATAGGTATATAAATACCATCTAGGAGTTCTCAGCGAGTCCTGTTCGGTGTACCCATTCTCCAATGAGCACCAGTGTACAATCTTTGATGTCAAACACCAATGGTTGTGGAATCAACCATCGCCCCAGGGTCAAGAAACGTACACACTAGTCTAATCTAGTAATACCGATGCCCTGTCTCGATATACCCTCGACTAGGAACCATTAAAGGATATGCTTATAGACTGTCTAGGCCCCACTAGTATGATCTCATCATAATCCTGGTAGTCAAGCATAATCCTAAGGGCTTCATCAACATGCATATAAAGATATAAAACACAACACAACACATGTTAAGATGAAGAGCAACCAGATAGCGCACTATCATGTCGAGCAAGAAAGTCCTCCCTATATATGCCCCACGATCCACTGTAATATACATCTTATGTATAATAATGGCCTTTAAGGCATACATAAAACTAACACTCTTTAGCAATAACTGGCAGATGCTACAACACTCGGTTTTGTCTTTTGATTGCTTTTGTAGTTTTTGCTTTGCATAGTGGTATTTGTGAAATACCCTGCATCTTATTCAATAAGGAAAGGGCCGACGATCCCTTCACCGGGAATGACCTCTTTAGCAAAACCAGCAAAGGCCTCAAAAACACTCCATTTTAAATCATTTGATTCTACAACGATATCAAGTTCATTACAAAAAGGTTTTCATAAAAACCTGTCGTAGCCCTCCGTCATTTTAGATAAGTACTTCATAGTATTCATGTTGCGTTTGTTGACCTTGTCAAAGCGTAGTGTGCGGTAGCTATTTATGCTTATCTGCATAAGCATATGATGCGATTGAGTTAGGGTAGTCATGTGACCTTATTGACCTTGTCAAGGGTCATGCGGGTGGGTTTAATTCAATCAGGAAATGACGGGATGAACTTAACTTGCGGTATATGGTTTGTTAACCTTGTCAAGGTCATAGATCGCTTGGGGCAAAATATTATTGGGAATTTCAAGAGTTGAAATTTTCAATGAGATTGCATACCTTCTATGAGATAGTTTGATCCCGATACCCGCTGCGAGTAAGAGTTACTCCTGGGAGAGTTTTACACATTACAATTAGCCGATCAAGTAGGTGTCTAGATAGGTGTTAATGGGTTCACGCCCCTGGGAAAACAAGGTTTATTTTAATTAGGTCTGTGCGAAAGCACGGGGAACCTCGCTCAAAATACCGACACTAGCCTGGTTGAAAGATTGGCGAACTTGTAGCGTGTAATTAATCCCGGCTAGTCTTTCCTTTTAGGGTTTGAAGGAAGATTTGACTAAAACAGTGGGAGACATCCTGATTGGATATATTAATAACCAATCTAATCTTGCAAGAGCATACGCTGAGTGTTTTCTTCTCTCTCTCACCAGGTAGCGACCATGTCACGCCTTAATCAAGATAATAATACGGATGTATTGACCGAACCTGCTTGTTGTTATGCGCTAGGAAACATTGGTCCCGCTCCAACTTATAAATGTTATAAGACCGAGCAGGAAATAGGGGATTACCAGAATTCCCGTGCCACCAAAACGAAGAAAGTGCATGATGATGCATCTTCTTCGGGTGTGTTCATTACCGAGAACTGTTTCTCAGTATCCTTTACGACCTGGGTATGAAATACTGGATCTGGATCCCACAAATGTAATTTGTTACATGGGCTACAGATAGGTAGAGAACTGAGAACGGGTGATAAGTTTCAAGAGTTGGAAATGATGCAAGTGTTGCAGCCAAGTATGTTGGCAGTTATCACCCTGTATTACCAGAATACATTGATTCTGAACGAATGTTATTAGATAACGAACCTGATATACAACATCATTTCAGTCTCTTTATTTAATAAAGAAGGATATAATTTTGTTTTGTTGGATAATGTTTTGAACATTTTCTATATCAAGAGTTGATCGGTTCAGGCACATTATCTAAAAACATAGACGTTCTAAATCAAACCACAGTTCTTAATGTACAGAACAAACACAAAAGAAAAAGTTCAGAAATGAACGAATCCTTCTTGAGGCATTGTAGACTAGGTCATATCAATGTGACCAGACTAGCTAAGTTACATTTGGATGCATATTTAAATAAGTTTGAATTTATATCTTGTGAATCTTGCCGGTCATGTCACAGAGATAAGATGATCACAGCTCTGTTTATTGGAAAAAGAGAAATAGTTAGTGAACTCTTGGGATTGATAAATGATGATGTATGTAAGTCCCCTGTCTACACATGCCAGGACTGGTTCTTTGTACTTTATTATATTCACTGATGGTCTCTCAAGATTCGCACATGTGTCCCTGTTGAAACACAAGTTTGAACTTTTTGAGAAATTCAATGAATATATGAAAGAAGTAGAGAACCAAAACGGGTATAAGTATTATATCCTTTGATGTGATCTGGGAGGAGAATACTCGAGCACGGGATTCCTGGACTATTCTAAAGGAGAATAAGATTCTCTCTCAGTATTACTCCTCCGTATACACCACAGCACGTCGGTATACCGGGACGGAGCAATCTCACGCTATTAGATATGGTGCGCTCTATGATAAGTACTACTGAGTTTTCTCTTTCCTTTTGGGGGTTATGCACTTGAGAAGCTGCATACCTATTGAATAGGGTTCCAATCAAATCAGTTGCCTACCACTTCATATGTGATATGGAATGGGAAGAGCCCATATCTTAAGTATGTTAAGATTTGGGGTTGTCCGGCCTATGTCAAAAGCAAAATCCGGACAAGTTCGAGGCAAGGTCAGTTCTGTGGAAGTTTGTTGGATATCCCAAGCATTCGCAAGGGAATATCTTCTACCAAACTGAGGAGCAGAATGTGTTTTGTTTCTCAGCATGCCACTTTTGTGAAAGGGAATTTCTTGTGACGAAATTAGTGGTCATGAGGTAGAACTGGAAGGAGTTCCAGCTAAACAAATTGTAGCTGATGATTTGGTAGACCCGAAGGATTCAATAGTTTCCAACGAAGCTCAGCCTCTCCGCCGATCTAGTAGGGTTCCTCACCCACGTGAGAGATACTTCGGTTTTCTTTATGACAGTGGGAGCGAGGATTGCATCATGAGATGATGACCCAACTTGTTTCGAGCAGGCCATCAGGAGTGGGACTCTGTAAGAATGGCTGGATGCTCAGTGATCTGACATGGAATCTTTATACACCAACAAAGTATGGACTTTGGTTGCTTTATCTAAAGGGTTAAATTCCCATCAGGAGCAAGTATATCTTGAGAAGATTACTTGGTGTACATGGAAAAGTTGAGACTTTCAAAGCTATGCTTAAGTCCATCCAGATCCTACTTGCCATTGCTACATACCATAACTACGATTTCTGGCGGTTGGGTATCATGACAGCTTTTCTAAATGATGATTTAGGAGAGAGCGTCTATAAGTACACAGCCAGAGGGCTTCGCAGACAGTGGGAGCAGCGGAAACATGTGCAAGTTGTTTTATGCGATAAAACAGGCATCGCGGAGTTAGAACGTCTATTTTGACGTGGTAGTCAAAGAGTTTGACTTAATCAAAATAGTAGATGAACCTTGTATATACAATAAGGTAGTAGGGAGTATGGTAGTGATCCTCGTATTGTACGAGGATGACGTACTCTTGATAGGGAAGGAATTTCCTATGCTACGCTCGGTCAATCACCTCTTATCACAAGGATTCTCCATATAAGGATCAAAGTGATACCTCCTAAATCCTAGGTTTTATATCTATGAGATAAATCTAATTGGATGTTAGGATGCCCACTAGTTGTAGTGAGAAGGTATCAATCGATCCTAGGGAGAATCGTTGGAATAGTTCTAGGGTGGTAAGGTTGACTGGATGTCAGTTACAGGCATTGTCTTTACCCTTAGTCGAAGGACGGTATGTTGGAAGAGTTCCAAGCTAGATACCGTGACTTACTAGACGATTAAAGGCAAGATAAATCACTACCAAGGATGCTACCAAAGAGGCAGTCTGGATATATATAATAGTTCATGAGATGAACTTAGTTCCTACCATTGTGTGACAATGGAGTTGTGGCTTATGCCGAGAAACCCCCGTCCCATCAGAGATCCAGACATATTCTTAGGCAGTGTCGCCTGATCATGGAGATGGTTGATCTCCAAGGAGATCAAGGTTAGGAGAGTAGACACAGAGGAAAACAACACGGATCCACTCACAAAGGCCTATTTCCCAGTAGAGACTTTTATGGGATGGTTGAGTATGAGATACTTCAACCACAGCAGATTGTTGGGTATGCGATACCACAACAGATGGCCCTAGTGCAAGTGGGAGATTGTTAGATATATGTGTTCCCTAGAGGCAATTACTGTACATATGATGTATATTGTAGAGGATGCTTGGACATATATAAGTAGGACATTCTTGCTCGACATGATAGTATGCTATTTGGTTGCTCTTTATCTTAACATGTACACTGATTGTCTCTATATTACATGTTGATAAAGCCCTTAGGATGGGTACTTGACTACCAGGACTATGATGCAGATCATACTAGTGGGGACAGTGTAGTCGCTAAGTACATCCTTCAAATGTTCCTAGTCGTGGGAGCACCGAGACAGGGCATCGATACTCCAGAGTAGACTAGCGTATGCGCTTCTTGACCCATATGATGGGCGATGGATGATCCCATATCCATTGGTGTTTGACATCAGAGAAGGTATACGGGTTCTCAGTGGAGACTGGGTACACTGGACGGACTCGCCGAGAACTCCCAGATGGTATTATACCTCACGTCAGATGGCAGTTCTTTGGTGACACTGGTACATGTTAATCTGTAGACCCGAGATCATCATAGAGTCTTGTGTGATTCCTACTGTGCTTTGATTTCTATCATACCATGTCTAAGAGGGCGTGCAAAACGGTGGCTTTTGGGTACAGTCCTGAATCAAATGGAGGCAATGAGCGATAGGAGGGGTTTCGTCTCTCCCGGTATAGGGAGTTGATGTTGCGCTGTGTTCGATTGGCTATAACTGGAAATCCCTGGCCAGGGTTGTTGAGATATACTGGTAAGAGCTATCAGTAGTTTCTCGAACTGTTATAGACCTCATATTGACACGACTTATCAACCTACTGGGGTCTGACGTTTACCACCCCTAGGCGAGATATGCGACATATCAGATGAAGAGATCGGACTGTACGGGAGTGTTACTGATTGGATTCGCAGGAGAATATACAGGCTTGCTTCTTGATCTTCTGATCACTCAATACCTGGGTGGCTGTTACGTTTAGCTGACCGCTTGCATCATGTGGGTGTTTGATATGATCATCACCTACTGCCGGCGTAATGAAGATTCTTTAGAGTCCTACACAGAGGTTTCCTGGCTCGGGCAAAACGGAGTAGGAGCAGATATGTGATATGTGCGGGACCGAGAACAATACGTGTATGTGATACCGTATTAGATTCTCGTGGTATGTGACATCGGCCGGGTATATTTGATATAGCCGGGTCATCGGATCAAGTGTTGATTCGATGAACTGATACAGATTATATTAGTCGGTTATTTGTGAAATAGCCGGATTATCGGATCAAGTGTTGATTCGATAATTTGATATATAATTATATATTTGATATATTATATTACCTTAACTAATATTAGCTCACTTAAAGATTCTTTTTCTCACTTGGATAATAAATTGATATATATGCGATATATGTTAATTGTATTATTTTATTTTGTTACAATAAATATTGTATATATGATATATAATATTGTAACAAGTTAGGGTTATAAATTCAACATGTTTTGTGGAGTTTAAATATGGTTAGGGTTTGGATTAGGGTTAAGCTTGCATGAAACTTTCAAGAAGCTTCTTGAAGCTTGTACTTTGACTTGTGATATTTTGCATAGATATTTCTTTAACCCAACCCAACCCTTTACCATAGTTATTTCTCTACAAGGGTTAAGTTTATATTCTTAACCAATGGTTGCAATTCTAACCACACATGGATTTTTTATTCATCACAAATGGATTTGCTTCTTCTTCTTCCTTCTTCTTTTTTGAAAAAGCTTTCTAGGTTTTTGACATGTGATGAAAATGAGTGAGAAATTGAAAACAAAAGAAAGCTAAATTCCTACTTCATCATCCTCATCTATTCTAGCCACTTAGATTAGGGTATTTTCTTTACTAATAGTTGATTAGTGAAGCAAGAGCTTGAGTTTGAGTTTCTTCAAGGTAGATCATCTTAGTTGTTGAAGATCGGAAGCAAGCTTGCATCTTTCTCTTCATGGAGCCTCTCTAGAGTTCGGATACTCGATGATCGCAGCGAAGGGACCACAACACGGAGCTTATGAAGTGAAGGAACCGACTACAAAGGTTGTAATCTCAAACTCTTAGAAGTAAGTTGTTTACTTGCTCTTTGTTTTGCCTAATATCTAGTCTAAGATCTTGATTAGGGTTGTTCGGCACATGAAAAATTTGATTTTGGCATGGTTGATGCCTTATAGAACCTTGTTCTAGTGCCTAATAACCCTGCAATACTTGCATATATACCCACTTGTACATCCATATTGGTGCACGTATATATTGTACACTCATACTTGCATATATACCCACTTGTACATCCATATTGGCGCACGTATATTTTGTACACTCATACTTACGTATATACCCACTTGTACATCCATATTGTCGCATATACATATTATACACTCATGCTTGCGTATATACCACTTGTACATCCATATTGGCGCACGTACATATTGTACACTCATACTTGCGTATATACCCACTTACATATCCATATTGGCGCACGTACATATTGTACACTCATGCTTGCGTATATACCAGTTGTACATCCATATTGGTGCACGTACATATTGTACACTCATGCTTATGTATATACCCACTTGTACACTCATACTTGCGTACCTGCATATTGTACAGTCATACTTGCGTATGTATACCTTGTGCATCCATGCCTACGTACATACACATTTGTACATACATAGATGATGCTGGCTTTGATTTTTGAGAATTAGGGACCGCATGTTATATTTTAAACTGGAATCATTTAAAAGAGTTGTTTTCCCTTAATATGTCATATCACTGTTCCATGTTGCATGATATACGGATATACTTACATTTCTATTATATGTCGCATATATCATGCTTTACGATTTTTACGCATTGAGATATACTGTTTTCATGAGATTTCTGGATTTGAGAACCGTGATAATTTCAAAAGAAAGTATGTATTGTTTTAAAAACCCGGTTTCTCTTGATATGATATTTCAGTACGTCCACCATGTGTTTTCTCGGTTCTAAGAGTGGCATGTGAAACCCGATTCGAGAAGCTGTAGGCACCGTCTGCGGGTACATGGTGGACCCGGTGAGGTACCCCGGGGCAAGAAGACCCGTATTGTTAGACGGTGAGCCTGGTAGGGGAGCACTACCTACCGGTGATTGTATTTGGACTCGGCGGTTATCCGGAGGATACCGACTAGAGTAGAGAGATGGATATAAGGGCCGACTAGGGTGCGCGGCGCCTGAGATATATGAGGATTTATGTGTCGATGCTAGACACCGGTTTTCATGATGATTTCTAGTGTCGAGATTGAACACTCAGGTTCCATGATTTTGATGTTTCGCGAGGGGCACACGTTGATTTATATCCTCATACTTTCATGCATATACTTTTATAATGTACATACGTTGATTATATGGTTGGACGAGATCCACATGCGTACATACATTGATTATATGGTTGGACGAGATCCAAATTCATACATACATTGATTATATTGTTGGATTATATCCGCATACATATAGGTATTGATTACATTGTTGGCACATTTGCAGATACGGTCACCCTAGATATCATAGTATTACCTTTATGATATAGTTGACCTAGGAGTCGTTGTTTATTCGATTTCTATTTGTAAATGTTTTTCTACTCACAAGTTGGCAACTCACCCCGTTGTGCCACAGTTCTTGCAGGTTGACCGCATGGATCAGTAGCGGCTTCGCTGGCACACAGTTGCATTCGGGTGTTTTGCTTTGGTAGGTGGGACATTTGTATCGTGCCCCTCCTGTATATATTATTCATATTGTATCTAGTCAACTCAATCAAATCAAATAGTATTTGTATAAGTAATGAGACTTAGCGAGACTTGTAGTTGCGAGACTTGAGCAATGGGTTGTATGTTCGCATTTCGGGTTGATATCTCGCTTTATTCTTTATCTTTTGTGGTGAACTTCACCGTTGGGCATCGTATACTTATATTTACTGTCTTGTGTGGTTGTGATCCGCCGGTTGGCGAAGAGCTAGTTCCCGCTTGGGTATGCCTTTATATTATCTTGTATTGTGGTTTTGGACTCAAAATATACAAAGGAAGTGCTGCCCAAATTTTTAAAAAGACGAAACATGTTTTCAAACTAGTAAATTTCACTTGCATTATTTATGTCCCTTTTCCATGCATTTAAGAAAACTTGTTTTCATTATACCTTTATTTCAAAACTTCACCTCCTTTATCTTCTTAAAAAGTTTTAGATTTCTGGGTTTCAGAATACTTGAATTACGTTACGCCTTTAGACGTTGCGTGATTTAAGTGCTGGTCATGAGCTAATATTTCGGGTCGTGACAAAGATGGTATCCGAGCGCTAGGTTTATCCTTGGTTCGAGTCTATGTTTGACTATGCGGAGTCTATGGCGGGTATGTATTTTGGAACCTAGGCTTGACCTTACAGAACTTAGACTTGAACATGGGGGTATTAGACCCGAACTTTCGTTTCATAGGTTGACCTTGATTGATGGAGTAGGTAGCTTGAGTAGAGTGACATACCGTACATATGTTCCGCGGCATATTTACGATACGATACTCCACTTAAGAAACCTTATGATGTATATATTTTGAGATCAGTGATTCTCTTCGTATCCTTGATTATACATCAATTTGAGATCCTCGATTTTATTTGTTTCCATGATCATACTCTCATTCCTTCCTATGATCATGTATCCATTCTGGATCTGTCGTTTCCTTTCATGCCGTTGATCTGCATTCTTCGATACTCGATTGAGGTTCCTGTGATCATGGTTTGAGCGCAGATTGAGCTGCTGCTAGTGATACGGTCAGGGCGAGCTCGTCATGGACGAGAACTGACCATCGTGTTTTCTGGTGACACGGGAACGTCTCGAGTTAGTATTTATGTTGTGACCCCTCGGATGAGGAGAGTGTTTAGTTTTGCACTGGACGATCGGGCAATCGATTGAGGCTGCCAGTTGTGAGAGGACTGTTGATGTACATCATACCTCCGAAATTGTGATGTCATCTACCGTGCAGACAGATGACCCAGCTGTTGCTGAGATTGATGAGATGTCGCTTCCATGGCTTAGATGCTGAGATCGCTGGAGCTTCCACGCAGAGATGCAACAGATGATAGCTAGCCTATCCCGAGTTGAGAGACGAAAGTGATTCATCAGATTAATGTGCCGACGCAGGCCCAGTTGAGTTGAAGATTTTCAGTGTCGAGAGTCTTACTCAGCTCTAGAGCAGATCGATCCAGAGATGATCGTTGATGTATTGTCTGTTAGTTGTACATATACCCTAGAGGCCATTGTTTTACATATGATGTATATTATAGTGGATGCTTGGATATATATAGAGAGGACATTCTTGCTCAATATTCTAGTATGCTATTTGGTTTCACTTTGTCTTAACATGGTGACTTGTATTGGTTTACTGTCTTGCTCTCACATATTGATAAAGACCTTATGATATGTACTTGACTACGAAGACTATGATGAAATCATAATAGTGGGGCCATGGTAGTCAACGAGTGTAGTGATTTACTTAGCACCACTACAAGGGTTTGGTAGCATCACACATGCCATATTAAAAAATTAGATGGTGCTAAAGAAACTATCCTAAGGACCAAACTAGAAAAGCTAGGGTAACAAAACTCTTAACACCAACACAAGTAGTAAAAGGCTTTGGTTTGAGAATACACCTTTGTAGCTCCCTACGCTGGACTCCTTGACCACTTGAGACTTGAAAGAAGCTCGCTTGAGATCATCTAGGTCCACGACAATCCACCCGGAGTCCTCTTTGTCCAAGCTAGATGCTTCACTAGATCAAGAGAAGAAGTTGAAGCCAACACTCTAAACTAATGGGCAAGAGTAGTGTAGAATGGTGATGTGGTTTGTTTTCTCATTTCAAAACCCTAACTTGATCACTTTCTTACTCACTAATGAAAGATAGAGAGCAATAGAGAGGAGGATGAAGATGATAGCAAATGAGAGCTCAAGAGATAATGATAAAGATGAAGATAAAAATGAGAATAGAAAATATATATATTTTCTCTTCTCATTCTTAACCCAAGTTAATAAAAATCTAGATATTTTTCTTTGGATCAAAAATAGCCGTGTAAAATAACTCATGGTTAACACAAAGGTTAATGGAATAATAAAATAATCAACCATGATAAATTTTCCATTTCCATTTTCTTTTCCAAAAATAAATATCAACATATATATATAACAAGGTGTGGGTCTTAAATTGCCACCATATCATGTATCAACAACCATGATAGAAATGTGTATGCATGTATGTGTGCATGCACATCCATATGTGCATCAATGTAAATAAATGCATACATGCATGCATACAAAAAAAGACAAGAAGGGTTTAAAGTGAAAAAGCTAAAGGTCAATGATAAATCAACACTTGAGTTAGCAAACCGGTCATATCACATATGACCCGACCAATAGAAAACCGTCCGATTATATACGGTATCACATACGCGCATTTAATCGGGTCCCAGCGCATATCACATATGCACACCACATCGTTTCGCCTTGACAAGGTAACTCCATTGTGGGACTCTAAGACTCGTCTATACACCGGCAGTAGATGGTGATCATATCAAACACCCCCAATCCGCAAGAGGTCAGCTAAACTTAACGGCCACCCGGGTATTGATCGGTCAGAAGAAAACAAGCGAACTTGTCACAACTCCCGTCGAGCCAACCGGCAACACTACCGTACAGTCCGGTCTCTTCGTCAGATATGCTGCATATGGAGTCAAGGGATGGTAATGTCGACCCCAATAAGTCAATAAGTCGTGCCGAAGAATGGTCTATAACAGATCGAGAAACTTCTGATAACACTTATCAGTAAATATAAATAGCCCTGGCCAGGGACTTACTGATATAGCAAATCGAGCACAGCACAGCATCAACTCCCAATACCGGGAGAGATGAAACCCCTCCTATCGCTCACTGTCTCCATGTGTCTCGGGACTGTACCCAAAAGCCACCTGTTTGCACAACTCAGTAAGGCCGTGGTAGGGTAGTAATCAAAGTACAGTTGGAGAACACACAAGACTCTATGATGATCTCGGGTCTACAGACTAACCAGTACCAGTGTCACCTGAAAACTGCTATCCGACTATAGATATAATACCATATAGGAGTTCTTGGCGAGTCCGTCCAGTGTACCCAGTCTCCACTGAGCACCCGTATATAATCTCGATGTCAAACATCAATAGATGTGGGAACATCCATTACCCATTATATGGGTCTAGTATCATATACGCTAGTCTACTCTGGTATATCGATCCCCATCTCGATACACCTACAACTAAGGACATTTCAAGATATACTTATAAACTACAGACGTCCCACTATTATAATCTCCATCATAATCACAGTAGTCAAGAAAATATCCTCAGGGCTTTATCAACATGTGTAAATGAATAAAAGCATGATCAAGTAAACATGTCAGATAAAGATGAACCAGATAACATACTATCATGCCGAGCAAGAATGTACATTGAATATATATACATGTATAAATACATCCACTTTCATATAATGGCCTCTAGGGCATACATATATCCAACAATCTCCCACTTGCACTATGGCAGTTATTGGTGTATCTCATACCCAACATCTCAAAAAGTCACTCATACAGCGGCTGAGGGAGGGCCTTGATGAGTGGATCCGCAATGTTATTCTTTCTGTCTAATCTCCTAATCTCGATCTCGCGGCGATCTACAATCTCCCGGATCAAATGAAAGCGCCTCAGGATGTGTCTGGACCGCTGATGGGACCTGGGATCCTTGGCTAACGCCATAGCCCCATTATTATCACAATACAATGTTATTGGATCAATAATGGTTGGAACTACTCCTAGCTCCGAGATGAACTTCTTCATCCAGACGGCTTCCTTGGCGGCATCATTTGTAGCAATGTACTCAGCTTCCATCGTAGAGTCTGCAACGGTATCCTATTTGGAACTCTTCTAACTTACCGCCCCTCTAGTGAGGGTAAATACAAACCCAGAGATGGATTTGCTGTCGTCCTTATCTCTCTGGAAGCTCGAATCGGTAGAGGTCTCCAGTTGAAGATCTCCATTAGCATACACCAAGAACAATTCTTCAGTCCTTCGCAAGTACTTAAGAATGTTCTTCACAGCTATCCAGTGATTCTCCCCTGGGTTGGATTGATACCTGCTTACTACACTAAGCGCATAAGCTACATTTGGGCATGCACATAATATCGCATACATTATAGATCCTACTGCAGAAGCATAGGGTATAATGCTCTTGCAAGCTCTCTCTTCATCGGTCTTTGGGCAAAAGTCCTTGGAGAGAGTGACTCCATGGCAAGCGGGTAAGGCACCCAGCTTGGAGTCTTCCATACTAAACCTTTTTAGGATGGTGTTAATGTACTTAGTTTGGGACAATCCCAATAACCTTTTGGATCTATCCCTATAGATCCGAATGCCCAGAATGTATGTGGCATCACCCAGGTCCTTAATGGAGAACCTTAGTGATAAGAAAGATTTGACCGACTGTAGCATAGGGATGTCATTTCCTATCAGAAGAATGGCATCCACGTACAATACGAAGAATGCGACATCTCTCCCTACAGCCTTTTTATAAATACAAGGTTCATCTTG
Source organism: Agapanthus africanus (assembly GCA_030015575.1). Taxonomy (NCBI): domain Eukaryota; kingdom Viridiplantae; phylum Streptophyta; class Magnoliopsida; order Asparagales; family Amaryllidaceae; genus Agapanthus; species Agapanthus africanus. Next base: position 311,369,365 of record CM057343.1, on the reverse strand, counting down.
ATTTTTGATGAAATCAAACTCTTTGATAACATCATCGAAACAGATGTTCTAACTCCGTGATGCCTGCATTAATCTATAAATGGATTTAAGCAATCTACATGCTTTCCCGCTGCTCCCACTGTCAATGAAGCCCTCTGGCTGATCCATATAAATGCATTCTTCTAAATCTCCATTTAGAAATGCTATTTTAATGTCCATCTTCCAGATTTCATAGTCGTAGTGAGCAGCAATAGCAAGTAGGATCCAAATGGATTTAAGCATGGCTACGGGAGAAAAAGTTTCGTCATGGTCCAAACCTGGTCTTTAATGAAAGCCCTTCGCCACAAGTCATGCCTTATAGGTCTCTACCTGCCAATCTACACCAATCTTTCTTTTAAAGATCCATTTGCACCCAACAGGTTTTACCCCAGGGGGTACAACGTGCAAAGTCCATACTTTATTGGTGTACATAGACTCCATTTCAGATTTCATGGAATCTAGCCACTTCACAGAGTCTCCACTCATGATAGCTTGCTGAAAGCTGGTGGGATCATCATCTTCCATGATGCAGTCTTCTCTATCACCATCAATGAGGAAACCGTAGTACCTCTCCGGTGGGCGAGAAGTCCTACCAGACCTACGGAGTGGCTGAGGTTCCTCAGTTTCTGTTGCAACAGCTGGTTCAACCAAGTCGTCACTCGTAATTTGTGTTTCTAGAACTTCTTCTAGGTCTACCACACTGCCATCTGTATCATTTGTGAAAAACTCTTTTTCCAAAAACGTAGCATACTGAGAAACAAACACCTTTTGTTCCTCCTTGTAGTAGAAAAGATATCCATAAGAGTTCTTTGGATATCCCACAAAATTACACGTGACCGACCGTGTCTCGAGTTTGTCCGGATTCTGCTTTTTAACATAGGCCGGACAACCTTAAATCTTAACTCGTTTAAGAGATGGTCTCTTCCCATACCATATCTCATATGGCGTGGTAGACACGGATTTTGTTGGGACCCTGTTTAGTAGAAACGCTGCAGTCTCTAATGCATGCCCCCAAAATGAGACGGGTAACTCAGCATCACTCATCATGGAACGGACCATATCTAATACGGTCCGATTCCGTCGTTCTGACACACCATTGTGCTGTGGTGTGTAAGGAGGAGTGAGCTGAGAGAGAATCCCATTCTGTTTTAGGAAGTCTGCAAACTCTGTACTGAGGTACTCCCCAACTCGATCTGATCGAAGCATTTTGATGCTCAAGCCGGTTTGTTTTTCTACTTCGAGTTTATATTCAATGAATTTCTCGAAAGCTTCGGACTTGTGCTTTAATAAAAATACATGACCGAATCTTGAGAAATCATCAGTGAAAGTAATGAAGTAAGAAAAACCGCCTCTAGCCTGTGTAGATATTGGCCCGCATACATCACTATGTATGAGGCCTAAGAGCTCAGTAGCTCTTTCTCCATGTCCGGTAAACGGAGTTTTGGTCATTTTACCCTTGATACAAGACTGGCAAGTTGCATAACATTTATATTCAAAAGGGTTTAAATATCCATCTTTCTGTAGCTTGTTTAGTCTTATTTCATTAATATGACCAAGTCTACAGTGCCAAAGAAAAGCTTCATTTATTTCTCTTTTATTAGTGTGTTGTATGCTGAAAACTGTGTGTTGATTTAAGACGTATATCCCATTATTAACGTACCATACCCAACCAACATTTGATTCAGGTGAATGTTCATAACATTGTTCTGCAATACAAAATTATACCCTTCATTGTCTAACAAAGAAACAGACATTATATTACAAAGTATACTTGGTACAAAACAACATGGGTTCAAAAACAATATACACCCAGACGGCAACCCCAAATGATACTCTCCCACTGCGACTGTATGTACATTGGAACCATTTCCAACGCGGAGAGTATGGTCACCTGTCTTCAAAACCTTGCTATTTCTCAGCCCCTGCATGGAATTGCAAATGTGAGAACTTGAATCGGTATCTAATACCCAGGAAGCAGAGTTTATTGAAAAACAGTTTTCTGTCAAAAACACACCTGAAGCGGAAGCATCCCCATGCTTCTTCTTGAGATTTAAGTACTCCATGCAGTTGCGCTTCCAATGTCCTATTTTGTGGCAATGAAAACATTCCCCTTTTCCCGATTCTCCAGCTTTGGACTTGTCCTTCCCCTTAACCTTTTTAACTCCACCCCTAGGCTTGGTGGGCTTCTTCTTCATCTTTCCCTTAGCCTTAGCCTTTGGGCGAGAAGAGGAAGATTGCCCAACACTCAAAACGGGAGTTTTCACTGATTTCAGTGTGCTCTCTGCACTCCTTAACATATTAAGGAGTTCGGGTAGTTCCTTCTCCATGTTGTGCATGTTGAAGTTAACTATAAATTGAGCAAAGGTGGAGGGGAGGGACTGCAGAATAATATCCGTATATTGTTCATTGTCCATCGTCCATCCAAGGTCCTCAAGCTCTTCTATAAGAGCTATCATCTTCAGAACATGGTCTCCTACTGGTGTGCCAGGGGCCATTCGCATCTGAAACAATTTCTTTGATGCTTCGTATCGTAATACACGGGATTGCTCTCCATACAACTCCTTTGTATGGAGGAATATGTCGTGAATGTCCATATTCTCGTGCTGCTTTTGATGTGTGTTGTCCATCGATGCAAGCGCGAGGCATTTGGCCGTGGCATAGTCAGCATCCCATGTCTTGCGGAATTCAATATCCGCAACTGAGGATTTTGGACCTGGGACGGGCGGGGCGGGAGCCGTGAGGACATAGGATACTTTATCATAAGTCAAGGCAATTTTCAGATTCCTCAGCCAGTCTTTATAATTAGTCCCATTCAGTTTATTTTTATCTAGTAGAAGTTTGAGTCCTGTCATTGGTATCTGCTATTAAGAGAGAAAAGAATACACTCAGCGAAAGCTCTTGCAAAGATCTGATTGGTTATTATCTTGTCTAATCGATGTCTCCCGCTGCTTTAATCAAGTTTTTCTTTCAAACCTTAAAAAGAAAACTAGCCAGGATTAATTACAGTCTACAACTTCGCCAACCGTTCAGCCAGGCCAGTGTCGGTACTTGAGGGAGGTTCCTCATGCTTTCGTACGGACCTATTTAAAGTAAACCTCGTTTTCCCAGAGGCGTAGCCCCGTTAACACATTTCTAGAAACCTGATGGGTTAGCTAATTGTTGTTAGTGTATATGCCCTAGAGGCCATTACTGTATCGTACTAGTTTGTATATTACTTAATGGAAGCTTGGGATATTCACCTTGTATATACAATCATGCTCAAAATAGTAGTATGCTACTTGGTTTATTTCTACTTCAATGTGTACATGTGTTTATTTTAGTATATCGCCTATACACATTAGTGGAGCCCTTAGGATCTTTGCTTGATTACCAGCGTTGTGATGGCAGTCACACCGGTGGGGCTGGGTAATCTATAAGCACATCCTTATGCAGGTCCCTAGTCGCAGGACTATCGAGACAGGGCATCGATACTCCGGAGTAGACTAGCGTATGCGCTTCTCATCCCAGAGTGGGAGGTGGTCTGTCCCACAGCCATCAGTACGTCGTATTGGAGATAGTATGCGGGTGCTCGTTGGGTTACGAGTACACTGGACAGGACTCGTCGGGAACTGACCGGTTGGTTTTATACCTATCGTCAGTTATCAGTTCCCAGGTGACATGAGTACAGCTTCGTCCGCTGACTTGACACTGTCACTTTGCCTCGAGTGTGTTCCCACTGTACTTTGATTACTACCCTACCACGGCTCATAGGAGTCGTGCAAACAGGTAGTAGTTAGGTACAGTCCCGAAGCACTTGGAGGCAGTGACGGTTAGACAGGATTCGTCTCTCCCGGTATTGGGGGTTGACATCGTGCTGTGTCTAGGAGAGCCATTACACGACTAGTCCCTGGCCAGGGCAAGCGAGATATACTGGTAGGCTTCCAGTGTTATCTCAGGGTGTATTGGGCTTCACTCCGACACGACTTGTACCGCTATTAGGGGACTGACGTTTACCGCCCCCCTAGGCCCGCCATGCGATGTATCAGACGAACAGACCGGATTGTACGGAGATTGTCACATTCAGGCTCAGTAGGATTTCAGATGAGTTTCACCTCGTCAGTCTTCTTGTCGGTATCTACCTGGGGACCGTTACGCACAGCTAGTGCCGCTTGCGGTCTGTGGTTAAACCCACTGCCAGCATAGTGTCGAGTCTTTAGAGTCCCACAGAGAAAGCTATTCGCTTTTAGGCAAAAGAGTAGAGGTCACACGGTTTTGCGACAGGTCGCATGGTTTTGCGACAGGGTTCAGTCACATCCGTGCACTTGTGCACGTTTAGTGTCCGGACAGTTTACACTAGCGGGCTTTGGTTTAAGTCAGATCCTAGTGTAAGTATTGGGATTGGTTTTATCCAGTTTGTATTCATGTTGCTCGGAACGCGAATGCGGGTGTGTATGCACAGTTGACGGAGAGACAGAGGCAGAGGATTCTAATTAGGGTTGTTGACCGTGGACCGTTGACCGTTGACTTTTTGCTCAACCCTAATGAGAATATGATATATGATTAGCAATAATATTAATTAAGTATTATAGTGACATGGTTGTTGAGGGGTTGACTTTGTTGACTTGTTGACTTTGTTGACCGGTTGACTAGGTTGGACTAGTTGACCATCATCATCACAATGGTTGTCATTTTCATGCAAAGACTTTTGCTTGGTTGTTGTGGTTTGCAAAATGAGTGCATAGAAATGATATTTCTTTTGACATGATATGAACCATCACATAATAATACTTGATTAACATTATGGCTCATGATGCTTTTAGATGATGAGAGGGTGAAAGAGAAAAGAGAGGCTCATTCTTTCATTATCTTTCTCTCTCTTGGTTTTGAGCTCTCTTTCATTCTCTTGCTCTCACCCTCTTCCTCTTGCTCTCTCTCTTGTCTATGGTTCACTTGTCTCATGTGTTGAGAAGCAAGAACCATAGAGAAAATCCCATCACACTCTCCTCTACTCACTCTAGTTCACATGGTTTAGAAAACTAAGTGAACTAGTTACTTCAAAGTTCAAAGAAGAAGCCAAAGGTAGAAGCTTTCGGGTGGATCGATCTTCGGCGCAAGGAGACGACGGGGTGAAGCCAATCCGTACACCATGAAGAGATGAAGACGAAGGAGTTCAAGAAAGAAAGGTATAACCCCCTAACCGAGTAGTTAACAACTCGTAGTTAGGTTGTTAGGTAGATAGTTTAACAAAGATCCGTGTTGAGTCCATGTTACCGCCTCTAGAAAATGGTTTTTCATCAAATTCCGCATGCCCGTAAGTACCGGGAGAGGTAGCATGGACTTACAGTGGTATCAGAGCCAGGTTAAACACTACCTAACATGTTAGCATAGTAACTAGAAATTCGATCGGAGAAAAAGTCACGAAATACACCCGGATTTCAAACTTTCTGTCGATTTTCAAAGTGCTGCAAAAATTATTTGAGATATACCAAAAATCGACTCAGGGTTTTTAGAAGAAACTGCAAAAATTCGACCCACTGAATCGATCAACGCGCCGCGTTTCCGCGGCCGAGTTGACTCGGTCGTGGGATTTTATTTTTGCAGTTTGTTCATATGGGTATTTTTGGATTTTTAGAATATGTATTTTCTGCCCAGATTTTCCAGAACGAAAATTTTGTGTTTGGGGCCTGAAAATCCGTATTTTTTATCGAACTTCTAAAAGACTTAAACTGACGGGTTTTTCTGTGATGTGATATTTGTATTGAACGTCTACTAATCGCTATATGTCGATTAGTGGGGGTTATACAAATCTGTGATCTGTAATGTTATTGGAATGTGTATATAAATTCATTGGATTGTTGCGGGTGAATAGCCGGGGGGTTGTGAGACGAGAGTTTTCTTTTCTTTCAATTCATGTAAATTTGTAAATTGATGTAATAATTATTTGTATGGCCGCACAACCGGGTCGAGGGTGTAGCCGCCATTGTATAATTTATTTTTACTGTTTTTGCTCCTAGGATAGACCCATGGAGGGGGTGCACAAACTACCGGGTATGCCGAAGTGCCGAGTGGCCTACTCACGGAGATGAGGGAGGTTGCTTCGCTTCGGGTACTTGGCTGATAGTTTGCCGCACCCGTAGGGGTCTGCGGTGGGGTATTGGCTATTCACCGTGACCGTGTAATCTGCTTTTCGTTACAGGCTCGTACGAATTGCGGGTTCCTAATATATCCAATGTGTTCATCTGTGATCTGAAATGGCTATCATTGCAATATATCTATATATGATATTATTTAGGCGTTGCTTATGTTTTACAGCCGCGCTAGCCCAGCCCCCGCTCTGTCGTTAGTTAAGTAACCTAACGGGTAATGACGGGGCCCCGTGGCGAATGCGAATGGCATAAGCGTACGTCATATTTTGGTTGTTTTCTGCAATGGTAGGATTAAATGATGGGACGCATTAAAAGAACTAATGCAGGAATAACACGCATTAAAAGAACTAATGCAAGAAAATAAACCAAGTAAAAGTCGTTGGAACACTTTCGAAAAGCCACTCGGTTCTTTTCAAAACTAACTTTTATATGCGGAGCTTGAGCCACTCCTTTTAAAAGCTATTTCGTTCCTTCGATTATATCAAGTTCACTACGTTCAAGGTTTCGCCAAAACCATTCGTAGCCCTCCGTCGTTTCGTATGAATATTCAATAGTATTCAAGCTATGTTTGTCGACCTTCGTCAAGGCATAGTGATTGGTAGCTGTTGGGTGTTCATATGTAGCATATATAGATGCGTTGGTTTGGGACAGTCGTATTACCTTGTTGACCTTCGTCAAGGGTATATACGGGTGGGTTCAAATTAACCTGGATAATGACGGGTAGAACTTGACATGTGACTTATGATTTGTTGACCTTCGTCAAGGTCATAAGTGCATGGGACAAAAATCCACATCGGGAGTTTCAAAAGAACTGAAACTTGCCAGCGTTGCATACCATTTAGAGTGTGATGATTCTGGTAGGATTCCTTCAGTTTTTTCACGCAATGATATTTGGATCCCGATCCTACTGTGAGTATATGCTACTCCTCGGGAAATTTCTCACTTAACGATCAATGCTATAAACCAAGTAGGTATCTAGAAAGGTGTTAGCGGGGCTACGCCCACAGGGAAAAGAGGTTATTTAATTAAGGAATTTCGCGAAAGCGTTGGAAAACCTCCCTCGAAGTACCGACACTAGCCTGGCTGAATGGTTAAGCAAGTATTGTACGGTGAGATTGATCCCGACTAATTCTTCCTTTATGGTTTGAGGAGGGATTCGAGAGACAGTGGGAGCCATCCTGTTTAGATAAATTAAAAAACAATCTAAACTTGCAAGAGGATCATGCTGAGTGTTTTCTTCTCTCTCTCTTAATTGCAGCGACCCAGTGACCACACCCAGGTTACATCTAAATAATAAAATGACTGAACCTGACTGTTATGACTGGCAAAGGTCTGTCCAGATGTCCATTGCCCATGACAAGCTGGGACACCTCTTAACTAATCAAACCCCTACCGTCTCAGGTCCAGTTTCCCCTGTCACGGATGTTTACATCCGCAGGACATCGGAAAAGGATTGTGCGAAAGCCAAGTGCCTCGTGTTAGCCTCAGTTGATGGTGCAAACCAGAGACAGCACGAGAAGATGGACTCAGTTTCTATCTTCCTCCATAACAAAGTTTTATATGGAGAGCAATCTCGTATCGCAAGATATGAGACCTCGAACGAATTGCTTCAAGCGAGGTTGGCTGTCGGGTCATCTGTAAGGGACAACGTCCTTACAGAGACCGGCTATTTTGAGCTCACGGACCTGGAGACCACGTTGGAGAATGGGTCAAGTACTGACTTAATTCTACAGTCCCTGCCCTCTGCTTATACCCTGAATGAAACCAGGGAAGAAGAAGGAAAAGGAAGGGCAAAAGTTTCAGGACTGGATATGGTTAAAGAGGGTCGTTCCTATTGTAACAGGAATGAACATTGGCAGAAGGATTGCAGGGCTTGCAAAGCCAGTAGCCAGAATTCGAAGCATGTTGTGTCTTCGGCCTCGAGTGTGTTTGTAATTGAGAACTGTATGTCAGTTAACCCTACTTCCTGGGTATTGGATACCGGATCAGGATCTCATATCTGTAATTCGTTGCAGGCTCTGAGAAACCGTAGGTTTATCAGGAAAGGTGATATGACTCTCAGGGTTGCTAACGGAATGAGCATGGATGCTGAATCCGTAGGGGAATATCATCTTGGACTGACAACTGGGCAGATATTGATTTTGCGTAACTGTTTGTATGTACCAGGTGCGACTTGTAATATCATATCTGTATACTTACTTTCTAAGGAAGGATATGAATTTACTTTTGTAAGCGATGTAGTAAACATCCTTCTAAATCAAGTTCTGATTGGGTCAGGTACATTATAGAACGGAATATACGTGTTAAATCAAGCTCAGATTTTCAGTGTCCAGAACACACTTAAAAGAAAGTCTCCGGAAACAAATCAGGCTTTCTTATGACATTGTAGACTGGGTCACATTAATGAGACACGATTAACTAAGTTACATAAAGAAGGGTACTTGAATCCGTTCGAGTATCAGTCTTATGCCACTTGTGAATCTTGTCTCATGGGAAAGATGACAAAGACTCCGTTCACTGGACGCGGAGAAAGAGCGAGCAAGCTCTTGGGACTCATACACAGTGATGTGTGTGGTCCAATGTCTACACATGCGCGAAGTGGTTATTCATACTTCATTACTTTCACAGATGATTTCTCTAGGTATGGACATGTCTTCTTAATGAAGCACAAATCCGAGGCCTTTGGGAAATTTCAAGAATACAAGAATGAAGTTGAAAAACAAACCGGCAAAAGTATCAAGATTCTAAGATCGGATCGAGGTGGAGAATACTTGAGTGCCGAGTTTCTGGGCTACTTAAAAAAGAATGGAATTCTCTCTCAACTTACTCCTCCATACACACCACAACACAACGGTGTATCGGAAAGGCGGAATCGGACCCTATTGGATATGGTTCGTTCCATGATGAGTAAGGCTGAGTTACCGCGATCTTTCTGGGGTTATGCACTAGAAGCAGCTGCATATCTCTTGAACAAGGCTCCAACCAAGACTGTGCCTACCACCCCATATCAGATGTGGAGTGGGAAGAAACCCTGTCTTAAGTATCTTAAGGTATGGGGATGTCCAGCTTTTGTAAAAAAGCAGCATGCGGACAAGCTCGAGGCACGCTCAGTACTGTGTAAGTTTGTGGGATACCCAAAGAACTCCAGAGGGTATCTTTTCTATTCCGCAGAAGAACAAAAAGTTTTTGTTTCTCCGCATGCCCACTTCTTGGAAACTGAATTTTTGGAAAATCAGATAAGTGGGGGCGCAATAGAACTGGAAAAAATTCCAGAACCACAAGCTGTTACTGAAAGCTTGGATGAACCAGACGTTTCAAGAGAACCGGACATTCCTACGCCGCTCCACAGAAGTAGTAGGCAGTCTCATCCGCCCGAGAGATACTTCGGTTTTCTCATAGACGGGGATAGAGAGGATTGCATAGTTAATTATGATGAGCCTACTAGCTTCCAGCAAGCCATTCAGAGCGGTGACTCGGTAAAATGGCTGGATGCAATGCGGACCGAGATGGAGTCCATGTACACCAACAAAGTTTGGACTTTGGACTTTGCTCCAGAAGGGGTAAACCCCGTAGGCTGCAAATGGATCTTCAGAAAGAAGATTGGTGTAGATGGGCAGGTTGAAACCTATAAAGCTAGGCTCGTTGCAAAGGGTTTTCGTCATAGACCTGGTTTGGACTATGACGAGACCTTTTCTCCGGTAGCCATGCTTAAATCCATTCGGATCCTTCTTGCCATTGCTGCCTTCCACGATTATGAGATCTGGCAGATGGACGTAAAGACGGCTTTCCTAAATGGAAATTTGGAAGAGTGCGTCTATATGGATCAGCCAGAGGGATTCAGAGTGGGAGCAGGGGTAAAGTGTGCAAATTGCTCAAGTCCATCTATGGACTCAAGCAGGCATCGCGGAGTTGGAACATCTGCTTTGATGATACTGTCAAAGAATTCGACTTTGTCAAAAACCCAGATGAACCATGCATTTACAGTAAGATTGTAGGGAGAAATGTGGTATTCCTCGTCTTGTACGTCGATGACATTATCCTAATAGGAAATGATATTCCTATGCTACAGTCAGTCAAAGGATTCTTGTCACAGAGGTTCTCCATGAAGGACCTGGGCGATGCCAACTACATTCTGGGGATCCAGATCTTTCGTGATAGATCTAAGAAGATGTTGGGACTTTCACAGTCAAGGTACATCGACACCATACTGAAACGATTCAGTATGGAAGATTCCAAGCGCGGTAATCTACCGGCTTGTCACGGAATCACCCTCTCCAAAGAGATGTCTCCCAAGACTGATTTGGAAAGGGCTCGCATGTCATCAATACCCTACGCATCTGCGGTAGGCTCTATTATGTATGCGATGTTATGTACCAGACCAGATGTAGCATACGCATTGAGCGTTGTAAGCCGGTATTAGTCGAACCCAGGGGAGAAACACTGAATAGCAGTAAAGAACATTCTCAAGTACCTGAGAAGGACTAAGGAGATGTTCTTGGTGTATGGCGGAAAAGACCTCCAGATTGAGGCCTTTGCTGACTCCAGCTTCCAGAGTGACAAGGATGACTCCAAGTTCATGTTGGGTTATGTCTTTACCCTCAATGGAGGGGCGGTTTGCTTGAAGAGTTCCAAGCAGGAAACCGTTGCGGACTCAACTATGGAAGCGGAGTACATAGCTGCTTGCGATGCCGCAAAGGAAGCTGTCTGGATGAAGAAGTTCCTTACGGAACTTCAGGTGGTTCCTACCAGTGTTGATCCAATACCGCTGTATTGTGACAACAACGGCGCTATAGCTTTAGCGAAGGAACCCAGTTCCCATCAGAAGTCCAGGCACATTTTGAGGCGGTTCCACCTGATCAGGGAGATCATTGATCGCCGGGAGATCGAGGTAAAGAGAGTAAATTCAGAAGATAACACTGCAGATCCACTCACGAAGGCCTTGCCCCAGAATCAGTTCGAGCGGCTGATCGAGATGATAGGTCTTCGATACGCCAGTACATGGCCTTAGTGCAAGTGGGAGATTGTTAGTGTATATGCCCTAGAGGCCATTACTGTATCGTACAAGTTTGTATATTACTTAATGGAAGCTTGGGATATTCACCTTGTATATACAATCTTGCTCAAAATAGTAGTATGCTACTTGGTTTGTTTCTACTTCAATGTGTACATGTGTTTATTTTAGTATATCGCCTATACACATTAGTGGAGCCCTTAGGATCTTTGCTTGATTACCAGCGTTGTGATGGCAGTCACACCAGTGGGGGCTGGGTAATCTATAAGCACATCCTTATGCAGGTCCCTAGTCACAGGACTATCGAGACAGGGCATCGATACTCCGGAGTAGACTAGCGTATGCACTTCTCATCCCAGAGTGGGAGGTGGTCTGTCCCACAGCCATCAGTACGTCGTACTGGAGATAGTATGCGGGTGCTCGTTGGGTTACGAGTACACTGGACAGGACTCGTCGGGAACTGACCGGTTGGTTTTATACCTATCGTCAGTTATCAGTTCCCAGGTGACATGAGTACAGCTTAGTCCGCTGACTTGACACTGTCACTTCGCCTCGAGTGTATTCCCACTGTACTTTGATTACTACCCTACCACGGCTCAAAGGAGTCGTGCAAACAGGTAGTAGTTGGGTGCAGTCCCGAAGCACTTGGAGGCAGTGACGGTTAGACAGGATTCGTCTTTTCCGGTATTGGGGGTTGACATCGCGCTGTGTCTAGGAGAGCCATTACACGAGTAGTCCCTGGCCAGGGCAAGCGAGATATACGGGTAGGCTTCCGGTGTTATCTCAGGGTGTTTTAGGCTTCACTCCGGCACGACTTGTACCGCTCTTAGGGGACTGACGTTTACCGCCCCCCTAGTCCCGCCATGCGATGTATCAGACGAACAGACCGGACTGTACGGAGACTGTCACATTCAGGCTAAGTAGGAGTTCAGATGGGTTTCACCTCGTCAGTCTTCTTGTCGGCATCTACCTGGGGACCGTTACGCACAGCTAGTGCCGCTTGCGGTCTGTGGTTAAACCCACTGCCAGCGTAGTGTCGAGTCTTTAGAGTCCCACACAGAAAGCTATTCGCCTTTAGGCAAAAGAGTAGAGGTCGCATGGTTTTGCGACAGGGTTCAGTCACATCCGTGCACTTGTGCACGTTTAGTGTCCGGACAGTTTAAACTAGCGGGCTTTGGTTTAATCCAGATCCTAGTGTACTTATTGGGATTGGTTTTATCCAGTTTGTATTCGTGTTCCTCGGAATGCGAATGCTGGTGTGTATGCACAGTTGACAGAGAGACAGAGGCAGAGGATTCTAATTAGGGTTGTTGACCGTTGACCATTGACTATTGACTTTTTGCTCAACCCTAATGAGAATATGATATATGATTAGCAATAATATTAATTAAGTATTATAGTGACATGGTTGTTGAGGGGTTGACTTTGTTGACTTGTTGACTTTGTTGACCGGTTGACTAGGTTGGACTAGTTGACCATCATCATCACAATGGTTGTCATTTTCATGCAAAGACTTTTGCTTGCTTGTTGTGGTTTGCAAAATGAGTGCAAGGAAATGATATTGCCTTTGACATGATATGAACCATCACATAATAATACTTGATTAACATTATGGCTCATGATGCTTTTGGATGATGAGAGGGTGAAAGAGAAAAGAGAGGCTCATTCTTTCATTATCTTTCTCTCTCTTGGTTTTGAGCTCTCTCTCATTCTCTTGCTCTCACCCTCTTCCTCTTGCTCTCTCTCTTGTCTATGGTTCACTTGTCTCATGTGTTGAGAAGCAAGAACCATAGAGAAAATCCCATCACACTCTCCTCTACTCACTCTAGTTCACAAGGTTTAGCAAACCAAGTGAACTAGTATCTTCAAAGTTCGAAGAAGAAGCCAAAGGTAGAAGCTTTCGGGTGGATCGATCTTCGGCGCAAGGAGACGACGGGATGAAGCCAATCTGTACACCATCAAGAGATGAAGACGAAGGAGTTCAAGAAAGAAAGGTATAACCCCCTAACCGAGTAGTTAACAACTCGTAGTTAGGTTGTTAGGTAGATAGTTTAACAAAGATCCGTGTTGAGTCCATGTTACCGCCTCTAGAAAATCGTTTTTCATCAAATTCCGCATGCCCGTAAGTACCGGGAGAGGTAGCATGGACTTACAATTGTAAACTGTAAAACTCCTGGGAGCAGCTATTGCCCACAGTGGGATCGAGATTCAACCATCAAATGGAAGGTATGCAATCTCATTGCAAATCTCAACACTTGAAATTCCCGATGTGGTTTTTACCCATAGTACCTATGACCTTAACCATACTCAACAAATCATAAGTACTAGTCAAGTTCTACCCGTCATTTCTTGATTAATTAGACCCACCCACATGACCCTTAACTATAGTCAACAAAGTCATATGAATTTTCTAATTAATCTGCATCATATGCAATGTAGGAAGACATCACTTAGCTACCGTACACTACGCCTTAACTATAGTCAACAAACGTAGCACGGATACTAAGTACTCTACTTCCTAAAATGACGGAGGGTTGCGGATGATTTTTAAGAAAATCTTTAACGCTTTGAACTTGATATCGTCGTAGAATCAAATGGTTTTCAAAAGGAGTGGTTTGAGCTCCGCAGTTTTGAAATGTAGCTTTTTCATAAAGAGCCAAGTGGTTTTCAAATCCGATTCTACAACATCTTTTAGGTTTATTTTCTTTACATTAATCATATTAATATAGCCCCATCATTTAAGTCCTTAAGTCAATCAATGAAAAGAAACAAAAATACAACGTACGCTTATGCCATTCGCATTCGCCGCAATGTTCCGTTATGCACCGTTAGGTTACTTAACTAACGGCATACCGGGACGGGACTAGCGCGGGTGTAAAACATAAGCAACGTCTACTATATATCATATATATAATATATCATTCATCTCAGATATCACATCACAGAATACAGGCAGCAGAAACACACAAATGATAATACAGGATATACTAGGACGTCCGTATTTAGTATTTAGCCAATCAATAGAAAATACGGATTCCACAGTCGCGATGAATAGCCAAGCCCACACCCCTAGACCCCTACGAGAGCCGCAAGCGACCCAACCAATTCTGGAGTTTAGGAGACCCGGTCTCGACTTCTCGAGATGGCCTCCCACTGATCCCCAGAACCCGGTCACTTATGCTCCCCTCCTTGGGTCCATCCTAATGCGGAAAAGTAAATAATATACAACACTGGTGACATCAACCTCAACCCGGAAGTGCCCCAAATAAAAGAATATTACATTACATTTGAATTTTATATGAATGAAAAGAAAACACTTATCTCACATAAAAAAAACCCCGGACAATCCTGTACATCATATCTCAGCAACACATAATATCATATATCATTAACGTAAGTAAGTATGCGTACCCCGATTGTCGTTGATGTATAGCAACGAAACTGGCGATATACGACATACTACACTTACGGTCACAGAAAAGAAAGTGTAAAACTACAACATTTGGAATCCACAATCACTTTAGATATCGCAAACCAGAAATATCACATACTTCGCATTCATGCCTAACTATATGAATTCCACATATTGTATCAAATTCCAGATAAATAGACTGTATTAAAATTTCCAATCGAATAATCAAATACCCAAGATTTCCTTAATAGCTCAACACTTGATCGGAGTTCAAAAATCCCGGAACATGTCACAGTAGCAGTGGTCCAGCCGTAGAAGGGTCAAGCCAACGCCTCACATGTGGCACGCCGTACTGCCCCAAACCCTAAGATTTAGAGGGAGTTCAGACGGTCACATAATCGAGTTAAGGTTTGTGTTCTTCTAGAGGGTCCACCACGTTACTTGCACGTATTTACGAAAGATTTAAACTCGAGGAAAAATTCAACACTTGAAAGATTTTCGTGCCGGGAAAAAGTGAGTTAATGATATCCGTTCGAACTTTTTAATACTTTCTAAATTACCCGAAAACAGCAGGAAATTAAATATTCCGATCGAATCAACGAATCCAAAATAATCCCTAGAACACTCAACACTTGAGTCAGATTAAAAATACCCAAAAATATGTATAAGCAGATATTAACATTACCGTATAAAAAGTAGGCCATATCTCTTCTGTATGGCCGCGAATCCGCGGCCCAAGCGAGGTATGGCCGTGGTTCCGCGGCGGTATGTATGTATCATGGCGTCGTTTTTTTACAGTATTTCTTAGATTTGCCTGCTGAATTTTTTAAGTACTTTTAATTCTGAAAAAACACAGTTTTAAAAAATGTACAGAGAAGGGTTAAAATGCGTATTTCGGGGTTCGATCGGAGTTTTAACTTCGTCTAAACGTCGCCTAAGGCTCTAGCTTGGCTCTGATACCATGAAGGGTTCCTACAACACCACTACAAGGGTTTGGAGGCAACACACATGCCATATTTAAAAATTAGATGGTGCTAAAGAAACAATCATAAGGATCATGCTAGAAAAATTAGGGCAACTAAACTTTAACATAAACACAAGTAGTAAAAGCTAGGGTTTTGAGAGTACAACCTTTGTAGCTCCCTACGCTATACTCCTTGGCTACTTGAGGGTTGGATAAAAGTCCGCTTGAGATTCTCTAGGTCCACGACGATCCACCCGGAGTCCTCTTTGTCCAAGCTTGAAGTTTTACTAGATCAAGAGAAGAAATGGAAGCTAACACTCTACACTAATGGGCAAGACTAGTGTACAATGGTGTTGTGGTTGGTTTTCTCACATCAAAATCCTAACTTGGTAACTCTTTTGCTCACTTGAGAAAACTAGAGAGCAAGAGAGAAAGGAGGAAGAAGATGATGGCTTATAAAACTCAAGATAATGATAAGCTTCTAATATAAAAATGATAAAAGATAATATATATATTATCTATCTCTCATTCTTAACCAAGGTTATTAAATATCTAGATATTTTAGTTTGGAACAAAAATGACCATAGAAATTAAATCATGGTTAAACAAGAGGGTTAATGAAAGAATAAAATATTAAACCATGAAACAATTTCCATTTAAAATTTTCTTTTCCAAAAATAATATCCATATATTATATAAAGGGTGTGAGTCTTATATTGCCACCATCCACTATATCAACAACCATGATAGAATGATGTATGCATGTATGTGTGCATGCACATCCATATGTGCATGAATAAGAATGAATGCATACATGCATGTATACAACAAAAAGACAAGAAAGGATTTCAAGTGAGAAACTAATGGTCGATGATAAATCAACACTTGATTTAGCAAACCGGTCATATCGCATACGATCCGACCAAAAGCAAACCGCCCGACTAATATGCGGTATCTCATACGCGCATTTTAACCGGGTCCATGCGCATATAACATATGCGCACCACAATGTTTCGTCTGGATTGGGTAACTCCATTGTGGGACTCTAAGACTCGTTAATACGTCGGCAGTGGGTGATGATCATATCAAGCACCCCAAAGCCGCAAGCGGTCAGCTAAACGTAACGGCCACCCGGGTATTGAGCGATCAGAAGAAAACATGCGAACCTGTCACAACTCTCGTCGAGCCAACCGGCAACACTACCGTACAGTCCGGTCTCTTCGTCAGATATGCTGCATATCGAGTCTAGGGATGGTAACATCGACCTCAATAACTCAATAAGTCATGCCGATGAGTGGTCTATAACAGATCGAAAAACTACTGATAACACTTATCGGTAAATCTCAACAGCCCTGGCCAGGGACTTACTGATATAGCCAGTCGAGCGTAGCACAACATCTACTCCCAATACCGGGAGAGACGAAACTCCTCCTATCGCTCATCGCCTTCGTGTGTCTCTGGACTGTACCCAACAGCCACCTGTTTGCATGACTCAGTAGAGCCGTGGTAGGGTGGCAATCAAAGTACAGTGGGAGAACACATAAGACACTATGACGATCTTGGGTCTACAGACTAACCTGCACCAGTGTCACCTGAGAACTGCTATCCGACGATAGATATAATTCCATATAGGAGTTCTCGGTGAGTCCGTCCAGTATACCCAGTCACCACTGAGCACCCGTATACGATCTCGATGTCAAACATCGATGAATGTGGGAACATCCATCGCCCATCGTATGGGTCTAGTATCGTATACGCTAGTCTACTCTGGTATATCGATGCCCCATCTCGATACACCTAAGACTAGGGACATTCCAGGATATGCTTATAAACTACAGATGTCCCACTAGTATGATCTCTATCATAATCACAATAGTCAAGCCTATATCCTCAGGGCTTTATCAACATGTGTGAATGAATAAAAGCATGATCAAATCAACATGTCAGATAAAGAAGAACCAGATAGCATACTATCATGTCGAGCAAGAATGTACACTGAGTATATATATATACATGAATAAATACATCCACTATCATATAATGGCCTCTAGGGCATACATATATCCAACAAACGTCAGACTCCAATAACCGATAAGTCGTGTCGATATGAGGTCCATAACAGTTCGAGAAACTACTGATAACACTTACCAGTAAATCTCAGCAACCCTGGCCAGGGATTTCCAGTTATAGCCAATCGAATACAACGCAACATCAACTCCTTATACTGGGAGAGGCGAAACCCTTCCTATCGCTCATTGCCTCCATGTGATTCGGGACTGTACCCAAAAGCCACCGTTTTGCATGCCCTCTTGGACATTGTATGATGGAAATCAAAGAACAGTGGGAATCACACAAGTCTCTATGACGATCTCGGGTCTATAGACTAACCTGTACCAGTGTTACCAGAAAACTGCCATCTGACATAAGGTATAATACCATCTGGGAGTTCTCGGCGAGTCCGTCCAGTGTACCCAGTCTCCACTGAGCACCCGTATACCTTCTCTGATGTCAAACACCAATGGATATGGGATCATCCATTGCCCATCATATGGGTCAAGAAGCGTATACGTTAGTCTACTCTGAAGTATCGATGCCCTGTCTCGGTGCTCCCACGACTAGGAACATTTGAAGGATGTACTTAGCGACTACACTGTCCCCACTAGTATGATCTGCATCATAGTCCTGGTAGTCAAGCACTCATCCTAAGGGCCTTATAAACATGTAACATAGAGACAATCAGCGTACATGTTTAGATAAAGAGCAACTAGATAGCATACTATCATGTCGAGCAAGAAAGTCCTCTCTATATTTGTCCAAGCATCCACTACAATATACATCGTATGTACAGTAATGGCCTCTAGGGCATACATACCACTAACAATCTCCTACTTGCACTAGGGCCATCTGTTGTGGTATCGCATACCCAAGCTGTGGTTGAAGTATCTCATACTCAACCATCCCTTAAAAGTCTCTACTAGGAAATAGGCCTTTGTGAGTGGATCCACGTTGTTGTCCTATATGGAGAATCTTTGTTATAAGAGGAGATTGACCGAGCGTAGCATAGGAAACTACTTCCCCATCAAGAGTAAGTCTTCCACGTGCTATACGAGGATCACCACCATACTCCCTACTACCTTTTTGTATATACAAGGTTCATCTACCATTTTGATGAAGTCAAACTCTTTGACTACCACATCAAAACGGATGTTCCAACTCCGCGATGCCTGATTTATTGCATACAACATCTTGCTCACGTTTCCGCTGCTCCCACTGTCTACGAAGCCCTCTGGCTGTGTACTTATGGACGCTCTCTTCCAAATCATTATTTTGAAAAGCAGTCATGACACCCAACCGCCAGATATCGTAGTCATGGTATGTAGCAGTGGCAAGTAGGATCTGGATAGACTTAAGCATAGCTTTGAAAGTCTCAACGTTTCCATGTACACCAAGTAATCTTCTCAAGATATACTTGCTCCTGATGGGGATTTAACCCTTCAGATAAAGCAACCAAAGTCCATACTTTGTTGGTGTATAAGGATTTCATCTCAGATCGCCAAGCATCCAGCCATTCCCACAGAGTCCCCACTCCTGATGGCCTGCTCGAAACTAGTTGGGTCATCATCTCATGATGCAATCCTCGCTCCCACTTTCATAGAGAAAACGAAGTATCTCTCAGGTGGATGAGGAACCCTACCAGATCGGCGGAGAGGCTGAGGTTCGTTGGAAACTATTGAATTCTCAAGGTTTACCAAATCATCAGCTGCAGTTTGTATAGCTGGAACTCCTTCCAGTTCTACCTCATAACCACAAATTTCCCCATCTTTGGACTTGTCTTTCCCCTTAGCCTTTTTGTCTCCACCCTTAGGTTTGGTGGGTTCTTCTTCATCTTTCCCTTGGCCTTAGCCTTCGGGCGAGAGGAGGAAGATGGCCCAGCACTCAAAACAGGAGTCTTCACTTACTTTATTGTGCTCTCTGCACTCCTTAACATATTAAGGAGTTCAGGTAGTTCCTTCTCCATGTTATGCATGTTGAAGTTAACTATAAATTGAGCAAAGGTGGAGGGGAGAGACTGCAGAATAATATCTGTATATTGCTTATTGTCCATTGTCCACCCAAGGTCCTCAAGCTCTTCTATAAGAGCTATCATCTTCAGAACATGGTCTCCTGCTGGTGTGCCAGGGGCCATTTACGTCTGAAACAGCTTTCTGGATGCTTCGTATCGTAATACGCGAGATTGCTCTCCATACAACTCCTTTGTATGGAGAAATATGGCTTGGACGTCCATATTCTCGTGCTGCTTCTGATGTGTGTTATCCATCGATGCAAGCGCGAGGCATTTGACCGTGGCACAGTCAGCGTCCCATGTCTTGTGGACTTCCTTATCCGCAACTGAAGATTTAGGACCTGGGACGGGCGGGGCTGGAGCCGTGAGGACATATGATACCTTATCATAAGCCATGGCAATGTTAAGATTCCTCTGCCAGTCTTTATAATTGATCCCATTCAGTTTATTTTTATCTAGTAGAAGCTTGAGTCCTATCATTGGTATCTGCCATTAAGAGAGAGAAAAGAATACACTCAGCGAAAGCTCTTGCAAAGATCAGATTGGTGATTATCTTATCTAATCTATTTCTCCCACTGCATTAATCAAGTTTTTCTTTCAAACCTTAAAAAGAAAACTAGCCAGGATTAATTACAGTCTACAACATCGCTAACCGTTCAGCCACGCCTGTGTCGGTACTTGAGGGAGGTTCCCTATGCTTTCGCACGGACATAATTAATATAAACCTCGTCTTCCCAGAGGCGTAGCCCCGTTACCACCTTTCTAGACACCTAATAGGTTAGCTAATTGTAAACTGCAAAACTCTTCTGGAGGAACTATTGCCCACAGTGGGATCGGGATCCAACCATCCTATAGAAGGTATGCAATCTCATTGCAAATTTCAACTATTGAAATTCCCGATATGGTTTTTACCCCTAGTACCCATGACCTGAACTATGGTCAACAAATCATAAGCACTAGTCAAGTTCTACCCATCATTTCTTGATTAATTAGACCTACTCACATGACCCTTAACTACGGTCAACAAAGTCGCATGAATGTCCTAATTAATCTGCATCACATGTAGTGTAGGAAGACATCACTTAGCTACCGTACACTACGCCTTAACTATAGTCAACAAACGTAGCATGAATACTAAGTACTCTATTTCCTAAAATGACGGAGGGTTGCTGATGGTTTTTAAGAAAATCTTTAACACTTTGAACTTGATATCGTCATAGAATCAAATGCTTTTCAAAAGAAGTGGCTTAAGCTCCGCAGTTTTGAAATGTAGCTTTTTCGTAAAAAGCCGAGTGGTTTTCAAATCCGATTCTACAACATCTTTTTAGGTTTATTTTTCTTCACATTAATCATATTAATGTTGTCCCATCATTTAAGTCCTTAAGCCAATCACAGAAAAGAAACGAAAATCCAACGTACGCTTTTGCCATCCGCATTCGCCGCAATGTTCCGTTATGCACCGTTAGGTTACTTAACTAACGGCAAAGCGAAACGGGATTAGCGCGGGTGTAAACATAAGCAACGTCTATTATATATCTCATATATAATGTAGCATTCGCCTCAGATATATTAAGCGATCACATCACAGAATATAGGCAGCAGAAACACAGATATGATCGTATAGGATATAATAGGATGTCCGTATTTAGTATTTAGCCAACAATCGAAAATACGGATTCCACGGTCGTGATGAATAGCTAATCCTATACCCCAGACCCCTACGAGAGCAGCAAGCGATCCTACCAATTCTAGAGTTAGGAGACCCGGTCTCGACTCCTCGAGATGGTCTCCCACTGGACTCTAGAACCCGGTCGCTTGTGCTCTCCACCTTGGGTCTATCCTAATGCGGAAAAGTAAATAATATACATCAATGGTGACATCATCCTCAACCCGGAAGTGTCCCAAATAAAAGAATATTACATGAATGAAAAGTAAAACTCTCATCTCATATAAAACCCCCCTGGCTATTCGATCACGACAATCCTATACATCACAACACATCAACACATAACATCACATGTCATCAACGTAAGCAAGTATGCGTAGCCCAATTGCCGTTGACTTATAGCAACGAAACCGGCGATACGCATACTACGCTTATGGTCGCAGAAACAAGTATCACATACTACTAGGTGATGTTAAACCCTTCGATAGAATCGACGAACACCCATATTCCACAGCATGCTCAACACTTGAGCACTGTTAAACAATACCCAAAATCTATGCCACGGTATTTAATGGACTAGCCGTAGAAGGGCAAACCCAAGCCTCATTTGTGGCGCCACTAACTACGGTAAACCCTAAGGTTTAGTCGCAGTTTGGTGCTCACATCTCGAATTAGGGTTACATTCTTCTAGAGGGACGATAGGAATACCTGCATTATATATCGAGTACGTTCAACCTGGAAAATACCAGTGTTTGATAATTCATTCTACCTGTTTAACGTCGCCAAAGTTACCAATGCAATGTTATAAAATACGAATACGAAATACTCTACAAAGAGCCCATTTCCAAACTAACATCACATGCAAATTTGGACTTCAAAACAATACCAGAAACCCCAAATCATGAATAAAAGATCAATAGTGCAAAACGTGGAGGAGGGGAGCAAATAGGGTCGGCGATGCCGGATTTTCTAGCTTGGTCGCCGGCCTGGAACCGAGCACTCCCCCTCGTTTTCCCCTTGTGTTCTTATATAATCCTAAATGCCATTCTGCAGTTGCTAAAATAATTTTCTAAACACTTTTTAAAAAATTTACAGAGAGCATTTTCATGGGTTTTCCAAAATCGTATTTTGCGGGGGTTTTCGTCTTCGTATTGTCGTAACATCGTCTAGACTTCTAGTTAGGCTCTGATACCATGTAGGGATTTCCTTAGCACCACTACAAGGGTTTGGTAGAATCATGCATGCCATATTAAAAAATTAGATGGTGCTAAAGAAACTATCCTAAGGATCACATTAGAAAAGCTAGGGTAACAAAACTTTTAACACCAACTCAAGTAGTAAAAAGGCTAGGGTTTGAGAATACAACCTTTGTAGCTCCTAATGCTAGACCACTTGAGAGTTGATGGAAGCACGCTCGAGATCCTCTAGGTCCACGACGATCCACCCGGAGTCCTCTTTGTCCAAGCTAGATGCTTAACTAGATCAAGAGAAGAAGTTGAAGCCAACACTCTAAACTAAAGGGCAAGAGTAGTGTAGAATGGTGATGTGTTTTGTTTTCTCACTTTAAAACCCTAACTTGGTCATTTTCTTACTCACTAATGAAAGCTACAGAGCAAGAGAGAGGCGGAAGAAAATGATGGCAAATGAGAGCTCAAGAGATAATGATAAAGATGAAGATAAAAATGAAAATAGAAAATATATATATTTTCTCTTCTCATTCGTAACCCAAGTTAATAAATATCTAGATATTTTTCTATGGATCAAAAATGGCCATGGAAAATAACTCATGGTTAACACAAAGGTTAATGGAATAATAAAATAATCAACCACGATAAATTTTCCATTTCCATTTTCTTTTCCAAAAATAAATATCAACATATATATAACAAGGTGTGATTCTTATATTGCCACCATCTCATGTATCAACAACCATGACAGAAATGTGTATGCATGTATGTGTGCATGCACATCCATATGTGCATCAATGTAAATAAATGCATACATGCATGCATACAACAAAAGACAGGAAGGGTTTAAAGTGAAAATGCTAATGGTCAATGATAAATCAACACTTGATTTATCAAACCGGTATCACATACGACCCGACCAATAACAAACCGCCCGATTAATATATGGTATGACATACACGCATTTAATCGGTTCCGTGCGCATATCATATATGCACACCACATCGTTTCGCCTGGGCTTGGTAACTCCATTGTGGGACTCTAAGACTCATCAATACGCCGGCAGTGGGTGATGATCATATCATACACCCCCAAGCCGCAAGAGCTCAGCTAAACATAACGGCCACCCGGGTATTGGTGATCAGAAGAAAACAAGCGAACTTGTCACAACTCCCGTCGAGCCAACCAGCCAGACTACCGTACAATCCGGTCTTTTTGTCAGATATGTTGCATATCGAGTCTAGGGATGGTAATGTCGACCCCAATAACTCAATAAATCGTGCTGAAGAATGGCCTATAAGAGATCGAGAAACTAGTGATAACACTTATCAGTAAATCTCAACAGCCCTGGCTAGGGACTTACTGATATAGCCAATCGAGCACAGCACAACATCAACTCCCAATACAGGGAGAGACGAAACCCCTCCTATCGCTCACTGTCTCCATGTGTCTCGGGACTGTACCCAAAAGCCACCTGTTTGCACGACTCAGTAGAGCAGTGGTAGGGTGGTAATAAAAGTACAGTGGGAGAACACATAAGACTATATGACGATCTCGAGTCTACAGACTAACCTATACCAGTGTCACCTGAGAACTGCTATCCGACGATAGATATAATACCATATAGGAGTTCTCGGTGAGTCCGTCCAGTGTACCCAGTCTCCACTGAGCACCTATATATGATCTTGATGTCAAACATCAATGGATATGGGAACATCCATCGCCCATCATATGGGTCTTGTATCATATACGCTAGTCTACTCTGGTATATCGATGCCCCATCTCGATACACCTACGACTGGGGACTTTTCAGGATATGCTTATAAACTACAGACGTCCCACTAGTATGATCTCTATCATAATCACAGTAGTCAAGCAAATATCCTTAGGGCTTTATCAACATGTGTAAATGAATAAAAGCATGATCAAGTCAACATGTCAGATAAAGAAGAACCAGATAGCATACTATCATGTCAAGCAAGAATGTACACTGAATATATATAAATGTATAAATACATCCACTATCATATAATGGCCTCTAGGGCATACATATATCCAACAGCGAGTACATCCTATAACTGTTCTTAGTCGAGGGAGTATCGAGACAGGGCATCGATACTCCAGAATAGAATAACGTATACGCATCTTGGCCCATATGATGGGCAATGGATGATCCCATATCCATCAGTGTTTGACATCAAAGATGGTGTACGGGTTCTCAGTGGAGATTGGGTACACTGAACGGACTCGCCAAGAACTCCTAGATGGTATTATACCTATCATCAGATAGCAGTTCTTCGGGGACACTAGTACATGTTAGCCTGTCGACCCGAGATCGTCATAGAGACTTGTGTGATTCCGACCGAGTTTTGATTTCCACCTTACCACGTCCAAGAGGGCGTGCAAAACGGTGGCTTTTGGGTACAGTCCCGAATCTTATGGAGGCAATGAGCGATAGGAAGGGTTCCGTTTCTCCCGGTATAGGGAGTTGATGTTGTGCTGTGTTCGATTGGCTATAACTGGAAGTCCCTGGCCGCAAATTGCGGCTACATTAGGGAATTTAGGGTTGGTTCTTGGTATATGGTTCACTTATCTGATAATTAGACCCCCTATATGTGCAGAATTGGCCAATTTTACTTGAAAGAGAATCTGGGAGCAGTTTGGTGTGGATTTTGGTTATGTTTTCCGTATTTTGAATGCTAGGTTTTGATATTTGGATTTGTATTTGGTTGTTGGATGTTTGTACATCAACAACAAAGGTTGTTTTGTTGGTTTTGTACGCGTAAGCTATAGGTTCTAACCTATGAGCAATGCGCGTGTCGTTTGGATTTCAGAACTTGATTTTAATAGCGTTGCGATATGTGTTGTTATTGTAGGTACCTTCACGTGGATTCTGATGCGACGGAGCATGGCGTCATCAACTTCGGCAAGCGAAGACCACTGTGAGTAGATCTATATCTACGAGGGAAGTCGGGTGGATGGCGAATAGCACACCCGCTAAGTTTTATTGGAAACTGATTTACAGAATATGGTTAAGAAAACATAGATTAGGAAACTAAGGTTAGAGTTAAAAGATAGTTAGTGAAACCAGATTATAAATTAAAGGATAGTTACAAGTGTTTTGATACGACAAATATATGAAAACGGGATTTGAGGATGACGTTTGACGATATTGCTGTTTAGGGTACTATAGGACTAGATAGCCGACATAGATTTGTCATTCGAACAATACATATTTCTAAACTAAAGAATCATATGCATCTTTTAAACAGATACCTTGAGGGAAGTTACGGATTTACAAAAGATATCTTTTCCTTAATAACACCGTAGCCCCTATTTTCAAAACTTCGATTCGCATCTTTTAAAAACTGATTGTATGGTTCGGGTGTGTATGTTAGATTAGATAAGTATGCTTATAGTAAAGGTAGAATGCATATATATAACTTTTGATTTGATGTGAGATATAATGTGATAAAAAGAATGAACGATTCGATATGATGACTTGGTGATATGTTGGTATACGGATGAGAGTCGATTGAGATGATTGATACCTTGCCGGTCCCCTGATACGAGATTGTTATGGATGTGACCTGGGACATAGGTATATAGATATATATAGAATGTTGTGAATCATGAATGATAGGCCGTACGTGATATTAGGCCGTACCCTCATTTTCTTATAGGTTGATAGGATCCCTATTGGTTTAATACCGCCGTACGATGATTTTCCGTGCGTGATGAGTTTAGTTTGATGTTTGACCCATACACTTGATTAGATGCTGCTGTATGATGTATAGTACCGTACGCGTTGTTGTGAGACTATATGCCGATTGATAGATTCACCGACTCGGTATTGTAGACACGTATACCTTATACCTTGTAGCTGATGATTTACCTTATGCCGCATTCATGTTATTCGCATTGCATTATTTATACCTGTGCTAGTACACATGCACCATTATCGATGATGCATTTGTTACACTTACACAGATTGGCCGGCTCACACACTTCATCATCGATAATTGCCATGTCACTACACAGTAGGATTGCTGCATCATGATATGACTTTTCGCATAACTTACTTGCGTATATACCACTTGTACATCCATATTGGCGTACGTGCATATTGTACATTCATACTTGCGTATATACCACTTGTACATCCATATTGGCGCACATACATATTGTACACTCATACTTGAGTATATACCCACTTGTACATCCATATTGGCGTGTTAGTGTATATGCCCTAGAGGCCATTACTGTATCATACTAGTTTGTATATTACTTAATGGAAGCTTGGGATATTCACCTTATATATACAATCTTGCTCAAAATAGTAGTATGCTACTTGGTTTGTTTCTACTTCAATGTGTACATGTGTTTATTTTTGTATATCACATATACACATTAGTGGAGCCCTTAGGATGTTTGCTTGATTACCAGCGTTGTGATGGCAGTCACACTAGTGGGGGCTGGGTAATCTATAAGCACATCCTTATGCAGGTCCCTAGTCGTAGGACTATCGAGACAGGGCATCGATACTTCGGAGTAGACTAGCGCATGCGCTTCTCATCCCAGAGTGGAAGATGGTCTGTCCCACAGCCATCAGTACGTCGTACTGGAGATAGTATGCGGGTGCTCGTTAAGTTACGAGTATACTAGACAGGACTCGTCGGGAACTGACCGGTTGGTATTATACCTATCGTCAGTTATCAGTTCAAAGGTGACATGAGTACAGCTTAGTCCGCTGACTTGACACTGTCACTTCGCCTCGAGTGTGTTCCCACTGTACTTTGATTACTACCCTACCACGGCTCAAAGGAGTCGTGCAAACAGGTAGTAGTTGGGTGCAGTCCCGAAGCACTTGGAGGCAGTGACAGTTAGACAGGATTCGTCTCTCCCGGTATTGGGGGTTGACATCGCGCTGTGTCTAGGAGAGCCATTACACGAGTAGTCCCTGGCCAGGGCAAGCGAGATATACGGGTAGGCTTCCGGTGTTATCTCAGGGTGTTTTGGGCTTCACTCCGGCACGACTTGTACCGCTATTAGGGGACTGACGTTTACCGCCCCCCTAGGCCCGCCATGCGATGTATCAGACGAACAGACCGGACTGTACGGAGACTGTCACATTCAGGCTCAGTAGGAGTTCAGATGGGTTTCACCTCGTCAGTCTTCTTGTCGGCATCTACCTGGGGACCGTTACGCACAGCTAGTGCCGCTTGCGGTCTGTAGTTAAACCCACTGCCAGCGTAGTGTCGATTCTATAGAGTCCCACACAGAAAGCTATTCGCCTTTAGGCAAAAGAGTAGAGGTCGCATGGTTTTGCGACAGGGTCCGGTCACATCCGTGCACTTGTGCACGTACAGTGTCCGGACAGTTAACACTAGCGGGCTTTGGTTTAAGCCAGATCCTAGTGTACGTTTTGGGATTGGTTTTATCCAGTATGTATTCGTGTTACTCTGAACGCGTATGCGGGTGTGTATGCACAGTTGACGGAGAGACAGAAGCAGAGGATTCTCATTAAGGTTGCTGACTATTGACTGTTGACCATTGACTTCTTGCTAAACCCTAATGAGAATATGATATACGATTAATAATAATATTAATTAAGTATTATGGTGACATGGTTGTTGAGGGGTTGACTTTGTTGACTTGTTGACTTTGTTGACCGGTTGACTAGGTTGGACTAGTTGACCATAATGATGACAATGGCTATCATTTCATGGCAAAGACTTTTTGCTTGCTTGTTCTCTTGTGCATGAAATGATATGGCTATTGTAGCTTAAACCATCACATAATACTTGATTGCTATGATTTGTTATGATGGATTTGGATTATGAGAGCCAAGAGAGAAAAGTCTTTCTCATTCTATAATTTTCACTCTCTCTCTTGTTCTTGAGCTCTCATCCTCTTCCTCTTGCTCTCCCTCTCTTTAGTCTATGGTTCACTTGTCTCATGTGTTGAGAACCAAGAACCATAGAGAAAAATCCCAACACACTCTTCTCTACTCACTCTAGTTCACAAGGTTTAGCAAACCGTGTGAACAAGTTTCTTCAAAGCTCGAAGAAGAAGCCAAAGGTAGAAGCTTTCGGGTGGATCGATCTTCGGCGCAACGAGACGACGGGGTGAAGTCGATCCGTACACCATCGAGGTTTGAAGACTAAGGAGTTCAAGAAAGAAAGGTATAACCCCCTAACCGAGTAGTTAACAACTCCTAGTTAGGTTGTTAGTTAGATGTTTAACAAAGATCCGGTTTTGAGTCCATGTTACCGCCTCTAGAAAATTGTTTTTTACCAAATTCCGCAAGCCCCTAAGTACCGGGAGAGGTAGCATGGACTTACATGGCGCACGTACATATTGTACACTCATACTTGCGTATATACCCACTTGTACATCCATATTGGCGCACGTATATATTGTACACTCATACTTGCGTATATACCCACTTGTACATCTATATTGGCGGACCTACATATTGTACACTCATACTTGCGTATATACCACTTGTACATCCATATTGGCGCACATACATATTGTACACTCATACTTGCGTATATACCCACTTATACATCCATATTGGCGCACGTACATAATGTACACTCATGCTTGCGTATATACCACTTGTATATCCATATTGGAGCACGTATATATTTTACACTCATGCTTGCGTGTATACCCTCTTGTACACTCATACTTGCGTACCTGCATATTGTACACTCATACTTGCGTATGTATATCTTGTGCATCCATGCCTACGTACATACCTAAATGATGCTGGATTTGATTTTGGAGAATTGGGGACCGCATGTTATATTTTAAACTGGAATCATTTAAACGAGCGGTTTTCCCTTAATATGTCATATCACTGTCCCATGTTGCATGATATACGTATGCTTACATTTCTATTATATGTCGCATATATCATGCTTTATGATTTTTACGCATTGAGATATGCTGTTTTGATGAGATTTCTGGATTTGAGAACCATGGTGATTTTAAAACAAAGTATGTATTGTTTTAAAAACCCAGTTTCACTTGATATGATATTTCAGTGCGCCCCCATGTGTTTTCTCGGTTCTGAGAATGGCATGTTAAACCCGATTCGAGGAGCGGTAGGCACCGTCTACGGGTACATGGTGGACCCGGTGAGGTACCCCGGGGCAAGAAGACTCGTATTGTTAGACGGTGTGCCTGGTAGGAGAGCACTACCTAACGGTGATTGTATTTGGACTCGGCGGATATCCGGAGGATACCGACCGAAGTAGAGAGATGGATATGAGGGCCGACCAGGGTGTACGGCGCTTGAGATATATGAGGATTTATGTGTCGATGCTAGACACCGGTTTTCATGATGTATTCGAGTGTCGAGATTGAACACTCAGGTTCCATGATTTTGATGTGTCGCGAGGGGCACACGTTGATTTATATCCTCATACTTTCATGCATATGCTTTTATAATATACGTACATTGATTATATGGTTGGACGAGATCCACATGCATACATACATTGATTATATGGTTGGACAAGATCCACAAGCATACATACATTGATTATATTGTTGGATTTTATACGCATACATATAGGTATTGATTACATTGTTGGCACATATGCAGATTCGGTCACCATAGATATCATAGTATTACCTTTATGATATAGTTGACCTAGGAGTCGTTGTTTATTCGATTTCTAGTTATAGATGTTTTTCTACTCACGAGTTGGCAACTCACCCCCGTTGTGCCACAGTTCTTGCAGGCTGACCGCATGGATCAGTAGCGGCTTCGCTGGTACATAGTTGCATTCGGGTGTTTTGCTTTGGTAAGGGGGACATTTGTATCGTGCCCCCTCTTGTATATATCTTTCATATTGTATCTAGTCAACTCCATCAAATCAAACTAGTATTTGTATAAGTAATGAGACTTAGCGAGACTTGTAGTTGCGAGACTTGAGCGATGGGTTGTATGTTCGCATTTCGGGTTGATATCTCGCTTTATTCTTTATCTTTTGTGGTGAACTTCGCCGTTGGGCGTCGTATACTTATATTTACTATCTTGTGTGTTTGCGATCCGCCGGTTGGAGAAGAGCTAGCTCCCGCTTGGGGATGCCTTTATATTATCTTGTATTGTGGTTTTGGACTCAAAATATAAAAAGGTGGTGCTGCCTAAATTTTTAAAAAGACGAAACATGTTTTCAAACTAGTAAATTCCACTTGCATTATTTATGTCCCTTTTCCATGCATTTAAGAAAACTTGTTTTCATTATACCTTTATTTCAAAACTTCACCTCCTTTATCTTCTTAAAAAGGTTTAGATTTCTGGGTTTCAGCTTACTTGATTTATGTTAGTTATATGTATGCCCTAGAGGCCATTACTATACATACGATGTATATTGTAGTGGATGCTGGGACATATATAGGTAGGACTTTCATACTCGACATGATAGTATGCTACCTGGTTACACTTTATCTTAACTTGTACTCTGGTTGTCTCTATGTTACATGTTGATAAAACCCTTAGGATGAGTACTTGACTACCAGGACTATGATGCGTATCATACTAGTGGGGACAGTGTAGTCGCCAAGTACATCCTTCAAATGTTCCTAGTCGTGGGAGTACCGAGACAGGGCATCGATACTCCAGAGTAGACTAGCGTATGCGCTTCTTGACCCATATGATAGGCGATGGATGATCCCATATCCATTGGTGTTTGACATCAGAGAAGGTATACGGGTGCTCAGTAGAGACTGGGTACACTGGACGGACTCGCCGAGAACTCCCAGATGGTATTATACCTCACGTCAGATGGCAGTTCTCTGGTGACACTGGTACAGGTTAGTCTGTAGACCCGAGATCGTCATAGAGTCTTGTTTGATTCCCACTGTGTTTTGATTTCCATCATACTACGTCCAAGAGGGCATGCAAAACGGTGGATTTTGGGTACAGTCCCAAATCACATGGAGGTAATGAGCGATAGGAGGGGTTTCGTCTCTCCCGGTATAGGGAGTTGATGTTGCGCTGTGTTCGATTGGCTATAACTAGAAATCCCTGGCCAGGGTTGCTGAGATTTACTGGTAAGTGTTATCAGTAGTTTCTCGAACTGTTATGGACCTCATATCGACACGACTTATCAAGCTACTGGGGTCTGACGTTTACCACCCCTAGGCGAGATATGCGACATATCAGACGAAGAGACCGGACTGTACGGGAGTGTTACTGATTGGATTCGCAGGAGAATGTACAGGCTTGCTTGTTGATCTTCAGATCGCTCAATACCTTGGTGGTTGTAACGTTTAGCTGACCGCTTGCAGCTTGTGGGTGTTTGATATGATCATCACCTACTGCCGGCGTATTGACGATTCTTTAGAGTTCTATACAGAGGTATCCTGGCTCAGGCAAAACGGAGTAGGAGCACATATGTGATATGTGCGGGACCGAGAATAATACGTGTATGTGATACCGTATTAGATTCTCGCGATATGTTATATCGGCCGGGTATATGTGATATAGCCGGGTCATCGGATCAAGTGTTGATTCGATGAACAGATACAGATTATATTAGTCGGTTATTTTTGAAATAGCCGGATTATCGGATCAGGTGTCGATTCGATAATTTAATGTATAATTATATATTTGATATATAATATTACATTAACTAATATAAGCTTACTTAAAGATTCTTTTCTCATTTGGATAATACATTGATATATATGTGATATATGTTAATTGTATTATTTTATTTTGGTACAATAAATATTGTATATGTGATATATAATATTGTAACAAGTTAGGGTTCTAAATGTAACATGTTTTGTGGAGTTTAAATATGGTTAGGGTTTGGATTAAGCTTAAGCTTGCATGAAGCTTTCAAGAAGCTTCTTGAAACTTTGACTTTGACTTGTGATATTTTGCATAGATATTTCTTTAACCCGACCCAACCCTTTACCATAGTTAATTCTCTACATGGGTTAAGCCTTCATTCTTAACCCATGGTTGCATTTTCTAACCTCACACACAAGTTTCATTATTCATCAGAAATTGATTTGCTTTTGTTCTTCTTCTTTCTTGATGAAAAGCTTTCTAGATTTTCATATGTGATGAAAATGAGTGAGAAATTGAAAACAAATGAGAGCTAAATTCCTACTTCATCATCCTCATCTATTCTTGCCACTTAGATTAGGGTGTTTGCTTTGCTAATACTTGACTAGCAAAGCAAGGGCTTGGGTTTGAGTTTCTTCTAGGTGGATCATCTTAGTTATTGAAGATCGGAAGCAAGCTTGCATCTTTTTCTTTATGGAGCCTCTCTAGAGTCCAGATACTCGATGATCGCAGCAAAGGGACCACAACATGGAGCTTATGAAGTGAAGGAACGGACTATAAAGGTTGTAATTCCAAACTCTTTAAAGTAAAGTGTTTACTTGCTCTTTGTTTCGCCTAATCTCTAGTCTAAGATCATGGTTAGGGTTGTTCGGCACTTGAAAAATTTGATTTGGCATGGTTGATGCCTTGTAGAACCTTGTTCTACTGCTTAGAATCCCTACAGTTGTATCAGAGCTAAGCTAGAGCTTTAGGCGTCGTCTAGACGAAGTTTAAAGTCCGATCGACCCCCGAAACATCGTGTTTTACCCCCTCTCTGGAAATTTTTTAAAATGTTGATTTTTCTGTATTAAAAATACTCAGAAAATTAAGCAGGGAATTATAAGAATTCTTGTGAAGTACGGACCCATAACCCCTTTAAGAGACCGCGGAACCGCGTCCAAACCATGCGTTTGGCGGCGGTTCCACGGCCAACTTAGGGTATCAGGGGATAATACTTCAGGGTATCATTCTTGGGTACTTTTGCATGCTTCTGGGAATTTTTAATTCTACTCAAGTGTTGAGTTTTCTGGAGATCTTTTGTATCCGTTGATTCGATTGGAAAGTTTAACTTTGTTTAAGTTTTTCCGGGTAATTTAGAACTTGTTAAAAAGTTCGAACGGATATCAATAACTCACTTTTTCCCCTGTCGGAAAACATTCAAGTGTTGGATTTTTCCTCGAGTTTGAAACTTTTGGGAAATCATGCTAGCATATCTGTGGACCCTCTAGAAGAACGTAACCTTAACTCGATTATGTGACCGTCAAAACTGCCACTGAACCCTAAGATTTGTGGTAGTTTAGCGTTTCCACATGTGAGGCGTTGGTTTGACCCTTCTACGGCTGGTTCATTAGGGTTGTGACATGTTCTGGGATTTTTGAACTCTGCTCAAGTGTTGAGCTATTTTGGAATTCTTGGGTGCTTGATTATTCGATCGGAAAATTTAACATTGTCTATTTATCTGGAATGTGATACAATATTTGGAATCCACAAGTAGTTATGAGATAACTAATTTGAATTTTATAAATCTAGCAGTTTAGTCTCAGATGATCGGTTGCCACGGGATTTTGATGCGATCAAAAGTCCGTCGCAATCACGTAGCGTATGCAGATACTCGCCGGGAAACATAATAGATAGCCATGCCCCATAGCCCCGACCAAGTGACTGTAGGAGAACCCCGTCGCCAAAGGCATCCGTTCGAGTGCTCGCGGCAGCAGTGTTCCGCCTTAGTTCACTTCGTCGACGGCATCGGGGGTGCGGCCGTCTTCAAAAGTTTTCGACGTGCACTCGATCAGGTTGTCGGGAATCTTGTTGAATTGCCTGACTAGATATTGAAAAATGTTTTCGATATTGAGACTAAAATGTGGGGTTTATAAATGTTAGCCATGAGATATCTAAGGAATTCATTCGGTTAGGCATGCGATGTATAAGGAGGTTGCAGATTCCAACTGCTGTAGTTTTACACTTTCTTTTCTGTGACCGTAAGTGTAATATGTGGTGTATCGCCGGTTTCGTTGCTATATATCAACGACAATTGGAATACGCATATTTACTTACGTTGATGCTATGTGATATTATGTGTTGCTGTGACATGTTATATTGGACGTCGTGTTTGAATAGCCAGGGGGCTTTATATGAGATGAGCGTTTTTCATTTTCATTCATGTAAAATTCATTGTATGTAATATTCTTTTATTGGGGCACTTCCGGGCTGAGGATGATGTCACCACTGTATATTATTTACTTTTCCGCATTATGATAAACCCAAGGCAAGGAGCACAAGTAACCGGGTTCCAGGGTCCAGTGGGAGACCATCTCGAGGAGTCGAGATCGGGTCTCCTAACTCTAGAACTGGAAGGGTTACATGCCGCTTTCGTAGGGGTGTTGGGATGTGGGTTTGGCTATTCATCGCGACCGAGGAATCCGTGTTTTATACAGGCTCGTATTAAAACACGGACCTCCTAGTATATCCAATATTTCATAGATATTCTTCTGCTGCAATGTTCTGTGAAGAGATCATATTACTGCCTGAGATGAATATTTATGTTATATATATGAGATATATATTATATTGCTGATTTCGTTTCAAATGTGATGCTTTTGAAGCATAATAAAATGGGACTTCATTAATGAGATTAACGAAATAAAAGAAACCTAAAGATGTTGTAGAAACTTGTTTAAAAACTGGTAGCTCTAGTTCTTGCTTTGCATAGCGGTATTCCTTTTAGAATATCCAGCACCTTATTCGATAAGGAAAGAGCTGAGATCCCTTCACCGGGAGTGACCTCTTTAGCAAAACTAGCGGATGCTGCATACTCGGTTTGTCTTTTGATTGCTTCTATAGTTTTTGCTTTGCATAGTGGTATTTATGAAATATCCTGCACCTTATTTAATGAGGAAAGAACCGACGATCCCGTCACGAGGAGTGACCTCTTTAGCAAAACTAGTAATGTTAGTTATATGTATGCCCTAGAGGCCATTACTGTACATTGGATGTATATTGTAGTGGATGCTGGGACATATATAGGTAGGACTTTCTTGCTCGACATGATAGTACGCTATCTGGTTGCTCTTTATCTTAACATGCATACTTTCTGTCTCTCTGATTACATGTTGATAAAGCCCTTAGGATGTGTACTCGACTTCCAGGACTATGATGCAGATCATACTAGTGGGGCCTGGGTAGTCAATGAGTACATCCTTCAATGTTCCTAGTCGTGGGAATATCGAGACGGGGCATCGATATTCCAGAGTAGACTAGCGTATATCTTCTCGACCCATGCGATGGGCGATGGATGATCCCATATCCATTAGTGTTTAACATCAGAGATGGTATGCGGGTGCTCAGTGGAGACTGGGTACACTGAACGAACTTGCCGAGAACTCCCAGATGGTATTATACCTCACGTCAGATGGCAGTTCTCTGGTGACACTGGTACAACTTAGTCTGTTGACCCGAGATCGTCATAGAGTCTTGTGTGTCTCCCACTGTGCTTTGATTTCCACCCTACCACGGCTCTATAGAGTCATGCAAACGGGTGGTTTTTGGGTACAGTCCCGATTCACATGGAGGCAATGAGCGATAGGAGGGGATTCGTCTCTCCCGGTATTGGGGGTTGATGTTGCGCTATGCACGACTGGCCATAACAGGAAATCCCTGGCCAGGGTTGCAGTGATATACTGGTAAGAGTTATCAGTAGTTTCAAGATTGTTATGGACCTCACGTCGGCATGACTTATTAAGCTATTGGGGTCTGACGTTTACCACCTCTAGGCGAGATATGCGACATATCAGACGAACAGACCGGACTGTACGGTAAGTGTTACTGGTAGGATTCACCGGAGTGTGAGCGGGCTTGCTCGTCGATCTTCTGATCGCTCAATACCCGGGTGGCCGTTACGTTTAGCTGACCGCTTGCGGCTTGTGGGTGCTTGATATAATCATCATCTGCTGGCGGCGTATTGACGAGTCTTTAGAGTCCTACACAGAGGTTTCCTGGCTCAAGCGAAACGAAATAGGAGCGCATATGAGATATGTACGGGACCGAGAATAATGCATGTATGTGATACCGTATTCTATTCTCGCGATGAGTGTATCGAATGGTTTTATGCGATATAACCTAGTTATCGAATCGAGGATTGATTCGATAAGTCGATACATTGAATATTTGTCGGTTATATGCGATATGACCAGATCGTTAAATCAAGTATTGATTTAATGATTTAATGAATAATTATATATTTGAAATAATAATTTGCATTAACTAGTATTTGTTCACTTTAAATGGATTTTCTCACTTGAAGTACACAAGTTATATATGTGATATACTTTTGTGCACTTGTTTGTATCATGTATGATGATACATGCTAACTTGAGTTTCTGTGTATGATTAAACCATGGTTATATGAATGGTTAGGGTTTTTTTTACTTATTCATTTATTTATTTTGTTTATTTATTTTGGAAAAGATAAATAGAAATGGTGGCTTTCTTTGTTTCTTTCATGAAGCTTCATGAAGTGTTGAAAGCTTGACCATTTTGTTTGCTTCCCTTAACCTAACCATTCACCTAACCCTAGTTTAGTCTCTACACTTAACCATGGTTGGTATATGATAAGTATTCATTTTATTTTCTATTTGAAAAAGACTTATCATATTCTTTTTCTTCTTCTTCTTCATCTTCAAGAAGAAGAAAAGCTTGCAACCTTTAATGGCAACTTGAGAAAAAGAGTGAGAAATCCAATTCTAAAGTGAACCCACTTCCTATTTCTTCTTCCTCTACCACTTGCCAAGTAGTATAGGGTGTTTTCTTCACAAGTTTCATGACTTGGTGAAGTTGGAGTTTGATCTTGAGTTGCCTCGTCGTAGATCATCTTCGGCATCGAAGTCGACGACCTAGCCCGCCCATTTCTCCGATGAAGCCGATGCTAGAGTCCGGGATCCGATATGGACAGCGGAGGGACGTCATCACGGCGCCTAGGAGGTGGAGGACCGGATCTACAAAGGTTGTAGTCACTTTCCTTTAGCAATAAAGTATTTTACTTGCTTGCATCGCCTCTTTATCTAGTTAACGATCCGTATTAGGGTTTGTAGGCACATGAAAATTGTTGAATTGGCCATGTTTGATGGTTTGTAGAACCTCTAGTGTGTGCCTAGGAACCCTACAGTGGTATCAGAGCCTAGCTAGAGCCTTAGGCGATGCGTAGACGGAGTTAGAAGTGCGATCTAACCGAAACCCTAACTCAAAAACGCTCTCTGTACATTTTTTGAAATCGGGGATTTTTGAGAATTAAAACTATGCAGAAAAACCAGCAGGAGATTCTAAGAATTAATGAGAAGCCCGTACTCCTGATTCCATCAAAGCGCGGCGGAACCGCGGCATTAGCATGGCAAATGCGGCGGTTCCGCGGCCGTTTAGTCTCCTCTTGAATTTAATTTTGCACAGTAATTCCTATTTTACAGTGCTGGTTTTCCTGGGAATTTTTAATCTGAACTCAAGAGTCGAGTTTTCTGGGTTGTATTGGGGACTCGGTGTTTCGATCGGATTGTCTAATTTTGTCTGTGTGTTTTTCCGGGTAATTTTAGAATATGTTAAAAAGTTCGACCGGATATAAATACCCACTTTTTCCCCTGCCGGGAAATTTCCAATTGTTGGATTTTTCCGTAGTTTAATGACGTTCTAAGTAGTGCAAGTAACGTGATGGTCCCTCTAGAAGGCAACAAACCTTAACTCGATTATGTGACCGTCTTGAACTGCCCTTTGAACCCTAGGGTTTGGGGCAGTACGGCGTGCCACATGTGAGGCGTTGGCTTGACCCTTCTACGGCTGGACCGTTGGTACTAAGGCATGAAGTGAATGTCTTTGAACTTATTTCATATGTTGAGCTGTTTCGGGAAAACTTGGGTGTTCGATTGTTCGATCGGAAAGTTTAACATTTTCTATCTTATCCGGAATGTGATACAACATTTGGAATTCACAAGTAGTTATGAGATAACTGAATGAATGTTATAAACATAGCAATTTGGTCTCACTTGATCGGTTGCCACGGAATTTTGATGCGATCAAAAGTCCGTCGCAATCACGTAGCGTACGCGGATACTCGCCGGGTAAACTTAATAGACAGCCTCACCCCATAGCCCCGACCAGGTGACTGTAGGAGAACCCCGTCGCCGAAAGCATCCGTTCGGGTGCTCGCGGTAGCGGTGTTCCGCCTTAGTGCACTTCGTCGACGGTATCGGGGGTGCGGCCGCCTACTAAAGTTTGCGACGAGCATTCGATCAGAATGTCGGGAATCCTGTTGAATTTCCCGACTTGATATTAAAAAGTGTTTTCGATAATGAGACTAAAATGCGGGGTTTATAATTGTTAGGCATGCGATGTCTAAGGAATTCATTTGATTAGGCATGCGATGTCTAAAGAGGTTGCGGATTCCAACTGTTGTAGTTTTACACTTTCTTTTCTGTGACCGTAAGTGTAATATGTGATATCGCCGGTTTCGTTGCTATATGTCAACGATAATTGGGATGCGCATATTTACTTACGTTGATGACATGTGATGTTATGTATTGCTGGATATGTTATATTGGATCGTCGTGTTTGAATAGCCGGGGTTTTTTTTATGTGAGATGAGTGTTTTTCCTTTTCATTCATGTAAAAACTTGTATGTAATATTCTTTTATTGGGGCACTTCCAGGTTGCGGATGATGTCACCATTTGTACATTATTTACTTTTCTGCACTAGGATAGACCCAAGGAGGAGGGCACAAGTAACCAGGTTCTAGGGTCCAGTGGGAGACCAACTCGAGGAGTCGAGTCCGGGTCTCCTAAACCTAGAATTGGTAGGGTTGCTTGCCGCTCTCATAGGGGTCTAGCAGTGTGGGATTGGGTATTCATCACGACCGTGGAATCCGTGTTTTATACTAGCTCGTATTGAAAACACGGACGTCCTAGTATATCCAATATTTCATATGATATTTTCTGCTGCGTTATCTGTGATGTGATCATGTGATATATTCAGATAAATATAGTATATAGTATATATGATATATTATATAGACATTGCTTATGTTTTACACCCACGCTAGCCCTGCCTCGCTCTGGCGTTAGTTACCTAACCTAACGGTGCAGACGGGACATCGAGGCGAATGCGGATGGCATAAGCGTACGTTATATTTATCTGTGATGTTTAGGTGGAATTAAATGATGGGATATTCTTTAATGAGATTAATGAAAGAAAATAAACCTAATTGTTGTTGTGGAATCGAATTTCAAAATAAAAACAGGTAGCTACAGTTCTTGCTTTGCATCGAGGTGTTCATTATAGAACATCCTGCACCTTATTCGATGAGGAAAGGACCGAGATCCCTTCACCGGGAGTGACTCCTTTAGCAATAACTGGCAGATGCTACAACCATCGGTTTGTCTTTTGATCGCTTCTATAGTTTCTGCTTTGCACAGTGATATATATGATATATCCCGCACCTCATTCGACGAGGAA
Source organism: Agapanthus africanus (assembly GCA_030015575.1). Classification (NCBI taxonomy): domain Eukaryota; kingdom Viridiplantae; phylum Streptophyta; class Magnoliopsida; order Asparagales; family Amaryllidaceae; genus Agapanthus; species Agapanthus africanus. The sequence continues at coordinate 311,329,571 of CM057343.1, read as the reverse complement.
AGGGCCGACGATCCCTTCACCAGGAGTGACCCCTATAGCAAAACTAGAAAAGCCTAAAAGACATTCCATTTAAAAATCATTTGATTCCGCAGCGAGATCAAGTTCAAAGCGTTAAAGGTTTTCACAAAAACCATTCGCAACCCTCCGTCATTTTAGGAAGTAGAGTACTTAGTATTCGTGCTACGTTTGTCGACCATAGCCGAGGCGTAGTGTGCGGTAGCTAAGTGATGTCTTCCTACACAACATATGATGCGATTAGTTAGGACAGTCATGTGGCTTTGTTGACCTTAGCCAAGGGTCATGTGGATGGGTCTAATTAATCACGAAATGATGGGTAGAACTTGACTAGTACCTATGATTTGTTGACCTTAGCCAAGGTCATAGGTGCTAGGGGTAAAAACCATTATCGGGAGTTTCAAGTGTTGAAATTTGCAATGAGATTGCATACCTTCTATGTGATAGTTGGATCCCGATACCCACTGCGAGTAATTGTAACTCCTGGGAGAGTTTTGCACTTTACAATTAGCCGATCAAGTAGGTGTCTAGAAAGGTGTCAACGGGGTTACGCCTCTAGGAAAACGAGGTTTACTGTAATTAGGTCCGTGCGAAAGCCCGGGGAACCTCCCTCAAAGTACCGACACTGGCCTGGCTGAAAGATTGGCGAACTTGTAGAGTATAATAAATCCCGGCTAGTCTTTCCTTTTAGGGTTTGAAGGAAGATTTGATAAAAACAGTGGGAGCCATCCTGATTAGATAAAATATATAACCAATCTAATCTTGCAAGAGCGCACGCAGAGTGTTTTATTCTCTCTCTCTCCAGGTAGCGACCATATCACGCCTTAATCAAGATAATAATATGGATGTATTGACCGAACCCGCTTGTTATACTGAGCTGGGGAATGTTGGTCCCGCTCCAACTTATAATTGTTATAAGACAGAGCAGGAAATAGGGGAATACAGAATTCCTATGCCGCCCAAACGAAGAAAGTGCATATGATGCATCTCCTTCGGGTGTGTTCATTACAAAGAACTGTTTCTCAGTATCCTCTGCATCCTGGGTATTTGATACCGGATCAAGATCCCAGATATGTAATCTATTACATAGGACTACAAAATGGTAGAAAAACTGAGAAAGGGTGATATGTTTCATGAGACAGAAAACGGGGCAAGTGTTGCAGCCAAGTCTGTTGGTCACTGTCACCCTGTATTACCAATACATTGATTCTGAACAAATGCTATTAGATACCGAACCTGATATACAAAATCATATCAATCTCTTTATTTATTAAAGAAATGATAAAATTTTGTATTGATGGATAATGTTTTGAACATTTCCTATATCAAAAGTTGATCGGTTCAGGCGCGTTATCTAAAATCATTGATGTTCTAAATTAAACTACAGTTCTTAGTACACAGAACACACACAAGAGGATGAGTTCAGAAATGAAAGGATCCTTCTTGAGGCATTGTAGACTAGGTCATATCAATGCGACCCGACTAGCTGAAGTTACATTTTAGATGCAAATTTAAATCGGTTTGAATTTACATCTTGTGAAACTTACCAGTCAAGTCACAAAGATTAGATGACCATAGCCCTGTTTATTGGAAACAGAAAAAGAGTTAATGAACTCTAGGGACTGATACATGATGATGTAAGGTCTCCTATCTACACATGCCAGGACTGGTTCTTTATACTTCATTATGTTCTCTGATAATCTCTCAAGATTCAGACATATGTTCCTGTTGAAACACAAGTCCGAACCTTTTGAGATATTCACAGAATATAAGCTAGAAGTAGAGAACCAATACGGGTATAAGTATTATGTCCTCTGATAAGATCAGGGAGGAGAATACTTGTGCATGGCATTCCTGGACTATTCTAAAAGAAAATGAGATTCTCTCTCAGTATTACTCCTCTGAATGCGCCATAGCACAACGGTGTATCGGGGCGGAGCAATCGCACAATATTAGATATGGTGTGCTCTATGATGAGTATTACTGAGTTACCTATTTCCTTTTGAGGTTGTGCACTTGAGAAGCTGCATACCTATTGAATTAGGTTCGAATCAAATCAGTGCCTACCACTCCATATGAGATATGGTATGGGAAGAGCCTATCTCTTAAGTTAGTTAAGATTTGGGATTGTCCGGCCTGTGTCAAAAGCAAGATCCGGACAAGATCGAGGCAATGTCAGTTCTGTAGAACTGGAAAGGTTCCAGCTATACAAAACTGCAGCTGATGATTTGACAGAACCAAAGGATTCAATAGTTCCCGACGAATCTAAGCCTCTCCGCCGATCTGGTAGGGTTCCTCATCCTCCTGAGAGATACCTCGGTTTCTCGATGACAATGGGAGCGAGGATTGCATCATGAGATGATGACCCAACTAGATTCGAGCAGGTCATCGAGAGTAGGGACTCTGTAAGAATAGCTGGATGCTTAGCGATCTGAGATGGAATCTATATACACCAACAAAGTATGGACTTTGGTTGCGATATCTAAAGGGTTAAATCCCCATCAGGAGCAAGTATATCTTGAGAAGATTACTTGGTGTAGATGGAAAGGTTGAAACTTTCAAAGCTAGACTTGTTAAAGGTTTTAGTCATCAACCAGGTGTGGATAACGATGAAACTTTTTTTTGGGCTATGCTTAAGTCCATCCAGATCCTACTTGCCATTGCTACATACCATGATTACGATATCTGGTGGTTGGGTGCCATGACTACTTTTCTAAATAATGATTTAGAAGAGAACGTCTATAAGAACACAGCCAGAGGGCTTCGTAAACAGTGGGAGCAGCGGAAACGTGTGCAAATTGCTTTACATGATAAACCAGGCATCGCGGAGTTGGAACATCTGTTTTGATGTGGTAGTCAAAGAGTTTGACTTCATCAAAATGGTAGATGAACCTTGTATGTACAAAAAGGTAGTAGAGAGTAAGGTGGTCATCCTCGTATTGTACGTGGACAACATACTCTTGATAGGAAAGGGGTTTCCTATACTACGCTCGGTCAATCTCCGCTGATCACAAGGATTCTCCAATAGGATCAAAGTGATACCTCCTATATCCTGAGTTTTCATCTATGAGATAGATGTAATTGGATGCTAGGATTCTCACTAGATGTAGTGAGATAGTATCAATCGATCCTGGGGAGAATCACTGGAAGGGTTCCAGGGTGATAAAGACGATTGAATGTCAGTCACAGGCATTGTCTTTACCCTCAGTAAAGGGACGGTATGTTGGAAGAGTTTCAAGCTACATACCGTGGCAAACTAGACGATAAAGGCTGGTAACATCGCTATTAAAGATACTACCAAAAAGGCAGTTTGGGTGTATATTGGTTCATAAGATGAACTAGGTTCCTACCATTGTGTGACAATGGATGTGTGGCTTTGGCCCTGGAACCCTGGTCCCATCAGTGACCCAGACATATTCTGAGGCAGCATCACCTGATCATGGAGATAGATGATCTCTAGGGTGATCGAGGTTAGGAGAGTAAACTCAGAGGACAACACGGAGGATCCACTCACGAAGGCCTTTTTCCCAAAAAGAGACTTTTTAGGTGATGGTTGAGTATTAGATACTACAACTACTGCTACAGATGGCCCTAGTGTAAGTGGGAGATTGTTAGTTATACGTATGTCCTAGAGGCCATTACTGTACATTGGATGTATATTGTAGTGGATGCTGGGACATATATAGGTAGGACTTTCTTGCTCGATATGATAGTACGCTATCTGGTTGCTCTTTATCTTAACATGCATACTTTCTGTCTCTCTGATTACATGTTGATAAAGCCCTTAGGATGTGTACTCGACTTCCAGGACTATGATGCAGATCATACTAGTGGGGCCTGGGTAGTCAATGAGTACATCCTTCAATGTTCCTAGTCGTGGGAATATCGAGATGGGGCATCGATATTCCAGAGTAGACTAGCGTATATCTTCTCGACCCATGCGATGGGCGATGGATGATCCCATATCCATTAGTGTTTGACATCAGAGATGGTATGCGGGTGCTCAGTGGAGACAGGGTACACTGAACGGACTCGCCGAGAACTCCCAGATGGTTTTATACCTCACGTCAGATGGCAGTTCTCGGGCGACACTGGTACAGCTTAGTCTTTTGACCCGAGATCGTCATAGAGTCTTGTGTGTCTCCCACTGTGCTTTGATTTCCACCCTACCACGGCTCTACAGAGTCGTGCAAACAGGTGGTTTTTGGGTACAGTCCCGATTCACATGGAGGCAATGAGCGATAGGAGGGGATTCGTTTCTCCCGGTATTGGGGGTTGATGTTGCGCTATGCACGACTGGCCATAACAGGAAATCCCTGGCCAGGGTTGCAGTGATATACTGGTAAGTGTTATCAGTAGTTTCACGATTGTTATGGACCTCACGTCGGCATGACTTATCAAGCTATTAGGGTCTGACGTTTACCACCCCTAGGCGAGATATGCGACATATCAGACGAACAGACCGGACTGTACGGTAAGTGTTACTGGCAGGATTCACCGGAGTTTGAGCGGGCTTGCTCGTCGATCTTCTGATCGCTCAATACCCGGGTGGCCGTTACGTTTAGCAGACCGCTTGCGGCTTGTGGGTGCTTGATATGATCATCATCTGCTGCCGGCGTATTGACGAGTCTTTAGAGTCCTACACAGAGGTTTCCTGGCTCAAGCGAAACGAAATAGGAGCGCATATGAGATATGTACGGGACCGAGAATAATGCATGTATGTGATACCGTATTCTATTCTCGCGATGAATGTATTGAATGGTTGTATAAGATATAACCTAGTTATCGAATCGAGGATTGATTCGATAAGTCGATACATTGGATACTAGTCGGTTATATGCGATATGACCGTATCGTTAAATCAAGCATTGATTTAATGATTTAATGCATAATTATATTTTTGATATAATAATTTGCATTAACTAGTATTTGTTCACTTTAAATGGATTTTCTCACTTGAAGTACACAAGTTGTATATGTGATATACTTTTGTGCACTTGTTTGTATCATGTTTGATGATACATGCTAACTTGAGTTTGTATGTATGATTAAACCATGGTTATATGAATGGTTAGGGTCTTGTTTACTTTTTCATTCATTTATTTTGTTTATTTATTTTGGAAAAGATAAATAGAAATGGTGGCTTTCTTTGTTTCTTTCATGAAGTTTCATGAAGTGTTGAAAGCTTGACCATTTTGTTTGCTTCCCTTAACCTAACCATTCACCTAACCCTAGTTTAGTCTATACACTTAACCATGGTTGGTATATGATAAGTATTCATTTTATTTTCTATTTGAAAAAGACTTATCATATTCTTTTTCTTCTTCTTCTTCATCTTCAACAAGAAGAAAAGCTTGCAACCTTTAATGGCAACTTGAGAAAAAGAGTGAGAAATCCAATTCTAAAGTAAACCCACTTCCTATTTCTTCATCCTCTACCACTTGCCAAGTAGTATAGGGTGTTTTCTTCATAAGGTTCATGACTTGGTGAAGTTGGAGTTTGATCTTGAGTTGCCTCGACGTAGATCATCTTCGGCATCGAAGTCGACGACCTAGCCCGCCCATTTCTCCGATGAAGCCGATGATAGAGTCCGGGATCCGATATGGACAGCGGAGGGACGTCATCACGGAGCCTAGGAGGTGGAGGACCGGATCTACAAAGGTTGTACTCACTTTCCTTTAGCAATAAAGTAGTTTACTTGCTTGCATCGCCTCTTTATCTAGTTAACGATCCGTATTAGGGTTTGTAGGCACATGAAAATTGTTGAATTGGCCATGTTTGATGGTTTGTAGAACCTCTAGTGTGTGCCTAGGAACCCTACAAGTAAAAGTCTCAAAAACACTCCATTTAAATTCACTCGATTCTACAACAATATCAAGTTCATTACGCATAGGGTTTTCTTAAAAACCCGTCGTAGCCCTATGTCATTTCAGATAAGTACTTCATAGTATTCGTGCTACGTTTGTTGGCTTTTGTCAAGGCGTAGTGTGCGGTAGCTATTTAGGCTTATCTGTATAAGCATATGATGCGATTGAGTTAGGGTAGTCATACGACTTTGTTAGCTTTCGTCAAAGGTCGTGCGGGTGGGTTTAATTCAATCGGGAAATGACGGGTTGAACTTGACTAGTAGCCTATGGTTTGTTGGCTTTCGTCAAGGTCATAGGATGCTAGGGGTAAAATATTATCGGGAATTTTAAGTGTTGAAATTTGCAATGAGATTGCATACCTCCTATGAGATAGTTGGATCCCGATACCCACTGTGAGTAAGAGTTACTCCTGGGAGAGTTTTACACATTACAATTAGCCGATCAAGTAGGTGTATCGGGACGGAGCAATCGCACCCTATGTGATATGGTGTGCTCAATGATTAGTACTACTGAGTTGCCTATTTCCTTTTGGGGGTTATGCACTTGAGAAGTTGCATACCTATTGAATAGGGTTCCAACCAAATCAAATGCCTACCACTTCATATGTGATATGGAATAGAAAGAGCCCATATCTTAAGTATGTTAAGATTTAGGGTTGTCTAGCCTATGCCTAAAAGCAAAATCCGGACAAACTCGAGGCAAGGTCAGTTCTGTGGAAGTTTTTTGGATATCCCAAGCATTAGCAAGGGAATATCTTCTACCACATCGAGGAACAAAAGATGTTTTGTTTCTCAGCATGCCACCTTTGTGAAAGGGAATTTCTTGTGAAGAAATTAGTGGTTATGAGGTAGATCTGGAAAGAGTTCCACCTATAAAAACTGCATCTTATGATTTAGTAGAACCAAAGGATTTAATGGATTCTAACGAACCTCAGCCTCTCCGCCAATCTAGTAGGGTTCCTCACCCACCTGAGAGATACTTCGGTTTTCTCTATGACAGTGGGAGTGAGGATTGCATCATGAGATGATGACCCAACTTGTTTCGAGCAAGCCATCAGGAGTGGGACTCTGTAAGAATGGATGGATGCTTAGTGATCTGACATGGAATCCTTATACACCAACAAAGTATGGAATTTGGTTGCTTTATCTGAAGGGTTAAATTCCCATCAGGAGCAAGTATATCTTGAGAAGATTACTTGGTGTACATGGAAAAGTTGAGACTTTCAAAGCTATGCTTAAGTCCTTCCAGATCCTACTTGCCACTGCTATATACCATGACTACGATATCTGGCGGTTGGATGTCATGGCTGCTTTTCTAAATGGTATTTTAGAAGAGAGCGTCTATAAGTACATAGCCCGAGAGCTTCGTAGATAGTGGGAGCAGTGGAAATGTGTGCAAGATGTTTTATGTGATAAATCTGGCATCGCGGAGTTGGAACGTCTATTTTGATGTAGAAGTCAAAGAGTTTGACTTCATCAAAATAGTAGATGAACCAAGTATATACAAAATGGTAGTAGGAAGTATGGTGGTGATCCTCATATAGTACGTGGATGACATACTCTCGATAGAGAAGAAGTTTCCTATGCTACGCTCGGTCAATCTCCACTTATCACAATGATTCTCCATATAGGATCAAGATGATACCTCGTAAATCTTGGGTTATGGATCTGTGAGATAGATCAAATTGGATATTAGGATTCTCACTAGGTGTAGTGAGATAGTATCAATCGATCCTAGGGAGGATCACTGGAAAAGTTCCAGGGTGATAAGGACGACTGAATGTCAGTCACAGGCATTGTCTTTACCCTCAGTGGAGGGACGGTATGTTAGAAGAGTTCCAAGCTAGATACCGTGACTTGTTAGACGATTAAAGGCAAGATAAATCACTACCAAGGATTCTACCAAGGAGGCAGTCTGGATATATATAATAGTTCATGAGATGAACTTAGTTCCTACCATTGTGTGATAATGGAGTTGTGGCTTATGCCGAGAAACCCCCGTCCCATCAGAGATCCAGACATATTCTTAGGCAGTGCCGCCTGATCATGGAGATGGTTGATCTCCAGGGAGATCAAGGTTAGGAGAGTAGACACAGAGGACAACAGCGCAGATCCACTCACAAAGGCCTGTTTCCTAGTAGAGACTTTTATGCGATGGTTGAGTATGAGATACTTCAACCACAGCTGATTGTTGGGTAGGCGATACCACAACAGATGGCCCTAGTGCAAGTGGGAGATTGTTAGTTATATGTATGCCCTAGAGGCCATTACTGTACATACGATGTATATTGTAGTGGATGCTTGGACATATATACGGAGGACTTTCTTGCTCGACATGTACTCTGATTGTCTCTATGTTACATGTTGATAAAGCCCTTAGGATGCGTACTTGACTACCAGGACTATGATGCGGATCATACTAGTGGGGACAGTGTAGTCGCCAATTACATCCTTCAAAATGTTCCTAGTCATGAGAGTACCGAGACAGGGCATCGATACTCCAGAGGAGACTAGCGTATGCGCTTCTTGACCCATATGATGGGCGATGGATGATCCCATATCCATTGGTGTTTGACATCAGAGAAGGTATATGAGTGCTCAGTAGATGCTGGGTACACTGGACAGACTCGCCGAGAACTCCCAGATGGTATTATACCTCACGTCAGATGGCAGTTCTCTGGTGACACTGGTACAGGTTAGTCTGTAGACACGAGATCGTCATAGAGTCTTGTGTGATTCCCACTGTGCTTTGATTTCTATCATACCACGTCTAAGAGGGCATGCAAAACGGTGGCTTTTGGATACAGTCCCGAATCACATGGAGGCAATGAGCGATATGAAGGGTTTCGACTCTCCCGGTATAGGGAGATGATGTTGCGCTGTGTTCGATTGGCTATAAATGGAAATCCCTGGCCAGGGTTGCTGAGATTTACTGGTAAGTGTTATCAGTAGTTTCTCGAATTGTTATGGATCTCATATCGACACGACTTATCAAGCTACTGGGGTCTGACGTTTACCACCCCTAGGCGAGATATACGACATATCAGACGAAGAGACCGGACTGTACGGGTGTGTTACTGATTAGATTCGCAGAAGAATGTACATGCTTGCTTGTTGATCTTCTGATCGCTCAATACCTGGGTGGCTGTTATGTTTAGCTGACCGCTTGTAGCTTGTGGGTGTTTGATATGATCATCACCTACTGCCGGTGTATTGACGATTCTTTAGAGTCCTACACAGAGGTTTCCTGGCTCAGGAAAAACGGAGTAGGAGCACATATGTGATATGTGAGGGACCGAGAATAATACATGTATATGATACCGTATTAGATTCTCGTGATATGTGATATCGGCCGGGTATATATGATATACCCGGGTCATCGGATCAAGTGTTGATGCAATGAACAGATACAGATTATATTAGTCGGTTATTTTTGAAATAGCCGGATTATCGGATCAAGTGTTGATTCGATAATTTAATGTATAATTATTTATTTGATATATTATATTACATTAACTAATGTAAGCTCACTTAAAGATTCTTTTTCTCACTTGGATAATACATTAATATATATATGATATATGTTAATTGTATTATTTTATTTTGTTACAATAAATATTGTATATGTGATATATAATATTGTAACAAGTTAGGATTATAAATGCAACATGTTTTGTGGAGTTTAAATATGGTTAGGGTTTGAATTAGGGTTAAGCTTGCATGAAGCTTTCAAGAAGCTTATTGAAGCTTTGACTTTGACTTGTGATATTTTGCATAGATATTTCTTTAACCCGACCCAAACCTTTACTATAGTTAATTCTCTACATGGGTTAAGTCTTCATTCATAACCCATGGTTGCATTTCTAACCTCACACACAAGTTTCATTATTCATCACAAATTGATTTGCTTCTTCTTCTTCTTTCTTTTTGATGAAAAGCTTTCTAGCTTTTTCATATGTGATGAAAATGAGTGAGAAATTGAAAACAAATGAGAGCTAAATTCTTACTTTATCATCCTCGTCTATTCTTGCAACTAAGATTAGGGTGTTTGCTTTGCTAATACTTAATTAACAAAGTAAGAGCTTGGGTTTGAGTTTCTTCAAGGTAGATCATCTTAGTTATTGAAGATCGAAAGCAAGCTTGCATTTTTCTTTTCATGGAGCCTCTCTAGAGTCCTGATACTTGATGATCACAGTGAAGGGACCACAACACGGAGATTATGAAGTGAAGGAACGTACTATAATGGTTGTAATCCCAAACTCTTAGAAGTATAGTGTTTACTTGCTCTTTGTTTCGTCTAATCTCTAGTCTAAGATCATAGTTAGGGTTGTTCGGCACTTGAAAAATTTGATTTTGGCATGGTTGATGCCTTGTAAAACCTTATTCTAGTGCCTAGTATCCCTACAAATTACGTTACGCCTTTAAACGTTGCGTGATTTAAGTGCTGGTCACGAGCTAATATTTCGGGTCGTGACAGGTATTCATAATGCTTAACAGATAATAAGGTAAAGTGCTTTAATAAATCATCCAAGCAAATAACGTATCAATTCTACTGTGTCATGGCAATACTAATGATGTGTAGTGTGACATACGCGTCTGTGCTCATGCAGCATGGCAATCATTAGTATTTGTGCAAGTGTTCTAAAGGTGTAATAGTCTACTTATATCAACATCTATATACGTATTACAGAGTATAACAGTTCTACAGTGACATGACAGTACCAATGAGATATCGTGTAACATATACGCATGTGCTCGTGCAACATAATACTCATTGGTAATTGTGCAGTGTTCTATCAGAGTGTTCGTATCACGGAAAAGTATGTCGTTGATAAAGATAACGTGAACATGTAAAGTAAAGCTAAGCGTAACTGATAACTATAACTATCTTCTATGAACTATACCTTTAACTTTGAAAATAGAACGAAACGTTGGTTTTAAGATAAGGAAGCTACCTTAAGTTAAAATAGATATTCGTTTTGGAAATTGGTATCGCATCCTTGTATTTTATCATGAAAAGAGAAACGAATCGTAGTTTTTAAAAGAATATAGTTCATACCAGTATTACATCCTAAAACGGAATATAATCTAACTCTACGAGTCTAAAGAAACTTGGCCGTTATTCGGCATACTAATTTCATCATCATCAATACCGTATAATATCTCGTACAATACCTCGCATTATCACTATATCTCAATTCGTCCCCAGCACGTCATGATCCGTCGTACCAATTTACCAACAAATCCGTAAACTATATGCAAATGAATATCCTGCTAGATGCAATTGAATTCCAATATCCATGCCTTGAATAATTACTAAAACCTACTATTTATAAGGGTGCAATACGCCATCCACCCGACTTCCCCCGTTGATGTAAATCTACTCACCAACTTGATGAGCTTGCTGAAATCCATGTTGCTAAGTTCGTTAACTCCGCCTCGAAATCCTTCGCGATCGCAACACTAATCATATTTAAAGACACATCGATGTAAATATCATAACCAAAACAACGTGCTATGCACCTGTAGGTTAGAACCTACAGCTCACTTATCCCAAAGATGATCAAATGCCCCTGAACTGTAACGTTTTGAAAATTGTTTCGGTGAAATTTAGGAAAATCGGTAAAATAAGGGGGGTTTTCCGTAAAAAGTCAAAATACAAATATCTTTATTATAAAATTAAATATATATATTCTAGCTAAGTAATTGTTATTAATTGGTGTTTATTGAGTCACTGGTGAAATTTCAAATTTTCTAAAAAAATTTCCGAAATTAATTATTTTAATATTATTTTAAGCCGTCACTAATACATTTAATTAGGGAAAGTTACAAATTGGAATGAGTTGAAACAAATTTTGTGCATCAGAACACATTAAGCAAAATTTTATCATGTGGTTTTTGAAATGAAATGGTTTGCCAAAATAGTTTAGAAAATAACGAAGAAAAAGGACTTAATTAGCGAAATTAGTGTTAATGGGAATTGGGGTAATACATTTATCTTTTCCCTAACTCACACACCCACACCTCACCCTCTCTCCCCCTACCCATGTGGCCGGCCCCACTTGACAGCCCCTCCCTCTCTCTCTCTCTCCAATCACCTCACTTTCAAGAGAAAAGAAAAGAAAAGAAAAGAAAAAGATAAAAGTAAAAGGCTGGACTTTGACTTTTTTCAACACTTTCTCCACCTCACTCTCTCTCCTCCCTCACCCCCCTCCAATTTCTGGCCGAAAATCCACACCCCAACACTAGCCCCCCCCCCCCCCCATTCCTTCTTCTCCTCTCTTTTCCATTAAAAAAATTGTCAAAAAATCAAGTAAAACCTCACCGAAATCAAAATCCAACTCTTACCCATTTCTCATTTGCCTATCTAGCATGGATCTTGGTGCAAGGATTTCAAATTGGAGGTCTAGATTTGTAGTTTGATTCATGGTTGTGAGGTATAAATTTTGACCCATTGTTCTTTTTTGTTTAAATTCCTTATTGAAGCTTGTTAGGTGCTTAATTTCGGTTTAATTGAAAGTTGTGAGTTTGTAAGAGAAGGCTTAGATTAGGATTTGTAAAAAATCTAGTTAGGGTTTTGTGTTGTGAGACTATGGTTGTGGGAGATATTTTCCATATTAATATTTTGCTAAATCAAATTAAGTTGCTAATTTTCTTTTTGTTGATTTAAATTGTGATATTTATATAAATTGTAAACTAGGTTTATAAAATAATTATATTCTTGTGAGATAAAATTCAAATTAAGGTTTCATGTCATTATAAATATTATATTGAGTGGTTTAATGCTTCTAGTTCATGAAAATCCAAGCCAAATTGTTATTTGTGCATTTTTGCTATAAATTGTTAAAATTTGGCTATATTGTAAACTAGAATTTTGGGGTTAATGAAAATTATTGGGATTAAATTATGGAAATTGTTTTTATGACTTATTTAAGATATTTAATAAGTATTATGGCCACTAGATTTGTTTAAACGTTTAGTTTTGTACTAAAACGGGTAATTTTTGCTTGCTAGATTTTCGGAAAAATGGTTTTTAAGGTGAATTTGGGGTTTTGTGAATTTTAACCTATTTTATATGATAGTTAGTGTTCGTGTATGCGCAAATGAGTGTGTTTGGGATTTCTCGATTGTTTGACGTTTGTACATCGACATCGAGGGTTGGTTTGGCTATTCTTGCATGCGTAGGCGATAGGTTTTGACCTATGCGTGATACGCGTGCCGATTTGATTTTCGTATGCCGTTTCGATTTCGAATTTGGTTTTAATGCGATACAGTGCATTATGATATGTAGGTACCCCATGTGGACTTCGAGACGACAAGCAAGCGCGTGGCGACGTCGGCACCGGCGAGCGAGGACCAGGTGAGTAGATTTATATCTACGGGAAGAAGTCGGGTGGATGGCGTATAGCACCCCCGCAGTCCATAGTATATTTCATATATATATGTTTATATAGGTGTTTTATGATACGAGAATGTTTATTCATGATATGATTATGTGTTCATGGATTAGCTTTGGATTAGTTGCAAAACCCTAGAGTAGTTGTTATACCCACATACGCACACACAGACTTGCATACATTACTTTCTTGTGCGTAGATGGAGATGTGTATATATGTATATACGCGTGGGTATGGGACTATGCATATATACATTCATATACACATGCATGGATGATGAGGATAGTACTTGGGATTTGAGATGAGTCGATGAGATCGGTGATATGGCAAGGTTCGTATTTGAGATACGACATGACGTTGTAGCGGGTCCTTGACGTAGTGTTTCACACACGTGCATGCATACTTAGGCGGTATCAGTATTATACAAGACGTAGATCAGTACCCCAATCATGATATTTGATAAAGAGGATACCGGATGAATAGTATGAATAATGTGAGATTGACCCGTACCCAGATTTGGGATGCCGTACGATGGATTTGCGTACGAGCTATATATTGATGATTGATCCGCACTCTTGACTTGGGAATGTCTGATTATAGATATGGTATCGGATGTGATATTATTGATGCGGGATCACCGACTAATATATATATATATATATATATATATATATATATATATATATATATGTATCGACTCAGATGTTAGGCGGTTTCCTTACCTTCAGTTAGCCTTTAGCTTAGCCCTATAGTTTAGTATAGTTGGTAGACTAGATTCGACTCCTACCTATTTCAAAAGCTAACGAATCGCGGATTTTTTAAAAGACATGTCAAGGGATTCTACGGATATTTCAAAAGACGTTTCTTTTCTTAAAAACACCGTAGCCCTTATTTTCAAAACACCGCGATTCGTGTTATTTTTAAAAGGCACCATTGTTTGACTTATAGTTATCGTTGTGTCTAGTATTCTGCTCCCGCACATTATTGCTGTTCGCTCCGCATCGCATATTCATATTGTGATTTCATATGCCATTGTTGATATTATGCTGTTAGGACACCAGCACCATTACCGATGATGCAAATGTACCACGTACACTTACTTGCCGGCTCATACACATCTTCATCGGTAATTGCCATGTCACGTACACTTAGAAAATACTATTACATTGATATAGCTTGTTAGCAAATAGTTTAGACATGATATTAGTGTACTTCCCTTATATGCTAGTTCAGACATTGTAGTTATTACCTGCTACTTCATGCATGTTATTATTCACTGTTATGCCGCATTCATGGATTCTCATGCCTATATTCATTGTTTATATGCTATTAAGGATTTGGATTCGGATTTTCATGAGATTTCCTGGATTTGGGGGAAAACCGCAAAAACATTTATAAACTTCTTTTCTCTCTCTTTTAAATGAAAAGTGCGGTTTTTCCATGATGTATGAGTCGTCCACCATGAGTTTGCTGATGGATTTCGAGACCCGATTCGAGGAGTTGGATGAACCGTTTCGGGTACATGGTGGGCCGGGTGCGGTACCCCTGGCCGAGAAGGTCGTGTTGTTGACGTTGAGCCTGGCAGGGATGCACTACCGACTGGTGATTTTACCCGACGCGTCGGATATCCGGAGGATACCGTCGTGGACTTGAGATTGATGGTAGGGGCCGGTCAGGACTGACGGCGCCCTAGATAGTGAGATTGATACTGAGATTCTGAGATATTGAGGTACTGAGATTTGATGATACAGGCCAGTCCGGATAGCTGGAGCCTCGGATTTTTGAGACATTGGGATTTATGTTTTGTGTCGATGCTAGACACTGTTTATGCTGATTTCATTTATGATACCTCGCTTTAAAAATAAAGTAATCTCACAATGTTATGAAAGCAGTTTCTTCAGTACATGTATTCTGTTTTCATGCATTCCTACATCATCCATATGATATATTGCTATCTGAGGCACTGACACGAGCACTTGGTATTACTGTTGTTTAGTGGTATACCCTATCCATGGTTATAGGCTGCTGGTTATATTTTGAGGATATATTATGATCGTATGACCTTGGATTGCGTCATACATGCGATTTCTGTTCGTAGATGTATTCTATTCATGAGTTGGCAACTCACCCCCGTTGTGCCACAGTTTTTGCAGGTTTTGCCGTACAGGTTCCATTACGGCTTTGCTGGCACTACTTCCATTTCCGGGTGATTTGCTAGTAGGTGGGTTTATTTGTATCGTACCCATCATTATACCTTGTATACTTTTATTCAGTTGTATCTAGAAGTTCCATCAACCAAACATGTATTTTATTTCAGAGATAGAGACCAGTGATGTTTATTCTTTCGACCTTAGAGTCGCGCGTTGTATTTTTATGGATTTCTTGCTGTTTTGAGTTTCCTTTTGAGTTTTGATCCTCGCCCTGGGTGTTGTATATTATATTTCTTGTATGGTTGTGACCATCGATTGATGAAGAGCTAGCTCCCGCTTGGTGATGTCTTTTATTGATTTCGTATAATATTCATGTTGTATCCCGTTTGGGGGCCAATATTTACAAAGGAGACTCTGCCGAAATTTTCAGAAAATACTTGATGTTTTTAAAATGCATAATTCGGCTTATGCTATTAAAACTACTTGTTTTAAGTTGGTTTTTCCTTCACTCTACTACTTTTCTTGGTTTGGATTTCTGGGTTTTCGGCTTACTTAGATTACGAACGCATCGAGACATTTCGTAGTTTAAGTGCCGGTCATGTTCCGTACTTTCGGGACGTGACAAAGTTGGTATCAGAGCGTTAGGTTTTACCTTCGGAGCGTAGGATGACCCTTGGTTGATGGAATAGGTGACTAAAGTAGAGTGACGTGCCGTGGGTATGTTCCACGGCATACTTACGATACGCTACTCCACTTAAGAAGATTTAGGATATACATTTCTTTGCTCATTATCATATTCATTCCTGATCTAGCCT
This sequence comes from Agapanthus africanus, assembly GCA_030015575.1. Taxonomy (NCBI): domain Eukaryota; kingdom Viridiplantae; phylum Streptophyta; class Magnoliopsida; order Asparagales; family Amaryllidaceae; genus Agapanthus; species Agapanthus africanus. The sequence goes on along the minus strand of CM057343.1, from coordinate 311,313,328 downwards.
CATCGGTACCAGTTATGGTTTTGCTGCCACGATTACGGGCAGGGAGAGCTACGGCTAGAGTTGCGGTCAGCATGAGCTCGTCAAGAACGAAGACTGACCAGAGCATGATTCCGGCTACACACGATTGCAGAGATGTGTCTTTTCATTGTGTTTTCGCGCCACGAGCGTTGGGTGGATTGCTATATGAGAGTACTCGGACGTGCCGATTTGCACTAGAGGATTGAGCCACTGATAGAGGCCAGCCAGATTTTGATGACCGTTGATATATTGCCTATTCATGATGATTGAGGCACAGTTCAGCGTGCAGACAAGTGAGCCCGTTATTGCTGCGAACGACGAGATATCGCCCCAGATCTTGGAGCTATTGCGGTACGAGTTGTACTAAGAGACGATAGAAGGTCGCTAGTCACCGAGGATGAATGACTAGGATAGGTAGTTCGTTCGCCTACCCCGATGCGAGGTCATCAGATAGATTGATTCCAGCTAGAGACGACTTCACGCGGATACGTTGAGAGTTGACAGAGGCGATCGAATATCAGAAACCTATTATTCCAAGTTTAAAGTATTCGGAAAGACATGCAGGCAATTCTATGGACCTTCTAGAAGAATGAAACCCTAACTCGACATAATGACCGTGTGAAAGCCTTTAAACCTTAGGGTTTACGGTAGTTCCGCAGCGCCATTAGTGAGGCTTGGGTTTGCCCTTCTACGGCTGGACCATCGATACTGTGTTACGTACTGGATACTATTAAACTGTACCCAAGATGTTGAGCTCTTGGGGGATTATGAGGTTTTGACGAATCGATCGGATGGTTCGACTTCATTCGGATGCTAGGTGGTGAGATGCATTTCTTGGGAGACTCCAGATACAAGGATAGCCGTTGGAGCTCAGTCCATGCAACCACGACGAGACGAGTCCGAAGCAGTCGACATTAGAGAAAGTGGAGTAAGAGGTTCGTACGAGATCTTGATGAGACGACGTTCCACTCCGCCGACATCAGAGATGCGATATGCATGCCGAGGCATTGTACTTGGATATACCTTCTAGAAGGAGTCGTGATGAGTATGCAGCCGTTCCGGAACGAGAACAGATCTAGTAAGGGATGATGACTTCCGGACAGTTCGGTAGAGACGAGATTTGGGAGAGATTTCGACAGGACCTTTCTGGAATAAATTACGAAAAGACTTGGACCCAGGAATGGTCATGTTATGCACACCGGGAGGCTAGAGTTCAGGATCGTCGACGAGACATGCTATGAGTGACCACGGCAGTTCTCTAGAGATTCTTGGAGGATGTGCTTGAGCGGGACTATTCCGCCATACTTGATTTTGCGTATTTTGGGCGATCTATTCGCATGATTGATTTTGATGATTGAGTTTCATGATATTTGTCTTCATGGACCATGGTTGCACCTGCTGAGTATTTACGATTTTTGCACAGCTGTTGCACTTAATATCGTTTTTGTGCCTTGGTTGCTCACGTTTATGATTTTATGGGTTTCATACAGTTGAGTTGATTTTGTGCGTATGTACGCACACGATTTGTTTTTTGCACTCGGTATTGTTCATATATGCTTGCAGTGCAGTGTTACGTATGTTGTGCATTTAGATGCACTGGACTTCGATTTCGATTGTGATGTTCGATATTTGTTTTGTGCACCTTGTGCACCTGATTGGATTTTGCGCATGTTCGGTGCTTGATATCGGATTTCATGATTTCATGCACGATGGATGCACCTGATTTGGATTTTCACGCATGTTGGGCGCATGTTTTGAGGTGCGATTTTGATGCACACCAGATGCACTAAATCGAGATTTTTCATGCATGTCAGATGCACCTAATTTTTCTGTCAGGCACTCACGTTGCCTATGATAGATGTTTCGTGCACACCCGATGCACTTAGATCTTGTTTCTGTGCACATGTTGGCACATATATGGATTTTGATTTCCGTGCGCACCAGACACATGTATTATTCATATGCATATTTTGGGATTGATTTCTTATAGAGCGGTACGTTTTTATGATATTTGCTATGTGTTTTCGTACTGAGCAGGACTAGTCAGAGGACAGTACCTGAATGTATTTTGCATGCATTGATAGCTATCGAAGGGAATTCCAAAAAGCGAGCTATAGTCTCAGTATTTACCTACGTGTCTGATATGACACGAAACGTTTAAAAAAAGAAAACCCATCCAAATTGTTTTCCAAAATGGCGGAACGTACAGTTCAAACAAAAGGTATATTTGTATATGATTATTTTCTTATGATAGACGTCCGCCACTGTGCAGTGTTATGCGCATTGCACAACGACTTTAAGAGATTTGGTATGCATTCCCTTCAGATATTTACATATATAGATTTGATATTTACGTGTATAGTTTCGAGTTATATCATATTGGTTTTGTATTGGATTTGACATTTGTATCTTTACCATGACTCCGATATTTGCGGGATGCTTGACGGAGTTTTGATTTTGAGTTATATGCTCATTTTTCATGCGTATGTGCTGCGCTACGATTTGTTTTATGTATTTACGATTTCGGAGCCCCGACGACTTGATGGTTTTGGCTTAGATGTTTTAGTATATGGGGGGAGTTTTAATTTAAATTCAGGGACCGAATTTCTTTAAGGGGTGAAGATTGTAATGTTTTGAAAATCGTTTCGGTGAAATTTCGGAAAATCGGTAAAATAAGGGGGGGTTTCCGTAAAAAGTTAAAATACAAATATCTTTATTATAAAATTAAATATACATATTCTAGCTAAGTAATTGCTATTAATTGGTGTTTATTGAGCCACTGATGAAATTTCAAATTTTCTGATAAATTTTCCGAAATTAATTATTTTAATATTATTTTAAGCCGTCACTAATACATTTAATTAGGGGAAATCACAAATTGGAATGAGTTGAAACAAATTTTGTGCATCATAACATATTAAACAAAATTTTATCATATGGTGTTTGAAATGAAATGGTATGCCAAAACAGTTTAGAAAATATCGAAGAAAAAGGACTTAATTAGCGAAATTAGTGTTAATGGGAATTGGGGTAATACATTTATCTTTTCCCTAACCCACACACCCACACCTCACCCTCTCTCCCCCTCCCCATGTGGCCGGCCCCACTTGACAGCCTCTCCCTCTCTCTCTCTAATCACCTCACTTTCAAGAGAAAAGAAAAGAAAAGAAAAGAAAAAGATAAAAGTAAAAGGGTGGACTTTGACTTTTTTCAACACTTTCTCCACCTCATTCTCTCTCCTCCCTCACCCCCCTCTAATTTCTGGCCGAAAATCCACACCCCAACACCAGCCCCCCTTCCTTCTTCTCCTCTCTTTTCCATCAAAAAAATTGTCAAAAAATCAAGTAAAACCTCACCGAAATCAAAATCCAACTCCTACCCATTTCTCATTTGCCTATCTAGCATGGATCTTGGTGCAAGGATTTCAAATTGGAGTTCTAGATTTTTAGTTTGATTCATAGCTGTGAGGTATAACTTTTGACCCATTGTTCTTTTTGGTTTAAATTCCTTATTGAAGCTTGTTAGGTGCTTAATTTCGGTTTAATTGAAAGTTGTGGGTTTGCAAGAGAAGTTTTTGATTAGGGGTTGTAAAAAATCTAGTTAGGGTTTTGTGTTGTGAGACTATGGTTGTGGGAGGTATTTGCCATATTAATATTTTGCTAAATCAAATTAACTAGCTAATTTTCTTTTTGTTGATTTAAATTGTGATATTTATATAAATTGTAAACTAGGTTTTTAAAATAATTATATTCTTGTGAGATAAAATTCAAATTAAGGTTTCATGTCATTATAAATATTATATTGAGTGGTTTAATGCTTTTAGTTCATGACAATCCAAGCTAAATTATTGTTTGTGCATTTTTGCTATAAATTGTTAAAATTTGGGTATATTGTAAACTAGAATTTTGGGGTTAATGAAAATTATTAGGATTAAATTATGGAAATTATTTTTATGACTTATTTAAGATATTTAATAAGTATTATGGCCACTAGATTTGTTTAAACGTCGAGTTTTGTACTAAAACGGGTAATTTTTGCTTGCTAGATTTTCGGGAAAATGGCTTTTAAGGTGAATTTTGGGTTTTTGTGAATTTTAACCTATTTTATATTATAGTTAGTGTTCGTGGATGCGCAAATGAGTGTGTTTAGGATTTCTCGATTTGGTTTGACGTTTATACATCCACATCGAGGGTTGGTTTGGCTATCCTTGTATGCGTAGGCGATATATAGGTTTTGACCTATGCGTGATACGCATGCCGATTTGATTTTCGTATGCCGTTTCTATTTCGAATTTGGTTTTAATGCGATACGGTGCGTTATGATATGTAGGTACCCCATGTGGACTTCGAGACGACAAGCAAGCGCGTGGCGACGTCGGCACCGGCGAGCGAGAACCAGGTGAGTAGATTTATATCTACGGGGAGAAGTCGGGTGGATGGCGTATAGCACCCCCGCAGTCCGTAGTATAGTTCATATATATATATTTATATAGGTGTTTTATGATACGAGAATGTTTATTCATGATATGATTATGTGTTCGTGGATTAGCTTTGGGTTAGTTGCGAAACCCTAGAGTAGTTGTTATACCCACATACGCACACACAGACTTGCATACATTATTTTCTTGTGCATAGATGGGGATGTGTATATATGTATGTACACGTGGGTATGGGACTATGTATATATACATTCATATACACATGCATGGATGATGAGGATAGTGTAAGTCCGCGGCGGCGCCCCGGCCGTCGAACCGACGCCGGAAACGCGGAAACAAAAATTTTGCAAACTAGCAAACCGGCACCACCGCGCACTTTTCACCCGGATCGGGCCATTAACCCAGCAACTAGCAAACAAGAAAAGAGTAGAGAAGTATACCAAGCGATCCGTGTCCTTCGGTCTTCGTCTCCACTCCGACCTCCTGCGGAATCCCCGTCCGTCAACTTCTCGTCGGAAAGGGCAACACGTAGCCGGAATCTTTTACGGGCTCCCACCTCTTGACCGAGACAACTCGGGCGCGAAGTTGGTTAGCCGACGCGTCCAAGGAGTGCTGTAGACAAGTGTAGAAAACCATGTCTCTTTTAGGGTTTATGTTGCCATGGATGGAGGTGGAATGAACTTTTGAGGGAGCTAGCAATTTTTGTAGCAAGAAATATGTGATATGAATAATATTCCATACTCACCAAATCAAAACTCAACCTCTCTCTCTCTGTAAAAAAATGGCCGGCCCTCTAAAAGATGGTGGGGAAAAAAGGCATCAAACAAAAACTATGAAGAGAATGATTAATTAATCTCACATCTCATCAATGTGGGGGCCACGAAATTTGAATGAAGAAAAATATCCCACAAAAATGAAAAACTCTCTCCTCCTCACTCCTCTCTCAGTGGCCAGCCTCTCCAAGTGGGTGGGGAAGGAAAAAGCAAGTGGAGAAAAGGAAATTGATCAAGCTAAATAAAGTCACACCAATTCCCTTTTCAACTCACAAATCAAACCATCACAATAAATCAAAGATAAGACCAATAAGGAATCTCATGATGAAAAGAACACTCATGATGCCTCACAAATTCATGAAAGCCCTCCACAAAATGTTATTTGCAAATGTGCAAATAACCCCCTTCTATCGGAAAGTCCGGCCGCGAAGGAACAAAGGAAAACCGGCCGGAACGGAATGCAAACTGGCAACTTCAGAAAACTGATCCCGTAATAAATTATAGGAAAATCCCGCTACTGCAAATACATGCCCGCATTTGTATTCCCACTGAACACAAATGCAAAGAGACAAAATTACACTATCTAATACTAGGATCCGGCTTAAGCCAAAGCCGGCTAGTAAAAACCGTCCGATCATGATCCGTGCAATACCGCACGTATCTGATCGAACCCTGCCATATCTGCATACGGCCACTACAGCGTTTCGCCCGAAACCTGAGTAACTGTGTGTGGTGGACTCTAAAGACTCGTCAATACTATGGCTGTGGATTTAACCACTAGCACGTCAGAGGTATAAGCCAATACGTAACGGGCTACGAGATACTGACTAAAAGGGACGTCGATGAGCGAACTCATCCTGACACCCTACTGAGCCTGTCAGTGACAATATCCATATAGTCCGGTCCGTTCGTCTAGGAGCATCGCATGGCGGGCCTAGGGGGTTGGTAAAAGTCAGACCCCCAAAAGCGGTACAAGTCATGTCGGAGTGTAGCCCAGAACACCCTGAGATACTACTGGAATACCTACCAGCAAATCTCTTGCCTTGGCCAAGGACTTTTCATGTTCTGGCTATCCTAGACACAGCGCGACCTCACCCCCAATACCGGAAGAGACGAACCCCTGCAGATCCGCTCACTGCCTCCATGTGGCTCGGGACTGTACCCAACTAAAACCTGTTTGCACGACTCCTTTGAGCCGTGGTAGGGTAGTAATCAAAGCACAGTGGGAACTCACACGAGACAAATGACGATCTCAGGTCGATGAACTAACCTGTACACATGTCACCAGGGAACAGCTATCTGACGTCAGGTATAATACCAACTAGCAGGTTCCCGGCGAGTCCTGTCCGGTGTACTCATAACCCAATGAGCACCTATATACATCTTAGGTGAACCAACTGACACCAGTGGCTTGTGAGACCTGCCACCGCCCCTCGTCGGGGTCTCGACTGTATACACTAGTCTACTCTGGAGAATCGATGCCCTGTCTCGAAACTCCCACGACTAGGGGCCTTTTAAGGATGTGCTTATAGACTCCAGCTCTCGCGTATATGATCGCCCTCATACTGCTGGTAGTCAAGCAAGAATCCAAGGGGCTCTATCAACGTGTAATAGCGACTCGTAAGGTCACCTAAAGCAGTACACGATGATAAAAGATAAACCAGATAGCATACTATCATCTTGAGTAAAACTATCCTACCGGCATAGGTCCTCCTCAATCATTGCAATCACGTGCCTGTGATCCAATAATTGATTCTGAGGGCACTATATCCAACAATCTCCCACTTGCACTCAAGGCTAATTATTGCGATGTCGCATACTCACAGCCCGTATGATACCGAACACCCAACTCCTCTACTAGTCAGTCTCAAAAAGCTCGTTTGCGAAACTATTGCGTTCGAGGAATTGCCTCAGTGAGTGGATCCGCTCTGGTGTTTCTTTCTATGCCTCTCTTTATCTCAAGTTCGCGAAGAAAGCCATCTCCCGAAATGAGCAATACCTGTCTTAGAATGTCTGAATGTCTGATGAGACCTAGCTCATAAATGAACTCCAAATCCAAACTTCTTAGACCGTATCGACAACTGAACTTAATCAGTGTCCTGCGCCATGCCTTCCCTCAGTATCCACTTGGACCACCTGTCCAAAATACTGCCCCTCGTCAGAGGGAAAACTATAACTCTGACAGCCACTCTGCCATCCAGGTCACCTTGGAAGCCTGGAATGATAACTGTCTTACGAAGGAGAATGCTGTTATCATATCCTTAGAACATCAACTTATGTTCTAAAACTGCTTCCGATTGTTTCTCCAAGATTGGATGAATATCAACTTATTGCACCTACTACAAGAACAACATTTGGTGTGGTACTTAACATCTCATGATTGACTCAATTGCCTAAGCAAGTGATCTGCCAATCATGAACATCCCTCTCCCATTTAGTCTGTAAGACACCTTTAGAGAGGGTGACTCCATTACCTGCAGGTACACTACCGTGCTAGGAGTTGTCCATTCTAAATACTCATAGAATGCTGTCAAAGTACCCTGATTGGGAAACCACCCAAATCTAGATCTAAAACCATAGATCTAGTTACCAGAATGTCTGATATAATATCCAAGTCCTGTGTGGAGAAACCACTGTGTGACGACCAAAGTATAACCGATCGTAGTATAGGAATATCACTTCCTACTCCGTGTATGTCATCCAAATACCAGGACATCACACCCTGCTACCTCCTCAACTGATTCATCCTCTATTCTGATGAAGTCAAACCTATGACTGTCACATCAGAAATAGATGATCTATTTCCGCTATATCTGCTTTAGTCTATAAATAGACATAAGCCTGATGTCCACCGATGCTTCCGCTGCTCCCACTGACTACGACAACTCTCTGGCAGAGTCATACAGACGTGCACTTCTAAAGCTAGTTTAGAATGACGCTATACTCATCCTCCTGCCGGGTCTCACAGTCTGGAACAACAGCAATGGCAAGTATAGGTAAACAAGAACCTCCCTGCCACCGTCCTTGAGCATACCGAAGTACCTCTCGAGTGCTTGAGGTTACCCACCATATCTGCGGAGTGGCCAATGGAATGTCAAACCAGACTGAATCTTTAGGTTCTTATCAAATCTTCAGTAATCGTTTGCGGTTCTGGAATCACTGCCAGTTCTACCATACTCCCACTACTGTTTTTCTGAAAAAATCCATTTTTATTAAAACTGTGGCGAGTCAAGAACAATATCACTATTGATCTTCCAGATGGTAGAAAATCAACCCTCGTCATAGCCCGAATCAACCCACAAACAGCCATTACAGAAACGTGCCTTGAGTTGTCCAGAGTCTAGTTTTAAGCATAAGCCGGACAACTCCCCGTATCTTAACAATGTCAAGATATGAACTGTTCTATATCTAAGAAACAGAGGCACTGATTTAATTGAACCAGATTCAAATCATGCAGCTGTCTCCAGTGCTTGTCAACTAAATGGAAGGAGGCCGATCAGCGTTACTCAACTTAGGAATACTTCCAATTATGAGTGACCTGAAAGAGAAGCAAGTTCTCATTACTATCAACTGAATACCATACACAAGTATCTACATCTTCGATCACCTTGAAGAATCCCGATACTTGCAATACCTGGTTCTCTACTTTATTCTTATACCTATAACTCCTCAAAACTTAGACCCTGTGTTTCTACGAAACACTTGTCTAAGAACTAGAGAAGTCATAAGTAAGCCGAATATAGTACGAGGACCTACCCCTCTGTCCTAATGGACACTGGACAACATACAATACTCTGTATATGTCCCTTGAGTCAAATGACTCATTCACTGTGTGCCGTAGGTTGAAAACTGTACTTATGGTTAAGAAGAATTACACCGCTGTTCAATGCTCCTTACCTAACCATCCACTGATATAGGTAAATGTCATAGACATAATTTCAAAGAGGTATATCTCACTCTATAAAAATAGACGTACAGATATATCAATTTGAAATTGGTGCATAACAACGGATATTCAAAACCAAATATTTGCCGACCGGCAAACAACCCAGGTGACTTCCTCAAATATCACCAATTACACCGAATCCCGATATAATGAGGATGATCACCTAATTCCCAATAACTTACTCCCACTCATCATCTGTAAAACCATACAGATGTGAGAATCAAACCTGGTAAATACATACCCTGGAGCAAGTGTCTAATTGGGAAATCAGTTTTCTTTTAAAAGTACACAGTGAACCTGAAACATTGAAATGTTTTGATGGGGTATCCTGGTATTCATAGTAATGCCTCTTCCATTATCCAGATTCACAACTTTAACCGTATATTTCTTTGCCACCTCTCCAAATCCCTTTATATGTTTTTAGTCATTACCTTCTGCACACCCCTTTAGGCCAAATGGTTTTCTTCCTTCCCTACCGTTCGGCACCAGCCTATGGTTTGGAAGAAGACTATCCAATAAGCATAATGGGTGTACTGTCCTAATCCTAGGAGCACTCGCAATGCATGAGAAGGTGAGGATAAAAGACAACCGAATGAACTTAATTCCTATTTCTCCTGAACCAGGATCCATCCCCGAACTGGAACAAGTTCTTTTCGAGTTCGTATATAACCATACGATGGATTATCCAATAAACTTGGGATCTTTGTAGTGATATGGAGTGTCCTGGAGAAATACAAAGGTGATTTAGAATTGGCGAAGAAATACTTGGTTTGGTCGTGAATAGCAGTCGCAATTTACTTTGCCCTCTTACTAATCCCTTGCTTTGTCTGAACTTAATACCTTCTGTACACCGTTTAGGCTAATTGGTTTTCTTCATTCCCTACCGTTTTTCACCAGCCTAAGGTCTGGAAGAAGACTATCCAATTTGCGTAATAGGTGTACTATCTCCTAAACCAAGGAGTACTCGCTACCTGAGAGAAGGTAAAAAGAAAAGACAACTGAATAGTCCTATTCGTTTTCTCCAGAACCAGAAACCATCCTCGAATAAATTCCTTCGAGTTCATATATAACCATACGATGGTTTTGTCCAATGGAAGTGGACGTTCATAGTAATACGGAGTGTCCTGGAGAAAAGGGTAAAAGTAGGAGTGGCAATGAGGTCTGCAACTCTGACAATCCAAAAGCCTGTGTTAAGAAGGTTCGGTCTACTTGGTCACTGAGTTATAGTCTAGGGTCGGGTCAATGGTCCCTGCCAAAGAGAGAGAGAAAAGAAATACTCAGCGTGCACTCTTACCTAGATCAGAATGGTTATCACTTTATCTAATCAGGAAACCTCCCACTGTAACGTAAAATTCTTCCCCAAACCTGAAAGAAGAATTAGCCGGGATCACCCGAGGAGTAAACCAACTCATCAGTGGGAATCGGGATCCAACTATCATCGCATGATAACGTGACGGAATCCGTTCACGCTATCACACTCCAGAAGGTATGCGCATATCTGGCAAGTTTCAGTTCTTTTGAAACTCCCGATGTAGATTTTTACCCCATGCTCTTATGACCTTGGCGTGAGGTCAAAATGTCATAAGTCACATGTCAAGTTCTACCCATCATTATCCAGGTTAATTTGAACCCACTCGTACATACCCTTGACGAAGGCCAAAATAGTAGTATGACTGTCCCAAACCAACGCATCTATCTATGCTGCAGATAAATATCCGGCAGCTACCAAACACTATGCCTTGGCGTGAGGTCAAAATACATAGCTTGAATACTACCGAATATTTAACTGAAATGATGGAGGGCTACGAATGGTTTCTGGCGAAAACCTTTAACGTAATGAACTTGATATCGTTGAAGGAATTGATAGCTTTATAAAAAATATAGTGACGAAAACCTTTGCTAAAGAGGTCACTCCCGGTGAAGGGATCTCGGCTTTTTCCCCGTAGAATGAGGTGCAGGATATTCTAACTGAATACCACGATGCAAAGCAAAAGTAAACGGCTATAGTGAAGTTATTGCCCTGACGCAAACTTTTGTCCAAGGGGTCATTCCTGGTGAAGGGATCTCGGCCCTTGCCTCGTCGACTGAGGAGCAGGATATTCCAACTGAATACCACTGTGCAAAAAAAAAAGAACGCCCTTGCAATAACAGCTTTTTGAAAAAGTGTTCCAACAACATCAGAATAGGTTTGTTTATCTTGCATTGATCCGAATCAACGCAGTCCCATCAATTGATCACACCACAAAGAACGAAAATATACTGACGTACGTATATGCCATCCGCATTCGCCACTGGGTCCCGTCATCACCCGTTAGGTTAGCTAACTAACGACAGAGCGGGGACTGAACTAGCGCGGATGCAAAACATATACAACATCTACTAGTATATATAATATATAATTTTCGCTCAAGGCGTGATAAAATGCAACATCACAGAAAAGTACAGCATCACAGAATAATACAGATATCTGGGATCCCCGGGTTTCACAGAGCCGCTATTGAAACCCGACGTTCCCCTGGTTGTGTGGATAGCCTGTGCAATGAAATCCTAGACCCCTACGGGCGCGGCAAGTTACCCGCCAAAACCTAAAGCGAGGCAGCCCCCTTCAGCGACGTGAATGGACCACCCAGCACTTCACGGAATCCGGTAACTCGGGCACCCCTCCTGGGTCAACCTATACCCCCTACGAGTGCGGCGAATAGCCTGCCAATTCTAGAGTGAAGCCCCCTCCGTCTCAATGCCATGAGATGCGGGTTCGTTTCCCTCTAGAACCCGGCTATCCGTGCACCCCTCCGTGGGGTAATCCTAGTACAGAAAGTAAAATATACATACAACGAGTACATCGACCGCAACCTGGTCATGCCCCAAAATAATAATACAAACAGGAAGTGACGGCAGTCCACATGTCGGACGCTCGCCCCGCAATAACAAATGTACATATAAAAACAAAACTGTACTAACATTGCATCCAGGCTATCCCCACGACCGATCCGCAACAACACAGCAAAACACAGAACATCAATTTGAATGTCACGTTCGCAAATCCGTCTAACCGGGCTATAGCAGTAAGACTGGATTTACCGATCAAGTGACATTCACGGTCATAGATATAATGTAAATACTGTGAACTGGCATGTTTAAAATATCCGATCGAACAAATTATATCAAGTGGGCCCCAAGCAGTACTGTAGCACTTGCAGAAAATCTGGGCCCAAAAATAATATCCCAAAACCCCTATTTCATATTCAAAAGCCCACTGGAAAAATTTTGTTCAACGATTCCACTTACCCACCGCGGAACCGCGGCCAAACCAGGGGTTTGGCCGCGTTTCCGCGGTCATAGTAAGGAATCAGTGAATCGTATTTTCCCAGAATTCTTAGAATTTCTTGTATGTCTTTCTGCAATGACCTGAAAATTTTTTTTGGAGCTGGAAAAATTTCAACAGAGAACACATGCACTAGAAATACGATTTTTGGGATTTTGTTCAATCGGGTTTTAAACATACTAGAGCAAGCTAGGCATGGTTAATGGCGTGTCTCTGATACCAATGTAAGTCAGCGGCGGCGCCACGGCCGTCGAACCGACGCCGGAAACGCGGAAACAAAAATTTTGCAAACTAGCAAACCGGCACCACCGCGCACTTTTCACCCGGATCGGGCCATTAACCCAGCAACTAGCAAACAAGAAAAGAGTAAAGAAGTATACCAAGCGATCCGTGTCCTTCGGTCTTCGTCTCCACTCCGATCTCCCGCGGAATCCCCGTCCGTCAACTTCTCGTCGGAAAGGGCACCACGTAGCCGGAATCTTTTACGGGCTCCCACCTCTTGACCGAGGCAACTCAGGCGCGAAGTTGGCTAGCCGACGCGTCCAAGGAGTGCTGTAGACAAGTGTAGAAAACCATGTCTCTTTTGGGGTTTATGTTGCCATGGATGGAGCTGGAATGAACTTTTGAGGGAGCTAGCAATTTTTGTAGCAAGAAATATGTGATATGAATAATATTCCATACTCACCAAATCAAAACTCATCCCCTCTCTCTCTGTAAAAAAATGGCCGGCCCTCTAAAAGATGGTGGGGAAAAAAGGCATCAAACAAAAACTATGAAGAGAATGATTAATTAATCTCACATCTCATCAATGTGGGGGCCACGAAATTTGCATGAAGAAAAATATCCCACAAAAATGAAAAACTCTCCCCTCCTCACTCCTCTCTCAGTGGCCGGCCTTTCCAAGTGGGTGGGGAAGGAAAAAGCAAGTGGAGAAAAGGAAATTGATCAAGCTAAATAAAGTCACACCAATTCCCTTTTCAACTCACAAATCAAACCATCACAATAAATCAAAGATAAGACCAATAAGGAATCTCATGATGAAAAGAACACTCATGATGCCTCACAAATGCATGAAAGCCCTCCACAAAATGTTATTTGCAAATGTACAAATAACCCCCTTCCATCGGAAAGTCCGGCCGCGAAGGAACAAAGGAAAACCGGCCGGAACGGAATGCAAACTGGCAACTTCAGAAAACTGATCCCGTAATAAATTACAGGAAAACCCCACTACTGCAAATACATGCCAGCATGTGTATTCCCACTGAACACAAATGCAAAGAGACAAAATTACACTATCTAATACTAGGATCCGGCATAAGCCAAAACCGGCTAGTAAAAACCGTCCGATCACGATCCGTGCAATACCGCACGTATCTGAATGAACCCTGCAATATCTCCATACGGCCACTACAGCGTTTCGCCCGAAATCTGAGTAACTGAGTGTGGTGGACTCTAAAGACTCGTCAATACTATGGCTGTGGATTTAACCACTAGCACGTCAGAGGTATAAGCCAATACGTAACGGGCTACCAGATACTGACTAAAAGGGACATCGATGAGCGAACTCATCCTGACACCCTACTGAGCCTGTCAGTGACAATATCCTTACAGTCCGGTCCGTTCGTCTATGAGCATCGCATGGCGGGCCTAGGAGGTTGGTAATAGTCAGACCCCCAAAAGCGGTACAAGTTGTGTCGGAGTGTAGCCCAGAACACCCTGAGATACTACTGGAATACCTACCAGCAAATCTCTTGCCTTGGCCAAGGACTTTTCATGTTCTGGCTCTCCTAGACACAGCGCGACCTCACCCCCAATACCGGAAGAGACGAACCCCTGCAGATCCGCTCACTGCCTCCATGTGGCTCGGGACTGTACCTAACTAAAACCTGTTTGCACGACTCCTTTGAGCCGTGGTAGGGTAGTAATCAAAGCACAGTGGGAACTCACACGAGACAAATGACGATCTCAGGTCGATGAACTAACCTGTACATATGTCACCAGGGAACAGCTATCTGACGTCAGGTATAATACCAACTAGCAGGTTCCCGGCGAGTCCTGTCCGGTGTACTCATAACCCAATGAGCACCTGTATACATCTTAGGTGAACCAACTGACACCAGTGGCTTGTGAGACCGGCCACCGCCCCTTGTCGGGGTCTCGACTGTATACACTAGTCTACTCTGGAGAATCGATGCCCTGTCTCGAAACTCCCATGACTAGGGACCTTTTAAGGATGTGCTTATAGACTCCAGCTCTCGCGTATATAATCGCCCTCATACTGCTGGTAGTCAAGCAAGAATCCTAGGGGCTCTATCAATGTGTAATAGCGACTCGTAAGGTCATCTAAAGCAGTACACGATGATAAAAGATAAACCAGATAGCATACTATCATCTCGAGTAAGACTGTCCTACCGGCATAGGTCCTCCTCAATCATTGCAATCACGTGCCTGTGATCTAATAATTGACTCTGAGGGCACTATATCCAACAGATAGTACTTGGGATTTGAGATGAGTCGATGAGATCGGTGATATGGCAGGGTTCGTATTTAAGATACAACATGACGTTGTAGCGGGTCCTTGACGTAGTGTTTCACACACGTGCATGCATACTTAGGCGGTATCAGTATTGTACTAGACGTAGATCAGTACCCCGATCATGATATTTGATAAAGAGGATACCAGATGAATAGTATGATGAATGTGATATTGACCCGTATCCAGATTTGGGATGCCGTACGACGAATTTGCGTACGAGCTATATATCGATGATTGATCCGCACACTTGACTTGGGAATGTCTGATTATAGATATGGTATCGGATGTGATATTATTGAGGCGGGATCACCGACTTATATATATATATATATATATAAGTATGTATCGACTCAGATGTTAGGCGGTTTCCTTACCATCAGTTAGCTTTTAGCTCAGCCCTATAGTTTAGTATAGTTGGTAGACTAGATTCGACTCCTACCTATTTCAAAAGCTAACGAATCGTGGGTATTTTAAAAGGCAGGTCAAGGGATTCTACGGATATTTCAAAAGACGTATCTTTTCTTAAAAACACCGTAGCCCTTATTTTCAAAACACCGCGATTCGTGTTATTTTTAAAAGGCACCATTGTTTGAGTTATAGTTATCGTTGTGTCTAGTATTCTGCTCCCGCACATTATTGCTGTTCGCTCCGCATCGCATATTCATATTGTGATTTCATATGCCATTGTTGATATTATGCTGTTAGGACACCAGCACCATTACCGATGATGCGTATGTACCACGTACACTTACTTGCCGGCTCACACACATCTTCATCGGTAATTGCCATTTCACGTACACTTAGAAAATACTATTACATTGATATAGATTGTTAGCTAATAGTTTAGACATGATATTAGTATACTTGCCTTATATGCTAGTTCAGACATTGTAGTTATTACCTGCTAGTTCATGCATGTTATTATTCACTGTTATACCGCATTCATGGATTCTCATACCTATATTCACTGTTTACATGCTATTGAGGATTCGGATTCGGATTTTCATGAGATTTCCTGGATTTGGGGGAAAACCGCAAAAACATTTATAAACTTCTTTTCTCTCTCTTTTAAATGAAAAATGCGGTTTTCCCATGATGTATGAGTCGTCCACCATGAGTTTGCTGATGGATTTTGAGACCCGATTCGAGGAGTTGGACGAACCGTTTCGGGTACATGGTGGGCCCGGTGCGGTACCCCGGGACGAGAAGGTCGTGTTGTTGAAGTTGAGCCTGGCAGGGGAGCACTACCGACCGGTGATTTTACCCGACGCGTCGGATATCCGGAGGATACCGTCATGGTCTTGAGATTGATGGTAGGGGCCGTCAGGACTGACGGCGCCCTAGATAGTGAGATTGAAATTGAGATTCTGAGATATTGAGGTACTGAGATTTGATGATACAGGCCAGTCCGGATAGCTGGAGCCTCGGATTTTTGAGACATTAGGATTTATGTTTTGTGTCGATGCTAGACACTGTTTATGCTGATTTCATTTATGATACCTCGCTTTAAAAATAAAGTAATCTCACAAAGTTATGAAAGCAGTTCCTTCAGTACATGTATTCTGTTTTCATGCATTCCTACATCATCCATATGATATATTGCTATCTGAGGCACAGACACGAGCACTTGGTATTACTGTTGTTTAGTGGTATACCCTAGCCATAATTATAGGCTGCTGGTTATATTTTGAGGATATATTATGATTGTATGACCTAGGATTGCGTCATACATGAGATTTCTGTTCGTAGATGTATTCTATTCACGAGTTGGCAACTCACCCCCGTTGTGCCACAGTTCTTGCAGGTTTTGCCGTACAGGTTCCATTACGGCTTTGCTGGCACTACTTCCATTTCCGGGTGATTTGCTAGTAGGTGGGTTTATTTGTATCGTACCCATCATTATACCTTGTATACTATTATTCTGTTGTATCTAGAAGTTCCATCAACCAAACATGTATTTTATTTCAGAGATAGAGACCAGTGATGTTTATTCTTTTGACCTTAGAGTCGCACGTTGTATTTCTATGGATTTCTTGCTGTTTTGCGTTTCCTTTTGAGTTTTGATTCTCGCCCTGGGCGTTGTATATTATATTTCTTGTGTGGTTGTGACCGTCGATTGACGAAGAGCTAGCTCCCGCTTAGGGATGCCTTTTATTGATTTCATATACTATTCATGTTGTATCCCGTTTGGGGGCCAGTATTTACAAAGGAGACTCTGCCGAAATTTTCAGAAAATACGTGATGTTTTTAAAATGCATAATTCGGCTTATTCTATTAAAACTACTTGTTTTAAGTTGTTTTTTCCTTCACTCTACTACTTTTCTTGGTTTGGATTTCTGGGTTTTCGGCATACATAGATTACGTACGCCTCGAGACGTTTCGTAGTTTAAGTGCCGGTCATGTTCCGTACTTTCGGGACGTGACATGAACTTAACGTACAAACGTCAACTTTTCAGTTACAGTAAGGAAATACGAAAAATCATATCGAAATGTCGGAAACTTTAATAATACTCAACTAAACATTCTCAGATTTCTCTGTATGAATATTGGGACAAGTCAAACAATACTATAAGTCATAATTTACCCATACAAAGCCACATAAGAAAACCCATCACCAAAAACCTAAAAGGGGCCGGCGAGCTCAGAAAATGGTAGGATATCGCCAGTTTAAGTGTGGTGTTTGGGTTTCGAGTTTTTTGTAAAGTCTTCTAATGATCTTACTATAGTTTTGGTCTTACTAGTTTTTCTAGTAATTGCACCTAATGGTTCTAGTTTCAATTGCAGTGAGCTAGATATCACAAAAATACTAGTTTATGATACTGCACACACTAAACATGCTACGTGATGATATCGTGTGTTAACTGAACTTAAGTTAATCTGAGATAACCCTATTCTGGTCGTAACGGGTAAAAAAAGAACTCATGATACGATATATCCGTGTCATATATAGGATTTTAACTCCAAAGCTGATATTAGCTTCCTGATTTCCTATACTGCTAAAATAACTTAAATAAACAATACCAAACATACTTATACACACACAGAGAGCTACCATAAAAACTACAATCTCCAACTCACCAAGAAATCAAATGAGCTCGAATTTTTGCCAAATGTCGCCGGCCAAAATCCGAGGGAACCGGTCCGTCTTCCTATGGGTTATTCTAAGTCAAATTAATAAGATGGGGGTACTGTTTGGTTATGTTAATTATTATCTAAATTACAGCAGATTTTACACAGAGCTTATATTTACCAAGATGTGATATTTTACCGATATTACACTTCTATACTAAACCAGTATTGATTTAAAGTAACTACAGGTTTGAAATTATACCTATCCAGAAGATCAACTGAAAGCTTCCTTCAAGATGTACAAGCACAATTTCCTAGCTTGATGGTTGAAGTAAGAGCACAACACTTAGCCTTTCATGCTATTTCTCTTTCTTTTTCTTATGTGAGGACTAGGACTTTGTTTTCTAAACTAGGAGTTTTTTTTAAATCTCAATTTATCAACTGAACAAATAAGAAGTGATAAGAGTATGGAGTGATAAGGCTAGGAGGTGGTGTCAACATAATAGATGGTGTGCTATTCATGCAAGAAAGAGGTGTGGGCTTGATGTGCATCTAAGGTGTGGTGCCTATGAGGTTTAAAATAACCTTAACCTTAATTCAACACATTTACATAATAACCCTCACCTAAACTTAATTTACATAAGGATGCTAGCATTTCTCTAAAACCCCTCATGACACTTCTTATTGTAAAAACAAACTTTCTTTACTAAACTATCCTACCACATATTAAAAGGCCTCTTTATTAACAACAAAATAAAAATAACATTTTTAATTAAATAAATAAAATAATTAATTATCTAAAATATTTCAAAATGTTACAATTTTCCCCCTTAAGAAAATTCGGTTCCCGAATTTAAATTAAATCCCCTTCTTAAAACATTTTCCTTAATCCAATCTACTCAAATTCAAAACAATTTTCCGGGGTCCAACTTAAAACATACAATGTCCATGCAAATAATGAAACTCCAAAGTCCCATATGATCTAAAATGCATCATAACGCAACTGTGTGCGTGAAACCTCAGAACCTATAAAACTCACATAACTGTAACTCTAGCGAGCGCTATGAGAATTACTCCAGTTATGATGAAATTTGCCAAATACGAAAACCGTTGTGTATCCTAATTACAAAATCAATGCCATAATCGATTTGCAATATCGATGCACACGACCAAGCGAAAATGTATAAATCAGATTTATAACATATCCTATTAAGTGCAAAGCACGAAAATAAAATCAACCCTAATGGGTTTGCGTGCAAAACTCAACCACACGTCACGGTGTGCACGAAAACAAAACACCGTTAAGTGTAACACGCGTGCATGAAACGATATCCACTGCATCCATTGTGCATGGAACAAAGTGTACAAAATTGTATCAAGAGCATCGGGTTGCACAAAATCAAAATCAAGCGCATCAGAGTGCACAAAAATCAAAACGTGCAACTGGTGTACACAAAAATATACCAAGTATGCCTAGGGTATATATATATATATAATCTTTTAACCATGTGCACCTGAGGTGCACGGAAATTATCAGTTTAGTGCAAACGGTGTACACAACACTACAGTCGAGTGCAGTCACCTCATACAAAATCTCAAACTAGTGCACCTGGTGTGCAAAAAACATAATATAACCCTCAAATCCTCAAAAATATACATATCAAATTAACGGACATTGAGTTTCCCTTTCTTAAATGTTGAAAATGAATTATTTTAGTTCAGAAAAAAGCAATTCAGACTCAAAGGACATCGAAGCCTATCCTCTTCAATGTCAGAAGGTGTTTATACCACCGGAATTGGCATAGCATGGATTACTACTTGCCGTCTGCCACGTTCTAACATTCTCTGTCTCTGAATTTTTATTCTTCTTGCAGATCTCTAATGTCAGGGTCTCTTCATACAATCATTCGGTGAGGAGCAACGACACAATCAGTCCTACTTGTGATACCCCTCAACACATCTTCTTGGCCAGTAGTCCAGTCTCTCGTAACGCAACTTGCTAATGACTGAAATCTCTATCCTCTTCTTGTATGCTAACAACTGATCCTGGGTCCAATCTTACTTATTATCAATTTTCAGAAAGAACCCCTTCAAGTCCCATGCTGATCTCAGCTATCCAGCCTGCCCAAAACTAGCACTCATTACTGAATCCACTTTCTCTTTAGTAACAACCGTCATTTTGTCTCGTCCCGAAAGTACGACACGTGACCGGCACTTAAACTACGAAACGTCTCGAGGCGTACATAATCCAAGTAAGCCGAAAACCCAGAAATCCAAACCAAGAAAGTAGTAGAGTGAAGGAAAACCAATTTAAATCAAGTAGTTTTAACAGCATAAGCCGAATTATACGTTTAAAAAAACATCAAATATTTCCTGAAAATTTCGGCAGAGTCTCCTTTTTAAATACTGGCCCCCAAACGGGATACAACATGAATAGTATACGAAATCAATAAAAGGCATCCCTAAGCGGGAGCTAGCTCTTCGTCAAACGACGGTCACAACCACACAAGCAATATAGTATACAACGCCAAGGGCGAGGATCAAAACTCAAAAGGAAACTCGAAACAACAAGAAATCCACAGAAATATAACGCACAACTCTAAAGTCGAAAGAATAACATCACCGGTCTCTATCTCAAAAATAAATACATGTTTCGTTGATGGAACTTCTAGATACAACAGAGTAATAATATACAAGATAATATGTGTAGGGTTCCTAGGCACACTAGTGAGGTCTCACAAGCCATCGACCATGGCAATTTCAAAAAATCTAGGTGCCGAGAGACCCGACTACGGATCGTTTGCTAGAAAACTAGGCGAAAAATCTAACTAGTTAACACTTAACTAAAAGATACGGAAATACAACCTTTGTAGATCCGGTCCTCCACCTCCACGGCTCCGAAATGAGGTCCTCTCCGCTGTCCAAATCAAATCCGGGCTCTAGCGTCGGCTTCATCGGAGAATGGGCAAGCTAGGTCGTCGATGTCCATGCCGAAGATGATCTACGTCGAAGCATCGCAAGATCAAGCTCTAACTTCACCAAGTCAAGAAACTTGTGAAGAAAACACACTCTACTACTTGGCAAGAGGTAGAGGATGAAGAAATAGGAAGTGGGTTCAATTTAGAATTGGATTTCTCACTCTTTATCATCAATCACCATTGATGAAGAAAGCTTTTTCTTCATGAAAGAAGATGAAGAAGAAGAAGAATATTATGATAAGTTATTTTCAAAAAAGAAAAGAATAACAATACTTATCATAACACTAACCATGGTAATGTATAGAGAATCAATCATGGTTAAATGGGATGGTTAGGGTTAAGCATGAGACAAAATGGTTGCTAAAGTCAAAGTCTTCATGAAGCTTCATGAACAAAACAAAAGAAGCCACCATTTTCTCATTTGCTTTTCATTTTCCAAAATGAATAAATGAATAAATAAATAGATATGAAAATGTAAACCCTAACCATTACATAACCATGGTTTAAACTTTACACAAAACACAAGTAAACATGTATCATCAAACATGATACAATCAAGTGCACAAAACTATATCGAATATACAATGTGCACTACCGAGTGAGAAAATCCATTTAAAGTGAACCAATACTAGTTAATGCAAAGTAATATATCAAATATATAATTATGCATCAAATCATTAAATCAACACTTGATTTAACGATCCGGTCATATCGTATATAACCGACTAGTATGCAATGCATCGGTTTATCGAATCAACCCTTGATTCGATAATTAGGGTATATCGCATATAACATAATCGATACATTCATCGCGAGAATGAAATACGGTATCACATACATGCATTATTCTCGGTCCCGCACATAGCTCATATGCGCTCCTATTTCGTTTCGCTTGAGCCAGGAAACCTCTGTGTAGGACTCTAAAGACTCGTCAATACGCCGGCAGCAGATGATGATCATATCAAGCATCCATAAGCCGCAAGCGGTCTGCTAAACGTAACGGCCACCCGGGTATTGAGCGATCTGAAGATCGACGAGCAAGCCCGCTCACACTCCAGTGAATCCGACCAGTAACACTACCGTACAGTCCGGTCTGATCGTCTGATATGTCGCATATCTCGCCTAGGGTTGGTAAACGTCAGACCCCAATAGCTCGATAAGTCGTGTCGATATGAGGTCTATAACTTTTCGAGAAACTACTGGTAACACTTACCAGTAAATCTCAGCAACCCTGGCCAGGGATTTCCTGTTATAGCCAATCGAACACAGCGCAACATCAACTCCCTATACCGGGAGAGACGAATCCCCTCCTATCGCTCATTGCCTCCATGTGACTCGGGACTGTACCCAAAAACCACCGTTTTGCACGCCCTCTTGGACGTGGTAAGATGAAAATCAAAGCACAGTGGGAACCACACAAGACTCTATGACGATCTCGGGTCAACAGACTACTCTGTACCAGTGTCACCAGAGAACTGCCATCTGACGTGAGGTATAATACCATCTGGGAGTTCTCGGCGAGTCCGTCCAGTGTACCCAGTCTCTACTGAGCACCTGTATATCTCCTCTGATGTCAAACACCGATGGATATGGGATCATCCATCGCCCATCTGTATGGGTCGAGAAGGTACACGCTAGTCTACTCTGGTATATCGATGCCCCGTCTCGATACACCCACGACTAGGGACTTTGAAAGATGTACTTATAGACTACCATGTCCCCACTAGTATGATCCGCATCATAGTCCAGGTAGTCAAGTACACATCCTAAGGGCTTTACCAACATGTAACAGAGAGACAATCGGTATACACGTTAAGGTAAAGAGCAACCAGATAGCATACTATCATGTCGAGCAAGAAAGTCCTCCCTATATATGTCCCAGCATCCACTACAATATACATCCTATGTACAGTAATGGCCTCTAGGGCATACATATAACTAACAATCTTCCACTTGCACTAGGGCCATCTGTAGCAGTGGTTGTAGTATCTCATACTCAACCATCCCATAAAAGTCTCTCTCTGGGAACAGGCCTTCGTGAGTGGATCCGCCGTGTTGTCCTCTGAGTCTACTCTCCTAACCTCGATCACCCTGGAGATCAACCATCTCCATGATCAAGTGATACTGCCTTAGAATATGTCTGGATCACTGATGGGACCGGCGTTCCTTGGCATAAGCCACAACTCCATTGTCTCACAATGGTAGGAACATAGTTCATCTCATGAACCAATATACACCCAAACAGCCTCTTTGGTAGCATCTTAAGTAGCGATGTATCATGCCTTTATCGTCTAGTATGTCACGGTATCTAGCTTGGAACTCTTCCAACATACCGTCCCTTTACTGAGGGTAAAGACAAAGCCTGCGACTGATATTCAGTCGTCTTTATCACCCTGGAACACTTCCAGTGATTCTCCCCAGGATCGATTGATACCATCTCACTACAACTAGTGAGAATCCTAACATCCAATTAAATCTATCTCATAGATCCAAAATCCAGGATTTAGTAGGTATCACTTTGATCCTATATGGAGAATTCTAGTGATAAGCGGAGATTGACCGAGCGTAGCATAGGAAACTCCTTCCCTATCAAGAGTATGTCATCCACGTACTCTACGAGGATCGTCACCATACTCCCTACTACCTTTTTGTTTATACAAGATTCATCTACCATTTTGATGATGTCAACTTCTTTGACTAATACATCAAAACAGATGTTCCAACTCCGCGATGCCTGCTCTATCCTATAAAGCATCTTGCACACGTTTCCGCTGCTCCCACTGTCTACGAAGCCCTCTGGCTGTGTACTTATAGACGCTCTCTTCTAAATCATCATTTAGAAAAGCAGTCAAGACACCCAACCACCAGATATCGCAGTCATGGTATGTAGCCGTGACAAGTAGGATCTGGATGGACTTAAGCATAGCTACTTGAAAAGGTTTCATCATTATCCACACCTGGTCAATGATGCAAACTTTTAACAAGTCTAGCTTTGAAAGTCTCAACATTTCCATGTACACCAAGTAATCTTCTCAAGATATACTTGCTCCTGATGGGGATTTAACCCTTCAGATATAGCAACCAAAGTCCATACTTTGTTGGTGTATAAGGATTCCATCTCAGATCACTAAGCATCCAGCCATTCTTACAGAGTCTTACCCCCGATGGCCAGCTCGAAACTAGTTGGGTCATCATCTCATGATGCAATCCTCGCTCCCACTGTCATAGAGAAACAGAAGTAACTCTCAGGTGGGTGAGGAACCCTACTAGATCGGCGGAGAGGCTGAGGTTCATTGGAATCTACTGAATCCTATGGCTCTATCAAATCATCTACTGTAGTTTGTATAGCTGGAACCTTTCCAGTTCTACATAACAGACTTTGCCTCGAGCTTGTCCAGATTTTGCTTTTAGAAATAGGCCGGACAACCCCAAATCTTAACTGGCTTAAGATATGGGCTCCTCCCATACCATATCACATATGAAGTGGTAGGCAACTGATTTGATTTGAACCCTATTCAATAGGTTTGCAGCTTCTCAAGCGCATAACACCCAAAAGGAAGTAGGTAACTCAGTATTACTCATCATAGAGCACACCATATCATATAGGGTGTGATTGCTCTGCCCCGATATACCATCGTGGCATGGTGTATACGGAGGAGTAATGCTGAGAGAGAATCTCATTCTCCTTTAGAATAATCCAGGATTTCCATGCTCAAGTATTCTCCTCCTTGATCACATCAAAGGACATAATACTTATACCCGTATTTTGGTTCTCTACTTCTAAATCATATTCTGTGAATATCTCAAAAGGTTCGGACTTGTGTTTCAACAGGAACATATGTCTGAATCTTGAGAGATTATTATAGAATGTAATGAAGTACAAAGAACCAGTCCTGGCATATGTAGACAGGGGACTTACATACATCAACATGTATCATCCCAAGAGTTTACTAACTCTTTCTCTGTTTCCAATAAACAGAGCTAGTGTCATTATATCTTTGTGACATGACTGGCAAGTTTCACAAGATGTAAATTCAAACTGATTTAAATATGCATCTAAAATGTAACTTCAGCCAGTTGGGTCGCATTGATATGACCTAGTCTACAATGCCTCAAGAAGGATTCGTTCATATCTGAACTCTTCCTCTTGTGTGTGATCCGTATACTAAGAACTGTAGTTTGATTTAGAACATCAATGCTTTTAGATAACGTGCCTGAACCGATAAACTTTTGATATAGGAAATGTTCAAAACATTATCCAACTATACAAAATTTTATCATTTCTTTACTGATAAAGAGATAGATATGATTTTGTATATCAGGTTCGGTATCTAATAACATTCGTTCAGAATCAATGTATTTGGAATACAGGGTGACAGTGACCAACAGACTTGGCTGCAACACTTGCCCCGTTTTCTGCCTCATGAAACTTATCACCCGTTCTCAGTTCTCTACCTTTCTGTAGCCCTATGTAACAGATTACATATCTGGGATCCTGATCTGGTATCACATACCCAGGACGTAGAGGATACAGAGAAACAGTTCTGTGTAACGAACACACCCGAAGATGATGCATCGGCATGCACTCTCTTCGTTTGGGGGGCACGGGAATTCTGGTAATCCCCAATTTCCTGCTCTGTCTTATAACAATTATAAGTTGGAGCGGGACCAACGTTCCCCAGCTCAGTATAACAAGCGGGTTCGGTCAATAATCCGTATTATTATCTTGATTAAGGCGTGACATGGTCGCTACCTGGAGAGAGAGAGAAGAAAACACTCAGCGTGCGCTCTGCAAGAATAGATTGGTTATTATTTTATCTAATCAGGATGGCTCCCACTGCTTTTTATCAAATCTTCCATCAAACCCTAAAAGGAAAGACTAGCCGGGATTAATTACACACTACAAGTTCGCCAATCTTTCAGCCAGGCCAGTGTCGGTACTTTGAAGGAGGTCCCCCGTGCTTTCGCACGAACCTAATTAATGTAAACCTCATTTTCCCAGAGGCGTAACCTCGTTAACACCTTTCTAGACACCTACTTGATCGGCTAATTGTAATGTATAAAACTCTCCCAGGAGTAACACTTACTCGCAGCGGGTATCGGGATCCAACTATCTCATAGAAGGTATGCAATCTCATTGCAAATTTCAACACTTGAAATTCCCGATAATATTTTGCCCCTAACGTGCTATGACCTTGACGAAATCCAACAAACCATAGCCCGCTAGTCAAGTTCAACCCGTACATTTCTTGATCGAATTAAACCCACCCGCACGACCCTTGACGAAAGCCAACAAAGCCGCACGACTACCCTAATCCAATCGCATCGTATGCTCGCAGATAAGCAGCATATAGCTACCGCACACTGCACCTTGACGAAAGCCAACAAATGCAGCACGAATACTATATACAACTTATCTGAAATGACGGAGGGCTACGACAGGTTTTTCTGAAAACCTATTGCGTAATGAACTTGATATCGTTGTAGGATCGAATGAATTTTGAAATGGGGTGCTTTTGAGGCTTTTCTAGTTTTGCTAAAGGAGTCACTCCCGGTGAAGGGATCGTCGGTCCTTTCCTCGTCGAATGAGGTGCGGGATATATCATATATATCACTGTGCAAAGCAAAAACACTTAAAAGCAATCAAAAGACAAACCGAAGGTTGTAGCATCTGCCAGTTATTGCTAAAGGAGTCACTCCCGGTGAAGGGATCTCGGTCCTTTCCTCATCGAATAAGGTGCAGGATATATCACATATACCTCTGTGCATTGCAAGAACTGTAGCTACCCCTTTTTATTTTGAAATTCGATTCTACAACATCTTAGGTTTCTTTTATTTCATTAATCACATTAATGAAGTCCCATCATTTATGTACCTAAACATCACAGATAAATACGACGTACACTTATGCCATCCGCATTCGCCTCGATGTCCCCTCGTGCACCGTTAGGTTAGGTAACTAACGGCAGAGCGGGGCAGGGCTAGCGCGGGTGTAAAACATAAGTAACGTCTATATAATATATCATATATACTATATATGTATCTATCATAGAACATCACATGATCACATCACAGATATCGCAGCAGAAGAATCATATGAAATATTGGATATACTAGGACGTCCGTGTTTTCAATACGAGCCAGTATAAAACACGGATTCCACGGTCGTGATGAATAGCCAAATCCACACCCCTAGACCCCTACGAGAGCGGCAAGCAACCCTACCAATTCTGGAGTTAGGAGACCCGGACTCGACTCCTCGAGTTGATCTCCCACTGGACTCCAGAACCCGGTTACTTGTGCCTTCCTCCTTGGGTCTATCCTAGTGCGGAAAAGTAAATAATATACAACAGGTGACAACTCCCGCAACCTGGAAGTGCCCCAATAAAAGAATATTACATACAAGTTTTTACATGAATGAAAATGAAAAACACTCATCTCACATAAAAACCCCCGGCTATTCAAACACGACGATCCAATATAACATATCCAGCAACACATAACATCACATGTCATCAACGTAAGTAAATATGTCCATCCCAATTGTCGTTGACATATAGCAACGAAACCGGCGATATCACATATTACACTTACGGTCACAGAAAAGAAAGTGTAAAACTACAACAGTTGGAATCCGCAACCACCTCAGACATCGCATGCCTGACCAAATGAATTCCTTAGACATCACATGCCTAACAATTATAAACCCCGCATTTTAGTCTCATTATCGAAAACTCTTTTCAATACCAAGTCGGGTAATTCAACAAGATTCCCGACATCATGATCGAATGCTCGTCGCAAACTTCAGTAGATGGCTGCACCCCCGATACCGCCGACGAAGTACACCAAGGCGGAACACCGCTACCGCGAGCACCCGAATGGATGCTTTCGGCGACGGGGTTCTCCTACAGTCACTTGGTCGGGGCTATGGGGTGTAGCTGTCTATTAAGTTTACCCGGCGAGTATCCGCGTACACTACGTGATTGCGACGGACTTTTGATCGCATCAAAATTCCGTGGCAACCGATCAAGTGAGACTAAACTGCTACGTTTATAACATTCATTCAGTTATCTCATAACTATTTGTGAATTCCAATTATTGTATCCCATTCCGGATAAATAGAAAATGTTAAACTTTCCGATCGAACAGTCAAACACCCAAGTTTTCCCGATACAGATCAACACATGAAATAAGTCTAACAACATTTATTTCGTGCCTCAGTACCAACGGTCCAGCCGTAGAAGGGTCAAGCCAACGCCTCACATGTGGCACGCCGTACTGCCCCAAACCCTAAGGTTCAAAGGGCAGTTCAAGACGGTCACATAATCGAGTTAAGGTTTGTTGTCTTCTAGAGGGTCCATCGAGTTACTTGCACTACTTAGAACGTCGTTAGACTAGGGAAAAATCCAACAGTTGGAAATTTCCGACAGGGGAAAAGTTGGGTATTTATATCCGGTCGAACTTTTTAACATATTCTAAAAATTATCCGGAAATACACAAAGACGAAATTTGTTACTCCGATCGAAACACCGAATCCCCAAAACAACTCCAGAAAATTCAACTCTTGAATAAATTTTAAAAGTTCCCAGAAGACTCAGCATTACAAAACATGAATTACTGTGCAAGCCACGTGGAGTGACTCGACGCAGTGGCCGCGGAACCGCCGCTAATCCCATAGTGGGGGCCGCGATTCCGCGCCTCTGTAGTTGAATTACTACAACGTACTTCACAGTAACTCATGAAATTACCTGCTGAATTTTTTGGTAATTTTTAATCTGGAAAAATCCAAGAAAATAAAAAATGTACAGAGAGCATATTTTGGGTTTCGGTTTTGGGTCGTTCGGACTTCAAAATCCGTCTAGACTTCGCCTAAGGCTCTAGCTAGGCTCTGATACCACTGTAGGGTTCCTAGGCACACTAGTGAGGTCTCACAAGCCATCGACCATGGCAATTTCAAAAAATCTAGGTGCCGAGAGACCCGACTACGGATCGTTTGCTAGAAAACTAGGCGAAAAATCTAACTAGTTAACACTTAACTAAAAGATACGGAAATACAACCTTTGTAGATCCGGTCCTGCACCTCCACGGCTCCGAAATGAGGTCCTCTCCGCTGTCCAAATCAAATCCGGGCTCTAGCGTCGGCTTCATCGGAGAATGGGCAAGCTAGGTCGTCGATGTCCATGCCGAAGATGATCTACGTCGAAGCATCGCAAGATCAAGCTCTAACTTCACCAAGTCAAGAAACTTGTGAAGAAAACACACTCTACTACTTGGCAAGAGGTAGAGGATGAAGAAATAGGAAGTGGGTTCAATTTAGAATTGGATTTCTCACTCTTTATCATCAATCACCATTGATGAAGAAAGCTTTTTCTTCATGAAAGAAGATGAAGAAGAAGAAGAATATTATGATAAATTATTTTCAAAAAGGAAAAGAATAACAATACTTATCATAACACTAACCATGGTAATGTGTAGAGAATCAATCATGGTTAAATGGGATGGTTAGGGTTAAGCATGAGACAAAATGGTTGCTAAAGTCAAAGTCTTCATGAAGCTTCATGAACAAAACAAAAGAAGCCACCATTTTCTCATTTGCTTTTCATTTTCCAAAATGAATAAATGAATAAATAAATAGATATGAAAATGTAAACCCTAACCATTACATAACCATGGTTTAAACTTTACACAAAACACAAGTAAACATGTATCATCAAACATGATACAATCAAGTGCACAAAACTATATCGAATATACAATGTGCACTACCGAGTGAGAAAATCCATTTAAAGTGAACCGATACTAGTTAATGCAAAGTTATATATCAAATATATAATTATGCATCAAATCATTAAATCAACACTTGATTTAACGATCCGGTCATATCGTATATAACCGACTAGTATGCAATGCATCGGTTTATCGAATCAACCCTTGATTCGATAATTAGGGTATATCGCATATAACCTAATCGATACATTCATCGCGAGAATGAAATACGGTATCACATACACGCATTATTCTCGGTCCCGCACATATCTCATATGCGCTCCTATTTCGTTTCGCTTGAGCCAGGAAACCTCTGTGTAGGACTCTAAAGACTCGTCAATACGCCGGCAGCAGATGATGATCATATCAAGCATCCACAAGCCGCAAGCGGTCTGCTAAACGTAACGGCCACCCGGTTATTGAGCGATCTGAAGATCGACGAGCAAGCACGCTCACACTCCAGTGAATCCGACCAGTAACACTACCGTACAGTCCGGTCTGATCGTCTGATATGTCGCATATCTCGCCTAGGGGTGGTAAACGTCAGACCCCAATAGCTCGATAAGTCGTGTCGATATGAGGTCTATAACTTTTCGAGAAACTACTGGTAACACTTACCAGTAAATCTCAGCAATATGATGGGTACGATACCAATAAACCCACCTACTAGCAAGTCAACCGAAAGAAGCAGTGCCAGTAAAGCCGTAATGAAACCTGTACGGCAAAACCTGCAAGAACTGTAGCACAACGGGGGTGAGTTGCCAACTAGTGAGTAGAAAAATATCTACGAACAGAAATCGCATGAACAACGCAATCCTAGGTCAACAATCATAATATATCCTTAAATATATAACCAGCAGCCTATAACAATGGCTAGGGTAAAAGTCTAACCCAAGTGTAATCCCATGTGCCCGTGTCAGTGCCTTAGGTAGCAATATATCACATGGGTGATGTATGAATGCATGAAACAGAATGCATATACTAAAGAAAACTGCTTTCATAAATTAGTGAGATTTCTGTATCTTTTTAAAAACGAGGCATCATAAATTAAATCAGCATAAATAGTGTCTAGTATCGACACAAAACAAATATCCACATATCTCGATATCTCTTTGTCGCAATCTCTGTACCTCAATATCTCAAATATCTCGGTATGTCTCAATCTCACTATCTAGGGCGCCGTCTGTCCAGACCGACCCCTACCATCAATCTCAAGACCACGACGGTATCCTCCGGATTTCCGACACGTCGAGTAAAATCACCGGTCGGTAGTGCTCCCCTGCCAGTCTCAACGCCAACATCTGCGATCTTCTTGCACCGAGGTACCGCACCGGGTCCACCATGTACCCGAAACAGTTCATCCGTCTCCTCGAATCGGGTCTCAAAATCCATCAGCAAACTCATGGTGGACGACTCATACATCATGGGAAAACCGCACTTTTTATTTAAAAAGAGAGAAAAGGTTTATTATGTTTTTGCGGCTTTCCTCCAAATCCAAGAAATCTCAGGAAATCCGAATCCAAGTCATCAATAGCAAGTAAACAGTGAATATAGACATAAAAATCCATGAATGTGGCATATCAATGAATAATAACATGCATGAAGTAGCAAGTAATAACTACAATGTCTAAACCAGCATATAAGGCAAGTACACTAATATCATGTCTAAACTATTAGCTAACAACCTATGTCAATTGAAATAGTATTTTCTAAAGTGTTCGTGACATGGCAATTAACGATGAAGATGTGTGTGAGCCGGCAAGTAAGTGTACGTGGTACATACGTGTCATCGGTAATGGTGCCAGTGTCCTAACAGCGTGATATTAACAATAGAATATGAATCAAAAACAAGTATGCGATGCGGAGCAACAGCAATAATAAGCGGGAGCTAAATACTAGAAAGAAAGATAACAAATCGATATTTATTATAAATCTAGTCTAACAACTATACTAAACTAAAGGCCTAAGCTAACTGGCTACTGAAGGTAAGGAACCCGCCTAACCTCTGAGTCGATACATATACCTATATGTATATGTTAGTCGGTGATCCTGCCTCAATAATATCACATCTGATACCCTATCTATAATCAAACATTCCCAAGTTAAGAGTGCGGATCAAACATCAATATATAGCTCGTACGTAAATCCGTCGTACGGCATCCCCAAATCTGGGTACGGGTCAATATCTCATTCATCAAATTATTCATCTGGTATCCACTTTATCCAAGATCATAATCTGGGTACTGATCAACGTCTACTACGATACTAATACCATCAATATAGTCATGATCTGACTGCTGATCTACAGCCTCATACAAACCGATATCATCATCATATATCGTCATAAAGAGGTATACATCGCCTAATGCGACCTATTATGAATATCTTGTAAGTCGATGTACAACACCCCACGACTTGCGGGGAGGCGGAAAAATGAAAAACGATCTTGTTCTTTGCATAAACCTCGACTAACTGAGAATCTTTGCTAAACTATAACTAACAAGAAACATAGAAATTGTTAACTACTATGAGAAGTGATTATACCTAATGAACCGTGTCCTTCGTCTTATCGTTCTCCACCTCCTCTCCGGCCTTCTCTATGTAGTAGATGATCCACCCGAGAGCTTTATTCCACGCTTCACCTCTAACTTGAGGTAACTAGGTTTCTTAAAGTGCTAATCTAAGAAACCTAGGTGATATAGAGTTAGGTTATAGATTAATTAGTCTATTCTAATCCTTGGTCTCAACACATGAGTGGTAGGTTAGGGTTTGAAGAGAGAGTGAGCTTGACGAGAGAGAAGGTGAGCATGAGAATGAGAAGAGATAATGATCTCATTTGAATATATATGAAGCATTATGTTTTATCAAATAAATAAATAAATGATTTAACAACCATGCTTCATTTAATTCATATGAGTGATTCATCTATATGAGTCATTAACCATTTATGATGCATTAATGACATGGATGAATCACACAAATGAGTCACTAATCTCATTTAATGCTTATGCCACCTAAACCCCCAAGTCACCATCCTTCTAGAAGCTTCTCGCAAAATTACGAGAACGCCCCTCCTATCCGTGAAAACACGGAAAAACTTTAGACTGTATAAATCCAATAACCCGATACTAGAATCTGGCTTAAACCAAAGCCGACTAGTAAAAACTGTCCGAATGTCGTACGTGCGTAAACACACGTATGCGTCCGAACCCTTGTCGTAAAACCATACGACCTCTATATCGTTTCGCCTGGAGCAGGGAAACTCTCTGTGTGGGACTCTAATGACTCAACTACTATTCTGGCAGTGGGTTTAACTACAGACCGCAAGCGGCACTAGCTGTACGTAACGGTCCCCAGGTAGATGTCGATAAGAAGGCCGATGACGAAACCCATCCGAACTCCGGCGGAATCCCCGTCCGTCAACTTCTCGTCGGAAAGGGCACCACGTAGCCGGAATCTTTTACGGGCTCCCACCTCTTGACCGAGGCAACTCGGGCGCGAAGTTGGCTAGCCGACGCGTCCAAGGGGTGCTGTAGACAAGTGTAGAAAACGATGTCTCTTTTGGGGTTTATGTTGCCATGGATGGAGGTGGAATGAACTTTTGAGGGAGCTAGCAATTTTTGTAGCAAGAAATATGTGATATGAATAATATTCCATACTCACCAAATCAAAACTCATCCCCTCTCTCTCTGTAAAAAAATGGCCGGCCCTCTAAAAGATGGTGGGGAAAAAAGGCATCAAACAAAAACTATGAAGAGAATGATTAATTAATCTCACATCTCATCAATGTGGGGGCCACGAAACTTGCATGAAGAAAAATATACAACAAAAATGAAAAACTCTCTCCTCCTCACTCCTCTCTCAGTGGCTGGCCTCTCCAAGTGGGTGGGGAAGGAAAAAGCAAGTGGAGAAAAGGAAATTGATCAAGCTAAATAAAGTCACACCAATTCCCTTTTCAACTCACAAATCAAACCATCACAATAAATCAATGATAAGACTAATAAAGAATCTCATGATGAAAAGAACACTCATGATGCCTCACAAATGCATGAAAGCCCTCCACAAAATGTTATTTGCAAATGTGCAAATAACCCCCTTCCATCGGAAAGTCCGGCCGTGAAGGAACAAAGGAAAACCGGCCGGAACGGAATACAAACTGGCAACTTCAGAAAACTGATCCCGTAATAAATTACAGGAAAACCCCGCAACTGCAAATACATGCCCTCATTTGTATTCCCACTGAACACAAATGCAAAGAGACAAAACTACACTATCTAATACTAGGATCCGGCTTAAGCCAAAGCCGGCTAGTAAAAACCGTCCGATCATGATCCGTGCAATACCGCTCGTATCTGATCGAACCCTGCCGTATCTCCATACGGCCACTACAGCGTTTCGCCCGAAACCTGAGTAACTGAGTGTGGTGGACTCTAAAGACTCGTCAATACTATGGCTGTGGATTTAACCACTAGCACGTCAGAGGTATAAGCCAATACGTAA
Organism: Agapanthus africanus; assembly: GCA_030015575.1. Lineage (NCBI taxonomy): Eukaryota > Viridiplantae > Streptophyta > Magnoliopsida > Asparagales > Amaryllidaceae > Agapanthus > Agapanthus africanus. Next base: position 311,278,979 of record CM057343.1, on the reverse strand, counting down.
CGGGCTACCAGATACTGACTAAAAGGGACATCGATGAGCGAACTCATCCTGACACCCTACTGAGCCTGTCAGTGACAATATCCATACAGTCCGGTCCGTTCGTCTATGAGCATCGCATGGCGGGCCTAGGGGGTTGGTAAAAGTCAGACCCCCAAAAGCGGTACAAGTCGTGTCGGAGTGTAGCCCAGAACACCCTGAGATACTACTGGAATACCTACCAGCAAATCTCTTGTCTTGGCCAAGGACTTTTCATGTTCTGGCTCTCCTAGACACAGCGCGACCTCACCCCCAATACCGAAAGAGACGAACCCCTGCAGATCCACTCACTGCCTCCATGTGGCTCGGGACTGTACCCAACTAAAACCTGTTTGCACGACTCCTTTGAGCCGTAGTAGGGTAGTAATCAAAGCACAGTGGGAACTCACACGAGACAAATGACGATCTCAGGTCGATGAACTAACCTGTACACATGTCACCGGGGAACAGCTATCTGACGTCAGGTATAATACCAACTAGCAGGTTCTCGGCGAGTCCTGTCCGGTGTACTCATAACCCAATGAGCACCTGTATACATCTTAGGTGAACCAACTGACACCAGTGGCTTGTGAGACCGGCCACCGCCCCTCGTCGGGGTCTCGACTGTATACACTAGTCTACTCTGGAGAATCGATGCCCTGTCTCGAAACTCCCACGACTAGGGACCTTTTAAGGATGTGCTTATAGACTCCAACTCTCGCGTATATGATCGCCCTCATACTGCTGGTTGTCAAGCAAGAATCCTAGGGGCTCTATCAACGTGTAATAGCGACTCGTAAGGTCACCTAAAGCAGTACACGATGATAAAAGATAAACCAGATAGCATACTATCATCTCGAGTAAGACTGTCCTACCGGCATAGGTCCTCCTCAATCATTGCAATCACGTGCCTGTGATCCAATAATTGACTCTGAGGGCACTATATCCAACAATCTCCCACTTGCACTCAAGGCTAATTATTGCGATGTCGCATACTCACAGCCCGTGTGATACCGAACACCCAACTCCTCTACTAGTCAGTCTCACAAAGATCGTTTGCGAAACTATTGCGTTCGAGGAATAGCCTCAGTGAGTGGATCCGCTCTGGAGTTTCTTTCTATGCCTCTCTTTATCTCAAGTTCGCGGAGAAAGCCATCTCCCGAAATGAGCAATACCTGTCTTAGAATGTCTGAATGTCTGATGGGACCTAGCTCATAAATGAACTCCAAATCCAAACTTTTTAGACCGTATCGACAACTGAACTTAATCAGTGTCCTGCGCCATGCCTTCCCTCAGTATCCACTTGGACCACCTGTCCAAAATACTGCCCCTCGTCAGAGGGAAAACTATAACTCTGACAGCCACTCTGCCATCCAGGTCACCTTGGAAGCCTGGAATGATAACTGTCTCCCGAAGGAGAATGCTGTTATCATATCCTTAGAACATCAACTTATGTTCTAAAACTTCTTCAGATTGTTTCTCCAAGATTGGTTGAATATCAACTTATTGCACCTACTACAAGAACAACATTTGGTGTGGTACTTGACATCTCATGATTGACTCAATTGCCTAAGCAAGTGATCTGCCAATCATGAACATCCCTCTCCCCTTTAGTCTGTAAGACACCTTTAGAGAGGGTGACTCCATTACCTGCAGGTACACTACCGTGCTAGGAGTTGTCCATTCTAAATACTCATAGAATGCTGTCAAAGTACCCTGATTGGGAAACCACCCAAATCTAGATCTAAAACCATAGATCTAGTTACCAGAATGTCTGATATAATATCCAAGTCCTGTGTGGAGAAACCACTGTGTGACGACCAAAGTATAACCGATCGTAGTATAGGAATATCACTTCCTACTCCGTGTATGTCATCCAAATACCAGGACATCACACCCTGCTACCTCCTCAACTGATTCATCCTCTATTCTGATGAAGTCAAACCTATGACTGTCACATCAGAAATAGATGATCTATCTCCGCTATATCTGCTTTAGTCTATAAATAGACATAAGCCTGATGTCCACCGATGCTTCCGCTGCTCCCACTGACTATGACAACTCTCTGGCAGAGTCATACAGACGTGCACTTCTAAAGCTAGTTTAGAACGACGCTATACTCATCCTCCTGCCGGGTCTTACAGTCTGGAACAACAGCAATGGCAAGTATGGGTAAACAAGAACCTCCCTGCCACCGTCCTTGAGCATACCGAAGTACCTCTCGAGTGCCTGATGTTACCCACCATATCTGCGGAGTGGCCAATGGAATGTCAAACCAGATTGAATCTTTAGGTTCTTATCAAATCTTCAGTAATCGTTTGCGGTTCTGGAATCACTTCCAGTTCTACCATACTCCCACTACTGTTTTTCTGAAAATATCCATTTTTATTAAAACTGTGGCGAGTCAAGAACAATATCACTATTGATCTTCCATATGGTAGAAAATCAACCCTCGTCATAGCCCGGGTCAACCCACAAACAGCCATTACAGAAACGTGCCTTGAGTTGTCCAGAGTCTAGTTTTAAGCATAAGCCGGACAACTCCCCGTATCTTAACAATGTCAAGATATGAACTGTTCTATATCCAAGAAACAGAGGCACTGATTTAATTGAACCAGATTCAAATCATGCAGCTGTCTCCAGTGCATGTCAACTAAATAGAAGGAGGCCGATCAGCGTTACTCAACTTAGGAATACTTCCAATTATGAGTGACCTGAAAGAGAAGCAAGTTCTCATTACTATCAACTGAATAGCATACACAAGTATCTACATCTTCGATCACCTTGAAGAATCCCGATACTTGCAATACCTGGTTCTCTACTTTATTCTTATACCTATAACTCCTCAAAACTTAGACCCTGTGTTTCTACGAAACACTTATCTAAGAACTAGAGAAGTCATAAGTAAGCCGAATATAGTACGAGGACCTACCCCTCTGTCCTAATGGACACTGGACAACATACAATACTCTGTATAAGTCCCTTGAGTCAAATGACTCATTCACTGTGTGCCATAGGTTGAAAACTGTACTTATGGTTAACAAGAATTACACCGCTGTTCAATGCTCCTTACCTAACCATCCACTGATATAGGTAAATGTCATAGACATAATTTCAAAGAGGTATATCTCACTCTATAAAAATAGACGTACAGATATATCAATTTGAAATTGGTTCATAACAACGGATATTCAAAACCAAATATTTGCCGACCGGCAAACAACCCAGGTGACTTCCTCAAATATCACCAATTACACCGAATCCCGATATAATGAGGATGATCACCTAATTCCCAATAACTTACTCCCACTCATCATCTGTAAAACCATACAGATGTGAGAATCAAACCTGGTAAATACATACTCTGGAGCAAGTGTCTAATTAGGAAATCAGTTTTCTTTTAACAGTACACAGTGAACCTGAAACATTGAAATGTTTCGATGGGGTATCCTGGTATTCATAGTAATGCCTCTTCCATTATCCAGATTCACAACTTTAACCGTATATTTCTTTGCCACCTCTCCAAATCCCTTTATATGTCTTTAGTCATTACCTTCTGCACACCCCTTTAGGCCAAATGGTTTTCTTCCTTCCCTACCGTTCGGCACCAGCCTATGGTTTGGAAGAAGACTATCCAATAAGAATAATGGGTGTACTGTCCTAATCCTAGGAGCACTCGCAATGCGTGAGAAGGTGAGGATAAAAGACAACCGAATGAACTTAATTCCTATTTCTCCTGAACCAGGATCCATCCCCGAACTGGAACAAGTTCCTTTCGAGTTCGTATATAACCATACGATGGATTATCCAATAAACTTGGGATCTTCGTAGTGATATGGAGTGTCCTGGAGAAATACCAAGGTGATTTAGGATTGGCGAAGAAATACTTGGTTTGGTCGTGAATAGCAGTCGCAATTTACTTTGCCCTCTTACTAATCTCTTGCTTTGTCTGAACTTAATACCTTCTGTACACCGTTTAGGCTAATTGGTTTTCTTCATTCCCTACCGTTCGGCACCAGCCTAAGGTCTGGAAGAAGACTATCCAATTTGCGTAATAGGTGTACTATCTCCTAAACCAAGGAGTACTCGCTACCTGAGAGAAGGTAAAAGGAAAAGACAACTGAATAGTCCTATTCGTTTTCTCCAGAACCAGAAACCATCCTCGAATAAATTCCTTCGAGTTCGTATATAACCATACGATGGTTTTTTCCAATGGAAGTGGACGTTCGTAGTAATACGGGGTGTCCTGGAGAAAAGGGTAAAAGTAGGAGTGGCAATGAGGTCTGCAACTCTTACAATCCAAAAGCCTGTGTTAAGAAGGTTCGGTCAACTTGGTCACTGAGTTATAGTCTAGGGTCGGGTCAATGGTCGCTGCCAAAGAGAGAGAGAAAAGAAACACTCAGCATGCACTCTTACCTAGATCAGAATGGTTATCACTTTATCTAATCAGGAAACCTCCCACTGTAACGTCAAATTCTTCCCCAAACCTGAAAGAAGAATTAGCCGGGATCACCCGAGGAGTAAACCAACTCATCAGTGGGAATCGGGATCCAACTATCATCGCATGATAACGTGACGGAATCCGCTCACGCTATCACACTCCAGAAGGTATGCGCATATCTGGCAAGTTTCAGTTCTTTTGAAACTCCCGATGTAGATTTTTACCCCATGCTCTTATGACCTTGGCGTGAGGTCAAAATGTCATAAGTCACATGTCAAGTTCTACCCATCATTATCCAGGTTAATTTGAACCCACTCGTACATACCCTTGACGAAGGCCAAAATAGTAGTATGACTGTCCCAAACCAACGCATCTATCTATGCTGCAGATAAATATCCGGCAGCTACCAAACACTATGCCTTGGCGTGAGGTCAAAATACATAGCTTGAATACTACCGAATATTTAACTGAAATGATAGAGGGCTACGAATGGTTTCTGGCGAAAACCTTTAACGTAATGAACTTGATATCGTTGAAGGAATTGATAGCTTTATAAAAAATATAGTGACGAAAACCTTTGCTAAAGAGGTCACTCCCGGTGAAGGGATCTCGGCTCTTTCCCCGTAGAATGAGGTGCAGGATATTCCAACTGAATACCACGATGCAAAGCAAAAGTAAACGGCTATAGTGAAGTTATTGCCCTGACGCAAACTTTTGTCCAAAGGGTCACTCCCGGTGAAAGGATCTCGGCCCTTGCCTCGTCGACTGAGGAGCAGGATATTCCAACTGAATACCACAGTGCGAAACAAAAAAGAACGCCCTTGCAATAACAGCTTTTTGAAAAAGTGTTCCAACAACATCAGAATAGGTTTGTTTATCTTGCATTGATCCGAATCAACGCAGTCCCATCAATTGATCACACCATAAAGAACGAAAATATACTGACGTACGTATATGCCATCCGCATTCGCCACTGGGTCCCGTCATCACCCGTTAGGTTAGCTAACTAACGACAGAGCGGGGACTGGACTAGCGCGGATGCAAAACATATACAACATCTACTAGTATATATATAATATATAATTTTCGCTCAAGGCATGATAAAATGCAACAGCACAGAAAAGTACAGCATCATAGAATAATACAGATATCTGGGATCCCCGGGTTTCACAGAGCCGCTATTGAAACTCGACGTTCACCTGGTCGTGTGGATAGCCTGTGCAATGAAATCCTAGACCCCTACGGGCGCGGCAAGTTACCCGCCAAAACCTAAAGCGAGGCAGCCCCCTTCAGCGACGTGAATGGACCACCCAGCACTTCACGGAATCCGGTAACTTGGGCACCCATCCTGGGTCAACCTATACCCCCTACGAGTGCAGCGAATAGCCCGCCAATTCTAGAGTGAAGCCCCCTCCGTCTCAATGCCATGAGATGCGGGTTCGTTTCCCTCTAGAACCCGGCTATCCGTGCACCCCTCCGCGGGGTAATCCTAGTACAGAAAGTAAAATATATATACAACGGGTACATCGACCGCAACCTGGTCGTGCCCTAAAATAATAATACAAACAGGCAGTGACGGCAGTCCACATGTCGGACGCTCGCCCCGTAATAACAAATGTACATTTAAAAACAAAACTGTACTAACATTGCATCCAGGCTATCCCCACGACCGATCCGCAACAACACAGCAAAACACAGAACATCAACGTGAATGTCACGTTCGCAAATCCGTCTAACCGGGCTATAGCAGTAAGACTGGATTTACCGATCAAGTGACATTCACGGTCGCAGATATAATGTAAATACTATGAACTGGCATGTTTAAAATATCCGATCGAACAAATTCTATCAAGTGGGCCCCAAGCAGTACTGTAGCACTTACAGAAAATCTGGGCCCAAAAATAATATCCCAAAACCCCTATTTCCTATTCAAAAGCCCACTGGAAAAATTTGGTTCAACGATTCCACTTACCCACCGCGGAACCGTGGCCAAACCAGGGGTTTGGCCGCGTTTCCGCGGTCATAGTAAGGAATCAGTGAATCATATTTTCCCAGAATTCTTAGAATTTCTTGCATGTCTTTCTGAAATGACCTGAAAATTTTTTTTGGAGCTGGAAAAATTTCAACAGAGAACACATGCACTAGAAATACGGTTTTTGGGATTTTGTTCGATCGGGTTTTAAACATACTAGAGCAAGCTAGGCATGGTTAATGGCGTGTCTCTGATACCAATGTAAGTCCGCGGCGGCGCCCCGGCCGTCGAACCGACGACGGAAACGCGGAAACAAAAATTTTGCAAACTAGCAAACCGGCACCACCGTGCACTTTTCACCCGGATCGGGCCATTAACCCAGCAACTAGCAAACAAGAAAAGAGTAGAGAAGTATACCAAGCGATCCATGTCCTTCGGTCTTCGTCTCCACTCCGATCTCCCGCGGAATCCCCGTCCGTCAACTTCTCGTCGGAAAGGGCACCACGTAGCCAGAATCTTTTACGGGCTCCCACCTCTTGACCGAGGCAACTCGGGCGCGAAGTTGGCTAGCCGACGCGTCCAAGGAGTGCTGTAGACAAGTGTAGAAAACCATGTCTCTTTTAGGGTTTATGTTGCCATGGATGGAGGTGGAATGAACTTTTGAGGGAGCTAGCAATTTTTGTAGCAAGAAATATGTGATATGAATAATATTCCATACTCACCAAATCAAAACTCATCCTCTCTCTCTCTGTAAAAAAATGGCCGGCCCTTTAAAAGATGGTGGGGAAAAAAGGCATCAAACAAAAACTATGAAGAGAATGATTAATTAATCTCACATCTCATCAATGTGGGGGCCACGAAATTTGCATGAAGAAAAATATCCCACAAAAATGAAAAACTCTCTCCTCCTCACTCCTCTCTCAGTGGCCGGCCTCTCCAAGTGGGTGGGGAAGGAAAAAGCAAGTGGAGAAAAGGAAATTGATCAAGCTAAATAAAGTCACACCAATTCCGTTTTCAACTCACAAATCAAACCATCACAATAAATCAAAGATAAGACCAATAAGGAATCTCATGATGAAAAGAACACTCATGATGCCTCACAAATTCATGAAAGCCCTCCACAAAATGTTATTTGCAAATGTGCAATTAACCCCCTTCCATCGGAAAGTCCGGCCGCGAAGGAACAAAGGAAAACCGGCCGGAACGGAATGCAAACTGGCAACTTCAGAAAACTGATCCCGTAATAAATTACAGGAAAAACCCGCTACTGCAAATACATGCCCGCATTTGTATTCCCACTGAACACAAATGCAAATAGACAAAACTACACTATCTAATACTAGGATCCGGCTTAAGCCAAAGCCGGCTAGTAAAAACCATCCGATCACGATCCGTGCAATACCGCACGTATCTGAATGAACCCTGCCATATCTCCATACGGCCACTACAGCGTTTCGCCCGAAACCTGAGTAACTGAGTGTGGTGGACTCTAAAGACTCGTCAATACTATGGCTGTGGATTTAACCACTAGCACGTCAGAGGTATAAGCCAATACGTAACGGGCTACCAGATACTGACTAAAAGGGACATCGATGAGCGAACTCATCTTGACACCCTACTGAGCCTGTCAGTGACAATATCCATACAGTCCGGTCCGTTCGTCTATGAGCATCGCATGGCGGGCCTAGGGGGTTGGTAAAAGTCAGACCCCCAAAAGCAGTACAAGTCATGTCGGAGTGTAGCCCAGAACACTCTGAGATACTACTGGAATACCTACCAGCAAATCTCTTGCCTTGGCCAAGGACTTTTCATGTTCTGGCTCTCCTAGATACAGCGCGACCTCACCCCCAATACCGGAAGAGACGAACCCTTGCAGATCCGCTCACTGCCTCCATGTGGCTCGGGACTGTACCCAACTAAAACATGTTTGCACGACTCCTTTGAGCCGCGGTAGGGTAGTAATCAAAGCACAGTGGGAACTCACACGAGACAAAGGACGATCTCAGGTCGATGAACTAACCTGTACACATGTCACCATGGAACAGCTATCTGACGTCAGGTATAATACCAACTAGCAGGTTCCCGGCGAGTCCTGTCCGGTGTACTCATAACCCAATGAGCACCTGTATACATCTTAGGTGAACCAACTGACACCAGTGGCTTGTGAGACCGGCCACCGCCCCTCGTCGGGGTCTCGACTGTATACACTAGTCTACTCTGGAGAATCGATGCCCTGTCTCGAAACTCCCACGACTAGGGACCTTTTAAGGATGTGCTTATAGACTCCAGCTCTCGCGTATATGATCGCCCTCATACTGCTGGTAGTCAAGGAAGAATCCTAGGGGCTCTATCAACGTGTAATAGCAACTCGTAAGGTCATCTAAAGCAGTACACGATGATAAAAGATAAACCAGATAGCATACTATCATCTCGAGTAAGACTGTCCTACCGGCATAGGTCCTCCTCAATCATTGCAATCACGTGCCTGTGATCCAATAATTGACTCTGAGGGCACTATATCCAACAGATAGTACTTGGGATTTGAGATGAGTCGATGAGATCGGTGATATGGCAGGGTTCGTATTTGAGATACGACATGACGTTGTAGCGGGTCCTTGACGTAGTGTTTCACACACGTGCATGCATACTTAGACGGTATCAGTATTGTACTAGACGTAGATCAGTACCCCGATCATGATATTTGATAAAGAGGATACCAGATGAATAGTATGATGAATGTGATATTGACCCGTACCCAGATTTGGGATGCCGTACGACGGATTTGCGTACGAGCTATATATTGATGATTGATCCGCACTCTTGACTTGGGAATGTTTGATTATAGATATGGTATCGGATGTGATATTATTGAGACGGGATCACCGACTAATATATATATATATATATATATATATATATATATATATATATTTAAGTATGTATCGACTCAGATGTTAGGCGGTTTCCTTACCATCAGTTAGCTTTTAGTTTAGCACTATAGTTTAGTATAGTTGGTAGACTAGATTCGACTCCTACCTATTTCAAAAGCTAACGAATCGCGGGTATTTTAAAAGACAGATCAAGGGATTCTACGGATATTTCAAAAGACGTATCTTTTCTTAAAAACACCGTAGCCCTTATTTTCAAAACACCGCGATTCGTGTTATTTTTAAAAGGCACCATTGTTTGACTTATAGTTATCGTTGTGTCTAGTATTCTGCTTCCGCACATTATTGCTTTTCGCTCCGCATCGCATATTCATATTGTGATTTCATATGCCATTGTTGATATTATGCTGTTAGGACACCAGCACCATTACCGATGATGCGTATGTACCACGTACACTTACGTGCCGGCTCACACACATCTTCATCGGTAATTGCCATATCACGTACACTTAGAAAATACTATTACATTGATATAGATTGTTAGCTAATAGTTTAGACATGATATTAGTATACTTGCCTTATATTCTAGTTCAGACATTGTAGTTATTACCTGCTACTTCATGCATGTTAATATTCACTGTTATACCGCATTCATGGATTCTCATGCCTATATTCACTGTTTACATGCTATTGAGGATTTGGATTCGGATTTTCATGAGATTTCCTGGATTTGGGGGAAAACCGCAAAAACATTTATAAACTTCTTTTCTCTCTCTTTTAAATGAAAAGTGCGGTTTTCCCATGATGTATGAGTCGTCCACCATGAGTTTGCTGATGGATTTTGAGACCCGATTCGAGGAGTTGGACGAACCGTTTCGGGTACATGGTGGGCCCGGTGCGGTACCCCGGGGCAAGAAGGTCGTGTTGTTGAAGTTGAGCCAGGCAGGGGAGCACTACCGACCGGTGATTTTACCCGACGCGTCGGATATCCTGAGGATACCGTCGTAGTCTTGAGATCGATGGTAGGGGCCGGTCAGGACTGACGACGCCCTAGATAGTGAGATTGAAATTGAGATTCTGAGATATTGAGGTACTGAGATTTGATGATACAGGCCAGTCCGGATAGCTGGAGCCTCGGATTTTTGAGACATTAGGATTTATGTTTTGTGTCGATGCTAGACACTGTTTATGCTGATTTCATTTATGATACCTCGCTTTAAAAATAAAGTAATCTCACAAAGTTATGAAAGCAGTTCCTTCAGTACATGTATTCTGTTTTCATGCATTCCTACATCATCCATATGATATATTTCTATCTGAGGCACAGACACGAGCACTTGGTATTACTGTTGTTTAGTGGTATACCCTAGCCATGGTTATAGGCTGCTGGTTATATTTTGAGGATATATTATGATCGTATGACCTAGGATTGCGTCATACATGAGATTTCTGTTCGTAGATGTATTCTATTCACGAGTTGGCAACTCACCCCCATTGTGCCACAGTTCTTGCAGGTTTTGCCATACAGGTTCCATTACGGCTTTGCTGGCACTACTTCCATTTCCGGGTGATTTGCTAGTAGGTGGGTTTATTTGTATCGTACCCATCATTATACCATGTATACTATTATTCTGTTGTATCTAGAAGTTCCATCAACCAAACATGTATTTTATTTCAGAGATAGAGACCAGTGATGTTTATTCTTTTGACCTTAGAGTCGCGCGTTGTATTTCTATGGATTTCTTGCTGTTTTGAGTTTCCTTTTGAGTTTTGATTCTCGCCCTGGGCGTTGTATATTATATTTCTTGTGTGGTTGTGACCGTCGATTGACGAAGAGCTAGCTCCCGCTTAGGGATGCCTTTTATTGATTTCATATACTATTCATATTGTATCCCGTTTGGGGGCCAGTATTTACAAAGGAGACTCTGCCGAAATTTTCAGAAAATACGTGATGTTTTTAAAATGCATAATTCTGCTTATGCTATTAAAACTACTTGTTTTAAGTTGGTTTTTCCTTCACTCTACTACTTTTCTTGGTTTGGATTTCTGGGTTTTCGGCTTACTTAGATTACGTACGCCTCGAGACGTTTCGTAGTTTAAGTGCCGGTCATGTTCCGTACTTTCGGGACATGACATGAACTTAACGTACAAACGTCAACGTTTCAGTTACAGTAAGGAAATACGAAAAATCATATCGAAATGTCGGAAACTTTAATAATACTCAACTAAACATTCTCAGATTTCTCTGTATGAATATTGGGACAAGTCAAACAATACTATAAGTCATAATTTACCCATACAAAGCCACATAAGAAAACCCATCACCAAAAACCCAAAAGGGGCCGGCGAGCTCAGAAAATGGTAGGATGTCGCCAGTTTAAGTGTGGTGTTTGGGTTTCGAGTTTTTTGTAAAGTCTTCTAATGATCTTACTATAGTTTTGGTCTTACTAGTTTTTCTAGTAATTGCACCTAATGGTTCTAGTTTCAATTGCAGTGAGCTAGATATCACAAAAATACTAGTTTATGATACTGCACACACTAAACATGCTACGTGATGATATCGTGTGTTAACTGAACTTAAGTTAATCTGATATAACCCTATTCTGGTCGTAACGGGTAAAAAAAGAACTCATGATACGATATATCCGTGTCATATATAGGATTTTAACTCCAAAGCTGATATTAGCTTCCTGATTTCCTATACTGCTAAAATAACTTAAATAAACAATACCAAGCATACTTATACACACACAGAGAGCTACCATAAAAACTACAATCTCCAACTCACCAAGAAATCAAACGAGCTCGAATTTTTGCCAAATGTCGCCGGCCAAAATCCGAGGGAACTGGTCCGTCTTCCTATGGGTTATTCTAAGTCAAATTAATAAGATGGGGGTACTGTTTGGTTATGTTAATTATTATCTAAATTACAGCAGATTTTACACAGAGCTTATATTTACCAAGATGTGATATTTTACCGATATTACACTTCTATACTAAACCAGTATTGATTTAAAGTAACTACAGGTTTGAAATTATACCTATCCAGAAGATCAACTGAAAGCTTCCTTCAAGATGTACAAGCACAATTTCCTAGCTTGATGGTTGAAGTAAGAGCACAACACTTAGCCTTTCATGCTATTTCTCTTTCTTTTTCTTAAGTGAGGACTAGGACTTTGTTTTCTAAACTAGGAGTTTTTTTTAAATCTCAATTTATCAACTGAACAAATAAGAAGAGATAAGAGTATGGAGTGATAAGGCTAGGAGGTGGTGTCAACATAATAGATGGTGTGCTATTCATGCAAGAAAGAGGTGTGGGCTTGATGTGCATCTAAGGTGTGGTGCCTATGAGGTTTAAAATAACCATAACCCTAATTCAACACATTTACATAATAACCCTCACCTAAACTTAATTTACATAAGGATGCTAGCATTTCTCTAAAACCCCTCATGACACTTCTTATTGTAAAAACAAACTTTCTTTACTAAACTATCCTACCACATATTAAAAAGCCTCTTTATTTCCAACAAAATAAAAATAACATTTTTAATTAAATAAATAAAATAATTAATTATCTAAAATATTTCAAAATGTTACAATTTTCCCCCTTAAGAAAATTCGGTTCCCGAATTTAAATTAAATCCCCTTCTTAAAACATTTTCCTTAATCCAATCTACTCAAATTCAAAACAATTTCCGGGGTCCAACTTAAAACATACAATGTCCATGCAAATAATGAAACTCCAAAGTCCCACATGATCTAAAATGCATCATAACGCAACTGTGTGCGTGAAACCTCAGAACCTATAAAACTCACATAACTGTAACTCTAGCGGGCGCTATGAGAATTACTCCAGTTATGATGAAATTTGCCAAATACGAAAACCGTTGTGTATCCTAATTACACAATCAATGCCATAATCGATGTGCAATATCGATGCACACGACCAAGTGAAAATGTATAAATCAGATTTATAACATATCCTATCAAGTGCAAAGCACGAAAACAAAATCAACCCTAATGGGTTTGCGTGCAAAACTCAACCACACGTCACGGTGTGCACGAAAACAAAACACCGTTAAGTGTAACACGCGTGCATGAAACGATATCCACTGCATCCATTGTGCATGGAACAAAGTGTACAAAATTGTATCAAGAGCATCGGGTTGCACAAAATCAAAATCAAGCGCATCAGAGTGCACAAAAATCAAAACGTGCAACTGGTGTACACAAAAATATACCAAGTATACCTAGGGTATATATATATAATCTTTTAACCATGTGCACCTGAGGTGCACGGAAATTATCAGTTTAGTGCAAACGGTGTACACAACACTACAGTCGAGTGCAGTCACCTCACACAAAATCTCAAACTAGTGCACCTGGTGTGAAAAAAACATAATATAACCCTCAAATCCTCAAAAATATACATATCAAATTAACGGACATTGAGTTTTCCTTTCTTAAATGTTGAAAATGAATTATTTTAGATCATAAAAACGCAATTCAGACTCAAAGGACATCGAAGCCTATCCTCTTCAATGTCAGAAGGTGTTTATACCACCGGAATTGGCATAGCAAGGATTACTACTTGCCGTCTGCCACGTTCTAACATTCTCTGTCTCTGAATTTTTATTCTTCTTGCAGATCTCTAATGTCAGGGTCTCTTCATACAATCGTTCGGTGAGGAGCAACGACACAATCAGTCCTACTGCTGATACCTCTCAACACATCTTCTTGGCCATTAGTCCAGTCTCTCGTAACGCAACTTGCTAATGACTGAAATCTCTATCCTCTTCTTGTATGCTAACAACTGATCCTGGATCCAATCTTACTTATTATCAATTTTCAGAAAGAACCCCTTCAAGTCCCATGCTGATCTCAGCTATCCAGCCTGCCCAAAACTAGCACTCATTACTGAATCCACTTTCTCTTTAGTAACAACCGTCATTTTGTCTCGTCCCGAAAGTACGACACATGACCGGCACTTAAACTACGAAACGTCTCGAGGCGTACATAATCCAAGTAAGCCGAAAACCCAGAAATCCAAACCAAGAAAAGTAGTAGAGTGAAGGAAAACCAATTTAAATCAAGTAGTTTTAATAGCATAAGCCGAATTATACGTTTAAAAAAACATCAAATATTTCCTGAAAATTTCGGCAGAGTCTCCTTTTTAAATACTGGCCCCCAAACGGGATACAACATGAATAGTATACGAAATCAATAAAAGGCATCCCCAAGCGGGAGCTAGCTCTTCGTCAAACGACGGTAACAACAACACAAGCAATATAGTATACAACGCCAAGGGCGAGGATCAAAACTCAAAAGGAAACTCGAAACAACAAGAAATCCACAGAAATATAACGCGCAACTCTAAGGTCGAAAGAATAACATCACCGGTCTCTATGTCAAAAATAAATACATGTTTGGTTGATGGAACTTCTAGATACAACAGAGTAATAATATACAAGATAATATGATGGGTACGATACCAATAAACCCACCTACTAGCAAGTCACCCGAAAGAAGCATTGCTAGTAAAGCCGTAATGAAACCTGTACGGCAAAACCTGTAAGAACTGTAGCACAACGGGGGTGAGTTGCCAACTAGTGAGTAGAAAAATATCTACAAACAGAAATCGCATGAACAACGCAATCCTAGGTCAACAATCATAATATATCCTTAAATATATAACCAGCAGCCTATAACAATGGCTAGGGTAAAAGTCTAACCCAAGTGTAATCCCATGTGCCCATGTCAGTGCCTTAGGTAGCAATATATCACATGGGTGATGTATGAATGCATGAAACAGAATGCATATACTAAAGAAAACTGTTTTCATAAATTAGTGAGATTTCTGTATCTTTTTAAAAACGAGGCATCATAAATTAAATCAGCATAAATAGTGCCTAGTATCGACACAAAACAAATATCCACATATCTCGATATCTCTGTGTCGCAATCTCTGTACCTCAATATCTCAAATATCTCGGTATGTCTCAATCTCACTATCTAGGGCGCCGTCAGTCCAGACCGACCCCTACCATCAATCTCAAGACCATGACGGTATCCTCCGGATATCCGACACGTCGAGTAAAATCACCGGTCGGTAGTGCTCCCCTGCCAGGCTCAACGCCATCATCTGCGATCTTCTTGCCCCGAGGTCCCGCACCGGGTCCACCATGTACCCGAAACGGTTCATCCGTCTCCTCGAATCGGGTCTCGAAATCCATCAGCAAACTCATGGTGGACGACTCATACATCATGGGAAAACCGCACTTTTTATTTAAAAAGAGAGAAAAGGTTTATTATGTTTTTGCGGTTTTCCTCCAAATCCAAGAAATCTCAGGAAATCCGAATCCAAGTCATCAATAGCAAGTAAACAGTGAATATAGACATAAAAATCCATGAATGCGGCATATCAATGAATAATAACATGCATGAAGTAGCAAGTAATAACTACAATGTCTAAACCAGCATATAAGGCAAGTACACTAATATCATGTCTAAACTATTAGCTAACAACCTATGTCAATTGAAATAGTATTTTCTAAAGTGTTCGTGACATGGCAATTAACGATGAAGATGTGTGTGAGCCGGCAAGTAAGTGTACGTGGTACATACGCGTCATCGGTAATGGTGCCAGTGTCCTAACAGCATTATATTAACAATAGAATATGAATCAAAAACAAGTATGCGATGCGGAGCAACAGCAATAATGAGCGGGAGCTAAATACTAGACAGAAAGATAACAAATCGATATTTATTATAAATCTAGTCTAACAACTATACTAAACTAAAGGCCTAAGCTAACTGGCTACTGAAGGTAAGGAACCCGCCTAACCTCTGAGTCGATACATATACCTACATGTATATGTTAGTCGGTGATCCTGCCTCAATAATATCACATCTGATACCTTATCTATAATCAAACATTCCTAAGTCAAGAGTGCGGATCAAACATCAATATATAGCTCGTACGTAAATCCGTCGTACGGCATCCCCAAATCTGGGTACGGGTCAATATCTCATTCATCAAATTATTCATCTGGTATCCACTTTATCCAAGATCATAATCTGGGTACTGATCAACGTCTAGTACGATACTAATACCATCAATATAGTCATGATCTGACTGCTGATCTACAGCCTCATACAAACCGATATCATCATCATATATCGTCATAAAGAGGTATACATCGCCTAATGCGACCTATTATGAATATCTTGTAAGTCGATGTACAACACCCCACGACTTGCGGGGAGGCGGAAAAATGAAAAACGATCTTGTTCTTTGCATAAACCTCGACTAACTGAGAATCTTTGCTAAACTATAACTAACAAGAAACATAGAAATTGTTAACTACTATGAGAAGTGATTATACCTAATGAACCGTGTCCTTCGTCTTATCGTTCTCCACCTCCTCTCCGGCCTTCTCTATGTAGTAGATGATCCACCCGAGAGCTTTATTCCACGCTTCACCTCTAACTTGAGGTAACTAGGTTTCTTAAAGTGCTAATCTAAGAAACCTAGGTGATATAGAGTTAGGTTATAGATTAATTAGTCTATTCTAATCCTTGGTCTCAACACATGAGTGGTAGGTTAGGGTTTGAAGAGAGAGTGAGCTTGACGAGAGAGAAGGTGAGCATGAGAATGAGAAGAGATAATGATCTCATTTGAATATATATGAAGCATTATGTTTTATCAAATAAATAAATAAATGATTTAACAACCATGCTTCATTTAATTCATATGAGTGATTCATCTATATGAGTCATTAACCATTTATGATGCATTAATGACATGGATGAATCACACAAATGAGTCACTAATCTCATTTAATGCTTATGCCACCTAAACCCCCAAGTCACCATCCTTCTAGAAGCTTCTCGCAAAATTACGAGAACGCCCCTCCTATCCGTGAAAACACTGAAAAACTTTAGACTGTATAAATCCAATAACCCGATACTAGAATCTGGCTTAAACCAAAGCCGGCTAGTAAAAACTGTCCGAATGTCATATGTGCGTAAACACACATATGCGTCCGAACCCTTGTCGTAAAACCATACGATCTCTATATCGTTTCGCCTGGAGCAGGGAAACTCTCTGTGTGGGACTCTAATGACTCGACTACTATGCTGGCAGTGGGTTTAACTACAGACCGCAAGCGGCACTAGCTGTACGTAATGGTCCCCAGGTAGATGTCGATAAGAAGGCCGATGACGAAACCCATCCGAACTCCTACTGAGCCTGATGTGACAATCTCCGTACAGTCCGGTCTGATCGTCTAAGATTATCACATATCGGGCCTAGGGGGGCGGCAATCGTCATTCCCCTAAAAGCGGTATAAGTCGTGTCGGAGTGAAGCCCATTACACCCTAAGAAACTTCTGGAACCTACTAGTAAATCTCGCTTGCCCTGGCTAGGGACTTTGCGTAATGGCTCTCTGACACAGCGTGATATCAACTCCCAATACCGAGAGAGACGAATCCTGTCTAACCGCCACTGCCTCCAAGTGCTCGGGACTGCACCCAACTGCTACCTGTTTGCACGACTCCTTTGAGCCGTGGTAGGGTAGCAATCTAAGAACAGTGGGACACACTCGAGGAGAAGTGGCAGTGTCAAGTCTGCGGACTATGCTGTACTCATGTCACCTGGGAACTGTTAACTGACGACTGGTATAAAACCAACCAACAGTTCCCTACGAGTCCTGTCCGGTGTACCCATAACCCAACGGGCACCTGTATACTATCTCTAGTACGACGTACTGACGGCTGTGGGACAGACCATCTCCCCAACTGGGATGAGAAGCGTACACACTAGTCTACTCCGGAGTATAGATGCCCTGTCTCGATAATCCTATCACTAGGGACCTGAAAAAGGATGTGCTTGTAGACTACCCAGCCCCCACTAGTATGACTGCCATCACAACGCTGGTAGTCAAGCAAGATCCTAAGAGCTCTATCAATACGTATACTCACATATTAAGATAGATAAAACCAAGTAGCATACTACCATGTTTGGCAAGACTGATATATAACTGTGAATATCCCAAGCTTCCATTAAGTAATATACAAGCTAGTATGATACAATAATGGCCCCTGCAGCATATACACTAACAATCTTCCACTTGCACTAGGGTCATGTACTGGCATATCGAAGACCGATGATCTCGAGTAGCCACTCGAACTGAATCTGAGGTAGGGCCTTTGTGAATGGATCAGCAATGTTCTCTTCAGTAGCAACTCTCCGGACCTCAATCTCCCGGCGATCTATGATCTCCCTGATCAGATGATACTGCCTTAAGATGTTTCTGGACTTCTGATGGGACCTTGGTTCCTTCGCTAAAGCTATAGCTCCGTTGTTGTCGCAATACAGAGGTATTGGATCAACTATGGTAGGAACCACCTGATGTTCTGTTAGGAACTTCTTCATCCAGACTGCTTCTTTTGCGGCATCGCAAGCATCAGTATACTCCGCTTCCATCGTCGAGTCAGCAACGGTGTCCTACTTGGAACTCTTCCAGCACACCGCCCCTCCATTGAGGGTGAAGACATAAACTGACATGGACTTGGAATCGTCCTTATCACTCTGGAAGCCGGAATCAGCAAAAGCCTCCATCTTGAGGTCTTTTACGCCGTAAACCAAGAACAACTCCTTAGTCCTTCTCAGGTACTTGAGAATGTTCTTCACTGCTATCGAGTGCTTCTCCTCTGGGTCTGACTGATACCGGCTTACCACGCTCAGTGCGTAAGCTACATCTGGTCTTGTGCACAACATCGCATACATTATAGAGCTTACCGCAGAAGCGTAGGGTAAAATAGACATGCGTTCCCTTTCCAAATCATTCTTGGGAGACATCTCTTTGGATAGGGTGATTCCGTGACAAGCCGGTAGATTACCGCGCTTAGAATCTTCCATACTTAATCTTTTCAGTATAGTGTTGATATACCTGGACTGAGAAAGTCCCAGCATCCTCTTGGATCTATCACGATAGATCCGGATCCCCAGAATGTAAGAGGCATCACCCAGGTCTTTCATGGAGAACCTGTGTGACAAGAATCCTTTGATAGATTGTAGCATAGGAATGTCATTTCCTATCAATAGAATGTCATCCATGTACAAGACGAGGAATATGACAGTTCGTGCTACAACTTTACTATATATACATGGTTCATCTGGATTTTTGATAAAGTCATATTCTTTGACTGTTTCATCGAAACAGATGTTCCAACTCCGCGATGCCTGTTTTAGTCCATAAATAGACTTAAGCAACTTGCATACTTTCCCGCTGCTCCCACTCTGATTGAATCCTTCTGGCTGATCCATATAGACGCACTCTTCTAAATTACCATTCAGAAAAGCCGTCTTTACGTCCATCTTCTAGATTTCTTAATCATGGAAGGCAGCAATAGCAAGAAGGAACCGGATGGATTTGAGCATAGCCACTGGAGAAAGTTTCGTCATAGTCCAAACCAGGTCTTTGACGAAAACCCTTTGCAACAAGTCTAGCCTTATAGGTTTCCACCTGTTCATCTACACCAATCTTTTTCTTGAAGATCCATTTGCATCCTATGGGTTTTACCCTATCTGGAGCAAAGTCCAAAGTCCATACTTTGTTGGTGTACATGGACTCCATCTCGGTCCGCATTGCATCTAACCATCGTACCGAGTCGCCGCTCTAGATGACCTGCTGGAAGCTAGTAGGTTCATCATCATCTATGACGCAATCCTCTCTATCCCTATCCATGAGAAAACCATAGTATCTCTCAGGCGGATGAGACGGCCTACTACTCCTGCGGAGGGGTGCGGGAATGTCCTGTTCTTCTTGAACTACTGGTTCTACCAAACTTTCAGTAGTAGTTTGTGGTTCTGGAATTTCTTCTAGTTCTATTTCACTCCAACTTATTTCCTTTTCTAAAAACTGATATTCTAGAAAATGGGCATTACGAGAAACAAAATCTTTTGTTCCTCTGCGTAATAGAATAGATACCCCTTGGAGTTCTTTGGATATCCCACAAACATAAACTGTACTGATCGTGCCTCGAACTTGTCCACATGCTGCTTTTTAACAAAAGCTGGACATCCCCATATCTTCAGATACTGAAGATAGGGTTTCTTCCCACTCCACATCTGATATGGCGTGGTAGGCACAGTCTTGGTAGGAACCATGTTCAAAAGATATGCCGCTGATTCTAGCGCATAACCCCAGAAAGATCGCGGTAACTCTGCATTACTCATCATGGAACGTACCATATCCAATAGGGTTCGATTCCGTCTCTCCGATACACCGTTATGCTGTAGAGTGTATGGAGGAGTAAGCTGAGAGAGAATTCCTTTCTCTTTTAGGTAACCTAGGAACTCGGCACTTTAGTATTCACCACCTCGATCAGATCTCAGTGTCTTGATAGTTTTGCCGGATTGGTTTTCTACTTCATTCTTATACTCTTGGAATTTCTCAAAAGCCTCGGATTTATGTTGTTAGTTGTATGTATGCCCTAGAGGCCAGTATTGTACAGATGATGTATATTATATTGGATGCTTGGACATATATAGAGATGACTTTCTTGCTCGACATGATAGTATGCTATCTGGTTGCTCTTTATCTTAACATGTACACTAGTCTCTTTATACTGTCTTATAGTTACATGTTGGTAAAGCCCTTAGGATGTGTACTTGACTACCTGGACTATGATGCAGATCATACTAGTGCGGACATGGTAGTCCATAAGTACATTCTTCAAGGTCCCTAGTCGTGGGTGTATCGAGACGGGGCATCGATATACAAGTGTAGACTAGCGTATACGCTTCTCGACCCATGTGATGGGCGATGGATGATCCCATATCCATTGGTGTTTGACATCAGAGATGGTATACGGGTGCTCAGTGGAGACTGGGTACACTGGACGGACTCGCCGAGAACTCCCAGATGGTATTATACCTCACGTCAGATGGTAGTTCTCAGGTGACACTTGTACAGGTTAGTCTGTAGACCCGAGATCGTCATAGAGTCTTGTGTGATTCCCAATGTGCTTTGATCTCCACCTTACCACGTCCATGAGGGCGTGCAAAACGGTGGTCTTTGGGTACAGTCCCGAGTCACATGGAGGCAATGAGCGATAGGAGGGGTTTCGTCTCTCCCGGTATTGGGGGTTGATGTTGCGCTGTGCTCGATTGGCCGTAACAGGGAAGTCCCTGGCCAGGGCTGATCAGAGATTTGCTGGTAAGTCTTACCAGTAGTTTCTCGACCCGTTACGAGCCTCATATCGGCACGACTTATCGGTTATTGGGGTCTGACGTTTACCACCCCTAGACATGATATGCGACATATCAGACGAACAGACCGGACTGTACGGTAAGTGTTACTGGTTGGATTCACAGTAGTGTGAGCGGGCTAGCTCGTCGATCTTCTGATCGCTCAATACCCGGATGGCCGTTACGTTTAGCAGACCGCTTGCGGCTTGTGGGTGCTTGATATGATCATCATCTGCTACCGGCGTATTGACGAGTCTTTAGAGTCCTACACAGAGGTTTCCTGGCTCAAGCGAAACGAAATAGGAGCGCATATGAGATATGTGCAGGACCGAGAATAATGCGTGTATGTGATACCGCATTTCATTCTCGCGATATATGTTTCGATTGGTTATATTCGATATGACCTAGTTATCGAATCATTGATTCGATAAATCGATACATTGGATTCTAGTCGGTTATGTGCGACATGACCGGATCATTGAATCAAATGTTGATTTAATGATTTAATGTATAATTATATATTTGATATATTGCATTGCATTAACTAGTATTGGTTCACTTTAAATGGATTTTCTCATTTGATGTGCAAGAAGTATATGTGATATACTTTTGTGCACATATTTGTATCATGTTTGATGATACTTGATAATGTGGTTAAGTGTAAAGGATTAAACCATGGTTAAGTGATGATTAGGGTTTTGGTTTTTTCATTTATTTATTTGTTTATTTATTTGGAAAGGATTTAGTTAAGAATGGTGGCTTATTTTGTTTCTATGTTGAAGCTTCTTGAAGCTTTGACAAAGTCCACCATCCTTATCTCATCCTTAACCCTAACCATTCCAACTAACCTTGGTTTAATCTCTACACTTGACCATGGTCAAGATATGATAAGTATTCATATTAGTTTCATTTTTAAAATAGAAGACTTATCATATTCTTTCTTCTTCTCCTTCTTCTTCTTCAAGAAAAGCTTAAGGTCCATCAATGGCAACTTGAGCTAAAGTGAGAGAAATCCAATTCTAAAGTGAACCCACCTCCTGTTTCTTCACCCTCTACCTCTTGCCAAGTTGTTTTGGGTGTTTTCTTCACAAGTTTCACAACTTTGTGAAGTCGGAGCTTGAACTTGTGATGCCTCGACGTAGATCGTCTTTGACACGAAGCCGACGACCTAGCTCGCCCGTTTCTCCGATGAAGCCGACGAGTGAGTTCGGGATTCATGATGGACAGTGAGAGGACACCTACGTGGAGCTAAGGAAGTGGAGAACCGGATCTACAAAGGTTGTAGTCTCTCTCCTTTAGTTAAAGTGTTAACTAGTTTCGTGTTTCGCCTAAATTTCTAGTTAACGATCCGTATTAGGGTTTCTCGGCATCCATAAAATTTGAAATTGTCATGGTTGATGCCTTGTGAGACTTCATTAGAGTGCCTAGGAACCCTACAGTGGTATCAGAGCCAAGCTAGAGCCTTAGGCGAAGTCTAGACGGAGTTTGAAGTCCGATCGAACCCGAAACCGCATTTTTCCACGCTCTCTGGACTTTTTCTAAAAACTGGGATTTTTCCAAATTAAAAATACGCAGTAAACTCAGCAAGAAATTCTAAGAATTACGGCACAAAATTCAAGTCATGAACAGTGCAACCTGCGGCGGAACCGCGGCATAAGCCTCCTTAGGCGGCGGTTCCGCGGCAGGATAATGACGTCAGCACTTCTACTTTGCGCAGTAATTAATTATTTCAGAAGCTGAGTTTTATGGGTATTTTTAATATTTATTCCAGAGTTTTATTTTCTGGGGTGTTTTGGGGTTTTGATGTTTCGACCGGATTATCAAATTTCGTCTTTGTGTATTTCTGGATGACTTTAGAATATGTTAAAAAGTTCGACCGGATATAAATACCCAACTTTTCCCCTGTCGGGAAATTTCCAAGTGTTGGATTTTTCCGTAGTTTAACGACGTTCTAAGTAGTGCAAGTAACGCGATGGACCCTCTAGAAGACAACAAACCTTAACTCGATTATGTGACCGTCTTGAACTGCCCTTTGAACCTTCGGGTTTGGGGCAGTACGGCGTGCCACATGTGAGGCGTTGGCTTGACCCTTCTACGGCTGGTCCGTTGGTACTGAGGGACGAACTGAATGTTGTTAGACTTATTTCATGTGTTGAGCTGTATCGGGAAAACTTGGGTATTCGACTGTTCGATCGGAAAGTTTAACATTTTCTGTTTATCTGGAATGTGATACAATAATTGGAATTCACAAACAGTTATGAGATAACTGAATGAATGTTATAAATCTAGCAATTTAGTCCCACATGATATTGAAAAGAGTTTTCGATAATGAGACTAAAATGCGGGATTTATATCTGTTAGGCATGTGATGTCTAAGTATTTCATTTGATTAGGCATGCGATGTCTAAAGAAGTTGCGGATTCCAACTGTTGTAGTTTTACACTTTCTTTTATGTGACCGTAAGTGTAGTATGTTCATATCGCCGGTTTCGTTGCTATACGTCAACGACAATTGGGGTATGCATACTTACTTACGTTGATGACATGTGATGTTATGTGTTGCTGGATATGTTATATTGGATTGTCGTGTTCAAATAGCCGGGGGTTTTTATGTGAGATGAGTGTTTTTCATTTTCATTCATGTAAAAACTTGTATGTAATATTCTTTTATTTGGGGCACTTCCAGGTTGCGGAAGTTGTCACCCTTTGTATATTATTTACTTTTCCGCATTAGGATAGACCCAAGGAGGGGAGCACAAGTAACAGGGTTCTGGGGTCCAGTAGGAGACCAACTCGAGGAGTCGAGTCCGGGTCTCCTAACCCTAGAATTGGCAGGGTTGCTTGCCGCTCTCGTAGGGGTCTAGGGGTGTGGGATTGGCTATTCATCACGACCGTGTAATCCGTGTTTTATACTGGCTCGTATTGAAAACACGGACGTCCTACTATATCCAATGTTTCATATGTTTCTTCTGCTGCGATATCTGTGATGCGATCATGTGATGTTCTTTGATAGATACTTTATATAGTATATATGATATATTATATAGACGT
This sequence comes from Agapanthus africanus, assembly GCA_030015575.1. NCBI lineage: Eukaryota > Viridiplantae > Streptophyta > Magnoliopsida > Asparagales > Amaryllidaceae > Agapanthus > Agapanthus africanus. Next base: position 311,254,356 of record CM057343.1, on the reverse strand, counting down.
TACTTATGTTTTGCACCCGCACTAGCCCTGCCCTGCTCTGTCGTTAGTTACCTAACCTAACGGTGCACGAGGGGACATCGAGGCGAATGCGGATAGCATAAGTGTACGTCGTATTTATCTGTGATGCTTAGGTATTTAAATGATGGGACTTCATTAATGTGATTAATGAATGAAAAGAAACCTAAGATGTTGCAGAATCAAATTTTAAATAAAACAGGTAGCTACAGTTCTTGCTTTGCATAGCGGTATATATGATATACCCTGCACCTTATTCGATGAGGAAAGGACTGAGATCCCTTCACCGGGAGTGACTCCTTTAGCAATAACTGGCAGATGCTACACACTCGGTTTGACTTTTGATTGCTTCTATAGTTTCTGCTTTGCACAGTGATATATATGATATATCCCGCACCTCATTCGACGAGGAAAGGGCCGGCGATCCCTTCACCGGGAGTGACCCCTTTAGCAAAACTAGAAAAGCCTCAAAATCACTCCATTTCAAAACTTCATTTGATTCTACAACGATATCAAGTTCATTACGCAATAGGTTTTCAGAAAAACCTGTCGTAGCCCTCCGTCATTTCAGATAAGTACTAGTTAGTATTCGTGCTACGTTTGTTGACTATGTTAAGGCGTAGTGTGCGGTAGCTGACCAGTATTTATCTTCTTATGCATATGATGCAGATTGGATTAGGGTAGTCGTGCGACTTTGTTGACAATGTTAAGGGTCGTACGAGTGGGTTTAATTCAATCAAGAAATGACGGGTTGAACTTGACTAGCACTTATGATTTGTTGACTATGTTAAGGTCATATAGCTGCTAGGGGCAAAATATTATCGGGAATTTCAAGTGTTGAAATTTGCAATGAGATTGCATACCTTCTATGAGATAGTTGGATCCCGATACCCACTGCGAGTAAGAGTTACTCCTGGAAGAGTTTTACACATTACAATTAGCCGATCAAGTAGGTGTCTAGAAAGGTGTTAACAAGGTTACGCCTCTGGGAAAACGAGGTTTACAGTAATTAGGTTCGTGCGAAAGCACGGGGGACCTCCCTCAAAGTACCGACACTGGCCTGGCTGAAAGATTGGCGAACTTGTAGTGTGTAATTAATCCCGGCTAGTCTTTCCTTTTAGGGTTTGAAGGAAGATTTGATAAAAACAGTGGGAGCCATCCTGATTAGATAAGATAACAACCAATCTGATCTTGCACGAGCTTACGCTAAAGTGTTTTCTTCTCTCTCTCTCCAGGTAGCGACCATTTCATGCCTTAATAAAGATAATAATATGGATGTATTGACCGAACCCGCATGTTATACTGTGCTGGGGAACGTTGGTTCCGTTCCTTCTTATAAGAGTTATAAGAATGAACAGGAAATAGGGGAATACCAGGATTCCCATGCCACCCGAAGAAGAAAGTACATGTTGATGCATTTTCTTCGGGTGTGTTCGTTACAGAGAACTGTTTCTCCATTTGCTCCACGTCCTGGGTATTAGATACCGGGTCAGGATCTCATATATGTAATCAGTTACATGGGCGTAGGAAAGGTAGAGAACTTGGAGAAGGTGATAAAGACATTAGAGTTAGAAATGGTGCAATTGTTGCAGCTAAGACTGTCGGGGAATATCACCTTATATTACCAACTGGTAATACATTGGTTCTGAACGAATGTTATTACATGCCGAACCTGATATGCAACATTATATCGGTTTCTTTATTGAGTAAAGAGGGATATAATTTTGTATTACAGGATAATGTTATGAACATTTTCCGTAACCAAAAGTTGGTTGGATCAGGCACGTTGTGCAATGGCATTTATGTTCTAAACCAATCAACAGTTCTGAGTATAACAAACACACACAAGAGGAAGAGTTCAGAACTGAACGAATCCTTCTTGTGGCATTGTAGACTGGGTCACATCAATGCGACACGACTGGCTAAGTTGCATAAGGATGGATATTTGAAATCATTCGAATTTTCATCTTATGACACTTTCCAGTCATGTCTCAAAGGCAAGATGACCAAAACTCCGTTTACGGGACACGGAGAAAGAGTTATCGAACTCTTGGGACTGATACATAGTGATGTATGTGGTCCCATGTCTACACATGCCAGGGATGGTTCTTCGTACTTCATTACATTCACTGACGATCTCTCTAGATTCAGATATGTGTTCCTGATGAAACACAAATCAGAAGCTTTTGAGAAATTTAGAGAATATAAACAAGAAGTCGAGAACCAAACCGGAAAAAGTATTAAAATCCTTCGATCTGATCGAGGAGGTGAATACTTAAGCAATGAATTCCTGGACTTCCTAAAAGAGAATGGGATTCTCTCTCAGCTGACTCCTCCATATACACCACAGCACAATGGTGTATCTGAACGGAGGAACCGCACCCTATTGGATATGGTGCGCTCTATGATGAGCACAGCTGAGTTACCTATTTCCTTTTGGGGATATGCGCTGGAGACAGCAACATACCTATTGAATCAAGTTCCATCTAAATCTGTACCTACCACACCATATGAGATATGGAGTGGGAAGAGACCATATTTTAAACGAGTTAAGATATGGGGTTGTCCGGCCTATGTCAAAAGGCAAAATCCAGACAAACTCGAGGCACGGTCAGTTCTTTGCAAGTTTGTGAGATATCCTAAAAATTCCCAAGGATATTTTTTCTACCATGCTGAAGAACAAAAAGTGTTTGTTTCTCAATATGCCACCTTTTTAGAAAAGGAATTTCTTGAAAAAGAAATTAGTGGCAAAGTGGTAGAGCTGGAAGAGGTTCCAGATACACAAACAGTAACTGAAGATCTAGTGGAACCAGAAGATTCAGTAGCTCCCAATGAACCTCAGCCTCTCCGCAGATCTAGTAGGGTTCCTCGCCAACCTGAGAGATACTACGGTTTTCTCATGGATGGTGGGAGCGAGGATTGCATCATGGAGGATGATGACCCAACTAGCTTCGAGCAGGCCATCACGAGTAGGGACTCAGTGAAATGGCTGGATGCAATGCGGTCCGAGATGGAATCCATGTACACCAACAAAGTATGGACTTTGGAAGTTGCTCCTGAAGGGGTAAAACCCATTGGGAGCAAGTGGATCTTCAAGAAGAAACTTGGTGTAGATGGGAAAGTGGAGACTTTCAAAGCTAGACTTGTAGCAAAAGGTTTTCGTCAAAGACCAGGTGTGGACTAAGACGAAACCTTTTCTCAAGTGGCTATGCTTAAATCCATTCGGATCATGCTTGCCATCGCTGCATATCACGACTACGAAATCTGGCAAATGGATGTTAAGACCGCCTTTCTAAATGGTGATTTAGAAGAGTGCGTGTACATGACTCAGCCAGAGGGCTTCGTAGATAGTGGGAGCAGCGGGAAGGTGTGCAAGCTGCTTAAATCCATTTATGGATTAAAGCAAGCATCGCGGAGTTGGAACATCTGCTTTGACGTCGTTATCAAAGAGTTTGATTTCGTCAAAAACCCAGATGAACCTTATATCTACAAGAAGGTGGCAGGGAATAAGGTTGTCTTCCTCGTATTGTACGTGGACGACATACTCTTGATAGGAAATGATATTCCTATGCTGCAATCGGTCAAGCTGTTCTTATCACAGAGATTCTCAATGAAAGATCTTGGTGATGCCTCCTGCATATTGGGAATCAGGATCTATAGAGATAGATCCAAACGGATATTGGGATTGTCCCAATCCAGGTACATTGACACCATACTAAAGAGGTTTAGTATGGAAGAATCCAAGCGTGGGAACTTACCCACGATCTCTGGAGTCACTCTCTCCAAAGAGATGTCTCCCAAGACTGATTTGGAGAGAGCTCGCATGCAAGGGATACCCTATGCTTCGGCTGTAGGCTCTATCATGTATGCGATGCTATGTACCAGACCCGATGTTGCATACTCACTAAGTGTAGTGAGCAGGTATCAAGCTGATCCTGGAGAGATTCACTGGACAGCTGTGAAGAGCATTCTCAAGTACTTACGAAGGACTAAGGAGATGCTCTTGGTGTATGGTAGTGGAGAACTCCAAGTAGAGTCCTTTACCGATTCCAGCTTCCAGAGTGATAAGGACGACTCTAAGTCGCAGTCGGGTTTTGTCTTTACCCTTTACGGAGGGGCGGTTAGCTGGAAGAGTTCCAAGCAGGAAACCGTGGCAGACTCGACGATGGAGGCTGAATACATCGCTGCCAACGATGCTGCTAAAGAAGCTGTTTGGATCAAGAAGTTCATTACTGAACTTGGTGTGGTTCCATCCATTGAGCATCCAATACCTTTGTATTGCGATAACAATGGAGCAGTGGCTTTGGCCAAGGAACCCAGATCCCATCAGCGATCCAGGCATATTCTGAGGCGGTATCACCTGATCCGGGAGATAGTTGATCGCCGGGAGATCGAGGTCAGGAGGGTTGACACGAAGAACAACACGGCGGATCCACTCACGAAGGCCATTCCCCAGATACAGTTTGAGAGACTCTTCGGGATGCTCGGTATGCGATACTACAGCAGCTGGCCCTAGTGCAAGTGGGAGATTTTTAGTTGTATGTATGCCCTAGAGGCCAGTATTGTACAGATGATGTATATTATATTGGATGCTTGGACATATATAGAGATGACTTTCTTGCTCGACATGAAAGTATGCTATCTGGTTGCTCTTTATCTTAACATGTACACTAGTCTCTTTATACTGTCTTATAGTTACATGTTGGTAAAGCCCTTAGGATGTGTACTTGACTACCTGGACTATGATGCAGATCATACTAGTGGGGACATAGTAGTCCATAAGTACAATCTTCAAGGTCCCTAGTCGTGGGTGTATCGAGACGGGGCATCGATATACCAGTGTAGACTAGCGTATACGCTTCTCGACCCATGTGATGGGCGATGGATGATCCTATATCCATTGGTGTTTGACATCAGAGATGGTATACGGGTGCTCAGTGGAGACTGGGTACACTGGACGGACTTGCCGAGGACTCCCAGATGGTATTATACCTCACGTCAGATGGTAGTTCTCAGGTGACACTTGTACAGGTTAGTCTGTAGACCCGAGATCGTCATAGAGTCTTGTGTGATTCCCACTGTGCTTTGATCTCTACCTTACCACGTCCATGAGGGCGTGCAAAATGGTGGTCTTTGGGTACAGTCCCGAGTCACATGGAGGCAATGAGGGATAGGAGGGGTTTCGTCTCTCCCGGTATTGGGGGTTGATGTTGCGCTGTGCTCGATTGGCCGTAACAGGGAAGTCCCTGGCCAGGGCTGATCAGAGATTTGCTGGTAAGTGTTACCAGTAGTTTCTCGACCCGTTACGAGCCTCATATCGGCACGACTTATCGGTTATTGGGGTCTGACGTTTACCACCCCTAGACTTGATATGCGACATATCAGACGAACAGACCGGACTGTACGGTAAGTGTTACTGGTTGGATTCATAGGAGTGTGAGCGGGCTAGCTCGTCGATCTTCTGATCGCTCAATACCCGGATGGCCGTTACGTTTAGCAGACCGCTTGCGGCTTGTGGGTGCTTGATATGATCATCATCTGCTACCGGCGTATTGACGAGTCTTTAGAGTCCTACACAGAGGTTTCCTGGCTCAAGCGAAATGAAATAGGAGCGCATATGAGATATGTACAGGACCGAGAATAATGCGTGTATGTGATACCGCATTTCATTCTCGCGATATATGTTTCGATTGGTTATATTCGATATGACCTAGTTAACGAATCATTGATTCGATAAATCGATACATTGGATTCTAGTCGGTTATGTGCGACAAGACCGGATCATTGAATCAAATGTTGATTTAATGATTTAATGTATAATTATATATTTGATATATTGCATTGCATTAACTAGTATTGGTTCACTTTAAATGGATTTTCTCACTTGATGTGCAAGAAGTATATGTGATATACTTTTGTGCACATATTTGTATCATGTTTGATGATGCTTGATAATATGGTTAAGTGTAAAGGATTAAACCATGGTTAAGTGATGATTAGGGTTTTGGTTTTTCATTTATTTATTTGTTTATTTATTTGGAAAGGATTTAGTTAAGAATGGTGTCTTATTTTGTTTCTATGTTGAAGCTTCTTGAAGCTTTGACAAAGTCCACCATCCTTATCTCATCCTTAACCCTAACCATTCCAACTAACCTTGGTTTAATCTCTACACTTGACCATGGTCAAGATATGATAAGTATTCATATTAGTTTCATTTTTAAAATAGAAGACTTATCATATTCTTTCTTCTTCTCCTTCTTCTTCTTCAAGAAAAGCTTAAGGTCCATCAATGGCAACTTGAGCTAAAGTGAGAGAAATCCAATTCTAAAGTGAACCCACCTCCTATTTCTTCACCCTCTACCTCTTGCCAAGTTGTTTTGGGTGTTTTCTTCACAAGTTTCACAACTTTGTGAAGTCGGAGCTTGAACTTGTGATGCCTCGACGTAGATCGTCTTTGACACGAAGCCGACGACCTAGCTCGCCCGTTTCTCCGATGAAGCCGACGAGTGAGTTCGGGATTCATGATGGACAGCGAGAGGACACCTACGTGGAGCTAAGGAAGTGGAGAACCGGATCTACAAAGGTTGTAGTCTCTCTCCTTTAGTTAAAGTGTTAACTAGTTTCGTGTTTCGCCTAAATTTCTAGTTAACGATCCGTATTAGGGTTTCTCGGCACCCATAAAATTTGAAATTGGCTTGGTTGATGCCTTGTGAGACTTCATTAGAGTGCCTAGGAACCCTACATATGTTTCATTAGATAAATGAATCCGTACCTTGAGTAATCATCCGTAAAAGTAATGAAATAGGAAAAACCACCTCTTGCATGTGTAGACATTGGACCACATACATCGCTGTGTATGAGTCCTAAGAGCTCGCTCGCTCTTACTCCATGTCCAGTGAATGGAGACTTTGTCATCTTTCCTTTGAGACATGATTGACAAGTGGCATAAGTTTGATGTTCGAACGAGTCCAAATATCCTTCTCTATGTAACTTAGTTAACCTTGTCTCATTGATGTGACCTAGTCTACAATGCCATAAGAAAGCCTTATTTAAATCTGGAGATATTCTTTTTAGTGTGTTCTGGACATTGAAAATCTGGAGTTGGTTTAAGATATATATACCGTTATCCAGTGCACCAGACCCAATCAAACTATGATTAAGGTGGATGTTAACAACATCGCTTACAAACGTGAAATCATAACCTTTATTTGATAACAAGGAAACTGATATGATATTACACGTTAAACTAGGTACACAAAAACAGTTATGTAAAACTAAAATATGTCCACTCGTCAATCCCAGGTGATAATCCCCTATGGACACAGCTCCCACGCTAGCTCCGTTAGCAACCATCAGGGTCATATCACCATCCTTCAGCACTCTACGGTTTCTCAGTGCCTGCAATGAATTGCATATATAAGATCCTGATCCGGTATCCAATACCCAGGAAGTAGAGTTGATTGACAGACAATTCTCAATTACAAACACACCTGAAGTCGAAGCCACAGCTTGCTTCGGTCCCTGGTTCGTGGCGTTCCACGCCTTGCAATCTTTCTTCCAGTGCCCTTTCCTATGACAATGGAAGAACTCATCCTGGGTCACTACTGGTACCGCAAACTTTTTCTTTCCCTTCGCTCCCACCTTACGAACACCTCCTCTAGGTTTGGTGGTGGCCTTCTTCTTCTTTCCTTTGGCCCTAGCCTTAGACCCGGAAGAAGAAGCACCGCTAACAAACATAGCGGGTGTTTCCCTTGCCTTCTGCAATGTGCCCTCTGCACTCCTCAACATGTTAAGGAGTTCTGGAAGTTTAACTTCTTTTCTTTGAATGTTGAAATTCAGAATAAACTTAGCGTAGCTGGGAGGAAGGGACTGGAAAATCAGGTCTGTATAGAGCTCATTGTCCAAATTCATCCCAAGGTCTGCGAGCTCTTCAATATAGCCTATCATCTTTAGGACATGTTCTCCTACCGATGATCCGACGGCCAACCTCGCTCGAAACAAGTTCTTTGAGGTCTCGTATCTTGCTATACGAGATTGCTCTCCATACAGATCTTTTGTATGGAGAAATATGGATTCAAGATCCATATCCTCGTGCCTCCTCTGATGTTCATTGTTCATCGAAGCAAGCATTATGCACTTGGCCTTCGCACAATCTATCTCCCAGGTTTTGCGGATTTCCTTATCCGCATTACTAGATTTGGGACCTGGGACTTCAGGTGCCTTAGTGGTGTGGACATACCCCAACTTGTCATAGGTCAAAGCCATTTTGACATTCCGCAGCCAATCTTTATAGTTTGGCCCTATCAGTATATTTTTCTCTAAAAGTAACTTAAGTCCAGTCATTTTCAGGGTCGCTTGTTCAGACCAGAATATTGCATTTTATACCGCCCATTCTTACGCTCGTTTGTTTATAGGCAGGTGCTTTTGAGCCGTGTTTGCTACATAATTGCAGGATACTGGTCTCAGCTCTAAATAGTGAATATCATGGAAAAGTATGACAAATTCTGGATTACTGCCAACAACAGATAAAACACGGGTCACCGCTCTCTATCCGTGTGTTGCTAAAATGGCAAATCGTTTGAACATCCGACACGCCAAAAGCGTGCGATCAAATGGCGCCGTTGCCGGGAGATGGTGGCGTATTTTCTTTCTTGTTATTAGGGTTAATATTCTTTTTGTATATATTTATAAATAAAAAAAAATCTTTTTTTTTATCATTTTTGTGGGCAAGAGTGCAGATTTTTGCAGATTTGCAAACTGCGATTGTGGGGAGCAAAGTGTACGTTCAAGGCTAAGGTGTTTGCAAAATACAATGCCAAAGATCCGAGTAGTTTGACCCGCGCAAGCGAACTTTTCAAGCTTACCGGATTTGATTCAACGGGGGTTTCCTAACCCAAAAACTTAACGGTACGTACTTTACTAACACCTTCTTCTCAAATCCGACGCATCCAATATACTATTCTTTGCAGGATTCTTTGCAAGTTCGCTAGCAAACGCTAAAAATTGACTAACCCGTATTTGTTGCAGTGCCGTGCTTAAAATAAAAAACGATTGTTTGATTCTTTATAGAATTTTTATTGAATTGTGCATTGCATACATTAATACGGATTTAAGGGCAAGCGAACCCCACAACATACGGTAAAGGATTTCATCACCTTTTCCGTGGCCCACAAATCACGAACTTGAGCATAACGTTTACCCGCACAAACTTTAAAAGAAACTAGACTTTAAGCCTTAAGGACTTCACGCTCACTAGGAGAAGTTAACTGTGTTTAGAACCTCGCTTAACGGTACATTGTTTACGGGGTGTCTAGGAAAGTGTTAACGGCGAAACCGCCAAAAGAGAAAGGGTTATTTAATTAAGGAACTTCACGAAAGCGTTGGAAAACCTCCCCTTATCTCTGCACTTACCTGGCCTCGTGATCAGTGTATCTTGAGCCCGTTTCTCGACACAGTTTTACTTCGACAATCAAGTTCTGGAGCAGGTCTAGTTGACCTAGGTGAACCCTAGAACGATTAGGTGTGTGGTATTTTTTGTGTCGTGATTATTTTTGTCCAGATTCTTTTTGTATGTATATTTCATTCTTTTGTTAATAACTAACTAAAAAAAATAAAAAATCACATTCTTTTTCCCTCTTTTTCTCTGCCTTTCTTTCTTTCTCTCTTCATATCATGGGTACCCCACCTCGTAAAACTCTTGCCGAACTTTGGTACCCACAACCAGACATTACTTCTTACAGTTCTTGCTTAGGCCGAACGTCGAACGATCCCTCCATGCCCAAAATCTCTTTGAAAGATCGGATAGAAGCGTCTAGGACAAACACTTGCATTCCGCAATCCACTTTGTATCAACCTTTTCAACCTCCCCCACCCTCTTATGTTGATACCCCTTTTGCAAGACGTCCTTTGTCCATCGCTGAACGTATTGAACAATCCTGTAGCCGATCTTTCACTCCTTTCACCACTACAGATTCTTAGGATCAACAATTCCATTCACCTTCTTATCCAAATGTTGATCCTGCTCCTGTCCAGCCATTCAATTCCTATCAATCCTACCCAACTTTTGCACCTTCCCTAGACATTGCTTCAGAACCGCCATTTGGGAGTTTCCAGTATCCAAACAACTTCGAATCTTTTACTGAAACTCCATCACAACACATGTCTAGTCTGGAACAGTCGTTGGAAGACTTTAGGGTAGCGTCATGCCAACAGATGATGGATTTGAATGCGTCCATGGCCTCCCTCATACAACCTACTGACCCGGTAGCTAGTTTCCAGCTAGCTCCACATTTCCCAATGTATGATGAGGCGGCAGGACAGGCTGTGAATTTGAGTGGAAAGAGTGAGCTGTATACCCTTCCAAATCAAACCTACTCGTTTCAAATTGAATCCTACAACTCCTGTGTTGAAAGTCTATCAAGTGTTCCAAATGAATTATCAGTTGAAGATAGAATGTTTAATGAGTTGTGCGACTTTGTAGTGTTTGATTTGCCAGATTGTGAAGGGACCTTGCCAAGTGAAACCACACACAATCCTTTTGACCTCTACACCTCCATCTTAGAACCTGAATTGATTGAAATCCATGCTTTTGATGAGGTGTCTGAGAAAATTGACTTTCACTTGATTAAGGATATTGACGCCGGGAATATTTTGGATGATGAACCTGTAGATCTGGCAGAGTTTTTCTCTCCAATTCATCATCCCGAGTCATTAAATATTTTTCCCGAACCCCATATGCGTCTGGATTTTGAAGAGAAATGCATGGATGTGCTAAATTTTGAGGAGAATTTTGAGGATAGCTTTGAGGATGAACCAGTTTTAATTGATGAGTCGGATTTTCTAATTCATCCTGTTCCTTTCATTGACTGTGTACACCCTCCTGAACCTTTAACCGATAACCTTCTTCAATCACCTACCTCCATCCTTTGCATCGTTCCGACCTTGCAAGAACCCGTCTCACTTTCATTTCATATGTCTGGTTTACCAAGTTCGGCGTACCCATGGTTTCTCATGAATCTTGAGGGATTTGACCCCATTTCTCGACGGGTAAATATATTAGCACAATCGCTTTTCACACATCGGTCATCACAAATTGTGCTAATCTATTTACTCCATTTGCACCCTCAAGTTCGTATTCCACTTCTTTTTCCCTTCCGCCATTCTTCTTCCTCTCATATACCGAGACCGTATCCCGCTTCTCTCCGCATATGGTCTCGCGTATTCTCCATCTCTTTTCTCTACGCCTTCTTTCACCAGCCACTACTTTATCACGATAAGATATTTGAATGGTTGGTGTTAACTTTTGGCCTGTGTAAGGCCTTGTATAGCTTGACACTGTTCTTTCCCCCCTAATCCTGAACTTCATCGCTTAACAGTGGAACCACTGTTTCACTTGAGTTTGGGGGGTACTCCTTTTTGTATATATTTTTTGTTTTCTTTGTTGTATATAATTTTTTTTAGGGAGCGCCGGCAATTTTGACCCTCTTAGTATAGCCTGACAGTGAGGGCATTGTCAAGTTTAAGTTTGGGGGTGTGCTCGGTAAGCTTTCTTCCTTCGCATTCATTTGTATATTTTGCATTTGCATACCCTATTAAAAACCCACAAAAATTGAAAATTTTCCAAAAAATATAAAAACTTTGTCGTCAAGTTAGCTAATAGGGTAACTTAGATCTTTATTCCGGAAGTTTAGTTGATATGTTAGAAATAACTAAATTCTAGGCTTAGGAATTGAAAATCCTAAAAATAACCCTCATTCTGTTTAAACTTGGTGATTATACGTCCTTACATTTTTTTTTTGAGAAATAGGTAATCTTGAGTTCAGTTCTTGAGTTAAGTCAAGATGAAGGGAAAGTATTAAAGCTTTACTAAAGGATAAGTCTGAAAAATAATTTCTTTTCTTGAGTTCAAATTTAGAAAGTATATACCCTACAAACTGCACTTACACGCACCTTGAAACTTGGGATAGTAGAGGATACTTAGAAATACTCTTGCCTGAAAACCTAATATGAAAGAAAAAACGGTATTTAAAGCTAAACACCAAAAGAGTATATTGAAAAATATATCCGGTCTTGAAAAAGAAAAAGAAAAAGAAAAAGAAAAAAATAGAATAAAGTCAAGACCTGGAAACTGCTATTTACGCTTTAAAGTTCACACATTCAGTAATCGGTCGTTAGTGCCTCAAGAAGCATTAATAGTCGCATGAAAGGTGTTTGAGCAAATCCGTCCATCCTTAATGAAAAGAAGTAGTATTAGGTATTAGGGCAAAGGTATTATAGTTTGAATTGAATTCTTGAGTGTAGGGGTGCAAATATACACACACGTAGGGGTATACAATCGATGTTTGGATAAAAGAGAGAAATGAAGAATAAGACTTGTGTTTTCTGTAAAATTGATAAAAATCCCTGATTTGAGGCCGCACTTTAGAAGGAAAACTCAGGAGAACCAACATCTTTCTAAACTTTTGGAACGTATAGGACCTAAAGTTAAATAGATAGGAGGTGTGAAACATAAGGGTTGGATATTTCTAACTTAGGATAATAGAATTTCTAACGTAAATACTAAACTGTAGGAGTAGAATTGATGTTAACTTATGACACTAGCTTGGCGGGATTTTGTGGGTGTAATCCGCTGAAAACCCTCAGGAGACAACACTCCTCCTACTAGGGACACTTAGAGGTTTAACGGCTTGTTGCACGTGCTCAGTGCAATCGCGTTCCCTGCGAAAGTGCGGTTAGGACTTTTTTGTGAATAATTGGTTTTGCTCGGGACGAGCAAAAGTTAAGTTTGGGGGTATTTGTTCAGACCAGAATATTGCATTTTATACCGCCCATTCTTACGCTCGTTTGTTTATAGGCAGGTGCTTTTGAGCCGTGTTTGCTACATAATTGCAGGATACTGGTCTCATCTCTAAACAGTGAATATCATGGAAAAGTATGACAAATTCTGGATTACTACCAACAACAGATAAAACACGGGTCTCCGCTCTCTATCCGTGTCTTGCCGCATACCAGTTTAAGGACAAAATGGCAAATCGTTTGTCATTTTCATGCACAAAGCTCAATGTCAACACAAGATCCAAGAAATCTACGCGGAGCTCGAGGAAATCATGGCAAAATATCCACATCACATCACCTTTTGTTCTACTAAAATTCTGGAATAATTGTGAAGAGTTTCTGAGAAAAGTCATATACCACACAGCAGAAAACAACAAACCAGGGATCCCCACAAAACCCTACGGCCCAACTCCCTATAATGGCCGCGGTTCCACGGCATTAGCAGGCTTAGGCCGCGGAACCGCGGCCATGTGGGCTCCGCACTTTGTCGTTTTCTGGGGGTAAATTGGTACATTCATGTTGATTCAGAATATTGCCCTAGGTTTTCAGTTTACTGCCAATAAATACCCCAGGATTGAGCCAAGCCAAGGTGTTAATTTCTTTAGCCTCTTTTAGTATAGTTTTGTTCTTCTTCTTCTTCTTCTTCATTCTTCCTCCATGGAAATGTAGTGAGAGCATTGAGTGGATGTGAATGAAGATGAGGGTTTTTGTATCATTCTTATTTGTTTGGCTTCCCCTTGAGATTTTTGCTTCCTCTTGATCTTTCAATCTCTTCATTGAGCTTGAAAGGTTAAGGGTTAGTTATTGATCTCAAGAGTTATGTTTTCTTATGGAATTAGTTCTTCACTTCACGTGAGTTCTTTACCCTTCTCTTGATCTTGCAACCTCTTGATTGAGCTTGCAAGTTTAAGGGTTGGCTATTGATCCCATGATTGTCTTGAGTTCTAGTGTTCTTGTAATTATTTTCTTGCTTATTTCTTTCTTGCTTTTTATTACTTGCTTTACATTCATGCGTTACTTTCTTGCACTTTAAATTCCATGCCCTTACTTACTTGTAATCTTTTCTTTTCTTTGTTCTTTTTGTTCTCTCTTTTTGGTTCTTTTTGTGAATGGTTGTAATTATTGTTGTTGTTAAGAATCAATACGGTATTGTAAGTTAATACTTCCTTGCTCATTTCCTTTTCCCGTTATTTTCCATTGAACTCCGCCCAAAAGATACGCAAGCGCTCCGTTAGGCACCCTACCCTAACAAGGTAACGGTGATTCCTAACCGCGACCGGTTGTGTTCGGTTTGGCCGGAAGCGAAAGCAAGAGACAAGAACGGAAGGACAAGGGTAAATAAGCCGGATTCCCCGATTACCGCGCTTAAATCCCCTAATCCACGTTGTTGCCGATTGCTCTAGTTTCAATTGGTCAAGACTCAGCTCAAAGGTTTTGAGTACGGATTTCTTTAGCTTACAATTTCGTATCTTTTTCTTAACAACTTCATACTTGCATATAAAACACAGGTTAGTTTGAACAAACACATACAAATTCTTTATTGACTCGTCTAAAATAAGAAAGGACATACAACCATCTCCCTGTGGATCGACCCATGCTCAACCGGCTAGCTGCAAAGCGACACCGTCCTGATCGCGGTTATACTTTAGAATTTTGAACATCCGACACGCTTTTAGCGTGCGATCATCACTGCAATTAGGAGAGAGAGAAGAAAACACTATAGCATGATGCTCTTGCAAGTTTAGAGTGGTTTTTAGTTTATCTAAACTGGATGGCTCCCACTGTTTCTCGAATCCTTCCTCAAACCATAAAAGAAGAATTAGCCAGGACTATTCTCACCGTACAATACTTACTTAACCGTTCAGCCAGGCCAGTGTCGATACTTCGAGGGAGGTTTTCCAACGTTTTCGCGAAGTTCCTTAATTAAATAACCTCTTTTCTCTGGGGGTGTAGCCCCGCTGACACTTTTCTCGGCACCTACTTGGTTTATAGCATTGATCGTTAAGTGACGAATCTCCTGATGAGTAGCATATACTCACAGTAGGATCGGGATCCAAATATCATCGTATGATAATGTTGAAGGAATCCTACCAATATTTATCAAACTCTAAATGGTATGCATCTCTTTGCAAATTTCAGTTTCTTTAGAAATTCCCGATATAAATTTTTGCCCCATGCTCTTATGACCATGGCGGTTGTCAAAATATCATAAGTCACATGTCAAGTTCTACCCATCATTATCTTGTTAATTTGAAACCATCCGTACATATCCTTGACGTTGGCCAAAATAATAATACGACTGTCCCAAACTAACTCATCTATCTATGCAACAAATAAATACCCAGCAGCTACCAAACACTATGCCTTGGCGTTGGTCAAAATACATAGCTTGAATACTATTGAATACCCAAATGAAATGACGGAGGGCTACGAATGGTTTTGGCGAAACCGTGAACATAGTGAACTTGATATGACCGAAGGAACCTGATAGCTTTTAAAAGGAGTGGTTAAAGCTCCGCAATTAAAAAATATCTTCTGTTTTAAAAATAACCGAGTGGTTTCTTTTAAACTGTTCCAACGATTCAACTTTGGTTTATTTTCTTTACATTAATAATAATGCGTCCCATCATTAACCTATCATCACAGAAAACAACGAAAATACAACGTCCTCTTATGCCATCCGCATTCGCCACTGGGTCCCGTCATCACCCGTTAGGTTACTTAACTAATGGCAGAGCGGGGGCAGGGCTAGCGCGGGTGTAAAACATAAGTGACGTCTAAATAGCTATCATATATGGATATTGTACATTCGTCAGACGCAATAATAGGCATTCCAGATCACAGATGAACATTATTGGATATGCAAGCAATCCGCGTTTCTTTTTGTGCCTGCAACGAAAGACGGATTACACAGTTGTGATGAATAGCCATTACCCCACCCTAGACCCCTACGGGTACGGCAAACTACCCGTCAAGTACCCGAAATGAAGCGGTCTCCCTCAACAACGTGAGTAGGCCACTAAACACTTCAAAAAACCTGGTAGTTTATGCACCCCACCTTGGGTCTAACCGAGGAGCAAAAACAGTAAAATGAAATAATACAACGGTGGCTACAACCGCAACCTAGATGTGCCCCGCAAAATAATATTACAACATATTACAATTACATTGAATGAATTAAAATAATAACCCATCTCAAAACCCCGGCTAATCATCACAACAATCCAATACAGTTCATAATCACAAACAGTTAAAATCCATTACAGAATTGTGCAACCCCCTGCCAACCGACATACTAGCAGTTAGGGGAGGTTTATGAACACATTAAACAATCACAGATATAATCAAATTAGCAAACATCGTAAAATTTCGATCGAGCAAACACATCAAATTCTACTCCCAAAACTTCTCTGTGCACCTGAGACTTGAGCAGAAAATAAACATTCCAGAAAATACAAAAATATCACAGAAGAGTTACTGGAGGAAACTGGGTCGAATCGGCTTAAACTCGGCCGCGGATCCGCGGCGGATCGGTGGGATCGGCCGCAGTTCCGCGGCTGTATGGCCGATTCAGGAACCTATTTTTCTCCAGTTACCTTATAATTCTCTGCTTGTTATTTTAGAGGTCCCTGAAAAAATTTTAGGGCCTGTTTTAAATTCGACAGAATCTTAGCGATATCGATGGTTTTTCCGGTTCGTTTTGCGTTCGAAATTCTTACGACTTTGCTAATGAGTTAATTATTGTTTAGCGAGGCTCTGATACCACTGTAAGTCGATGCACAACACCCCACGACTTGCGGGGAGGCGGAAAAATGAAAAACGATCTTGTTCTTTGCATAAACATCGACTAACCGAGAATTTTTGCTAAACAATAACTAACAAGAAACATAGAAGTTGTCAACTACTATGAGAAGTGATTATACCTAATGAACCGTGTCCTTCATCTTATCGTTCTCCACCTCCTCTCCGGCCATCTCTATGTAGTAGATGATCCACCCGAGAGCTTTACTCCAAGCTTCACCTCTAACTTGAGGTAACTAGGTTTCTTAAAGTGCTAATCTAAGCAACCTAGGTGATATAGAGTTGGGTTATAGATTAATTAGTCTATTCTAATCCTTGGTCTCAACACATGAGTGGTAGGATTAGGGTTTGAAGAGAGAGTGAGCTTGAGGAGAGAGAAGGTGAGCATGAGAATGAGAAGAGATAATGATCTCATTTGAATATATATAAAGCATTATGTTTTATCAAATAAATAAATGATTTAACAACCATGCTTCATTTAATTCGTATGAGTGATTCATCTATATGAGTCATTAACCATTTATGATGCATTAATGACATGGATGAATCACACAAATGAGTCACTAATCTCATTTAATGCTTATGCCACCTAAACCCCCAAGTCACCATCCCTCTAGAAGCTTCTCGCGAAATTACGAGAATGCCCCTCCTATCCGTGAAAACACGGAAAAACTATAGACTGTCTAAATCCAATAACTCGATACTAGAATCTGGCTTAAACCAAAGCCGGCTAGTAAAAACTGTCTGAATGTCGTATGTGCGTAAACACACGTATGCGTCCGAACCCTTGTCGTAAAACCATACGACCTCTATATCGTTTCGCCTGGAGCAGGGAAACTCTCTGTGTGGGACTCTAATGACTCGACTACTACGCTGGCAGTGGGTTTAACCACAGACCGCAAGCGGCACTAGCTGTACGTAACGGTCCCCAGGTAGATGTCGATAAGAAGGCCGATGAGGAAACCCATCCGAACTCCTACTGAGCCTGATGTGATAATCTCCGTACAGTCCGGTCTGTTCATCTAAGACTATCGCATATCGGGCCTAGGGGGCGGCAAGCATCATTCCCCTAATAGCGGTATAAGTCGTGTCGGAGTGAAGCCCATTACACCCTGAGAAACTACTGGAACCTACCAGTAAATCTCGCTTGCCCTGGCCAGGGACTTTGCGTAATGGCTCTCTGACACAGCGCGATATCAACTCCCAATACCGGGAGAGACGAATCCTGTCTAACTGCCACTGCCTCCAAGTGCTCAGGACTGCACCCAACTGCTACCTGTTTGCACGACTCCTTTGAGCCGTGGTAGGGTAGCAATCTAAGAACAGTGGGACACACTCGAGGCGAAGTAGCAGTGTCAAGTCTGCGGACTATGCTGTACTCATGTCACCTAGGAACTGTTAACTGACGACTGGTATAAAACCAACCAACAGTTCCCTACGAGTCCTGTCCGGTGTACCCATAACCCAACGAGCACCTGTATACTATCTCCAGTACGACGTACTGACGGCTGTGGGACAGACCATCTCCCCAACTGGGATGAGAAGCGTACACACTAGTCTACTCCGGAGTATCGATTTCCTGTCTCGATAATCCTACGACTAGGGACCTGAAAAAGTATGTGCTTGTAGACTACCCAGCCCCCACTAGTGTGACTGCCATCACAACGCTGGTAGTCAAGCAAGATCCTAAGAGCTCTATCAATATGTATACTCACATATTAAGATAGATAAATCCAAGTAGCATACTACCATGTTTAGCAAGATTGATATATAATTTTGAATATCCCAAGCTTCCATTAAGTAATATACAAGCTAGTATGATACAATAATGGCCCCTAGGGAATATACACTAATATATCTTAATATATCCTATCACATATCACGATCACATGTCAACCATTCAATGTATAACACTATTCACATGTAACGTCGTCCAAGATCCGCTATAATATCAGGACGTATCTCAAGTATGAATCCTGCCATATCACCGTTCTCCCGGTCTCAATCAAATCTTATCGACTCATCTCAAATCCCAAATACTATCCTCAAATCCAGTATGTGAACACATAGTCCCATACCCATGTGAACACATAACAATATAACCCCATATAAGCACATGTGAAAGAAGAATGTATGCAAGTATGGGTGTGTGTGTATGTTTGGTGCACCCACTACTCTAGGGTTTCGCAACACTAAACCTATCCAATCACACCTAAAATCTATCTTTATCATCAATAAACTCAACAATATATAATCAATATATATGTGTGTATATGTATTCGTATACATCACCACGAACTGCAAGGGTGCTATACGCCATCCACCCGACTTCTCCCAGTAGATATAAATCTACTCACCTGGTCCTCGCTCGCCGGTGCCGACATCGCCACGCGCTTGCTTGTCATCTCGAAGTCCACATGGGGTACCTACATATCATAACGCACCGTATCGCATTAAAACCAAATTCGAAATCGAAACGGTATATGAAAATCAAATCGGCACGCGTATCACGCATAGGTCAAAACCTATCGCCTACGCATGCAAGAATGGCCAAAAAAACCCTCGATGTCGATGTACAAACGTCAAACCATCGAGAAAAACCCAAACACACTCATTTGCGCATTCACGAACACTAATTACAATATAAAATAGGTTAAAATTCACAAAAACCTCAAACTCACTTTAAAAGCCATTTTTCCGAAAATCTAGCAAGAAAAAATTACCCGTTTTAGTACAAAACTCGACGTTTAAACAAATCTAGCGGCTATAATACTTATTAAACATCTTAATAAGTCATAAAACCTATTTCAAAAATTTAATCTCATCAACTCTTATAAAACTAAAAATTCTAGTTTTGCAATTTATCTAGTTTTAACAATTTCAACAAAAAATGCACAAAACAACATCTACGCTTGGTTTTGCATGGTCCAAAGGCATTAAACCACTCATAATAATATTAATAATGACATGAAACCATAATTATATTTTAATCTAAAGAATTTAATAATTTTCCAAAAACCCTAGTTAGCAAAATAACTTAATTAGGACATTTTATAAGTAATGGTTTGTAATTAACAACTAGATTAGCTTTCTACAAGACTTAAGATGTTAATCCACATCACAAAACTATGTACCATTCATCACAACCTAATTCCACAACAAAACCCTAATCTAATTCTTCTCTTGAAAACCCACATCTTTCAATTAAACCATAAATAAGCACCTAATAAGCTACATTAAGCAATTTAAACCAACAATTGAACAATGGGTCAAAAGTTATACCTCATAAACCATGATCAAACTTGAAATCTAGACCTCCAAAATGAAATCCTTGTACTAAGATCCATGCTAAAAGGGATAAGGGAAAATGGGTAAGGCTTTGTTTTGAATTTTAGTTTAGATTTTGATGGGAATTGGTGAATTTTTTTGAGGGAAAAATGAGGGAATAAGAGGGAAGAGGGCTATTGTTTAGGGCCAGAATTTTCTTCCAGGAAATGCGGGGAGGGGTGAGGGAGGAGAGAGAGTGAGGTGGAGAAAGTGAGGAAAAAGTCAAAGTCCACCCTTTACTTATTTCATTTTCTTTTCTTTTCTATTCTTTTCTATTCAAACAAGAGGTGATTGGAGAGAGAGAGGGGGGAGGGCTGTCAAGGTGGGGCCGGCCACATGGGGAGGGGGAGAGAGGGTGAGGTGTGGGTGTGTAGGTTTGGGAAAAAGATAATTATATTACGCCAATTCCCATTAACACAACATTCACTAATTAAGCCCTTTTTCTTCGATATTTTCTAAACCGTTTTGGAAAACGATTTCGTTTCAAAAACAATATTTTACATGTCAGTTTAGTGTGTCATGAATTATAAAATTTGTATCAATCCATTCCAATTTGTAATTTTCGCTAATTAAATGTTTAGTGTGGAAAACCTTTTTCTTAGGATCCAAGCTGGTTGGTTGAAATGGAGGAGTGCAACAGGGATTTTGTGTGATCGTAACTTTCCGTTAAAATTGAAAGGGAAGTTTTATCGGAGCGCTATTCGGCCTGCCCTATTATATGGTACAGAATGCTGGGCTCCTAAGAAGCATCATACACAGAAGATGCACGTAGCGGAGATGCGCATGCTTCGTTGGATGTGCGGTAACACTAGAAAAGACAAGGTACGAAATGAGGATATCCGTGCAAAAGTTGGTGTAGCACCCGTGGAGGAGAAGATGCGGGAAAACCGGCTTAGATGGTTTGGTCATGTGCGACGCAGACCTATGGAAGCACCGGTTCGACGAATAGATACTCTCGATATGGGTAATGGCAAAAGGGCAAAAGGGAGACCGAAGAAAACATGGATGGAGGTGATACGAAATGATATGGTTGCCAAAGGACTCAATGAAAGTATATTGTTCGATAGAAGTGAGTGGAGACAGAGGATTCATGTGTTGGACCCGGCGTGATTCTCATGTTGGTTCATGTAGCCTACCCCTTATGCTTGGGATAAAAGGCTCAGTTGTTGTTGTTGTTGAGTGACGGCTTAAAATAATATTAAAATAATTAATTTCGGAAAATTTTTCAGAAAATTTGAAATTTCACCAGTGGCTCAATAAACACCAAATACTAGCAATTACATAGCTAGAATATGTATATTTAATTTTAAAATAAAGATATTTATATTTTGACGTTTTACAGAAAACCCCCTTATTTTACCGATTTTCCGAAATTTCACCGAAACGATTTTCAAAACGTTACACATTTATTAAGATTTTCCATGAAAGTGTGGTCGTACATGCTTCTGCTTTTGCTTTGAATCTTCGATATCAACTGTAAAGAACAACTGTCCACTGAAACAATGCACAAATCTCCTGTTTCATAAATTTCCAATATCAACCACTTAAGAAACGTATCAAAATAATCATGCGAGTTGCAAGTCATACTCGATTATGACCTTGCCCGGAGTCTTACAAGACTTCCAAAAACACGAATCTGGTATCTCTGATACTCTGTAGAAGAATCTGGCCAAGCTCACCTTAGAAAACTCGTCCTAATTTGTCGGAGGAAAACGATCCCTTTCTCGACCGACTTGCATCAGGTCTGAGTAAGATCCATCGAAAAAGTCTAATTAATTTCACTGAGCTTATATGGGAGAGCCACAATGGATTAGAAGTCCTAACCATCCCATATCTTAATAGCTACAAATTCTTCTGATCCCTCTATACTTTTAAACAGTGTCAACTTTTATCTTCATGAATTCTGGATGCAACATCTCGATAACCTTAGCAATGATTGGTACCGCTGTCTGAACAGTACGCAACATCACGATCTTCGGAGAGGAGAAACATCTTGCCTCAAATCCGGCTGACTTTCAGCAACGACTCGGCCATCTGGTACGGATCCCGAAGAAACTCGCTTCAACATTAGAACTCGATCAATTGTATCACCGAAAAGTCACCCTGGTCAGTCCTTGTCCCCAACAAATCTGCTCCGGCAGTATCTCTAACTGCAGCCCTCTCGGGTCCCATAAACATGGTGACCGAAACAATCAACATGCATTGACGAGGATAGATCAACGGAATGAATAGAAGGAAGATCTCAAGAAATAACTCCTAAGATAACTTAGGCGGAGTATCATATCGTAAATATTCCGCGGAACATATGTACGGTACGCCACTCTACTTAGTACCTACTCCATCAACAAGGTCAACCCTATATAACGAAAGATGGGGTATAAGACCCCCAAAGTCAAGTCTACGTCCTATAAGGTAAATCCAGGTAACAAAAGTGCATGCCTAGATCCCATATAGCCAACCTAGACTCGAACAAAGGTTAAACCAAACGCTCTGATACCAACTTTGTCGCGACCCAAATGTGGCACGAGACCGGCACTTAAATCAAATGACATCTAAAGACGTCGACGCGGTTCAAGTAAGCTGAAACCTGGAATCTAAACCCTTTTGAAAATATTGGAGGTGAGTTTAAAATAGTCATCAAATGGAATCAGTTTAATTAACATTTAAATTTAACTACGTATGTTTGAAAAGCATCTATAACGTTTTGAAATTTGACAGCACCTCCTTTGAAAATTTTACATAAAAACCGGATACAACTACAACAGTAAAATTGCATCCCAACGGGAGCTAGCTTCCACGTCCAAACGACGGGGCAGCCCAACAATCTATATCAGAAGTCGACACCGAAGAGTGCGACCTCACACTTTCTAAGTCTCGCTTCTATGTCCACAATATACCATTTCAAAGTTGATAGAGTTTCCACTAGATACAAGAATATATGAATAATCAAGAGTGAGTACGATACAATAATAACCCACTTACCAATCAATCACCGAAAAGAATGTGTGCCCAAGCCGCTGAGAATCCAATCGGTGAAACCTGCAAGAAACAGAGGCACAACGGGGATGCGTTGCCAACTCAGTGAATAAAAGTACATCTAAAAGTAGAAATCGAAATGCATGACGATACCTAGGTCATAAGTATAGTACTACCAAACTCTGTACTTATATACTATATGATATGCATATATATCATAATGCAACACTAATTGTCATGCGATCCTAAGTAGAATATATATATAGGTACTGTTCCCCGTATCTGTCCTAGTCGAATCCAATAAATGAAATATAACTGTGTACCTCATGATAGCAATCATATCAATATATGTATGCCCAGCATCGACATCGAAATCAGAAATCTCTCGTGTCCAGATCGACACGTAAATGCAGATACCGTCGACACCATCTCAATAGATGATCGCCACCCGATATCCCTGGCCCGGTCGGTATCCCCTGGATATCCGCCGTGCCCATCGAACCCCGGTCAGTATCCTCTGGATATCTACCGTGCTCATCTCTATCTACGGTATCGAGTATCCTCGCTAGGCTCTCCGCCTCAACTGCGGCTATCCTGTCCATCGGTCTCGATCCGGGTCCACCATGTATCCAACTATATAGCCTCCCTACTGAGTCTGAATAATAAAAAATACGAAACTGTATATCCCCCCCACTCGGTTCGGAATAAAATACTCAAAAAACATAAAGCTCATGGTGGACTCCAATTCATCATCTCCAAAAATATCAAGCAAAGAAAGAGAATATTTGCCTAGACTATCCTGATGATATATAATATATATACATATATAATAGCGTCCCATACCACTGATATATATCATCAACATTAAAACGTTCAGAACTAATAAAATCAAATATAACATTCATAGTACTGGTATTCATAATGCTTAAGAGATAATAAGGTAAAGTACGTAAATAAATCATCCATGCAAATAACGTATCAATTCTACTATGTCATGGCAATACTAGTGATGTGTAGTGTAACAAACGCATCTGTGCTCGTGCAACATGGCAATCATTAGTATTTGTGCAAGTGTTGTAAAGGTGTAATAGTCTACTTATATCAACATCTATATACGTATTACAGAGTATAACAGTTCTACAGTGACATGGCAGTACCAATGAGGAATGGTGTAACATATACGCATGTGCTCATGCAACATAATACTCATTGGTAATTGTGCAGTATTCTATCAAAGTGTTCGTATCACGGAAAAGCATGACGTTGATAAAGATAACGTGAACATGTAAAGTAAACCTAAGCGTAACTGATAACTATAACTATCTTCTATGAACTATACCTTTAACTTTGAAAATTGAACGAAACGTTGGTTTTAAGATAAGGAAGCTACCTTAAGTTTATAATAGATATTCATTTTGGAAATTGGTATCGCATCCTTGTATTTTATCATAAAAAGAGAAACGAATCATAGTTTTTAAAAGAATTTAGTTCATACCAGTATTACATCCTAAAACGGAATATAATCAAACTCTACGAGTCTAAAGGAAACTTGGCCGTTATTCGGCATACTAGTCTCATCATCATCAATACCGTATAATATCTCGTACAATACCTCGCATTATCACTATATCTCAATTCATCCCCAGTACGACATGATCCTTCGTACCAATTTACCAACCAATCCATAAACTATATGCAAATGAATATCCTACTATATGCAATTGAATTCCAATATCCATGTAATGAATAATTACTAAAACTACTATATATCATACTACTATTTATAAGGTTGCGGGGGTGCTATACTCCATCCATATGACTTCCCCCGTAGATGTAAATCCACTCACCAACTTGATGAGCTTGCTGAAATCCACGTTGCTAAGTTCGTCAACTCCGTCTCGGAATCCTTCGCGATCGCACCTATAATCGTATTAAAAATCATATCGATGTAAATATCATGTTGAAAACCAAAACAACGAGCTAAGCACCCGTAGGTTAGAATCTACAACTCACTTATCCCAAAGATGATCAAATGCCTATGAACTTAACGTATGAACGTCAACGTTTCAGTTGCAGTATGGAAATACAGAAAATCATATCGAAATGTCGGAAACTTTAATAAAACTCAACTAAACATTCCCAGATTTCTCTGTATGAATATTGGGACAAGTCAATCAATACTATAAATCATAATTTACCCATACAAAGCCACATAAGAAAACCCATCACCAAAAGCCCAAAAAGGGCCGGCGAGCTCGGAAAATAGTAGAATGTCGCCGGTCTAAGTGTGGAGTTTGGGTTTCGAGTTTTGTGTAAATTGTTCTAATGATCTTACTATAGTTTTGGTCCTGTTAGTTTTTCTAGTAATTGTACCTAATGGTTCCAGATTCAATTGCAGTGAGCTAGATATCACAAAAATACTAGTTTATGATACTGCACACACTAAACATGCTACGTGATGATATCAAGAGTTAACTGAACTTAAGTTAATCTGAGCTAACCCTATTCTGGTCATAACGGGTAAAAACAGGACTCATGATACGATATATTCGTGTCGTATATAGGATTTCAACTCCAAAACTGATATTAGCTTCCAAATTTCCTATACTGCTAAAATAATTTAAATAAACAATACCAAACATACTTATACACATACAGAGAGCTACCCTAAAAACCACAATCTCCAACTCCCTAAGAAATCCGGCGAGCTCGGATTTTTACCAAATGTCGCCGGCCAAAATCCGAGGGAACGGGTCCGTCTTCCTATGGGTTATTCTAAGTCAAATTAAGAAGATGGGGGTACTGTTTGGTTATGTTAATTTTCATCTAAATTACAGCAGATTTTACGCAGAACCTATATTTAACAAAATGTGATATTTTACCGATATTACACTTTTATACTAAACCAGTATTGATTTAAAGTAACTATAGGCTTGGAAATTATACATATCCAGAAGATCAACTGAAAGCTTCCTTCAAGATGTACAAGCACAACTTCCTAGCTTGATGGATGAAGTAAGAGCACTACACTTAGCCTTTCATGCTATTTCTCTTTCTTTTTCTTAAGTGAGGTCTAGGACTTTGTTTTCTAAACTAGGAGTTTCTTTTAAATCTCAATTTATCAACTGAACAAATAAGAAGAGATAAGAGTATGGAGTGATAAGGCTAGGAGGTGGTGTCAACATAATAGATGGTGTGCTATTCATGCAAAGAGGAGGTGTGGACTTGATGTGCATCCTAAGGTGTGGTGTCTATGAGGTTTAATATAACCTTAACCCTAATTCAACACATTTACATAATAACCCTCACCAAAACTTAATTTACATAAGGATGCTAACATTTCTCTAAAACCCCTCATGACACTTCTTATTGTAAAAACAAACTATTTCTTTACTAAACTATCCTACCACATATTAAAAGGCCTCTTTATTACCAACAAAATAAAAATAAAATTTTTAATTAAATAAATAAAATAATTAATTATCTAAAATATTTCAAAATGTTACAATTTTCCCTTTAAGTAAATTCGGTCCCCGAATTTAAATTAAATCCCCTTCTTAAAACATTTTCCTTAATCCAATCTACTCAAATTCAAAACAATTTTCCGGTGTCCAACTTAAAACATACAATGTCCATGCAAATAATGAAACTCTAAAGTCCCACATGATCTAAAACGCATCATAACGCAACTAAGTGCGTGAAACCTCAAAACATATAAAACTCACATAACTGTAAATCTAGCGGGCGCTATGAGAATTACTCCAGCTATGATGAAATTTGCCAAATACGAAAACCGTTGTGTATCCTAAGTACACAATCAATGCCATAATCGATGTGCAATATCGGTGCACACGACCGAGTGAAAATGTATAAATCATATCTATAACATATCTTATCAAGTGCAAAGCACGAAAACAAAATCAACCCTAATGGGTTTGCGTTCAAAACTCAACCACACGTCACGGTGTGTACGAAAACAAAACACCGTTAAGTGTAACACGCGTGCATGAAACGATATCCACTGCATCCACTGTGCATGGAACAAAGCGTACAAAATAGTATCAAGTGCATCGGTGTGCACAAAATCAAAATCAAGTGCATCAGAGTGCACAAAATCAAAATCAAGTGCAACTGGTGTACACGAAAACATACGAAGTATACCTAGGGTATATATATATATATATATATATATAATCTCTTAACCATGTGCACCTGAGGTGCACGGAAATTATCAGTTTAGTGCATCCGGTGTACACAACACTACGGTCGAGTGCAGTCATCTAACACAAAATCTCAAACAAGTGCACCTGGTGTGCACAAAACATAATATAACCGTCAAATTCTTAAAAAAATATATATCAAATTAAGGGACATTGAGTTGTCCCTTCTTAAATGTTGAAAATGAATTATTTTAGATCATAAAAATGCAATTCGGACTCAAAGAACATCGAAGCATAACCTCTTCAACGTCAGAAGGTGTTTATACCACCGGAATTGGCATAGCAAGGATTACTATTTGCCGTCTGCCACGTTCTAACGTTCTCTGTCTCTGAATTCTGATTCTTCTTGCGGATCTCTAATGTCAGGGTCTTTTCATACAATCGTTCGGTGAGGAGCAACGACACAATCAGTCCTACTGCTGATACCCCTCAACACATCTTCTTGGCCAGTAGTCCAGTCTCTCGTAACGCAACATGCTAATGACTGAAATCTCTATCCTCTTCTTATGTGCTAACAACTGATCCTGGGTCCAATCTTACTTATTATCAATTTTCAGAAAGAACCCCTTCAAGTCTCATGTTGATCTCAGCTATCCAGCCTGCCCGAAACTAGCACTCATTACTGAATCCGCTTTCTCTTTAGTAACAACCGTCATTTCTTAAGATTTTCCATGAAAGTGTGGTCGTACATGCTTCTGCTTTTGCTTTGAATCTTCGATATAAACTGTAAAGAACAACTGTTCACTGAAACAATGCACAAATCTCCTGTTCCATAAATTTCCAATATCAACCACTTAAGAAACGTATCACAATAACCAAGCGAGTTGCAAGTCATACACGATTATGACCTTGCCCGGAGTCTTACAAGACTTCCAAAAACAGGAATCCGGCATCTCTGATACACTGTACAAGAATCTGGCCAAGCTCACCTTCGAAAACTCGTCCTAATTTGTCGGAGGAACACGATCCTTTTATCGACCGACTTGCATCTGGTCTGAGTAAGATCCATCGGAAAAGTCTAATCAATTTCACCGAGCAAGTATCGGAGAGCCACAACAGATTAAAAGTACTAACCATCCCATATCTTAATGGCTACAAATTCTTCTGATCCCTCTGTACTTTTAAACAGCGTCAACTTTTATCTTCATGAATTCTGGAAGCAACATCTCGATAACCTTAGCAATGATTGGTACCGCTGTCTGAACAGTACGCAACATCACGATCTTCGGAGAGGAGAAACATCATGCCTCAAGTCCGGCTGACTTTCAGCAACGACTCGACCATCTGGTACGGATCCCAAAGAAACTCGCTTCAACATTAGAACTCGATTAATTGTGAATAAACGACATGTTTCTATATCACCGAAAAGTCAACCTGGTCAGTCCTTGTCCCCAACAAGTCTGCTCTGGCCGTATCTCTAACTGCAGCCCTCTCGGCTCCCATAAACATGGTGACCGAAACAATCAACATGCACTGACGAGGATAAATCAACGGAATGAATAGAAGGAAGATCTCAAGAAATAACTCCTAAGGTAACTTAGGCGGAGTATCAGATCGTAAATATTCCATGGAACATATGTACGGTACGCCACTCTACTTAGTACCTACTCCATCAACAAGGTCAACCCTGTATAACGAAAGATCGGGTATAAGACCCCCAAAGTCAAGTCTACGTCCTATAAGGTAAATTCAGGTAACAAAAGTGCATGCCTAGATCTCATATAGCCAACCTAGACTCGAACAAAGGTTAAACCAAACGCTCTGATACCAACTTTGTCACGATCCAAATGTGGCACGAGACCGGCACTTATATCACGTGACATCTAAAGACGTCGACGCGGTTCAACTAAGCCGAAACCCGGAATCTAAACCCTTTTGAAAATATTGGAGGTGAGTTTAAAATAGTCATCAAATGGAATCAGTTTAATTAACATTTAAATTTAACTAAGTATGTTTGAAAAACATCTATGGCGTTATGAAATTTGACAGCACCTCCTTTGAAAATTTTACATAAAAGCCCGATACAACTACAACAGTAAAATAGCATCCCAACGGGAGCTAGCTTCCACGTCCAAACGACGGGACAGCCCAACAATCTATATCAGAAGTCGACTCCAAAGTGTGTGACCTCACACTTTCTAAGTCTCGCTTCTATGTCCACAATATACCATTTCTAAGTTGATAGAGTTTCCACTAGATATAAGAATATATGAATAATCAAGAATGAGTATGATACAGTAATAACCCACTTACCAATCAATCACCGAAAAGAATGTGTGCCCAAACCGTTGAGAATCTAATCGGTGAAACCAGCAAGAAACAGAGGCACAACGGGGATGAGTTGCCAACTCAGTGAATAAAAGTATATCTAAAGGTAGAAATCGAAATGCACGATGATATCTAGGTCATAAGTATAATACTACTAAACTCTGTACTAATATACTATATGATATGCATATATGTCATAATGCAACACTAATTGTCATGCGATCCCAAGTAGAATATATAAAGGTATTGTTCCCCGGATCAGTCCTAGTCGAATCTAATAATTGAAATCTAACCGTGTACCTCATGATAACAATCATATCAATATATATGGATGTCCAGCATCGACATCGAAATCAGAAATCTCTCGTGTCCAGCATCGACACGTAAATGCAGATACCGTCGACACCATCTCAATAGGTGATCGCCACCCGATATCCCTGGCCCGGTCGGTATCCCCTGGATAACTGCCGTGCCCATCGAATCCCGGTCAGTATCACCTGGATATCTGCCGTGCTCATCTCTATCTCCGGTATCGAGTATCCTCGCTAGGCTCCCCGCCTCAACTGCGGCTATCCTGCTCCTCGATCTCGATCCGGGTCCACCATGTATCCGACTGTATAGCCTCCTCACTGAGTCCGAATAATAACAAATCCGAAACCGTATACTCCCCCCCACTCGGTTCGGAATAAAATACTCAAAAAAAATAAAGCTCATGGTGGACTCCAATTCATCATCTCCAAAAATATCACGCAAAGAAAGAGAATATTTGCCTAGACTATCCTGATGATATATAATATATATCCATATATAACAGCGTCCCATACCACTGATATATATCATCAACATTAAAATGTTCATAACTCAAAAAATCAAATATAACATTCATAGTACTGGTATTCATAATGCTTAATAGATAATAAGGTAAAGTGCGTAAATAAATCATCCAAGCAAATAACGTATCAATTCTACTTTGTTATGGCAATACTAATGATGTGTAGTGTAACAAACGCGTCTGTGCTCGTGCAGCATGGCAATCAATAGTATTTGTGCAAGTGTTCTAAAGGTGTAATAGTCTACTTATATCAACATCTATATACGTATTACAGAGTATATCAGTTCTACAGTGACATGGCAGTACCAATGAGGTGTGGTGTAACATATACGCATGTGCTCATGCAACATAATACTCATTGGTAATTGTGCAGTATTCTATCAAAGTGGTCGTATCACGGAAAAGCATGACGTTGATAAAGATAACGTGAACATTTAAAGTAAACCTAAGGGTAACTGATAACTATAACTATCTTTTATGAACTATACCTTTAACTTTGAAAATGGAACGAAACGTTGGTTTTAAGATGAGGAAGCTACCTTAAGTTAAAATAGATATTCGTTTTGGAAATTGATATCGCATCCTTGTATTTTATCATAAAAAGAGAAGCGAATCATAGTTTTTAAAAGAATTTAGTTCATACCAGTATTACATCCTAAAACGGAATATAATCTAACACTACGAGTTTAAAGGAAACTTGGCCGTTATTCGGCATACTAGTCTCATCATCATCAATACCGTATAATATCTCATACAATACCTTGCATTATCACTATATCTCAATTCATCCCCAGTACGGCATGATCCTTCGTACCAATTTACCAACCAATCCGTAAACTATATGCAAATGAATATCCTGCTTTATGCAATTGAATTCTAATATCCATGTCATGAGTAATTACTAAAACTACTATATATTATACTACTATTTATAAAATTGCTGGGGTGCTATACTCCATCCACCCGACTTCCCCCATAGATGTAAATTTACTCACCAACTTGATGAGCTTGCTGAAATCCACGTTGTTAAGTTCGTCAACTCCGTCTCGGAATCTTTCGTGATCGCACCTATAATCGTATTTAAAATCACATCGATGTAAATATCATATTGAAAACTAAAACAGCGAGCTAAGCACCCGTAGGTTAGAACCTATAACTCACTTATCTCAAAGATGATCAAATGCCCATGAACTTAACGTACGAACGTCAACGTTTCAGTTGCAGTACGGAAATACGGAAAATCATATCGAAATGTCGGAAACTTTAATAAAACTCAGCTAAACATTGCCAGATTTCTCTGTATGAATATTGAGACAAGTCAAACAATACTATAAATCATAATTTACCCATACAAAGCCACATAAGAAAACCCATCACCAAAAACCCAAAAGGGGCCGGCGAGCTCGAAAAATGGTAGGATATCGCTGGTTTAAGTGTAGAGTTTGGGTTTCGAGTTTTGAGTAAAGTGTTCTAATGATCTTACTATAGTTTTAGTCTTATTGGTTTTTCTAGTAATTGTACCTAATGGTTCCAGATTCAATTGCAGTGTGCTAGATATCACAAAAATACTAGTTTATGATACTGCACACACTAAACATTCTACGTGATGATATCATGAGTTAACTGAACTTAAGTTAATCTGAGCTAACCCTATTCTGGTCATAACGGGTAAAAACATGACTCATGATACGATATATCCGTGTCGTATATAGGATTTTAACACCAAAACTGATATTAGCTGATTTCCTATACTGCTAAAATAACATAAATAAACAATACCAAACATACTTGTACACATACAGAGAGCTCGCCTAAAAACCACAATCTCCAACTCCCCAAGAAATCCGGCGAGCTCGGATT
Source organism: Agapanthus africanus (assembly GCA_030015575.1). NCBI lineage: Eukaryota > Viridiplantae > Streptophyta > Magnoliopsida > Asparagales > Amaryllidaceae > Agapanthus > Agapanthus africanus. Next base: position 311,222,223 of record CM057343.1, on the reverse strand, counting down.
TTTGCCAAATGTCGCCAGCCAAAATCCGAAGGAACGGGTCCGTCTTCCTATGGGTTATTTGTAACGTTTTAGAAATCGTTTTGCGAATTTTTCCGTTTTAGGGCAAAATAGTCGGTATTTTCCGTTTTAACCCGATTTCGATCAAATTTCCGTAGAAACTTACCGGCACCTATTTTAGTTAAAATAAAGCTTTTGCGCGAACTTTGGAGGTATATGGGAGCCTTTGGTTTAGATAAAATTTTTCCCAAATAAAATATTATTTTAATTATTGGTTGATGTTGATATATCATTTTAGCTAAAATTCCATTCTTTCTTGACTTGGCCGAATTCATCTTGAAGGTGAGTGGGGATTTTCTTTTGTGATGAGTCATTGTTTAAAGTTTCTAGAATTGTTGAGTCATGGTTGTGACTCATTCTTGTTATTAATGTTTCTTTAATTGTTTTTGTTTTGGTTAAAGATTTTTTTGTGACGGATATTTTATTTAAGCTCACTTTGCTTATGCTCACTCCCCATTCACTGTGCGTGGCCGGCCCCCCTCCCATTCATTTCACATGAATTGTTTATATTAATTTGATGTGTGGTTTCAATTAATGTATTCATTCTCTCCACTTGTTTTGCTTCTCATTTCAACAGCACAATTTAATCCCCCATTTCCAGCAAGCATTTTTGAAGTGGCCGGCCCCATTCTTTTTTCAAGTGAGCTCATTTCCTTTGCAAAAATTCTATAGCTCATTTCATCCAAAATCAATGAGACAACTTCATTAACCTTTTCACCCAAATGCTCGGGTGCCTTGATGCAAAATATTCTACATTCTCTCTACTTCAATCTTGGACTTGTCGTCTAGCAAACTTGATTTTTGAATCTTTTGTGGAGGTATAAAACCTTAACCCTAATTTCTTTGTTGTTCTAATACTTTAATTGGCTTATTAGTTGTTAAAATTAATCTATTTAATTTCATGTTTAAAATTCTAGATATGGGATTTGGATAATTAATTTGGGTTTTGATTAGTGAATAGGTTAATTGTTAGTTTTAACCAAAAGAAAACTTAACCTAATTTGCTAGTTTGTTAAATGTTGTTTTCCTAATTACCTAATTAGCTTAATTACAAACTAGACTTTTGCTAATCCTAATTAGACGAGATCTAAAATTATAGTAAAGGTTTAAATGGTTTAACCTTATTATTTTGAGATGTTCGTAAATTCTACTTTTGATAAAACTTGTAATTTTGTGCTAAAAAAGATAAATATTGCTTACTATATTTCGGTAACTTTAGGCGTGGGTTTATTTTGACGTTGCAACGTTATTTATATTGAGACCACGATTATTATTGTGTTTTGAATGCGCGATCGGGACGATCAGAATCCAGACTAGGTGTTTCGTAGTTTAGCGACTCTAGTTAGGATTTTTGGCCGATATCGTGCGCGATAGATGCACTAAGTACATAGTACAATTTTCAGGGCGTTATTCTTGCGTTTCGATAACTTTTCGTCGATGTAGGATATTTTCTTATGTGATGTGTTTGTGAAATTTTAGGTTCACAAGCGGGGACTTCGGACACTACGACAAGGAAAAACAGGTGGTAGGCTTCACTTAGCCAGGAGCGTTGGTGAGTAGATTTAACATCTACAGGGAAAATCGCCCACATGACGTTATGCGTCTGGGCTAGAGATGTTATTTCTGTCGCGTATTCTATGTCATATTTAGAATTTGTGCATACACCCAAATGCTTAGTTAAGTGTTGTGCTTGGACTAGTATCCTTAGGACACTGCACTATTATTGACGGCTTATGTTGCACGAGCACTGATTGTATGCCACACACACCGTCAATAATTGCCGTGACACGCACAACCCACTTATAGATATGATATTGCTTAGTTAGGGACATTGAGACATTGATTCAGAATTCTTATCGTATGTGACATATAGTTTACCTGTACACCTATAGAGTATTGTACCATTAGTGATACACACATAATGACATAGCTACTTATATACTTTACATACATACTTCACTTATACCCACGGGGTATATTACATCATTACTTATAGGTAGATACATATACCTTGTTATACCTTTATGTTTACACATATATCTGGATATAGCTACATGTTTACCTTTGCTTGATGTTATTTAGACTTGGATAAAATAGGAACCGCATGATATTTTATATTAACTTGTTGCAGTTAATTAGCGGCTTTTCCTTTATATACTTACATTTCAGTTTATGTTGCATATATTATATTCATGGATTTTCGCATTATGATATGAATTTTTCATGATATTTTCTGGATTTGGGGACCGTGGTAGTTTCATGAAATTATGCATTATTTGAAAAACCCGGTTTCCCTTGATATGATAATTCAGCAGCCACCATGAGATTTATCGGTTCTGATATATATATATATACTGTAGGGTTCCTAGGCACACTCATGAGGTTCCACAACTGATCAACCATGCCAAAATCAAATTTTCCATGTGCCAAAGAACCCTAATGCTAGATCGTTAACTAGAGCTAAGGCGAAAGAAAAGCTAGTAAACTACTTTACTACAAAGTGAAAGGGATTACAACCTTTGTAGATCCGGTCCTCCACTTCTTTAGATCCGTGATGACGTCTTTCCGCTGTGATCATCGGGATCCTGGACTCTAATGTTGGTTTCATCGGAGAAATGATCGGGCTAGGTCGTTGACTTCGATACCGAAGATGATCTACGTCGAGGCAACTCAAACTCAAGCTCCATCTTTACTAGGTCATGAAACTTGTGAAGATAACACCCTATACATCATGGCAAGTGGTAGAGGATGAAGAAATAGGAAGTGGGTTCACTTTGGATTTGGATTTCTCACTTGATTTCATCACTTGAAAATTTTCAAGAAAGATTTTCTTCACTTGAAGAAGATGAAGAAGAAGAAGAAGAAGGAAAATGAATTATCCTTGAAAATAATAAATCAAGTGAATACTTATCATAATGCAACCATGGGTGAAGTTAACACATGTAGAGAATAAACTAGGGTTTAGGGGTAATGGTTAGGTTAAAGGAAAAAACAAAATGGTCAAAGATGCTAAGAAGCTTCATGAAGCTTAAAGCAAAGAACAAAGAAAGCAACCATTTTATTTTACCAAAATAAATAAATAAATAAAATAAATACAACCCTAACCATTAACCTAAACTTGGTGTAAGTCATACACACACCCAAGTTTGCATGTATCATCAAACATGATACAAACTAGTGCACAAAAATATATCATATATACAACTTGTGCACATCAAGTGAGAAAATCCATCTTAAGTGAACAAATACTAGTTAATGTAAAGTAATATATCAAATATATAATTATACTTTAAATCATTAAATCAACACTTGATTTAATGATCCGGTCATACTGCATATAACCGACTAATATCAAGTGTGTCAATATATCGAATCAACATTTGATTCGGAAACCCGGCTATATCATATATAACCGTCCGATGATACAAATCGCGAGAATAGAATTCAGTATCACATACTGGTATTATTCTCGGTCCCGCACATATCTCATATGCGCTCCTATTTCATTTCGCTTGAGCCAGGAAACCTCTGTGTAGGACTCTAAAGACTCGTCAATACGCCGGCAGTAGCTGATGATCATATCAAACACCCACAAGCTGCAAGCGGTCTGCTAAACGTAACGGCCACCCAGGTATTGAGCGATCAGAAGATCAACGAGCAAGCCCGCTCACACTCCGGTGAATCCAACCAGTAACACTTACCGCACAGTCCGGTCTGTTCGTCTGATATGTCGCATATCTCGCCTAGGGGTGGTAAACGTCAGACCCCAGTAGCTTGATAAGTCATGCCGATGTAAGGTCCATAACAAGCATGAAACTACTGATAACACTTACCAGTAAATCAGTGCAACCCTGGCCAGGGATTTCCTGTTATGGCCAGTCGAGCATAGCGCAACATCAACCCCTAATACCGGGAGAGACGAATCCCCTCCTATCGCTCATTGCCTCCATGTAAATCGGGACTGTACCCAAAAACCACCTATTTTCACGACTCAGTAGAGCCATGGTAGGGTGGAAATCAAAGCACAGTAGGAGACACACAAGACTCTATGACGATCTCGGGTCAACAGACTAAGCTGTACCAGTGTCACCAGAGAACTGCCATCTGACGTGAGGTATAATCCCATCTGGGAGTTCTCGTCGAGTCCGTTCAGTGTACCCAGTCTCCACTGAGCACCCGCATACCATCTCTGATGTCAAACACCAATGGATATGGGATCATCCATCGTCCATCACATGGGTCGAGAAGATATACTCTAGTCTACTCTGGAATATCGATGCCCCGTCTCGATATTCCCACAACTAGGAACATTGAAGGATGTACTCATGGACTACCCAGGCCCTACTAGTATGATCTACATCATAGTCCTGGAAGTCGAGCACACATCCTAAGGGCTTTATCAACATGTAACAGAGAGACAGAAAGTATACATGTTAAGATAAAGAGCAACCAGATAGCATATTATCATGTCGAGCAAGAAAGTCATACCTATATATGTCCCAGCATCCACTACAATATACATCCTGAGTACAGTAATGGCCTCTAGGGAATACATATAACTAACATATACCCCACGCGAGGAAAGGATGGGTCAGTGTGCCGGTAAATGGTGGGGCCCGGAGGTACCCCGGGGCAAGAGTCGTGCAGTAGACGATGAGTTAGTGGGGGAACCATACCATCCGGTGACATTACCAATGACTCGGCGGTTATCATGGGGATACCGACAGGAGTCATGTACGTATGGATACGTCGAAAGGCGAGGGTCAGAACTAGGCACTCGAGCTTTCGGTATAGCGTATGATACGTACCTATCAGGGGCCAGTCATGGTGACAGCACGTGATAGATCAACATTTCTGTGTCGATGCTTGACACATTGGTCTCATGATATTTCTTTTTACTCCTATGTATATATAACAGTGGAATGGGACGCTGTTATATATGCCACTACACCAATATTAGTGGAATGGGACGCTAATATATGTGTATTGATATCGATTTATATACATCATCATATTTATTCATGCAAATATATTTAAGATGTTAGAAATTTACTTGATATTGGATTTGGGATATAGGTGATTCATTTGATATTGGATACAGGATATTTATGAGATTGCTGATTTGTACATTCAAAATATATGAGATTTATTCGATAGTGTACATTCAGAATTTGTGAGACTTATATGATATGAGAGCCAATTTGGGGGCTGATTTGAGGAAATTGGGATTTGGATTTGTCTTGATGAATTGTGATCCTACCACGATGTCAGGATTCCGTGGAAATGACATATTTCATTCCATACTCCATATTTATTGTTTATGCACTGCTTCATGTAGTAGTTGTACCTGTTAGTGTACTTTTCATGAGTGTTGCATATATACATTTTCATATCATTATTGCATGATTATTGCATACCGAATGTCATATTATATTTGTTTCATGTATTAGTTGCACCTGCTAGTGTACCTTTCATGATTATTGCATTCATATGACCTTCTATTACTATTAATTGCATATGTAGTTTCGCACTGTACGTGCATACTTTCGAATACCTGCATATGTTATTTACTATTCACGAGTTGGCAACTCACCCCCGTTGTGCCACAATTATTTTGCAGGGTGTTCCCCAGAGTAGTCGAGGCAGGTTATTCATCCATCTTATCATCTTTTGCTGTGGATACCGCATCAGCTCACAGTGTGTAGTTTGTTTCGGTAGGTTTTGTGGTTATTCGTTGTTTTATTGTATATTCGTTGTATCCATATACTCTCCATCTACCATTATCTTGAATGACTTAGAGACTTTATGTGAGGACAATATTGTATATTTTGGGGACTTGGATGTTTTTTGTGCGGTTTTACTTATATCGTCTTTTATTTCTTCGCTATGGTGTCGTATATCTGTTGTGGTGGTTGTTTTCCGCCGTTGGGCATGGATTTGCTCCCGTTGGGGATGCTTTACTTTATACTTATGTTGTACACATTTTTGGGGTTGGTTTTTACAAAGGAGATGCTGCCGAAATTTTCAAGAAAGAAAATTGGACTTAAAGAATTTATACTTGAGATTTTCAAAGGTTTAAACAATATTTCTTATCTTTTCTTGTCTTTTAATAGTTTAGATTTCTGGGTTTTGTCTTTCTTTTACTGCGTTACGCCTGTAGACGTTGCTAAGTATTAGGGCCGTCACGTGCCAATTTCGGGTCATGACAAAGTTGGTATCAGAGCGCTAGGTTTTACCTATCGGAGTGTAGGATGACCTTGGTATGATAGAGTAGGTAGCTTAAGCAAAGTAACGTAGTGTGTGTATGTCCGCGGCATACTCACGATGCGGTATTTCTCCTAAAGTGAGCTAAGTACAAATTGCTTGAAATTCCTTCCTTGATATATATCCTTGAGATTCGATTTCCGTGTTCATATCGAATCCTATCTCTATTTATAGCCTTTGCCGCCGACGACTACGGGGACTCAGAGTGATGCAGCGAGGGCCGATTTCAGAGTTGACTCGGCTGGGTCAAGGATTGACCAGGATGGCGTGCTCGTTGCACATGAGCAGACGGATCCGCCTTCGACGGATAGTATCGCTAGGCTTGTGGCAGAGATGCTGGATTTGCGCCAGATGATGATGTCATTGATTGAGACCAGTAGAGCGCAGCGACAAGAGGTTGTCACCCCTGTTACCCAGTTATTCCTTGCGATCTGCACACAGCATGGTGTTACTTACACAGCACCAGTGGATGCAGCCATAGTTCACAAGGCACGTCTTCCAGAGACTTTGGGAGTTCCGGAATAGTGGAGGACTCGTACCAGTATACCAGCCCAGAGACAGAGGCGTAGTCGTCGAGACAGATTTCTTGACCGTCGTGGGAGTAGCAGAGGCTTGGGACGAGGAGAGTCGGTTAGCTAAATCAGCCTTTCGTTGTGTTAATTTCTGTCAGCGATTCTTTTGTTGCGCGACACGTATTTCAGTCGTGTGCAATCGGATAGGAGATAGAGTTTTGTCCGTCATTATGATCCTTCTAGATATGTTGGATTTGACGTTCTCCTGGGCACGGACTGGTTAGTTACGTGCTAGGCGTCTGTGGACTGCGGCGAGAAAACAGTCAGGTTTTGTTTTACCGGCGAGTCAGTTCTTGTTGTGTAGGGAGATAGTGGTGCCGCCCTCACTGCTTGAATTCTGCCTTTTTCGCTAGTCGGCTTTTGAGGAGTGGATGTCGAGGATTCTTGGTTTTCATTCGTGATACCGGAACCACATGAGGTTGTTAGACCGGGTTCCTTTCGTGCGAGAGTTTTTCGACGTTGTTCCAGATGAGCCGGCGGAGCTTAGGGAGCTTGAGGATCAGCTGCAGAGTTGTTTTGTTGGGGGACTTATTCGTCCAAGTGTTTCGCTTTGGGGAGCTCCTATTCTGTTCGTCAGGCGAAGGGCGGCAGTTTGAGGTTTTGTATTGATTGATTATCAATTGAACCGGCTTACGGTGCGGATAGGTGTCCCTTACCTCGCATTGACGATTTCTTCCATCAGCTCCAGAGCGCGAGACATTTTCTAAGTTTGTTTGGAATCGGGACATCATTGTTGCGGGTTCGGAGTGATGACATTCCGAAGACTACCTTGTGCGTGCTACGGGCTTTGTGTGTTTTGGTGGTGTCATTGGACTCACCAATGCCCTAGCAACATTCGTGGATGTGATAAACCAGATTTCTTCAGGCCGTTTCTCGACCAGTTTATTGTTGTGTCATTGATAACATTCTGCTCTATTCCAATGTGTCGTGAGGAACATGAGCAGCACTTGAGGATTTTCTTTGCAGACATTGGGAGAGCCCCAGCTATTTGCTAAATTCTCAGAGTGTTCCTTCAGGCTTATTTGTGTTGACTCCTAGGTCTTTTAGTTACGGGAGACGGTTTCGTATGGTCCCGAGGGAGATCGAGGCCGTACAGTTTTGGCCCATACTTATATCAGGGACAGAGGTCCGCAGATTTTTAGGCTTAGCAGGTTTTTACCGCCGTCTCGTGCAGGATTGCTAGTGTAGTGCTGCACCATTGACTGAACTGACCGGAAGGGAGGTTTCTTTTCTTTGGACTGACGCATGCATGCGGTGTTTTTCAGCAGTTGAAGACTCGGTTAACAACTGCATCAGTTCTTTCTTTGCTTTCTGGTTCGGGCGACTTTGTTGTTTTACTGTAATGTTTCGCGAGTGGGGCTCGATTGTGTACTGAGGTGACACTATAGAGTTATCGCTTTAACTTCCCGACATCTGGAGGAAGTACGAGCAAGATATCCCACTCATGATCTGGAGATGGCCGCGGTGGTCGTGCGTTGGAGATTTGGAGACACTACTTGTTCGAGAGTCGTGTCAGATTTTCACCGACCACCAGAGCTTAATATACATCTTCCTGCAGCGAGTGATGATTGTTGAGACAGTCTTCTACAGATTTACAGTTCTTGTGCGATCGTTGAGTATAGCTTATGTTCGCCTCTACTGATGGGACAGCTTGCTCATGTCCGTGCCCGACCACTATTCCTTAATCGCTTTCGCGAAGCACTGCCTGTCGATGCTCGTTCGTCAGAGATACTTGAGCATACTAGGCTAGTTAATGATTCGGAGTCCTTGAATTGTGACCTGATGTGCTACATTTGGGGACGCATTTGCGTACCTGATACTATTGGGTAGAGACGCGAAATCCTAAAGCAGGCACATCAGTCAGCTTTCGGTGTTCTTCCAAGTTCCTCCAAATTGTGATGTGACTTGTGAGTCAGTTACTGGTAGGCAGGATGAAAAGTGAAGTTTCGGATTTCGTTCAAGGTGTCTGTCTTGTTGTGTGCAAAGTTGAGCATCTGAGACCGGCTGGAGAGTTGCAATCTTTAACCGTTCCGAAGTGGGAATGGGAGCAGGTCTCCATGAATATTCGTTGTGGCGTCTACCCAGGTTTAGTCTGGGTGTGACTCCATTCGGATGCTAGTTGTCCGGTTATACTCGGGTTGCTCAGTTGTCCTTGGTTAAGTTTGTGCGTTGCACGGAGTTCCTTCATGGGTCGTATCCAAATAGGGCACCCTATTCTCTTGCCGTTCTGGGCAGGAACTTCAGGAAGCCTTGGGTACTGGATGAGCTTTAGCTCCGTTTTTCCATCCGTAGGATGATGGTTTTGTAAGAGCTGGCTATACCGACTCTGGAGGATATGCTTGTGCATACGTATTAATTGTTTTCGGCAGTTTGGATCGTCACTTGCTATTGTTAGGATTCTCCGTCGATAGCTGTTATTAGGAGGCACTCCAATTGGCAACCTTTAAGTTTTGTTTGTTAGGTGGTGTCGATCTCGAGTGTGTTTTTCTGACTCTGCGAGATTAGGATTTTTGGACCCCAGCTAGTCTAGAGACTTCGGAAATGATCCAGTTGGTTCAGGTCAGGATGATGACAGCCTAGTGCACACAGAGGTATCATGCCGACAGTTGTGGTCGCAGACTTGAGTTCGCAGTGGGAGCTCATGTATTCCTACGGATTTTTCCGATGAATGACGTGTTGAGTTTTGGGAAGCTTATCCCAGAATTGTAGGTCCTTTTAAGATCCTTAAAGCGAGATAGTTCCGTTGCCTTTGATTTGGCACTTCCGCCCAGATTATTGAGTGTTCACCCCGTATTCCTTGTGTCGATACTTTGCAATTACCTTCATGAACTTTCTCAAATGATTCGGCACCAGACCATTTGGCTTGGACGTGTTTGTTTCGTTCACCGGCAGGTAATTGTGTTAATGGCTCGGTAAGTGGAGAAACTTCGGTCAAGGGTCTTGCCATCTGTGAAGCGTTTTCTTGGACGTAGCCGTATAGTGAGGTGCTCACTTGGAAGGCTGCGAGCGAGATTTGGGAGTCTTGTAATCTTTTCTTTGAAGGTACGCTTAGCAAAAATTTTAAATTCGGGGACGAATTTTTATAAGTGGGGAGATTGTAACGTTTTAGAAATCGTTTTGCGAATTTTTCCGTTTTAGGGATAAATAGTCGGTATTTTCCGTTTTAACCCAATTTCGATCAAACTTCTATAGAGACTTACCAGCACCTATTTTAGCTAAAATAAAACTTGTGCGCGAACTTTGGGGGTATATGGGAGCTTTTGGTTCAGATAAAAAATTTCCCAAATAAAATATTATTTTAATTATTAGTTGATGTTGATATATTATTTTGGCCAAAATTCCATTCTTTCTTGACTTGGCCGAATTCATCTTATAGGTGAGTGGGGATTTTCTTTTGTGATGAGTCATTGTTTAAAGTTTCTAGAATTGTTGAGTCATAGTTGTGACTCATTCTTGTTCATTAATGGTTCTTTAATTGTTTTTCTTTAGGTTAAAGATTTTTTTGTGATGGATATTTTATTTAAGCTCACTTTGCTTATACTCACTCCCCATTCACTGTGTATGGCTGCCCTCCCCTCTACCTATTCATTTCACATGAATTGTTTATATTAATTTGATGTGTGGTTTCGATTAATGTATTCATTCTCTCCACTTGTTTTGCTTCTCATTTCCACAGAACAATTTAATCCCTCATTTCCAGCAAGCATTTTTGAAGTGGCCGGCCCCATTCTTTTTTCAAGTGAGGTCATTTCCTTTGCAAAAATTCCATAGCTCTTTTCATCCAAAATCAATGAGGCAACTTCATTAACCTTTCACTCAAATGCTTGGGTGCCTTGAGGCAAAATATTCTACATTCTCTCTACTTCAATCTTGGACTTGTCGGCTAGCAAACTTGATTTTTGAATCCTTTGTGGAGGTATAAAACCCTAACACTAATTTCTTTATTGTTCTAATACTTTAATTGGCTTATTAGTTGTTAAAATTAATCTATTTAATTTCATGTTTAAAATTCTAGATATGGGTTTTGGATAATTAATTTGGGTTTTGATTAGTGAATAGGTTAATTGTTAGTTTTAACCGAAAGAAAACTTAACCTAGTTTGCTAGTTTGTTAAATGTTATTTTCCTAATTACCTAATTAGCTTAATTACAAACTAGACTTTTGCTAATCCTAATTAGGCAAGATTTAAAATTATAGTAAAGATTTAAATGGTTTAACCTTGCTATTTTGAGATGTTTGTAAATTCTACTTTTGATAAAACTTGTAGTTTTGTGCTAAAGAAGATAAATTCTGCTTACTAGATTTCGGTAACTTTTAGGCGTGGCTTTCTTTTGACGTTGCGACGTTATTTATATTGAGACCATGATTATTATTGTGTTTTGAATGCACGATCGGGACGATCAGATCCAGACAAGGTGTTTCGTAGTTTAGCGACCCTAGTTAGGTTTTTTGGCCGATGTCGTGCGCGATAGATGCGCTAAGTGCGCAGTACAATTTTCAGGGCGTTATTCTTGCGTTTCGATGTCTTTTCGTCGATGTAGGATATTTTCTTATGTGATGTGTTTGTGAAATTTTAGGTTCGCAAGCGGGGACTTCGGACACTATGACAAGGGAAAACAGGTGGTAGACTTCACTTAGCCAGGAGCGTTGGTGAGTAGATTTAACATCTACAGGGGAAATCGCCCGCATGGCATTATGCGTCTGGGCTAAAGATGTTATTTCTGTCGCATATTCTATGTCATATTTAGAATTTGCGGATACACCCAAATGCTTAGTTAAGTGTTATGCTTGGACTAGTATCCTTAGGACACTGCACTATTATTGACGGCTTATGTTGCACGAGCACTGATTGTATGCCACACACACCGTCAATAATTTTCATGACACGCACAACCCACTTATAGATATAATATTGCTTGGTTAGGGACATTGAGACATTGATTCATATTTCTTATCGCATATGACATATAGCTTACCTGTACACCTATAGAGTATTGTACCATTAGTGATAGGTACATACACACATAATGACATAACTACTTATATACTTTGCATACATACTTCACTTATACTCAGGAGGTATATTACATCATTAGTTATAGGTAGATACATATACCTTGCTATAACTTTATGTTTACACATATATCTGGATATAGCTACTTGTTTACCTTTGCTTGATGTTATTTAAACTTGGATAAAATAGGAACCGCATGATATTTTATATTAACTTGTTGCAGTTAATTAGCGGTTTTTTCTTTATATGCTTACATTTCAGTTTATGTTGCATATATTATATTCATGGATTTTCGCATTGCGATATGGATTTTTCATGATGTTTTCTGGATTTGGGGACCGTTGTAGTTTCATGAAATTATGCATTATTTGAAAAACCCGGTTTCCCTTGATATAATTTTTCAGCAGCGACCATGAGATTTATCGGTTCTGATATATATATATATATACCCCACGCGAGGAATGGTGGGGTCCGTGTGTGGGTACATGGTGGGGCGCGGAGGTAGCCCGGGGCAAGAGTCGTGCAGTAGACGATGAGTTAGTGGGGGAACCATACCATCCGGTGACATTACCAATGACTCGGCGGTTATCATGGGGATACCGATAGGAGTCATGTACATATGGATACGTCGAAAGGCGAGGGTCAGAGCTAGGCACTAGAGCTTTCGGTATAGCGTATGATACGTTCCTATCAAGGGGCCAGTCATGGTGACAGCACCTGATAGATCAGCATTTCTGTGTCGATACTTGACACATTGGTTTCATGATATTTTTTTTACTCCTATGTATATATAACAGTGGAATGGGACGCTGTTATATATGCCTTTACACCAATATTAGTGGAATGGGACGCTAATATATGTGTATTGATATTAATTTATATACATCATCATATTTATTCACGCAAATATATTTAGGATGTTAGAGATTTACTTGATATTGGATTTGGGATATAGGTGATTCATTTGATATTGGATACAGGATATTTATGAGATTGCTGATTTGTACATTCAGGATATATGAGATTTATTCGATAGTGTATATTTAGGATTTGTGAGACTTACATGATATGAGAGCCAATTTGGTGGCTGATTTGAGGAAATTAGGATTTGGAATTGTCTTGATGGATTGTGATCCTACCACGATGTCAGGATTCCTTGGAAATGACATATTTCATTCCATACTCCACATTTATTGTTTATGCACTGCTTCATGTAGTAGTTGTACCTGTTAGTGTACCTTTCATGATTATTGTATATATACATTTTCATATCATTATTGCATGATTATTGCATACCGATTGTCATATTATATTTGCTTCATGTATTAGTTGCACCTGCTAGTGTACCTTTCATGATTATTGCATTCATATGACCTTTTATTGCTATTAATTGCATATGTAGATTCACGCTGTACGTGCATACTTGCGATTACCTGCATATGTTATTTACTATTCACGAGTTGGCAACTCACCCCCGTTGTGCCACAGTTGTTTTGCAGGGTGTTCCCCAGAGTAGTCGAGGCAGGCTATTCATCTATCTTATCATCTTTTGCTGCGGATACCGCATCAGCTCACAGTGTGCAGTTTGCTTAGGTGGGTTTTGTGGTTATTCGTTGTTTTATTGTATATTTGTTGTATCCATGTACTCTCCATCTACCATTATCTTGTATGACTTTGAGACTTGATGTAAGGACGATATTGTAATTTTGGAGACATAGATATCTTTTGTGCAGTTTTACTTATATCGTCTTTTATTTCTTCGCTATGGCGTCGTATATCTGTTGTGGTTGTTGTTTTCCACCGTTGGGCATGGGTTTGCTCCCGTTGGGGATGCTTTACTTTATATTTATGTTTTACCCGTTTTTGGGATTGGTTTTTACGAAGGAGGTGCTGCCGAAATTTTCAAGAAAGAAAATTGGACTTAAAGAATTTATACTTGAGATTTTCAAAGGTTTAAACAATGTTTCTTCTCTTTTCTTGTCTTTTAATGGTTTAGATTTCTGGGTTTTGACTTTCTTTTACTACGTTACGCCTGTAGACGTTGCGTAGTATTAGGGCCGTCACGTGCCAATTTCGGGTCGTGACATTATTCTAAGTCAAATTAATAAGATTGGGGTACTGTTTGGTTATGTTAATTATTATCTAAATTACAGCAGATTTTACACAGAGCCTATATTTACCAAAATGCGATATTTTACCGATATTACACTTCTATACTAAACCAGTATTGATTTAAAGTAACTAAAGGTTTGGAAATTATACCTATCCAGAAAATCAACTGAAAGCTACCTTCAAGATATACAAGCACAACTTCCTAGCTTGATGGTTGAAGTAAGAGCACAACACTTAGCCTTTCATGCTATTTCTCTTTCTTTTTCTTAAGTGAGGTCTAAGACTTTGTTTTCTAAACTAAGATTTTCTTTTAAATCTCAATTTATCAACTGAACAAATAAGAAAAGATAAGAGTATGGAGTGATAAGGCTAGGAGGTGGTGTCAACATAATAGATGGTGTGCTATTCATGTAAGGAGGAGGTGTGGGCTTGATGTGTATCCTAAGGTGTGGTGTCTATGAGGTTTAATATAACCTTAACCCTAATTCAACAAATTTACATAACAACCCTCACCTAAACTTAAATTACATAAGGATGCTAATATTTCTCTAAAACCCCTCATGACACTTCTTATTGTAAAAACAAACTATTTCTTTACTAAACTATCCTACCACATATTAAAAGGCCTCCTTATTACAAACAAAAATTAAATAAAATTTTTAATTAAATGTATAAAATAATTAATTATCTAAAATATTTCAAAAATTTACAATATCTATAGCTCGTATGGTAAAATCCATCTTACGACATCCCCAAAATCGAGGGCACGGGTAAACTATCATATATACATCATCACTCATATGTTATCATCATCGAACAATATCATGATCAGGGGTACTGTTCTAAAGTCTCGTACATTCCAATATCATTAACACATATTATCGTATGAATGAATATGCATTGCCTAACGATCCACTATAATATCACGTCATATATCATATCATGACTCAATCACATACCCGATCTCACGGCATCATGCCCGATCATATCGACTCACCTCCAAGTATCATATACCATCCTCATCACCCATGTACACATATATGTATATATATGTGTGTGTGTGTGTGTGTGCGCGCGCGCACCAACGCATCCATATATATATACATATAAATATATACACCCATAATCATATCACGTGTGTGCATGCGTGTGTGTGTGTCAACCTTTACTCTAGGATTTCGTGACTACGAAACTAAACTAAACGCACTCTCTTACGCTAAAACTAACCCATGGTCTCTGTTCATATCATAATTTTGCATTATTATATTCCCCATTCTTATTCATTTTACAAATAAACAGGTGCTTTTGATCCATGTCTGCCATATAGTTGCAGGTTACAGGTTCTCGGAACAAAAACAGTGAAATTGATGAAAAGACGATTTAGACTACGACCAATAAATGGAAGAATCTTGATCAAGCCTACAGTTTAAAGAATAAACAAAGATCAATGAACAAGTTCACAAAGTACATAGGCAGTGCATGATTCAAGACTTCGACACGAAGCAAAGGGTAAAAGTCCACGACGTTATGTACTGTGGAAATCTGGAAGGAAACTACAAGACAATCTGAGAAATCAAGTGAAGAAACAAGTAGGAAAATGCAACAGGAAGAAAACCAGAGAATTGCAGCTAACAAGCCCTCATCATGGCCGTGGAACTGTGGCCAAACCTGCCTTCTGGCCGTGGATCTGCGGCCGTGCGTTGTGCGTGCGTGGCGCATGTCGGTGGTGTCGGTGCGACGGTGCATTTTATTAGGTTTGAGGTATACTTGTAATTACAGATGTGAGTCGATTGTAACCGTAGGGTTTCTAGTTTCTATAAATAGAAACCTTAAAACTTGTTTTAGTTTATGCCTCTTCTTGTGCCTCATTTCATTTTATCAAAATTTAGATCTTTAAATTTCTGCAATGTATGAAGAGTGCATCAAATAAAATAAGTAGTTTTTTTATTTCCATGCCCTAGGTAATTTCTTTCCTGTCCTAGTATAGATTTTTCATTATCTGCCCTAGTATAACTTTCATTCTCTGCCCTAGTTAGATAGTTAGAAAATGTTTTTTAATTCCCTAATGAGTGAGTAGTTTCCTCACTTGTTAGGGTTAGATTTGGGGAAGGCTTGAGAGATGAAGATCTCTCACCCCTTTCTTTCCCATCACACGTTTTTATAGGACTCCATGCATACATGCACACACCGCTCCCTACGGCACCCTATCCCACGAGGTAGCGATGATACCGTAGTATAAATGACCGGTTGCATATGTTTTCCATGGTGGTTAGGGTAAGAATTAAGAAAGGAAGGACAAGAACCTGGAGGAAGAAACATCGTTTCTTCCCGATGATACTAATCCACTTTATTAATTATTACCATAACACCTCATAGATCTTAATAGGGCATTGAAAGCAGTGAGGAATATTGACTCTCCAAATTTAACCTAAACCTAACCCTAGCAATATTTTAGTCTAGATCAACTTAGTTTTTAGATTTAATCAATCCGACAACAATTGGAATTAACTCGTTAGAACAAATTGAAGATACACAAAATCCCTGTGGACCGACCCGTACTTACCGGCTAGCTACCAAGCGACGCCGTTCTTGATTGCGGTTAACAAATTCTTTGATCAATCAAATGGCGCCGTTGTCGGGGATGGCGTAGTAGTTTCTTTTTGCAATTTCGGGTTAATATAAATCATAAAATTCATAAACACTGAAAAATTAAAAAATATAAAAATTTATCAACTTGTTATTCTTTGAAGGGTATTTTCGTTTGAATTTTGCAGGATCGACGAACAAGTTCGGATCTGGAAAAATCCATAGAGCAAAACAGAAAACGGCAGATCTGAACAACAGAGAAAAATCATACCGGAGGAGAAGAAAAATTCTCGGAAACAGAACGGTCTAGCACACCGCGGAACCGCGGCGGGAAGCACTTATTGGCGGCGGAACCGCGGCAGGAAGGTGACGTCAGCTCGTTAAAAAACCTCTGTAAGTTTTCTTTCTCCTTCTCCGCAACCCCAATATCTTCTCTGTAAAATTTGCCTGCAGGATTCTTTGCGCCAAAAATTTCTCCCCCTTCCAATAATTGATCTTGTGCAGGATTCTTTGCGCCGCGCTAAAAAAATTTGTTTGCAAGTGATTGTGTTACTGCTTTGCATATTTTAATTAACTTTAAGGGGCTTGAACACCAATCCAGATTGGGTGTGGATTTCATTACCCTTCCCAGGACCCCAAAAATCTCATAAGGCATATTGCATTGACCATCAATTAAAAGAAGATTAGACTCAGCCCTAAGGACTTCGCGCTCAATAGGATAAGGGAATAGTTGTAGGCATCGACCGTTGATCCTAACCTGACTTTGTGGTGTCTAGGCTAGACAGGTAGTGAAAGGTAACTTTAAAAGGCCCGTTTCACGGTGATTCGTGAGCGGATCCCTCATTTCTCTACTTGTGCTTACCTGTCCACAATTGGCGGTGAAGAGGCGGTTTGAGGTCCTATTTCTTGCCCTTTGGAACAGTTAGGAGCTGTCTAGCTGACCTAGGTGACCCTAGATTTAGGCTTGATTGTGCATTTGTAATTGTTTGAACATGTGTCTAAGCCTTTTATCGAAAAAAAAATTTTGCAAAAATCTCCACATATAAAAAAAACACAAAAAGAAAAAAGGAAAAAATTTTTTTACAAAAAAACTTGTAACTTGTCGCTAAGAAATCCGTGCACCTCACTTCCACCCACATTCTTTTTCTTCTCCTTACTTACATCATGGGTACCCCACCTCCTAAAACTCTTGCCGAACTTTGGTACCCTCATCCAAACATTGCTTCATACGCGAATTGTTTTGGTCGAATTACGGACGACCCCTCCACGCCCAAAATTTCTTTGAAAGATCGAATAGAAGCGTCTAGGAGAAACAGTTGGACTCCGCAATCCACTGTGTATCAACCGTGTCAACCTTCACCACCTTCTTATGTTGATACTCCTTTTTCGAGTCCTGTTGTAACTCCGAAACCCATGTCTATTGCTGAACATATAGAACAATCTCGTAACCGATCTTTCACTCCTTTCAACGCTTCTAGTTCTTGGGATCAACAAGTCCATTCACTTTTTTATCCAAATGTTGATCCTACTCCTGTCCAACCATTCAATTCCTACCAGTCCTACCCGACTTCCGCACTTTCACTAGACATTGCTTCTACACAACCATTTGTGAGTTTCACGTATCCAAACAACTTTGAATCTTTTACTGAAACCCCGCCACAATCTATGTCTAGTCTGGAACAGTCGTTGGAAGTTTATATGGTAGCGACAAACCAAATGATGAGGAATGTGGATGCGTCCATGGCCGTCCATATGCAACCTAGTGAACCGGTAGCTAGTTTCCAACTAGCTCCAAAAATTCCAATGTATAATACGGCAGTTGGACAGATCGAGAATTTGAGTGGAGAGAGAGAGTTGTGCACCCTTCCAAATCAAACCTACCCATCACCAATTGAATCCCATAACTCCGGTTTTGAATTTCTAACAAGTGTCCCAAATGATTCACTAGTTGAAAATAAAAATGAGTTGTGCGACTTTGTAGTGCTTGATTTGCTAGAGTGTGAAGGGTCCCTTTTGAGTGAAACCATTACCGATCCTTTCGTTCTCTACACCTCCAATCTAGAACCTAAATTGATAAACATCCATGCTTTTGATGAGGTGTCTACAAAATTTGATTTTCACTTGATTGAGGATATTGACGCTAGGAATATTTTTGATGATGAACCCGTAGATTTGACTGAAATTTTATCTCCAATTCATCATCCCGAGTCATTAAGTGTTTCTCCCGAACTTCATATTTGTCTTGATTTTGATGATAATTGCATGGATGAGATAACTTTTGAGGAGAATTATGAGGATAGTATTGAGGATAGTATTGAGGAGAGTATTGAGGATAGTATTGAGGATGAACCAGTTTTGTTTAATGTGTCAGATTTTCCAATTCATCCACCTGAACCTTTAACTGTTATACTTCCTAAATCACCCCCCTCCTTTCCATCGTTCCGACCACGCAAAAGATCACGCTTGAGGACCGTGAGCTTGAAAAATTTCTGTTCGATCACAGCAGTTTTGACGCCACTAGTGCGTTCCTCTTTGAATCTGACACAGTTCTCACATCCGATAATGATTACGAGTATTTCACTTTTTCGGACGATTTTGAAGACTCACCGCCCGAGTTTGAGTCCTTTGAATTTTCAGATGAGTTAGTTGAACCATCAGACTCGGTTGCTTACAGTCATTTCGAACCATTGATGGAATCTTTCAAGTTCGAGACAGTTTACTTAGGTGAGAATAAGACTATCCCTAAATCACTCCCCTTCGTCCTTTCAATCGTTTCGACCGCGCAAGAATCCGTCGCGCTTCCATTTTCAATAGATGGTTTACCAAGTTCAATGTACCCATGTTTTCTCGCGAATCTTGAGGGATTTGACCCCATTTCTCGACAGGTTGATAGATTAGCACAATCGTTTTTAACACATCGGTCATCACAATTTGCGCTAATTTATTCACTCGATTTACACCCTCAAGTTCGTACTACACTTCTTTCTCTCATCCGCCATTCTTCTCCGAATATACCGAGACCATATTCCACCCTTCTTCCCATACGGTCTCGTGTGTTTCTCAACTCCTTTCTCTACACTCCATTCTTCCACCAACCCTACCATTATAACGATAAAATTTTTGAATGGTTGGTGCTAACCTTTGGCCTGTGTAAGGCCTTATATAGTTTGATTTTTCTCCTCCCTATCTATAAACTTTAACGTTTAAAACAGTGGAAACACGGTCTCACTTAAGTTTGGGGGGGACCTTTTTGTATATATATTTTTGTTTTTCTTTTAACAATAAAAAATAAAAAAAATTTATAAATAAATAAACAGGGGGGTGCCGACAATTTTGACTCTCTTGGTGTAGCCTGACAGTGAGGATACTGTCAAGTTTAAGTTTGGGGGTGTGCTAGGTAAGCTTTCTTCCTTCGCATTCATGTGTATATTTTTGCATTTGCATACTTATTTTAAAACCCATAAAAAATTGAAAAATTTCAAAATTTTTAAAAATTGAAAAGTTCAATTTTGGCCATATTTGACTTAAGTTTGACTAATAGGTTAACTAGCTAGAAATAACTATATCTTAGACTTAGTAAATTAAAAACCCTAAAAATAACCTTTCTTAAAAGTTTAACGGTAGAAATTATATGTCTTTGTAGTTTATTTACAAATAGGCAAATTTCGAGTTGACTTCTTGGGCTAAGTTAAAACAAGGGAAAATTATTGATATTTTTAATAAAGTATAAGTTTGAAAAATAATTCCTAAGGTTAAGTCTAAATTCTGAAAATATATACCCTACAAATTGCACAAACACGAACCTTGAAACTTGGAATAGTAGAAGAGACCTTGAAATGCTCTTGTCTAAAGTCCTTAGTATGAAGAAAAATAAATAAAAATACAAGTGTGAATAAAGAGATAAAAAATGAACACTGGTTTTGTAATTACTTAAGGCTGCAAAAATAGAAAAATATTTAGCGAGGGTGTTTTATCACCTAGTGCCTTAGACCAACCGGTTTGGGAGTCACTGCTATAAGCCTTGGGTGTTACAAGAATAGGAATTACGCTTTAATGTGGAAACACATTTTGTAATCGGTCGTTGGTATCTCAAGAAGTATTAACGGTCGCATGAAGAATGTGTGAGCAATTTCATCTAAAAATTCACCAATTGAAAAGTACTTTGGACGATGGACAAGAGTATAATAGCTTGATTTGAATTTCCAAGTGTAGGGGTGATATATACACACACGTAGGGGTATGTGATTGGGGTTTAGATGAGAGATAGGAATGAAAAATAGGACTTGTATCTTTAGTAAAGATGATAAAAATTCCTAAGTTGAGATAGAACCCTAGAAGGAAAACTTAAAAGATGCCAAAATCTAAGTAAATTCACAAGAATATATATAATCTTAAGTTAAATGATAAGGAAGCGTGAAAAATACGGGTGGATAATTTATGAGTCGAAGATGATAGAAGTTATTGTTAGAAGACCTAATTGGAGAATAAAAGCCGATAAGCCAAATTGATAGGATTTTGTGGGTAGTATCCACTGAAAACCCACAGGAGACAACACTCCTCCTACTAGGGACACCTAGAGGTTTAACGGCTTGTTGCATGAGCTCAGTGCAATCGCGTTTCCCTGCGAAAGTGAGGCTAGGTCTTTTTTCGAGAATAAAAACTAGGTTTGCTCGAGGACGAGCAAAAGATAAGTTTGGGGGTATTTGTTCATATCATAATTTTGCATTATTTTATTCCCCATTCTTATACATTTTACAAATAAACAGGTGCTTTTGATCCATGTCTGCTACATAGTTGCAGCTTACAGGTTCTCGGAACAAAAACAGTGAAATTGACGAAAAGACGATACAAAAGTGAGACTACGACCAACAAATGGAAGAATCTTGATCAAGCATATAGTTTAAAGAATAAAGGAAGATCAATGAACAAGTTCACAAAGTACAACGGCAGTGCAAGATTCAAGACTTCGACACGAAGCAAAGGGTAAAAGTCCACGACGTTATGCACCGTGGAAATCTGGAAGAAAACTAGAAGACAATCTGAGAAACCAAGTGAAGAAACAAGTAGGAAAATGCAACAGAAAGAAAACCAAAGAATTGCAGCCAACAAGCCCTCATCATGGCCGCGGAACCGCGGCCAAACCTGCCTTCTGGCCACGGATCTGCGGCCGTGCGTTGCGCGTGCGTGGCGTGTGGCGGTGGTGTCGGTGCGACGGTGCATTTGTTAGGTTTTTCTTGGGGTATACCTGTAATTGCAGATGTGAGTCGATTGTAACCCTAGGGTTTCTAGTTTCTATAAATAGAAACCCTAAAACCTGTTTTAGGTTATGCCTCTTCTTGTGCCTCATTTCATTTTATCAAAATTCAGATCTGTAAATTTCTGCAATGTATGAAGAGTGCATCAAATAAAGTAAGTAGTTTTTTATTTCCATGCCCTAGGTAATTTCTGTCCTACCCTAGTATAGATTTTTCATTATCTGCCCTAGTATAACTTTCATTCTCTGCCCTAGTTAGATAGTTAGAAAATGTTTTTCAATTCCCTAATGAGTGAGTAGTCTCCTCACTTGTTAGGGTTAGATTTGGGGAAGGCTTGAGAGATGAAGATCTCTCATCCCTTTCTTTCCCATCACACGTTTTTTTAGGACTCCATGCATACATGCACACACCGCTCCCTACGGCACCCTATCCCACAAGGTAGCGGTGATACCGTAGTATAAACGACCGGTTGCATATGTTTTCCATGGAGGTTAGGGTAAGAATTAAGAAAGAAGGACAAGAACCTAGAGGAAGAAACATCGTTTCTTCCCGATGGTACTAATCCACTTTATTAATTATTACCATAACACCTCATAGATCTTAGTAGGGCATAGAAAGCGGTGAGGAATATTGAATCTCCAAATTTAACCTAAACCTAACCCTAGCAAGATTTTAGTCTAGATCAACTTAGTTATTAGATTTAATCAATCCGACAACAATCGGAATTAACTCGTTAGAACAAATTGAAGATATACAAAATCCCTATGGACCGATCCGTACTCACCGGCTAGCTACCAAGCGATGCCGTTCTTGATTGTGGTTAACAAATTCTTTGATCAATCAGTATCCTAAAGCCTTTCTTGCTAAGTATTCACGTCTCATAATAACACATATGTATATATATCATATTCGCATCCTACCCTACGAATTTACGGGGGTGCTATTCGCCATCCACCCGACTTCCCACGTAGATCTACATCTACTTACCTTGATCCTCTCTTGTTGTAGTCAAAGACGCCATGCTTTTCCTCGTTGTTCGATGTCCATATGAGGGTGCCTACATATATAAACACATGGTATCGTAAACAGAAGTCGCGTACGAAAACCAAAACGGCACACGAAACACATATAGCTTAAAACCTATGGTCTACGCCTACAAGAATAATCAAACAACTCCCGATATCGACGTACAAACGTCAAGTGACCGAGATAAAACACAATACAAAAACTAAAGTCATTAAAAAGAAGTAAAATCAAAACAGCAACTCAGAAAAACATCTCCAGATTTTGCCTCAGGTCAAATTAGCAAATTTTGCATATGGGGTAGGTATAATTTACTGAAAATGGAGCCATGGACCAAGCACGAATAAATTTGGTCATACCCAGGCCGCAAATTGGGACTAATTGGCTTAAATCAGCTGCCAAGATGTAAGAGTTGCGGCTCGGGTCTCTAGGGTAGCTTCTAGGTCACCTGAACGACTCACAGTAATCGCTATAAAATATTTAGGGTCTCAGGGTAGCAGCAGATCTCTAAATACCATCACTAATTCCACAAAAACCCGATATCAGAACATCTAAAGTTCATGGTTTAGGGTCTAGCCTCTGGTTTAGCCCAGAATTATAACACTAGAAGGGTTTTATGGCCTCTACTAACCTCAATTACACTTCACAAACTCATGAAATATCTTAACCCTCATCTTGGAGTTTTGCAAGACTACTTAACCTCAATTACAAAGCTCTAAACTACTATAGAGGCTAAAGAAACTCAAATTATAACCTATGGGTGTAGAGATTACCTCATTTGGCAACTCAAGAATTTTCTTGAGTTGCCCCAAGTGCTCAAAATTTTGACTTGTTTGGTCCACCATGATTGTAGTGAGCTTGTGCACAAATTTAATGAAGGGGATATAAGCTTTTGGTGTGGATTTGGGATGGTTGTGAGGTTGGTAGAGGGTGGAGGAAGAAGAGGAGAATGGGATGAAAAAGGTGATGAAGAACAAATGGGAGAAAAGGAGGAGCCATGGGAATTTTCTAGGGTTTTCTCACTCTCTCTTTCTCACATCAACCATGACACATGTCACCTCACACTCTCTCTCTCATATATTTCTTTTCTTTCTTTTCTTTTTAACTCAAAACCAATTATTTTTAAAAAAAGCCATGGTGCATATAATAAAAATGTAGCAAGTATTTTTAACATGCATAATGCACAATTTAATACATATTAATCAAATTTAGTATTTTCATAGTATACAATAATTATTTAAATGTCTACAAATGCTCAATTCCCGAAATTTCTTTACAAAATCAATAATTCAATTTAATTTTCCAACTGCTTTCCAAACTATCGGTATATAATTATACCACTTCATTTAAGCCAATTTCCTTACTTTAAGATATTCATAATATTTATTATTTTAATTATTTAAATTCCTAGAAATAATATTTTATTTTCTGAAATGTTATACTCCCGGTGCCAATATTTGGTCTGGATTTCCAGGCGAAATGAGATGCCGCTCCAACCAATCTTGGTTGTTGAGATGTTCGATGTTTGGGGAATTGATTTCATGGGCCTGTTTCCCAACTCTTTTGGGAACTTGTACATTCTCTTAGCTATTGATTATGTCTCCAAATGGGTTGAGACAGTACCGAGCCGGACTAATGACAACAAGGTTGTCATTAGATTCCTTAAAGAAAACAACTTTTACCGATTCGGGCACCCTCGCGCTATCATTAGCGACAATGGGACGCATTTCTGCAATAGGTCTTTCGAGACCTTGATGCGGAAATACTCAATTAATCATAAGCTATCCACGCCCTACCACCCCCAAACATGTGGGCAAGCCGAAGTTTCGAATTTGCAGATCAAGCAGATTCTAGAGAAAACGTTTTCTAAGAACCGTAAAGATTGGTCTGTGAAATTAACCGATGCCCTTTGGGCATTTCGAACTGCATATAAGACTGATCTTGGCATGTCTCCCTATCGGCTTGTGTATGGAAAGGCTTGCCACCTCACTGTGGAAATCGAACATCATGCTATTTGGGAGATCAAAGAGCTGAATCTCAATCTTGAATATGCGAGCAGCTAGCGGAAGTTGCAACTTAACGAACTGAACGAGCGCAAAACCTTCACGCCTGGACAACAGGTACTTCTTTATGACACCCGACTCCATTTCCATCCCGGTAAACTTCGATCTCGCTGGAAGGGACCTTTTCTTGTGCGGTGTGTGTACCCGCACGGTGCAGTGGATTTGGAGAATTCAAAGGACGGTTCGTTCTTCAAAGTAAACGGATACAGATTGAAACCGTTCCTTAGCGCAAAACTATCAGAGAAGCTCCTGATATTGCAAGAGCCGGTTTACGCTGCAAAATCTTCCTCTGTTTACAACCAAACTTCGGTTATCCAGCCATAAACAATGGAGACACTGTTTCAAATAAGTTTGTGGGTATGTATATTCTATTCTTTATATATATATATATATATATATATGGATATTCTTGTCCTGTGCATATTCTCTTTTTTTCTTTTTGACGAGCAATCTTGTCTGGTGATACTCAGTCATTTGTTCATTACAAAACAAAACAAAAAAGGGGAACCGATGATTTTGACCCTTCAACAATTTTGCCCTCTTGATGTACAATGACAGTGAGGGCATTGTCCAGTTTAAGTTTGGGGGTGTGCTCGGTAAGCTTTTTCCCTTCGTATTCATTTGTATATTATGCATTTGCATATTTATTCAAAAACACATAAAAATCAGAAAATTTTCTAAAAACATAAAAACTTTGTCGTCAAGTTAGCTAGTGGGAGAACTTACATTCGATATTTCGACGGTTTTGTTTGATTAAATAAGAACAACTAAATCCTACTTTTAGATTTTGAAAACCGGAAAGATAACCCTCCTTTGAGTTTAACTGTGGCTTATATACGTCTTTACATCACACTACACGTGTCGTGAGTTTTGAAAATTAGATCACAATTCTAATATGTTTGAAACCTTTTAAATTGATAAACTATTTTTTGATGATCAAATAGGTGAAAGTTGACCTTAGCACCACCATGAGGTTCTTAAGGCATCAAGCATGCCAAATTTTAATTTTATTAGGTGCTAAGTTAGACTAATAAGATCATTAGTAGATTATTAGGGTTTGCCTCTATGGTGTGATGAACTAAAGAGAAGAACAGAGCATACAACCATTGTAGTTCGAGTCATTCACTTCACATGATCCGTATAATAGTCCCGTGACTCCACTAGGATCCACTTGAGGCTTTGAACGAGCTTCCTCCGATAACCTTCGTGCCGAAGATGATCCACACGAAGTCCCTCTACCTCAAGCTACCTCTACACTAAACTCTTTAGCGTTGTAAACACACTACACTCGATCGCTAGTCAAGTGTAGGATGGTGGAGTAGGGGATGTTATAAGATCACAAGTTTGTGTTCAAGCTTCATGATTCACATCTCATGTGAGGGTTGAAGCTTGAACCATGGCAATTGAGGAAGAAGATGAAGCTAGAGAGAAACCATGGAGCAACTCAAGAAAATGGCTATGTGTTGAGAATGAGACTAGAATGAATGGCAACTCTTGACTCCCACTCATTCAAGCATGGAATTTTGCAATATAAAATTGCAACCATGCTTAAATAGTGAGTCAAGATGAATAAACAAATATAACTCTCATGCTTGCAACCATGCTCTCAATTTACACCTCATTTCTATTTTTCTCAAAAATAGAAAATCAAGCCATGCTTCATTATTATATATATATATATATATATCATATATATTAATATATGTATAATGAAGAATAATTAGTGAGCTAATGATATTAGTTAAGATATAATTATATCACATATAATGTATATCACATTATTAAATTAACACTTGATATAATAATTCGGTTATATCACATATGACCGACTAATATCATTTATCTGTATATCACATTATCAAATCAACACTTGATTCGACAATCTGGTTATATCACATATAACCGAACCGATAACAGATAACTGCCAGATTACAATACGGTATCACATACATGTATTTAATCAGGCCGACACACATATCACATGTGTGTCCTACTTCGTTTCGCTTGAACCGGGAAACTTTTGTATGGGACTCTAAATACTCGTCAATACGCCAGCAGTAGGTGATGATCACATCAGTCACCTACAAGTCGTCAGTGGTACTAGCTTAACGTAACGGCTACCCGGGTATTGAACGATATGAAGATCAATAGGCAAGCTTGTTCACAGTCTCCATGAAGTCTATCAGTAAAACTACCGTACAGTCCGGTCTCTTCATATGATATGTCGCATATCATGTCTAGGGGTGGTAAACGTCAGACTCTAGTAACATGATAAGTCATGCCGATGTCTGGCCTATAACGGTTCAAGAAACTACTAATAACACTTATCAGTAAATCTCGGCAGCAGCCCTGGCCAGGGACTTCCAGTTATAGCCAATCGAGCATAGCGCAACATCAACCCCCAATACCGGGAGAGACGAAACACCTCCTATCGCTCAATGCCTCCATGCGACTCGGGACAGTACCCAAAATCCATCTGTTTGCACGTCTCCTTTGAGTGTGGTAGGGAGGAAATCAAAGCACAGTGGGAGCCGCACAAGACTCTATGACGATCTTGGGTCTATAGACTAACCTGTACCGGTGTCACCAGAGGACTGCTATATGATGATAGGTACACTACCACATAGGAGTCCTCGGCGAGTCCTATTCGGTGTACCTATTCTCTAATGAGAACCTGTGTACACTCTTTGATGTCACAGACCAATGGTTGTAGGATCAACCATCGCCCTCTAAGGGACAAGAAACATACATACTAGCCTACTCTGAAATATCGATTCCCTAGTCTCGATATTCCCATGACTAGGAACTGATTAAAGGATGTACTTTTGAACCATACAGGCCCCGCTAGTATGATCTCATCATAGTCATGGTACTCAAGTACATATCCTAAGGGCTTTATCAACATGTAAAAGACAGACAGTATAAATATCAGTCTATATGTTAAGATAAAGGTAACCTGATAGCATACTATCATGTTGAGCAAGAAAGTCCTCTATATATATGTCCAAGCTTCCACTATAATATACATCATATGTACAATAATGGCCTCTAGGGCATACATATTCATAACAATCTCCCACTTGCACTAAGACCAGTTGTTATAGTATCTCATACCCAACGTCCCAAAAGTCCCTCGAATAGCATCTAGGGAATGGCCTCAGTGAGTGAATCCGCTGTATTATCCTCTATGTCAACTCTCCTGACCTCGATCTCCCGGAGATCAACTATCTCCCTGATCAGGTGATACTGTCTAAGAATATGTCTGGATCGCTGACAGGACCGGGGTTCCTAGGCCAATGCCACAGCTCTATTGTCATCATAAAACACAGGCATTGGATGCCTAATGGTAGGAACCTAGTTCATCTCATGAACTCTATTCATCCAGACAACCTCTTTTGCAGCATCGTTGGTAGCGATGTAATTAGCCTCTATCAACGAGTCTGCTATAGTATATAGCTTGGAACCCGTCCAACATACCGTCCCTCCACTGAGAGTAAAGACAAAACCCGAGACAGACTTTCAGTCGTCCTTATCACTCTGGAAGCTCGAATCGGTAAATGACTCCATCTGGAGTTTAGCGTTACCATACACCAAGAATATCTCTTTAGTCCTTCTCAAGCACTTAAGAATGTTCTTGAGCTGTCTAGTGGTTTTCCCCAAGATCTTTTCGATACTTATTCACTACACCTAGTGAGTAAGCTACATCTAGTCTGGTACATAACATCGCTATAACATTTCAAAAAAATAAAATATTATTTTAGGAATTTTTATAATTAAATAATAAAATATTGAATATTTTAATAAGGCGGTATAATTAAATACCGATAAATTGGGAAAAAATTTGGAAAATTATGGAAATTACTAAAAGAGGGTATTTTATGTGAATTATACAAATTATAAGTTTTTATGATTAATTATGCGCTATTTAGTGCTAATCGCGATTAAATATCGCTAATCGCGCATTAATCTTGTTTTGTGCAAAACATGCACATGTCTTTTTTTAGCACTTGTTACATTTTTCTTTCATGCTTTCTTCTTTTT
Organism: Agapanthus africanus; assembly: GCA_030015575.1. Classification (NCBI taxonomy): domain Eukaryota; kingdom Viridiplantae; phylum Streptophyta; class Magnoliopsida; order Asparagales; family Amaryllidaceae; genus Agapanthus; species Agapanthus africanus. The sequence goes on along the minus strand of CM057343.1, from coordinate 311,193,236 downwards.
ATCATGCATGGTTATAAAATTAAAGAGAAGAAAATAAAATGGAAAAGAAAAGAAAAGAAGAAGGGATATGAATAAAGAATGGAGGGATGAGCATGAGAGAGAGTGAGAGGGTAAAGGGTCAAACCTTAGACCAAGCTCCCATTACATCATTCCTTCATCATTTTCTCTCCTCTCCCTCACTCTTGCTGCTACTGCTGCTGCCCTCACTCCCTCCCCCTCTTCAATCCTCTCAAACACCATTAAAAACATCTCAAAACCCAATACCCACTTTGTCACGACCCGCAGGGTACGGAACGTGACTGGCACTTAAGTTTACGAAACGTCTCAAGACGTCCGTAAAATAAGTAAGCCAAAGCCCAGAAAACCAAAACCAAATAAGCAAAAGAATGAAGGAAAACCAATCAATTGAAAGCGAGTTTATCAAATGAGTCACATCAAGCCTTTTTTTAAAAACAATATCAATTTTTCCGAAAATTTCGGCAGAGTCTCCTTTGTAAATACTGGCCCCCAAAATGGGTACAACAAGAATATATATGAATCCAACAAATATGGCATCCCCAAGCGGGAGCTAGCTCTTCGCCACAAGGCGGTCACAAATCCCACGCAATATAAAACAACAAAATGCAAAATAATCATAAGGAAGCATGAGAAAAACAGCATGTCGACTCAAGTGAGCTCGACCCCCAAAATACAAAATAATCATAAGGAAGCATGAGAAAAACAGCATGTCGACTCAAGTGAGCTCGACCCCCAAAATACAGCATAAAAAGTCCACAAATCTCACAGTCTCATCTCTAGGTCAATATATAACAATACTGGTAGATACAGTAGATGGAGTGCACTAGATACAAAGAATATACAAGGTGGTACAAAAATAATAATATAACCCACCTAAGAGCAAAACCTCGAGTCCAGGCAAAGGAGGCAAAAGAAACAAGTGCGCCGCCGCTACTGCACTGACGGAGCGGACCTGCAAAAGGCTGTGGCACAACGGGGGTGAGTTGCCAACTCGTGAGTAATAAATAGCATCTACACAGGCTATCGAAAGCATGCACACAAGTATCCTAGCATATAAAATACAAGTAAGGCAGGACATAATAGCAGGTAGGTATGCAATATGAATATACTAGCTGGTATGAATACAATGCAAATCAACTCATGATCTGAATGTGTAAGTATAAGAATCATGTTTTTCCTTTTAGAAACCTCTTTTGAAATACCAGCACAATACCAATAGAATCAACAAGAACCTGTGTCCAGCAACGACACCTCAAAACTATCACAAATCTCATATATCCATGTCATAGTATCTCTGGCCTCAGCCATCCGGCTGACCCATCTCAATATCAATATCTCATCAACTCGCGGCCACAGTCGGTATCCTCTGGATATCCGCCGTCCCAAACAGTCACCGGTAGGTAATCCGCCACCTGCCAGGCTCATCGTCAGCACCACGAGCTTCTTGCCCCGGGGTACCTCACCGGGCCCACCATGTACCCGAGACGGTTCATCCAACTCCTCGAAACGGGTCTCGAAAACCACAGCAAACTCATGGTGGACGACACTTACATCACTAGAAAACCGCAATTTACATATTTTAAAAATATAATAAGTTTAGAAATTTTGCGGCTTTCCCCCGAAATCCAGAAATATCATAAAATCTCAAGAAATCCTCATAAGTGCATATGTCAATGATAATGAATGCATATGGTATCAATAATCAAGTTGCGATGTGTGATTAATAGATTAGGCATGAAAAAATAATATGATGAAGTGCATGCACATGAATAGCAATCCTACGATTTCATTTTAAGGAATTAAATCAATAGCGCAAGTTTAAGTATCAATTATAGTAAAAGGTTTCAATTTAAAGGTTATCTAGTGTGGTGGCATGGCAATTATCAGGGTGTGTGTGTAAGCATGAATAGTGCTCGTGCTGCATATAAAAACCCTGGCAATGGTGCAGGTGTATGTCAATATAAGGCATGAATGTAGCAAATAATCATACAAGTATTACACCCCTAATTATTAACATTACTAAGAATCTTTTTAAGCTATTAAAACTATCGGGCGACTTACGCCATCCAACGATAGTCCCCCGTAGATGTTACATCTACTCACCGGAATCCCTAGCTAGTCACGTCCAATCACCGCTTTCCCCTTTCGTGCCGCGTCTGACGTCTCCGCGACCGAACCTGGAATTTACATCAATACCAAACATAAGGTTACATACAAGAACGACGCAAAACCCAAGCGAAAATACTAACGTTCATAAGCTAGGTACAACGTGCACAAGGTGCGCGGAACACACGCGAAAATCGCAAAAACTAACTAAAACGTCAATTTGGTCGCCCGGCAAAGCTAAAACCCGGTCACTCAAAAATCCGCACTCACGCATCCTAAAAGTCATAGGATACGTTAAAACTGTCATCAAGACATCGCAATTAATTCATCACAATAATTTTATAATACAACTAGTAAGCTAGAATTTGCAATTTGGTGCAAACATCGACAATTTGCGACAAAGTTATCACAATCCAACGCAACCATCCAACCACACAACAGTTAGCCACAATAACACAATTTTAACTCATTTACCATGCTACAAAACCCAATATCCAAACACAACCCTTTCTTGAATTTTGGTAATTAGCAATCTTAATGAAAATTTCACACAAGTTTAACTTGGATTAGCATAATATGAAGCCACTTAAGCAAAGTAACCTTAAAGATTGGTTTAGTAAACAACTAGATAGCTAATTAGCTTTAATTAACTAAATAATGGTTTCTAAAAACCCTAATTTAACTCTAACCATAAACCTTTAAAAACTAGATTAGAAACTAATCACTAAATTAACACTAGATTTTAGCCTAATTAGCAAGTTAACCACTTAGATTAAGCTAACAAAATAACTAGATCACAAAATAGCTTAATTAATCCCTTAATGGTGTTATAACCCTAAATTAATTTCAACCCACAAACTTTTAAAAAACTAGTATGCAAATAGCACTAAAATTAACACTAAACAACTAAATTAAAGGAATCAACCATAAGTAATTAACTTGATGGAAATTATACCTCAAGATCTATGGATCTAGCAAGAACAATTTGCCTCCAAAGATGCCTCCTTTCTCCAAGATTTAAGCTAGCATGGGTGTGAGAAGAGATGGATTAAGGTTTTGTGTTGAAATAGTGAAGGATTTGTTGATTTTTATTGAATTTTTGAGATGAAAATGAAGCAAAAGAGAAGAAGAAATGGGGAAAATATTTGGGGCTGTTGGTGCAGGATTTCTGAGCTGAGGAGGGAGTGGGGAGAGGTGTGGGGGAGTTGGGGAAAAGTGTAGAGAAGTTTCAAAGTCAAAAGACCAAGTCAAACAACAAAACCCATACCCAATATAATATATTAAAGCCCTTATCATATCATTTTGTTCAAATGAGATGGGGAAAAATTTTGTGGGCTTGCTACTGAGGTGGGGCCGGCCTAGGGGCGAGGGAAGAGTGAGAGGGGTTTTACAAAAAAAATTCTATGCAAAAAGACCCCCTACAAGTCCAAAATTGCAAGTTTTAGCTTAAAATTCAATAAATTTCGTTTTCCATAATAAAAATTAGTTAAAACTTAAAATAAAATACTAAAAATTTATGTTACAACTAGATTTTAATTAACATGATTTTAAAGCTTAAATTTTGCCCATTTAAATTTGTATTTATCGCTAATTTAATGTATTTTCTTACCGGCTTAAAATAATATTAAAAAATTGAAAAATTAGGGAAAATTTTTAAACGACCAGAATTTCATAAGTAACTCATTAGCTACTAAAAACAAGCAATTATCTATCCATTTTAGGTATAATTAGTCCTAAACTGCAAAATAACAAAAATGATGGTTTTCGGAAAAATACCGAATTTTCACCGATTTTCAGGAAAACACCAAAACGACTTTTCAAGGCGTTACAATCTTCCCCCCTTAAAGAAATTCGGTCCCCGAATTTAAAAATATAACTACGCGTACCTTCAAAGAGATGGGGATATTTCTTCCTCATCTCGCCCTCGGTCTCCCAGGTAACCTCCTCGCTGCTCGGGCTACGCCAAAGGACCTTGACGGTTGGTATAATCTTCGATCTCAACTTCTTTACCTGCCAATCCAGGATGGCCACCGGCTGCTCTGCAAAAGAAAGGTCGCGCTCAAGCTGGACTGTCGGGTGCTGAATCGCATGCGAAGGGTCGTGAAGGTACTTGCGGAGCATCGAAACATGGAAGACGGGGTGAACATCGGGAAAGCTGGGTGGAAGGGCCAAACGATATGCAACAGCGCCGACACGCTCGAGGATCTCGAAGGGACCTACGAATCTAGGGCTAAGCTTTCCTTTTCGCCCAAATCGCATCACGCACTTCATCGGAGAGACCCTCAGGAAAACATGGTCGCCAACTGCGAACTCTAATCTGCGACGGCGCCTGTCTGCATACAATTTCTGCCTGCTCTGAGCCGCTCTCATCCGGTCTCGGATCAACTGTATCTTCGCTGTCGTCTCCTCAACAAGCTGCGGCCCCAAAATACTGCTCTCGCTGAGCTCTGTCCAACAAACGGGCGATCTGCATCTCCTCCCATACAATGCCTCGAAAGGTGCCATCTGAATAGTATCCTTGAAGCTGTTGTTGTAGGAGAACTCCACTAGAGGTAAATGACGATCCCAGCTACCGCCGAAGTCTAAAACGCACGCTCTGAGCATGTCCTCGAGAGTCTGAATTGTCCGCTCTGACTGTCCGTCGGTTTGCGGATGAAACGCTGTGCTGAAGCTCAAACGAGTGCCCAAAGCTTCCTGAAGTCTCTGCCAAAGTCGGCTGGTGAACTGGGTGCCTCGATCTGACACGATACAAGTCGGTACGCCATGCAACCGCACGATCTCGTCGATGTAAAGCTGACCATACTGAGCGAAGCTGAAAGTCGTCTTCACTGGTAGGAAGTGAGCCGCTTTCGTCAATCGATCTACGATCACCCAGATGGAGTCATACCCCCGACTGGTTCTGGGTAGACCCACAACGAAATCCATCGAAATCTGCTCCCATTTCCACTCCGGAATGGGTAACGGCTGTAGCTCTCCCGCAGGCCTCTGGTGCTCGGCCTTGACTTGCTGACAAGTCAGGCATCTCGATACAAACTCCGCAATGTCCCTCTTCATCCCGTCCCACCAGTAGGTCTCTCTCAAATCATGGTACATCTTGGTGGAACCGGGGTGGACACTATACACTGATCGGTGTGCCTCCTCAAGAATGTCGCGCCGTAATCCATCAGCATCTGGTACGCACAGTCTAGATCCATAGCGTCAAATCCCCTGATCGTCAATCACGAACTCGGAAAATCTGCCCTGTCCCATCTATGCCATGATCTCTGAGCAACGGTCGTCACTGCGCTGTGCCTCATATATACGGTCAAGCAACTGTGGGCGTGCACGAACATGCGCGAGCTGTCCCCCTGTCTGAGTGAACTCGAACTCAACTCGGCTGTCGCATAACATCTGCCAATCTGCTGATGACTACCTCTGCACTGCGCGAAAAAAGGATAGACTGCCCCCGGGCCTCCTACTCAACGCATCTGCCACCACATTCGCCTTGCCTGGGTGATATAGGATCTCGCAGTCATAGTATTTCACCAACTCCATCCAACGACGCTGTCTGAGGTTCAGGTCTCGCTGCTGAAATATGTACTTTAAGTTCTTGTGATCAGTGAATATCTGACACGACTCGCCGTATAGGTAATGTCGCCAAATCTTCAGTGCAAAGACCACTGCAGCCATCTCCAAATCGTGAGTGGGTAGTTCTGTTCATGCTTCTTCAACTGCCGAGAAGCATAAGCGATCACCCGGCCATGCTGCATCAATACGCATCCTAACCCCACTCGTGAAGCATCACAGTAGACCAAAAATCCGCCTGATCCCGAAGGAAAAGATAATACCGGCGCCGTAGTCAAACAAGTCCGTAGCTGCTGAAAACTGCGCTCGCACTCCTCTGTCCAAACGAAAGGAACTCCCTTCCTGGTCAACCCGGTCAAAGGTGCAGCTATACGGGAGAAGTCCTGAACAAAACGCCTGTAGTAGCCCGTCAGGCCTAGAAAACTACGGATCTCAGTAACCGATGTAGGTTGGGGGCCACTGCTGAACAACCTTAATCTTCTTCAGGTCCACACATATGCCGTCTCTCGTAACCACGTGACCCAAGAATCCGACGCTGTCCAGCCAGAATGCACACTTGGAGAACTTTGCGAACAGCTGGTGCTCCCTCAGAGTCTGTAACGTAATCCGCAAGTGCTGCTCGTGCTCCTCTCTGCTCCAGGAGTACACCAAGATATCGTCAATAAACACGATGATGAAAAAGTCAAGATACGGCCTGAATGTACGGTTCATCAAATCCATGAATACTGCTGGGGCGTTGGTGAGTCCGAACGACATCACCAAAAACTCATAGTGGCTGTAGCGCGTGCGGAAAGCTGTCCTCGGTATATCCTCCTGTCGAACTCGCAGCTGATGGTATCCTAATCGCAAGTCGATCCTCGAAAAATACCCCGCACCCTGAAGCTGGTCGAACAAATCATCAATGCGTAGCAACGGATATCTGTTCCGAACGGTAACTTTGTTCAGCTGGCGGTAGTCGATGCATAAGCGCAAACTTCCATCCTTCTTCTTGACAAACAGGACCGGAGCACCCTACGGAGAAACACTAGGTCGAATAAGCCCCTTATCTAACAAATCCTACAACTAATCCTTCAGCTCACGAAACTCTGCCGGGGCCATCCGATAAGGCGGTATAGAAATAGGCCCCGAGCCGGGAATCAAATCAATGCAGAGCTCAACATCGCGCTCAGGCGGTAGCCCAGGTAGCTCATCAGGGAAAACATCAGGGAACTCACAAACAACCGGGACCCGGTCCAACGGAACCTCTGCAGCTCGAGTATCACAAACATACGCTAAGAATCCCTGACATCCCTTCCGCAAGAGCTGACCAGCGCGAAGAGACGAAATCAAGCTGGGAAGGGTGACGCTGCGGTCTCCCTGAATAACAAGGACTGGCTCTCCCGGAAAGCTAAATATGACTGCCTTCTCACGGCAGTCCACCGAAGCATAACAAGTGGCTAGCCAATCCATGCCCAGAAGCACATCAAAGTCCAACATATCGAGGAGAATCAAATCAACCGATGAATCCCTCTCCCCGATACGAACGGAACACAAACGAAATACAAAACGAGCGACAAACGACTCGCCTACCGGAGTAACAACAACAAGCGGATGATCTAACGACGATGACTCACGGCCCAACATCGGTGCAAAGTGTGTAGAGACGTACGAATGTGTGGAACCTGGGTCAAATAATACCCGTGCGTAGAAAGAACAAACTGGCAAGGTACCTGTCACAACGGCATTGGATGCCTGCGCATCCTGCGGTGTCAAAGCAAAAACTCGGGCCTGTCCTCCACCGATAGCGGGCTGACCTCGACCTCGGCCTCTGCCTCCTCGTCCTCTCTGAACAGGACCGCCGCGTCCACGGCCTCTGGGTGCACCTAACTGGCGTGGAGCATCGCCTGAGGTAGGAAGTAGGGCTCTCTGAGGAGAGGGTGGTGATGGTGGTAGGGTCACATGCGGAACTGTCGCTGCTCCCTGTCGTCTCGCCGGACAGTCTCTGACAAGATGGTGCGGACTCCCGCAACCAAAACACCCTGGCGACGGCTGCTGCCCCTGGGGATAAGAACCATATAACTGTCCCCATCCAAATCCTCTGCCAGGCCTATCTCTCAGAAAGAATCTGGCGCGTAGCCTCTGAGACGGTACATCGGTGCGAATCCTCTTCGGCCCAGAAACGGCCAAAGTCTGTGATATGCGTGCCTCCATCCGCAATGCCGTATCCATAGCAGCTGAATAAGTGTCGTAGTGCTGGGCGCCAATGGCAAGATATAGCTGGGCATAAAGTCCCTGTACGAACCTCTTCACCATCTTCTCTTCGGTATCCACCAAATACGGAGCATATCGGGATAACTGTGTAAACTGGATGTCATACTCAGACATCGTCATCCCAGGTGTCTTGACTAAGGCCTCGAAGCTACGAGCTCTGGCATCACGAACGCTCTCTGGGAGGAAACAAGCTAGAAAGACCGCTGTAAACTCGGCCCATGTCATAGGCGGTAGACCTGCAGCTCGACCTCTTAAGACTGACTCCCACCATGTCTGCGCGAGACCCTCTAGTCGGAAACTCGCAAACTCTACCCATCGATCATCCGAACATCTCAGCGAACGGCAGATCCTGGCTAAACTGTTAAGGAACGTCTGTGGGTCCTCCGCTGCCTCGGTGCCGGTGAATACTGGAGGTCTCAGCCTCATGAAATCCTGTAGTGAAACCGGGATGGTCATGGTGGTAGTAGTAGGAGCAGGTATCATGGTCGTCTGTGATGTAGTAGGTACGTCATCCGGCCTCGGTGTACGACTGGCTGCAACTAGGGATCCTACCATCTGACGTAGCTCCTGCATGCTCCCCATCATCTGTCGCAACTCCTCCATACCAGTCTCGAGCCTATCCATACGGCCCGGGGAAGGTGGATCGGTCTGTCCCTGCGGCGTAGGCATACCACCCTGCTCAGTCCTAGTCTCGGACGAGCCAGCTCGAATCTCGTCTAGGGCGGCAGCCCTCTGTGCCCTCGTAGCCTTCGGCGGCATAGTGGCTGTTACAGGAAAACGGATAGTAAGAACAGTGCAATAGAATCATAGGATACACGGAAATGAAGAAGGAATTTCAAGCAAGTATATCCTAAAGTCACTTAGGCGGAGCACCGTATCGCAAGTATGCCGCGGACATACACACGCTACGTTACCCTACTTAAGTCACTTACTCCATCTACCAAGGGTCATCCTACACTCAAAAAGGTAAAACCTATCGCTCTGATACCAACTTTGTCACGACCCGCAGGGTACGGAACGTGACTGGCACTTAAGTGTACGAAACGTCTCAAGACGTCCATAAAATAAGTAAGCCAAAGCCCAGAAAACCAAAACCAAATAAGCAAAAGAATGAAGGAAAACCAATCAATTGAAAGCGAGTTTATCAAATGAGTCACATCAAGCCTTTTTTAAAAAACAATATCAATTTTTCCGAAAATTTCGGCAGAGTCTCCTTTGTAAATACTGGCCCCCAAAATGGGTACAACAAGAATATATATGAATCCAACAAATATGGCATCCCCAAGCGGGAGCTAGCTCTTCGCCATAAGGCGGTCACAAATCCCACGCAATATAAAACAACAACATGCAAAATAATCATAAGGAAGCATGAGAAAAACAGCATGTCGACTCAAGTGAGCTCGACCCCCAAAATACAGCATAAAAAGTCCACAAATCTCACAGTCTCATCTCTAGGTCAATATATAACAATACTGGTAGATACAGTAGATGGAGTGCACTAGATACAAAGAATATACAAGGTGGTACAAAAATAATAATATAACCCACCTAAGAGCAAAACCTCGAGTTCAGGCAAAGGAGGCAAAAGAAACAAGTGCGCCCGCCGCTACTGCACTGACGGAGCGGACCTGCAAAAGGCTGTGGCACAACGGGGGTGAGTTGCCAACTCGTGAGTAATAAATAACATCTACACAGGCTATCGAAAGCATGCACACAAGTATCCTAGCATCTAAAATACAGGTAAGGCAGGACATAATAGCAGGTAGGTATGCAATATGAATATACTAGCTGGTATGAATACAATGCAAATCAACTCATGATCTGAATGTGTAAGTATAAGAATCATGTTTTTCCTTTTAGAAACCTCTTTTGAAATACCAGCATAATACCAATAGAATCAACAAGAACCTGTGTCCAGCAACGACACCTCAAAACTATCACAAATCTAATATATCCATGTCATAATATCTCTGGCCTCAGCCATCCGGCTGACCCATCTCAATATCAATATCTCATTAACTCGCGGCCACGGTTGGTATCCTCTGGATATCCGCCGTCCCAAACAGTCACCGGTAGGTAATCCGCCCCCTGCCAGGCTCATCGTCAGCACCACGAGCTTCTTGCCCCGGGTACCTCACCGGGCCCACCATGTACCCGAGACGGTTCATCCAACTCCTCGAAACAGGTCTCGAAAACCACAGTAAACTCATGGTGGACGACACTTACATCACTAGAAAACCGCAATTTACATATTTTAAAAATATAATAAGTTTAGAAATTTTGCGGCTTTCCCCCGAAATCCAGAAATATCATAAAATCTCAAGAAATCCTCATAAGTGCATATGTCAATGATAATGAATGCATATGGTATCAATAATCAAGTTGCGATGTGTGATTAATAGACTAGGCATGAACAAATAATATGATGAAGTGCATGCACATGAATAGCAATCCTACGATTTCATTTTAAGGAATTAAAGCAATAGCGCAAGTTTAAGTATCAATTATAGTAAAAGGTTTCAATTTAAAGGTTATCTAGTGTGGTGGCATGGCAATTACCAGGATGTGTGTGTAAGCATGAATAGTGCTCGTGCTGCATATAAAAACCCTGGCAATGGTGCAGGTGTCCTATAGAATGGGTTCGTATATGTATGTCAATATAAGGCATGAATGTAGCAAATAATCATACAAGTATTACACCCCTAATTACTAACATTACTAAGAATCTTTTTAAGCTATTAAAACTATCGGGCGACTTGCGCCATCCAACGATAGTCCCCCGTAGATGTTACATCTACACACCGGAATCCCTAGCTAGTCACGTCCAATCACCTCTTTCCCCTTTCGTGCCGCGTCTGACGTCTCCGCGACCGAACCTGGAATTTACATCAATACCAAACATAAGGTTACATACAAGAACGATGCAAAACCCAAGCGAAAATACTAACGTTCACAAGCTAGGTACAACGTGCACAAAGTGCGCGGAACACACGCGAAAATCGCAAAAACTAACTAAAACGTCGATTTGGTCGCCCGGCAAAGCTAAAACCCGGTCACTCAAAAATCCGCACTCACGCATCCTAAAAGTCATAGGATACGTTAAAAATGTCATCAAGACATCGCAATTAATTCATCACAATAATTTTATAACACAACTAGTAAGCTAGAATTTGCAATTTGGTGCAAAAATCGACAATTTGCGACAAAGTTATCACAATCCAACGCAACCATCCAACCACACAACTAGTTAGCCACAATAACACAATTTTAACTCATTTATCATGCTACAAAACCCAATATCCAAACACAACCCTTTCTTGAATTTTGGTAATTAGCAATCTTAATGAAAATTTCACACAAGTTTAACTTAGATTAGCATAATATGAAGCCACTTAAGCAAAGTAACCTTAAAGATTGGTTTAGTAAACAACTAGATAGCTAATTAGCTTTAATTAACTAAATAATGGTTTCTAAAAACCCTAGTTTAACTCTAACCATAAACCTTTAAAAACTAAATTAGAAACTAATCACTAAATTAACACTAGATTTTAGCCCAATTAGCATGTTAACCACTTAGATTAAGCTAACAAAATAACTAGATCACAAAATAGCTTAATTAATCCCTTAATGGTGTTCTAACCCTAAATTAATTTCAACCCACAAACTTTTAAAAAACTAGTATGCAAATAGCACTAAAATTAACACTAAACAACTAAATTAAAGGAATCAACCATAAGTAATTAACTTGATGGAAATTATACCTCAAGATCTATGGATCTAGCAAGAACAATTTGCCTCTAAAGATGCCTCCTTTCTCCAAGATTTAAGCTAGCATGGGTGTGAGAAGAGATGGATTATGGTTTTGTGTTGAAATAGTGAAGGATTTGTTGATTTTTATTGAATTTTTGAGATGAAAATGAAGCAAAAGAGAAGAAGAAATGGGGAAAATATTTGGGGCTGTTAGTGCAGGATTTCTGAGCTGAGGAAGGAGTAGGGAGAGGTGTGGGGGAGTTGGGGAAAATTGTAGAGAAGTTTCAAAGTCAAAAGACCAAGTCAAACAACAAAATCCATACCCAATTTAATATATTAAAGCCCTTATCATATCATTTTGTTCAAATGAGATAGGGAAAAATTTTGTGGGCTTGCTACTGAGGTGGGGCCGGCCTAGGGGTGAGGGAAGAGTGAGAGGGGTTTTACAAAAAAAATTCTATGCAAAAAGACCCCCTACAAGTCCAAAATTGCAAGTTTTAGCTTAAAATTCAATAAATTTCGTTTTCCATAATAAAAATTAGTTAAAACTTAAAATAAAATACTAAAAATTTATGTTACAACTAGATTTTAATTAACATGATTTTAAATCTTAAATTTAGCCCATTTAAATTTGTATTTATCGCTAATTTAATGTATTTTCTTACCGGCTTAAAATAATATTAAAAAATTGAAAAATTAGGGAAAATTTTTAAACGACCAGAATTTCATAAGTAACTCATTAGCTACTAAAAAAAAGCAATTACCTATCAATTTTAGGTATAATTAGTCATAAACTGCAAAATAACAAAAAGGACGGTTTTCGGAAAAATACCGAATTTTCACCGATTTTCAGGAAAACACCAAAACGACTTTTCAAGGCGTTACACACTTCCTTAAAAATGTGCATGAGCTCACTAGAAACACATTGGACCAAGAAAGCTTGCATTTTGGACACTTGGGGCAACTCAAGAAAATTCTTGAGTTTCCAAATGAGGTATTCTCTTAACCATTAGCCTAGTATTTCCATTGCTTTTACATCCATGTTTGTTTAGAACCGATTTGGTGTCATTTAGTGAGACTTGGGAAATTCTAGTTAGGGTTTATGGAATTCTTGAGTTGTGATGTGCAATTAAGGTTAGTAGAGGCTACACAAACCCTATGGTGATTGATTGGAGACCCAAACCAGAGACTAGAACCCCGGAATACGATCGTAGAAAACCCGATATCGGAAAATTGTGGATTCTGTGAGTGTAAAATGAAATCTGCTATCACCCGGAGCCCCTGAAATTTATTTAGCAAGTACAGAGGAGTGTGCAGGAAGCTAACCCCAAGACCCAAGCCCCTACCCTCTTCCCTGGGCCGCAAATAAATTCATTCTGGCCGCAATTTACGGCCAGAGCTGTGTTGAATCGATTCGTATTTGTTCTGTGGCTTTATCTCCTGTAACTAGACCCTTGGCATATGCAAAATTGACCAATTTGACCTAGGGTCAAATCTAAGACCATTTTCGAGAGTTGCTGTTTTGATTCGTGGTTTCGTTTTGCGTATTCTGAATTCTGGATTTTTCTGATTTGTGTTGTATTCGATCACTTAACGTTTGTACGTCGAAATCGAGTGTTGTTTGGTCGTTTTGAAAGCGTAGTGCATAGGTTCTAACCTATAGGTCTTTAGCGTGTCGTTTTGATTTTCCGATGTGATTTTAATATGAATTTGCGATACGTTATGATGTGTAGGTACCCCCACGAGGACTTCAAGACAACAAGCAAGTGCGTGGCGACGTCGGCAATGGCATATGGGAGCAAGGTGAGTAGATTATATCTACGGGGGAAGTCGGGTGGATGGTGTATAGCACCCCCGCAGTTTGATGTTTAGTATGCTATATATACTATATATATATATATATGATAGCTTTATATGTGACATGGTTATTCAAGATATGTTTAGGTGTTCAATGGTTAGATTAGGGTTATTAGATGTGAATTAGTATAGCTTCTTAGTCGCGAACCCTAAAATAGGTTTACACGCGCACACATGCTTACTGTTATAGTTGTGCGTATATGGGGATATATATATATACACACACATAAGTTTGGGACTGTGTGTATATATATATATACACACACGTACACCTAGACTTGGATGATGAGGATAGTAGATGATATTTGGAGATGAGTCGATGAGTTTGGGCATGGTGCCATGAGATCGGTGAAATGATGTGGTTCGTATTGTGAGATACGACATGAGTTTTAGCGGGCCTTTGGACGTGTGTTTACATACGCATTTATATTTATATAGATGGTATCAGTTTGTACTAGATAGGATCAGTACCCCAATTCATGAGATATGATGATAAGGATACCAGATAATTGATGAGATAAATGTGATATTCGACCCGTACCCAGATTTGGGATGCCGTACGACGGATTTACGTACGAGCTATATATTGATGATAGATCCGCACTCTTCACTTGAGGATGTCATATTGTATATTGTATTGTGTGTGATACTATTGAGGCGGGATCACCGAATATTATAGGTATATATATATATATCGACTCAGATTTCGGTGGTTTCCATACTCTTTCGATTAGCTTGTTAGTTAGACCTGTAGTTTACTTGGTAGATGTTAGACTAGACCCGAATCATACCTATTTCAAAAACTAACGAATCGTGATTATTTTAAAGACAGGTCAAGGGATTCTACGGATATTTTTAAAAGACGCATCTTTTCTTAAAAACACCATAGCCCCTATTTTTCTAAACCCCACGATTCGTGTTATTTCAAATGGCAAAACTGTATGATATATATATATATATATTGATGTAGATTCTTCCCTGTTGTGTTTATTATTCTTTTTCCGCATATTCCTGCTATTCGTATCGCATTGCATGTTTAAATGTGTTATTGTTATATTAAACCCATGTTGTCAGGACACCAGCACTATTATCGACGATGCGTATGTTCCATGTACACCTGCTTGCCGGCTCACACACTTCATCATCGATAATTGCCATTCCACTACACAGTAGGACCGATGAATCAGGATATGACCCCTTGCATGACATACTTGCGTACATACATATTGTACACTCATACTTGCGTACACACATATTGTCCACCCATACTTGCATACATACGTAATTGCACATACATAGCTGATTCTGGATTGATTTTGGAGATTCTGGAACCGCAAGATATATTTTAAAACTGGATTCATTTTAAAAGAGCGGTTTTCCCTTGATATGTGCATATTACTATTCCATGTTGCTTGATATACTGATATGCTTACATTTCTTTTATATGTCGCATACATCATGCTTTATGATTATACGCATTGAGATATGCTGATTTCATGAGATTTCTGGATTTGAGAACCGTGACTATTTCAAAAGAAAGCATGTACTGTTTTAAAAACCCTTTTTCTCTTGATATGATATCTCAGTGCGTCCACCAAGCGTTTTCTCGGTTCTGAGACGTGTGACATGTGAAACCCGATTTGAGGAGGCGGATGATCCGTCTGCGGGTTCATGGTGGACCCGGTATGGTACCCCGGGGCGAGAGAGAGATTTCGTGTGGATGACGATGAGCCTGCCAGAGGGACCACTACCTACCAGTGATAGTATTTGGACTCGGCGGATATCCGGAGGATACCGACCGGAGTCGAGAGATGATATGGGCCGATCCGAACTGACCGAGCCCGTGGGCCGATCCGGACTGACGGAGCCCGATATATAAGGATTTACGTGCTGATGCTGGGCACGGGTTTCATGATGTTTTCGAGCGTCAATGCTGGACACTCAGGTTCCATGATTTTGCTGTGTCGCAAGGGACACACGTTGATTTAGATCCTCATACTTCCATGCATATGCTTTATGATATTTACAAGCATGTTGTTTTGTGTCATTGGGTGACACGTGGACGAGATCCACATACAGACAGACATTGATTACATAGTTGGATGATATCCACATACTCATAAACTTCATGATATAGTTAACACTAATTACATTGATCATACCTCATATTTATGATATGTTGCTACCTGAGGCACTGGCACGAGCACTTGGTACTATACTTATGTATAGATGTTTACCCTTGCCACCTTATCATGCTTCATACTTATTCATATTGAGCATATATATTACCGATCGTTTGACCTAGGATTGAGTCATACATACGATTTCTGCTCTATGATGTTTTCTACTCACGAGTTGGCAACTCACCCCCGTTGTGCCACAATTCTTGCATGTTTTGCCGTACAGGTTTCATTGCGGATTTCTGGCACACTGCTTCCTTTCTGGGTGATTGCTTTGGTAGGTGGATTCACTCGCATTGTAACCGCCATCGTACTTATTTATTTTCATTGTTGTATCTAGAAATTCCATCAACCAGACTTGTATATTTATTTCAGACTTAGAAAACCAGTTGTGTATTATTTCGACCTTAGCGTCGCGCGTTGTAGCATTATGGTTTTCTTGTTGATTTTGTGTTTCCTTTTGAGTTTTGATCCTCGCCCTTCGGCGTTGTATATTATATTTCTTGCGTGGTGGCGACCATCGATTGACGAAGAGCTAGCTCACGCTTGGGGATGCTTTTTATCATTGTGCATATATTATTCTTGTTGTACCCCGTTCAGGGCCAGTATTTACAAAGGAAACTCTGCTAAAATTTTCAGAAAAGACTTGAGATTTTAAAAATGCATATTCCGCTTACTTATTTAAAAACCTTGTTTTTAAAACATGTTTTCTTCACTTCTTTAAAACTAGTTTTCCTTCATTTATTATTTAAACTGGTTTTAGATTTCTGGGCTTTTGGCTTACTTGAATTAGATGAGGTCCTATAGACTTCATATGATTCAAGGGCTAGTCACATGCTATTTCAGGTCGTGAATAGGTTGGTATCAGAGCACTAGGTTAAGCTTGGTTCGAGTCTAAATTTGACTATGCAGAGCCTAGAGCGTTTGTATATATTCGGAACTTAGGCTTGACCTTACGGAACTTAGACTTAGTCGAGGGGATATTAGACCCGAACTTTCATCGCGTAGGTTGAACTTAGATGATGGAGTAGGTTACTTGAAAGAGTGATGTACCGTGTGTTTGTTCCGCGGAATACTTACAATACGCCACTCCACTTAAGGAGCCTTATGATGTACATTTCCTTGCACAGTATTTTATTCATTCCTATGATCTATCCTCATCGATATTGGTTATGATTTTGCTGCTACGATTATACGGGCAGAGAGAGCTACGGCTAGAGTTGCGGTCAGTACGAGCTCGTCATGAATGAGGACTGAACAGGGCGTGATACCAGAGACATACGATTGCATAAAGGCGTCGTTTTATTATGTTTTCGCGCCATGAGCGTTTGATGGATCGCTTTTACGGGATTTCTCGGACGTGCAGATCAGCACCAGAGGATCAGGCTACTGCTACAGGCCAGCCAGAATGTGATGACCGTCGATGCACCTATTAATTTATGATTGAGGTACTCTTCACCATGCGGACGAATGAGCCAGTTGTTGCTGCAAACGACGAGATATTTCCGCAGATGTTGGAGCTATTGCAGTACGAGATGTACTTAGAGATATGATAGAAGGTTGCTAGTCATCAAGGATGAAAGACTAGGACCTGTGGTTCGTTCTCTTACCCCGACGCGAGATCATCAGATAAATTGATTCCAGCTAGAGACGACTTCATGCAGGTACGTTGAGAGTCGATGGAGACGATCGAATGTCAGGAGGCCATTTTCCAAGTTTAAAGTATTCAGAGACAAATGAAAGTAATGCTATGGACCCTCTAGAAGAATGAAACCCTAACTCGACGTAATGACCATGGAACGCCTTTGAACCTTAGGGTTTGCGGCAGTTTAGCGTTGCCATTTGTGAGGCTTGGGTTTGTAGGGTCAGCATAGCACCTTGTGAAGGTTTTGGCAAGTATCAATCATGCTACTTTAAAATTTTTGGGGTGCTAAAAAAACCCTAACCAAGATCTTAACTAGATACTTAGGGTTAACATGTATGTAAACAACTTTACATCTAAGAGTTAGGGATTACAACCATTGTAGTCCGTTCCTTCACTTCATAAGCTTCATATTGAGGTCCCTTCGCTGTGATCATCAAGTACCCGGACTCTAGAGAGGCTCCATGAAGAGAAAGATGCAAGCTTACTTCCAATCTTTAATAACTAAGATGATCTACCTTGAAGAAACTCAAACCCAAGCTCTTGCTTCACTAATCAAGTATTAGCAAAGCAAACACCCTAATCTAAGTGGCTAGAATAGATGAGGATGATGAAGTAGGAATTTTGCTCTTTTTTGTTTTCTTTATCTCACTCAAAATCATCACAAACCCAAAAGCTAGAAAGCTTTTCAACAGGAAGAAGAAGAAGTTCTTTTGTGTTGAATAATGAATTATTGTGTGAGGTTAGCATTGCAACCATGGGTTAAAGATAACATTCATACTCTTGTAGAGAATAAACCATGGGTTGAGGTTTGGCTTGGGTTAACAAATATCTTCACAAAATATCAAAAGATGAAGACTAAAGTCAAAACTTCAAGAAGCTTCCACAATGTTCATCCATAACATTAACCCTAATCCAAACCCTCACATGTTTATTCTCAAAACCCTAGTTGCAATTTTAACCCTAACATGTTCCAATATTATATATCACATATATAATATATTTTGTAACAAAATAAAATAATATAATTAAAATATATCACATATATATCAATCCATTATCCAAGTGAGAAAAAGAATCTTCAAGTGAGCTTATATTAGTTAATGTAATATAATATATCAAATATATAATTATACATTAAATTATCGAATCAGCACTTGATCTGATAATCCGGCTATTTCACAAATAACCGACTAATATAACAAGTATCAGGTCATCGAATCAACACTTGATTCGATGACCCGGCTATATCACATATACACGGCCGATATCACATATCGCAAGAATCTAATACGGTTTTGCATACACGTATTATTCTCGGTCCCGCACATATCACATATGTGCTCCTACTCCGTTTTGCCTGAGCCAGGAAACCTCTGTGTATGAATCTAAAGAATCGTCAATACGCCGGCAGTAGGTGATGATCATATCAAACACCCACAAGTTGCAAGCGGTCAGCTAAACGTAACAGCCACCCAGGTATTGAGCAATCAGAAGATCAACAAGCAAGCCTGTACATTCTACTACGAATCCAATCAGTAACACTCCCATACAGTCCGATCTCTTCGTCAGATATGTCGCATATCCAGTCTAGGGGTGGTAAACGTTGAAAGGTTTCCTACAGCACCACTACAAGGGTTTGGAGGCAACATACATGCCATATTTAAAAATTAGATGGTGCTAAAGAAACAATCATAAGGATCGTGCTAGAAAAATTAGGGCAACTAAACTTTAACACAAACACAAGTAGTAAAAGCTAGGGTTTTGAGAGTACAACCTTTGTAGCTCCCTACGCTAGACTCCTTGGCTACTTGAGGGTTGGAAAAAAGTCCGCTTGAGATCCTCTAGGTCCACGACGATCCACCCGGAGTCCTCTTTTTCCAAGCTTGAAGCTTCACTAGATCAAGAGAAGAAATGGAAGCTAACACTCTACACTAATGGGCAAGACTAGTGTAGAATGGTGTTATGCTTGGTTTTCTCACTTCAAAATCCTAACTTGGTAACTCTTTTGCTCACTTGAGAAAACTAGAGAGCAAGAGAGAAAGGAGGAAGAAGATGATGGCTTATAAAACTCAAGATAATGATAAGCTTCTAATATAAAAATGAGAAAAGAGAATATATATATTTTCTATCTCTCATTCTTAACCAAGGTTATAAAATATCTAGATATTTTAGTTTGGAACAAAAATGACCATAGAAATTAAATCATGGTTAAACAAGAGGGTTAATGAAAGAATAAAATATTAAACCATGAAACAATTTCCATTTTCATTTTTCTTTTCCAAAAATAATATCCATATATTTTATAAAGGGTGTGAGTCTTATATTGCCACCATCCACTATATAAACAACCATGATAGAATGATGTATGCATGTATGTGTGCATGCACATCCATATGTGCATGAATAAGAATGAATGCTTACATGCATTATACAACAAAAAGACAAGAAAGGATTTCAAGTGAGAAACTAATGGTCAATGATAAATCAACACATGATTTAGCAAACCGGTCATATCGCATACGACCCGACCAAAAGCAAACTGCCCGATTAATATGCGGTATCTCATACGCGCATTTTAACCGGGTCCAATCGCATATGCGCACCACAACGTTTCACCTGGACTAGGTAACTCCATTGTGGGACTCTAAGACTCGTCAATACGCCGGCAGTGGGTGATGATCATATCAAGCACCCCCAAGCCGCAAGCGGTGAGCTAAACGTAACGGCCACTCGGGTATTGAGCGATCAGAAGAAAACAAGCGAACCTGTCACAACTCTCGTCGAGCCAACCGGCAACACTACCGTACAGTCCGGTCTCTTCGTCAGATATGCTGCATATCGAGTCTAGGGATGGTAACGTCGACCTCAATAACTCAATAAGTCGTGCTGATGAGTGGTCTATAACAGATCAAGAAACTACTGATAACACTTATCGGTAAATCTCAACAGCCCTGACCAGGGTCATACTGATATAGCAAGTCGAGTACAGCACAGCATCTTCTCCCAATACCGGGAGAGATGAAACCCCTCCTATCGCTCATCGCCTTCGTGTGCATCGGGACTGTACGCAACGGCCACCTGTTTGCACGACTCAGTAGAGCCGTGGTAGGGTGGTAATCAAATTACAGTGGGAGAACACACAAGACTCTATTACGATCTCGGGTCTACAGACTAACCTGCACCAGTGTCACCTGAGAACTGCTATCCGACGATAGATATAATTCCATAAAGGAGTTCTCGGTGAGTCCGTCCAGTGTACCGATTCACCACTGAGCACCCGTATACGATCTCGATGTCAAACATCGATGGATGTAGGAACATCCATCGCCCATCATATGGGTCTAGTATCATATACGCTTGTCTACTCTGCTATATCGATGCCCCGTCTTGATACACCTACGATTAGGGACATTCCAGGATATGCTTATAAACTACAGATGTCCCACTAGTATGATCTCTATCATAATCACAGTAGTCAAGCCTATATCCTCAGGGCATTATCAACATGTGTGAATGAATAAAAGCATGATCAAATCAACATGTCAGATAAAGAAGAACCAGATAGCATACTATCATGTCGAGCAAGAATGTACACTGAGTATATATATACATGTATAAATACATCCACAATCATATAATGGCCTCTACGGCATACATATATCCAACAATCTCCCACTTGCACTAAGGCCGGTTATTGGCGTATCTCATACCCAACATCTCAAAAAGTCGCTCATGCTGCGGCTGAGGGAGGGCCTTGGTGAATGGATCCACGGTGTTATTCTTTGTGTCTACTCTCCTAATCTCGATCTCACGGCGATCTACAATCTCCTGGATCAAATGAAAACGCCTCAGGATGTGTCTGGACCGCTGATGGGACCTGGGCTCCTTGGCTAACGCCATAGCCCCATTATTATCACAATACAATGGTATTGGATTTATAATGGTTGGAACTACTCCTAGCTCCTAGACGAACTTCCTCATCCAGACGGCTTCCTTGGCGGCATCATTCGCAGCAATGTACTCAGCCTCCATCGTAGAGTCTGCAACGGTATCCTGTTTGAAACTCTTCCAACTTACTGCCCCTCCATTAAGGGTAAATACAAACCCAGAGATAGATTTGCTGTCGTCCTTATCGCTTTGGAAGCTTGAATCGGTAAAGGCCTCCATTTGGAGATCTTCATTACCATACACCAAGAACAATTCTTTAGTTCTTCTCAAGTACTTAAGAATGTTCTTCACAGCTATCCAGTGATTCTCCCCTGGGTTGTATTGATACCTGCTCACAACACTAAGTGTATAAGCTACATCTGGGCGTGTACATAACATCGCATACATTATAGATCCTACTGCCGAAGCATAGGGTATAATGCTCATGCGAGCTCTCTCTTCATCGGTCTTTGGGCAAGAGTCCTCGAAGAGAGTGACCCCATGGCAAGCGGATAAGGCAACCCGCTTGGAGTCTTCCATACTAAACCTTTTTAGGAGGGTGTTGATGTACCTGCTTTGGGACAATCCAAATAACCTCTTGGATCTATCCCTATAGATCCTAATGCCCAGAATGTATGTGGCATCACCCAGGTCCTTCATGGAGAACCTTAGTGATAAGAAAGATTTGACCGACTGTAGCAAAGGAATATCATTTCATATCAGAAGAATGTCATCCACGTACAATACGAGGAATGTGAAAGCTCTCCCTACAGCCTTCGTATAAACACAAGGTTCATCTGGATTTTTGATGAAATCAAACTCTTTGATAACATCATCGAAACAGATGTTCCAACTCCGTGATGCCTGCATTAACCCATATATGGATTTAAGCAATCTACATGCTTTCCCGCTGCTCCCACTGTCAATGAAACCCTCTGGCTAATCCATATAAACGCATTCTTCTAAATCTCCATTTAGAAATGCCTTTTTAACGTCCATCTGCCAGATTTCATAGTCGTAGTGAGTAGCAATAGCAAGTAGGATCCGAATGGATTTAAGCATGGCTACAGGAGAAAAAGTCTTGTCATATTCCAAACCTGGTCTTTGACGAAAACCCTTCGCCACAAGTCTTTCCTTATAGGTCTCTACCTGCCCATCTACACCAATCTTTCTTTCAAAGATCCATTTGCACCCCACAAGTTTTACCCCAGGGGGTACAACGTCCAAAGTCCATACTTTGTTGGTGTACATAGACTCCATTTCAGATCTCATGGCATCCAGCCACTTCAGAGAGTCTCCACTCGTGACAGCTTGCTGAAAGCTGGTAGGATCATCATCCTCGATGATGCTGTCTTCTCTGTCGCCATCAATGAGGAAACCGTAGTACCTCTCAGGTGGGCGAGAAGTCCTACCAGACCTACGGAGTGGTCGAGATTCCTCAGTTTCTATTGCAACAGCCGGTTCAACCAAGTCGTCATTTGTAGTTTGTGTTTCTAGAACCTCTTCTAGATCCACCACATTGCCATCAGCTTTATCTGTGAAAAACTCTTTTTCCAAGAATGTGGCATATTGAGAAACAAACACCTTTTGTTCCTCCTTGTGGTAGAAATATCTACAAGCAGAAACCGAATGCAAGACATAATCCTAGGTCAATATGACCAGTAATAATATAAACCACCAGAGTACGTCTGAAGCATGATAAGGTGGCAATGTAACATCTAAACATGTATGTAGTGCCAAGTACTCAGGTAATAACATGTCATCAGTATAAGCTATGTCTGCATGAAGTAAATATGAAGAAGTATCAAATGGATATCAATACACATATATTAGCGTCCCATTCCACTAATATTGGTGTAAGGGTATATATAACAGCGCCCTCATACCCTGTTATATATACAAATGAAGTATGATCAATGTAAATCCAATCTGTATGTGATCAAGTCTGTAAAAACGTGGAACCCGTCCACCCGTCACCCAATGACAATAAACATCATGTATGTAACTATGAGGATATAATAAAAGCCATGGAAATCATCATGAAACCTGTGCCTAGCATCGGCACGTAAATCCTCATCCATATGGGACTCCGTCTGCGGTATCAGCCCTCGGCCCCCGGCAGTACGGGTCAGCCCATGTCCATCTCTCAACTCCGGTCGGTATCCTCCAGATATCCGCCGAGCTCAAATACAATCACCGGTAGGTAGTAGTCCCTCTGTCAGGCTCACCGTCTACTACACAGCGAAACCGTTCTTGCCCCGGGGTACCATACCGGGTCCACCATGTACCCACAATCGGCCTCATCCGCCTCCTCGAATCGGGTTTCACATGTCGCTCTCAGCACCGAGAAAACACATGGTGGACGCACTGAAATATCATATCAAGGGTAACCGGGTTTTTAAAACAATTATATATTCTCTTTTGAAATACCTACGGTTCCCAAATCCAGAAATATCATGGAAACAACATATCTCAATGCGTATAATCAAAACATGATGTATGCGACATGTAAAGAAAGGTGAGCATATCAGAAGTCATGTAACATGGAATAATAATGTGCACATGTCGAGGGAAACCGCTCTTTTTAAACTGAATCAGTTTTGAAGAATATCTTGCGGTTCCCAGATCTCTAATCAAGTCAGAAACATCTATGTATGTATACAGGTATAAGTGTACAATATGCCATGCAAGAATCATATTATGAATGAAACAGTACTACAGTGTAGTGGCATGGCAATTATCGATGATGAAGTGTGTGAGCCGGCAAATAGTGTACGTGGAACATACGCATCATCGATAATGGTGCTGGTGTCCTGACATCATGATAATAATATAGCAATAAACAGATGCAAGCAATGCGAATAGCATGAATATGCGGAAATCAAATAATCAACACCACAGTGAAGAATCTACTATGCAAACTACAGATCTAAGTATCAAGTCAATCGGGAGAGGTATGGAAACCACCTAAATCTGAGTCGATACATATATAGATATAATAGTCGAAGATCCCGCCTCAATAATATCGCGAACGATACAGTATATCGTAAGACATCCTCGAGTCATGAGTGCGGATCTATCATCAATATAGGCTCGTACGGTAAATCGTCGTACGGCATCCCAATAGCTGGGTACGGGTCAATATCACATTCCTTTCATCAGATATCAGGTATCATTATCATTATAACACATAATCTTGGGTACTGATCTAAATCTAGTACAAATCGATATCATCTATCACTACGTGTGTAAGCACACGTCCCAAGGCCCGCTAGAGATCACGTATCGTATCCCAAATACGAATCACATCAAATCACCGATCTCGTGGCACAATACCCAACATCATCGACTCATCTCCAATGTCATCCAATATCATCAAACACAGTGCAAGTATAATGAATATGCAAGGGTGTGCGTGTAGGTGTAAATCTATTCTAGGGTTCGCGACTATGAACTACACTAGTTGCTTCTAACCCTACACTATCCATAATACACCTAACCATCATATATAATATATCAACTACGGACTGCGGGGGTGCTATACGCCATCCACCCGATTTTCCCCTGTAGATATAATCTACTCACCTTGCGTCTTCATTGTCGACGTCACCACGCATTTGCTTGTCGTCCCGAAGTCTTCATGGGTACCTACATATCAAAGTATCGTATATGCGTATTAAAACCAAATCAAAGCTAACACGGCACACGAAACCCAAAACGATACTATAAGGGGCCTATAGGTTAGAACCTATGGGCACGCCTTCAAAGCCATAATCAAATCCTCGATATCGTCGTATAAACGCCAAATAGTCGAGGTAAATCACAAGACACAAATTCAGAATTAAGAATACGGAATATGGAAACACGAATCCAAAACAGCAACTTTGGAAATAGGCTCCAGATTTCACCATAGGTCAAATTAGACAAATCTATACATACCAAGGGACTAATATACAGATAAGGGAACACCAAAACCAAAACGAGCAAGTTTGGTGGTGTCCAGGCCGCAAATTGCAGCCAAACAGAATAAATCTGCGGCCGGGTCATGGATTTAGGGGTTGGGGTCTTGGTGGTAGCTTCCTGGGTGCCTGCACATGTCACTGTCCAATCAATATAATTTTCAGAGTCTCGGGTTGATAGAAGATCCCAAATAACCTTCACAGATTTCATAAATTTTCCGATATCGGTTTCTACAAATCGGTATTCTGGGTTTAAGTTTCAGGTTTGGGTCTCAATTCATATACTAGGGTGTTGGTGTAGCCTCTACTGAGCTCAATTTCCCATCACAACTCATAATTTCCTCAAACCCTAACTAGGTTTTCTTTAAGTCCACCAAATCACACAATATCGATTCTAAACTAGTATGGGGGTGTATGTAATACAAAAACTAAGCTAATGGTTCAGTAATTACCTCATTTGGCAACTCAAGAATTTTCTTGAGTTGCCCCTAGTGGCCAAAATCCTTGCTTCTTTGGTCCAATGTGTAGATCTTGAGCTTGTGCACACTTTTAATGAAATGAGAGTTGGGTTTTGGTATTGTTTTTGAGATGAAATGAAGGCTTGAAGGTGGGAGGAAGAAGAGGGAGCAGCATCAGCTGCTGGAGCTGAAGAGGGATAGGGAGAAATGAGAGGAAGAGAAAAAGAGGTCCAAGGTCAAACTCCCCCCATACCTACTACATGCCCATACCTCTCTTTTCTTTTACTTTTTCTTTTCCCTTTTCTCCAAAACCTTCTCACTAGAATAGTAACCCCAAATAACATGATAGAAAATGCACAAGTGTGAAAAAAAAGATATGTGCATGTTTTGCACAAAAAGCCAAAAACCCGATTAGCGATTTTTAATCGCGATTAACACTAAATTAGCATATAACTAATCATAAAAACTTTAAAATGGCATAATTATATAAAATACCCTATTTTATAATTTTCCATAATTTTTCCAAATTTTTTCCCATTTATTTGTATTTAATAATACCGAAATATTAAAATATTCAATAAAATAATATTAAATTATAAAAATTTCCCAAAAAATAATATTTTATTTTTTTGAAATGTTACATTTGTAATTTGGTGATTCGATTATCATGCATCTGTCACCTTGGATTTTGGTATTTTGGGCGATCTATTCGCATGATTTAGTCTTGATGACAGAGTTTCATGATATTTTTTTTCGTGCATAATAGTTGCACCTACTGGGTATTTATATTATATGCATAGTTATTACACTTGAGATATACTTTATACACCGCTCTATTGATTTATGATTTGTGCACAGTTATTGCATTTGATATCGTTTTGTGCCTTGGCTGCACATGTTTACGACTTCATGGACTTTATACAGTTGAGTTGATTTTCTGCACATGGTATGCACACGATTTGGTTTTTCACTCGGTATAGCTTATATGTTCTTGTAGTGCATTGATATGTATTTTGTGCACGCAGTTGCATACGTTTATGATTTTTACACCTTGGTACACTCAGTGTTGCTATTTACGCATTTGAGTTATTGTATTGGTATTTTGTGCACTAGATGCACTGGATTGGTATTTTTTGTACAGGATGCACTGTATTGTTATTTTGTGCACTAGATGCGCTGGATTTGTATTTTGTGCACATGATGCACTGTATTTTTCTTTCTTGTGCAGGATGCACCGGATTTGTGTTCCGTAAAGTTGTTGCACTAGATTTATATTTCGTGCGTTTGTCGCATCAGATTTATATTTCGTGCGTTTGTCGCACCAGAATTATGTTTCGTGCATTTGTTGCACCGGATTTATATTTTGTGCGTTTGTTGCACTGGGTTTACATTTTGTACACCACGGTTGCACCTGACTTCGGTTTGATGTCATTCGATATGCTGATTTAGCTTTCATGCCTATGTTATGCATGTGATTTGACTTATGCTTTCGGTATAGTTTTAATGCACTTTTAGTGTTTTGATTTGATTTGTGCACGCTGATGCACATGGTTGTGAGATTATATACCGCGGTATACTTGATTTGGTTTGAGCTTTATTGTATACCGTCGATTTTGATTCTGATATTGCTATTGATTTCGTGCACTCTGTGCATTTGATTTGGATTCTTGCGCCTATTTGGCGCGCTTGGATTGGATTTTGTGCATGTTCGGCGCTTGATATTGGATTTCGTGATTTCGTGTATATTGGATGCACATGATTTAGATTTTCTTCATGCATGATGGATGCACCTGATTTTGATTTTCGCGCATGTTGGATGCATGTTATGAGATGCGATTTTTGTCCACACCAGATGCACTAAATCGAGATTCTTCGTGCATATCAGATGCACCTGATTTTGCTGTCTGGCACACACGTTTTCTCTGACAGGTGTTTCGTGCACACCCATTGCACTTAGATGTTGTTTCTGTGCACATGTATGACACATATATGGATTTTAATTTCCTTGCGCACCAGACACACGTAGCATTCATATGCACATTTTGGAATTGATTTCTTATGGAGCAGTACGTTTTTATGATATTTGCTATTGTTTTCGTACTGAGCAGGATTAGTCAGAGGACGGTACCTGGGTATTTTTTGCATGCACTGATAGTTATCGAAGGGATTTCCAAAAATAGAGCTATAGTCTCAGTATTTACCTGCATGTCTGATATGACACGAAATGTTTAAAACAAGGAAACCCTTCTAAATTGTTTTTAAAACGGCAGGACGTACATATTAAACAAAAGATATATACATATATGGTTATTTTCTTACAACAGACGTCCGCCACTGTGCAGTGTTATGCGCATCGCACAGCGACTTAAAAAGCTTTGGCATGCATTTCCATCAGATATCTACATGTATATATTTGATGTTTACATGTATAGTTCTGATTTATATCATATTGGTTTTCGTATTGGTTTTGACAATGTGTTAGTTATATGTATGCCCTAGAGGCCATTACTATACATAGGATGTATATTGTGGTGGATGCTTGGACATATATAGGGAGGACTTTCTTGCTCGACATGATAGTATGTTATCTGGTTGCTCTTTACCTTAACGTGTATACTGACAGTCTCTCTGTTACATGTTGGTAAAGCCCCTAGGATGTGTACTTGACTACCTGGACTATGATGCGGATCATACTAGTGGGGACATGGTAGTCCATAAGTACATCCTTCAAAGTCCCTAGTCGTGGGTATATCGAGACAGGGCATCGATATACCAGAGTAGACTAGCGTATACCTTCTCGACCCATACAGATGGGCGATGGATGATCCCATATCCATTGGTGTTTGACATCAGAGATGATATACGGGTGCTCAGTAAAGACTGGGTACATTGGACGGACTCGCCGAGAACTCCCAGATGGTATTATACCTTACGTCAGATGGCAGTTCTCTGGTGACACTGGTACAGAGTAGTCTGTTGACCCGAGATCGTCATAGAGTCTTGTGTGGTTCCCACTGTTCTTTGATTTCCATCTTACCACGTCCAAGAGGGCGTGCAAAACGGTGGTTTTTGGGTACAGTACCGAATCACATGGAGGCAATGAGCGATAGGAGGGGATTCGTCTCTCCCGGTATAGGGAGTTGATGTTGCGCTGTGTTCGATTGGCTATAACAGGAAATCCCTGGCCAGGGTTTTTGAGATTTACAGGTAAGTGTTACCGGTAGTTTCTCAAATTGTTATAGACCTCATATCGACACGACTTATCGAGCTATTGGGGTCTGACGTTTACCACCCCTAGGAGAGATATGCGACATATCAGACGATCAGACTGGACTGTACGGTAGTGTTACTGGTTGGATTCACTGGAGTGTGAGCGGGCTTGCTCTTCGATCTTCTGATCGTTCAATACCCGGGTGGCCGTTACGTTAAGCAGACCGCTTGCGGCTTGTGGGTGTTTGATATGATCATCATCTGCTGCCGGCATATTGACGAGTCTTTAGAGTCCTACACAGAGGTTTCCTGGCTCAAGCGAAACGAAATAGGAGCGCATATGAGATATGTGCGGGACCGAGAATAATGCGTGTATGTGATACCATATTTCATTCTCGCGATGAATGTGTCGAGTGGTTGTATACGATATAACCTAGTTATCGAATCGAAGATTGATTCGATAAGCCGATACATAGGATACTAGCCGGTTATATGCGATATGACCGGATCGTTAAATCAAGTGTTGATTTAATGATTTAATGCATAATTATATATTTGATATATTACTTTGCATTAACTAGTATTGGTTCACTTAAGATGGATTTTCTCACTCGGATGTGCGCACTGTATATGCGATATGATTTTGTGCACTTGGGTGTATCATGTTTGATGATACAAGTTTACTTGAGTTTGTGTAAAGATTGAACCATGGTTATTTAAATGATTAGGGTTTAGATTTTCATATCTATTTATTTATTTATTTATTATGGAAATGATAATGAGAAGAATGGTTGCTAGTTTTGTTTTATTCTTTGAACCTTCATGAAGCATTGTCTTTAGTAACCATTTTGTCTCATGCTTAACCCTAACCATCCCACTTAACCATAATTCATTCTCTACACTAGACCATGGTTAGTTTATGATAAGTATTTGATTTATTTTCTATTTAATATATACTTATCATAACACATTTCTATCTTCTTCTTCATCTTGACACATGAAGAAACCTTACTTCATCAATGGTGATTGATGAAAACAAGTGAGAAATCCAATTCTAAAGTCTACCCACTTCCTATTTCTTCATCCTCTACCTCTTGCCAAGTAGTATAGGGTGTTTTCTTCACAAGTTTTCATGGCTTGGTGAAGGTGGAGCTTGATCTAGCGATGCCTCGACGTAGATCATCTTCGGCATGGACATCGACGACCTAGCTCACCATTTCTCCGACGAAGCCGATGCTAGAGCCCGGGAATTCATTTGGACAGCGAGGGGACTTCGTTGCGGAGCTATGGAGGTGGAGCACCGGATCTACAAAGGTTGTATTTCCGTTTACTTGTAGTTAAGTGTTAACTAGTTTATTGTTTCGCCTAGAAATCTAACCAACGATCCGTTCTAGGGTTTCTCGGCACCGTTTAAATTTGAAATTGGCTTGGTTGATGCCTTGTGAGACCTCATTAGGGTGCCTAGGAACCCTACAGTGGTATCAGAGCCTAGCTAGAGCCTTAGGCGAAGTCTAGACGGAGTTTGTAGTCCGAACGAACCCGAAAACCCATTTCCAAAATGCTCTCTGTCCAATTTTTAAAAATCTGGATTTTTCAATATTAAAAATATGCAGAAAATTAAGCAGGGTTTTTTATGAATTACTGTGAAAAACAGAGACCTAACTCCGTCATAACGCCACGGAACCGCGGCCTGAGCCCACGTGGCGCGGCGGTTCCGCGGTCATATTGTTGACTCTTTGACTCCTTTTTGCACAGTAATGTTTATAATTAATTCCTGTGTTTTCTGGGTAATTTTAATATATGCTATGCAGTTGAGTTTTCTGGGGTTGTTTTGGGGATTCGGCGTTTCGATCGGAGTATCAGATTTTGTCTATGTGGCTTTCCGGATAATTTTTGAATATGTTAAAAAGTTCGACCGGATATAAATACCCAATTTTTCCCCTGTCAGGAAATTTCCAAGTGTTGGATTTTTCCGAGGTTTAAAGACGTTCTAAGTAGTGCAAGTAACGCGATGGTCCCTCTAGAAGACAACAAACCTTAACTCGATTATGTGACCGTCTTGAACTGCCCTTTGAACCTTCGGGTTTGGGGCAGTACGGCGTGCCACATGTGAGGCGTTGGCTTGACCCTTCTACGGCTGGACCGTTGGTACTGAGGCACGAACTGAATGTTGTTAGACTTGTTTCATGTGTTGATCTGTATCGGGAAAACTTGGGTGTTTGACTGTTCGATCGAAAAGTTTAACATTTTCTATTTATCTGGAATGTGATACAATAATTGGAATTCACAAGAAGTTATGAGATAACTGAATGAATGTTATAAACATAGCACTTTAGTCTTACTTGATCGGTTGCCATGGAATTTTGATGCGATCAAAAGTCCGTCGCAATCACGTAGCGTACGCGGATACTCGCCGGGTAAACTTAATAGACAGCCTCACTCCATAGCCTCGACCAAGTGACTGTAGGAGAACCCCGTCGCCGAAAGCATCCGTTCGGCTGTTCGCGGAAGCGGTGTTCCGCCTTAGTGCACTTCGTCGACAGCATCGGGGGTGCGGCCGCCTACTAAAGTTTGCGACGAGCATTCGATCAGGATGTCGGGAATCTTGTTGAATTGCCCGACTTGATATTGAAAAGTGTTTTCGATAATGAGACTAAAATGCGGGGTTTATAATTGTTAGGCATGCGATGTCTAAGGAATTCATTTGGTCAGGCATGCGATGTCTGAGGTGGTTGCGGATTCCAACTGTTGTAGTTTTACACTTTCTTTTCTGTGACCGTAAGTGTAATATGTGATATCGCCGGTTTCGTTGCTATATGTCAACGACAATTGGGATGCGCATATTTACTTACGTTGATGACATGTGATGTTATGTGTTGCTGGATATGTTATATTGGATCGTCGTGTTTGAATAGCCGGGGGTTTTTATGTGAGATGAGTGTTTTTCATTTTCATTCATGTAAAAACTTGTATGTAATATTCTTTTATTGGGGCACTTCCAGGTTGCGGAAGATGTCACCGCTTGTATATTATTTA
This sequence comes from Agapanthus africanus, assembly GCA_030015575.1. Lineage (NCBI taxonomy): Eukaryota > Viridiplantae > Streptophyta > Magnoliopsida > Asparagales > Amaryllidaceae > Agapanthus > Agapanthus africanus. Next base: position 311,161,276 of record CM057343.1, on the reverse strand, counting down.
CTTTTCCGCATTAGGATAGACCCAAGGAGGGGAGCACAAGTAACCGGGTTCTGGAGTCCAGTGGGAGACCAACTCGAGGAGTCGAGTCCGGGTCTCCTAACTCTAGAATTGGTAGGGTAGCTTGCCGCTCTCGTAGGGGTCTAGGGGTGTGGGTTTGGCTATTCATCGCGACCGTGGAATCCGTGTTTTATACTGGCTCGTATTGAAAACACGGACATCCTAGTATATCCAATATTTCATATGTTTCTTCTGCTGCGATATCTGTGATGTGATCATGTGATGTTCTGTGATAGATACGTATATAGTATATATGATATATTATATAGGCGTTACTTATGTTTTACACCCGCGCTAGCCCTGCCCCGCTCTGCCGTTAGTTACCTAACCTAACGGTGCACGAGGGGACATCGAGGCGAATACAGATGGCATAAGTGTACGTCGTATTTATCTGTGATGTTTAGGTACTTAAATGATGGGACTTCATTAATGTGATTAATGAAATAAAAGAAACCTAAGATGTTGTAGAATCGAATTTCAAAATAAAACAGGTAGCTACAGTTCTTGTTTTGCACAGAGGTATATGTGATATATCCTGCACCTTATTCGATGAGGAAAGGACCGAGATCCCTTCACCGGGAGTGACTCCTTTAGCAATAACTGGCAGATGCTACACACTCGGTTTGTCTTTTGACTGCTTTTAAGAGTTTTTGCTTTGCACAGTGATATATATGATATATCCCGCACCTCATTCGACGAGGAAAGGACCGACGATCCCTTCACCGGGAGTGACTCCTTTAGCAAAACTAGAAAAGCCTAAAAAACACTCCATTTCAAAATTCATTCGATCCTACAACGATATCAAGTTCATTACGCAATAAGTTTTCAGAAAAACCTGTCGTAGCCCTCCGTCATTTCAGATAAGTCCTATTAAGTATTCGTGCTACGTTTGTTGACCTCCGTCAAGGCGTAGTGTGCGGTAGCTAACTAGTATTTATCTGCTTATGCATATGATGCAGATTGGATTAGGGTAGTCGTGCGGCCTTGTTGACCTCCGTCAAGGGTCGTGCGGGTGGGTTTAATTCGATCAAGAAATGACGGGTTGAACTTGACTAGTAGCCTACGATTTGTTGACCTCCGTCAAGGTCATAGGACGCTAGGGGCAAAATATTATCGGGAATTTCAAGTGTTGAAATTTGCAATGAGATTGCATACCTTCTATGAGATAGTTGGATCCCGATACCCGCTGCGAGTAAGAGTTACTCCTGGAAGAGTTTTATACATTACAATTAGCCGATCAAGTAGGTGTCTAGAAAGGTGTTAACGAGGTTACGCCTCTGGGAAAACGAGGTTTACATTAATTAGGTTCGTGCGAAAGCACGGGGGACCTCCCTCAAAGTACCGACACTGGCCTGGCTGAAAGATTGGCGAACTTGTAGTGTGTAATTAATCCCGGCTAGTCTTTCCTTTTAGCGTTTGAAGGAAGATTTGATAAAAAGAAGTGGGAGCCATCCTGATTAGATAAAATAATAACCAATCTATTCTTGAAAGAGCGCACGCTGAGTGTTTTCTTCTCTCTCTCTCCAGGTAGCGACCATATCACGCCTTAATCAAGATAATAATACGGAAATATTGACCGAACCCGCTTGTTATACTGATCTGGGGAACGTTGGTCCCGCTCCAACTTATAATTGTTATAAGACAGAGCAGGAAATTGGGGATTACCAGAATTCCCGTGCCGCCCAAACGAAGAGAGTGCATGCTGATGCATCATCTTCGGGTGTGTTCGTTACAAAGAGCTGTTTCTCTGTATCCTCTACATCCTGGGTATATGATACCGGATCAGGATCCCAGATATGTAATCTGTTACATAGGGCTACAGAAAGGTAGAGGACTAAGAACGGGTGATAAGTTTCATGAGGCAGAAAACGGGGCAAGTGTTGCAGCCAAGTCTGTTGGTTACTGTCACCCTGTATTACAAATACATTTATTCTGAACGAATGTTATTAGATACCGAACCTGTTATGCAAAATCATATCTGTCTCTTTATTAGTAAAGAAACGATAAAATTTTGTATTGTTGGACAATGTTTTGAACATTTCCTATATCAAAAGTTGATCGGTTCAGGCACGTTATCTAAAAGCATTAATGTTCTAAATCAAACTACAGTTCTTAGTATACGGAACACACACAAGAGGATAAGTTCAGAAATGAACGAATCCTTCTTAAGGCATTGTAGACTAGGTCATATCTATGCGACCCGACTGGCTGTAGTTACATGTAGATGCATATTTAAATCAGTTTGAATTTACATCTTGTGAAACTTGCCAGTCATGTCACAGAGATAAGATGACCATAGCTCCGTTTACTGGAAACAGAGAAAGAGTTAATGAACTCTTGGGATGATACATGTTGATGTATGTAGGTCCCCTGTCTACACATGCCAAGACCGGTTCCTTATACTTCATTATATTCTCTGATAATCTCTCAAGATTCAGTCATATATTCCTGTTGAAACATGAGTCCGAACCTTTTGAGATATTCACAGAATATAAGCTAGAAGTAGAGAACCAAAACACGGGTATAAGTATTATGTCCTTTGATGAGATCAAGGAGGAGAATACTTGGGCACGAAATTCTTGGACTTTTCTAAAGGAGAATGAGATTCTCTCTCAGCATTACTCCTTCGTATACACCATAGCACGATGGTATATCGGGGCGGAGCGATCACACCCTATATGATAAGGTGTGCTCTATGATGAGTACTACTGAGTTACCTATTTCCTTTTTGGGAGTTATGCACTTGAGAAGCTGCATACCTATTGAATAGGGTTCAAATCAAATCAGTTGACTACCGCTCCATATGAGATATGGTATGGGAAGAGCCCATGTCTTAAGCTAGTTAAGATTTAGGGTCTGTCCGGCCTATGTCTAAAAGCAAAATCCGGACAAGCTCGAGGCAAGGTCTGTTATGTAAAACTGGAAAGGTTCCAGCTATACAAACTACAGCAGATGATTTGGTAAAACCAAATGATTCAATAGTTACCAACGAACCTCAGCCTCTCCGCCGATCTAGTAGGGTTCCTCACCCACATGAGAGATACTTCGGTTTCTCTATGACAGTGGGAGCGAGGACTGCATCATGAGATGATGACCCAACTAGTTTCGAGCTGGCCATCAGGAGTGAGACTCTGTAAGAATGGCTGGATGCTTAGCGATCTGAGATGGAATCCTTATGCACCAACAAAGTATGGACTTTGGTTGCTATATCTGAAGGGTTAAATCCCCATCAGGAGCAAGTATATCTTGAGAAGATTACTTGGTGTAGATGGAAAAGTTGAGACTTTCAAAGCTAGACTTGTTAAAGCTTTTCGTCATCGACCAGGCGTGGATAATGACGAAACCTTTTCAAGTAGCTATGCTTAAGTCCATCCAGATCCTACTTGTCACGGCTACATACCATGACTACAATATCTGGCGGTTGGGTGCCATGACTGCTTTTCTAAATGATGTTTTAGAAGAGAACGTCTATAAGTACACAGCCAGAGGGCCTCGTAGACAGTGGGAGCAGCGGAAACGTGTGCAAGATGTTTTATAGGATAAAGCAGGCATCGTGGAGTTTGAACGTCTGTTTTGATGAATTAGTCAAAGAAGTTGACATCATCAAAATGGTAGATGAACCTTGTATAAACAAAAAGGTAGTAGGGAGTATGGTGACGATCCTCGTAGAGTACGTGGATGACATACTCTTGATAGGGAAGGAGTTTCCTATGCTACGCTCGATCAATTTCCGCTTATCACAATGATTCTCCAAATAGGATCAAAGTGATACCTACTAAATCCTAGGTTTTGGATCTATGAGATAGATCTAAATGGATGTTAGGATTCTCACTAGTTATAGTGAGAAGGTATCAATCGACCCTGGGGAGAATCACTGGAATGGTTCCAGGGTGATAAAGACGACTGAATGTCAGTCACAGGCATTGTCTTTACCCTCAGTAAAAGGGACGGTATGTTGGAAGAGTTCCAAGCTAGATACCGTGGCATTCTAGACGATAAAGGCTGGATACATCGCTACTTAAGATGCTACCAAAAGAGGATGTTTGGGTGTATATTGGTTCATGAGATGAACTATGTTCCTCCCATTGTGTGACAATGGAGTTTTGGCTTATGCCAGGGAACGCAGGTCCCATCAGTGATCCAGACATATTCTAAGGCAGTATCACTTGATCATGGAGATGGTTGATCTCCAGGGTGATCGAGGTTTGGAGAGTAGACTCAGAGGACAACACAGCGGATCCACTCACAAAGGCCTGTTCCCAGAGAGAGATTCATATAGGATGGTTGAGTATGAGATACTACAACCACTGCTATCAGATGGCCCTAGTGCAAGTGGGAGATTGTTAGTTATATGTATGCCCTAGAGGCCATTACTATACATAGGATGTATATTGTGGTGGATGCTTGGACATATATAGGGAGGACTTTCTTGCTCGACATGATAGTATGTTATCTGGTTGCTCTTTACCTTAACGTGTATACTGACAGTCTCTCTATTACATGTTGGTAAAGCCCCTAGGATGTGTACTTGACTACCTGGACTATGATGCGGATCATACTAGTGGGGACATGGTAGTCCATAAGTACATCCTTCAAAGTCCCTAGTCGTGGGTATATCGAGACAGGGCATCGATATACCAGAGTAGACTAGCGTATACCTTCTCGACCCATACAGATGGGCGACGGATGTGTAGGGTTCCTAGGCATCCTAATGAAGTCTCACAAGGCATCAACCATGCCAATTTCAAAAATTATTGGTGCCGAAAAACCCTAACAATGATCGTTGACTAGATGTTTAGGCGAAATGAGAATCTAGTTAACTACTTAACTAAAAGTTAGATGCTACAACCTTTGTAGATCCGGTTCCCCACTTCCTTAGCTCCACGTGGGTGTGCTCTCGCTGTCCATCACGAATCCTAGACTCATTCGTCGGCTTCATCGGAAAAACGGGCGAGCAAGGTCGTCGGCTTCGTGTCAAAGACGATCTACGTCGAGGTTGCACAAGTTCAAGCTCCGACTTCACCAAGTTGTGAAACTTGTGAAGAAAACACCCAAAACCACTTGGCAAGAGGTAGAGGATAAAGAAATAGGAGGTGGGTTCACTTTAGATTTGGATTTCTCACTCTAGAAATGAAGTTGCCATTGATGGCATCAAGCTTTTCCTTTTTGAAGTGAAGAAGAAGATGAAGCTAGAATTATGATAAGTCTTGTAAATATGAATAATAAAACAATACTTATCATAATGGGAACCATGGTTAGGTGTAGAGAATTGACCAAGGTTAAAAGAGTGGTTAGGGTTAAGCATGAAGACAAATTGGTCACTTGGGTCAAAGCTTCATGAAGCTTCACAAAGGTTCAAGAAAGAAAGCAGCCATTTTGTATTCATATGCCATTCTTTTTCTAAAATAAATAAATGAAAAGAATGGATAATAAAAACCCTAATTACTTACTTAACCTAGGTTTAATTCTTTACACTTAACCAAATGAGTATGCATCATCAAACATGATACAAATATGTGCACAAAAGCATATCACATATACAATGTGCAAAACAAGTGAGAAAATCCGTTTAAAGTGAACCTATACTAGTTAATGCAAAGTAATATATCAAATATATAATTATACATTAAATCATTAAATCAACACTTGATTCAATGATCCGGTCATGTCGCACATAACCGACTAGTATTCAATGCATCGATTTATCGAATCAATGATTCGATAACTAGGTCATATCTCATACAACCAATCGAAACATTAATCGCGAGAATCAAATACGGTATCATATACACGCATCATTCTCGGTCCCGCACATATCTCATATGCGCTCCTATTTCGTTTCGCTTGAGCCAGGAAACCTCTGTGTAGGACTCTAAAGACTCGTCAATACGCCGGTAGCAGATGATGATCATATCAAGCACCCACAAGCCGCAAGCGGTCTGCTAAACGTAACGGCCACCCGGGTATTGAGCGATCAGAAGATCGACGAGCTAGCCCGCTCACACTCCTGCGAATCCGACCAGTAACACTTAACCGTATAGTCCGGTCTCTTCGTCTGATATGTCGCATATCAAGTCTAGGGGTGGTAAACGTCAGACCCCAATAACCCGATAAGTCATGCCGATGTGAGGTTCGCAACGGGTCGAGAAACTACTGGTAACACTTACCAGCAAATCTCTGATCAGCCCTGGCCAGGGACTTCCCTGCTACGGCCAATTGAGCACAGCGCAACATCAACTCCCAATATCGGGAGAGACGAAACCCCTCCTATCGCTCATTGCCTCCATGTGACTCGGAACTGTACCCAAAGACCACCGTTTTGCACGCCCTCATGGACGTGGTAAGGTGGAGATCAAAGCACAGTGGGAATCACACAAGACTCTATTACGATCTCGGGTCTACAGACTAACCTGTACAAGTGTCACCTGAGAACTGCCATCTGACGTGAGGTATAATACCATCTGGGAGTTCTCGGCGAGTCCGTCCAGTGTACCCAGTCTCCACTGAGCACCCGTATACCATCTCTGATGTCAAACACCAATGGATATGGGATCATCCATCGCCCATCACATGGGTCGAGAAGCGTATACGCTAGTCTACACTGGTATATCAATGTCCCGTATCGATACACCCACGACTAGGGACCTTGAAGGATGTACTTATGGACTACCAAGTCCCCACTAGTATGATCTGCATCATAGTCCAGGTAGTCAAGTACGAATCCTAAGGGCTTTACCAACATGTAACTATAAGACAGTATAAAGAGACTAGTATACATGTTAAGATAAAGAGCAACCAGATAGCATACTATCATATCGAGCAAGAAAGTCATCTTTATATATGTCCAAGCATCCAATATAATATACATCATCTGTACAATACTGGCCTCTAGGGCATACATACAACTAACAGGATGATCCCATATCCATTGGTGTTTGACATCAGAGATGATATACGAGTGCTCAGTAGAGACTGGGTACACTGGACGGACTTGCCGAGAACTCCCAGATGGTATTATACCTTACGTCAGATGGCAGTTCTCTGGTGACACTGGTACAGAGTAGTCTGTTGACCCGAGATCGTCATAGAGTCTTGTGTGGTTCCCACTGTGCTTTGATTTCCATCTTACCATGTCCAAGAGGGCGTGCAAAATGGTGGTTTTTGGGTACAGTCCCGAATCACATGGAGGCAATGAGCGATAGGAAGGGATTCGTCTCTCCCGGTGTAGGGAGTTGATGTTGCGCTGTGTTCGATTGGCTATAACAGGAAATCCCTGGCCAGGGTTGCTGAGATTTACTGGTAAGTGTTACCGGTAGTTTCTCAAATTGTTATAGACCTCATATCGACACGACTTATCGAGCTATTGGGGTCTGACGTTTACCACCCCTAGGCGAGATATGCGACATATCAGACGATCAGACCGGACTGTACTGTAGTGTTACTGGTTGGATTCACTGGAGTGTGAGCGGGCTTGCTCGTCGATCTTCTGATCGCTCAATACCCGGGTGGCCGTTACGTTTAGCAGACCGCTTGCGGCTTGTAGGTGTTTGATATGATCATCATCTGCTGCCGGCGTATTGACGAGTCTTTAGAGTCCTACACAGAGGTTTCCTGGCTCAAGCGAAACGAAATAGGAGCGCATATGAGATATGTGCGGGACCGAGAATAATGCGTGTATGTGATACCGTATTTCATTCTCGCGATGAATGTGTCGAGTGGTTGTATGCGATATAACCTAGTTATCGATTCGATAAGCCGATACATAGGATACTAGCCGGTTATATGCGATATGACCGGATCGTTAAATCAAGTGTTGATTTAATGATTTAATGCATAATTATATATTTGATATATTACTTTGCATTAACTAGTATTGGTTCACTTAAGATGGATTTTCTCACTCGGATGTGCGCACTGTATATGCGATATGATTTTGTGCACTTGGGTGTATCATGTTTGATGATACAAGTTTACTTGAGTTTGTGTAAAGATTGAACCATGGTTATTTAAATGATTAGGGTTTAGATTTTCATATCTATTTATTTATTTATTTATTATGGAAATGATAATGAGAAGAATGGTTGCTAGTTTTGTTTTATTCTTTGAACCTTCATGAAGCATTGACTTTAGTAACCATTTTGTCTCATGCTTAACCCTAACCATCCCACTTAACCATAATTCATTCTCTACACTAGACCATGGTTAGTTTATGATAAGTATTTGATTTATTTTCTATTTAATATATACTTATCATAACACATTTCTATCTTCTTCTTCATCTTGACACATGAAGAAACCTTGCTTCATCAATGGTGATTGATGAAAACAAGTGAGAAATCCAATTCTAAAGTCTACCCACTTCTTATTTCTTCATCCTCTACCTCTTGCCAAGTAGTATAGGGTGTTTCCTTCATAAGTTTTCATGGCTTGGTGAAGGTGGAGCTTGATCTAGCGATGCCTCGACGTAGATCATCTTCGGCATGGACATCGACGACCTAGCTCACCATTTCTCCGACGAAGCCAATGCTAGAGCCCGGGAATTCATTTGGACAGCGAGGGGACTTCGTTGCGGAGCTATGGAGGTGGAGCACCGGATCTACAAAGGTTGTATTTCCGTTTACTTGTAGTTAAGTGTTAACTAGTTTATTGTTTCGCCTAGAAATCTAGCCAACGATCCGTTCTAGGGTTTCTCGGCAACGTTTAAATTTGAAATTGGCATGGTTGATGCCTTGTAAGACCTCATTAGGGTGCCTAGGAACCCTACACAATGTGCATTCACTATGACTCCGATGATTGCGAGATTCTTGGCGGAGTTTTGATTTTGAGTTATCTGCTCATTGTTCATGCGCATGCATTGCGCTATGATACGTTTTATGTATTGATGATTTCGGAGCCTCGACAACTTGGACTTTTTACTGAAATGTTTTAGGATTGAGGAGTTCAAATTTAAATTCGGGGACCGAATTTCTTTAAGGGGGGAAGATTGTAACATTTCAAAAAAATAAAATATTATTTTAGGAATTTTTATAATTAAATAATAAAATATTGAATATTTTAATGAGGCGGTATAATTTAATACCGATAAATTGGGAAAAAATTTGGAAAATTATGGAAATTACTAAAAGAGGGTGTTTTATGTGAATTATGCAAATTATAAGTTTTTATGATTAATTAAACGCTATTTAGTGCTAATCGCGATTAAATATCGCTAATGGCGCATTAAGCTTGTTTTGTACAAAACATGCACATGTCTTTTTTTAGCACTTGTTACATTTTTATTCTTGGTTTCTACCTTTTATCATGCATGGTTATAAAATTAAAGAGAAGAAATGAAAAGGGAAAAGAAAAGAAAAGAAAAAGGGATATGAATAAAGAATGGAGGGATGGGCATGAGAGAGAGTTAGAGGGTAAGGGGTCAAACTTTGGACCAAGCTCCCATTAATTCATTCCTTCATCATCTTCTCTCCTCTCCCTCACTCTTGCTGCTGCTGCTGCCCTCACTCCCTCCCCCTCTTCAATCCTCTCAAACACTATTAAAAATATCTCAAAACCCAATACCCACTTCATTGAAAATGTGCATGAGCCCACTAGCAACACATTGGACCAAGAAAGCTTGCATTTTGGAAACTTGGAGCAACTCAAGAAAATTCTTGAGTTGCTAAATGAGATATTCTCTTAACCATTAGCCTAGTATTTCCATTGCTTTTACATCTATGTTTGTTTAGAACCGATTTGGTGTCATTTAGTGAGACTTGGGAAATTCTAGTTAGGGTTTATGAAATTCTTGAGTTGGGATGTGTAATTAAGGTTAGTAGAGCCTACACAACCCCTATAGTGATTGATTGGAGACCTAAACCAGAGACTAGAACCCCGGAATACGAACTTAGAAAATCCGATAGCGGAAAATTGTTGATTCTGTGAATGTAAAATGAAATCTTCTATCACCCGGAGCCTCTGAAAATTATTTAGCAAGTACAGAGGAGTGTCCAGGCACCTAGGAAGCTAACCCCAAGACCTCAGCCCTTACCCTCTTCCCTGGGCCGCAAAAAAATTCATTCTGGCTGCAATTTGCGGCCAGAGCTGTGTGGAATCGATTCGTATTTGTTCTGTGGCTTTATCTCCTGTAAACTAGACCCTTGGCATTTGCAAAATTGACCAATTTGACCTAGGGTGAAATCTGGGACCATTTTCAAGTGTTGCTATTTTGATTTGTGGCTTCGTTTTGCGTATTTTGAATTCTGGATTTTTGTGATTTGTGTCGTATTCGATCACTTGACGTTTGTACGTCCAAATCGAGTGTTGTTTGGTAGTTTTGAAAGCGTAGTCCATAGGTTCTAACCTATAGGCCTTTAACGTATCGTTTTGATTTTCCGATGTGATTTTAATACGCATTTGCGATACGTTATGATGTGTAGGTACCCCCACAAGGACTTTAAGACGACAAGCAAGCGCGTGACGACGTCGGCAACGGCATATGGGACCAAGGTGAGTAGATTATATCTACGGGGAAAGTCGGGTGGATGGCGTATAGCACTCTCGCAGTTCGATGTTTAGTATGCTATATATACTATATATATATATATATATATATATGATCGCTTTATGTGTGACATGGTTATTCTATTAGTGATATGTATGCCCTAGAGGCCATTACTGTACATACGATGTATATTGTAGTGGATGCTTGGACATATATAGGGAGGACTTTCTTGCTCGACATGATAGTATGCTATCTGGTTGCACTTTATCTTAACATGTACTCTGATTGTCTCTATGTTACATGTTGATAAAGCCCTTAGGATGAGGACTGGACTATCAGGACTATGATGTAGATCATACTAGTGGAGATAGTGTAGTCGCTAAGTACATCCTTCAAATGTTCCTAGTAGTAGGTGTATCGAGACAGGGCATCGATATACCAGAGTAGACTAGCGTATAGCTTCTCAATACACGTAGATGGGCGATGGATGATCCCATATCCATTTGTGTTTGACATCAGAGACAGTATACGGGTGCTCAGTGGTTACTGGGTACACTGGACGGACTCGCCGAGAACTCCGAGATGGTATTATACCTCACGTCAGTTGGCAGTTCTCTGGTGACACTGGTACAGGTTAGTCTGTAGACCCGAGATCATCATAGATCTTGTGTGATTCCCACTGTGCTTTAATTTCCAACGTACAACGTCCAAGAGGGCGTGCAAAATGGTGGCTTTTGGGTACAGTCCCGAATCACATGGAGGCAATGAGCGACAGGAGGGGTTTCGTCTCTCCTAGTATAGGGAGTTGATGTGGCACAGTGTTCGATTGGTTATAACTGGAAGTCCTTGGCCTTGGCAGCTTCAGAGATATGCTGGTAAATGTTATCGGTAGTTTCTCGACCCGTTATGAGCCTCATATCGACATGACTTATCAAGTTACTGGGGTCTGACGTTTACCACCCCTAGACGAGATATGCAAAATATCAGACGAAGAGACCGGACTGTACGATTGTGTTACTGATTGGATTCGCCGGAGTGTGAGCAGGCTTGCTTGTTGATCTTCTGATCGCTCAATACCCGGGTGGCCGTTACGTTTAGCAGACAGCTTGCGGCTTGTGGGTGTTTGATATGATCTTCACCTACTACCGGCGTATTGACGAGTCTTTAGCGTCCTACAAAGGGGTTTCCTGGCTCAAGCGAAATGGAGTAGGAGCACATATGTGATATGTGCAGGACTGAGATTAATACGATATGTGATACCCTATTCTATTCTCGCGATTTGTAACATTAATCGGTTTTATGAGATATAGCCGGGTTATCGGATCAAGTGTTGATTCAATAAGTTGTTACTTTTGATATTAGTCGGTTATAGCCGGATTATTAAATCAATAGTTGATTTAATAATTTAATGTATAATTATATATTAGATATATTACATTATATTAACTAATATTAGCTCATTTAAGATTTATTTTCTCACTTGGTATGTGCATGTATATATATGTGATATATATTAATGTACATAGTTTTGTGTCTGTTTGATGATACATTATACATGGGTGTATGAGACTTATACCATGGTTGATATAATCTAGGGTTTGTAATTATCTAAGTAATTCAAAATTGGATGCAATTTTAGCAAAGAAAGAAGCTTGTAGAAGCTTATGGATGCTTTGACCAAAGTCTTCCATTTTTGTTTCTCTTGTAGATTTTTATCAACCCAACCATTATACTAACCCTAGTAAAGTCTCTACATGATTTAAGCATGATATCTTTAACTCAACCATGGGTGATATAATTCATTTGGATGAATTATTCACAACACTTCTTCTTCTTCTTCTTCAAGCTCCATGAAAAGTTTACTAGCTTTATTGGAGGTATGATAAAAAGTGCGAGAAAATCAATTCTAAAGCGAGCCCACTTCCTACTTCATCATCCTCTACTACTTGCTATGTAGTATAGGGTGTTCTCTTCACAAAGTTCATGACCTAGTGAAGGAATAGCTTGACTTAGTTTCTCACCGACGTAGATCATCTACGGCCTCGAAGTCTTCGAAGAAAGCACGTTTGTTTCTTCAACGGAGTCTCTCTAGAGTCCAGAGTTTGTGATCGCAGCGAAGGCGACTACTACACGGAGCTATTGAAGTGAAGGACAGGTCTACAAAGCTTGTATTCCTTGCTCTCTTTACTTATTTCAAAGTGTTTGCATATATCTTTCCGTATATTTCTAGTAGACGATCTATGTTAGGGTTATCTAAATCGGCAAAATTTTAATATGGCATGGACGATGCCTCCCGAAACCTTGCTGCTGTCGTAGGTAACCCTTAAGTGGTATCAGAGCCATGCTAGAAATAAATACAGATTTTGTTAAGATTATGAAACCGAAACAACTCCGAAACTTGAAACGGAAAACCTTCTTACTGTCGATTTTTAAAGGTTGTCAAAATTTTTTTAAAACAAGTATAGAGTGATGTATGGGAAATATCATAAACACGGGAAAAATTTCAGGGAATTTCTTGCAAAAGTGGCCAGCTACCATAGGGTCCATATAGGCCTATTCCGAGCACCACCCCTGAAATTTTGCCTGTGTTCCAGCGACTTGGTTTTGATGTTTTAGGTGTTGTTCATTTTGGCTAATTTTGCATGTGATGTAATTTTACACTATAAGAAAATCGGAGTGTTTCATATTCATAGTTTTAACATTGTTTCGAGTGTTTCACATATTGTCTAGACAATGTTAAAAAGTTCGATCGAATGTCAAAACCCCATTTTTCCAAGTTTAACGTATTTAGAAAAACATGCAAGTGATTCCGTGGACCCTCTAGAAGAACGAAACCTTAACTCGATTATGTGGACGTCAAAACTGCCACTTGAACCATAGGGTTTATGTTGGTTTAGCGTTTCACATGTGAGGCGTTGGTTTGACCCTTCTACGGCTAGTTCATAGGTACTGTGGCATCTTCTGGGTATTACTAAAACTGTGCTCAAGTGTTGAGTTGTCGGGAAATTGTGGGACATTGATGAATCGATCGAAGAGTTTATCGTCGTCCGGATATTATGTGATGGGATACAATATTTGGAATCCACATGTAGTTATGAGATAACTAATTTGAATGTTATAAATCTAGCAGTTTATCTCATTTGATCGGTTGCCATGGGATTTTGATGCGATCAAAGCTCCGTCGCAATCACGTAGAGTACGCGGATACTCGCCTGGTAAACTTAATAGATAGCATGCCCCATAACCCCGACCATGTGACTGTAGGAGAACCCTGTCGCCAAAAGCATCCGTTCGGGTGCTCGCGGTAGCGGTGTTCCGCCTTAGAGCACTTCATTGACGGCATCGAGGGGTGCGGCCGTCTACTAAAGTTTCCGACGAGCGTTTGATCAGGATGTCGGAAATCTTATTGAATTGCCCGACTTGATATTGAAAATATTTTTCGATATTGAGACGAAAATGCGGGGTTTATAATTGTTAGGCATGCGATGTATAAGGAATTCATTTGGCCAGGCATGTGATGTCTAAGGTGGTTGCGGAATCCAACTGTTGTAGTTTTTCACTTTCTTTTCTGCGACCGTAAGTGTAATATGTGGTGTATCGCCGGTTTCAGTGTTATATGTCAACGACAATTGGGATACGTATATTTACTTACGTTGATGACATGTGATGTTATGTGTTGCTGAGATATGTTATATTGGATCGTAGTGATTGAATAGCCGGGGGTTTTATGTGAGATGAAAGTTTTTCATTTTCATTCATGTAAAATTCATTATATGTAATATTCTTTTATTGGGGCACTTCCGGGTTGAGGATGATGTCACCATTGTATATTATTTACTTTCCCGTATTAGGATAGACCCAAGGCGGGGAGCACAAGTAACCGGGTTCTAGGGTCCAGTTGGAGACCATCTTGAGGAGTCGAGACCGGGTCTCCTAACTCTATAATTGGCAGGGTTATTTACCGCTCTCGTAGAGGTCTAAGGATGTGGGTTTGGCTATTCATCGCGACCGTGGAATCCGTGTTTTATACTGGCTTGATATAAAACATGAAAATCCTTGTATATCCAATATTTCATATATGTTTTCTGTTGCAATGTTCTGTGATGAGATCATATTACTGCCTGAGACAAATGTTTATATTATATATATGAGATATATATTGTATATTGTTGATTTCGTTTCATATCTGATGCTTGAGAAGCATAATAAAATGGGACTTCATTAATGAGATTAATGAAACTAAAGAAACCTAAAGATGTTGTGGAATCGAATTTTCAAAAACAGGTAGCTCTAGTTATTGCTTTGCATAGCGGTGTTCCTTGAAGAACATCCAGCACCTTATTCAATAAGGAACGTGCCGAGATCCCTTCACCGGGAGTGACCTCTTTAGCGAAACTATCAGATGCTACATACTCAGTTTGTCTTTTGATTACTTTTATAGTTTTTGCTTTGCATAGTGGTATTTGTGAAATATCCTGCACCTTATTCGATGAGGAAAGAGCTGACGATCCCTTCACCGGGAGTGACCTCTTTAGCAAAACTAGTAAAGGCCTAAAAAACACTCCATTTAAATCACTCGATTCTACAACGATATCAAGTTCATTACGCAAAGGGTTTCTTAAAATCCTGTCGTTGCCCTCCGTCATTTTAGATAAGTACTAGTTAGTATTCGTACTGCGTTTGTTGAGCTTAGGCAAGGCGTAGTGTACGGTAGCTGATTAGTGATTATCTGTATAAGCATATGATGCGATTGAGTTAGGGTAGTCGTGCGGCTTTGTTGACCTTAGCCAAGGGTCGCGCGGGTGGGTTTAATTCAATCAGAAAATGACGGGTTGAACTTGACTAGCACTTATGATTTGTTGACCTTAGCCAGGGTCATAAGTTGCTAGGGGAGAAATATTATCGGGAATTTAAAGTGTTGAAATCTGCAATGAGATTGCATACCTCCTATGAGATAGTTGGATCCCGATACCCACTGCGAGTAAGAGTTACTCCTGAGAGAGTTTTATACATTACAATTAGCCGATCAAGTAGGTGTCTAGAAAGGTGTCAACAGGGTTACGCCTCTAGGAAAGCGAGGTTTATTTTAATTAGGTCCGTGCGAAAACACGGGGAATCTCCCTCAAAGTACCGGCACTGGCCTGGTTGAAAGATTGGCGAACTTGTACGGTGTAATTAATCCCGTCTAGTCTTTCCATTTAGGGTTTGAAGGAAGATTTGACTAAAACAGTGGGAGACATCCTGATTAGATATATTGATAACCAATTTAATCTTGCAAGAGCATACGCTGAGTGTTTTCTTCTCTCTCTCTCCAAGTAGCGACTATGTCACACCTTAATCAAGATAATAATTCGGATGTATTGACCGAACCCGCTTGTTATACTGAGCTGGGAACGTTGGTCCCGCTCCAACTTATAATTGTTATAAGACCAAGCAGGAAATAGGGGATTACCAAGATTCCTGTACCGCCCAAACGAAGAAAGAGCATGCTGATACATCATCTTCGGGTGTATTCATTGCAGAGAACTATTTCTTAGTATCCTTTACGTCCTGGGTATGAGATACTCGATCAGGATCCCGTAAATGTAATCTGTTACATGGGCTATAGACAGGTAGAGAACTGAGAAAGGGTGATAAGTTTTAAGATTTAAAAATGGTGCAAGTGTTGCAGCCAAGTCTGTTGGCAGTTATCACCCTGTATTACCAAATACATTGATTCTGAACTAATGTTATTAGATACCGAACCTGATATACAACATCATATCAGTCTCTTTATTAGTAAAGAATGATATAATTTTGTATTGTTGGATAATGTTTTGAACATTTCCTATATCAAGTGTTGATCGGTTCAGGGACATTATCTAAAAGCATATACGTTCTAAATCAAACTACAGTTCTTAACGTGCGGAACACACAAGAGGAAGAGTTCAGAAATGAACGAATCCTTCTTGAGGTATTGTAGACTAGGTCATATCAATGCGACCTGACTAGCTAAGTTATATAGAGATGCATATTTAAATCAGTTTGAATTTACATCTTATGAAACTTGCCAGTCATGTCACAAAGATAAGATGACCATAGCTCCTTTTATTGGAAACAGAGAAAGAGTTAGTGAACTCTTGGGATTGATACATGCTGATGTATGAAAGTCCCCTGTCTACACATGCCAGGACTCGTTCTTTGTACTTCATTACATTCACTGATGATCTCTCCAGATTCATGTTGGAGTTAGTGCCCTCAGAGTCAATTATTGGATCACAGGCACGTGATTGCAATGATTGAGGGAGGACCTGTCCCTGTAGGACAGTCTTACTCGAGATGATAGTATGCTATCTGGTTTATCTTTATTATCGTGTACTGCTTTAGGTGACCTGACATGTCGCTATTACACGTTGATAGAGCCCCTAGGATTCTTGCTTGACCACCAGCAGTATGAGGGTGATCATATAAGTGGGAGCTGAGGTCTATAAGCACATCCTTAAAAGGTCCCTAGTCGTAGGAGTTTCGAGACAGGGCGTCGATACTCCAGAGTAGACTAGTGTATACAGTCGAGACCCCGATGAGGGGCGGTGGCCGGTCTCACAAACCATTGGTGTCAGTTGGATCACCTAAGATGTATACAGGTGCTCATTGGGTTATGAGTACACCGGACAGGACTCGCCGGGAACATGCTAGTTGGTCTTATACCTGACGTCAGATAGCAGTTCCCAGGTGACATGTGTACAGGTTAGTTCATCGACCTGATGATCGTCATTTGTCTCGTGTGAGTTCCCACTGTACTTTGATTACTACCCTACCACGCTCAAAGGAGACGTGCAAACAGGTTTTAGTTGGGTACAGTCCCGAGCCACATGGAGGCAGTGAGCGGATCTTCGGGGGTTCGTCTCTCCCGGTATTGGGGGTGAGGTCGCGCTGTGTCTAGGAGAGCCATTACACAAAGCCCTCGGCCGAGGCAGGAGATTTACTGGTAGGTATTCCAGTAGTATCTCAGGGTGTTCTGGGCTACACTCCGACACGGCTTGTACCGCTTTTGGGGGTCTGACTTTTACCAACCCCCTAGGCCCGCCATGCGATGCTCATAGACGAACGGACCGGACTGTACGGATATTGTCACTGACAGGCTAAGTAGGGTGTCAGGATGAGTTCGCTCATCGACGTCCCTTTTTGGTAAATAGCTGGTGGCCCGTTACGTATTGGCTTATACCTCTGACGTGCTAGTGGTTAAATCCACAACCAAGGTGTTGACGAGTCTTTAGAGTCCCCCACATTTAGTTACTCAAGCTTTCGGGCGAAAAGCTGTAGAGGCCGTATGGAGATATGGCAAGGTCCGATCAGATACGTGCGGTATTGGACAGATCAGGATCGGACAGTTTGTACTACAGGCCGTATGGAAATATGGCAGAGTTCGATCAGATACATGCGGTATTGCACGGATCAGGATCGAAAGGATATTACTGGCCGGCTTTGGTTTAAGCCGGATCCTAGTATAGTTCAGTGTAGATTTTGTCTCATTGCATTTGTATTCGGTTGGAATACAGATGCGGGTGTGTATACGCAGTATTGAGGTTTTCCTGTAATTTATTACGGGACCAGTTTTCTGGAGTTGCCAGTTTGCTTTCCGTTTCGGCCATTTTCATTTGTATCGTTCATTTGTCGAAGATTGGTGGAGGAGGGCTTATTTGCATTTGTGCAAATTAGCTATTTGGAGGGTTGTCTTTGCATACTTTTGTATCATGATGGTTTCATGATGGAGCCCCATCCCTTGACCTTCCATGGTTCATGATTGCTTGACTTTTTGTAGCAATCATGATTGTTGATTTGTTGATGGAGTGTGGTTTTGCTTGTGATGATGATTCTTGCATGATGACCATTCCTCTCACTTGCATTATTCTTGTGGCTATCTCTTTTTCACTCACTCCCTCTCTCATTCTATCCTCATCCACTA
This sequence comes from Agapanthus africanus, assembly GCA_030015575.1. Classification (NCBI taxonomy): domain Eukaryota; kingdom Viridiplantae; phylum Streptophyta; class Magnoliopsida; order Asparagales; family Amaryllidaceae; genus Agapanthus; species Agapanthus africanus. Next base: position 311,142,794 of record CM057343.1, on the reverse strand, counting down.
TCATGGCCGGCCAAGTCATGAGAGGGCTGTCCAATATTTCTCATGTGGGATTTTTTCTCTTTTGCTTGAGTAAAAATCCCACAAGTTCCATCTCTATGAGCTTGTATCATTCCTCCACCAAAAGGGAACTTTCCTAAACCCCAAAATGAGACATGGTTCTACACGTATTCTACAGCTAACCTTGGGCACGTCGGCTCGCCAACTTCGTGCCCGAGTTGCCTTGGTATATAGGTGGGAGCCCGTAAAAGAAGCCGGCGACGTGGTGCCCTTCCGGCGACGAGGTGGAGACCGGAGCTTCCGCGGGAGATCGGGACGACGATGAGAAGACCGGAGGACTCGGATCACTCGGTATATCTCTCTTCCCCATCTTGTAGTTAGCTAGGACTGGTTAATGGTTCGATCCGGGTTTTTAGTGCGCGGTGGTGCCGGTTCAAGAAAAATTCAAGTTAACCATCGCTTCCGCATTTGGCCTCGGGATGGAGGCCGGGGCACCGCCGTGCACTTACAGTGGTATCAGAGCCTCGCCATTAACCTAGTCTAGCTTTGCCTAATGTGTTTTACGTTTCCGATCGAACAAAATTCCAAAACCTGTATTTTTCCATGAATCAGTTTTCTGTCGATTTTTTTCTGGCTCGAAATTTTTTTCAGGTTGTTGAAAAGTGATGTACTGGAAGTTCTAAGCATTCTGGAGAAATTTCATACAGTGATTAGACTATGGGAGCGCGGAACCGCGGCCAAACCCCCCTTTGGGCCGCGGTTCCGCCACATTATGATGTCCTTGCCGTATCAAATTTCTGCAGTTGCTTTTTGGGTTAAAAATAGGGTTTTTGGAATATTAATTTTTGGGCCCAGAATTTCTTGATGTGGTACAGTAGTACTTGGGGCCCACTTGTTAAAATTTGATCGATCGGATATTTTAAACACATTAGTTCACAGTATTTACATTATATCTGCGATCGTGAATGTCACTTGATCGGTAAATCCTGTCTAACTGCTATAACTCGGTTAGACGGATTTGCGAACGTGACTTTCACGTTGATGTTCTATGTATTGCTGTGATGTTGCGGATCGGTCGTGGGGGATAGCCTGGATGCAATGCTAGTACAGTTTTGTTGTATTATGTACATTTGATATTGCGGGACGAGCGTCCGACATGTGGACTGCCGTCACTGCCTGTTTGTATTATTATTTTGAGGCACGACCAGGTTGCGGTCGATGTACCCGTTGTATGTATATTTTACTTTCTGTACTAGGATTACCCCGCGGAGGGGTGCACGGATAGCCGGGTTCTAGAGGGCAACGGGCCCGCATCTCATGGCATTGAGACGGAGGGGGCTTCACTCTAGAATTGGCGGGCTATTCGCCGCACTCGTAGGGGGTACAGGTTGACCCAGGAGGGGTGCCCAAGTTACCGGATTCCGTGAAGTGCTGGGTGGTCCATTCACGTTGCTGAAGGGGGCTGCCTCGCTTCAGGTTTTTGCGGGTAACTTGCCGCACCTGTAGGGGTCTAGGATTTCATTGCACAGGCTATCCACACGACCAGGGGAACGTCGGGTTTCAGTAGTGGCTCTGTGAAACCCGGGGATCCCAGATATCTATATTGTTCTGTGATGCTGTACATTTCTGTGATGTTGCATTTTATCACGCCTTGAGCGAAATATAATATATTGGTATATATATTAGTAGATGTTGTATATGTTTTGCATCCGCGCTAGTCCAGTCCCCGCTCTGTCGTTAGTTAGCTAACCTAATGGGTAATGACGGGACCCAGTGGTGAATGCGGATGGCATATACGTACGTCATATTATTTTCGTTCTTTGTGGTGTGATCAATTGATGGGACAGCGTTGATTCGGATCAATGCAAGTTAAAAACAAACCTAATCTGATGTTGTTGGAACACTTTTCAAAAAGCTGTTATTGCAAGGACGTTCACTTTTGTTTTGCATCGTGGTATTCAGTTGGAATATCCTGCTCCTCAGTCGACGAGGCAAGGGCCGAGATCCCTTCACCGGGAGTGACCCCTTGGACAGAAGTTTGCGTCAGGGCAATAACTTCACTATAGCCGATTACTTTTGCTTTGCATCATGGTATTCAGTTGGAATATCCTGCACCTCATTCTACGGGGAAAGAGCCGAGATCCCTTCACCGGGAGTGACCTCTTTAGCAATGGTTTTCGTCACTGTATTTTCTAAAAAGCTATCCGTTCCTTCAACGATATCAAGTTCATTACGTTAAAGGTTTTCGCCAGAAACCATTCGTAGCCCTCCTTCATTTCAGTTAAATATTCGGTAGTATTCAAGCTATGTATTTTGACCTCACGCCAAGGCATAGTGATTGGTAGCTGCCGGGTATTTATCTGTTGCATAGATAGATGCGTTGGTTTGGGACAGTCATACTACTATTTTGTCCTACGTCAAGGGTATGTACGGGTGGGTTCAAATTAACCTGGATAATGACGGGTAGAACTTGACATGTGACTTATGATATTTTGACCTCACGCCAAGGTCATAAGAGCATGGGGTAAAAATCACATCGGGAGTTTCTAAAGAAACTGAAACTTGCCAGATATGCGCATACCTTCTGGAGTGTGATGACGTGAGCGGATTCCGTCACGTTTTCATGCGATGATAGTTGGATCCCGATTCCCACTGATGAGTTGGTTTACTCCTCGGGTGACCCCGACTAATTCTTCTTTCAGGTTTGGAGGAGAATTTGAGGTACAGTGGGAGGTTTCCAGATTAGATAAATTGGTAACCATTCTGATCTAGGTTAGAGTGCACGCTGAGTGTTTCTTTTCTCTCTCTCTTTGGCAGCGACCATTGACCCGACCCTAGACTATGACTCAGTGACCAAAATTAACCGAACCTTCTTAAACACTGGCTTTTGGATTGTCAGAGTTGCATACCTCTTTGCCACTCCTGCTTTTACCCTTTTCTCCAGGACACCCCGTATTACTACGAACGTCCACTTCCATTGGACAAAACCATCGTATGGTTATATACGAACTCGAAGGAATTTATTCGAGGATGGTTTCCGGTTCTGGAGAAAACGAATAAGGCTATTCAGTTGTCTTCTCCTTTTACCTTCTCTCAGGTTGCGAGTACTCCTTGGTTTAGGAGATAGTACACCTATTACGCAAATTGGATGGTCTTCTTCCAAACCTTCGGCTGGTGCCGACCGGTAGGGAATGAAGAAAACCAATTAGCATAACGATGGTGTGCAGAAGGTATTAAGTTAAGACAAAGCAAGGGATTAGTAAGAGGGCAAAGTAAATTGCGACTAATATTCACGACTAAACCAAGTATTTCTTCGCCAATCCTAAATCACCTTTGTATTTCTCCAGGACACTCCGTATCACTACGAAGATCCACAGTTTATTGGATACTCCATCGTATGGTTATATACGAACTCGAAAGGAACTTGTTCCAGTTCGGGGATGGATTCTGGTTCAGGAGAAATAGGAATATAGTTTATTCGGTTGTCTTTTATCTTCATCTTCTCTCGCATTGCGAGTGCTCCTAGGATTAGGACAGTACACCCATTATGCTTAATGGATAGTCTTCTTCCAAACCATAGGCTGATGCCGAACGGTAGGGAAGGAAGAAAACCATTTGACCTAAAGGGGTGTACAGAAGGTAATGACTAAAGACATATGAAGGGATTTGGAGAGGTGGCAAAGAATTATACGGTTACAGTCGTGAATCTGGAAGAGGCATTACTAGGAATACCGGGATACCCCATCAAAACATTTCAATGTTTCAGTTTCACTGTGTACTGTTAAAAGAAAACTGATTTCCCGATTAGACACTTGTTCCAGGGTATGTATTTACCAAGTCTGATTCTCACATCTATATGGTTTTACAGATGTTGAGTGGGAGTAAGTTATTGGGAATTGGGTGATCGTCCTCATTATATCGGGATTCGTTGTAATCGGTGAGATTTGAGGAAATCACCTGGGTTGTTTGCCGGACGGCAAATATTTGGTTTTGAATATCCGCTGTTGTGCACCAATTTCAAATTGATATATCTGTACGTCTATTTTCATAGAGTGAGATATACCTTTTTGAAATTATGTCTATGACATTTACCTATATCAGTGGATGGTTAGGTAAGGAGCATTGAACAACGGTGTAATTCTTCTTAACCATAAGTACAGTTTTCAACCTACGACACACAGTGAATGAGTTATCAGACTCAAGGGACTTATACAGAGTATTGTATGTTGTCCAGGGTCCATCAGGACAGAGGGGATGGTCCTCGTACTATATTCGGTTTACTTATGACTTCTCTAGTTTTTAGACAGGTGTTTCGTAGAAATACAAGGTCCGAATTTTGAGAAGTTATAGGTATTTGAATAAAGTAGAGAACCAGGTATTGCAAGTATCGGGATTCTTCAAAGTGATCGAAGATGTAGATACTTGTGTATGGTGTTCAGTTAACAGTAATGATTAAGAGAACTTGCTTCTCTTTCAGGTTACTCATAATTGGAAGCATTCCTAAGTTGAGTAACGCTGATCGGCCTCCTTCCATTTAGTTGACATGCACTGGAGACAGCTGCATGATTTGAATCTGGTTCAATTAAATCAGTGCCTCTGGTTCTATATTGGATATAGAACAGTTCATATCTTAACGATGTTAGGGTACGGGGAGTTGTCTGGCTTATGATTAAAACCAGACTCTGGATAACTCAAGGCACGTTTTCTGTAATGGCTGTTTGTGGGTTGACCCAGGCTATGACGAGGGTTGACTTTCTACCATCTGGAAGATCAATTGTGATATTGTTCTAAACTCGCCACAGTTTTAATAAAAATGGATCTTTTTAGAAAACAGTAGTGGGAGTATGGTAGAACTGGAAGTGATTCCAGAACCACAAACGATTACTGAAGATTTGATAGGAACCTAAAGATTCAATCTGGTTTGACATTCCATTGGCCACTCCGCAGATACGGTGGGTAACCTCAGGCACCCGAGAGGTACTCCGGTAGCCTCAAGGACGGTGACAGGGAGGTTCTTGTTTACCCAGACTTGCCATTGCTGTTGTTCCAGACCGTGAGACCCGGCAGGAGGATGAGTATAGCGTCGTTCTAAACTAGCTTTAGAAGTGTACGTCTATATGACTCTGCCAGAGGGTTGTCGTAGTCAGTGGGAGCAGCGGAAGCATTGGTGGACAGGTGGCTTATGTCTATTTATAGACTAAAGCAGATATAGCGGAGATAGATCATCTATTTCTGACGTGACAGTCATAGGTTTGACTTCATCAGAATAGGGGATGGATCTGTTGAGAAGGTAGTAGGGTATGATGTCATGGTATTTGGATGACATACACAGAATAGGAAGTGATATTCCTACACTACAATCGGTTATACTTTGGTCGTCACACAGTAGTTTCTCCACATAGGACTTAGACATTATATCAGACATACTGGTTACTAGATCTATGGTTTTAGATGTAGATTTGGGTAGTTTCCCAATCAGGGTACTTAGACAGCATTTTAAGAGTATTTAGAATGGACGACTCTTGGCACGGTAGTATACCTGCAGGTGATGGAGTCACCCTCTCTAAAGGTGTCTTACAGACTAAAGGGGAGAGGGATGTGCATGATTGGCAGATCACCTGCTTAGGCAATTGAGTCAATCATGAGATGTCAAGTACCACACCAGATTTTGTTCTTGCAATAAGTTGACATTGATCCAATCCTAGAGAAACAGTCGGAAGCAGTTTTAGAACATAAGTGGATGTTCTAGGGATATGATAACGACAGCCTCATGCGGGAGACAGTTATCATTCCAGGCTTCCAAGGTGACCTGGACGACAAGGAGGTTGTCAGAGTTATAGTTTTTCCTTCTGACGAGGGGTAGTATTTTGGACAGGTGGTCCAAGGCAATACTGAGGGAGGCATGGCGCAGGATACTGATTAAGTTCAGTTGTCGATACAGTCTAAGAAGTTTGGATTTGGAGTTCATTTATGAGCTAGGTCCAATCAGACATCCAGACACATTCTAAGACAGGTATTGCTCATTTCGGGAGATGGGTTTCTCCGCGAACTTGAGATATAGAGAGACATAGAAAGAAACATCAAGGCGGATCCACTCACTGAGGCTATTCCTCGAACGCAATAGTTTCGCAAACGGGCTTTGTGAGACTGACAAGTAGAGGAGTTGGGTGTTCGGTATCACACGGGCTGTGAGTATGCGACATCACAATAATTAGCCTTGAGTGCAAGTGGGAGATTGTTGGAGTTAGTGCCCTCAGAGTCAATTATTGGATCACAGGCACGTGATTGCAATGATTGAGGGAGGACCTGTCCCAGTAGGACAGTCTTACTCGAGATGATAGTATGCTATCTGGTTTATCTTTATCATCGTGTACTGCTTTAGGTGACCTGACATGTCGCTATTACACGTTGATAGAGCCCCTAGGATTCTTGCTTGACCACCAGCAGTATGAGGGCGATCATATAAGTGTGAGCTGGGGTCTATAAGCACATCCTTAAAAGGTCCCTAGTCGTAGGAGTTTCGAGACAGGGCATCGATACTCCAGAGTAGACTAGTGTATACAGTCGAGACCCCGACGAGGGGCGGTGGCCGGTCTCACAAGCCATTGGTGTCAGTTGGATCACCTAAGATGTATACAGGTGCTCATTGGATTATGAGTACACCGGACAGGACTCGCCGGGAACATGCTAGTTGGTCTTATACCTGACGTCAGATAGCAGTTCCCAGGTGACATGTGTATAGGTTAGTTCATCGACCTGATGATCGTCATTTGTCTCGTGTGAGTTCCCACTGTACTTTGATTACTACCCTACCACGCTCAAAGGAGACGTGCAAACAGGTTTTAGTTGGGTACAGTCCCGAGCCACATGGAGGCAGTGAGCGGATCTTCGGGGGTTCGTCTTTCCCGGTATTGGGGGTGAGGTCGCGCTGTGTCTAGGAGAGCCATTACACAAAGCCCTCAGCCGAGGCAGGAGATTTACTGGTAAGTATTCCAGTAGTATCTCAGGGTGTTCTGGGCTATACTCCGACACGACTTGTACCGCTTTTGGGGGTCTGACTTTTACCAACCCCCTAGGCCCGCCATGCGATGCTCATAGACGAACGGACCGAACTGTACGGATATTGTCACTGACAGGCTCAGTAGGGTGTCAGGATGAGTTCGTTCATCGACGTCCCTTTTTGGTCAATAGCTGGTGGCCCGTTACATATTGGCTTATACCTCTGACGTGCTAGTGGTTAAATCCACAACCAAGTTGTTGAAGAGTCTTTAGAGTCCCCCACATTCAGTTACTCAAGGTTTCGGGCGGAAAGCTGTAGAGGCCGTATGAAGATATGGCAAGGTCCGATCAGATACGTGCGGTATTGCACGGATCAGGATCGGACAGTTTGTACTACAGGCCGTATGGAAATATGGCAGGGTTCGATCAGATACGTTCGGTATTGCACGGATCAGGATCGAACGGATATTACTGGCCGGCTTTGGTTTAAGCCGGATCCTAGTATAGTTCAGTGTAGATTTTGTCTTATTGAATTTGTATTCGGTTGGAATACCGATGCGGGTGTGTATACGCAATATTGGGGTTTTCCTGTAATTTATTACGGGACCATTTTTCTGGAGTTGCCAGTTTGCTTTCCGTTTCAGCCATTTTCATTTGTATCGTTCATTGGTCGAAGATTTGTGGAGGAGGGCTTATTTGCATTTGTGCAAATTAGCTATTTGGAGGGTTGTCTTTGCATACTTTTGTATCATGATGGTTTCATGATGGAGCCCCATCCCTTGACCTTTCATGGTTCATGATTGCTTGACTTTTTGTAGCAATCATGATTGTTGATTTGTTGATGGAGTGTGGTTTTGCTTGTGATGATGATTCTTGCATGATGACCATTCCTCTCACTTGCATTATTCTTGTGGCTATCTCTTTTTCACTCACTCCCTCTCTCATTCTATCCTCATCCACTATCATGGCCGGCCAAGTCATGAGAGGGCTGTCCAAAATTTCTCATGTGGGATTTTTTCTCTTTTGCTTGTGTAAAAATCCCACAAGTTCCATCTCTATGAGCTTGTATCATTCCTCCACCAAAAGGGCACTTTCCTAAACCCCAAAATGAGACATGGTTCTACACGTATTCTACAGCTAACCTTGGGCACGTCGGCTCGCCAACTTCATGCCCGAGTTGCCTCTGTATAGAGGTGGGAGCCCGTAAAAGAAGCCGGTGACGTGGTGCCCTTCCGGCGACGAGGTGGAGACCGGAGCTTCCGCGGGAGATCGGGACGACGACGAGAAGACCGGAGGACTCGGATCACTCGGTATATCTCTCTTCCCCATCTTGTAGTTAGCTAGGACTAGTTAATGGTTCGATCCGGGTTTTTAGTGCGCGGTGGTGCCGGTTCAAGAAAAATTCAAGTTAACCATCGCTTCCGCATTTGGCCTCGGGATGGAGGCCGGGGCGCCGCCGTGCACTTACAATTCGCACATGTGTTCCTGTTGAAACATAAGTCTGAACCTTTTGAGATATTCATAGAATATAATTTAGAAGTAGAGAACCAAAATGGGTATAAGTATTATGTCTTTTGATGTGATCAGGGAGGAGAATACTTGAGCACGGAATTCGTTGACTATTCTAAAGGAGAATGAGATTCTCTCTCAGCATTACTCCTCCGTATACACCACTGCACGTCGGTGCATCGGGGCGGAGCAATCGCACCCTATGTGATATGGTGTGCTCTATGATGAGTACTACTGAGTTGCCAATTTTCTTTTGGGGGTTATGCACTTGTGAAGCTGTATACCTATTGAATAGGGTTCCAACCAAACCAGGTGCCTACCACTCCATATGAGATATGGTATGGGAAGAGCCCATCTCTTAAGGAGGTTAAGATTTGGGGTTGTCTGGCCTATGTCTAAAAGCAAAATCCGGACAAGCTCGAGGCAAGGTCAGTTCTATGGAAGTTTGTTGGATATCCCAAGTATTCGCAAGGGAATATCTTCTACCATACTGAGGAACAAAAGGTGTTTTGTTTCTCAGCATGCCACCTTTGAGAAAGGGAATTTCTTGTGAAGAAATTAGTGGTCATGAGATAGAACTGGAAGGATTTCCAGCTATACAAACTATAGCTAATGATTTGGTAAACCCGGAGGATTCAATAGCTTCTAACGAAGCTCAGCCTCTCTGCCGATCTGGTAGGGTTCCTCACCCACCAGAGAGATACTTTGGTTTTCTCTATGACAGTGAGAGCGAAGATTGCATCATGAGATGATGACCCAACTAGTTTCGAGCTGGCCATCAGGAGTGGGGACTCTGTGAGAATGGCTGGATGCTATGCGATCTGAGATGGAATCTATATACACCAACAAAGTATGGATTTTGGTTGCCTTATCTGAAGGGTTAAATCCCCATCAGGAGAAAGTATATCATGAGAAGATTACTTGGTGTACATGGAAAAGTTGAGGCTTTCAAAGCTAGGCTTATTGCAAAAGGTTCTCCTCGTCGACCAGGTGTGGTTTATGATGAAACCTTTTCTCCAAAAGCTATGCTTAAGTCCATTCGGATCCTAATTGTCACTGGTTTATACCATGACTACGATATCTGGCAGTTGGGTGTCATGACTGCTTTTCTAAATGATGATTTAGAAGAGAGCGTCTATAAGTATACATCCAGAGGGCTTCGTAGACAGTGGGTGCAGCGGAAACGTGTGCAAGTTGCATTATGGGTTAAGGCAGGCATCGCGGAGTTGGAACATCTGTTTTGATGTGGTAGTCAAAGCGTTTGACTTCATCAAAATGGTAGATGAACTTTGTACATACAAAAAGGTAGTAGGGAGTATGGTAGTGATCCTCGTATTGTACGTGGATGACATACTCTTGATAGGAAATGTGTTTCCTATGCTACGCTCGGTCAATCTCCTCTTATCACAAGGATTCTCCATATGGGATCAAGCTGATACCTCCTAAATCCTGGGTTTTGGATCTATGAGATAGATCTAATTGGATGTTAGGATTCTCACTAGGTGTAGTGAGATGGTATCAATCGATCCTGGGGAGAATTATTGGATAGCATCCGGGGCAGTAAGGACGACTGAAGGTCAGTCACAGGCATTGTCTTTATCCTCAGTGGAGGGAAGGTATGTTGGAAGAGTTCCAAGCTAGATACCGTGACAAATCTAGACGATTAAAGGCTAATACATTGCTACCTTAGGATGCTACCAAAGAAACAGTCTGGGTGAATATAAGTTCATGAGATGAACTTCATTCCTACCATTGTGTGACAATGGAGTTGTGGCTTTTGCCTAGGAACCACCGTCTCATCAGTGATCCTGTAACATTTCAAAAAAATAAAATATTATTTTTGGGAATTTTTATAATTTAATATTATTTTATTGAATATTTTAATATTTTGGTATAATTAAAGAAAAATGTGGAAAAATTATGGAAAATTCTAAAATAGGGTAAATTAGAGAATTATGCCATTTGTAAGTTTAATTGATTAGTTATATGCTAAATTAGTGCTAATCGCGATTAATAATCGCCAATCGGTTTTTTAACAATTTGTGCAAAACATGCACATATCATTCTTCTTACACTTGTGTATTTTCTTGCCAGGGTTCACTTTGGGTTTACTATTCTTGGGAGAAGGATTTTGAGAGAGTAAGAAAAAGAAAAAGAATAGAGAAAGGAATAAAGAAATGAGGTATGGTGAGAGAGAGAAAGGTATGGGTTTTCTTTGACTTTGGACTTAGCTATTCTCTTCATTCCTCATTCATTTTCCTTCCCTCTTCCCCTTCTCCTGCTGCTGCTGCTCCTTCATCTCCCCCCCCTCTTCAAAGACCCAAATCATCTCAAATACGATCCCAAAACCCAATCTCCATTTCATTAAAAGTGTGCACAAGCTCAAGATCTACACATTGGACTAAGGAAGTAAGGATTTTGGCCACTAGGGGCAACTCAAGAAAATTCTTGAGTTGCCAAATGAGGTAATTTCTAGATCATTAGATTAGTTTTTGAATTACTTATACCCCTATGTTAATATTGAATCGATATCGGGTGGTGTTGTGGACTTAAAGGAAACCTAGTTAGGGTTTAAGGAAATTGTGAGTTGTAGTGTGAAATTGAGCTTAGTGGAGGCTGCACAAACACCCTAGTGATGGAATTGAGAACCAAACCTGAGATTTGAAACCCGGAATACGGATTTAGAAAACCGATATCGTAGATATTGTGAAATCTGTGAAGGTTTTAGGAATCTGCTATCACCCCGAGACCCCTAAAATAAAATTGAGCTGACAGTGAGTCGTGCAGGCACCTAGGAAGCTACCACCAAGACCCGAGCCCCTAATTCAAAACCCAGGCCGCAGATTTAATCATTCTGGTCGCAATTTGCGGCCAGAGTAGAAGGGAATGTGTTGATTTTTGTTCCAGGGCTTATTTTGCACTAAATTAAACCCCTCCTATATGCAGTTTTGGCTAATTGTCACCTGGGGAAAATCTGGGAGTATTTTAGTGTGTTTTAGGCGATGTTTTTCCGTATTTTAAAATGCACTTTCTTAATATTTGGATTTGTATTTGGTTGTCAGGTGTTCGTACATCGACAACAGAGATTGTTTGATTGATTTGCACGTTTAGGCCATAGGTTCCAACCTATAAGCACACTGTGCCCTGTATTGGTTTTCTGCCTCGATTTTAATACGTATTGCGACGGTTTATTATTGTAGGTACCCTCGCAAGGATTCTGAGGCGAAGAAACGCGGCGTCATCGATTTCGGCGAGCGAAGACCAGGTGAGTAGATTATATCTACGGGGGAAGTCGGGTGGATGGCGTATAGCACCCCCGCAGTCTGTGGTGATGTATACGGATACTTATACACACGTATATTTATTATGTGTTGTTTAATATTATTGATGGTAATAATGGATTAGTGATGGTAAGGATGTATTGGTGTAGTATAGTGCGAAACCCTAGAGTAGTGGTTGCACCCACACATACACGTACACATATAGTTGCATACATTCTTTCTTTTATCTGTGCGCATTTGGAGGTGTGTATATCTACAAATGGGTATGGGACTATGTGTTCATATACGGGATTTGAGGATGGTACTTGGGATGTGAGTTGAGTCGATGAGATTCGATTTGAGGCCGTGAGATCGGCGATATGGCAGGTTTCGTATTCGAGATACGACATGATGGTTTAGCGGGCCTTTGGGCATGTATTTTACACCGCATTCATACTTATGTAGATGGTATCGATTGTACTAGACTTAGATCTGTACCCCAGGTTATGTGATATGATGATAGTGATACCTGATATGTGATGAGATAATGTGATATTGACCGTACCCCGCTATTGGGATGCCGTACGACGATTTACCGTACGAGCCTATATTGATGATAGATCCGCGCTCATGACTCGAGGATATTATATCGTTGTGATACTATTGAGGCGGGATCACCGACTACTATATTTATATGTATATATATCGACTCAGATTTAGGTGGTTTCCATACCCCTCATGTTTGGCTTGATAGTTGGGTCCGTAGTTCGCATTGTAGGCGTTAGACTAGACCCGAGTCATACCTATTTCAAAACTAACTAATCGGGGATATTTTAAGGATAGAAAAAAGGATTCTACGGGTATTTTCAAACGACACATCTTCTCTTAAAACACCGTAGCCCTTATTTTACTAAAAACCCTAATACGTCTTATTTCAAAAGGCAAGGCTACATGATATATTTATTGAGGTAGATTCTTTACTGTTGCGTCGATTATTCGATTCCGCATATTCATGCTATTTGCATTGCATTGCTTGTGTTTACTGATATATTATTATCATGCAGCTAGGACACCAGCACAATTATCGATGATGCATATGTCCCACGTACACTGCTCGCCGGCTCACACACTTCATCATCGATAATTGCCATGTCACTACACTGTAGTACTGTTGCATCAGGATATGACCTTGTATGTGCATACTATTATTCCATGCTGCAGGATATATTGTTACTTGCATTTCATTTATATGTCACATGCATCATGCTTTCTGATTTGCGCATTGAGATATGTTGTTTCTATGATATTTCTGGTTTTGAGAGAGGGCTGACCCGGACCGACGGATGCCCGATATGTTGAGGGTGGGCTGACCCGGACTGACGGATGCCCGATATATTGAGAGAGGGCTGACCCGGACTGACGGATGCCCGATATATGAGAGAGTGGGCTGACCCGGACTGACGGATGCCCGGTATATGAGGATTTACGTGCCGATGCTAGGCACATGTTTTCATGATGTTTTCGAGTGTCGATGCTGGGCACTCAGGTTCCATGCTTTTGGTTATATCCTCATATTTTCCATGCATATGCTCTATGACATTTACATGCATGATGCTTATTGTCATTGGGTGATGAGTGGATGGGATCCACGTACATGTAGATTGATTACATTAATCATACCTCATATTTATGACATGCTATTACTTGAGGCACTGGCACGAGCACTTGGCACTACACTCATGTATAGAGATTACATTGCCAGTTTAGCATGCTTCAGATTTATTCATATTGAGGTTTATTTATATCTGATCGTATTGACCTAGGATGGGTCATACATTCGATCTCTGCTTGTAGATATTTTCTATTCATGAGTTGGCAACTCACCCCCGTTGTACTACAGTTCTTGCAGGTTTTGCCGTACAGGTTTCATAGCGGCTTTTCTGGCACACTGCTTTCATACGGGTGACTTGCTTGGGTAGGTGGGTTCTTCCGTATCAGAACCGCCATTGTACTTGTACTATTCATTGTATCTAGAAATTCCATCAACCAAAACTTGTATTTTGTTTCAGACATAGAAATCAGTTATGTATTATTTCGACCTTAGAGTTGCGCTTGTAGTATTACGGATTTTCAGGCTGTTGAGTTTCTTTTGAGTTTTGATCCTCGCCCTTCGGTGTTGTATATTCTATTGCTTGCATGGTTGTGACCGTCGTTTGACGAAGAGCTAGCTCCCGCTTGGGGATGCCTTTTATCACTGCATTTATATATTATTCTTGTTGTACCCCGTTCGGGGCCAGTTTTTACAAAGGAAACTCTGCCGAAATTTTCAGAAAAGACTACACATTTTAAAAATGCATATTCGGCTTAGTTATTTAAAAAGCTTGACTTCAAAACATGTTTCTTTACTTATTAAAAACCGGTTTTCTTTACTTACTCCTTAAAATGGTTTTAGATTTCTGGGCTTTTGGCTTACTTAGGTCAGATGGAGTCCTACAGACTTCATATGGTTCAAGGGCCAGTCACGTGCTCTTTCGGGTCGTGACAGATCCAGAAATATTCTCAGGCAGTATCACCTGATCATGGAGATGGTTGATCTCCAGGGAGATCGAGGTTAGGAGAGTAGACACAGAGGACAACAGCGCGGATCCACTCACAAAGGCCTATTTCCCAGTAGAGATTTTTATGGGATGGTTGAGTATGAGAATTTCAACCACTGCTAATTGTTGGGTATAAGATACTACAACAGATGGCCCTAGTGTAAATGGAAGATTGTTAGTGATATGTATGCCCTAGAGGCCATTACTGTACATACGATGTATATTGTAGTGGATGCTTGGACATATATAGGGAGGACTTTCTTGCTCGACATGATAGTATGCTATCTGGTTAAACTATATCTTAACATGTACTCTGATTGTCTCTATGTTACATGTTGATAGAGCCCTTAGGATGAGTACTTGACTACCAGGACTATGATGTAGATCATACTAGTAGGGACAGTGCAGTCGCTAAGTACATCTTTCAAATGATCCTAGTCGTAGGTGTATCGAGACAGGGCATCGATATACCAGAGTAGACTGGTGTATAGCTTCTCGACCCATGTAGATGGGCGATGGATGATCCTATATCCATTGGTGTTTGACATCAGACACAATATACGGGTGTTCGTTGAAGACTGGGTACACTGGACAGACTCGCCGAGAACTCCCAGATGGTATTATACCTCACGTCAGATGGCAGTTCACTGGTGACACTGGTACAGGTTAGTCTGTAGACCCGAGATCATCATAGAGTCTTGTGTGATTCACACTGTGCTTTGATTTCAATCATACCATGTCCAAGAGGGCGTGCAAAACAGTGGCTTTGGGGTACAGTCCCGAATTACATGGAGGCAATGAGCGATTGGAGGGGTTTCGCCTCTCCCGGTATAGGGAGTTGATGTTGCGCAGTGTTCGATTGGATATAACAGGAAGTCCTTGGCCAAGGCAGCTTCAGAGATATATTGGCAAGTGTTATCAGTAGTTTCTCGACCCGTTATGAGCCTCATATCGACATGATTTATCGAGTTACTGGGGTCTGACGTTTACCACCCGTAGACGAGATATGCGACATATCAGACGAAGAGACCGGACTGTACGGTAGTGTTACTGATTGGATTCGCAGGAGTGTGAGTAGGCTTGCTTGTTGATCTTCTGATCACTCAATACCCAGGTGGCCGTTACGTTTAGCAGACCGCTTGCGGCTAATGGGTGTTTGATATGATCATCACCTACTACTGGCGTATTGACGAGTCTTTAGAGTCCTACAGAGGGGTTTCCTGGCTCAAGTGAAATGGAGTAGGAGCACATATGTGATATGTGCGGGACTGAGATTAATACGATAAGTGATTCCGTATTCTATTCTCGCGATTTGTAACATTGATCGGCTGTATGCGATATAGCAGGGTTATTGGATCAAGTGTTGATTCGATAAGTTGTTACTTTTGATATTAGTCGGTTATAGCCGGATTATTAAATCAAGAGTTGATTTAATAATTTAATGTATAAATATACATTTGATATATTACATTACATTAACTAATATTAGCTCATTTAAGATTTATTTTCTCACTTGATATGTGCATGTATATATATGTGATATATATTAATGTACATAGTTTTGTGTCATGTTTGATGATACATTATACATGGGTGTATGAGACTTATACCATGGTTGATATAATCTAGGGTTTGTAATTATCTAAGTAATTCAAAATTGGATGCAATTTTGGCAAAGCAAGAAGCTTGTAGAAGCTTATGGATGCTTTGACCAAAGCCTTCCCTTTTAGTTTCTCTTGTAGATTTTTATCAACCCAACCATTATAATAACCGTAGTAATGTCTCTACATGAGTTAAAGATGATAGCTTTAACTCAACCATGGGTGATATAATTCATTTGGATGAATTATTCACAACACTTCTTCTTCTTCTTCAAGCTCCATGAAAAGCTTACTAGCTTTAATGGAGGTATGATAAAAAGTGTGAGAAAATCAATTCTAAAGTGAGCCCACATCCTACTTCATCATCCTCTACTACTTGCCATGTTGTATAGGGCATTCTCTTTATAAAGTTCATGACCTAGTGAAGGATTAGCTTGAGTTAGTGTCTCCCCGACGTAGATCATCTTCGGCCTCGAAGTCTTCGAATCAAGCATGTTTGTTTCTTCAATGGAGCCTCTCTAGAGTCCGGAGTTTGCGATCGCAGAGAAGGGGACTACTACACAGAGCTATTGAAGTGAAGGACCGGTCTACAAAGGTTGTATTCCTTCCTCTCTTTACTTATTGCAAAGTGTTTGCATATATCTTTCCGTATATTTCTAGTAGACGATCTATGTTAGGTTTATCTAAATCGGCAAAATTTTAATATGGCATGGACGATGCCTCCCAAAACCTTGCTGCCGTCGTAGCTAACCCTTCATATTCAAGATATGTTTAGGTGTTCAATGGTTAGATTAGGGTTATTAGATGTGAATTAGTATAGCTTCTTAGTCGAGAACCCTAGAATAGGTTTATACTCACACGCACACACATGCTTACTGTTATACTTATGCGTATATGGGGATATATATATATATATATATATATATATATATATATATATATATATATATACACACACACAAACATAAGTTTGGGATTGTGTGTATATATATATTTACACACACACACACACACACATACACCTACACTTAGATGATGAGGATAGTGGATTATATTTGGAGATGAGTCGATGAGTTTGGGCATGGTGCCATGTGATCGGTGAGATGATGCGGTTCGTCTTGTGAGATACGACATGAGTTTTAGCGGGCCTTTGGACGTGTGTTTTACACACGCATTTATATTTATATAGATGGTATCAGTTTTTACTAGATAGGATCAGTACCCCAATTCATGAGAAATGATGATAAGGATACCAGATAATTGATGAGATAAATGTGAGATTCGACCCATACCCAGATTTGGGATGCCGTACGACGTATTTACATACGAGCTATATATTGATGATAGATCCGCACTCTTGACTTGAGGATGTCATATTGTATATTGTATCATGTGTGGTACTATTGAGGCGGGATCACCGACTATTATAGGTATATATATATCGACTCAGATTTAAGTGGTTTCCATACCCTTTCGATTAGCTTGTTAGTTAGACCTGTTGTTTACTTGGTTGATGTTAGACTAGATCCGAGTCATACTTATTTCAAAAACTAACGAATCTTGAGTATTTTAAATATAGGTAAAGGGATTCTATGGATATTTTCGAAAGACGTATCTTTTCTTAAAAACATCGTAGCCCTTATTTTTCTAAACCCTACGATTCGTGTTATTTCAAATGGCAAAACTATATGATATATATATTGATGTAGATTCTTCACTGTTGTGTTAATTATTCATTTTCCGCATTTTCTTGCTATTCGTATCACATTGCATGTTTAAATGTGTTATTGTTATATTAAACCCATGCTGTCAGGACACCAGCACCATTATCGATGATACGTATGTTCCATGTACACCTGCTTGCCGGCTCACACACTTCATCATCGATAATTACCATGTCACTACACAGTAGGACTGTTGTATCAGGATATGACCCTTGCATGACATTCTTGCGTACATACAAATTGTACACTCATACTTGCGTACACACATATTGTACACCCACACTTGCATGCATGCTTATTTGCACATACATAGCTGATTCTGGATTGATTTTGGAGATTTGGGAACCACAAGATATATTTTAAAACTTGGTTCATTTTAAAAGAGTGGTTTTCCCTTGATATATGCATATTACTATTCCATGTTGCATGATATACCGATATGCTTACATTTCGTTTATATGTCGCATACATCATGCTTTTTGATTATACGCATTGTGATATGCTTATTTCATGAGATTTCTCGATTTGAGAACCGTGGCTATTTCAAAAGAAAGCATGTACTGTTGTAAAAACCCGGATTCTCTTGATATGATATTTCAGTGCGTCCACCATGTGTTTTCTCGGTTCTGAGACATGTGACTTGTGAAACCCATTTCGAGGAGGCGGATGATCCGTCTGCGGGTTCATGGTGGACCCGGTATGGTACCCCAGGGCGAGAGAGAGATTTCGTGTGGATGACGATGAGCCTGCTAGAGGGACCACTACCTACCGGTGACAGTATTTGGGCTCGGCGGATATCCGGACGATACCGATCGGAGTCGAGAGATGATATGGGCTGAGCTGGACTGACGGAGCCCGTGGCCGATCCGGACTGACAGAGCCCGATATATGAGGATTTACGTGCCGATACTGGGCACGGGTTTCATCATGTTTTCGAGTGTCGATACTGGACACTCAGGTTCAATGATTGTGATGTGTCGCGAGGGACACACATTGATTTACATTCTCATACTTCCATGCATATGCTTTATGATATTTACATGCATGATGTTTTGCGTCATTGGGTGACACGTGGACGAGATCCACATACATACAGACATTGATTACATAGTTGGATGATATCCACATACTCATAAACTTCATGATATAGTTGACACTGATTGCATTGATCATACATCATATTTATGATATGTTGCTACCCGAGGCACCGGCACGAGCACTTGGTACTACACTTATGTATAGATGTTTATCCTTGCCACCTTATCATGCTTCAGACTTATTCATATTGAGGATATATATTACCGATCGTTTGACCAAGGATTGAGTCATACATACGATTTCTGCTCTGTGATGTTTTCTACCCACGAGTTGGCAACTCACCCCCGTTGTGCCACAGTTCTTGCAGGTTTTGCCGTACAGGTTTCATTGCGTCCTTCTGGCATACTGCTTCCTTTCTGGGTGATTGCTTTTGTAGGTGGGTTCACTCGCATCGTGACCACCATCGTACTTATTTATTTTCATTGTTGTATCTAGAAATTCCATCAACCAGACTTGTGTATTTATTTCAGACTTAGAAAACCAGTTGTGTATTATTTCGACCTTAGAGTCGCGCTTTGTAGCATTATGGTTTTCTTGTTGATTTTGAGTTTCCTTTTGAGTTTTAATCGTCGCCCTTCGGCGTTGTATATTGTACTGCTTGCGTAGTTGTGACCGTCGATTGACGAAGAGCTAGCTCGTGCTTGGAGATGCCTTTTATCATTGTGCATATATTATTCTTTTTGTACCCTATTCGGGGCCAGAATTTACAGAGGAAACTCTGCCGAAATTTTCAGAAAAGACTTGAGATTTTAAAAATGCATATTCAGCTTACTTATTTAAAAACCTTGTTTTTAAAACATGTTTTCTTCACTTCTTTAAAACTAGTTTTCCTTCATTTATTATTTAAAATGGTTTTAGATTTCTGGGCTTTTGGCTTACTTGAATTAGATGAGGTCCTATAGACTTCATATGATTAAAGGGCCAGTCACATACTATTTCGGGTCGTGACAATCGCATACATGATTGACCCATCTTCCAAAGCATAGGGTATCCCTTGTATGTGATCCCTCTCAAAATCAGTCTCGAGAGACATCTCTTTGGAGAGAGTGATTCCTGAACAAGCGGGTATATCATCACGCTTAGAATCATCCATACTAAACCTCTTTAGCATGGTGTTTATATACCTGGATTGGGACAATCCGAAATCCATTTGGATCTATCTTTATAGATCTATATCCCTAGGATGTAGGAGACATCAGTTAGATCTTTTATGGAGAACCTGTATGATAAGAGGTGCTTGACCGAGTGTAACATAGGAACTCCCTTTCCTATCAAGAGTATGTCATTCGCATACAATACGAGGAAGACAACCATACTCTCTACAACCTTCTTATTTATACATGGCCCATCTACCTTTTTGATGAAGTCAAACTCTTGACAGCTTCATTAAAACAGATGTTCCATCTCCGCGATGTCTGCTTTAACCCATAGATGGATTTAAGCAGCCTGCACATGCTTCCGTTGCTCCCACTGTCTACGAACCCCTCTGGTAGTGTCATATACGCTCTCTTCTAAATCACCATTTAGAAAAGAGGTTTTGATGTGCAGTTTGCCAGATATCGTAGTCATGGTATGCAGCAATGGCAAGTAGGATCCTGATGGACTTAAGCTTAGCGACAACTCTAGCTTTGAAAGTCTCAACTTTTCCATCTACAGTAATTTATCTTTCTCAAAGATCCTCTTGCCCCCGATGGGTTTTACCCCTTTAGAAGTAACATGCAAAGTCAACACATTGCTGGTGTATATGGATTCCATCTCAGATCGCATAGCATCTAGCCATTTCACATAGTCTCCACTTGTGATGGCCTGCTCGAACTAGTTGGGTCATCATCTACATGATGCAATACTCACTCCCACCGTCTACAAGAAAACCGTAGTATCTCTCAGGTGAATGAGGAACCCATCTAGATCTGCAGAGTGGCTGCGGTTTGTTGGGGACTATTGAATCCTCCGGTTCCACCAAATCATCAGTTAAAGTTTTCTTTGTTGGAACTACTTCTAGTTCTACCTCATCGCAAATAATTTCTTCGACAAGAAATTCCTTTTCTAAAAAGGTGGCATGTCGAGAAACAAAACATCTTTTGTTCCTCGGTGTGGTAGAAGATATACCCTCGCGAATTGTTGGGATATCCTACAAATTTGCACAGAACTGACCTTGCCTCGAGCTTGTCCGTATTTTGCTTTTCAACATAAGCCGGACAACCCATATCTTAACTCGTTTAAGAGATGGTCTCTTCCCATTCCATATCTCATATGGAGTAGTAGGCAACGGATTTGATCGGAACAATATTCAAAAGGTATGCATCTTCTCAAGTGCACGTCCCTGAAAGGAAATAGGCAACTCAGCAGTACTCATCAAAGAGCGCACTATATCTCATAGGGTACAATTCCTCCATCCCGATATACCGTTGTGCTGTGGTGTATACGGAGGAGTAAACTGAGAGAGAATCTCATTCTCTTTTGAATAGTCTCGGAATTGCGTGCTCCAGTATTCTTCTCCCCGATCATATCGAAGGATTTAAATACCTTTACCCATCCGGTTCTCTACTTCGTACTTATCTTCCTTGATATTCTCAAAAGATTCAGATTTGTGTTTCAACAAGAACACATGTCCGTATCTTGAGAGAACATCGGTGAATGTAATAAAGTACACGGAACCATCCCTAGCATGTGTAGACATAGGACCGCATACATCACAATGTATTTGTCTAAGAGTTCAGTAGCTCTTTCTCTGTTTCCAGTAAACAGAGATTTAGTCACCTTAGTATTTGAGACCTGACTGGTAAGTTTAATAAGATGTAAATTCAAACGGATTACAAGATGCGTCTTTATGGAACTTTAGCTAGTCTTGTTTCATCGATATGACCCAGTCTACAATGCTACAAGAAGACTTCGTTTATTTCTGAACTGTTCCTCTTGTGTGTGTTATGTATGTTTAGAACTGTAGTCTGATTCAAAACGTGTACACTGTTATACAATGTACCTTACCCAATCAACACTTGATTTAGGAAAATATTCACAATATTTATTGTTACGAAATAACAGTCGCTAAGAATCAATGTATTACCAGTTGGTAACACCAGGTGATATCTTTCAACATCTTTGGCTGCAACAATTGCACCATTCTCTACTACTATAGACATATCACCCTTTCCCAGTTCTCCACCTGTTTATAGCCCATGTAACAAATTACATGTGTGGGATCCTGATCCGGTATCCAATACCCAGGAATTAGAGGTAACTGAGAAATAGTTCTTAGTTACGAACACACCCAATGACATTGCATCAACATGCTTATTCTTCTTTTGGGTGTAGTGGGAATCCGTATATTCCCCTATTCCTTACTCAGACTTATGACAATCATAAGGTAGAGCGGAACCTAGCCCAGTATGATAAGTAAGTTCGGTCAATACATCCATATTATTATCTTTATTAAGGCATTTCATTGGTCGCTACCAGGAGAAAGAAGGATAATTATTTTGCGTGCGCTCTTTGCAAGATTAGATTGGTTATTTTATCTAATCAGGATGGCTCCCACTGTTTTTATCATATCTTCCTTTAAACCCTAAAAGGTAAGATTAGCCGAGATTAATTACACCCTACAGGTTTGCCAATCGTTCGGCCAGGCAGGTATCGGTACTCCAAAGGAGGTTTCCCGGACCTAATTAAAATAAACCTCGTTTCCCTAGAGGCATAACCCTATTGACACCTTTCTAGACCCTACTTGATTAGCTAATTGTAAAGTGCAGAACTCTCCCAGGAGTAACTCTTACTCGCAGTAGGTATCGGGATCCAACTATCATATAGAAGGTATGCAATCTCATTGCAAATTTCAACACTTGAAATTCCCGATAATAGTTTTTACCCCTAGCCACTTATGACCTTGAAAAGATCAACAAACCATAAGTGCTAGTCAAGTTCTACCCATCATTTCTTGATTGAATTAAACCCACCGGCACGACCCTTGATAAGGTCAATAAGGCCGCACGACTACCCTAACCCAATCGCATCTCATGCTGGTAGATAAGCACTGATCAGCTACCGTACACTACGCCTTGACAAGGTTAACAAATGTAGCACGAATACTAAATAGTACTTATTTGAAATGACAGAGGGCTACGCAGATTTTTATGAAAACCAAGAGCGTAATGAACTTGATATCTATGTAGAATATAGTGATTTTATAAAGGAGTGTTTTTTAGGCTTTTCTAGCTTCGCTAAAGAGGTCACTCACGGTGAAGGGGATCTCGGCTCTTTTCTCATCGAATGAGGTGCTGGGTATTCATGAATACCACTATGCAAAGGAAGAACTAGAGAAGCAGTCAAAGACAAAACCGAGTGGGTTATAGCATTTTCTAGTTTCGCTAAAGAGGTCACTCCCGGTGAAGGGATCTCGGCTCTTTCCTCATCGAATGAGGTGCTGGATATTCATCAAGGAATACCACTATACAAAGCAAAAACTAGAGCTACCCTTTTTGAAAATTTGATTCGACAACATCTTTAGGTTTTTTTCTTTTCATTAATCTCATTAATGAAGTCCCATCATTTAATGTTTCCTAAACATTACAGAAAAATGAAACGAAAATAGAATGTACGCTTATGCAATCCGCATTCTCCATGGGGTTCCGTTATGCACCGTTAGGTTACTTAACTACCGGTAGAGCGGGGGATGGATTAGCGCGGGTGCAAAACATAAGCATTGTTTATTATATATCATATATATAATACAACATTCGTCTCATGCAGTTATGATCAACATCACAGAATCAAGCAGTAGAAGCAATATATGAAATATTGGATATACGATGATGTCCATGTTTTAAATTTAGCCAGTAATGTAAAACACGGATTCCACGGTCATGATGAATAGCCAAACCCACATCCTTAGACTCCAACGAGAGTGGCAAGTAACCCTGCCAATTCTAGAGTTAGGAGACCCAGTCTCAACTCCTTGAGATTGTCTCCCACTGTACTCGAGAACCCGGTTACTTATGCTCCCCGCCTTGGGTCTATCCTATTGCGGAAAAGTAAATAATATACATCAGTGGTGACATCATCCTCAACCCGTATGTACCCCCAATAAAAGAGTAATACATACAAATTTTACATGAATGAAAATATAAAAACTCTCATCTCACATAAAACCCCCGGCTGTTCAATCACGACGATCCAATAAAACATATCACCAGCAATACATGATATCACATATCATCAACGTAAGAAAATATGCGTATCCCTAAAAATTGTTGACGTATAGTAACGTGATTGAGATACCCCACACATTACACTTACGGTCGCAGAAAAGAAAACAGAAAACTATAATAATTAGAATCCGCAATATCTTTAGACATCATAATCCCGGAATATCTCATATTCCGGATTTCATGCCTAACTTATAAAACATGCATTTTAGTCTCAAATTGAAAACCCTTTTCAAATGGTTGTCAGATAATTCAACAACATTCCAGACTTAGTGATCACGTACAATACCTAATTGCGACGGGGTTTTGATTCGAATCAAAACTTCGTGGCAATCGATCAATTGACACTAAACGGCTAGCTTTACAGTATACTAACTAGTTTTCATAAAACTAATTAATCCGGATTCTAATAATTGTATCACACACATCACAAAGCTTGTAAAGTAACCACGACATTAGAATTCCACACGCAATGACCAAACTTAACCAACTTTTCCAACACTTGAAAAATCCAGTGAGCTAATATTTTAAAACCGATCGTTTTAAGCCAATCCGGGAGTCGAAACGAACTCGAAACCAGCCCGAATCTTAGCGAGGGAGAAGATCACAAAATTAATTGTCGAATGGGGGGCCTCAGGGGGGTACCCAGCCCCGGGGGCCACCACGAAGTGGCCACCTAGGGTAAGCAGACCCGAGAGCACCCAATCGGGGTGCTCTCGGGTCACCTACCCCCAAGGCCACCTTGTGGTAGTCTTGTAGTGTGGGTCTGACCTATGGTCCCCACGGGTGTCCTCGGGTTGCGCACTCTCCACTCCGCGGTTTCTCGGTTCAAACCGTGAGCCCGCGGGGTGTGTAAACAACTCAAAACATCATTTTTGAAAACTGTTTTTATCGGCAGTTTTTGCGCGACAAAAAAGGCGGATTTCAAAGGTCGCTACAAGTTACCCTAATATTCTAGCTTGGCTCTGATACCATATAATTCGACCTTAACACCACCATGAGGTTCTTAAGGCATCAAGCATGCCAAATTTTAATTTTATTAGGTGCTAAATTAGACTAACAATATCATTAGTAGATTATTAGGATTTGCCTTTGTGATGTAATGAACTGAAGAGAAGAAAAGAGCATACAATCTTTGTAGTTCGAGGTTTTCACTTCACATGCTCCTTGTAGTTGTCCCGCGACTCCACTAGGCTCCACTTGAGGCTTTGGACGAGCTTCCTCCGATGACCTTCGTGCCGAAGATGATCCACGTGAAGTCCCTCCACCTCAAGCTACCTCTATACTAAACTCTTTAGCGTAGTAAACACGCTACACTCGATCGCTAGTCAAGTGTAGGATGATAAAGTAGGGGATGTTACAAGATCACAAGTTTGTGTTCAAGCTTCATGATTCACATCTAATGTGAGGGTTGATACTTGAACCATGAAAATTGAGGAAGAAGATGAAGCTAGAGAGCAACCATGGGAGCAACTCAAGAAAATGTCTATGTGTTGAGAATGAGACTAGAATGAATGGCAACTCTTGACCCCCACTCATTCAAGTATGGAATTTTGCAATATAAAATTGCAACCATGCTTGAATAGGGAGTCAGGATGAATAAACAAATATAACTCCCATGCTTGCAACCATGCTCTCAATTTTCACCTCATTTCTTTTTTTTCTCAAAAATAGAAAATCAAGCCATGCATCATTATATATATATATATCATATATATTAATATATATATAATGAAGAATAATTAGTGAGCTAATGATATTAGTTAAGATATAATTATATCACATATAATGTATATCACATTATTAAATCAACACTTGATTTAATAATCCGGTTATATCACATATGACCGACAAATATCATTTATCTGTATATCACATTATCAAATCAACACTTGATTCGACAATCTGATTATATCACATATAACCGGACTGATAATAGATAACTGCCAGATTACAATACGGTATCACATACACGTATTTAATCTGGCCCACACACATATCACATATGTGTTCTACTTCGTTTCGCTTGCACCAGGGAACTTCTGTGTGGGACTCTAAAGACTCGTCAATACGCCAGCAGTAGGTGATGATCACATCAGTCACCTACAAGCCGTCAGTGGTATTAGCTGGACGTAACGTCTACCCGGGTATTGAGCGATATGAAGATCAACAAGAAGCTTGTCCATAGTCTCCATGAAGGCTATCAGTAACACTACCGTACAGTCCGGTCTCTTCGTATGTTATGTCGCATATCATGTCTAGGGGTGGTAAACGTCAGACCCCAGTAATGTGATATGTCATCCCGATGTCTGGCCTATAACGGTTCGAGAAACTATTGATAACACTTATCAGTAAATCTCGGCAGCAGCCCTGGCCAGGGACTTCTAGTTATAGCCAATCGAGCATAGCGCAACATCAAACCCCGATATCGGGATAGACGAAACCCCTCCTATCGCTCAATGCCTCCATGCGACTCGGGACTGTACCCAAAATCCACCTGTTTGCACGTCTCCTTTAAGCGTGGTAGGGAGGAAATCAAAGCACAGTGGGTGCCGCACAAGACTCTATAACGATCTCAGGTCTACAGACTAACATGTACAAGTGTCACCAGAGGACTGCTATCTCAGGATAGGTATACTACCAAATAGGAGTCCTCGGCGAGTCCTGTTCGGTGTACCCATTCTCCAATGAGCACCTATATACAATCTTTGATGTCACACACCAAGGGTTCTGGGATCAACCATCGCCTTCTAAAGGACAAGAAATGTACACACTAGTTTACTATGGAATATCGATGCCCTAGTCTCGATATTCCCTCGACTAGAAACTGATTAAAGGATGTACTTTTGGACCACCCTAGCCCTACTAGTATGATCTCATCATAGTCTTGGTAGTCAAGTATATATTTTAAGGGCTTTATCAATATGTAAGAGACAGACAGTATAAATACCAGTCTACATGTTAAGGTAAAGGTAACCTGATAGGATACTGTCATGTCGAGCAAGAAAGTTCTCTATATATATGTCCAAGCATCCACTATAATATACATCACATGTACAATAATGGCCTTTAGGGCATACATATTCCTAACAATAAGTTTGTTCTGAAATAAGTAATATCAACAATAGTTTCGAAAGTGAAGTGGATATGAAGGGATATTATAGATTCATTAATAGGAACTAATTCTGAAAATAACCCATCTGGAACTTGATTGGAGTGATTACACACCTGATCCACTAAACACGTCTTTTATCCTAAAAATAATTGAACAACTGGTTATATCTCCGCTCGCATTAAATCGTTATGATTTTCATGCCAAAATGGGTCTTTTGTTTTAGGGCATAGGTAACTTGAGCAATTAAGTTGTTAGTGTATATGCCCTAGAGGCCATTATTGTATTATACTGGTTTTTAAATTGCTTAATGGAAGCATAGGATATTCACAGTTGTGTAACATTTCAGAGAAATAAAATATTATTTTTGGGAATTTATATAATTAAAATAATAAATATTATGATTATTTTAATGATGTGGTATAATTAAATAATGATAAATTGAGAAATGTTTGGAAAATTACCTTGAATGTTGATTTTTAAAGAATTGTGAGATTTAGACATTTTATGAATTATTATATAATTTATTATGTACAAGTTTATTTCTAAACTTGATTAATTTTCACTAATCGTGTATTAAGCTTGATTTTTGCACGTGACATGCACCATGTCATATTGCTAACACTTGTTACATTTCTTTTTCTTGTTTGAAAACAATGCACCATTTCTTTGTTAATTGGTTTTATTTGTTTTGTTGGAGAGAAAAAGAAAAGTAAAGAAAAGAAAAGAAAAAGGAAATTGATTAAAGAAAGAAGTATCGGCAAGAGAGAGAGGGTGAGGGGTCATTGACCTTGGCTCATTTGTGTTTGTCTCCAACATCTTCATCACTTTCTTCTTCTCATTTCCCTCACCATGGCTGCCCTCTCCCTCCACCACCTCCTACACCACACAACAACCTCAAATATACATTAAAATCACTCATCCCCTTCACAAAAATCTTGCACAAGCACACTACATGCATGATGGATCAAGAAAAATTGGATTTTGAGCACTTAGGGCAACTCAAGAAAATTCTTGAGTTGCCAAATGGGGTACTTTCTTTACCATTAGTGTAGTAATCATTTTCCTTTTGCATATAAACTAGTTTAGAATCTATTTAGTGCAGTTTAGTAAGGTTTGAAAATTCCAAGATGAGGCTTTGAGGAATTCTTGAGTTGTGATGGTGTAAGTGATGTGTAATTGGTGATTAGAACCCCTTAGTGTTAAAAATCAGAGCCTAGGCCATGAAAAACATGGACTTAAGATATGCCGATATCGGGTTTTTGTAGAATTCGTGATGGTATTTAGAGATCTGTTGCTACCCTGTGACCCTAAAAATTATATAGCGATTACTGTGAGTCGTGCAGGAAACCTGGAAGCTACCATAAAGTCCCGAGCCTTAACCCCTTCATCTTGGCCGCAAATATATTCCTTATGGCCGCAATTTGCGGCCTGGGTACTTCCATTTTGGTATGTGCTTTGTCCATAGCTCCATTTTCAGTAAATTAGACCTTCCACATATGCAAAATTAGCTAATATCACCTGAAACAAAATCCGGAAGTGTTTTCTAATATTGCTGCTTTTGTTTTGCGACAATTTTTGACTTGGAATTTAGTCTTTGGGTTTTGACTCGGTGGTGTAATATTTACACGTCAATCTCGAGGGTTGTTTGGTTATTCTTGCATGTGTAGACCATAGGTTCTAACCTATGTGTGTTTCGGGTGCCGTTTTGGTTTTCATCCACGATTTCGGTTTACGATACTATGTGTGATATGTGTAGGTACCCATGTGAACGTCGTACGACAAGGATGGGCGTGGCGACATCGACTTCGGCAAGCATGGATCAAGGTGAGAAGATATATATCTAAAGGGGAAGTCGGGTGGATGGCGTATAGTACCCCCGCAGTTCGTAGTGTAGCATATGATATATTATGTATTTATATACGAATATGTGTTATGTGGAACGTTACTTATTAGAAAGAAAGATATTAGATGAGCATGTGTTAGTTTTAGTGTAATTGGTAGAAAACGTTTTTAGTTAGTTTCACAGTCGCAAACACTAGAATAAAGTCGACACACATACACATGCACACACCTGTTATATGTTGGTGTATATGATATATGTATATATATATATATGTATTTGGATGTGTTGCTATATATATATATACATATATGTATACCCGTATGATTAGGATAGTATATGATACTTAGAGATGAGTCGATTTGATTGGGCATGATGCCGTGAGATCGGTGATGTGATTGGGTCGTGTTATGAGATACGACATATTATATTAGCGGATTGATGGGCGATGTGTTTTTATACACACGCGGATATATGTTGATGGTATAGTATGTACTATACTTAGATCAGTATCCCATGTTCATGATATTATGATAATGATACTATATGGATATTAAGGTATATGTGATAGGCAACCCGTACCCCAATTTTGGGATGCCGTACGATGGATTTACCGTATGAGATATAATTTTGATAATTGATCCGCACTCTTAACTCGAGGATTTCGTATTATATATTATATCGTACGTGAAGCTATTAAGGCGGGATCACTGACTACTAGATATATCGACTCGGACTTAGGTGGATTTCTTTACCTTTTGACTAGTCTCTTAGTTTAGTCCTTTAGTTTATCAGGTAGGTGTTAGACTGGGCTCGAGTCATACTTACATTCAAAACTAACGAATCGTGATTATTTTATGGACTGGCCGAGGGATACTACGGATATTTCAAAGGACGCACCATTCTTATAAACACCGTAGCCCCTATTTCTAAAACCACGATTCGTACTGTTTCAAATGCCAAAATTGTATGACTCGTATATAAAAATGTATATTATCCAATGTTGCATTTACAATTCATTATCCGTTATTTTCATGTTCTCATTGCATTGCATGTTTACACGCGTGTTTCATTAATTATGATGATATCGACTGTTAGGACACCAGCACCATTACCGATGATGCGTATGCCCATGTACACTTGCTTGCCGGCTCACACACTTCATCATCGGTGATTTCCATGTCACGTACGCACTAGAAATAATATTTATTCATATAGCCTGCTAGTTGGTAGTTCAACATATTAGTAGTATGCTTTCTTTCATGTGCTAAATTAGATATTGCATTCTTTTACTTAGATATCCATGCATTTGTATTTATCTATTGGTTATGAAATTTTATGGGGCTTTATGCCGGAAAATCACTGTTTATTTACTCCCAATTTTGCGATTTGATATTTCCATAAGATTTCTGGATTTGGAGAAACCGTAAGGATTTTATAAACTCATTTTCATTTCTAAAAATAGAAATTGCGGTTTTCTCGTGATCTAATATGAGATATGTCCAGCATGAGTTTTCTCGGCTTTTGAGCGGTATCATACACCCGATTCGAGGAGGAGGAGGAACTGTCTGTGGGTGCATGGTGGACCCGGTGTGGTACCCCGGGGCAAGATGGTCGCAGATGAGGGCGTTGAGCTTGGCCGGGGAGCACTACCGACCGGTTATTTGTGACGTAGCGGATATCCGGAGGATACCGACGTAGTCGTGAAATTTGATTTTAGGCCTGTTCGGAATGCCGGAGCCCAGGGGCCAGTCCGGATTGCCGGAGCCCGAGATATTGGATATTGGGATTTATGTTTTATGTCGATGCTTGACACGGATTCTATGTTGATTTCACTGATGATACTTCGATTTTTTATATACAGAAATCTCACTAAATTAAGAAAACAGTTTTTCACATGCAAGATGTATTCTGTTTTCATTCGTAATGCATTTGTATATCATAGTTGTGATATGTAGCTACTTAAGGCACTGACACGAGCACTTGATATTACACATATGTGTAGATGTTTTAGGGTTATATTTTATATCGATATTATGATATGACCTAGGATAGAGTCATACATGCGATTTCTGCTCGGTGATGTTTTCTACTCATGAGTTGGCAACTCACCCCCGTTGTGTCTTGCAGGTTTTGCCATATAGGTTTCGTTGCGGCTTGCTGGCACACTGCTTCCTTCTGGATTATTGCTTTGGTAGGCGGGTTCACTCGTATCGTGACCACCATTGTAATTTCATTTATTTCAGCTGTATCTAGTAACTTCATCAACCAGACTTGTATTAATTTATAAACTTAGAAGACCAGTGTATATTCTTTTGACCTTAGAGTCGCGCTTGTATTATTATGGGTTTCCTTTGGTTTTCTTCTGAGTTTTGATCCTTACCCTTCGGCGTTGTATATTATATTGCATGCGTGGTTGTGTCCGCCAATTGGTGAAGAGCTAGCTCCCACTTGAGGATGCATTTATATTATTCATGATTGTACCCGTTTGGGGCCAGTATTTACAAAAGAGATTTTGTCGAAATTTTCGGGCAAATATGATTTTGCTTTTAAAATGTTTAATGCCTTATTTTGGTAAAACCACTTGCGTCATGATTGTTACGAAAAATCGTGTTTTTAGTTTAACCGCAATCAATAACGGTGTCGCACGTAGCTAGACCGAGATGAGTACGGGTCGTCCTCTGGGAAACGTGGAACCTTTTAATTTTACTTTAGATGTGTTGAAAAGGAGAAAGAAATAAGAATGGTTGTAGTATGGTTTCTAGATCTACGTTTAATAAGAATGTAAATATAGATCTAGAATAGTTTAAAGATGTGATTAATTATAATAAGAAGGGCTTGTAGGGTTCGTTAGGATTTAGTAGTTATAAATGATTAATTAAAGTTACCCTTTTTATCCATTAATAGATTTAGAACTAGAACGACGGCGATGCGTGTAGATTAGGGTTTCTGGAGGGAAAAGGAATCCCACTCTTAACCCTTATCTCGACACGGAACTCCGTTCATATCTAGCCTTTACCAAAACAATCATTAATCTAATATCTAATCGCGGTCGGAACTAGTAAAGAATTGCTAGCGCGCCCGATTAGGATGTTAATGATTATTTTGATAAAGTTCCTAAACTTTATAGGACTTAAAAAGGGTTTAGATATTTTTCATCGTTCATTAGCCTACCCTAATCCTACGAACCCTAACAAGCGGAGAATTACTCGCGCATGTTGGGAGAAGAATATGAAAAGAAAGAGATGGAAAACATAATGTAAAAGAAAACAAACAATTAAATAAAAACTACCTTTATTAATCAACTCCTTCAACTACACTTTTAATCCATAGAAAATGATTACAAAACTTGATTTGCTTCTCGATCTTTCCTAGGGAGGTAGTCGAACAGTCGATGATCAGCCTGGATGCGTGAGCGTCGGGAGCTTCGTGATCTCTTCGGCTTGATAGCTTTTCCAAGAGGCCCTCGGTGCCTTTTTATAGTGCGAAGCCAGAATCTTTTTGTTGAGAAGTTGGTAAAATTCAGCATTTGAAAATCTCCCAAAATATTGCATTCTCTCTCCTCTTCATTGCGGCGGTTCCGCGGCCCCATGGTGGGGATCTTTCTGTCGTTTCTCTGGTGCTCTCTGATGGTGACATTTGGCATTCCTAAACATCTTCAGAATCTGAAAATATTTTCTCGGCTGCTTCCAGACTTAGTCTCCAAGTTTGCTCTTTAATTTGGAAAATATTCTTCAACAAATTGATTTGTTTGTTAAATCCTTCATAACAACTTGGAAATAATCTGCACAACAACTCATATAAGATTTTAGTAGACTTTGTTCTACTAGGATTAGACCAATAATATTATTTGCATACATTTTCCTACCAAATGATAATTAAAATATATTAACACATGGAAAATAACGTTTTTACACATAAACCCTCATATGTATAATATATTATAATAAAGTCCTTTTTTTTGATATAAAAATGGTAGGAAAAATGTACTACAAATGTGCAGTTTTATCGACTGAACAAATACCCCCAAACTTATCTTTGATCGTCCCGAGCAAATTAGTTTAAAAACTAGGCACACTTTCGTAGGCAGACACGATTGCACTGAGCATGTGCAACAAGCCGTTAAACCTCTAGGTGTCCCTAGTAGGAGGAGTGTTGTCTCCTGAGGGTTTTCAGCGGATTACACCCACAAAATCCTATAACAAAAGAAAGATGGTGAAATTTACATATAAAGATAAGAACCATAAAAGAAATACTTTGAAAAGAAGAGTTTCCAACTATACTAGCTTTTCAGTTGTCATGAGCCCTATCTTAATAGTCATGAAAAAATGTTAGAAATCACATCATCCCTCAATAAAACATCGTCTTTATTCTTCATTTCTACCTTTTGTCCAAACATTAATCATATAACCCCACGTGTGTGTAAAGAACATCCCTACACTCAGAGAATTCAATTCAAGCTATCATACTCTTGTCCATCTACCTTAGTACTTTTTCTTTGATGAATAATTAGAATTGCTTACACATTTTCATGCGACCGTTAATACTTCTTGAGGTACTAACCGACCGATTACTCATGTGCTTACTGATTTGGTGATAATATTTTCCTTGTCTTGCACCACCTAAGGCTTAGCAGTGACTCCCAGACCAGTTGGCCTTAGGGCACTAGGTGAAGAGGCACCCTCGCTATATTTTTTTATTGCTGCCTTGGTGATACAAAACCAGTGTTCATTTTTTTCTTTTCACCATTTTATATTTTCTTCATCATTTCCTTCATACTTTGGCTTTTAGACAAGAGCATTTCAAGGTATCCTCTACTATCCCGAGTTTCAAGACGTGTGTAAGTGCATATAGTAGGGTATCAACATTCAAATGTTTGGCTTCCAGAATAGAAACTATTTTTCAGACTTATTTTTATCCTCAGATTAGTGACTTCCTCTATCTTACTAACCCTTGGGACAACAGCTCATAACTACTTATTACTAGTTCGTATAAGAAAACTTCTAATTTTCTTGGTTTTCTTAAACTATTCCTATCTTTTGGATGTAATGTTTCACTTTCTATTCTTTTGTTATAATTTTTTTATTATTATTATTATTATTTTTTTTTTAATGCCCGGTGTCAAAGATAATTCAGTGAATACAAACCTCCCCCCCCAAACCTGTTTTCAGCAGTGTCCTCACTGATGCAGCCTTTTGAGAACATGGACCTGTATACTAAGGGAGAGATACAAGGGATAAAATAATAGTTAAATGATAAATTCCCCCAAACTTATTCTTTGACACGCACAGATATTCAATCAAATCATTTTTTACTCACCTCCATTTTTAAAATGAGAAAATGTTTTTTTAAAAAACATGGAGGTGAGGCGGAGGAAATTTAGTTTTGATAAAGCGGCTCCTGTAAAAACTGGAGCTCCTCCGCGGGGTCAGCAGAAAAATACGGTTTTAATCTATGCCCATTTACTTTAAAAATCGAACCGTTTTTCAAATTTTCGACTTCAACCGCCCCGTGCGGGTGTACATACCGCACCACAAAAGGTCCTTTCCAACGAGATTTAAGCTTACCCGGATGAAGATGGAGACGTGAATCATAAAGAAGGACTTGTTGCCCCGATGTGAAGGTTTTTCTAGAAAGATTTTTATCGTGAAACACTTTAGTCCTATTCTTTACTATCACCGCATTATCGTAAGCTTCATCGCGGAGTTCGCTTAGCTCATTTAATTGCAGCTTCCGAAAGCCGCCAGCATGATCAAGATCAAAATTAAGCTCTTTAATAGCCCACATTGCCTTATGTTCAATCTCAACAGGGAGGTGACATGCCTTCCCAAACACAAGGCGGTAAGGAGACATACCAAGATCGGTCTTATAAGCGGTGCGGAATGCCCAAAGAGCATCCGTCAATTTGGTTGACCAATCCTTACGGTTTTTCGAAACCGTCTTCTCCAATATCTGTTTGATCTGCCTATTTGAGATCTCAGCCTGCCCGCTTGTTTGGGGGTGATAGGGCGTAGAAAGCTTGTGAGTGATTGAATATTTCCGCATCAAGGCCTCGAAAGACCTATTGCAGAAATGTGTCCCGTTGTCGCTAATGATAGCGCGAGGGTGTCCGAATCGCGAGAAGATGTTTTCTTTAAGGAACTTAATGACAACTTTGTTGTCATTAGTGCGACACGGTATAGCTTCCACCCACTTCGAGACATAATCAACTGCTAACAAGATATATAGATTCCCAAAGGAGTTGGGAAAAGGGCCCATAAAATCAATACCCCAAACATCAAATATTTCCACAACCAAGATAGGTTGGAGCAGCATCTCATTCCTACGTGAAATCCGACCCAAATGCTGACATCGCGGACAAGTTTTGCAATGCTCAAATGCATCTTTAAATAATGTTGGCCAATAAAAGCCACATTGCAAAACTTTCTCCGCCGTTTTTCGAGGTCCAAAGTGACCGCCGCACGCCTGATCATGGCAAAATGATAACACGCTCTTGAATTCATCGTTAGGGACACACCTGCGAATGATTTGATCGGAACAATACTTGAATAGATATGGTTCATCCCAGTAAAAATATTTTACTTGGGATAAAAACCGAAGTTTGTCTTGTTTCGACCAATCGCTAGGTATAAGTCCCGTCGCAAGATAGTTCACGATATCCACGAACCAAGGTTCGTAGGATACATTCAAGAGCTGTTCGTCGGGAAATGAGTCATTTATCGGCACGGTCACAGTTGGCGAAGAAGTGATGCGTGAAAGATGGTCGGCTACTACATTTTCACATCCACTCTTGTCTTTGATAACAAGATCAAATTCTTGTAACAATAGGATCCAATGTATTAGCCTGGCCTTTGCATCCTTCTTCGTTAAAAGATGTCGTAGGGCGGAGTGATCAGTGTAAACCACAATAGGCGAGCCAATCAAGTAGGGCCTGAATTTCTCTAATACAAATACAACTGCTAAGAGTTCTTTCTCGGTAGTTGTGTAATTTATTTGTGCATCATTCAGGGTCCTACTTGCATAGTAAATTACATGTGGCATCTTATCAATATGCTATCCCAAGACAGCACCAATAGCAAAATCTGATGCGTCACACATAAGCTCGAACGGGTGGTTCCAATCCGGAGATGATAGAACGGGGGCTGTAGTGAGTGATTCTTTAAGTGATTCAAAAGCAGCCTCACAATCCGAATCGAAGTGAAATGTAGTGTCCTTGGCCAATAGAAGGGTTAAGGGTCTAGCAATTTTGCTAAAGTCCTTAATAAATCTCCTATAAAATCCTGCATGACCAAGGAAGGATCGTATATCTTTGACGCAATTGGGACGAGGGAGGTTTTGAATGACATCTATTTTAGCTCTGTCTACCTCAATGCCTTTATGTGAAATTATATGTCCAAGTACAATACCTTCTTGAACCATAAAATGACATTTTTCCCAATTCAAAGTCAAGTTCTTATCCTTACAGCGGGTAAGAACAGCGTCAAGATTACGAAGGCAGTCCTCAAAGGAGTCCCCAAAAATGGAGAAATCGTCCATAAAAATTTCTAGAAAATTTTCCACCATATCTGAAAATATCCCCATCATGCACCGCTGAAATGTAGCGGGAGCGTTGCATAACCCAAAGGGCATGCGTCTATAAGCAAAAGTTCCGAAAGGACAAGTAAAAGTGGTTTTATCTTGATCCTTTTCGGCGATGGGGACCTGGTTGTAACCAGAGTATCCGTCCAAGAAACAATAGTATTCGTGTCCCGCTAATCGTTCTAACATCTGGTCAATGAAAGGTAGAGGGAAGTGATCTTTCCTCGTCGCGGCATTGAGTTTCCTGTAATCGATACATACGCGCCACCCAGTTTGGGTGCGTGTTTGGATTAACTCGTTAGCCTCGTTAGTGATGACCGTGATGCCAGACTTTTTAGGGACCACATGAATTGGACTTACCCATTGACTATCAGATATGGGGTAAATTATTCCACTATCAAGACACTTGACGATTTCTTTCTTTACCGCCTCCTTCATAACGGGATTTAACCGTCTTTGTGGGTCTCGGGTTGGTTTGGCTTCATCCATCAGATGTATGTGATGTTCAACAATTAAGGGACTAATCCCTTTGATGTCGGCCATTGTCCAACCAAATGCTTCCCGATTCGATCTCAACACTGCCAAAAGTGCATTCTCTTGCTCTAAGGCTAGAGAAGCGGAAATAATCACTGGCAAAGTCTCATTCTCTCCTAAATATGCATATTTAAGATGAGAAGGTAGCGGTTTGAGATCAAGAATTGGCGGAGAGACAATAGAAGGAGGGGTAACGGAATGATACTCGGACTCCTTAAGAGGTTCAAAACTTGCATAAGATATTGACTCGGAAAGTGCTGCTGACTTTTGCAACGAGTCAAAGGGTTCAATCTCAAGGTCGGACTCATTGAACATATCCTCACTGTGAAGTGGTGCAAGATCAAACGATGTCTCATTAGTGTTGTCGAGAACATCAAAGCAAAGTTCCTCATCCATGCAGCTTTCGGGAGCTATCTCGTGGATGGAACAAACGTCCAGTAAATGAGCAGAAGGTTCTGATGGCTGACTTCCTAGCTTGTAAATATTAAGCTCAATTGTCATTTTCCCGAAGGATAAGTTCATAGAACCGTTACGACAATTAATCACAGCGTTAGAAGTTGCTAGGAAGGGTCGACCAAGTATCACCGGGATTTGATTGCGTGGGTTTGCCACAGGCTGTGTATCTAAAACAATAAAGTCCACGGGAAATATGAATTCCCCGACTTTAATTAACACATCCTCTAGTTCGCCCCGAGGTTTGGTGATAGATCGATCAGCCATTTGAAGAGTACAATGGGCGGGTTTTAACTCTCCAATTCCTAACTGCTCGTATACCGAATAAGGAAGTAAGTTGACGCTAGCGCCTAGATCGAGTAAAGCACGATTTATATTTTTACCCCCAATAGAAATAGAGATTGTAGGACAGCCGGGGTCCTTACGTTTCTTTGGTATTTGTTGGGTAAAAGCTGTGCTAACATTACTCGTCATGAAAACCTTTTTAGGCACTTGAGTTTTTCTCTTCCTAGTGCACAAGTCTTTAAGGATTCTTGCATAAGATGGGACTTGTTGAATAGCATCTAGAAGAGGAATATTCACGCTAACTTGCTTAAACATTTCCACAATCTTCTCCATTTGCGGGTTAGGTCGGTTGGCCCTTAATCGGTTTGGAAATGGAGCACGATCAATAAGTTTTGGGTCCAACGTTTGTGGAGAAGACTGTGGCGACTGATTCGATCCCAAAATTGGAGTGGGCATCGACTTAGATAGATTTGGCGAAATGTTTGAGCCTTGGGGAAAACGGAGAATAGGCTCGGATGAAGGTGGGAGACTAGACGAGTTAGGGGAAGAAGAAGAAGAAGGGGTATCAAATGTGTCACTATCATCAACCTGCTCGCCCACTTGGTTATTCAGCACTCTCCCCGATCTCAACGTAGTGACGGCATTCACATTATGACTTTGTGAATGGCCAGGATTCGGTAGGGGTTGAGATGGGAGTTTCCCTTTCTCTCTCGCACTCAATGCGGCGTTTAACTGTGCGATTTGGTTTTCTATTGATTTAATACTCTCACCATGGGAGGAGGAGTTTTTCGTTAGGGCATCAATAGAAGACCTCATATCAGCCGAATTTTGCATGGATTGTTTCATGAACATATCCAAAGTTTGTGCGAGTGAGTTGTCAGTACCGGCCACTTGTGGTGTAGAAATGTTGGCCGGATTTTGGAAATTTTGTGACTGAAAGGGGGGCTGATTCTGTGGTTGTGGTTGCTGTGGAGGAGGTCTTTGATAATTGCTTTGTTGGTTTTGATTCCAAGCAAAGTTAGGATGATTCCTCCATCCTTGATTGTACGTAGAAGAATAAGGGTCGTTTCTAGGTCGCTGCTGAAAAGCAGCATTAGCTTGAAACGATGCATTCATAGGACATTCTTCCGTTAAGTGTGAAGGATCCGAACAGCAACCACAGACAGTCTTGGGAAGCGTAACCTGATTTAGGGAGAATGATGAAAATTTGTTCTCCATAGCATCGAGTTTCTTCTGCATCGCTGCCATTTCGGCTTTTACTGCGATGGAAACATCGAGTTGGTGAATACCTCCCTTAGTTGAAGGTGGTCTTACGCTTTCCCACTGCAAAGTGCTTTCTGCGAGATCTTCCAGATATTTCCATGCTTCACCGTCATCTTTAGACATGAAATTGCATTGACACATTGTTTCAAGCATCTGCTTTGTCGCTGGATTAATGCCCTCATATATAATCCGACATAAATCCCATCTTTGTATTCCGTGATGGGGGCATTGGACAAGCAGATCTTTGAAACGTTCAAAGCACTTCCAAAATGGTTCGTTGGGAAGCTGGGTGAACTGATTGATCTCGCTCCTAACATGTGCAGTCTTATGATTTGGGTAAAACTTCTTAAGAAATGCTACGACGAATTCATCCCAATTAGCGATAGAGTGTGCGGCAGTATTATAAAGCCATTTTTCTGCCAAGTCGCATAGTGTGAATGGGAGAAGACGTAAGCGCATAGCATCTAAGGTCAATTGTGAAGTACCCATCATTGCGCATACGTTTTCGAATTTGGTGATGAAAACGTACGCGTCTTCCGACTCAAGCCCGTGAAATTTGGGCAGCAGA
Source organism: Agapanthus africanus (assembly GCA_030015575.1). Taxonomy (NCBI): domain Eukaryota; kingdom Viridiplantae; phylum Streptophyta; class Magnoliopsida; order Asparagales; family Amaryllidaceae; genus Agapanthus; species Agapanthus africanus. The sequence continues at coordinate 311,103,172 of CM057343.1, read as the reverse complement.
TTGATGTAGTGGGGTTTAATTTCGAAATTATCCCCGTTAGGTAGTGGAAGAGATAGACAAGTAGGAAGGGGACCACGAATAGGATAGCATCTCTCTTGGAGAGAGATGCGCGGTGGATTCTGCTCACCTGCGGGTGGTGGCAGCGTGGTGTTATAATTAGATGGAGTGCCGTCCATCACGGTTGATGTGGTGTGTGGTGGGGGAAAAGAAGATGAAGAAGTACCGACTTCGGCGTCGATAGCAGGAACGCGGACAAGACGGGCACTAGGATCCCGTGTCCAGCCGAGCATGCACTAAGCGGGTTTAGTGCAAGTGGCAGCGTGTGTGTGGTTTAAAAATTGGCTTGTTTTGAAAAAGTGGGACTCAAGACAAATCACCCCCAAGATGCACAAGCAACCCTAGAATTAAGGTCACCTAGGTCTGCTAGACAGCTCCTAACTATGGCTAGAAATAGACCTCAAACCGCCTCTTCACGGACAAGTACGACCAGGTAAGTGGGAAGGAACCACCACTACAGTGGGCCTAATTAAAAACCACTAGCCTAGACACCGCAATGTCAGTTAGGATAAACGGCCGATGCCTATACTAGTCTTCTTCCTATTGAGCTCGACAGTCCTTAGAGTCTGGTCTAGATATTTTTTAAATTAATGAAGGGTTGATCTATATGCTCGGTTTGTGATTTGTGGGGCTTAGGAAGGGTGATGAAATCCCCACCTAATCTTGATTTGGTCTTTGCCCCTTAAAATCCGTATTAAATATGCAAAACAAAACCAATCACAAAACTTTTGCAAAAAGATTTTTTTGAGCGGCGCAATTTTGCAAAGAATCCTGCAGAAAATAGATTTTATTGGATTTTAGGAGAGAGAGAAGGAGTTAAGAAAGATACCAGAGAAGACTGAAGCCCTGATTCCTCTAGCCTGCCGCCCTTCCACCGCCAAAGGTGCCTTTATGCCGCGGTTCCGCCGCGTGGTAGAGAGAACAGTTGATGAAATTTTTTCTGTGATCTCCCTTGCTCCTCTGGATCTCTAAAAAGCTCTCTGTTTCCTGTTTTCCTCAATTCTGTGACTCCAGATCTCCTTGCAAAAATCCACGCACAAATCGTTAAATATGCAATTTGCAGTTTTGTGTTAATAATGATATGACTCGTCTAAGAATTCAACACAAATAGTAAAAAAAAAATTACGCACGTATCCCCGGCAACGGCGCCATTTGATTGTTTCGAAAAAGATCGTGTTTTTAGTTTAACCGCAATCAATCAAATGGCGCCGTTGCCGGGGATGCGTGCGTAATTTTTTATTTTTACTATTTGTGTTGATTTCTTAGACGAGTCATATCATTATTAACACAAAACTGCAAATTGCATATTTAACGATTTGTGCGTGGATTTTTGCAAAAAGATCTGGAGTCACAGAATTGAGGGAAACAGAAAACAGAGACATTTTTAGAGATCCAGAGGAGCACAGAGGGACACAGGAAATTTTTCATCAAGCGATCCAACCACCTCGCGGCGGAAGCGCGGCAGAAAGGCATCTTTGGCGGCGGAAGCGCGGCGGCTTGGAGGGATTAGGGCTACAGAACTCTCTGGTATCTTTCTTAACTCCTCCTCTCTCCTCCCAAATCCAATAAAATCTATTTTCTGCAGGATTCTTTGCAAATTGCGCCGCTCAAAAATCTCTTTGCAAAAGTTTTGTGTTTGGTTTTGTTTTGCATATTTAATACGGATTTTAAGGGGCAAAGACCAAATCAAGATTAGGTGGGGATTTCATCACCCTTCCTAAGCCCCACAAATCACAAACCGAGCATATAGATCAACCCTTCATTAATTTAAAAATTATCTAGACCAGACTCTAAGGACTGTCGAGCTCAATAGGAAGAAGACTAGTATAGGCATCGGCCGTTTATCCTAACTGACATTGCGGTGTCTAGGCTAGTGGTTTTTAATTAGGCCCACTGTAGTGGTGGTTCCTTCCCACTTACCTGGTCGTACTTGTCCGTGAAGAGGCGGTTTGAGGTCTATTTCTAGCCATAGTTAGGAGCTGTCTAGCAGACCTAGGTGACCTTAATTCTAGGGTTGCTTGTGCATCTTGGGGGTGATTTGTCTTGAGTCCCACTTTTTCAAAACAAGCCAATTTTTAAACCACACACACGCTGCCACTTGCACTAAACCCGCTTAGTGCATGCTTGGCTGGACACGGGATCCTAGTGCCCGTCTTGTCCGCGTTCCTGCTATCGACGCCGAAGTCGGTACTTCTTCATCTTCTTTTCCCCCACCACACACCACATCAACCGTGATGGACGGCACTCCATCTAATTATAACACCACGCTGCCACCACCCGCAGGTGAGCATAATCCACCGCGCATCTCTCTCCAAGAGAAATGCTATCCTATTCGTGGTCCCCTTCCTACTTGTCTATCTCTTCCACCACCTAACGGGGATAATTTCGAAATTAAACCCCACTACATCAATCTGCTGCCCAAATTTCACGGGCTTGAGTCGGAAGACGCGTACGTTTTCATCACCAAATTCGAAAACGTATGCGCAATGATGGGTACTTCACAATTGACCTTAGATGCTATGCGCTTACGTCTTCTCCCATTCACACTATGCGACTTGGCAGAAAAATGGCTTTATAATACTGCCGCACACTCTATCGCTAATTGGGATGAATTCGTCATCGCATTTCTTAAGAAGTTTTACCCAAATCATAAGACTGCACATGTTAGGAGCGAGATCAATCAGTTCACCCAGCTTCCCAACGAACCATTTTGGAAGTGCTTTGAACGTTTCAAAGATCTGCTTGTCCAATGCCCCCATCACGGAATACAAAGATGGGATTTATGTCGGATTATATATGAGGGCATTAATCCAGCGACAAAGCAGATGCTTGAAACAATGTGTCAATGCAATTTCATGTCTAAAGATGACGGTGAAGCATGGAAATATCTGGAAGATCTCGCAGAAAGCACTTTGCAGTGGGAAAGCGTAAGACCACCTTCAACTAAGGGAGGTATTCACCAACTCGATGTTTCCATCGCAGTAAAAGCCGAAATGGCAGCGATGCAGAAGAAACTCGATGCTATGGAGAACAAATTTTCATCATTCTCCCTAAATCAGGTTACGCTTCCCAAGACTGTCTGTGGTTGCTGTTCGGATCCTTCACACTTAACGGAAGAATGTCCTATGAATGCATCGTTTCAAGCTAATGCTGCTTTTCAGCAGCGACCTAGAAACGACCCTTATTCTTCTACGTACAATCAAGGATGGAGGAATCATCCTAACTTTGCTTGGAATCAAAACCAACAAAGCAATTATCAAAGACCTCCTCCACAGCAACCACAACCACAGAATCAGCCCCCCTTTCAGTCACAAAATTTCCAAAATCCGGCCAACATTTCTACACCACAAGTGGCCGGTACTGACAACTCACTCGCACAAACTTTGGATATGTTCATGAAACAATCCATGCAAAATTCGGCTGATATGAGGTCTTCTATTGATGCCCTAACGAAAAACTCCTCCTCCCATGGTGAGAGTATTAAATCAATAGAAAACCAAATCGCACAGTTAAACGCCGCATTGAGTGCGAGAGAGAAAGGGAAACTCCCATCTCAACCCCTACCGAATCCTGGCCATTCACAAAGTCATAATGTGAATGCCGTCACTACGTTGAGATCGGGGAGAGTGCTGAATAACCAAGTGGCCGAGCAGGTTGATGATAGTGACACATTTGATACCCCTTCTTCTTCTTCTTCCCCTAACTCGTCTAGTCTCCCACCTTCATCCGAGCCTATTCTCCGTTTTCCCCAAGGCTCAAACATTTCGCCAAATCTATCTAAGTCGATGCCCACTCCAATTTTGGGATCGAATCAGTCGCCACAGTCTTCTCCACAAACGTTGGACCCAAAACTTATTGATCGTGCTCCATTTCCAAACCGATTAAGGGCCAACCGACCTAACCCGCAAATGGAGAAGATTGTGGAAATGTTTAAGCAAGTTAGCGTGAATATTCCTCTTCTAGATGCTATTCAACAAGTCCCATCTTATGCAAGAATCCTTAAAGACTTGTGCACTAGGAAGAGAAAAACTCAAGTGCCTAAAAAGGTTTTCATGACGAGTAATGTTAGCACAGCTTTTACCCAACAAATACCAAAGAAACGTAAGGACCCCGGCTGTCCTACAATCTCTATTTCTATTGGGGGTAAAAATATAAATCGTGCTTTACTCGATCTAGGCGCTAGCGTCAACTTACTTCCTTATTCGGTATACGAGCAGTTAGGAATTGGAGAGTTAAAACCCGCCCATTGTACTCTTCAAATGGCTGATCGATCTATCACCAAACCTCGGGGCGAACTAGAGGATGTGTTAATTAAAGTCGGGGAATTCATATTTCCCGTGGACTTTATTGTTTTAGATACACAGCCTGTGGCAAACCCACGCAATCAAATCCCGGTGATACTTGGTCGACCCTTCCTAGCAACTTCTAACGCTGTGATTAATTGTCGTAACGGTTCTATGAACTTATCCTTCGGGAAAATGACAATTGAGCTTAATATTTACAAGCTAGGAAGTCAGCCATCAGAACCTTCTGCTCATTTACTGGACGTTTGTTCCATCCACGAGATAGCTCCCGAAAGCTGCATGGATGAGGAACTTTGCTTTGATGTTCTCGACAACACTAATGAGACATCGTTTGATCTTGCACCACTTCACAGTGAGGATATGTTCAATGAGTCCGACCTTGAGATTGAACCCTTTGACTCGTTGCAAAAGTCAGCAGCACTTTCCGAGTCAATATCTTATGCAAGTTTTGAACCTCTTAAGGAGTCCGAGTATCATTCCGTTACCCCTCCTTCTATTGTCTCTCCGCCAATTCTTGATCTCAAACCGCTACCTTCTCATCTTAAATATGCATATTTAGGAGAGAATGAGACTTTGCCAGTGATTATTTCCGCTTCTCTAGCCTTAGAGCAAGAGAATGCACTTTTGGCAGTGTTGAGATCGAATCGGGAAGCATTTGGTTGGACAATGGCCGACATCAAAGGGATTAGTCCCTTAATTGTTGAACATCACATATATCTGATGGATGAAGCCAAACCAACCCGAGACCCACAAAGACGGTTAAATCCCGTTATGAAGGAGGCGGTAAAGAAAGAAATCGTCAAGTGTCTTGATAGTGGAATAATTTACCCCATATCTGATAGTCAATGGGTAAGTCCAATTCATGTGGTCCCTAAAAAGTCTGGCATCACGGTCATCACTAACGAGGCTAACGAGTTAATCCAAACACGCACCCAAACTGGGTGGCGCGTATGTATCGATTACAGGAAACTCAATGCCGCGACGAGGAAAGATCACTTCCCTCTACCTTTCATTGACCAGATGTTAGAACGATTAGCGGGACACGAATACTATTGTTTCTTGGACGGATACTCTGGTTACAACCAGGTCCCCATCGCCGAAAAGGATCAAGATAAAACCACTTTTACTTGTCCTTTCGGAACTTTTGCTTATAGACGCATGCCCTTTGGGTTATGCAACGCTCCCGCTACATTTCAGCGGTGCATGATGGGGATATTTTCAGATATGGTGGAAAATTTTCTAGAAATTTTTATGGACGATTTCTCCATTTTTGGGGACTCCTTTGAGGACTGCCTTCGTAATCTTGACGCTGTTCTTACCCGCTGTAAGGATAAGAACTTGACTTTGAATTGGGAAAAATGTCATTTTATGGTTCAAGAAGGTATTGTACTTGGACATATAATTTCACATAAAGGCATTGAGGTAGACAGAGCTAAAATAGATGTCATTCAAAACCTCCCTCGTCCCAATTGCGTCAAAGATATACGATCCTTCCTTGGTCATGCAGGATTTTATAGGAGATTTATTAAGGACTTTAGCAAAATTGCTAGACCCTTAACCCTTCTATTGGCCAAGGACACTACATTTCACTTCGATTCGGATTGTGAAGCTGCTTTTGAATCACTTAAAGAATCACTCACTACAGCCCCCGTTCTATCATCTCCGGATTGGAACCACCCGTTCGAGCTTATGTGTGACGCATCAGATTTTGCTATTGGTGCTGTCTTGGGACAGCATATTGATAAGATGCCACATGTAATTTACTATGCAAGTAGGACCCTGAATGATGCACAAATAAATTACACAACTACCGAGAAAGAACTCTTAGCAGTTGTATTTGCATTAGAGAAATTCAGGCCCTACTTGATTGGCTCGCCTATTGTGGTTTACACTGATCACTCCGCCCTACGACATCTTTTAACGAAGAAGGATGCAAAGGCCAGGCTAATACGTTGGATCCTATTGTTACAAGAATTTGATCTTGTTATCAAAGACAAGAGTGGATGTGAAAATGTAGTAGCCGACCATCTTTCACGCATCACTTCTTCGCCAACTGTGACCGTGCCGATAAATGACTCATTTCCCGACGAACAGCTCTTGAATGTATCCTACGAACCTTGGTTCGTGGATATCGTGAACTATCTTGCGACGGGACTTATACCTAGCGATTGGTCGAAACAAGACAAACTTCGGTTTTTATCCCAAGTAAAATATTTTTACTGGGATGAACCATATCTATTCAAGTATTGTTCCGATCAAATCATTCGCAGGTGTGTCCCTAACGATGAATTCAAGAGCGTGTTATCATTTTGCCATGATCAGGCGTGCGGCGGTCACTTTGGACCTCGAAAAACGGCGGAGAAAGTTTTGCAATGTGGCTTTTATTGGCCAACATTATTTAAAGATGCATTTGAGCATTGCAAAACTTGTCCGCGATGTCAGCATTTGGGTCGGATTTCACGTAGGAATGAGATGCCGCTCCAACCTATCTTGGTTGTGGAAATATTTGATGTTTGGGGTATTGATTTTATGGGCCCTTTTCCCAACTCCTTTGGGAATCTATATATCTTGTTAGCAGTTGATTATGTCTCGAAGTGGGTGGAAGCTATACCGTGTCGCACTAATGACAACAAAGTTGTCATTAAGTTCCTTAAAGAAAACATCTTCTCGCGATTCGGACACCCTCGTGCTATCATTAGCGACAACGGGACACATTTCTGCAATAGGTCTTTCGAGGCCTTGATGCGGAAATATTCAATCACTCACAAGCTTTCTACGCCCTATCACCCCCAAACAAGCGGGCAGGCTGAGATCTCAAATAGGCAGATCAAACAGATATTGGAGAAGACGGTTTCGAAAAACCGTAAGGATTGGTCAACCAAATTGACGGATGCTCTTTGGGCATTCTGCACCGCTTATAAGACCGATCTTGGTATGTCTCCTTACCGCCTTGTGTTTGGGAAGGCATGTCACCTCCCTGTTGAGATTGAACATAAGGCAATGTGGGCTATTAAAGAGCTTAATTTTGATCTTGATCATGCTGGCGGCTTTCGGAAGCTGCAATTAAATGAGCTAAGCGAACTCCGCGATGAAGCTTACGATAATGCGGTGATAGTAAAGAATAGGACTAAAGTGTTTCACGATAAAAATCTTTCTAGAAAAACCTTCACATCGGGACAACAAGTCCTTCTTTATGATTCACGTCTCCATCTTCATCCGGGTAAGCTTAAATCTCGTTGGAAAGGACCTTTTGTGGTGCGGTATGTACACCCGCACGGGGCGGTTGAAGTCGAAAATTTGAAAAACGGTTCGATTTTTAAAGTAAATGGGCATAGATTAAAACCGTATTTTTCTGCTGACCCCGCGGAGGAGCTCCTGTTTTTACAGGAGCCGCTTTATCAAAACTAAATTTCCTCCGCCTCACCTCCATGTTTTTTAAAAAAACATTTTCTCATTTTAAAAATGGAGGTGAGTAAAAAATGATTTGATTGAATATCTGTGCGTGTCAAAGAATAAGTTTGGGGGAATTTATCATTTAACTATTATTTTATCCCTTGTATCTCTCCCTTAGTATACAGGTCCATGTTCTCAAAAGGCTGCATCAGTGAGGACACTGCTGAAAACAGGTTTGGGGGGAAGTTTGTATTCACTGAATTATCTTTGACACCGGGCATTAAAAAAAAAATAATAATAATAATAATAATAATAAAAATTATAACAAAAGAATAGAAAGTGAAACATTACATCCAAAAGATAGGAATAGTTTAAGAAAACCAAGAAAATTAGAAGTTTTCTTATACGAACTAGTAATAAGTAGTTATGAGCTGTTGTCCCAAGGGTTAGTAAGATAGAGGAAGTCACTAATCTGAGGATAAAAATAAGTCTGAAAAATAGTTTCTATTCTGGAAGCCAAACATTTGAATGTTGATACCCTACTATATGCACTTACACACGTCTTGAAACTCGGGATAGTAGAGGATACCTTGAAATGCTCTTGTCTAAAAGCCAAAGTATGAAGGAAATGATGAAGAAAATATAAAATGGTGAAAAGAAAAAAATGAACACTGGTTTTGTATCACCAAGGCAGCAATAAAAAAATATAGCGAGGGTGCCTCTTCACCTAGTGCCCTAAGGCCAACTGGTCTGGGAGTCACTGCTAAGCCTTAGGTGGTGCAAGACAAGGAAAATATTATCACCAAATCAGCAAGCACATGAGTAATCGGTCGGTTAGTACCTCAAGAAGTATTAACGGTCGCATGAAAATGTGTAAGCAATTCTAAGTATTCATCAAAGAAAAAGTACTAAGGTAGATGGACAAGAGTATGATAGCTTGAATTGAATTCTCTGAGTGTAGGGATGTTCTTTACACACACGTGGGGTTATATGATCAATGTTTGGACAAAAGGTAGGAATGAAGAATAAAGACGATGTTTTATTGAGGGATGATGTGATTTCTAACATTTTTTCATGACTATTAAGATAGGGCTCATGACAACTGAAAAGCTAGTATAGTTGGAAACTCTTCTTTTCAAAGTATTTCTTTTATGGTTCTTATCTTTATATGTAAATTTCACCATCTTTCTTTTGTTATAGGATTTTGTGGGTGTAATCCGCTGAAAACCCTCAGGAGACAACACTCCTCCTACTAGGGACACCTAGAGGTTTAACGGCTTGTTGCACATGCTCAGTGCAATCGTGTCTGCCTACGAAAGTGTGCCTAGTTTTTAAACTAATTTGCTCGGGACGATCAAAGATAAGTTTGGGGGTATTTGTTCAGTCGATAAAACTGCACATTTGTAGTACATTTTTCCTACCATTTTTATATCAAAAATAGGACTTTATTATAATATATTATACATATGAGGGTTTATGTGTAAAAACGTTATTTTCCATGTGTTAATATATTTTAATTATCATTTGGTAGGAAAATGTATGCAAATAATATTATTGGTCTAATCCTAGTAGAACAAAGTCTACTAAAATCTTATATGAGTTGTTGTGCAGATTATTTCCAAGTTGTTATGAAGGATTTAACAAACAAATCAATTTGTTGAAGAATATTTTCCAAATTAAAGAGCAAACTTGGAGACTAAGTCTGGAAGCAGCCGAGAAAATATTTTCAGATTCTGAAGATGTTTAGGAATGCCAAATGTCACCATCAGAGAGCACCAGAGAAACGACAGAGAGATCCCCACCATGGAGCGCGGTTCCGCGGCCAAACCCACCATGGGGCCGCGGAACCGCCGCAATGAAGAGGAGAGAGAATGTAATATTTTGGGAGATTTTCAAATGCTGAATTTTACCAACTTCTCAACAAAAAGATTCTGGCTTCGCACTATAAAAAGGCACCGAGGGCCTCTTGGAAAAGCTATCAAGCCGAAGAGATCACGAAGCTCCCGACGCTCACGCATCCAGGCTGATCATCGACTGTTCGACTACCTCCCTAGGAAAGATCGAGAAGCAAATCAAGTTTTGTAATCATTTTCTATGGATTAAAAGTGTAGTTGAAGGTGTTGATTAATAAAGGTAGTTTTTATTTAATTGTTTGTTTTCTTTTACATTATGTTTTCCATCTCTTTCTTTTCATATTCTTCTCCCAACATGCGCGAGTAATTCTCCGCTTGTTAGGGTTCGTAGGATTAGGGTAGGCTAATGAACGATGAAAAATATCTAAACCCTTTTTAAGTCCTATAAAGTTTAGGAACTTTATCAAAATAATCATTAACATCCTAATCGGGCGCGCTAGCAATTCTTTACTAGTTCCGACCGCGATTAGAGATTAGATTAATGATTGTTTTGGTAAAGGCTAGATATGAACGGAGTTCCGTGTCGAGATAAGGGTTAAGAGTGGGATTCCTTTTCCCTCCAGAAACCCTAATCTACACGCATCGCCGTCGTTCTAGTTCTAAATCTATTAATGGATAAAAAGGGTAACTTTAATTAATCATTCATAACTACTAAATCCTAACGAACCCTACAAGCCCTTCTTATTATAATTAATCACATCTTTAAACTATTCTAGATCTATATTTACATTCTTATTAAACGTAGATCTAGAAACCATCCTACAACCATTCTTATTTCTTTCTCCTTTTCAACACATCTAAAGTAAAATTAAAAGGTTCCACGTTTCCCAGAGGACGACCCGTACTCATCTCGGTCTAGCTACGTGCGACACCGTTATTGATTGCGGTTAAACTAAAAACACGATCTTTTTCGAAACAATCAAATGGATCTATTAATGGATAAAAAGGGTAACTTTAATTAATCATTCATAACTACTAAATCCTAACGAACCCTACAAGCCCTTCTTATTATAATTAATCACATCTTTAAACTATTCTAGATCTATATTTACATTCTTATTAAACGTAGATCTAGAAACCATCCTACAACCATTCTTATTTCTTTCTCCTTTTCAACACATCTAAAGTAAAATTAAAAGGTTCCACGTTTACCAGAGGACGACCCGTACTCATCTCGGTCTAGCTACGTGCGACACCGTTATTGATTGCGGTTAAACTAAAAACACGATTTTTCGTAACAATCAAATGGCGCCGTTGCCGGGGATCTCTCTGTCGTTTCTCTGGTGCTCTCTGATGGTGACATTTGGCATTCCTAAACATCTTCAGAATCTGAAAATATTTTCTCGGCTGCTTCCAGACTTAGTCTCCAAGTTTGCTCTTTAATTTGGAAAATATTCTTCAACAAATTGATTTGTTTGTTAAATCCTTCATAACAACTTGGAAATAATCTGCACAACAACTCATATAAGATTTTAGTAGACTTTGTTCTACTAGGATTAGACCAATAATATTATTTGCATACATTTTCCTACCAAATGATAATTAAAATATATTAACACATGGAAAATAACGTTTTTACACATAAACCCTCATATGTATAATATATTATAATAAAGTCCTTTTTTTTGATATAAAAATGGTAGGAAAAATGTACTACAAATGTGCAGTTTTATCGACTGAACACGTCAAAACAAGTTTTCCTCCACTTCTCTTTTAAAAAATGGTTTCGATTTCTGGGGTTTTTGCTTACATGAATAAGGTGTGTTCATATAGACTTCACATGATTCAAGTGCTAGTCGCGTGCCATTTCAGGTCGTGACAAACTTGGTATCAGAGCACTAGCTTTAACCTTGCTTTGAGTCTATGTTTGACTATGCGGAGTCTAGGGCGTCTATATGTATTCAGAACCTAGGCTTGACCTTACGGAACTTGGACTTAGTCGAGGGGGTATTAGTCCCGAACTTTCATCGCATAGGTTGACCTTGGTTGATGGAGTTGGTGACTTAAGTAGAGTGACGTACCATGTGTATGTTCCACGGCATACTTATGATACGCTACTCCGCTTAAGAAGCCTTAGGATGTACATTTCTTTGAACAGTATTCTATTCGTTCATTGAACTATCCTCATCGATATCGGTTGGTGTTTTTTTTACCACGATTGCATAGGCAGAGAGAGCTGCGGCTAGAGTTGCGGTCAGCATAAGCTCGTCGTGGACGAGGACTGACCATGGCATAATTCCGGTGACACACGATTGCTTAGATGTGTCATTTTATTGTGTTTTTCGCGCCATGAGCGTTTGATGGATTGATTTTACTAAAATTTCTCGAACATGCAGATCAGCACCAGAGGATTGGGCCACTGATAGAGGCCGGCTAGAATGTGATGACCATTAATGTATCATCTATTCTTGATGATTGAGGCATTGATTAGCGTGCGGACGAATGAGCCAGTTGTTGCTGCGAATGATGAGATATCGCCCCTGATGTTCGAAGCTAATGCAGCACGAGTTGTACTTAGAGATACAATAGAAGATCGCTAGTCACCCAAGGATGAATGACTAGGACATATGATTCGTTTGCACACCCCGATGAGAGGTCATCAGATTGATTGATTCCAGCTTGAGAATACTTCACGCAGGTACGTTGAGAGTCGATAGAAAACGATCGAATGTCAGAAACCCATTTTTCCAAGTTTAAGGTGTTCGGAAAAACATGCAAGTAATTTTGTGGACCCTCTAGAAGAATGAAAGCCTAACTCGATATAATGACCATGGGAATGCCTTTGTACCTTAGGGTTTGTAGAAGTTCCGTAGTGCCATTAATGGGGCTTTGGTTTGCCCTTCTACGGCTGATCCATAAGTATTGTGGGATGTACTGGATATTATTAAATTGTACTCAAGAGTTGAGCTCTCGGGGAATTATTGGACTTTGATGAATCAATCGAAAAGTTCGACATCGTCTGGATATCATGTGATGGGATACATTACTTGAGAGACCATAGATATGAGTATGGCCGTTGTAGCGTAGTCCATACAGCTATGAAAAGATGAGTCCGAATCAGTCGACATTAGAGAAAAGTGGAGTAAGAGGTTCATACAAGATTTCGATGAGATGACGTTCCACTCCGTTGACATCAGAGATGCGATATGCATGCAGAGGCGTTAAATGTGGATATATCTTCCAGAAGGAGTCACGATGAGTTTGCAACCGTTCCGGAACAAGAAATAGATTTAGTAAAGGGTGATAACTTCCGGACAGTTCAGCAGAAACGATATTGGGAAAGACCCCGGCAAGATATTTATGGAAATAGTACACGAGAAGACTTGGACCTAGGATCGGTCATATTATGCACACCCAGTAGGCCAGAGTTCGACGTCATCGACGAGACATGTTGTGAGTGACCAGGATAGTTTGCCAGAGATCTTTAGAGGATGTGCCAGAGCGGGACTGTTTCCGTCATCATTTCCATATTGGGCCGTTGAGCCGAGGAGTTATGTAACTGGAAATTGGAAGTGAGAGACGAGAGCCTAAAGGCGCCAGGTGCCAGGCTATGAACAGGAGGCAAGTGGATAACTTGCTCTGCTAGCTTTAGATGCACCGGCACCTTCCTGATCTTGAAGGAAGGACATATCTACCACAATATTGATGATTTGTGATTTGGTGATTCGAATATCACGTATCCGTCATTTGGATTTCGGTGTTTTGGGCGACTTATTTGCATGATTGAGATTTGTGCACCACAGTTGCACTCGATTTCGATTTGCTGTCGTTCGAGATGTTTGATTTTGATTCCTTTCCTATGACATGTATGTGATTTGACTTATGCTTTCGGTGTAGTTTTCATGCACTTTTAGTACTTTGATTCGATTTTGTGCACGCTGATGCACGTGGTTGTGAGATTATATACCACGGTATACCTGATTTGGATTGAGGTTTGTTGTATACCATCGATTTCGATTGTGATATTCGATATTATTTTCGTGCACCTTGTGCGCTTGAGTTGGATTCTTGCGCATACTTGGCGCGCTTGATGCGATTTTGGTGCATGCCAGATGCACTAAATCGCGATTCTTCGTGCATATCAGATGCACCTGATTTTGTTGTCAGGCACACCGTTGCCTTTGACAGGTGTTTTCATGCACACCAGTTGCACTTAAATTTTGTTTCTGTGCACATGTATGACACATTTATTGATTTCTTTTAGAGCAGTATGTTTTATGATATTTACTATTTGGTATAGTAGCTGAGCAGGAATAGTCAGAGGAAAGTACCTGAATATGTTTTTGCCAGCATTGATTGTTACCGAAGGCATTTCCAAAAAGGAGCTATAGTCTTAGTATTTACCTAAGTGTCCGAGATGACACGAAACATTTAACAAAGGAAACCCTTCTAAATTATTTTCAAAAACGGCGGAACATCTATGTTAAACAAAGGATATATATATATATATAGTTATTTTCTTACAATAAACGTCCGTTACTGTGCTGTGATACGCGCATCGCACTGCGACTTGAAAAGGTTTGGCATGCATTTCTTTTAGATGTTTTGACGAATTTACAACGATGCGTACATGTATAGTTTTGATGTATATCATGTTGGTTTTCGTATTGGACTTTGACATTGGTGTCTTCACCATAACTCCGATGATTGCGGGATGCTTGACGGAGTTTTGATTTTGAGTTATATACTCGTTTTTCATGCGCATGCATTGCGCTACGATATGTTTTATGTATTTATGATTTCGGAGCCCGACGACTTGATCATTCTACTGAAATGTTTTAGTATTTTAGGGGTTTAAATTTAAATTTGGTGACCGAATTTATTTAAGGGGAGGAAGACTGTAAAATTTCAGAGCAATAATATATTATTTTTGGGAATTTAAATAATTAAAATAATAAATATTATGAATATTTTAATGATGTGGTATAATTAAATACCGATAAATTGGGAAATGTTTGGAAAATTACCTTGAATGTTGATTTTTAAAGAATTGTGGGATTTAGACATTTTATGAATTATTATATAATTTATTATGTACAAGTTTATTTATAAACTTCATTAATTTTCACTAATGGTGCATTAAGCTTGGTTTTTGCACGTAACATGCACCATGTCATATTGCTAACCCTGGTTACATTTATTTTTCTTGTTTGAAGACCATGCACCATTTCTTTGTTAATTGGTTTTATTTGTTTTGTTGGAGAAAAAAAGAAAAGAAAAGAAAAGAAAAAGGAAATTGATTAAAAAAAGAAATATGGGCAAGAGAAAGAGGATGAGGGGTCATTGACCTTGGCTCATTTGTGTTTGGCTCCATCATCTTCATCACTTTCTTCTTCTCATTTCCCTCACCATGGCTGCCCTCTCCCTCCATCACCTCTTATACCACACAACAACCTCAAATATACATTAAAGCCATTCATCACCTTCACAAAAATCTTGCACAAGCTCACTACAAGCATGATGGATCAAGAAAAATTGGATTTGGAGCACTTGGGGCAACTCAAGAAAATTCTTGAGTTGCCAAATGAGGTATTTTCTTCACCATTAGTGTAGTAATCCTTTTCCTTTAGCATATAAACTAGTTTAGAATCCATTTAGTGTAGTTTAGTGATGTCTGAAAATTCCAAGATGAGGTTTTGAGGAATTCTTGAGTTGTGATGGTGTAAGTGATGTATAATTGGTGATTAGAACCCCTTAGTGTTAAAAACCAGAGCCTAGGCCATGATTTAGAGAGATTTTATCGATCAAAAATATATTAACCGCAATCAAGAATGGCGTCGCATGAAGCTAGCCGGTGAAAACGGGTCGGTCCATAGGGATGTTGTGAATCTCCTAATCGTGCTAACGAGTTAATTCCGGAGGGAGTTCGGATTGATTATTAAATCTAAAATCTAATTCTATCTATCTAAGATTATCTAGATCTAGTTATGCTAGGGTTAGGTTTAGGGATGGTTTGGAAATACAAGTAATTCTCAACGCTTTCTATACCCGAATGAAGATCTATGAGGAGTTATGGTAATTATCAATAAAGGGGATTAGATCCATTCGGGAAGGTGTTCCTTCCTCTAGGTTCTTGTCCTTCCTTTAGAGATCCATACCCTAACCTCCATGGAAAACGCGCGCAACCGGGCCTTTATACTACGGTATCACCGCTACCTCGAGGGATAGGGTGCCGTAGGGAGCGGTGTGTGCGTGTATGCATGGAGTCCTATTGCAAATATACAATGGGTAAGAAAGGGATGAGAGATCTCATCTCTCAAAAGCCTTCACCAAAGCTAACTCTAAACAATTATCTACGGCAAGGAATTAAATCTACCTAAGGCAAGGAATTGAAATCTAAACTAGAGCAATTAATTAAAACTACTTACAGATGGCGCTCTCCAATCATCAACGCAGGTTGTCAGATCTGAATTCATGAATTGAAAAGAGGCACCGATGCTCTCCGTAAAGAATTCTGAATTTATTATTTAAAAGGTGGCATAAGGTTTACAATGATTTGGGTTCTATTTATAGGAGATAGAAACCGTACGTTACATTTGATTTGCATATCTGCTTTTACGAAAATACCCCTAAGAAAAGACCTATTCAGCGTCGCTTCAGACTTTGGAAAAAATTCTCGAAGTACGGGCATTATACGGCCGCGGAACCGCGGCAATGGCGGGCTTGGGCCGCGGTTCCGCGGCCCTTTAGAAGGATTGGATGCTGAAACTTTTGGGTTATGTTCTGGGTATTTTTTGGCTTCTGGTTCTTTGGTTCTTTTGTCAATTGGGCTTCTACATTGGTTCCAGATCTTCAGTGAACAATTTGCAATGGATTTTTAACCGTTCGCTTTGTATTCTTGGACCTTGCCTTGCCTTGTTCATTGTGAACTTTATCTTTGATGTAGGCTTGATCAAAAGTCTTCTGTTTGTTGGTCAAAGTCCACTTTTGCATCGTCTTTTGATCATTTTCACTGTTTTCTGTCCAAGAACTTGTAACCTGTAACATGTAGCAGACATGCGTCAAAAGCACCTGTTTATTTATAAAAAGAATAAGAATGGGGAATATAATAATGCAATATTATGGTGTGAACAAATACCCCCAAACTTATCTTTTGCTCGTCCTCGAGCAAACTTATTTTTATTCACTAAAATCCTAACCACACTTTCGCAGGGAAACACGATTGCACTGAGCTCGTGCAACAAGCCGTTAAACCTCTAGGTGTCCCTAGTAGGAGGAGTGTTGTCTCCTGAGGGTTTTCAGCGGATACTATCCACAAAATCCTATCAATTCGGCCTATCGACTTTTGTTCTCCAATTAGGTTTTCTAACAAGGAATTCTATTATCGTCGACTCGTAAATTATCCACCCATATTCTTCACACTTCCTCATCATTTAACTTAAGATTATATATGTTCTATAGACTTACCTAGCTTTCGGCATCTCTTAAGCTTTCCTTCTAGGGTTCCATCTCCATTTAGGAATTTTTATCAACTGTACTAAAGATACAAGTTCTATTCTTCATTCCTTTCTCTCATCTAAACTCCAATCACATATCCCTACGTGTGTGTGTAGATCACCTCTATACTTGGAAATTCAAATCAAGCAATCGTACTCTTGTCCGTTGTCCAAAGCACTTATTAATTGGTGAACTTTTAAATGAATTTTGCTTACAAATCCTTCATTCGACCGTTAATAGTTCTTGAGGTACCAACAACCGATTACAAGATATGTTTGCACTTTAAAGCGTAATTCCTAGTCTTGCAACACCCAAGGCTTTAGCAGTGACTCCCAAACCAGTTGGTCTAAGGCACTAGGTGATGAAGCATCCTCGCTAAATATTTTTCTATTTTCGCAGCATTAAGTAATCACAAAAACCAGTGTCCATTTTTTTATTCTTTATTCACACTTTTATATTTTTTTTTTCATTTTCATTGTACTAAGGACTTTAGACAAGAGCATTTCAAGGTCTCTTCTACTATTCCAAGTTTCAAGGTGCGTGATTGTGCAAATTGTAGGTATACATTTTCAGAATCTAGACTTAAGCTAGGAATTATTTTTCAAACTTATACTCTAATAAGAACATCAATACTTTTCCTTCGTTTCGACTTAGCCCAAGAAGTGAACCCAAAATTTGCCTATTCCTAAATAAACTACAAGGCATATACTTTCTACCGTTAAATTTTAAGGAATGTTATTTTTAGGGTTTTTAATTTACTAAGTCTAAGATCTAGTTGTTCCTAGGCAGTTAACCTATTTGTCAAACTCAACTCAATTAGCCAAAATTGAATACAATAATTTTTATAATTTTTGAAATTTTTCAATTTTTATGGGTTTTCAAATAAGTATGCAAATGCAAAAATATGTACAAATGAATGCGAAAGAAGAAGACGTACCGAGCATACCCCCAAACTTGAACTTGACAGTGTCCTCACTGTCATGCAAAACCAAGAGGGTCAAAAATGTCGGAACTCCCCTGTTTGTTTATTTATAATTTTTTTTAATGTTTTGAGATTTTTTTTATAGAAAAAGAAAACAAAAAATATATGTACAAATATACAACAAGGTTCTGTTAGTTGTATGTATGCCCTAGAGGCCAGTATTGTACAGATTATGTATATTATATTGGATGCTTGGACATATATAGAGATGACTTTCTTGCTCAACATGATAGTATGCTATCTGGTTGCTATTTATCTTAACATGTACACTAGTCTCTTAATACTGTCTTATAGTTACATGTTGGTAAAGCCCTTAGGATGTGTACTTGACTACCTGGACTATGATGCAGATCATACTAGTGGGGACATGGTAGTCCATAAGTACATCCTTCAAGGTCCCTAGTCGTGGGTGTATCGAGACGGGGCATCGATATACCAGAGTAGACTAGCGTATACGCTTCTCGACCCATGTGATGGGCGATGGATGATCCCATATCCATTGGTGTTTGACATCAGAGATGGTATGCGGGTGCTCAGTGGAGACTGAGTACACTGGACGGACTCGCCGAGAACTCCCAGATGGTATTATACCTCACGTCAGATGGCAGTTCTCAGGTGACACTTGTACAGGTTAGTCTCTAGACCCGAGATCGTCATAGAGTCTTGTATGATTCCCACTGTGCTTTGATCTCCACCTTACCACGTCCATGAAGGCGTGCAAAACGGTGGTCTTTGGGCACAGTCCCGAGTCACATGGAGGCAATGAGCGATAGGAGGGGTTTCGTCTCTCCCGGTATTGGGAGTTGATGTTGTGCTGTGCTCGATTGGCCGTAACAGGGAAGTCCCTGGCCAGGGCTGATCAGAGATTTGCTGGTAAGTGTTACCAGTAGTTTCTTGACCCGTTATGAGCCTCACATCAGCACGACTTATCGGGTTATTGGGGTCTGACGTATACCACCCCTAGACTTGATATGCGACGTATCAGACGAAGAGACCGGACTGTATGGTAAGTGTTACTGGTCGGATTCGCAGGAGGGTGAGCGGGCTAGCTCGTCGATCTTCTGATCGCTCAATACCCGGGTGGCCGTTACGTTTAGCAGACCGCTTGCGGCTTGTGGGTGCTTGATATGATCATCGTCTGCTACCGGCGTATTGACGAGTCTTTAGAGTCCTACACAGAGGTTTCCTGGTTCAAGCGAAACGAAATAGGAGCGCATATGAGATATGTGCAGGACCGAGAATAATGCGTGTATGTGATACCGCATTTCATTCTCGCGATATATGTTTCGATTGGTTATATTCGATATGACCTAGTTATCGAATCATTGATTCGATAAATCGATACATTACATTCTAGTCGGTCATGTGCGACATGACCGGATCATTGAATCAAATGTTGATTTAATGATTTAATGCATAATTATATATTTGATATATTGCATTGCATTAACTAGTATTGGTTCACTTTAAACGGATTTTTCTCACTTGATGCACATTGTATATGTGATATGCTTTAGTGCACTACTTTGTATCATGTTTGATGATACTTTATCATATAGTTAAGTTTATAGAATTAATCCATGGTTAATTTGATAATTAGGGTTTTTCATATTCATTTATTTATTTATTTGTTTATTTATTTATTTGAAATAAGTTATGATAAGAATGGTGGCTAAGTTTGTTTTATATTGAAGCTTCATGAAGCTTTGACTTTGCTAACCATCCTTATCTTCATGCTTAACCCTAACCCATCCAAGTGACCATGGTTAATTCTCTACACTTAACCCTAGTTCAAGTTATGATAAGTATTTGATTTAAATTTATTTTTATCACAAGACTTATCATATTCTTTTCTTGAGCTCATCTTCTTCTTCTTCAAGGTTGCTACAACAATGGCAACTTGAGATCTAGTGAGATAAATCCAATTCTAAAGTGAACCCACCTCCTATTTCTTCACCCTCTACCTCTTGCCAAGTTGTTTTGGGTGTTTACTTCACAAGTTTCACAAGTTTGTGAAGTCGGAGCTTGAGTTTGTGCAACCTCGACGTAGATCGTCTTTGACACGAAGCCGACGACCTATTCCGCACGTTTTCCCGATGAAGCCGACGGAGGAGTCTAGGATTCATGATGTACAGCGAGAAGACTTCGTTGCGGAGCCGTGGAGGTGGATATCCGGATCTACAAAGGTTGTAATTTCCGTATCCTAGTAGTTAAGTGTTAACTAGCTTTATATTTCGCCTAAACTTCTAGTCTAAGATCCGTTGTCTAGGGTTTCTCGGCACCATTTTTTTTAAAATTGGCATGTTCGTTGCCTTGTGAGAACCCACTTGGGTGCCTAGGAACCTTTCACTGGTATCAGAGCCTAGCTAGAGCCTTAGGCGAAGCGTAGACGGAATTTGAAGTCCGAACGACCCAAAACCGAAACCCAAAATATGCTCTCTGTACTTTTTTGAAAACAGTGGATTTTTCCAAATTAAAAATTGCTAAAAAATTCAGCAGGAAAAAATAAGAATTACGGTGCAAAAAGTTTCTGGTGAACAGTGTTTTTCGCGGCGGATCAGCAGCAGAAGCATGGCTTCTGCGGCTGATCAGCGGCCAATTGGTGACGTCAGCCCACTTTGTTTGCACAGTAACTCCTGATAAATTCTGCTGAGTTTTCTGGGAATTTTTAATATTGATTCAAGAGTTGAATTTTCTGCAATTGTTTTGGGGATTCGGTGTTTCGATCGGGGTATCAAATTTTGTCTATTTGGCTTTCCGGATAAATTTTAGAATATGTTAAAAAGTTCGACCGGATATAAATACCCAATTTTTCCCCTGTCGGGAAATTTCCAAGTGTTGGATTTTTCCGTAGTTTAACGACGTTCTAAGTAGTGCAAGTAACTCGATGGTCCCTCTAGAAGACAACAAACCTTAACTCGATTATGTGACCGTCTTGAACTGCCCTTTGAACCTTCGGGTTTGGGGCAGTACGGCGTGCCACATGTGAGGCGTTGGCTTGACCCTTCTACGGCTGGACCGTTGGTACTGAGGTAGGAACTGAATGTTGTTAGACTTATTTCATGTGTTGATCTGTATTGGGAAAACTTGGGTGTTCGATTGTTCGATCGGAAAGTTTAACATTTTCTGTTTATCTGGAATGTGATACAATAATTGGAATTCACAAGTAGTTATGAGATAACTGAATGAATGTTATAAATCTAGCAGTTTAGTCCCGTACGATATTGAAAAGAGTTTTCGATAATGAGACTAAAATGCGGGGTTTGTAACTGTTAGGCATGTGATGTCTAAAGAGGTTGCGGATTCCAACTGTTGTAATTTTACACTTTCTTTTCTGTGACCGTAAGTGTAGTATGTTCATATCGCCGGTTTCGTTGCTATACGTCAACGACAATTGGGGTATGCATACTTACTTACGTTGATGACATGTGATGTTATGTGTTGCTGGATATGTTATATTGGATCGTCGTATTCGAATAGCCGGGGGGTTTTTATGTGAGATGAGTGTTTTTCATTTTCATTCATGTAAAAACTTGTATGTAATATTCTTTTATTTGGGGCACTTCCAGGTAGCGGAAGTTGTCACCCTTTGTATATTATTTACTTTTCCGCATTAGGATAGACCCAAGGAGGGGAGCACAAGTAACCGGGTTCTGGGGTCCAGTAGGAGACCAACTCGAGGAGTCGAGTCCGGGTCTCCTAACCCTAGAATTGGCAGGGTTGCTTGCCGCTCTCGTAGGGGTCTAGGGGTGTGGGATTGGCTATTCATCACGACCGTGGAATTCGTGTTTTATACTGGCTCGTATTGAAAACACGGACGTCCTAGTATATCCAATATTTCATATGGTTATTCTGCTGCGATATCTGTGTTGTGATTCTGTGATGGATATAGTATATAGTATATATGATATATTATATAGACGTTACTTATGTTTTACACCCGCGCTAGCCCTGCCCTGCTCTGTCGTTAGTTACCTAAACTAACGGTGCACGAGGGGACATCGAGGCGAATGCGGATGGCATAAGTGTACGTCATATCTATCTGTGATGTTTAGGTATTTAAATGATGGGACTTCATTAATGTGATTAATGAAAGATAAGAAACCTAAGATGTTGTAGAATCGAATTTTAAAATAAAACAGGTAGCTACAGTTCTTGCTTTGCACAGAGGTATATATGATATACCCCGCACCTTATTCGATGAGGAAAGGACCGAGATCCCTTCACCGGGAGTGACTCCTTTAGCAATAACTGGCAGATGCTACACACTCGGTTTGCTTTTGACTGCTTTTGGGTTTTTGCTTTGCACAGCGATATATATGATATATCCCGCACCTCATTCGACGAGGAAAGGACCGAGATCCCTTCACCGGGAGTGACTCCTTTAGCAAAACTAGAAAAGCCTCAAAATCACTCCATTTCAAAACATCATTTGATTCTACAACGATATCAAGTTCATTACGCTCATGGTTTTTATGAAAAACCTGCGTAGCCTTCCGTCATTTCAGATAAAGACTGTTTAGTATTCGTGCTGCGTTTGTTGGCCTTTGTCAAGGCGTAGTGTGCGGTAGCTGAATAGTGCTTATCTGTTTATGCATATGATGCAGATTGTTTCAGGGTAGTCGTACGACCTTGTTGGCCTTTGTCAAGGGTCGTGCGGGTGGGTTTGATTCAATCAAGAAATGACGGGTTGAACTTGACTAGCATCCTGTGATTTGTTGGCCTTTGTCAAGGTCATAGGACACTAGGGGCAAAATATTATCGGGAATTTCAAGTGTTGAAATTTGCAATGAGATTGCATACTTTCTATGAGATAGTTGGATCCCGATACCCGCTGCGAGTAAGAGTTACTCCTGGGAGAGTTTTACACATTGCAATTAGCCGATCAAGTAGGTGTCTAGAAAGGTGTCAACGGGGTTACGCCTCTGGGAAAACGAGGTTTACATTAATTAGGTTCGTGCGAAAGCACGGGGGACCTCCCTCAAAGTACCGACACTGGCCTGGCTGAAAGATTGGCGAACTTGTAGTGTGTAATTAATCCCGGCTAGTCTTTCCTTTTAGGGTTTGGAGGAAGATTTGATAAAAAGCAGTGGGAGCCATCCTGATTAGATAAGATAATAACCAATCTGATCTTGCACGAGCTTACGCTAAAGTGTTTTCTTCTCTCTCTCTCCAGGTAGCGACCATTTCATGCCTTAATAAAGATAATAAAATGGATGTATTGACCGAACCCGCATGTTATACTGTGCTGGGGAACGTTGGTTCCGTTCTTTCCTATAAGAGTTGTAGGACTGAACAGGATATAGGGGAATACCAGGATTCCCATGCCACCCGAATGAAGAAAGTACATGATGATGCATTTTCTTCGGGTGTGTTCGTTACTGAGAACTGTTTCTCCATTTGCTCTACGTCCTGGGTATTGGATACCGGGTCAGGATCCCATATATGTAATCAGTTACATGGGCTTAGGAAAGGTAGAGAACTTGGAGAAGGTGATAAAGACATTAGAGTCGGTAATGGTGCAATTGTTGCAGCTAAGACTGTCGGGGAATATCACCTTGTATTACTAACTGGTAATACATTGGTTCTGAACGAATGCTATTACATGCCGAACCTGATATGCAACATTATATCGGTTTCTTTATTAAGTAAAGAGGGATATAATTTTGTATTACAGGACAATGTTATGAACATTTTCCATAACCAAAAGTTGGTTGGATCAGGCACGTTGTGCAATGGCATTTATGTTCTAAACCAATCAACAGTCCTCAGCATAACAAACACACACAAGAGGAAGAGTTCTGAACTCAACGAATCCTTCTTGTGGCATTGTAGACCGGGTCACATCAATGCAACACGACTGGCTAAGTTGCATAAGGATGGATATTTAAATCCGTTTGAATTTTCATCCTATGACACTTGCCAGTCATGTCTCAAAGGCAAGATGACCAAGACTCCGTTTACGGGACACGGAGAAAGAGTTACCGAACTCTCAGGACTGATACATAGTGATGTATGCGGTCCCATGTCTACACATGCCAGGGATGGTTCTTCGTACTTCATTACATTCACTGACGATCTCTCTAGATTCGGATATGTGTTCCTGATGAAACACAAATCAGAAGCTTTTGAGAAATTTAGAGAATATAAACAAGAAGTCGAGAACCAAACCGGAAAAAGTATTAAAATCCTTCGATCAGATCGGGGAGGTGAATACTTGAGCAATGAATTCCTGGACTTCCTAAAAGAGAATGGGATTCTCTCTCAGCTAACTCCTCCATATACACCACAGCACAACGGTGTATCGGAGCGGAGGAACCGCACCCTATTAGATATGGTGCGCTCTATGATGAGTACAGCTGAGTTACCTATTTCCTTCTGGGGTCATGCGCTGGAGACAGCAGCATACCTATTGAATCAAGTTCCATCTAAATCTGTACCTACCACACCATATGAGATATGGAGTGGGAAGAGACCATGTCTTAAACGAGTTAAGATATGGGGTTGCCCGGCCTATGTCAAAAGGCAAAATCCGGACAAACTCGAGGCACGGTCAGTTCTATGCAAGTTTGTGGGATATCCCAAACATTCACATAGATATCTTTTCTACCATACAGAGGAACAAAAAGTGTTTGTTTCTCGCCATGCCACCTTTTTGGAAAAGGAATTTCTTGCAAAAGAAATTAGTGGCGATGAGGTAGAACTGGAAGAAATTCCAGCAACACAAACTCAAACTGAAGATTTAGTGGAACCAGAGGATTCAGTAGCTCCCGACGAACCCCAGCCTCTCCGCCGATCTAGTAGGGTTTCTCGTCCACCTGAGAGATACTATGGTTTTCTCATTGATGGTGGTAGTGAGGATTGCATCATGGAGGATGATGACCCAACTAGCTTCGAGCAGGCCATCACGAGTGGGGACTCAGTGAAATGGCTGGATGCTATGCGGTCCGAGATGGATTCCATGTACACCAACAAAGTATGGACTTTAGAAGTTGCTCCTGAAGGGGTAAAACCCATTGGGAGCAAGTGGATCTTCAAGAAGAAACTTGGTGTAGATGGGAAAGTGGAGACTTTCAAAGCTAGACTTGTAGCAAAGGGTTTTCGTCAAAGACCAGGTGTGGACTATGACGAAACCTTTTCTCCAGTGGCTATGCTTAAATCCATCCGAATCATGCTTGCCATCGCTGCATATCATGACTACGAAATCTGGCAAATGGATGTTAAGACCGCCTTTCTAAATGGTGATTTAGAAGAGTGCGTGTACATGACTCAGCCAGAGGGCTTCGTAGACAGTGGGAGCAGCGGGAAGGTGTGCAAGCTGCTTAAATCCATTTATGGATTAAAGCAAGCATCGTGGAGTTGGAACATCTGCTTTGACGTCGTTATCAAAGAGTTTGATTTCGTCAAAAATCCAGATGAACCTTGTGTCTACAAGAAGGTGGCAGAGAGTAAGGTTGTCTTCCTCGTATTGTACGTGGATGACATACTCTTGATAGGAAATGATATTCCTATGCTGCAATCGGTCAAGCTCTTCTTATCACAAAGATTCTCAATGAAAGATCTTGGTGATGCCTCCTGCATATTGGGAATTAGGATCTATAGAGATAGATCCAAACGGATTTTGGGATTGTCCCAATCCAGGTACATTGACACCATACTAAAGAGGTTTAGTATGGAAAAGTCCAAGCGTGGGAACTTGCCCACGATCTCTGGAGTCACTCTCTCCAAAGAGATGTCTCCTAAGACTGATTTGGAGAGAGCTCGCATGCAAGGGATACCCTATGCTTCGGCAGTAGGCTCTATCATGTATGCAATGCTATGTACCAGACCCGATGTAGCATACTCACTAAGTGTAGTGAGCAGGTATCAAGCTGATCCTGGAGAGAGTCACTGGACAGCTGTGAAGAGCATTCTCAAGTACTTGCGAAGGACTAGAGATATGTTCTTGGTGTATGGTAACGGAGAACTCCAAGTGGAGTCCTTTACCGATTCGAGCTTCCAGAGTGATAAGGACGACTCTAAGTCGCAGTCGGGCTTTGTCTTTACCCTTTACGGAGGGGCGGTTAGCTGGAAGAGTTCCAAGCAGGAAACCGTGGCAGACTCGACGATGGAGGCTGAATACATCGCTGCCAACGATGCTGCTAAAGAAGCTGTCTGGATCAAGAAGTTCATTACTGAACTTGGTGTGGTTCCATCCATTGAGCGTCCAATACCTTTGTATTGCGATAACAATGGAGCGGTGGCTTTGGCCAAGGAACCCAGGTCCCATCAGCGATCCAGGCATATTCTGAGGCGGTATCACCTGATCCGGGAGATAGTTGATCGCCGGGAGATCGAGGTCAGGAGAGTTGACACGAAGAACAACACGGCGGATCCACTCACGAAGGCCATTCCCCAGATACAGTTTGAGAGACTCTTCGGGATGCTCGGTATGAGATACTACAGCAGCTGGCCCTAGTGCAAGTGGGAGATTGTTAGTTGTATGTATGCCCTAGAGGCCAGTATTGTACAGATTATGTATATTATATTGGATGCTTGGACATCTATAGAGATGACTTTCTTGCTCGACATGATAGTATGCTATCTGGTTGCTATTTATCTTAACATGTACACTAGTCTCTTAATACTGTCTTATAGTTACATGTTGGTAAAGCCCTTAGGATGTGTACTTGACTACCTGGACTATGATGCAGATCATACTAGTGGGGACATGGTAGTCCATAAGTACATCCTTCAAGGTCCCTAGTCGTGGGTGTATCGAGACGGGGCATCGATATACCAGAGTAGACTAGCGTATACGCTTCTTGACCCATGTGATGGGCGATGGATGATCCCATATCCATTGGTGTTTGACATCAGAGATGGTATGCGGGTGCTCAGTGGAGACTGAGTACACTGGACGGACTCGCCGAGAACTCCCAGATGGTATTATACCTCACGTCAGATGGCAGTTCTCAGGTGACACTTGTACAGGTTAATCTCTAGACCCGAGATCGTCATAGAGTCTTGTGTGATTCCCACTGTGCTTTGATCTCCACCTTACCACGTCCATGAGGGCGTGCAAAACGGTGGTCTTTGGGCACAGTCCCGAGTCACATGGAGGCAATGAGCGATAGGAGGGGTTTCGTCTCTCCCGGTATTGGGAGTTGATGTTGTGCTGTGCTCGATTGGCCGTAACAGGGAAGTCCCTGGCCAGGGCTGATCAGAGATTTGCTGGTAAGTGTTACCAGTAGTTTCTTGACTCGTTATGAGCCTCACATCAGCACGACTTATCGGGTTATTGGGGTCTGACGTATACCACCCCTAGACTTGATATGCGACGTATCAGACGAAGAGACCGGACTGTATGGTAAGTGTTACTGGTCGGATTCGCAGGAGGGTGAGTGGGCTAGCTCGTCGATCTTCTGATCGCTCAATACCCGGGTGGCCGTTATGTTTAGCAGACCGCTTGCGGCTTGTGGGTGCTTGATATGATCATCATCTGCTACCGGCGTATTGACGAGTCTTTAGAGTCCTACACAGAGGTTTCCTGGTTCAAGAGAAACAAAATAGGAGCGCATATGAGATATGTGCAGGACCGAGAATAATGCGTGTATGTGATACCGCATTTCATTCTCGCGATATATGTTTCGATTGGTTATATTTGATATGACCTAGTTATCGAATCATTGATTCGATAAATCGATACATTACATTCTAGTCGGTCATGTGCGACATGACCGGATCATTGAATCAAATGTTGATTTAATGATTTAATGCATAATTATATATATGATATATTGCATTGCATTAACTAGTATTGGTTCACTTTAAACAGATTTTTCTCACTTGATGCACATTGTATATGTGATATGCTTTAGTGCACTACTTTGTATCATGTTTGATGATACTTTATCATATAGTTAAGTTTATTGAATTAATCCATGGTTAATTTGATAATTAGGGTTTTGCATATTCATTTATTTATTTATTTGTTTATTTATTTATTTGAAATAAGTTATGATAAGAATGGTGGCTAAGTTTGTTTTATATTGAAGCTTCATGAAGCTTTGACTTTGCTAACCATCCTTATCTTCATGCTTAACCCTAACCCATCCAAGTGACCATGGTTAATTCTCTACACTTAACCCTAGTTCAAGTTATGATAAGTATTTGATTTAAATTTATTTTTATCACAAGACTTATCATATTCTTTTCTTGAGCTCATCTTCTTCTTCTTCTTCAAGCTTGCTACAACAATGGCAACTTGAGATCTAGTGAGATAAATCCAATTCTAAAGTGAACCCACCTCCTATTTCTTCACCCTCTACCTCTTGCCAAGTTGTTTTGGGTGTTTACTTCACAAGTTTCACAAGTTTGTGAAGTCGGAGCTTGAGTTTGTGCAACCTCGACGTAGATCGTCTTTGACACGAAGCCGACGACCTATTCCGCACGTTTTCCCGATGAAGCCGACGGAGGAGTCTAGGATTCATGATGTACAGCGAGAAGACTTCGTTGCAGAGCCGTGGAGGTGGATATCCGGATCTACAAAGGTTGTAATTTCCGTATCCTAGTAGTTAAGTGTTAACTAGCTTTATATTTCGCCTAAACTTCTAGTCTAAGATCCGTTGTCTACGGTTTCTCGGCACCATTTTTTTTAAAATTGGCATGTTCGTTGCCTTGTGAGAACCCACTTGGGTGCCTAGGAACCTTTCAGGTTCGCCCCAAACTTAAGCTTGGCCTTACACAAACCAAAGGTTAGCACCAACCATTCAAAAATCTTATCGTGGTAATGGTCGAGTTGGTGAAATAATGGGGTGTAGAGGAAAGAAATGAGAAACACGTGAGACCGTTTGGAAAGAATAATGGTAGAATATGGTCTCGGTGGGGGAGAAGAATGGCGGAAAGGAGAAAGAAGGGTAGTGCGATCTTGAGGGTGTAAATCGAGTGAATAAATTAGCGCAATTTGTGATGGCCGATGTGTTAAAAGCGATTGCGCTAACCTATCAACCCGTCGTGAAATAGTGTCAAATCCCTTAAGATTCGCAAGAAAACATGGGTACGCCGAACATGGTATTGGAGATGAAAGCGTAACGGTTACTTGTACGGTTGGAACAATAGGAAGGACGAAAGGATGTGAATTAGGGATAATATCATTCTCACCGTAGTAAACTGTCTCGAACTTGAAAGATTCCATTAATGGTTCGAAACTACTGTAAGCAACCGAGTCTGATGGTTCAACTAACTCATCTGAAAACTCAAAGGACTCAAACTCGGGCGGTGAGTCATCAACATCATCCGAAAAAGTGAAACACTCATCTGTGAGAACTGTGTCAGATTCAAAGGAATTTTTTTCAAGCTCACAGTCTTCAAGCGTGGTCGGAACGATGGAAAGGAGGGAGGGTGATTTAGTTATAGGTTCAAGAGGATGGGTTGGAAAATCAGACACATCAAACAAAAATGGTTCAACCTCAATATGATCCTCAAAACTCTCCTCAATACTATCATCATAATTCTCCTCAAAATTCAACTCATCCATGCCATTATCATCAAAATCAAGACGCATATGAAGTTCGGGAGAAACATCTAATAATTCGGGATGATGAGTTGAACATAAAATTTCAATCAAATCGACAGGTTCATCATCCGAAATATTCCCGGTGTCTATATCCTCAATCAAGTGAAAATTAATTTCTTTAGACACCTCATCAAAAGCATGGATATTTATCAATTTAGGTTCTAGAGTGGAGGTGTAAAGGTCAAACGGATTAGGTGCGGTTTCACTCGAAAGGGGTTCTTCACAAGTTGGCAAATCAAACACTACAAAGTCGCACAACTCATCATTTTGGACACATGTTTGAAAATTTGAGTTGTCGGATTCAATTGGGTATGGGTAGGTTTGATTTGGAAATCCTCTCTCATTCTCACTCTGTCCAACCGCCTCCTTATACATTGAAAAATTTGAAGCTAGCGGGAAACTAGCTACCGGTTCAGCAGGTTGCATAAGGGCGTCCACGGACGCTTCCACATTCCTAGTCATTTTGTTTGTCGCTGCGATATACGCCTCCAACGACTCTTCCAAACTAGACTTGGGTGGTGAGGGGGTTTCGGTAAAAGATTCGAAATTGTGTGGATATGCAAAACTCCCTAATGGCTGTAGAAACAGTGTCTAGTGAGGGTGGTAAGGTCGGGTAGGACTGGTAGGAAGTGGGTGGTTGGGCAGGGGTAGGGTCAACATGTGGATAACAAGGTGAATAATCGTGTGGATCCCTAGAACTAGATGAGTGGAGAGGGATGAAAGATCGGCTGCGAGATTGAGCAATATGTTCAGCAATGGATGTCGGCTTAGGAGTGACAGAAGGACTTGAAAAATTGGTGTCAACATATGGAAGTGGTAAAGGTTTACTTGGTTGACACAAAGTGGGTTGAAAAGTCAAACTGTTTCTCCTAGACACCTCTATTTGATCTTTCAAAGATATTTTAGGCACGGAAGGATCGTCTTTAAATTGACCGAACAAATTGACATACGACGCAAAATTAGGTTCGGGATACCAAAGTTCGGCAAGTGATTTATTATGTGGGGTACCCATGTTAGAAGAAAGGGGGAAAGAAAGAAAGAAGGTTGGTGGTGGTGCAAGGATTTATTTGCGGCAAAAGTTTGCAAGTTTTCCAATAAAAATTTTTCCTTTTTTTCTTTTTCTCTTAATTTGGAAATTGTTGCAAAAAGATTTTTAATAAAAGATATGCAGCAGAAAAAATATTACTCGCAATCAATTTCTAACTTAAGCGAGGCGCAAAAAAATCCTGCACAAAATTGTTATTTAGAAGCGGAAATATTTTTATAGCGCACGGAATCCTGCAGGAATTTTCAGAAAAGGTATTTCAAAATGTATAGAGAAGAAACAGAGGGGCTCACAGAAAAATTTTCCTCAGATGAAGCCGGGAGATAGCCGCATTTCCGCGGTATAAAGTGGTATACCACCGTGTTTCCGCTGTCTTCTTGACTGCTTGGATCCCCAAAAAAATTCTCACGTTCTGAATCGACAAGAAGGCCGCGGTTCCGCGGCCTAAGGTAGGTTTTGGACACGGAAGGGCGGTGAGGTGGGCGGTTCAGATCTCCTGAAAAATTCCACTGTTCTGTTGTTTAAAATCTCTTCTGTTCCGATATCCCGTTTTCTATTTCGTTTTCTGGAAATTTTCAGATCTGTCTCGATTGTTCCTGCAAGATTCAAACAACAAAGTACCCTTTCCAAAAAATAACAATTGATATATTTTTATAATTTTTTTTGATTTTTCAGATTTTTATGATTTTTTTTTAATTTAAGATTAACCCGAAATTGCAAAAAGGAAAGTTCTACGCCATCCCCGGCAACGGCGCTATTTGATTTAGAGAGATTTTATCGATCAAAAATATATTAACCGCAATCAAGAACGGCGTCGCATGAAGCTAGCCGGTGAATACGGGTCGGTCCACAGGGATGTTGTGAATCTCCTAATCGCGCAAACGAGTTAATTCCGAAGGGAGGTCGGATTGATTATTAAATCTAAAATCTAATTCTATCTATCTAAGATTATCTAGATCTAGTCTTGCTAGGGTTAGGTTTAGGGATGGTTTGGAAATGCAAGTAATTCTCAACGCTTTCTATACCCGAATGATGATCTATGAGGAGTTATGGTAATTATCAATAAAGGGGATTAGATCCATTCGGGAAGGTGTTCCTTCCTCTAGGTTCTTGTCCTTCCTTTAGAGATCCTTACCCTAACCTCCATGGAAAACGCGTGCAACCGGGCCTTTATACTACGGTATCACCGCTACCTCGAAGGATAGGGTGCCGTAGGGCGCGGTGTGTGCGTGTATGCATGGAGTCCTATTGCAAATATATAATGGGTAAGAAAGGGATGAGAGATCTCATCTCTCAAAAGCTTTCCCCAAAGCTAACTCTAAACAATTATCTACGGCAAGGAATTAAATCTACCTAGGGCAAGGAATTGAAATCTAAACTAGAGCAAAACAATTAAAACTACTTACAGATGGCTCTTTCCAATCATCAACGTAGGTTGTCAGATCTGAATTCATGAATTGAAAAGAAGCACCGATGCTTTCCGTAAAGAATTCTGAATTTATTATTTAAAAGGTGGCATAAGGTTTACAATGATTTGGGTTCTATTTATAGGAGATAGAAACCCTAGGTTACATTTGATTCGCATATATGCTTTTATGAAAATACCCCTAAGAAAAGACCTATTCAGCGTCGCTTCAGACTTTGGAAAAAATTCTCGAAGTACGGGCATTATACGGCCGTGGAACCGCGGCAACGGCGGGCTTAGGCCGCGGTTCCGCGGCCCTTTAGAAGGATTGGATGCTGAAACTTTTGGGTTATGTTCTGGGTATTTTTTGGCTTCTGGTTCTTTGGTTCTTTTGTCAATTGGGCTTCTACATTGGTTCCAGATCTTCAGTGAACAATTTGCAATGGATTTTTAACCGTTCGCTTTGTATTCTTGGACCTTGCGTTGCCTTGTTCATTGTGAACTTTATCTTTGATGTAGGCTTGATCAAGAGTCTTCTGTTTGTTGGTCAAAGTCCACTTTTGAATCATCTTTTCATCATTTTCACTGTTTTCTGTCCAAGAACTTGTAACCTGTAACATGTAGCAGACATGCGTAAAAAGCACCTGTTTATTTATAAAAAGTATAAGAATGGGGAATATAATAATACAATATTATGGTGTGAACAGGCCATGAAAAACTTGGACTTATGATTTGTCGATATCGGCTTTTTGTTGAATTAGTGATGGTATTTAGAGATCTGCTGCTACCCTGTGACCCTAAAAGTTATATAGCGATTTCTGTGAGTCATGCAGGCAACCTGAAAGCTACCATAGAGACCCGAGCCCCAACCCCTTCATCTTGGCCGCAAATATATCCCTTATGGCCTCAATTTAAGGCCTAGGTACTTCCATTTTCGTTCGTGCTTAGTCCATAGCTCCATTTTCAGTAAATTAGACCGTCCACATATGCAAAATTGGCTAATTACACCTGAAACAAAATCCCGAAGTGTTTTCTTATGTTGTTGCTTTGGTTTTGCGACTATTTATGACTTGGATTTTAGTCCTTGGGTTTTGACTCGGTGGTGTGACGTTTGCACGTCAATCTCAAGGGTTGTTTGGTTATTCTTGCATGGTAGACCATAGGTTCTAACCTATGTGTGTTTCGAGTGCCGTTTTGGTTTTCATCCGCGATTTCGGTTTATGATACTATGTGTGATATGTGTAGGTACCCATGTGGACGTCGTACGACAAAGAGGAGCATGGCGACATCGACTTCGGCAAGCATAGATCAAGGTGAGTAGATATATATCTACGGGGGAAGTCGGGTGGATGGCGTATAGCACCCCCGCAGTTCGTAGTGTAGCATATGATATATTATGTATTTATATACGAATATGTGTTATGTGGAACGTTACTTATTAGCAAGAAAGATATTAGATGAGCATGCGTTAGTTTTAGTGTAATTGGTAGAAAACGTTTTTAGTTAGTTTCGTAGTCGCGAACCCTAGAATAAGGTTGACACACACACACACACATGCACACACGTGTTATATGTTGGTGTATATGATATATGTATATATATATATATGTATATGGATGTGTTGCTATACACACACACACACACACACACGTATAGTATACCCGTATGATGAGGATAGTAAATGATACTTGGAGATGAGTCGATGTGATTGGGCATGATGCCGTGAGATCGGTGATGTGATTGGGTCGTGTTATGAGATATGACATATTATATTAGCGGATTGATGGGCAATGTGTTTTCATACACTCGCGGATATATGTTGACGGTATCGGTATGTACTAGACTTAGATCAGTACCATGTTCATGATATTATGATAATGATACCATATGGATATCGAGGTATATGTGATAGGCGACCCGTACCCCGATTATGGGATGCCGTACGATGGATTTACCGTACGAGATATAATTATGATAATAGATCAGCACTCTTGACTCGAGGATGTCGTATTATATATTATATCGTACGTGCCGCTATTGAGGCGGGATCACCGACTACTAGATATATCGACTCGGACTTAAGTGGATTTCCTTACATTTTGACTAGTCTCTTAGTTTAGTCCTGTAGTTTATTAGGTAGATGTTAGACTGGGCTCGAGTCATACCTACTTTCAAAACTAACAAATCTTGAGTATTTTATGGACAGGCCGAGTGACACTACGGATATTTCAAAGGATGTGCTTTTCTTAAAAACAACGTAGCCTCTATTTTCTAAAACCACGATTAGTACTATTCCAAATTCCAAAACTGTAT
This sequence comes from Agapanthus africanus, assembly GCA_030015575.1. Taxonomy (NCBI): domain Eukaryota; kingdom Viridiplantae; phylum Streptophyta; class Magnoliopsida; order Asparagales; family Amaryllidaceae; genus Agapanthus; species Agapanthus africanus. The sequence continues at coordinate 311,068,766 of CM057343.1, read as the reverse complement.
GACTCATATATGTAAATTATCCAATGTTGCATTTACTATTCATTGTCCGTTATTTTCATGTTCTCATTGCATTGCATATTTACACATGTGTTTCATTAATTATGATGATATCGACTGTTAGGACACCAGCACCATTACCGATGATGCGTATGCCTACGTACACTTGCATGCCGGCTCACACACATCATCATCGGTAATTTCCATGCTACGTACGCACTAGAAATAATATTCATTGATATAGCCTGCTAGCTGGGATCAACATATTAGTAGTATGCTTGCATTCGTCGTACCCAGCTATTGGGATGCCGTATGATGATTTACCGTACGAGCTTTACATTGATGTTAGATCCGCACTCATGACTCGAGGATGTTATATGATACACTGTATCGTACGTGATACTTTTGAGGCGAGATCACCGACTATATATATATATATATATATATATATATATATCGACTCAGATTTAGGTGGTTTCCATACCCCTGCCGATTGAACTTGATAGTTGGGCCCGTAGTTCGCATAGTAGGCGTTAGGCTAGACTGAGTCATACCTATTTCAAAACTGATGAATCGGGGATATTTTAAAGATAGGCAAAAGGGATTCTACGGATATTTTCAAAAACGACACATCTTTTCTTAAAACACCGTAGCCCTTACTTTACCAAAAAGCCCGGTTCGTCTTATTTCAAAAGGCAAGGCTGCATGATATATTTATTGAGGCAGGTTCTCTATTGTTGCGTCGATTATTCGATTCCGCATATTCATGCTATTTGCATTGCATCGCTTGTATTGTTGATATATTTCAGTCATGCTGCTAGGACTCCAGCACCGTTATCGATGATGCGTAAGTTTCACGTACACTTGGTTGCCGGCTCACACACTTCATCATCGATAATTGCCATGTCACTACACTGTAGTACTGTTGCATTCAGTGTATGTTGCTTACATTTCTTTACATATCGCATACGTCATGCTTTCTGATTATACGCATTGAGATATGTTGTTTCCATGATATTTCTGGTTTTCGGGAACCGTGGGTGTTTCAAAAAGAGAATATGTAATTGTTTTAAAACCCGGTTACCCTTGATATGATATTTCAGTGCGTCCACCATGTGTTTTCTCGGTGCTGAGAGCGACATGTGAAACCCGATTCGAGGAGGCGGATGAGGCCGATTGCGGGTACATGGTTGACCCGGTATGGTTCCCCGGGGCAAGAAATGTTTTTCGTGGAGTAGACGATGAGCCTGGCAGGGTGGCGAGTACCTACCGGTGATTGGTTGGACCTGGCGGTTATCCGGAGGATACTGACCAGAGTCGATAGATGGATATGGGCGTACTGCCGGGGCCGAGGGCCGATACCGCAGACAGAGCCCGTGGGCCGATCCGGACTGACGGAGCCCGATATATGAGGATTTACGTGCCGATGCTGGGCACAGTTTTCATGATGTTTTCGAGTGTCGATGCTGGGCACTCCGGTTCCATGATTTTGACGTGTCGCGAGGGACACAGATGGTTTATATCCTCATATTATTCCCATGCACATGCTTTATGATATTTGCATGCATGATGGTTATTGTCATTGGGTGATGAGTGGACGGGATCCACGTATATGCAGATTTGATTACATTGATCATACCTCACATTCATGATATGCTATTACCTGAGGCACTAGCACGAGCACTTGGCACTACACTCATGTATAGAGATTACATTGTCAGTTTAGCATGCTTCAGCTTTAGTCATATTGAGGTTTATTTATATCTGATCGTATTGACCTAGGATGGGTCATGCATTCGATCTCTGCCCGTAGATATTTTCTATTCACGAGTTGGCAACTCACCCCCGTTGTGCCACAGTTCTTGCAGGTGTTGCCGTACGGATTCCATAGCGGCATTTCTGGCACACTGCTTCCTTATGGGTGACTTGCTCGGGTAGGTAGGTTCTTTTGTATCAGAACCGCCATTGTTCATGTATTATTCATTGTATCTAGAATTCCATCAACCAAAACTTGTATATTGTTTCAGACTTAGAAAACAGTGTTGTATTATTTCGACCTTTGAGTCGCGCTTATAGTATTACGGTTTTCTGGCTGTTTTGAGTTCTTTTTGGGTTTTGATCCTCGCCCTTTGGCGTTGTATATTATTATTGCTTGCGTGGTTGTGACCGTCGTTTGACGAAGAGCTAGCTCCCGCTTGGGGATGCCTTTTATAATTTCATATATATTATTCTTGCTGTACCCCGTTCGGGGCCAGTTTTTACAAAGGAAACTCTGTCGAAATTTTCAGGAAAGGTTACACATTTTAAAAATACATATTCGGCTTAGTTATTTAAAAGCTTGGATTTTCGAACCACGATTTCTTTACTTCTTAAAACCAGTTTTTCTTATTTACTCTTTAAATGGTTTTAGATTTCTGGGCTTTTGGTTTACTTGGATCAGATGGGGTCCTATAGACTTCATATGGTTCAAGGGCCAGTCACGTGCTCTTTCTGGTCGTGACAGGGAGCTAGCTCTTCGTCAATCGACGGTCACAACCATGCAAACAATATAATATACAACTCCAAAGGGCGAGGATCAAAACTCAAAGGAAAACTCCAAATCAGCATGAAAACCATAATACTACAACGCGCGACTCTAAGGTCGAAATAATACACAACTGGTTCTCTAAGTCTGAAACAATATACAAGTTTTGGTTGGTGGAATTACTAGATACAATTTAATAAAATAATACAAGGGTGGTCATGATGCGAGTGAACCCACCTACCAATGCAATCACCCAGAAAGGAAGCAGTGTGCCAGAAAAGCCGCAATGGAACCTGTACGGCAAAACCTACAAGAACTGTGGCACAACGAGGGTGAGTTGACAACTCGTGAATAGAAAACATCGCAGAGTAGAAATCGTATGCATGACATAATCCTATTTCAATACGATCGGATATATATATAAACCTCAATGAATAAGTCTGAAGTAAGATAAGGTGGCAATGTAACAACTATACAAGAGTGTAGTGCCAAGTGCTCGTGCCAGTGCCTCAGGTAATAACATATAATAAATATGAGGTATGATCAATGTCGACTATATCATGAAGTCTATGAATATGTGGATATCATCCAACTGTGTGATCAATATCATCAATGTCAATATATGTATCTGGAAATCGTCCACGTGTCATCCAATGACAATAAGCATCATGCATGTAAATATCATAAATATATCCATGTAAGTATGAGGATGTAAATCAACTTGTGTCGCTCGCGACATATCAAAATCATGGAACCTGAGTGTCAAGCATCAACACTCGAAAATATCATGAAACCTGTGCCTAGCATCGGCATGTAAATCCTCATATATCGGACTCCGTCAGTCCGGATCAGCCCACGGACTCCGTCAGTCTGGATCGGCTCATATCATCTCTCGACTCCGGTCGGTATCCTCCGGATATCCGCCGAGCCCAACTACTATCACCGGTATGAAGGGTCCCGGCAGCGCCCTGGCCGTCGAAACGCGGCCAAAATGCGGAACAAAAATTTATCAAACCGGCGCTACCGCTACCCGAATCCTGGATCGACCTTAAACCTTATTCTAGCGAGATAAGTAAGAGTTAGAAAGGTTATACCGAGATGATACGAGTCCTTCGGTCTTCATTCCATGCTCCTAGTGATCCTTTGACGATGTTTGGTTGCCGGTCTTCCACCATCTCCAATGATCCACCCGAGGGAAACGGCGCAAGCTCCAGCCTCGTCGAACGAGGTAACCGACGCTCCAAAGTCTCTAGCGATGGAGAGTGGGGGTGTATGAAAGTGTCACTACAATTTTCTCTCAGCTTGTTTTGCTCAATGAGCAAGCATAGAAGATCAATGAGGTGAACCTTTTGCATGAGCTAAAATGGCTATGTTTTTGTGAGAATGAGAGTGGAGAGTTATTGTAATTAATCATGTAACCAAAAATGAATCCTACCTCCACCAATATGTGGTCGGCCCCCTTCCTCTCTCATTCTCCCAAAAAACACTTTTCTTTTTCAATTAAAGTAATAAACAAATGCAACCATAACTTGAACCATGCTTTGACTCATGCCCATACCATGAACTATGTTCATGACACCTAACATATTCCACCTCATCATTAAATAAAATGAATTTCCATAAATGGAAAATCAAACAATGAGGTGGCAAAGCTTCTAGAAGCTATTCCATATAAAATACGGAATACTTCCCGGTACATGTATCGAAATACATATACGCGTATTCGTACAAAAATACGAATAGCCAAGAGAGAAAATAAATAGCGAACAATAATACTAGAATACATATATATAAATACATATGTAAAATATTAAATCAAAACTTGATTTAATAATCTGGCTTAATCCTAATCCGCTAGTATTATCAACCGTCCGATTAAAGTCTGCGCAGCATGCACATATTTAATCGGACACCTGTATGTACCAACATACGTCATGTACACCATATCGCCTGAACCGTGAAAACCCTCTGTGTAAGACTCTAAAGACTCGTCAATACACTGGCAATAGGTTTAACCACAAGCACGTCAGCGGCACTAGCTGTACGTAACGGCTACCCAGGTATTGAGCGAAAGGGAGGCCGATGAGCAAACTCATCCTGAACCCCTACTGAGCCTGACAGTGACAATATCCGTACAAACCGGTCTGTTCGTCTAAGAGTATCGCAAATCGAGTCTAGGGGGTGGATGAAGTCAGACCCCCAACAACGCGATATTTAGTGTCGGTATGAAACCTATCACCACCGGAGAAATTATCGATCCTGGATCGATAATTCTCGTCCACCGTGGCCACGGATTTATGGTAATGGCCATCCGTACACAAGGCGACATCAACCTCCAATACCGGGAGAGACGAATCCCCGACGATCCGATCACTGCCTCCATGTGGCTCGGGACTGTGCCCAACTAAAAGCTATTTGCACGACTCCTTTGAACCGTGGTAGGGTAGTAATCAAAGCACAGTGGGAACTCACACGAGACAAATAACGATCTCAGGTCGACAGACTAACCTGTACACATGTCACCTGGGAACTACTATCTGACAATAGGTATAATACCAACGAGCAGGTTCCCGGCGAGTCCGTCTAGTGTACTCATAACCCATTGAGCACCTGTATACTATCTCAGGTGAACAAACTAACACCAATGGCTTGTGAGACATGGTCGCCGCCCCTCGTCGGGGTCTCGATCAGTATACACTAGTCTACACTGGAGTATCGATACCCGGTCTCGATACTCCTACGACTAGGGACATTTTAGGATGTGCTTATAGACCCCAGCTCCCACATATATGATCGCCATCATAATGCTGGCAGTCAAGCAAGAATCCTATGGGCTCTATCAACATGTACATGATGATAAAGGGAAACCAGATAGCATACTATCATCTTGAGTAGGACTGTTTTATCGGTATAGGTCCTCACTCAATCATCATAATCACAAGTGCGCGACTATGATAATTGCCTTGAGGGCACTATAGCTAACAATCTCCCACTTGCACTTAAGGCCAATTATTGCGATGTCACATACTCACAGCCCGTGTGATACCGAACACCCAACTTCTCTACAAATCAGCTTTGCAAAGCCCGTTTGCGAAAAATGATTGCGTTCGAGAAATAGCCTCAGTGAGTGGATCCGCTCCAATGTTTCTTTATGTATCTCTCTTAATCTCAACTTCACGGAGAAAACTATCTCCCGAAATGAGCAATACTTGTATTAGAATTGGTCTGGATATCTGATGGGACCCAGTTCACAAATGAACTCCAAATCCAGCAAAACACTTAGACTGTATCGTCCACTGAATTTAACCAGTAACATGCGCCATGCCTTCCACAGTATCCGCTTGGACCATCTGTCCAACATACCGTCCTTCAAAAGAGGGAAAAACTATAACTCTGACAGTCACTCTGTCATTCAGGTCACCTTGGAAACCTTAAATGATAACCGTCTCCCGAAAGAGGCTGCCGTAATCATTTCCTAAGAACATTCACATATGTTCAGTAAACTGCTTCCCAATGTTTCTCCAGGATTGGATTAATATATATTTATTGCAGCTAGTGCAAAAACAATATCTGGTGTGGTACTTGACATTTCATGATTAACTTAATTACCTAAGCAAGTGATACGCTAATCATGTAGAACCCTCTCCCCTTTAGTCTGTAAGACACCTTTAGAGAGGTTGACTCCATCACCTGCAGGTAGACCACCATGCCAGGAGTCATCCATTTAATGTCAAAATACCCAGATTAGGATGCTTCCCAAATCTAGATCTAAAACCATAGATCTAGTAACCAGAAACCCTGATATTACATCTATATCCTGTGTGGAGAAACAACTTTATGACAACCATAGTACAACCGATCGTAGTATAGGAATATCTCTTCCTATCAAGTGCATGTCATCCCAATACCTGGACATCACTCTGTACCACCTTCTTACCAGATCCATTTCCTATTCTGATGAGGTCAAGACCTATGACTGTCACATCAAAAATAGATGATCTATTTCCGTTATACCTGCTTTAGTCTGTAAATAGATATAAGCTACTTGCCTTCTATGCTTCCGCTGCTCCCACTGACCACAACAACTCTCCGGCAGAGTCATATACACATACATTTCCAAAACTAGTTTAGAACGACGCTATACTCATCCTTCTGCCGGGTCTTATAGTCTAGAATAGCAGCAATGGCAAGTCCTAGCAAACAAGAACCTCCCTGTCACCGTCTCTGAGAAGACCGAAATACCTCTCGGGTGCCTGAGGTTACCCACAAAATCTGCGGAGTGGCTAATGGAACGTTGAAAACAATTGAATCCTTAGGTTCTATTAAATCTTCAGTAATCGTTTGTGGTTCTGGAATCACTTCCAGTTCTACCATACTCCCACTTTTATTTTCTGAAAAATCCATTTTACTAAAAATGTGGCAAGTCAAGAACAATATAAATATTGATCTTCCTGATGGTAGAAAGTTAACCCTCGTCAAAGCCCGGGATAACCCACAAATAGCCATTACTGAAACGTGCCTTGAGTTTATCCGGATTCTGGTTTTAAGCATCAGCCGGACAACTCCCTATACCTTAACATCGTTAAGATATAAATTGATTCTATATATACCTAATATAGAAACAAAAGCACTAATCTAATTTGAACCATATTCAAAATTATACAGCTGTCTCCAGTGCATATTAACCAAATGGAAAGAAGACAATCAGCATTACTCATCTAGGAGTGCATCCACATATGAGTAACCCAAAAGAGAACCAAGTTCTCAAAACCATTACTATCAGCGGAATACCAAATACAAGTATCTACATCTTCGACTTCATCGAGGAATCCTGATACTTCTAACAAATGGTCCTCTACTTTATTCTTATACCTATAACTTTTGAATATCTGGACCTTGCATTTCAACGAAATACATGTTCAGAACTGGAGAAGTCATAAGTAAACAGAATATAGTACGAGTACCAACCCCTTTTTCCTAATGGACACTGGACAATATACAATACTTTGTATAAGTCCCCTGAGTTCAATAACTCAAACCCTGTGCGTCGTAGGTTGAAAAACTGTAGTATGGTTAAGAAGAATTACACCGCTGTTGAATGCACCTTACCTAATCACCAACTGATATAGGTAAATGTCATAGACACAATATCAAAAAGTTATATCTCACTTTATAAAATAAATGTACAAATATAGCGGTTTGAAATTGGTGCATAACAACGGATATTCAAAACCAAATATTTGCCATCCGGCAAAATCCATATGATTTCCTCAAATATCACCAATTACAACGAATTCCGATATAATGAGGATCTAATCACCCAATTCCCAATATCTTACTCCCACTCATCATCTATAATATCATAAAGATGTGAGAAACTGATCTAGTAAATACATACCCTGGAGTTAGATTCCAATTGGAAAAATAGTTTTCTATTAACATCGCACAGTGAATCTGAAAGATGAAAATATTTCAAAAGGGTTAACTGGTATTCCTAGTAACGCCTCTTCCATTATCTTGAATCATGACAGTAACCATATACATACCTGCCCTCACTCCAATCCCTTTATTATGTCTTTACTTATTACCTTCTGTACACCTCTTTTACGCTAATTGGTTTTCTTCATTCCCTACCTTTCGGCATCTGCCTAAGGTTTGGAAGAAGACTATCCAATAAGCGTAATAGGTGTACTCTCCTAATCCTAAGAGCCCTCGCAACCTGAGAGAAGGTAATGGGAAAAGACATCTGAATAATCCTATCCAATCTCTCCAGAACCAGAATCCATCCTCGAAAAAGTTCCTTTGAGTTCGTATATAACCATACGATGGATTTATCCAATGGAAGTGGATATCCGTAGTGATACGGAGTGTCCCAGAGAAAAGTAAAGTGGATGTAGGAGTGGCAGGGGTATACCACGTCTTTGTCCTGAATGATGGCGATCGCAATTTCCTTTTCCATTGCTCTAATCCCTTTATATGTCTTTACTTATTACCTTCTGTACACTACAGTTAAGCTTAATTGGTTTTCTTCCTTCCCTACCGTCGACACCTGCCTATGGTTTGGAGGAAAACTATCCAATAAGCTCAATAGGTGTACCCTCTCCTAATCCTAAGAGCCCTCACAACCTGAGAGAAGGTAAAGAGAAAATACAACCGAATAATCCTATTCAATCTCTCCAGAACCAGAATCCATCCTCGAAAAAGTTCCTTCGAGTTCGTATGTAACTATACGATGGATTTATCCAATGGAAGTGGATGTTTGTAGTGATACGAGGTGTTCTGAAGAAAAGCAAAAGGTGATATAGAAGTGGCAATGATGTATGCGACACCGTGACATTCCAAAAGCCAAAGTGTTTTAAGAAGGTTCGATCAACTTGGTTTCATGAGTTTTAGTCAAAGGTCGGGTCATAGTCGCAGCCAGAGAGAGAAAGAGAGAAGAAACACTCAGTGTGCACTTTAACCTAGATCAGAATGGTTAATCATTTTATCTAATCAGGATAGCTCCGACTGTTTCTTCGAATTCTCCTCCAAACCTAAAAGGAGAATTAGTCGGAGTCACCCGAGGAGTAATCCTACTCATCAGTGGGAATCGGGATCCAACTATCATTGCATGATAACTTGATGGAAGCCACTCAAGTCACCACACTCCAGAAGGTATGCGCAAGCCTGGCAAGTTTCATGTATGTTTGAAACTCCCGATATGTGTTTTTACCCCTAGGACCCAAGTGACCTTGACGAATAATCAACAAATCAAAAAGTCCTAGTCAAGTTCAACCCGTCATTATCTTGATTGCATTAAACCCACCCGCACGACCCATGACGAATAATCAACATAGTCGTACGACTGTCCTAACCAATCTACATATCCATGGGACAGAAAAGCATTACAGAGCTACCGCACACTACGCCTCGACGAATAGCGACGACAAACGTAGCACGAATACTAGGCAATACTAATCTGAAATGACGGAGGGCTACGGCTGGTTTTTGGCGAAAAACCTTTAACGTAATGAACTTGATATCGTTGAAGGAATCCAAGTGGTTTTATAAATATATAGTGGCGAAAACGTTTGCAAAAGAGGTCACTCCCGGTGAAGGGATCTCGGCTCTTTCCCCGTCGAATGGGGTGCAGGATATCCCAAACCGAATATCACGATGCAAAGCAAAAATAATCGACTATAGTAAAGTTATTACATTGACGCAAACTTTTACCCAAGGGGTCACTCCCGATGAAGGGATCTCGGCCCTTGCCTCCTCGAATGAGGTGCAGGATATTCCAAAATGAATACCACGATGCAAAGCAAAAGTTTACGTTTGTAATGTCAGTTTTTAAAAACTTGGTTCCAACAACATCATATATAGGTTTGTTTTATCCTTGCATTGATAAGAATCAATGCAGTCCCATTAATTAATCACACCAGAAAAGATCGAAAATAAAATGTACGTATATGCCATCCGCATTCGCCACTGGGTCTCGTCATCACCCGTTAGGTTACTTAACTAACGACAGAGCGGGGGCTGGGCTAGCGCGGGTGCAAAACATATACAACATCTACTAGTATATATAAATATATATATAACATTCGTCCCAGGCATGATAAAAAGTAACATCACAGAAACATCATAGAAACAACACAGAATGGTGGATAATCTGGAGCCCCGGGTTTCACTTGAGCCGCAAGTGAGACCCGACGTTCCTTGTCGTGTACATATCCCGTGCAATGAAACCTAGACCCCTACGAGCGCGGCAAGTTACCCGCAAAACCAAAAGCGAGGCAACCCCCTTCAGCAACGTGAATGGACCACCCAGCACTTCACGGAATCTGGTAAATTGAGCACCCCTCCTGGGTCACCTATACCCCCTACGAGTGCGGCGAATAGCCCGCCAATTCTAGAGTAAGGTCCCCTCCGTCCCAACGCCATGAGATGCGGACCCGTTGCCCTCTAGAATCCGGCTATTCATGCACCCCACCTCGGGGTAATCCTAGTACAGAAAATAAAATAATATACAAGGGTGACATCGACCTCAGCCCGGTCGTGCCCCAAAAGAATAATATACAAACTGGCAGTGACGGCAGTCCACATGTCGAACGCTCGCCCCGCAATATCAAATGTACAAATAAAATAAAACTGTACTAACATTGCACCATTGCTATCCACCACGACGATCCAAGCAACATCACAGCACAACACAGAACATCAACATGAATGTCACGTTCGCAAACCCGTCTAAAAGATATATAGTAGTTAGACGGGTTTACCGATCAAATGACATTCACGGTCGCAGATATAAATGTATGTACTGTCAAACGCACGCTTAAATTATCGATCGATAAAATTCCAAATTGTCCCCAATAGCAAAAACAACACTGCACAGAAAACTGGGCCAAAACAGAATATCACAAAAATCACATTTCTAAGTATATAAGCTACAGAAAAAATTTGGACGCCCGTTGCCACTAAATGGCCGCAGATCTGCCACCAAATGGGCCTAAGCACGGCGGTTCCGCGGCGCGTTAGTGGAATTATGGGCCCAAATGTTTTGTGTGCTCCTAAAAAAGCCTGCACGGATTTTTAAGCCTCTACAAAATATTTTTTGACCACTTTTGAAAATCGGCAGAAAGTATAAAAATGCAATCGTGATTTCGGTAAAATCCGTCGATCGATCTTTTAAGCACGTCTAAACAAGCTAGTAAAGGGTTTAAAGGGTGGCTCTGATACCATGAAGGGTCCCGGCAGCGCCCCGGCCGTCGAAACGCGGCCAAAATGCGGAACAAAAATTTATCAAACTGGTGCTACCGCTACCCGAATCCCAGATCGACCTTAAACCCTATTCTAGAGAGCTAACTAAGAGTTAGAAAGGTTATACCGAGATGATCCGAGTCCTACGGTCTTCATTCCAAGCTCCTAGTGATCCTTTGACGATGTTTGGTTGTCGGTCTTTCTCCATCTCCGATGATCCACCCGAAGGAAACGGCGCAAACTCCAACCACGTCGAACGAGCTAACCGACGCTCCAAAGTCGCTAGCGATGGAGAGTGGGGGTGTATGAAAGTGTTACTACAATTTTCTCACAACTTGTTTTGCTCAATAAGCAAGCATAGAATATCAATGAAGTGAACCTTTTGCATGAGCTAAAATGGCTATGTTTTTGTAAGAATGAGAGTGGAGAGTTATTGTAATTAATCATGTAACCAAAAAAGAATCCCACCTCCACCAATATGTGGCCGGCCCCCTTCCTCTCTCATTCTGCCAAAAAAAACATTTTTCTTTTTCAATTAAAGTAATAAATCTTTTTCAATTAAAGTAATAAACAAATGCAACCATAACTTGAACCATGCTTTGACTCATGCCCATACCATGAACTATGTTCATGCCACCTCACACATTCCACCTCATCATTAAACAAAATGAATTTCCATAAATGGAAAATCAAATAATGAGGTGGCAAAGTTTCTAGAAGCTATTCCATATAAAATATGGAATACTTCCCGGTACATGTATCGAAATACATATACGCGTATTCGTACAAAAATATGAATATCCAAGAGAGAAATAAATAGCGAACAATAATACTAGAATACATATATATAAATACATATGTAAAATATTAAATCAAAACTTTATTTAATAATTTGGCTTAATCATAAGCCGCTAGTATTATCAACCGTCCGATTAAAGTCTGCGCAGCATGCACATATTTAATCGGACACCTGTATGTACCAACATACATCATGTACAACATATCGCCTGAACCGTGAAAACCCTCCGTGTGGGACTCTAAAGACTCGTCAATACGCTGGCAGTGGGTTTAACTACAAGCACGTCAGCGGCACTAGCTGTACGTAACGGCTCCCCAGGTATTGAGCGAAAGGGAGGCCGACGAGCAAACTCATCCTGAACCCCTACTGAGCCTGACAGTGATAATATCCGTACAGACCGGTCTGTTCGTCTAAGAGTATCGCATATCGAATCTAGGGGGTGGATGAAGTCAGACCCCAACAACGCGATATTTAGTGTCGGTATGAAACCCTTCACCACCGGAGAAACAATCGATCCTGGATCGATAATTCTCATCCACCATGGCCACGGATTTATGGTGATGGCCATCCGTACACAACGTGACATCAACCCCCAATACCGGGAGAGACGAATCCCCGACGATCCGATCACTGCCTCCATGTGGCTCGGGACTGTACCCAACTAAAAGCTGTTTGCACGACTCCTTTGAGCCGTGCTAGGGTAGTAATCAAAGCACAGTGGGAAATCACACGAGACAAATGACGATCTCAGGTCGACAGACTAACCTGTACACATGTCATCTGGGAACTGCTATCTGACAATAGGTATAATACCAACGAGCAGGTTCCCGGCGAGTCCGTCTAGTGTACTCATAACCCAAAGAGCACATGTATACAATCTCAGGTGAACAAACTAACACCAATGGCTTGTGAGACCTGGCCACCGCCCCTCATCGGGGTCTTGATCAGTATACACTAGTCTACACTGGAGTATCGATACCCGGTCTTGATACTCCTATGACTAGGGACATTTAAGGATGTGCTTATAGACCCCAGCTCCCACATATATGATCGCCATCATAATGCTGGCAGTCAAGCAAGAATCCTATGGGCTCTATCAACATGTACATAATGATAATGGCAAGCCAGATAGCATACTATCATCTTAAGTAAGACTGTTTTATCTGTATAGGTCCTCACTCAATCATCATAATCATAAGTCCACGACTATGATAATTGCCTTGAGGGCACTATAGCCAACACGGTAGGTAGTAGTCCCTCTTCTAGGCTCACCGTCTGCAACACAACGATCCGTTCTCGTCCCGGGGTACCATACCGGGCCCACCATGTACCCGCAATCGGCCTCATCCGCTCCTCGAATGGGGTTTCACATGTCGCTCTCAGCACCGAGAAAACACATGGTGGACGCACTGAAATATCATATCAAGGGTAACCGGGGTTTTTTAAAAGATCACATACTCTCTTTGGAAATATCCACGGTTCCCAAATCCAAAAATATCATGGAAACAACATATCTCAATGCGTATAATCAAAAGCATGATGTATGCGACATGTCAAATAAATGTAAGCATATCAGTAAATCATGCAATATGAAGTAGTAATATGCACATATTGAGAGAAACCGCTCTTTTAAAATGAATCAGTTTTAAAGAGTATCTTGCGGTTCTCAAATTTCTAATCAAGCCAGAATTATCTATGTATGTGCAAATACTTATGTATATAAACATGGGTGTACAGTAGGTATGTACATAAGTATGCCATGCAAGAGATCATATCCTGAATGCAACAGTACTACACTGTAGTGACATGGCAATTATCGATGATGAAGTGTGTGAGCCGGCAAGCGGGTGTACGTGGAACATATGCATCATCGATAATGGTGCTGGTGTCCTAACAGCATGAGTTTAATATAGCAATAACCATTCGCACATGCAATGCGGTGCGAATAACAAGAATATGCAGGAATCGACTAATAAATGCAATAGTGACGCATCTGCATCAATATAAAAGGTCATACAGTTTGCCATTTGAAATAAGACGAATCAGGGCTTTTAGTAAAATAAGGGCTACGGTGTTTTTAAGAAAAGATGCGTCTTTTGAAAATATCTATAGAATTCCCTTGCCTGTCTTTAAAATACTCCCGATTCGTTAGTTTTTGAAATAGGTATGATATCGGCCTAGCCTAAATTTACAACCAGAACTACAGCTCTAACTAACGAGTCAATCAGGAGGGGTATGGAAACCACCTAAATCTAAGTCGATATAATATATATATGTAAATATAATAGTCGGCGATCCAGCCTCAAAGGTACCGCGTACGATACAATATCATATGACATCCTCGAGTCAGGAGTGCGGATCTATCATCAATATGAAGCTCGTACGGTAAATTATCGTACGACATCCCAAAAGCAGGGTACGGGTCAATATCACATTTATCACATCAATTATCAGGTATCCTTATCATCATATCTCAAGATCTAAGGTACTGAACTAAGGCTAGTACAAATCGATCCATCTAAATAAATATGCATGCGTGTGTGAAACACACGTCCAAAGGCCCGCTAAAATCACCTGTCGTTGTCGTATCCTAAATACGAATCACATCATAACACCGATCTCATGGCACTATGCCCAATCTCATCGACTTATCTCCAAATATCGTCCACAATCCTCATCATCTAGGTATAACCATAACAAATAAGCATGTGTGTGCGCGTGGGTTGTAAACCTATTCTAGGGTTCGCAACTAGGAACTATACTAGTTTACAACTAAACCCTATTCTATCCATAGTACACCTAATCTTATCTCAATTATCCATATCGCACCTAATGCTATCAAATACATATATAGTATACTAAACCTCGAACTGCGGGGGTGCTATACGCCATCCACCGGACTTCCCCCGTAGATATAATCTACTCACCTTGCATCCTGGGTGTCGGTGTCGATGTCGCATTCATCTTCTTCATCGTATGGAATCCATATGATAGTACCTACATAGATAACATAATCGGAACGTGTATTAAAATCACATCGGAAATACCCAAAACGACATGCTAATGCCTATAGGTTAGAACCTATAGACTACGCTTTCAAAACCATCAAACGACCCTCGATCTCGTCGTACAAACGTCAAGTAATCGAGGTAAAACACAATACGCAAATCCAGAATTTAAAATATACAATACGGAAACACGAATCCAAAACAACAACTATAGAAAAGGGTCCCAGATTTCACCCTAAGTCAAATTGGACAATTTTGCATATACCAAGGGTCTATTGTACTTGAAATAAAGCTACAGAACCAACTTGGTGGGACCCAGGCCGCAATTTACGGCTATACAGATTAAATCTGCGGCCAGAAAGAGGATCCAGGGGTGGGGGTTTTGGTGGTAGTAGCCTAGGTGCCTGCATGTATCACTGTCCAAGCAAAATAATTTTCAGAGTCTCGGGGTGATTGCAGATTTCATATAACTTTCACAGAATCCACAATTCTTCCGATATCGTTTTCTAAATCCGTATTCCGGGTTTCAAGTCTCTGGTTTAGGCCTTTATTCTAGCACTAGGGGGGTTGTGTGGCCTCTACTGGGCTTAATTGTCCAACACAACTCTCAATTTCCACTAACCCTAACTAGGTTTTTCCTAAGTCCACAAAACCACCCGATATCGGTTCAAATCTAACACGGGGGTATAAGTAATGGAAAAACAAAGCTCATGGTTCAGAAATTACCTTATTTGGAAACTCAAGAAAATTCTTGAGCTGCCCCAAGCGGCCAAAATCCTTGCTTTCTTAGTCCAATGTGTTTCCTTTGAGCTTGTGCATCTTTTCGTGAAATGGAAATGAGGTTTCGGAGTGATATTCATGGTGTTTGAGAGGGTTGAAGAGAAGGAGGGGGCTAGGGCAGCAGCAGAAGCAAGTGAAGAGAGGGGAGAGGATAATGGTGAAGAGAGATGAATTGCAAAGAGAATGGTCAAAGTCAAGTAACCCCCTCACCTTTCTCTCTCACCCATACCTATATATTTTATTCATTTTCTTTTTCTTTTCTTTTCTTTTCTCTTTTCCAACAATCAACAACCATGCTAAAACTTGAAGGAAACCATGGAAGAAAATTATGTAACACGTATAAAATGATATGGTGCATGTTTGCACAAAATATGCTAAAAATCCGATTAGCGATTCTTAATCGCGATTAGCACTAAATTAGTGTATAACTAATCATAAAAACTTAAAATTTGCATAATTCACAAAAAACACCCTCTTTTAGTAATTTCTATAATTTTCCAAATTTTTCCTCAATTTATCGGTATTTAATTATACCGAAATATTAAAATATTCATTAAAAATAATATTAAATTATAAAAATTCCAAAAAATAATATTTTATTTTTTTGAAATGTTACAATCTTCCTCCCTTAAAGAAATTCGGTCCCCTAATTTAAATTTAAACCCCCAAATTCTAAAACATTTCAATAAAAAGTCCAAGTCGTCGGGGCTCCGAAATCATCAATACATAAAACGCATCATAGCGCCATGCATGCGCATGAGTAATGAGCAGATAACTCAAAAGCAAAACACCGTCAAGCATCCCGCAATCATCGGAGTTATGGTAAAGAAACAAAAGTCAAATCCGAAACAAAACCAATATGATATATATCATAACCATACTTGTAGACATCAAATCTATACATGTAAATAGCTGAAGTAAATGCATGTCGAATCTTTTTAAGTCGCTGTGCGATGCGCATAACACTGCACAATGGCGGACGTCTGTTATAATAAAATAACCATATACGTATATATCCTTTGTTTAATATGTACGTTCCGCCGTTTTGAAAACAATTTAGAAGGGTTTCCTGGTTTTAAACGTTTCGTGTCATATCAGACACATAGGTAAATACTGAGTCTATAGCTCGCTTTTTGGAAATCCCCTCGATAACTATCAATGCATGAAAAGTATATCCAGGCACTTTCCTCTGACTAGTCCTGCTCAGTACGAAAACATATAGCAAATATCATAAAACGTACTGATCCATAAGGAGTCAATCCCAAAATGTATATAAGAATACCCTGTGCGTCTGGTGCGCACGGAAATCAAAATCCATATATGTTCCATACATGTGCACAGAAATAACATCTAGGTGCAACAGGTGTGCACAAACATCTGCCAAGGGCAACGGGCGTGCCTGACAGCAAAATCAGGTGCATTTGACATGCACAAGGAATCCCGATTTAGTGCATCTAGTGTGCACCAAAATCGTATCTCGAAACATGCGCTCATCACACGCGAAAATCAAAATCAAATGCACGGAGTGCAAGAAATCAACATCAATATCAGAATCAAAATCGATGGTATACCATACGGCTCAATACAAATCAGGTATACCGTGGTGTATAAGCTCACAACCATGTGCATCAGCGTGCACAAATCAAATCAAAACACTAAAAGTGCATGAAAACTATGCTGGAAGCGTAAATCAAATCACCGGCATAAAATAGGCATAAAATCACAAGCAATACCTCAAGCGTAATAACTATGCGCAAAATATAAATACCCAGTAGGTGCAATCATGGTGCACGAAAACAAATATCATGGAGCTCAGCCATCAACACTAAATCATGCGAATAGATCACCCAAAATACCGAAATCCAAGGTGACGGATACGTGATAATCGAATCACAAAATCACAAATCATAAATACCGTCTTCGATATTTCCTCCTTCGCAGTGGAGAAGGTGTCGGTGCATCCGATGCTTGCAGAGCAAGATATCTACTTGCTTCCTGTTCACGGTCTGGCGTCCTCTGTCTCTGGGTCCTTATCTCCTTTGTGGATTACCTATCTCGCAATCAATCGGCTCATCGGCCCTGTCGAGATCTCTCTCAAATCTCGTCTCTGCCGAATTGCCCGAAAGTCATCGTCCTCTACTAAAGCTAATTCTTGATCCGAAACGGCTGTATGCTCATCACGACTCCTTCTGGAAGGTATATCCATATACAACGCCTCTGCATGCGTATCGCATCTCTGATGTCAGCAGAGTGGAACGTCATCCCGTTGAAATCACGTGCGAACTCTTTACTCCACTTGTTCCAATGTCGACTGATTCGTACTCGTCTTCTCGTGGCTGCATGGACTACGCTCCAACGGCTATACTCGTATCTGGAGTCTCCCAAGCAGTGTATCCCATCACATGATATCCGAAAGATGTCAAACCATCCGATCAATTTGTCAAAACCTCATAATCCCCCAAGAGCTTAATATCTTGGGTACAGTTTAATAGTATCGAGTACATACCACAGCGTCGGCGGTCCAGCCGTAGAAGGGCAAACCCAAGCCTCACTAATGGCGCCGCGGAACTGCCGCAAACCCTAAGGTTCAAAGGCTTTCACACGGTCATTATGTCGAGTTAGGATTTCATTCTTCTAGTGGGTCCATAGAATCGCTTGCATGTCTTTCTGAATACTTTAAACTTGGAATATGGGTTCCTGACATTCGATCGCCTCCATCGACTACCAACGAACCTGCGTGAAGTCGTCTCTAGCTGGAATCAATCAATCTGATGACCTCGCTTCGGGGTAAACGAACGAACCACATGTCCTAGTCCTTCATCCTCGGGTGACTAGCGACCTTCCATCATATCTCTAAGTATATACTCATGCTGCAGTAGCTCCAATCATCTGGGCGATCTCTCGTCATTTGCCGTAGCAACTGGCTCATTCGTCTGTACGCAGAACAGTGCCTCAATCATCATGAATAAGTGATATATCAATGGTCATCACACCCTGGCTGGCCTCTAGCAGTAGCCTGATCCTCTGGTGCCGATCAGCACATCCGGGAAATCTCGTAACAGCGATCTGTCAAACGCTCATGCCGTGAACACACAATAAGATGATGTTAGTGTATATGCCCTAGAGGCCATTACTGTATCATACTTGTTTATATATTACTTAATGGAAGCATGGGATATTCACCATTGTATAGACAATCTTACTCAAAATAGTAGTATGCTACTTGGTTTGTCTCTACTTCAATGTGTGTACATGTGTTTCTTTTAACATATCGCCTATACACATTAGTGGAGCCCTTAGGATCTTTGCTTGATTACCAGCGTTGTGATGGCAGTCACACTCGTGGGGGCTGGGTAATCCACAAGAACATCCTTATATAGGTCCCTAGTCGTAGGACTATCGAGACAGGGCATCGATACTCCAGAGTAGACTAGCGTATGCGCTTTTCATCCCAGCAGGGGAGACGGTCTGTCCCACAGCCGTCAGTACGTCGTACATGAGATAGTATGCGGGTGCTCGTTAGGTTATGAGTACACTGAACAGGACTCGTCGGGAACTGATTGGTTGGTACTATACCTATCGTCGGTTATCAGTTCCCAGTTGACATGAGTACAGCTTAGTCCCCTGACTTTACACTGTCACTTCGCCTCGAGTGTGTTCCTACTGTACTTTGATTACTACCCTACCACAGCTCAAAGGAGTCATGCAAAAAGTTAGTAGTTGGGTGCAGTTCCGAAGCACTTGGAGGCAGTGACGGTTAAATATGATTCGTCTCTCCCGGTATTGGGAGTTGATATCGTGCTATGTCAAGAAGAGCCATTACACACAGTCGTCCCTAGCCAGGGCAAGCGAGATACACTGGTAGGTTTCCAGTGTTATCTCAGGGTGTTCTGGGCTACACTCCGACAGGACTTGTACCTCTATTAGGGGACTGATGTTTACTGCCGCCCTAGGCCCGACATGCGATATTCTCAGACGAACAGACCGGACTGTACAGAGACTGTCATATTCAGGCTCAGTATGAGTTCGGATGAGTTCAACTCGTCAGTCTTCTTATCGGCATCTACCTAGGGGCCGCTACGAACAGCTAGTGCCGCTTGCGGTCTGTGGTTAAACCCACTGCCAGCGTAGTGTCGAGTCTTTAGAGTCCCATACAGAGAGCTATTCACCTTTAGGCAAAAGAGTAGAGGTCGCATGGTTTTCCGACAGGGTTCGGTCACATCCGCGCACTTGTGCACGTTTGGTGTCCAGGCAGTTATTACTAGCGGACTTTGGTTTAAGACAGATCCTAGTATACGTTTTGGGATTGGTTTTATCTCGTTTGTATTCATGTTCCTCGGAATGCGGATGCAGGTGTGTATACACGGTTGACAAAGACAGAGGCAGAGGATTCTCATTTGGGTTGTTGACTGTTGACTTTTGCTAAACCCTAATGAGAATAAGAAATATGATTAATAATAATATTAATTAAGTATTATTGTGCCATGGTTGGGTTGAAAGGTTGACTTTGTTGACTTGTTGACTTTGTTGACCGGTTGACTAGGTTGGACTTGTTGACCATCATCATGACAATGGATATCATTTCATGGCTATGACTTTTGCTTGCTTGTTTGTTCACAAAATGCATTAAATGCATGAAATGATAATGCCATTGACATGAACCATCACAAGATGCTTAATTATTATTATTATTATGATTATTTGGTGTTATGAGAGCATGGAGGTAAAAAGTCTTCTTCATTCTATCATTCTCATTCTCTCCCATCCTCAAAGCTCACCTCTTTCTCTTGCTCTCTCTCTTGCTCATGGTTCTATTGTCTCATGAGTTGAGAAATAAGAACCATAGAGATAAAACCCAAAACACTTCTCTACTCATCCTAGTGTACAAGGTCTAGCAAGCCAAGTATTCTTGTTTCCTCTAGATTGAGGTTGGAGCCAAAGGTAGAAGCTTTCGGGTGGATCCATCTTCGGCACAAGGAGACGACGAGGTGAGGCCGATCCGACCACCACAAGGAATTGAAGAGAAGGAGTTCAAGTTTAGGTATAACCCCTAACCTAGTAGCTAAACTCTTAGTTAGGTTGTTAGATAGTTTGTTTAACAAAGATCCGTTTCTAGAGTCCATGTTACCCCCACCGTAAAAATCGTTTTTCACCATTTCCGCAACCCTAAAGAACCGGGGATGGGTAACGTGGACTTACAGTGGTATCAGAGCCTAGTTAAACACTATCTAACACGTTAGCAAAGTAATTCGAAGTTCGATCGGAGAAAAAATCACAAAACATGCCCGAGCTTTAAACTTTCTGTCGATTTTTATTCTGCTCTAAAAATAATTTAACACATCTGAAAAATCGTCTCAGGATTTTTAGTGAACACAGCAGAAAAACGATCTCCTGAGCCGACCAACTCACCACGGAAACGCGGCAAGAAGAGCTTCTTGCCGCGGATCTGCAGCCGAGTTGACTCGGCCGTGGATCGGTTTTGCTGCAGTGTGTTTCCTAGGGTGTTTTGGGATTTTTGGAATATGATTTTTCTGCCCAGATTTTCCAGAAAGCAAAATTTGTTTTTGGGGTGGTTAAAAATCCGTATTTTGATCGAACTTCTAAAGACTTTAGCTAACGGGTTTATATTTGTGATGTGATATATGTATTGAACGTCTGCTAATCGCTCTACGTCGATTAGTGGGGGTTATACATATCTGTGATCTATAATGTTGATGGTATGTATATATGAAGTCATTGGATTGTCGAGAAAGAATAGCCGAGGGGTTGTGAAATGAGAGTTTTCTTTATCTTTCAATTCATGTAATTTGTAATTGATGTAATATTATTTGTATGGCCGCACATCCGGGATGAGGTTGTAGCCGCCATTGTATAATTTCTTTTACTGTTTTTGCTCCTAAGATAGACCCAAGGAGGGGTGCACAAACTACCGGGTACCTCGAAGTGCCGAGTGGCCTACTCACATTGTTGAGGGATGTTGCTTCACTTCGGGTATTTGGCGGGTAGTTTGCCGCACCTGTAGGGTCTAGGGTGGGGTATTAGCTATTCACCGCGACCGTGTAATCCGCTTTACGTTACAGGCTCGTACGGAATGCGGATTCCTAGTATATCCAATGTGTTCATCTGTTATCTAGAATGGCTATCATTGCATCTGACGAATGTATATATCTATATATGATATCTATTTAGGCGTTGCTTATGTTTTGCATCCGTGCTAGTCCAGCCCCCGCTCTGTCGTTAGTTAAGTAACCTAACGGGTAATGATGGGGCCCCGTGGCGAATGCGGATGGCATAAGCGTACATCATATTTTCGTTGTTTTCTGCAATGGTAGGATTAAATGATGGGACGCATTAAAATTAATGCAAGAAAATAAATTAAAGTTAAGTCGTTGGAACACTTTCAAAACCACTCGGTTCTTTTCAAAAACCAACTTTTAAACGTGGAGCTTGAACCACTCCCTTTAAAAGCTAACTCGTTCCATCGATTATATCAAGTTCACTATGTTCACGGTTTCTCCAAAACCATTCGTAGCCCTCCGTCATTTCATATGGATAGTCAATAGTATTCAAGCTGTGTTTGTTGGCCAAAGTCAAGGCACAGTGTTTGGTAGCTATTGGGTATTCATATGCAGCATAGATAGATACGTTGGTTTGGGACAGTCATACTGCCTTGTTAGCCAAAGTCAAGGGTAGGTAAGGGTGGGTTCGAATTAACCTGGAGAATGACGGGTAAAACTTGACATGTGACTTATGATTTGTTGGCCAAAGTCAAGGTCATAAGAGCATGGGGCAAAAATCCACATCGGGAGTTTCTAAAGAACCAGAAACATGCTAGCGCTGCATACTATTTGGAGTGTGATGATTCTTGTAGGATTCCTTCAGTTTTGTCACGCGATGATATTTGGATCCCGATCCTACTGTGAGTATATGCTACTCCTCGGGAAATTTCTCACTTAACGATCAATGCTATAAACCAAGTAGGTGTCTAGAAAGGTGTTAGCGGGGCTACTCCCCCAGAGAAAAGAGGTTCCTAAATTAAGGAACTTCGCGAAAGCGTTGGAAAACCTCCCTCGAAGTACCGACACTGGCCTGGCTGAACGGTTAAGCAAGTATTGTACGGTGAGATTGATCCCGACTAATTCCTCCTTTTTGGTTTGAGGAGGGATTTGAGAAACAGTGGGACCATCCTGTTTAGACAAACTAAAAACCACTCTAAACTTGCAAGAGCATCATGCTGAGTGTTTCTTCTCTCTCTCTTAATTGCAGCGACCAATGGTCATGACCGGACTTAAGTTACTTCTAGATAAAAATATACCGACAGGGCCAAACTACAAAGATTGGCTTAGGAATGTCAAAATGGCAATCACTTACGACAAGTTGGGGTATCTCCTTACCACCAAAGCTCCCCCTGTCCCAGGTCCCACCTCCAGCGTCGCGGATAAGGAAATCCATAAGACCTGGGAGATCAATTGCGCAAAGGCCAAGTGCCTCGTGCTTGCCTCTATGGACAATGAACATCAGAGGAGGCACGAGAATATGGACCTAGAATCCATATTTCTCCATACTGAGGAACTATATGGAGAGCAATCCCGTATTGCCAGATACGAAGTCTCGAAAAAGTTGTTTTCGACGAGATTGGCCGTCGGATCATCGGTAGCGGAACACGTGCTTAAGATGATTGGCTTCATTGAAGAGATCGCGGACCTTAGGACCACGTTAGAGAACGAGCTCTATACGGACTTGATTCTCCAGTCCCTGCCTTCCACTTACGCACAGTTTATCCTGAACTTCAACTTGCAAGGAAAAGAAGTTGAACTTCCGGAGCTCCTTAACATGTTGAGGAGTGCAGAGGGCACCGTACAGAAAGGTAGGGAAACATCCACTTTGTTTGTAGGAGGATCTTCCTCTTCTAAGTCCAAGGCGAAAGCCAAGGGAAAGAAGAAGAAAGCCCCCGCCAAATAAGGGGCGGTGTTAGTAAAGTGGAAACGAAGGAAAAAGCAAAAGCAACAAAGATAGCGGGGCAGCTTGTGGGAAAGAAAGAGTGCTTCTATTGTCATAAGAAAGGACACTGGAAAAAGGATTGCAGGGCTTAGAAGGCCAAGAACCAGGACTCGAAGCATGTTGCGGCTTCGGCTTCAGGTGTGTATGTTACTGAAAACTGTCTATCAATAAACTCTACTTCCTGGCTATTGGATACCGGATCAGGATCTCATATCTGTAATTCCATGCAGGCACTGAGAAAGCGTAGGGTTTTGAAGGTGGGTGATATGACCCTCAGAGTTGCAAATGGAGCTGGCATGGATGCTGAGTCCGTGGGGGGCTATCACTTGGGAATGTCAGATGGACATGTTTTGGTTTTGCGTGATTGTTATTTTGTACCCAATGCAACTTGTAATATTATATCTGTATCTTTATTATCTAAAGAAGGTTATGAATTTGCATTTGTAAGCAATGTTGTAAACATTCACCGTAATCAAGTTTTGATTGGGTCAGGTACATTAAGCAATGTTATATACGTATTAAACCAACCACGGATTTTCAATGTCCAGAATACACACAAAAGAAAGTCTCCGGAAACAAATCAGGCTTTCTTATGGCATTGTAGACTGGGTCACATCAATGAGAGAAGGTTGACGCAGTTACATATAGAAGGATATTTAGATCCGTTCGAATATCAATCATATGCAACTTGTCAATCATGTCTCAAAGGAAAGATGACAAAGACTCCGTTCACTGGACACGGAGTAAGAGCGAGCGAGCTCTTGGGACTCGTACACAGTGACGTGTGCGGTTCAATGTCTACGCATGCGCGAAGCGGTTATTCTTACTTCATTACTTTTACGGATGACTTTTCAAGGTACGGATATGTCTTCTTAATGAAACATAAATCCGAAACCTTTGGAAAATTCCAGGAATATAAGAATGAAGTAGAAAAACAAACTGGCAAAAGTATCAAGACACCGAGATCTGATCAAGGTGGTGAATACTTGAGTGCCGAGTTCCTGGATTACCTAAAAAAGAATGGAATTCTCTCCCAGCTTACTCCTCCATACACTCCGCAACATAACGGTGTATCGGAGAGACGAAACCGGACCCTATTGGATATGGTACGTTCCATGATGAGTAATGCTGAGTTACCGTGATCATTCTAGGGATATGCACTAGAAGCAGCTGCATATCTTTTGAACCGTGTTCCAACTAAGATTGTGCCTACTACACCATATCAGATGTGGTGTGGGAAGAAACCCTATCTTAAGCACATTAAGACATGGGGATGTCCAGCTTTTGTCAAAAAGCAGCATGCGGACAAACTCGAGGCACGCTCAGTACAGTGCAAGTTTGTGGGATATCCAAAGAACTCCAAGGGATATTTCTTCTATTGCGAAGAGGAACAAAAGGTTTTTATTTCTCGTCATGCCTGCTTCTTGGAAACTGAGTTTTTGGAAAATCAGATAAGTGGGAGCGCAATAGAACTGGAAGAAATTCTAGAACCACGAGCTATTACTGAAATCTTAGAAGAACCAGAGGGTTCGAAAGAACATGACGTTCCTACGCCGCTCCGCAGGAGTAGTAGGCAGTCTCATCCGCCCGAGAGATACTACGGTTTTCTCATAGACGGGGATAGAGAGGATTGCATCATTGATAGTGATGAGCCTACTAGCTTCCAGCAGGCCATTCAGAGCGTTGACTCAGTAAAATGGCTGGATGCAATGCGGACCGAAATGGAGTCCATGTACACTAACAAAGTATGGACTTTGGACATTGCTCCAGATGGGGTAAAACCCGTAGGATGCAAGTGGATCTTCAAGAAGAAGATTGGTGTAGATGGACAGGTTGAGACCTATAAGGCTAGACTTGTTACAAAGGGTTTTCGTCAAAGACCTGGTTTGGACTATGACGAAACCTTTTCTCCAATCGCTATGCTGAAATCCATTCGGATCCTTCTTGCCATTGCTACCTTCCACGATTATGAGATTTGGCAGATGTACGTAAAGACCGCTTTTCTAAATGGAAATTTAGAGGAGTGTGTCTATATGGACCAGCCAGAGGGTTTCATTCACAGTGGGAGCAGCGGAAAGGTGTGCAAGTTGCTTAAGTCCATCTATGGACTAAAGCAGGTATTGTGGAGTTGGAACATCTGTTTTGATGAGACAGTCAAAGATTTTGGCTTTATCAAAAATCCAGATGAACCATGCATCTATAGTAGATTTGTAGCAAGAACTGTCGTATTCCTCGTTTTATACGTGGATGACATTCTTTTGATAGGAAATGCCATTCCTATGCTACAATCTGTCAAAGGGTTCTTGTCATACAGGTTCTCCATGAAAGACCTGGGTGATGCTACTTACATTCTGGGGATCCGGATCCATCATGATAGATCCAAGAGGATATTAGGACTTTCGCAGTCTAGGTACATCAACACCATACTGAAAAGATTCAGTATGGAAGATTCCAAGCGCGATAATCTACCGGCTTGTCACGGGATCACCGTCTCCAAAGATATGTCTCCCAAGACTGATTTGGAAAGGGATCGCATGTCCATTATACCATACGCTTCTGCGGTAGGCTCTATAATGTATGCGATGTTGGGTACCAGACCGGATGTAGCTTATGCACTGAGTGTGGTAAGCCGGTATCAGTCAAACCCTGGGGAGAAGCACTGGATAGCGGTAAAGAACATTCATAAGTACCTGAGAAGGACTAAGGAGATGTTCTTGGTGTATGGCAGAAAAGACCTCCAGATCGAGGCCTTTGCTGACTCCAGCTTCCAGAGTGACAAGGATGATTCCAAGTCCATGTCGGGTTTTGTCTTTACCCTCAATGGAAGGGCGGTGTGTTGGAAGAGTTCGAAACAGGAAACCGTTGCTGAATCGACGATGGAAGCGGAATATATCGCTGCTGCTGATGCCGCAAAAGAAGCCATTTGGATGAGGAAGTTCTTGACAAAACTTCAGGTGGTTCCGTCCATTGTTGATCCAATACCTCTGTATTGCGACAACAACGGGGCTATAGCTTTAGCGAAGGAACCCAGGTCCCATCAGAAGTCCAGACACATCTTAAGGCGGTATCACCTGATCAGGGATATCGTGGATCGCCAGGAGATCGAGGTTCGGAGGGTTGCTACGGAAGATAACACTGTTGATCCATTCACGAAGGCCTTACCCCAGACTCAGTTCGAGCGGCTGATCGAGATGATAGGTCTTCGATACGCCAGTACATGGCCTTAGTGCAAGTGGCAGATTATTAGTGTATATGCTCTAGAGGCCATTACTGTATCATACTAGTTTGTATATTGCTTAATGGAAGCTTGGGATATTCACCATTGTATAGACAATCTTGCTCAAAATAGTAGTATGCTACTTGGTTTGTCTCTACTTCAATGTGTGTACATGTGTTTCTTTTAACATATCTCCTATACACATTAGTGGAGTCCTTAGGATCTTTGCTTGATTACCAGCGTTGTGATGGCAGTCACACTCGTTGGGGCTGGGTAATCTACAAGCACATCCTTATACAGGTCCCTAGTAGTAGGACTATCGATACAGGGCATCGATACTCCGGAGTAGACTACCGTATGAACTTCTCATCCCAGCAGGGGAGACAGTCTGTCCCACAGCCGTCAGTACGTCGTCCTTGAAATAGTATGAAGGTGCTCGTTAGGTTACGAGTACACTGGACATGACTCGTCGGGAACTGATTGGTTGGTACTATACCTATCGTTAGTTATCAGTTCCCAGGTGACATGAGTACAGCTTAGTCCGCTAACTTGACACTGTCACTTCGCCTCAAGTGTGTTCCCACTGTATTTTGATTACTACCCTACCACGACTCAAAGGAGTCATGCAAACAGGTAGTAGTTGGGTGCAGTCCGGAAGCACTTGGAGGCAGTGACGGTTAGATAGGATTCGTCCCTCCCGGTATTGGGAGTTGATATCGCGCTGTGTCAAGGAGAGCCATTACACACAGTCGTCCCTGGCCAGAGCAAGCGAGATACACTGGTAGGTTTCCAGTGTTATCTCAGGGTGTTCTGGGCTACACTCCGACACGACTTGTACCGCTATTAAGGGACTGACATTTACCGTCGCCCTAGGCCCGCCATGCGATATTCTCAGACGAACAGACTGGACTGTACGGAGACTGTCACATTCAGGCTCAGTAGGAGTTCGGATGAGTTCACCTCGTCAGTCTTCTTATCGGCATCTACCTGGGGGCCGTTACGTACAGCTAGTGCCGCTTGCGGTCTGTAGTTAAATCCACTGCCAGCGTAGTGTCGAGTCTTTAGAGTCCCACACAAAGAGCTATTCGCCTTTAGGCAATAGAGTAGAGGTCGCATGGTTTTGCGACAGGGTTCGGTCACATCCGCGCACTTGTGCATGTTTGGTGTCCAGGCAGTTATTACTAGCGGGCTTTGGTTTAAGCCAGATCCTAGTATACGTTTTAGGATTGGTTTTATCTCGTTTGTATTCGTGTTCCTCGAAACGCGGATGCGGGTATGTATGCATGGTTGATAGAGTCAGAGGCAGTGGATTCTCATTAGGGTTGTTGACTGTTGACTTTTGCTAAACCCTAATGAGAATAAGAAATATGATTAATAATAATATTAATTAAGTATTATTGTGCCATGGTTGGGTTGAAAGGTTGACTTTGTTGACTTGTTGACTTTGTTGACCAGTTGACTAGGTTAGACTTGTTGACCATCATCATGACAATGGCTATCATTTCATAGCTAGGACTTTTGCTTGCTTTTTTGTTCACAAAATGCATTAAATGCATGAAATGATAATGCCATTGACATGAACCATCACAAGATGCTTAATTATTGTTATTATTATGATTATTTGGTATTATGAGAGCATGGAGGTAAAAAGTCTTCTTCATTCTATCATTCTCATTCTCTCTCATCCTCAAAGCTCTCCTCTTCCTCTTGCTCTCTCTCTAGCTCATGGTTCTATTGTCTCATGAGTTGAGAAACAAGAACCATAGAGATAAAACCCAAAACACTTATCTACTCATCCTAGTGTATAAGGTCTAGCAAGCCAAGTATTCTAGTTTCCTCTAGATTGAGGTTGGAGCCAAAGGTAGAAGCTTTCGGGTGGATCCATCTTCGGCACAAGGAGACGACGAGGTGAGGCCGATCCGACCACCACAAGGAGTTTAAGAGAAGGAGTTCAAGTTTAGGTATAACCCCTAACCTAGTAGCTAAACTCTTAGTTAGGTTGTTAGATAGTTTGTTTAACAAAGATCCGTTTCTAGAGTCCATGTTACCCCCACCGTAAAAAACGTTTTTCACCATTTACGCAACCCCAAAGAACCGGGGATGGGTAACGTGGACTTACAGATGATGCCTCCATATGCAATCATATGTCTCTGGAATTATGCCCTGGTCAGCCCTCGTCCGTGACGAGCTCATGCTGATGCAACTCTAGCCGTAGCTCTCTCGGCCCGTGTAATCGTGGCAGCAAAATCATAACCAGTATCGATGATGATAGATCATAGGAATGAATATAATATTGTGCAAGGAAATGTACATCCTAAGGTTTCTTAAGCGGAGT
Organism: Agapanthus africanus; assembly: GCA_030015575.1. Classification (NCBI taxonomy): domain Eukaryota; kingdom Viridiplantae; phylum Streptophyta; class Magnoliopsida; order Asparagales; family Amaryllidaceae; genus Agapanthus; species Agapanthus africanus. The sequence continues at coordinate 311,039,363 of CM057343.1, read as the reverse complement.
AGCGTATCGTAAATATGCCGCGGAACATACGTATGGTACGTCACTCTACTCAAGCTACCTACTCCATCAACCAAGGGTTATCCTACGCGACGAAAGTTCGGGTAAAATACCCCCTCGACTAAGTCTAAGTTCCGTAAGGTCAGGCCTAAGTTCCGTATATATATAAACGCTCTAGGCTCCACATAGTCAAACTTAGAATTGAACCAAGGTTAACCTAGCGCTCTGATACCAACTTTGTCACGACCCGAAATAGCCCGTGACTGGCACTTGAATCATATGAAGTCTATAGGACCCCATCTAATCCAAGTAAGCCAAAAAGCCCAGAAATCTAAAACCATTTTTAAGTAATAAATAAAGGAAATAGTTTTAAGAAGTGAAGAAAACAAGTTTCTAAAACAGGGGTTTTAAAATAGGTAAGCCGAATATGCATCTTTAAATCCCCCATATCTTTTCTAAAAATTTCGGTAGAGTTTTCTTTGTAAATACTGGCCCCGAACGGGGTACAACAAGAATAATATATATGCAATGATAAAAGGCATCTCCAAGCGGGAGCTAGCTCTTTGTCAATCGACAGTCACAACTATGCAAGCAATATAATATACAACGCCAAAGGGAGAGGATCAAAACTCAAAGGAAAACTCCAAATCAGCATGAAAACCATAATACTACAACGCGCGACTCTAAGGTCGAAATAATACACAACTAGTTTTCTAAGTCTGAAACAATATACAAGTTTTGGTTGATGGAATACTAGATACAACTGAATAAAATAATACAAGGGTGGTCACGATGCGAGTGAACCCACCTACCAATGTAATCGCCCAGAAAGGAAGCTATGTGCCAGAAAAGCCGCAATGGAACCTGTACGGCAAAACCTGCAAGAACTGTGGCACAACGGGGGTGAATTGCCAACTCATGAATAGAAAACATCCCAGAGTAGAAATCGTATGCATGACATAATCATAGGTCAATACGATCGGATATATATATAAACCTCAATGAATAAGTCTGAAGCAAGATAAGGTGGCAATGTAACAACTATACAAGAGTGTAGTGCCAAGTGCTCGTGCCAGTGCCTCAGGTAATAACATATCATAAATATGAGGTATGATCAATGTCGACTATATCATGAAGTCTGTGAATATGTGGATATCATCCAACTGTGTGATCAATATCATCAATGTCAATATATGTATGTGGAAATCGTCCACGTGTCACCCAATGACAATAAGCATCATGCATGTAAATATCATAAACATATGCATGGAAGTATGAGGATGTAAATCAACATGTGTCGCTCGCGACATATCAAAATCATGGAACCTGAGTGTCAAGCATCGACACTCGAAAACATCATGAAACCTGTGCCTAGCATCGGCACGTAAATCCTCATATATCGGACTCCGTCAGTCCGGATCGGCCCATATCATCTCTTGATCCGGTCGGTATCCTCTGGATATCCGCCGAGCCTAAATACTATCACTGGTAGGTAGTAGTCCCTCTGCCATGCTCACCATCTGCAACACAGCGATCCGTTCTTGCCTCGGGGTACCATACCGGGCCCACCAGGTACCCGCAATCGGCCTCATCCGCTCCTCGAATCGTATTTCATATGTCGCTCTCAGCACCGAGAAAACACATGGTGGACGCACTGAAATATCATATCAAGGGTAACCGGGTTTTTTTAAAAGATCACATACTCTCTTTGGAAATATCCACGGTTCCAAAATCCAAAAATATCATGGAAACAACATATCTCAATGCGTATAATCAAAAGCATAATGTATGCGACATGTAAAAGAAATATAAGCATATCAGTAAATCATGCAATATGAAGTAGTAATATGCACATATTGAGAGAAACCGCTCTTTTAAAATGAATCAGTTTTAAAGAGTATCTTGCGGTTCCCAAATTTCTAATTAAGCCAGAATTATCAATGTATGTGCAAATACTTATGTATATAAATATGGGTGTACAATGGGTATGTACACAAGTATGCCATGCAAGAGATCATATCCTGAATACAACAGTACTACAGTGTAGTGACATGGTAATTATCGATGATGAAGTGTGTGAGCCGGCAAGCAGGTGTACGTGGAACATATGCATCATCGATAATGGTGCTGGTGTCCTAACAGCATGAGTTTAATATAGCAATAACCATTTGCACATGCAATGCGGTGCGAATAACAAGAATATGTAGGAATCGACTAATAAATGCAACAGTGACGCATCTGCATCAATATAAAAAGTCATACAGTTTGCCATTTGAAATAAGACGAATCGGGGCTTTTAGTAAAATAAGGGCTACGGTGTTTTTAAGAAAAGATGCGTCTTTTGAAAAAATCCGTAGAATTCCCTTGCCTGTCTTTAAAATACTCCCGATTCGTTAGTTTTTGAATTAGGTATGACATCGGCCTAGCCTAAATCTACAAGCAGAACTACAACTCTAACTAACGAGTCAATCAGGAGGGGTATGGAAACCACCTAAATCTGAGTCGATATAATATATATATGTAAATATAAAAGTCGGTGATCCCGCCTCAAAGGTACCGCGTACGATACAATATCATATGACATCCTCGAGTCAGGAGTGCGGATCTATTATCAATATGATGCTCGTACGGTAAATCATCGTACGGCATCCCAAAAGCTGGGTACTGGTCAATATCACATTTATCACATCAATTATTAGGTATCCTTATCATCATATCTCAAGATCTAGGGTACTGATATAATTCTAGTACAAATCGATCCATCTAAATAAATATACATGCATGTGTGAAACACACGTCCAAAGGCCCGCTAAAATCACTTGTCGTATCCCAAATACGAATCACATCATAACACGGATCTCATGGCACTATGCCCAATCTCATCGACTAATCTCCAAATATCGTCCACAATCCTCATCATCAAGGTATAACCATAACAAATAAGCATGTGTGTGCGTGTGGGTTGTAAACCTATTCTAGGGTTCGCAACTAGGAACTATACTAGTTTACAACTAAACCCTATTCTATCCATAGTACACCTAATCTCATCTCAATTATCCATATCGCACCTAATGCTATCAAACACATATATAGTATAAATAAAGTATACTAAAGCTCGAACTGCGAGGGTGCTATACGCCATCCACCCGACTTCCCCCGTAGATATAATCTACTCACCTTGCATCCTGCGTGTCGGTGTCGATGTCGTCTTCATCTTCTTCATCGTATGGAATCCACATGATGGTACCTACATAGATAACATAATCGGAACGCATATTAAAATCACATCAGAAATACCCAAAACGACACGCTAATGCCAATAGGTTAGAACCTATAGACTACGCTTTCAAAACCATAAAAAAATCCTCGATCTCGTCGTACAAACGTCAAGTGATCGAGGTAAAACACAATACGCAAATCCATAATTTAAAATACGCAATACGGAAACACGAATCCAAAACAGCAACTAAAGAAAAGGGTCCCAGATTTCACCCTAGGTCAAATTGGACAATTTTGCATATACCAAGGGTCTATTGTACATGAAATAAAGCTACAGAACCAACACGAACCAACTTGGTGAGACCCAGACCACAATTTGCGTCCATACAAATTAAATCTGCGGCCAGAAAGAGGATCCAGGGGCTGGGGTTTTGGTGGTAGTTTCCTAGGTGCCTGCATGTATCACTGTCCAAGCAAAATAATTTTCAGAGTCTCGGGCTGATAGCAGATTTCATATAACCTTCAAAGAATCCACAATTCTTCCGATATCGTTTTCTAAATCTGCATTCCGGATTTCAAGTCTCTGGTTTAGGCCTTTATTCTAGCACTAGAGGGGTTGTGTGGGCTCTACTGGGCTTAATTGTCCAACACAACTCTCAATTTCCACTAACCCTAACTAGGTTTTTCCTAAGTCCACAAAACCACCCGATATCGGTTCAAATCGAACAGGGGGGTATAAGTAATGGAAAACCTAAGCTCATAGTTCAAAAATTACCTTATTTGGCAACTCAAGAAAATTCTTAAGTTGCCCCAAGTGGCCAAAATCCTTGCTTTCTTGGTTCAATATGTTTCCCTTGAGCTTGTGCATCATTTTCATGAAATGGAAATGAGGTTTCGGAGTGATATTCATGGTGTTTGAGAGGGTTGAAGAGAAGGAAAGGGCTAGGGCAGCAGCAGCAGTAGGTGAAAGGGAGAGGATAATGGTGAAGAGAGATGAATTGCAAAGAGAATGGTCAAAGTCAAGTAACCCCGTCACCTTTCTCTCTCACCCACACCTATATATTTTATTCCTTTCCTTTTTCTTTTCTTTTCTTTTCTATTTTCCAACAATCAACAACCATGCTAAAACATGAAGGAAACCATGGAAGAAAATTATGTAACACGTATAAAATGATATGGTGCATGTTTGCACAAAATATGCTAAAAATCCGATTGGCGATTTTTAATCGCGATTAGCACTAAATTAGTGTATAACTAATCATAAAAACTTAAAATTTGCATAATTCACATAAAACACCCTCTTTTAGTAATTTCTATAATTTTCCAAATTTTTCCCCAATTTATCGGTATTTAATTATACCGAAATATTAAAATATTCATTAAAAATAATATTAAATTATAAAAATTCCAAAAAATAATATTTTATTTTTTTGAAATGTTATAGTATTGTTTTCTTAACTCAGAAATTCCCCGGGTCAACCCAGATTCTCTGTAGGCTCACAATTCAACACAAAACCGACAAGACAAGTTTTAAATTTGGGTTTCAGCTTTTCAGTTTAGATTAGGTCTGGGTTTTTGACAATTGGGGGGGTTAAGGTCACCACTAAAGTTCAATTGCACAACCACAACTCAAGAATCCCTCAACCCACTTCTAGGAATCTCAAAGTTCATAAAACTTCACTAAATCGGTTTTAAACTTGAATAGAGGCTAAAGCAAATGAAATACTACACTTAATATGAAAGAATTACCTCATTTGGCAACTCAAGAATTTTCTTGAGTTGCCCCAAGTCTCTAAAATCCATCTTTACTTGGTCCAAAGTGCTTGTGATGATCTTGTGCATGTTTTTATTGAAGATGAGATAAAGTTTGGGAGTTGTTTTGGGTTTGTTGTGAGGTGTTTTGAGGAGGGGGAAACAAGTGGGCTGCCATGGATGAAAGAGAGGGAGAGAAGATGAAGAAAATGAGGAGGGAAAGAATGGCCAAGTCAAAGGAAACCCTTCAACTCTCTCTCTCATGCCCATACTTTTTACTTTAATATTCCTTTTTCTTTTCTTTTCTTTTATTTTCTTTTCTTATCTAAAGAAAATGAGAACCATGCTAGAAAAATAGGAAAGAAGAAATGATAAAAATGTAACAAGTGTTAAAATGTGACATGGTGCATGTCATGAAGCATAAACACGCTTAATGCAAGATTAGTGATTTTTAATCTCGATTAGCATTAAAATTGTATATAATTAATTATAAAAATTCATAAATTGCATAAATCACATAAAACATCCTCATTTCAGTAATTTCTATAATTTTGCAAATATTTCCCGATTTATCGGTATTTAATTATACCGCCATATTAAAATATTCACGATATTTATTATTTAATTATATAAATTCCCGAAAATAATATTTTATTTTTCTGAAATGTTACAGAGTGGTTTGCCGAAGACTAAGAACAAGAGACAACAACGGAAGGACAAGGGACAAGAAATACGGATTTAGCACACAATCGCAAATACCGTACTTCAAATTCCGTAATCCATGTTGTTGCCTATTGCCTTAGTGTCAATATCAGAATTAAGGTCTATAAGGAAGCGGCAAAAATCATCCTAACACAAGCTAACCTAAAACTACCCCTAACAAGTCTTTTTATTGAACATATCATTGTTACGACACTTAGTATAAACAACAACCCAAGTTACAATATTAACTCGTTAAAACAAACTAAAAATCCTACCATCTCCCTGCGGGCGACAGTACTCATCGTGGCTCCCTACACGCGACACCGTCTTTGATTGCGGTAATTTCAAATTCTTTCTAAATATGACACGACGAAAACCTAGATTAATCAAGCCCCGACCAAGTGACTATAGGAGAACCCTGTTGCTAAAAGCACCTACTCGGGTGCTTGCGGCCACGGTGTTCCGCCTTAGTACACTTCGTCGACGGCATCGGGGGTGCGGCCATCTACTAAAGTTTCCGACGAGCATTCGATAAGGAAGCCGGGAATCTTGTTGAATTACCCGATTAAATGATTGAAAAGTGTTTTTAATTTGAGACTAAATTACAAGGTTTTTAAGTTAGGCATGAAATCCGGAATATGAGATATTCTAGGTTTATAATGTCCAAGGATATACGGATTCTAATTATTGTAGTTTTTTCATTTCTTTTCTGCGACCGTAAGTGTAATATGTGTGGTATCCTAAATCTCGTTGCTATATGTCAATGGAAATTGGGATACTCGTATTTACTTACGTTGATGACATGTGATGTTATGTCTTGCCGTGATATGTTATATCGGATCATCGTGATTGAATAGCCGGGGGGTTTTGCGCGTGATGAGAGTTTTTCTTTTTCATTCATGTAAAATCTGTATGTAATATTCTTTTATTGGGACACTTCCAGGTTGAAGATGATGTCACCACTGATGTATATTATTTACTTTTCCGCATTAGAATAGACCCAAGGCGGGGAACACAAGTAACCGTGTTCTAGAGTCCAGTGGGAGACCATTTCGAGGAGTCGAGATCGGGTCTCCTAACTCTAGAATTGGAAGGTTGCTTGCCGCTCTCATAGGAGTCTAGGGATGTGGGTTTAGCTATTCATCACGACTGTGGAATCCGTGTTTTTCATTACTAGATGAATTTAAAACACGGACCTCCTAGTATATCCAATGTTTCATATGTTGCTTCTGCTGCTTAGTTCTATTATATGATCATATAACTGCGTGAGCCAAATGTTATATTATATATATGATGTATAATAAACATTGGTAATGTTTTGTACCCGTGCTAGTCCAGCCCCCGCTCTGCCATTAGTTAAGTAACCTAACGGTGCATGATGGGGACCCATGGCGAATGCGGATGGCATAAGCATATGTTCTATTTTCGTTTCATTTTCTGTGATGTTTAGAAAACATTAAATGATGGGACTTCATTAATGAGATTAATGAAAAGAAAAGAAACCTAAAGATGTTGTAGAATCGAAATTTTAAAAAAGGTAGCTCTAGTTTTTGCTTTGCATAGCGGTATTCCTTGATGAATATCCAGCACCTCATTCAAAGAGGAAAGAGCCTAGATCCCTTCACCGGGAGTGACCTCTTTAGCAAAACTAGCAAATTCGACAACCCACTCGGTTTTGTTTTTATAGCTTTTCGAGTTCTTGTTTTGCATAGTTGTTTTCCTTGATGAATATCCAGCACCTCATTCGATGAGGAAAGAGCCAAGATCTCTTCACCGTGAGTTACCTCTTTAGCGAAACTAGAAAAAGCTACAAAACACACTCCTTTTTCAAATCACTAGATTCTACAACGATATCAAGTTCATTACGTTAAAGGTTTTCTTAAAAACCAGCGGTAGCCCTACATCATTTCAGATAAGTACTATTTAGTATTAGTGCTGGGTTTGTTGACCTCCGTCATGGCGCAGTGTGTGGTAGCTGATTAGCGCTTATCTGCTACATGTGATCTGATTGGATTATGTTAGTTGTATGTATGCCCTAGAGGCCAGTATTGTACAGATGATGTATATTATATTGGATGCTTGGACATATATGTAAGTCCATATTGCGACCCCCGGTTCTTACGGGGAGGCGGAAACGGTATAAAATCAAAATTTTTATCGCAAGAGGCAACATGGACTAACTTATGGTCGGGATCGTTACCTAAACTAAAACTAGCATACTAAGCTAAAGATATTTAGCTACTCGGATGAAGATGGTTATACCTAGCTTGTCTTGAACTCCTTCTCGTCGTCTCCGTACGCCGAAGATAGATCCACTTGAAAGCTCCAACCTTTAGCTCCTTCTTCGGTCTTTGAAGAAACTAGTTCACTTGGTTTGCTAAACCTAGTGAACTAGAATGAGTAGAGAGGAAATAGAATGGGATTTTATCTATGGTTCTTGATTCTCAACTCATGAGACAAGAGAACCATAGATCAAGAGAGGGAGCAAGAGGTTGAGGGTGAGAGCAAGGGGAGAGCTCAAGAACAAGAGAGAGAATGAGCAAGAAAGAATGAGGCTCTCTTTTCTCTCTCACCCTCTCATAATCCAAAGTGATCATAACTCATCATATCAAAAAAGTCTTTTGGTGATGGTTAGAAGCAACCATAAGGTTATCATATCATGCACTCATATTACTCAAAAAGCAAGCAAGAAAAAAGTCTTTGGCATGAAATGATAACCATGGTTATCATGATGGTCAACTAGTCAAGCCTAGTCAACCGGTCAACAAGTCAACAAAAGTCAACAAGTCACCAAAGTCAACAAGTCAACAAAAGTCAACAAGTCAACAACCATATCACCATAATACTTAATTAATATAATAGTTAATCACATATCATATTCTCATTAGGGTTGAGCAAAAAGTCAAAAGTCAACGGTCAACTGTCAACAACCCTAATGAGAATCCACTGCCTCTGCCTCCCTGTCAACTGTGCATACACACCCGCATCCGCGTTCCGAGGAACACGAATGCAAACTGGATAAATCCAATCCCATAAGGTACACTAGGATCTGGCTTAAACCAAAGCCCGCTAGTGTAAACTGTCCGGACACTGTACGCGCACAAGTGCACGGATGTGACCGAACCCTGTCGCAAAACCATGCGACCTGTCGCAATACCATGCGACCTCTACTCGTTTGCCTAAAGGCGAAAAGCTTTCTGTGTGGGACTCTAAAGACTCGACACTACGCTGGCAGTGGGTTTAACCACAGACCGCAAGCGGCACTAGCTGTGCGTAACGGTCCCCAGGTAATGCCGACAAGAAGACCGACGAGGCGAAACCCATCTGAACTCCTACTGAGCCTGAGCGTGACATTCTCCGTACAGTCCGGTCTGTTCGTCTGATACATCGCATGGCGGGCCTAGGGGGCGGTAAACGTCAGTCCCCCAATAGCGGTACAAGTCGTGCCGGAGTGAAGCCCAATACACCCTGAGATAACACTGGAAACCTACCAGTATATCTCGTTTGCCCTGGCCAGGGACTACTCGTGTAATGGCTCTCCTAGACACAGCGCGATGTCAACCCCCAATACCGGGAGAGACGAATCCTGTCTAACCGTCACTGCCTCCAAGTGCTTCGGGACTGCACCCAATCACCACCTGTTTGCACGACTCCTTTGAGCCGTGGTAGGGTAGTGATCAAAGTACAGTGGGAACACACTCGAGGCGGAGTGACAGTGTCAAGTCAGCGGACTAAGCTGTACTCATGTCACCTGGGAACTGATAACTGACGATAGGTATAATACCAACTAGTCAGTTCCCGACGAGTCCTGTCCAGTGTACCCGTAACCTAACGAGCACCCGCATACTATCTCAAGTACGACGTACTGACGGCTGTGGGACAGACCGTCTCCCACACTGGGATGAGAAGCGCATGCGCTGGTCTACTCCGGAGTATCAATGCCCTGTCTCGATAGTCCTGCGACCAGGGACCTGAATAAGGATGTGCTTATAGATTACCCAGCCCCCACTAGTGTGACTGCCATCACAACGCTGGTAATCAAGCAAAGATCCTAAGGGCTCCACTAATGCGTATAAGTGATATACTGAAATAAACACAAGTACACATTGAAGTAGAAACAAACCAAGTAGCATACTACTATTTTGAGCAAGATTGTATATACAAGGTGAATATCCCAAGCATCCATTAAGTAATATACAAACTAGTATGATACAGTAATGGCCTCTAGGGCATATACACTAACAATCTCCCACTTGCACTAAGGCCATGTACTGGCGTATCGAAGACCTATCATCTCGATCAGCCGCTCGAACTGAGTCTGGGGCAGGGCCTTGGTGAATGGATCAGCAGTGTTATCTTCTGAAGCGACTCTCCGAACCTCGATCTCCTGGCGATCTACGATCTCCCTGATCAGGTGATACCGCCTTAAGATGTGCCTGGATTTCTGATGGGACCTGGGTTCCTTCGCTAAAGCTATAGCCCCGTTGTTGTCGCAATACAGAGGTATTGGATCAACAATGGACGGAACCACCTGAAGTTCTTTCAAGAACTTCCTCATCCAGACAGCTTCTTTTGCGGCATCAGATGCAGCGATGTATTCCGCTTCCATCGTCGAGTCTGCAACGGTTTCCTGTTTGGAACTCTTCCAACACACCGCCCCTCCATTGAGGGTAAAGACAAAACCCGACATGGACTTGGAATCATCCTTGTCACTCTGGAAGCTGGAGTCAGCAAAGGCCTCGATCTGGAGGTCCTTTCCGCCATACACCAAGAACATCTCCTTAGTCCTCCTCAGGTACTTGAGAATGTTCTTTACCGCTATCCAATGTTTCTCCCCAGGGTTTGACTGATACCGGCTTACTACACTCAGTGCATAAGCTACATCCGGTCTGGTACACAACATCGCATACATTATAGAGCCTACCGCAGAAGCGTAGGGTATAATAGACATGCGATCCCTCTCCAAATCAGTCTTGGGAGACATCTCTTTAGAGAGGGTGATCCCGTGACAAGCCGGTAGGTTACCGCGCTTGGAATCTTCCATACTGAATCTTTTCAGTACGGTGTCGATGTACCTGGACTGAGAAAGTCCCAATATCCTCTTGGATCTATCACGATGGATCCGGATCCCCAGGATGTATGAGGCATCACCCAGGTCTTTCATGGAGAACCTTTGTGACAAGAACCCCTTGACAGATTGTAGCATAGGAATATCATTTCCTATTAAGAGAATGTCATCCACGTATAAAACGAGGAATACTACAGTTCTCGCTACAAATCTACTATAGATGCATGGTTCATCTGGATTTTTGATAAAGCCAAATTCTTTGACCGTCTCATCAAAGCAGATGTTCCAACTCCGCGATGCCTGCTTTAGTCCATAGATGGACTTAAGCAACTTGCACACCTTTCCGCTGCTCCCACTCTGAATGAAACCCTCTGGCTGGTCCATATAGACACACTCCTCTAAATTTCCATTTAGAAAAGCTGTCTTTACGTCCATTTGCCAGATCTCATAATCGTGGAAGGCAGCAATGGCAAGAAGGATCCGAATGGATTTCAGCATGGCTACTGGAGAAAAGGTTTCGTCGTAGTCCAAGCCAGGTCTTTGACGAAAACCCTTTGCTACCAGCCTAGCTTTATAGGTCTCAACCTGTCCATCTACACCAATCTTCCTTTTGAAGATCCACTTGCATCCTACGGGTTTTACCCCGTCTGGAGCAATGTCCAACGTCCATACCTTGTTGGTGTACATGGACTCCATTTCGGTCCGCATTGCATCCAGCCATTTCACTGAGTCAACGCTCTGAACGGCCTGCTGGAAGCTAGTAGGCTCATCATAATCTATGATGCAATCCTCTCTATCCCCGTCTATGAGAAAACCGCAGTATCTCTCGGGCGGATGAGACTGCCTACTACTCCTGCGGAGCGGCGTAGGAATGTCCTGTTCTGTTGAACCCTCTGGTTCCACTAAGCTTTCAGTAACAGTCTGTGGTTCTGGAATTTCTTCCAGTTCTATTGTGTTCCCACTTATCTGGGTTTCCAAAAACTCAGTTTCCAAGAAGCGGGCATGCTGAGAAACAAAAACCTTTTGTTCCTCAGCGGAATAGAAAAGATACCCCCTGGAGTTCCTTGGGTATCCCACAAACTTACACTGTACTGAACGTGCCTCAAGCTTGTCCGCATGCTGCTTTTTTACAAAAGCTGGACATCCCCATACCTTAAGATAATTAAGACAGGGTTTCTTCCCAGTCCACATCTCATATGGGGTGGTGGGCACAGTCTTGGTAGGAGCCTTGTTCAAGAGATACGCAGCTGCTTCTAGTGCATATCCCCAGAATGATCGCGGTAACTCAGCGTTACTCATCATGGACCGAACCATATCCAATAGGGTTCGGTTCCGTCTCTCCGATACACCGTTATGTTGCGGAGTGTATGGAGGAGTAAGCTGAGAGAGAATACCATTCTCTTTTAAGTAATTCAGGAATTCGGCACTTAAGTATTCTCCACCTCGATCCGATCTTAGAATCTTAATACTTTTGCCGGTCTGTTTCTCTACTTCATTCTTATACTCCTGGAATTTTCCAAAGGCCTCGGACTTATGTTTCATTAAGAAGACATAACCGTACCTTGAGAAGTCATCCGTAAAAGTAATGAAGTAAGAATGCCCGCTTCGGGCATGTGTAGACATTGGACCGCACACGTCACTGTGTACGAGTCCTAAGAGCTCGCTCGCTCTTACTCCTTGTCCAGTAAACGGAGTCTTTGTCATCTTTCCTTTGAGACAAGATTGACAAGTGGCATACGATTGATATTCGAACGCATTCAAATATCCTTCTGTATGTAACTTAGTCAACCTTCTCTCATTGATGTGACCCAATCTACAATGCCATAAGAAAGTCTGATTTATTTCTGGAGACTTTCTTTTGTGTGTATTCTGGACGTTGAAAATCTGTGGTTGGTTTAACACGTATATACCATTACTCAATGTACCTGACCCAATCAAAACTTGATTAAGGTGAATGCTTACAACATTACTTATAAACGCAAATTCATAACCTTCTTTAGAAACTAAAGATACAGAAATGATATTACAAGTTGCGTTGGGTACAAAAAAGCAATTACGCAAAACCAAAACATGTCCATCTGACATTCCCAGGTGATAGTCCCCCACGGCTTTAGCATCCATGCTAGCTCCGTTTGCAACTCTGAGGGTCATGTCACCTGCCTTCAAAACACTACGGTTTCTCAACGCCTGCAAAGAATTACAGATATGAGATCCTGATCCGGTATCCAATACCCAGGAAGTAGAGTTTATTGAAAGACAGTTTTCAATAACATACACACCTGAAGCTGAAGCTGCAACCTGCTTCAATTCCTGTGTTCTGGCCTTCCAGGCCCTGCAATCATTCTTCCAGTGTCCTTTCTTATGACAATAGAAGCATTCTTCCTTATCCACAAGCTTCCCCGCTATCTTTGTTGCTTTGCCTTTTCCCTTCGTATCCACTTTACCAACACCGCCCCTTGGTTTGGCGGGGGCCTTCTTCTTCTTTCCCTTGGCTTTCGCCTTGGACCTAGAAGAAGATGATCCTCCTACAAACAAAGTGGATGTTTCCCTACCTTTCTGTAGGGTGCCCTCTGCGCTCCTCAGCATGTTGAGGAGCTCTGATAGTTCAACCTCTTTTTCTTGTAGGTTGAAGTTCAGTATAAACTGGGCGTAAGTGGAAGGAAGGGACTGGAGAACTATATCCGTATATAGCTCACTCTCCAATGTGATCCCTAGGTCAGCGAGCTCCTCAATGAAGCCGATCATCTTTAGCACATGCTCGGCTACTGATGATCCGACGGCCATTCTTGTCGAAAATAACTTTTTCGACGCTTCGTATCTTGCGATACGTGATTGCTCTCCATACAGTTCTTTTGTATGGAGCAATATGGACTCCATGTCCATATTCTCATGCCTCCTCTGATGTTCGTTGTCCATCGAGGCAAGCAGGAGGCACTTGGCCTTCGCGCTATCAATCTCCCAAGTCTTGCGGATTTCCTTATCCGCGACGCTGGAAGTTGGACCAGGGACAGGGGGAGCTTTGGTGGTAAGAAGATACCCCAGCTTGTCATAAGTGATTGCTATCTTGACATTCCTGAGCCAATCTTTGTAGTTTGGCCCTGTCAGTTTGTTTTTATCTAGGAGTAACTTAAGTCCAGTCATGTTGATTGGTCGCTGCAATTAGGAGAGAGAAGAAGAAACACTCAGCATGATGCTCTTGCAAGTTTAGAGTGGTTTTTAGTTTGTCTAAACAGGATGGCTCCCACTGTTTCTCGAATCCCTCCTCAAACCATAAAGGAAGAATTAGTCAGGATCAATCCCACCGTACAATACTTGCTTAACCGTTCAGCCAGGCCGGTGTCGGTACTTCGAGGGAGGTTTTCCAACGCTTTCGCGAAGTTCCTTAATTAGAGAACCTCTTTTCCCTGGGGGCGTAGCCCCGCTAACACCTTTCTAGGCACCTACTAGGTTTATAGCATTGATCGTTAAGTGAGAAATTTCCCGAGGAGTAGCATATACTCACAGTAGGATCGGGATCCAAATATCATCGCGTGACGAAACTGAAGGAATCCTACCAGAATCATCACACTCCAAATGGTATGCAAATCTAGCAAGTTTCAGTACTTATGAAACTCCCGATGTGGATTTTTGCCCCATGCTCTTATGACCTTGACGAAGGTCAACAAATCATAAGTCACATGTCAAGTTCTGCCCGTCATTATCCAGGTTAATTTGAATCCACCCGTATGTACCCTTGACGAAGGTCAACAAGGCAATGCGAATGTCCCAAACCAACGCATCTATCTATGCTACATACGAATACCCAATAGCTACCAATCACTATGCTTTGACGAAGGTCAACAAACACAGCTTGAATACTTATTGAATATTCATACGAAACGACGGAGGGCTACGAATGGTTTTGGCGAAACCGTGAACGTAGTGAACTTGATTTAATCGATGGAACGAGATAGCTTTTAGAAGGAGTGGCTCAAGCTCCGCATTTAAAAGTTATTTTGAAAAGAACCGAGTGGTTTTTCGAAAGTGTTCCAACGACTTTAACTTGGTTTATTATCTTGCATTAGTTCTTTTAATGCGTGATATTCTTGCATTAGTACTTTTAATGCGTCCCATCATTTAACCCTACCATTGCAGAAAACAACCAAAATATGACGTACGCTTATGCCATTCGCATTCGCCACTGGGCCCCGTCATTACCCGTTAGGTTACTTAACTAACGACAGAGCGGGGGCTGGGCTAGCGCGTCTGTAAAACATAAGCAACGCCTAAATAATATCTTATATAGATATACTGCAATGATAAACATTTCAGATCACAGATAAATACATTGGATATACTAGTAATCTGTAATTTGTACGAGCCTGTAACAAACAGATAACACGGTCGCGGTGAATAGCCAAAACCCCACCCAAGACCCCTACGGGTACGGCAAACTACCCGCCAAGTACCCGAAGCGTAGCAACCTCCCTCATCTCCATGAGTAGGCCACTCGACACTTCGGCATACCCGGTAGTTTGTGCACCCCTCCACGGGTCTATCCTAGGAGCAAAAACAGTAAAAAGAAATTATACAATGACGGCTACAACCCCGACCCGGTTGTGCGGCCAAACAAATAATTATTACATCAATTTACAAATTTACATGAATTGCAAGAAAAGTAAACTCTCGTCTCACAACCCCCGGCTATTCACCCGCGACAATCCAACATATTTATATACACATTCCAGCATATTACAGATCATGTATAACCCCGACTAATCGACTTATAGCGATTAGCCGACGTTCAATACATGCAAACATCACAGATATAACCATCATAGTCAAAGTGCAATGAAGTTCGGAAAAATACGGAATTATAGGACCCCAAAAGGAAATTTCTTTTCTGTAAAATCTGGGCACATATAATATATCTCAAAAATCCCAAAACCAACACAGACACACACTGCACGAAAAACGACGCACTAAAGACAACAAACCGCGGCGCTTCCGCAGCGGCCAAGAAGGGTCACGCGGCGGAAGCGCGGCGGTTTAGACGAATTGGTGAATCGTTTTTCATGGGTGTTCTAACAAAACCCTGAGGCGAATTTAGGAGTATGAAGTTTTTCATTTTGACCAGAAAAAAGTTCAACAGAAACTCAGTTTTTGTAGTTTTCCGGTTTTGTGATTTTTTTTCGGTTCCGAACTTCGTTACACTTTACTACCTAGCTAGTTTAAGTTTAGTTAGTCTCTGATACCACTGTAAGTCCATATTGCGACCCCCGGTTCTTACGGGGAGGCGGAAACGGTATAAAATCAAAATTTTTATCGCAAGAGGCAACATGGACTAACTTATGGTCGGGATCGTTACCTAAACTAAAACTAGCATACTAAGCTAAAGATATTTAGCTACTCGGATGAAGATGGTTATACCTAGCTTGTCTTGAACTCCTTCTCGTCGTCTCCGTACGCCGAAGATAGATCCACTTGAAAGCTCCAACCTTTAGCTCCTTCTTCGGTCTTTGAAGAAACTAGTTCACTTGGTTTGCTAAACCTAGTGAACTAGAATGAGTAGAGAGGAAATAGAATGGGATTTTATCTATGGTTCTTGATTCTCAACTCATGAGACAAGAGAACCATAGATCAAGAGAGGGAGCAAGAGGTTGAGGGTGAGAGCAAGGGGAGAGCTCAAGAACAAGAGAGAGAATGAGCAAGAAAGAATGAGGCTCTCTTTTCTCTCTCACCCTCTCATAATCCAAAGTGATCATAACTCATCATATCAAAAAAGTCTTTTGGTGATGGTTAGAAGCAACCATAAGGTTATCATATCATGCACTCATATTACTCAAAAAGCAAGCAAGAAAAAAGTCTTTGGCATGAAATGATAACCATGGTTATCATGATGGTCAACTAGTCAAGCCTAGTCAACCGGTCAACAAGTCAACAAAAGTCAACAAGTCACCAAAGTCAACAAGTCAACAAAAGTCAACAAGTCAACAACCATATCACCATAATACTTAATTAATATAATAGTTAATCACATATCATATTCTCATTAGGGTTGAGCAAAAAGTCAAAAGTCAACGGTCAACTGTCAACAACCCTAATGAGAATCCACTGCCTCTGCCTCCCTGTCAACTGTGCATACACACCCGCATCCGCGTTCCGAGGAACACGAATGCAAACTGGATAAATCCAATCCCATAAGGTACACTAGGATCTGGCTTAAACCAAAGCCCGCTAGTGTAAACTGTCCGGACACTGTACGCGCACAAGTGCACGGATGTGACCGAACCCTGTCGCAAAACCATGCGACCTGTCGCAATACCATGCGACCTCTACTCGTTTGCCTAAAGGCGAAAAGCTTTCTGTGTGGGACTCTAAAGACTCGACACTACGCTGGCAGTGGGTTTAACCACAGACCGCAAGCGGCACTAGCTGTGCGTAACGGTCCCCAGGTAATGCCGACAAGAAGACCGACGAGGCGAAACCCATCTGAACTCCTACTGAGCCTGAGCGTGACATTCTCCGTACAGTCCGGTCTGTTCGTCTGATACATCGCATGGCGGGCCTAGGGGGCGGTAAACGTCAGTCCCCCAATAGCGGTACAAGTCGTGCCGGAGTGAAGCCCAATACACCCTGAGATAACACTGGAAACCTACCAGTATATCTCGTTTGCCCTGGCCAGGGACTACTCGTGTAATGGCTCTCCTAGACACAGCGCGATGTCAACCCCCAATACCGGGAGAGACGAATCCTGTCTAACCGTCACTGCCTCCAAGTTCTTCGGGACTGCACCCAATCACCACCTGTTTGCACGACTCCTTTGAGCCGTGGTAGGGTAGTGATCAAAGTACAGTGGGAACACACTCGAGGCGGAGTGACAGTGTCAAGTCAGCGGACTAAGCTGTACTCATGTCACCTGGGAACTGATAACTGACGATAGGTATAATACCAACTAGTCAGTTCCCGACGAGTCCTGTCCAGTGTACCCGTAACCTAACGAGCACCCGCATACTATCTCAAGTACGACGTACTGACGGCTGTGGGACAGACCGTCTCCCACACTGGGATGAGAAGCGCATGCGCTGGTCTACTCCGGAGTATCGATGCCCTGTCTCGATAGTCCTGTGACCAGGGACCTGAATAAGGATGTGCTTATAGATTACCCAGCCCCCACTAGTGTGACTGCCATCACAACGCTGGTAATCAAGCAAAGATCCTAAGGGCTCCACTAATGCGTATAAGTGATATACTGAAATAAACACAAGTACACATTGAAGTAGAAACAAACCAAGTAGCATACTACTATTTTGAGCAAGATTGTATATACAAGGTGAATATCCCAAGCATCCATTAAGTAATATACAAACTAGTATGATACAGTAATGGCCTCTAGGGCATATACACTAACAATATATAGAGAGGACTTTCTTGCTCGACATGATAGTATGCTATTTGGTTGCTCTTTATCTTAATATGTGTACTTGTCTCTTTATACTTTCTTATAGTTACATGTTGGTAAAGCCCTTAGGATGTGTACTTGACTACCTGGACTATGATGCAGATCATACTAGTGGGGACATGGTAGTCCATAAGTACATCCTTCAAGGTCCCTAGTCGTAGGTGTATCGAGACGGGGCATCGATATACCAGTGTAGACTAGCGTATACGCTTCTCGACCCATGAGATGGGCGATGGATGATCCCATATCCATTGGTGTTTGACATAAGAGATGGTATACGGGTGCTCAGTGGAGACTGGGTACACTGGACGGACTCGCCGAGAACTCCCAGATGGTATTATACCTCACGTCAGATGGCAGTTCTCTGGTGACACTTGTGCATGTTAGTCTGTAGACCCAAGATCATCATAGAGTCTTGTGTGATTCCCACTGTGCTTTGATTTCCACCTTACCACATCCATGAGGGCATGCAAAATGGTGGTTTTTGGGTACAGTCCCGAGTCACATGGAGGCAATGAGCGATAGGAGAGGTTTCGTCTCTCCCGGTATTGGGGGTTGATGTTGCGCTATGCTCGATTGGCCATAACAGGGAAGTCCCTAACCAGGGCTGATTTAGATATTTACTGGTAAGTGTTACCAGTAGTTTCTCGACCCGTTATGAGCCTCACATCGGCATGACTTATCGGTTATTGGGGTCTGATGTTTACCACCCATAGACTTGATATGCGACATATCAGACGAGGAGACCGGACTGTACGGGAAGTGTTACCGGCAGGCTTTTACAGGAGTTGGAGCGGGCTTGCTTGCTGATCTTCTGATCGCTCAATACCCGGGTAGCCGTTACGTCCAGCTAGTACCGCTGACGGCTTGTGGGTGCTTGATGTGATCATCACCTACTGCCGGCGTATTGACGAGTCTTTAGAGTCCTACATAGAGGTTTTACTGGCTCAGGCAAAACGAAATAGGAGCGCATATGTGATATGTGTGGGACCGAGAATAATGCGTGCATGTGATACCGTATTCGAATCTCGCGACTTTATGTATCGGTCGGTTATATATGATATAGCCGGGTTATCGAATTAAGTGTTGATTCGATAAGTCAATACATTGGATGTTAGTCGGTTATATGTGATATGACCGGATTATTAAGTCAAGTGTTGATTTAATAATTTATTGTATAATTGTATATTTGATATACTAGTTTACATTAACTAACACATGTTCACTTAGGGTATTTTCTCACATGTACACATCTTTACTATATATATGATATATATTAAAATGTGTTATATTTTGTATCATGGTTGATGATACATCATCCATGGGTGTATGAGACTTACACTATGCTAATTTTTAGTTTGGCTTTTTAATATTTAAAGTAATTACAAAATCAAGTGGAGGATTAGAAAATGCATGAAGCTTGTGGAAGCTTGTGGATGCATTGACTAATTCAACTTGAGTTTGTTTTTACTATAGATTTTTATTAACCAAACCATAACAATTAGCCTAAGGTTAAGTCTCTACAAGAGTTAGTATATGATACTCACTCACCATAGTTAGCTCACATAGTTGATCATTATCCTCTCCTCTTTCTTTTGTTCACCTTCTTCATTTGAACAAAAGAAAAAGCAAACTAGGGTTTTGAAAAGAGAGAGAAAGATTGTGAGAAATAAAATTCTAAAGAGAACCCACTTCCTATTTCCCCATTCTCTACTAGACTAGCACTTTAGTTTAGGGTGTTTGCTTCACAAATTCTCAAGTTAGTGAAGTAGGAGCTTGAGTTGGCATCCCCTCGACGTAGATCGTCTTCGGCCTCGAAGACTTCAAGCAAGGACGCGTCTTTCGCCTCGTGAAGCCATGCGAGGGTCCGGGAGAACCACGATAGCAGCGAAGGGACTTCAACAAGGAGCTAAAGAAGTGAAGGACCGATCTACAAAGGTTGTATTTCGTATTCACTTAATCGTAAATTTGTTTACTTGCTATTTGTTTCGCCTAAACTCTAGTATACGATCTTGCTTAGGATTGTTCGGCACATAAAAATTTAATTTTGGCATGGTCGATGCCTTGTAGAGTCTTGTTAGTGTGCCTAGTAACCCTACAGTGGTATCAGAGTCTAGCTAGAGCATTAGGCGATGTGTTAACGAAGTTAAAACTCCTAACGAACCCGAATACGTCAAAATCAACCCCTCTCTGGACATTTTTTCAAAACTATGATTTTTCTGTATTAAAAATACCTAAAAAATTCAGCAGGGTTTTCTAAGCATTAGTGTGCAAAATGATCGCCTGAATCGTACGGACCACCGCGGTTCCGTGGCAAATCCCTGCTTATGCCGCGGAACCGCGGAAGTAGAATGACAATGGGCCTTTTTGTTTGTACAGTAATGTTCAATTCTGTTGTTGGATGTTTATGGGTATTTTTAAATTTGACTCAAGTGTTGAGTATTCAGGGGTTTATTTTGTAATCGTCGATTCAATCGGGAATTTTAAATTCGTTATTGTTATTCCGGATAATTTAGAAAGTATTAAAATGTTCGAACGGATATCATTAACTCAGTTTTTCCCGGCACGAAAAATATTCAAGTGTTGAATTTTTCTCGGGTTTAAATCTTTCGGAAAAACGTGCATGTGACGGGATGGACCCACTAGAAGACAACAAACCTTAACTCGATTATGTGACCGTCTTGAACTGCCTTTTGAACCTTAGGGTTTGGGGCAGTACGACGTGCCACATGTGAGGCGTTGGCTTGACCCTTCTACAGCTGGACCGTTGCTACTGTGACGTATTCTGGAATTTTTGAACTCCGTTCAAGTGTTGAGCTATTTAGGAAATCTTGGGTATTTGATTATTTGATCGGAAAGTTTAATACTGTCGATTTATCTGGAATGTGATACAATATGTGCAATTCATAAAGTTAGGCATGAAATGCGAAATATGTGATATTTCGGATTTACGATGTCTAAAGAGATTGTGGATTTCAAATGTTGTAGTTTTACACTTTCTTTTCTGTGACCGTAAGTGTAATATGTGATATCGCCGGTTTCGTTATTATATGTCAACGACAATTGGGATACGCATATTTACTTACTTGATGACATGTGATGTTATGTGTTGCTGGATATGTTATATTGGATCGTCGCGTTTCTGAATAGCCGGGGTTTTTTTTATGTGAGATGAGAGTTTTTATTTTCATTCATGTAAAATTAAATGTATGTAATATTCTTTTATTGGGGCACTTCTGGGATGAGGTTGATGTCACCATTTGTATATTATTTACTTTTCCGCACTAGGATAGACCCAAGGAGGAGAGCACAAGTAACCGGGTTCTGGAGTCCAGTGGGAGACCAACTCGAGGAGTCGAGTCCGGGTCTCCTAACTCTAGAATTGGTAGGGTTGCTTGCCGCTCTCGTAGGGGTCTAGGGGTGTGGGTTTGGCTATTCATCGCGACCGTGGAATCCGTGTTTTATAGAGGCTCAAAATAAAACACGGACGTCCTAATATATCCAATGTTTCATATGTTTCTTCTGCTGCGATATCTGTGATGTGATCATTTGATATGTTGTGATAGATACTATATATAGTATATATGATATATTATATAGACGTTACTTATCTTTTACACCCGCGCTAGCCCTGCCCTGCTCTGCCGTTAGTTACCTAACCTAACGGTGCACGCGGAGACATCGAGGTGAATGCGGATGGCATAAGTGTACGTCGTATTTATCTGTGATGTTTAGGTGACTTAAACGATGGGACTTCATTAATGTGATTAATGAAAGAAAAGAAACCTAAAAGATGTTGTAGAATCAAAACTTTATAAAAAGGGTAGCTACAGTTTTGTTTTGCATAGCGGTATATATGATATACCCTGCACCTTATTCGATGAGGAAAGAGCCGAGATCCCTTCACCGGGAGTGACCTCTTTAGCAAAACTGGCAGATGCTACAACACTCGGTTTGACTTTTGACTGCTTTTGGAGTTTTGCTTTGCATAGCGATATATATGATATATCCTGCACCTTATTCGATGCGGAAAGAGCCGAGATCCCTTCACCGGGAGTGACCTCTTTAGCAAAACTAATGAAAGCCTCAAAATCACTGCATTCAAAATTTCACTCGATTCTACAACGATATCAAGTTCATTACGCAATAGGTTTTCAGAAAAACCTGTCGTATCCCTCCGTCATTTCAGATAAGTCCTACTTAGTATTCGTGCTATGTTTGTTGGCATGCATCAAGGCGTAGTGTACGGTAGCTAACTAGTATTTATCTGCTTATGCATATGATGCAGATTGGATTAGGTT
Organism: Agapanthus africanus; assembly: GCA_030015575.1. NCBI lineage: Eukaryota > Viridiplantae > Streptophyta > Magnoliopsida > Asparagales > Amaryllidaceae > Agapanthus > Agapanthus africanus. The sequence goes on along the minus strand of CM057343.1, from coordinate 311,016,883 downwards.
AGTCGTGCGACTTTGTTGGCCTGCGTCAAGGGTCGTACGGGTGGGTTTAATTCAATCAAGAAACGACGGGTTGAACTTGACTAGCGCACTATGGTTTGTTGGACTGCGTCAAGGTCATGGGACTCTTAGGGCAAAATATTATCGGTAATTTCAAGTGTTGAGATTTGCAATGAGATTGCATACCTTCTATGAGATAGTTGGATCCCGATACCCACTGCGAGTAATTGTTACTCCTGGGAGAGTTTTACACAGGACAATTAGCCGATCAAGTAGGTGTCTAGAAAGGTGTCAACAGGGTTACGCTTCTGAGAAAACGAGGTTTACTTTAATTAGCTCTGTGCGAAAGCACGGGGAACCTCCCTCAAAGTACCGACACTGGCCTGGCTGAAAGATTGGCGAAGTTGTAGGGTGTAATTAATCCCGGCTAGTCTTTCCTTTTAGGGTTTGAAGGAAGATTTGATAAAAACAGTGGGAGCCATCCTGCTTAGATAAAATAATAACCAATCTAATCTTGCAAGAGCATACGCTAAAGTGTTTTCTTCTCTCTCTCTCCAGGTAGCGACCATTTCATGCCTTAATCAAGATAATAATATGGATGTATTGACCGAACCCGCATGTTATACTGTGCTGGGGAACGTTGGTTCCGTTCTTTCTTATAAGAGTTATAGGACTGAACAGGATATAGGGGAATACCAGGATTCCCTTGCCACCCGAATGAAGAAAGTACATGTTGATGCATTTTCTTCGGGTGTGTTCGTTACGGAGAACTGTTTCTCCATTTTCTCTACGTCGTGGGTATTAGATACCGGGTCAGGATCCCATATATGTAATCAGTTACATGGGCTTAGGAAAGGTAGAGAACTTGGAGAAAGTGATAAAGACATAAGGGTTGGAAATGGTGCAATTGTTGCAGCTAAAACCGTCGGGGAATATCACCTTGTATTACCAACTGGTAATACATTGATTCTGAACGAATGCTATTACATACCGAACCTGATATGCAACATTATATCGGTTTCTTTGTTGAGTAAAGAGGGATATAATTTTGTATTACAGGATAATGTTATGAATATTTTTCTAAACCAAAAGTTGGTTGGATCAGGCATGATGTGCAATGGAATTTATGTTCTAAATCAATCAACAGTTCTGAACATAACAAACACACACAAGAGGAAGAGTTCAGAAATGAACGAATCCTTCTTGTGGCATTGTAGACTGGGTCACATCAATGCGACACGACTCGCTAAGTTGCATAAGGATGGATATTTGAATCCGTTTGAATTTTCATCTTATGACACTTGCCAGTCATGTCTTAAAGGCAAGATGACTAAAACTCCGTTTACGAGACACAGAGAGAGTTACGGAACTCTTGGGACTGGTACATAGTGATGTATGCGGCCCCATGTCTACACATGCCAGGAATGGTTCTGCGTACTTCATTACATTCACTGATGATCTCTCTATATTCGGATATGTGTTCCTGATGAAACACAAATCAGAAGCTTTTGAGAAATTTAAAGAATATAAACAAGAAGTCGAGAACCAAACCAGAAAAAGTATTAAAATCGTTCGATCTGATCGAGGAGGAAAATGTTAGTTATATGTATGCCCTAGAGGCCATTACTGTACATAGGATGTATATTGTAGTGGATGCTGGGACATATATAGGGAGGACTTTCTTGCTCGACATGATAGTATGCTATCTGGTTACCCTTTACCTTAACGTGTATGCTGATTGTCTCTCTGTTACATGTTGGTAAAGCCCTTAGGATCTGTACTTGACTACCTGGACTATGATGCGGATCATACTAGTGGGGACATGGTAGTCCATAAGTACATCCTTCAAAGTCCCAAGTCGTGGGTGTATCGAGACGGGGCATCGATATACCAGTGTAGACTAGCGTATACCTTCTCGACCCATACAGATGGGCGATGGATGATCCCATATCCATTGGTGTTTGACATCAAAGATGATATACGGGTGCTCAGTAGAGACTGGGTACACTGGACGGACTCGCCGAGAACTCCCAGATGGTATTATACCTCACGTCAGATGGCAGTTCTCTGGTGACACTGGTACAGAGTAGTCTGTTGACCCGAGATCGTCATAGAGTCTTGTGTGGTTCCCACTGTGCTTTGATTTCCATCTTACCACGTCCAAGAGGGCGTGCAAAACGGTGGTTTTTGGGTACAGTTCCGAGTCACATGGAGGCAATGAGCGATAGGAGGGGATTAGTCTCTCCCGGTATAGGGGGTTGATGTTGTGCTGTGTTCGATTGGCTATAACAGGAAATCCCTGGCCAGGGTTGCTGAGATTTACTGGTAAGTGTTACCAGTAGTTTCTCGAATTGTTATAGACCTCATATCGACACGACTTATCGAGCTATTGGGGTCTGACGTTTACCACCCCTAGGCGAGATATGCGACATATCAGACGATCAGACCGGACTGTACGGTAGTGTTACTGGTTGGATTCACTGGAGTGTGAGCGGGCTTGCTCGTCGATCTTCAGATCGCTCAATACCCGGGTGGCCGTTACGTTTAGCAGACCGCTTGCGGCTTGTGGGTGTTTGATATGATCATCATCTGCTGCCGGCGTATTGACGAGTCTTTAGAGTCCTACACAGAGATTTCCTGGCTCAAGCGAAACGAAATAAGAGCGCATATGAGATATGTGCGGGACCGAGAATAATGCGTGTATGTGATACCGTATTCTATTCTCGCGATGAATGTATCGAATGGTTGTACGCGATATAACCTAGTTATCGATTCAAGCGTTGATTCGATAAGCCGATACATTTGATACTAGTCGGTTATGTGCGACATGACCGGATCATTGAATCAAGTGTTGATTTAATGATTTAATGCATAATTATATATTTGATATTTTACTTTGCATTAACTAGTATCAGTTCACTTTAAGATGGATTTTCTCACTCGGATGTGTGCATTACATATGCGATATGATTTTGTGCACTAGATAGTATCATGTTTGATGATACATACATTTTGGTTAAGTGTAAAGAATTAAACCATGATTAAGTGGATAATTAGGGTTTTTTTTTCTTATTAATTTATATATATACATTTATTCTTTTTGGAAATGAAAATGAGCATGAGAAAATGGTGGCTTTCTTTAAATGCTTCATGAAGCTTCATGAAGTCTTTGACTTTGTAACCATTTTTGTCTCATGCTTAACCTAACCATTCCACTAAACCATGATTGATTATCTACACCTAACTATGGTTCAATTATGATAAGAATGAATTTCTTTTCTCATTTTAATTTCTTATCATAATAACAATTATCATCATCTTCTTCTTCTTCTTCAAGAAAGAAGCTTGCATTCATCAATGGTGATTGATGATAAAGAGTGAGAAATCCAATTCTAAATAAAACCCACTTCCAATTTCTTCATCCTCTACCTCTTGCCAAGTAGTAGAGTGTGTTTCCTTCACAAGTTTCTTGACTTGGTGAAGTCGGAGCTTGATTTAGAAATGCCTCGACGTAGATCATCTTCGGCACGTCGTCGACGACCTAGCCCGGTCTATTCTCCGATGAAGCGAACGCGAGAGTCCAAGATCGGATTTTTACAGCGGAGATGACTTCTTCATGGAGCTATGGAGGTGGACAAACGGATCTACAAAGGTTGTATTTCCGTATCCCTTAGTTAAGTGTTAACTAGTTTGCATTTTCACCTAGTTTTCTAGCAAACGATCCGTAGTCGGGTCTCTCGGCACATAGATTTTTTGAAATTGGCATGGTTGATGCCTTGTGATAGGGTGCCTAGGAACCTTTCAGTTGTATCAGAGCCTAGCTAGAGCCTTAGGCGAAGTCTAGACGGAATTTGAAGCCCGAACGAACCCGAAACCAACCCGGAAAATGCTCTCTGGACGTTTTCTGAAAACGTGGATTTTTCCAAATTAAAAATTGCTAAAAAATTCAGCAGGGAAAAATACGAATTACGATGCAAAAATTTACTGATGAACAGTAAAAACCGCGGCGGAACCGCGACAGAAGCCTGGCTTCTGCGGCGGTTCCGCGGTGGAATGATGACGTCATCGTACACTGTTTGCACAGTAACTCCTATTATATTATGCTGGATTTTCTGGAAATTTTTAATATTTATTCAAGAGTTCAATTTTCTGGAGTTGTTTTGGGGATTCGGTGTTTCGATCGGGGTATCAAATTTTGTCTATTTGGCTTTCCGGATAAATTTTAGAATATGTTAAAAAGTTCGATCGGATATAAATACCCAATTTTTCCCCTGTCGGGAAATTTCCAAGTGTTGGATTTTTCCGTAGTTTAACGACGTTCTAAGTAGTGCAAGTATCGCGATGGACCCTCTAGAACACAACAAACCTTAACTCGATTATGTGACCGTCTTGAACTGCCCTTTGAACCTTCGGGTTTGGGGCAGTACGGCGTGCCACATGTGAGGCGTTGGCTTGACCCTTCTACGGCTGGACCGTTGGTACTGAGGCACGAACTGAATGTTGTTAGACTTATTTCATGTGTTGATCTGTATCGGGAAAACTTGGGTGTTCGATTGTTCGATCGGAAAGTTTGACATTTTCTATTTATCCGGAATGGGATACAATAATTGGAATTCACAAAAAGTTATGAGATAACTAAATGAATGTTATAAACATAGCACTTTAGTCTCACTTGATCGGTTGCCACGGAATTTTGAAGTGATCAAAAGTCCGTTGCAATCACGTAGCGTACGCGGATACTCGCCGGGTAAACTTAATAGACAGCCTCACTCCATAGCCCCGACCAAGTGACTGTAGGAGAACCCCGTCGCCGAAAGCATCCGTTCGGGTGCTCGCGGCAGCGGTGTTCCGCCTTGGTGCACTTCGTCGACGGTATCGGGGGTGCGGCCGTCTACTGAAGTTTGCGACGAGCATTCGATCAGGATGTCGGGAATCTTGTTGAATTACCCGACTTGATATTGAAAAGTGTTTTCGATTTTGAGACTAAAATGCGGGGTTTATAATTGTTAGGCATGTGATGTCTAAGTAATTCATTTGGTCAGGCATGCGATGTCTGAGGTGGTTGCGGATTCCAACTGTTGTAGTTTTACACTTTGTTTTCTGTGACCGTAAGTGTAATATGTGATATCGCCGGTTTCGTTGCTATATGTCAACGACAATTGGGATGCGCATATTTACTTACGTTGATGACATGTGATGTTATGTGTTGCTGGATATGTTATATTGGATCGTCGAGTTTGAATAGCCGGGGGTTTTTATGTGAGATGAGTGTTTTTCATTTTCTTTCATGTAAAAACTTGTATGTAATATTCTTTTCTTTGGGACGCTTCCATGTTGCGGAAGTTGTCACCTCTTGTATATTATTTACTTTTCCGCACTAGGATAGACCGAAGGAGGGGAGCACAAGTAACCGGGTTCTGGAGTCCAGTGGGAGACCAACTCGAGGAGTCGAGTCCGGGTCTCCTAACTCCAGAATTGGTAGGGTTGCTTGCCGCTCTCGTAGGGGTCTTGGGGTGTGGGTTTGGCTATTCATCACGACCGTGGAATCTGTGTTTTATACTGGCTCGTATTGAAAACACGGACGTCCTAGTATATCCAATATTTCATATGTTTCTTCTGCTGCGATATCTGTGATGTGATCATGAGATGTTCTGTGATAGATACAGTATATAGTATATATGATATATTATATAGACGTTACTTATGTTTTACACCCGCGCTAGCCCTGCCCTGCTCTGTCGTTAGTTACCTAACCTAACGGTGCACGAGGGGACATCGAGGCGAATGCGGATGGCATAAGTGTACGTCGTATTTATCTGTGATGTTTAGGTACTTAAATGATGGGACTTCATTAATATGATTAATGAAATAAAAGAAACCTAAGATATTGTAGAATCGAATTTCAAAATAAAACAGGTAGCTACAGTTCTTGCTTTGCACAGCGGTATATATGATATATCCTGCACCTTATTCGATGAGGAAAGGACCGAGATCCCTTCACCGGGAGTGACTCCTTTAGCAATAACTGGCAGATGCTACATACTCGGTTTGTCTTTTGATTTCTTTTAAGTGTTTTTGCTTTGCACAGTGATATATACGATATATCCCGCACCTCATTCGACGAGGAAAGGACCGACGATCCCTTCACCGGGAGTGACTCCTTTAGCAAAACAAGAAAAGCCTCAAAAGCACTCCATTTCAAAATTCATTCGATCCTACAACGATATCAAGTTCATTACGCAATAGGTTTTCATAAAAACCTGTCGTAGCCCTCCGTCATTTCAGATAAGGGCTGTTTAGTATTCGTGCTGCGTTTGTTGGTCTCCGTCAAGACGCAGTGTGCGGTAGCTAACCAGTATTTATCTGCTTATGCATATGATGCAGATTGAGTTAAGGTAGTCGTGCGACCTTGTTGGCCTCCGTCAAGGGTCATGCGGGTGGGTTTGATTCGATCAAGAAATGACGGGTTGAACTTGACTAGTAGCCTATGGTTTGTTGGACTCCGATAAGGTCGTAGGGTGCTAGGGGCAAAATATTATCGGGAATTTCAAGTGTTGAAATTTGCAATGAGATTGCATACCTTCTATGTGATAGTTGGATCCCGATACCCGCTGCGAGTAAGTGTTACTCTTGGGAGAGTTTTATACATTACAATTAGCCGATCAAGTAGGTGTCTAGAAAGGTGTCAACGGGGTTACGCCTCTGGGAAAACGAGGTTTACATTAATTAGGTTCGTGCGAAAGCACGGGGGACCTCCCTCAAAGTACCGACACTGGCCTGGCTGAAAGATTGGCGAACTTGTAGTGTGTAATTAATCCCGGCTAGTCTTTCCTTTTAGGGTTTGAAGGGAGATTTGATAAAAAGCAGTGGGAGCCATCCTGATTAGATAAAATAATAACCAATCTATTCTTGACAGAGCGCACGCTGAGTGTTTTCTTCTCTCTCTCTCCAGGTAGCGACCATATCACGCCTTAATCAAGATAATAATACGGAATATTGACCGAACCCGCTTGTTATACTGAGCTGGGGAACGTTGGTCCCGCTCCACCTTATAATTGTTATAAGACAGAGCAGGAAATTGGGGATTACCAGAATTCCCATGCCGCCCAAACGAAGAGAGTGCATGCTGATGCATCATCTTCGGGTGTGTTCATTACAAAGAACTGTTTCTCAGTATCCTCTGCATCCTGGGTATATGATACCAGATCAGGATCCCAGATATGTAATCTGTTACATAGGGCTACAGAAAGGTAGAGAACTGAGAACGGGTGATAAGTTTCATGAGGCAGAAAACGGGGCAAGAGTTGCAGCCAAGTCTGTTGGTCACTGTCACCCTGTATTACAATACATTGATTCTGAACGAATGTTATTAGATACCGAACCTGATATGCAAAATCATATCTGTCTCTTTATTAGTAAAGAAACGATAAAATTTTGTATTGTTGGATAATGTTTTGAACATTTCCTATATCAAAAGTTGATCGGTTCAGGCACGTTATCTAAAGGCATTGATGTTCTAAATCAAACTACAATTCTTAGTATATGGAACACACACAAGAGGAAGAGTTCAGAAATGAACGGATTCTTCTTGAGGTATTGTAGACTAGGTCAGATCAATGCGACCCGACTGGCTGAAGTTACATTTAGATGTATATTTAAATCAGTTTGAATTTACATCTTATGAAACTCGCCAGTCATGTCACAAAGATAAAATGACCATAGCTCTGTTTATTGGAAACAGAGAAAGAGTTAGTGAACTCTTGGGATGATACATGTTGATGTATGTAGGTCCCCTGTCTACACATGCCAAGACCGATTCTTTATACTTCATTATATTCTCTGATAATCTCTCAAGATTCAGACATATGTTCCTGTTGAAACACAAGTCTGAACCTTTTGAGATATTCACAGAATATAAGTTAGAAGTAGAGAACCGATACGGGTATAAGTATTATGCCCTATGATGAGATCAAGGAGGAGAATACTTGAGCACGGAAATACTGGACTATTCTAAAGGAGAATGAGATTCTCTCTCAGCATTACTCCTCTGTATACACCATAGCACGATGGTATATCGGGGCGGAGCAGATACACCCTATTTGATATGGTGTGCTCTATGATGAGTACTACTGAGTTACCTATTTCCTTTTAGGAGTTATGCACTTATGAAGCTGCATACCTATTGAATAGGGTTCCAATCAAATTAGTTGCCTACCACTTCATATATGATATGGAAAGGGAAGAGCCCATATCTTAAGTTAGTTAAGATTTGGGGTTGTCCGGCCTATGTCTAAAAGCAAAATCTGGACAAACTCAAGGCAAGGTTAATTATGTAGAACTGGAAAGGTTCCAGCTATGCAAACAACAGCAGATGATTTGGTAGAACCAAAGGATTCAGTAGATTCCAACGAACCTCAGCCTCTCCGCCGATCTAGTAGGGTTTCTCACCCGCCTGAGAGATATTTCAGTTTCTCTATGACAGTGGGAGCGAGGATTGCATCATGAGATGATGACCCAACTAGCTTCGAGCTGGCCATCAGGAGTGGGACTCTGTAAAAATATCTGGATGCTTAGCGATCTGAGATGGAATCCATGTACACCAACAAAGTATGGACTTTGGTTGCTATATCTGAAGGGTTAAATCCCCGTCAGGAGCAAGTATATCTTGAGAAGATTACTTGGTGTAGATGGAAAAGTTGAGACTTTCAAAGCTAGACTTGTTAATGCTTTTCGTCATCGACCAGGCGTGGATAATGATGAAACTTTTTCTAAGAAGCTATGCTTAAGTCCATCCAGATCCTACTTGCCACGGCTACATACCATGACTACGATCTCTGGTGATTGGGTGTCTTGACTGCTTTTCTAAATGATGATTTGGAAGAGAGCGTCTATAAGTACACAGCCAGAGGGCTTCGTAGACAGTGGGAGCAGCGGAAACGTGTGCAAGATGCTTTATAGGATTAAAGCAGGCATCGCGGAGTTGGAACATCTGTTTTGATGGATTAGTCAAAGAGTTTGACATCATCAAAATGGTAGATGAACCTTGTAATAAACAAAAGGGTAGTAGGGAGTATGGTGGTGATCCTCGTAGAGTACGTGGATGACATACTCTAGATAGGGAAAGAGTTTCCTATGCTACGCTCGGTCAATCTCCGTTTATCACAAAGATTCTCCATATAGGATCAAAATGATACCTCCTAAATCCTGAGTTTTGGATCTATGAGATAGATCTAAATGCATGTTAGGATACTCACTAGTTGTAGTGAGACGGTATCAACCGATCCTGGGGAGAATCACTGGAAGGGTTCCAGGGTGATAAAAACGACTGAATGTCAGTCACATGCATTGTCTTTACCCTCAGTGGAGGGACGGTATGTTGGAAGAGTTCCAAGCTAGATACCGTGACATACTAGACGATAAAGGCTGGATACATCGCTACTTAAGATGCTACCAAAGAGGCTGTCTGGGTGTATATTGGTTCATGAGATAAACTTTGTTCCTCCCATTGTGTGACAATGGAGTTGTGGCTTATGCCGAGGAACGCAGGTCCCATCAGTGATCCAGACATATTCTAAGGCAGTATCACCTGATCATGGAGATGGTTGATCTCCAGGGAGATCGTGGTTAGGAGAGTAGACTCAGAGGACAACACAACGGATCCACTCACAAAGGCCTGTTCCCAGAGAGAGATTTTTATGGGATGGTTGAGTATGAGATACTACAACCACTGCTATCAGATGGCCCTAGTGCAAGTGGGAGATTGTTAGTTATATGTATGCCCTAGAGGCCATTACTGTACATAGGATGTATATTGTAGTGGATGCTGGGACATATATAGGGAGGACTTTCTTGCTCGACATGATAGTATGCTATCTGGTTACCCTTTACCTTAACGTGTATGCTGATTGTCTCTCTGTTACATGTTGGTAAAGCCCTTAGGATCTGTACTTGACTACCTGGACTATGATGCGGATCATACTAGTGGGGACATGGTAGTCCATAAGTACATCCTTCAAAGTCCCTAGTCGTGGGTGTATCGAGACGGGGCATCGATATACCAGTGTAGACTAGCGTATACCTTCTCGACCCATACAGATGGGCGATGGATGATCCCATATCCATTGGTGTTTGACATCAGAGATGATATACGGGTGCTCAGTAGAGACTGGGTACACTGGACGGACTCCCCGAGAACTCCCAGATGGTATTATACCTCACGTCAGATGGCAGTTCTCTGGTGACACTGGTACAGAGTAGTCTGTTGACTCGAGATCGTCATAGAGTCTTGTGTGGTTCCCACTGTGCTTTGATTTCCATCTTACCACGTCCAAGAGGGCATGCAAAACGGTGGTTTTTGGGTACAGTCCTGAGTCACATGGAGGCAATGAGCGATAGGAGGGGATTCGTCTCTCCCGGTATAGGGGGTTGATGTTGTGCTGTGTTCGATTGGCTATAACAGGAAATCCCTGGCCAGGGTTGCTGAGATTTACTGGTAAGTGTTACCAGTAGTTTCTCGAATTGTTATAGACCTCATATCGACACGACTTATCGAGCTATTGGGGTCTGACGTTTACCACCCCTAGGCGAGATATGCGACATATCAGACGATCAGACCGGACTGTACGGTAGTGTTACTGGTTGGATTCACTGGAGTGTGAGCGGGCTTGCTCGTCGATCTTCAGATCGCTCAATACCCGGGTGGCCGTTACGTTTAGCAGACCGCTTGCGGCTTGTGGGTGTTTGATATGATCATCATCTGCTGCCGGCGTATTGACGAGTCTTTAGAGTCCTACACAGAGGTTTCCTGGCTCAAGCGAAATGAAATAGGAGCGCATATGAGATATGTGCGGGACCGAGAATAATGCGTGTATGTGATACCGTATTCCATTCTCGCGATGAATGTATCGAATGGTTGTATGCGATATAACCTAGTTATCGATTCAAGCGTTGATTCGATAAGCCGATACATTTGATACTAGTCGGTTATGTGCGACATGACCGGATCATTGAATCAAGTGTTGATTTAATGATTTAATGCATAATTATATATTTGATATATTACATTGCATTAACTAGTATCGGTTCACTTTAAGATGGATTTTCTCACTCGGGTGTGTGCATTACATATGCGATATGATTTTGTGCACTAGATTGTATCATGTTTGATGATACATACATTTTGGTTAAGTGTAAAGAATTAAACCATGATTAAGTAGATAATTAGGGTTTTGTTTTTCTTATTAATTTATATATACATTTATTCTTTTTGGAAATGAAAATGAGCATGAGAAAATGGTGGCTTTCTTTAAATTCTTCATGAAGCTTCATGAAGTCTTTGACTTTGTAACCATTTGTGTCTCATGCTTAACCTAACCATTCCACTAAACCATGATTGATTCTCTACACCTAACTATGGTTCAATTATGATAAGAATGAATTTCTTTTCTCATTTTAATTTCTTATCATAATAACAATTATCATCTTCTTCTTCTTCTTCTTCAAGAAAGAAGCTTGCATTCATCAATGGTGATTGATGATAAAGAGTGAGAAATCCAATTCTAAATAGAACCCACTTCCTATTTCTTCATCCTCTACCTCTTGCCAAGTAGTAGAGTGTGTTTCCTTCACAAGTTTCTTGACTTGGTGAAGTCGGAGCTTGATTTAGCGATGTCTCGACGTAGATCATCTTCGGCACGTCGTCGACGACCTAGCCCGGTCTATTCTCCGATGAAGCGAACGCGAGAGTCCAAGATCGGATTTTTACAGCGGAGATGACTTCTTCATGGAGCTATGGAGGTGGACAAACGGATATACAAAGGTTGTATTTCCGTATCCCTTAGTTAAGTGTTAACTAGTTTGCATTTTCACCTAGTTTTCTAGCAAACGATCCGTAGTCGGGTCTCTCGGCACCTAGATTTTTTGAAATTGGCATGGTTGATGCCTTGTGAGACCTCATTAGGGTGCCTAGGAACCTTTCAGAGAATACTTGAGCAATGAATTCCTGGACTTCCTAAAAAAGAATGGGATTCTCTCTCAGCTAACTCCTCCATATACACCACAGCACAACGGTGTATCGGAACGGAGGAACCGCACCCTATTAGATATGGTGCGCTCTATGATGAGCACAGCTGAGTTACCTATTTCTTTCTGGGGGTATGCACTGGAAACAGCTGCAGACCTATTGAATATGGTTCCCACCAAATCTGTGCCAACCACTCCATATGAGATATGGAAAGGAAAGAGACCATGTCTTAATTATGTTAAGATATGGGGTTGTCCGGCCTATGTAAAAACGCAAAATCCGGACAAACTCGCTGCAAGGTCCATTCTGTGTAAGTTTATTGGATATCCTAAACATTCGCGTGGGTATATCTTCTACCACACCGAGGAACAAAAGGTGTTTGTTTCTCGGCATGCCACCTTTTTAGAATAGGAATTTCTTGAAAAAGAGATTAGTGGCACAAAAGGTGTTTGTTTCTCGGCATGCCACCTTTTTAGAAAAGGAATTTCTTGAAAAAGAGATTAGTGGCAAGGAGGTAGAACTGGAAGAGGTTCCAGCAATACAGACTACGACAGAAGATTTGGTTGAACCGGAGGATTCTGTAGTTCCCAACGAACCTCAGCCTCTCCGCCGATCTAGTAGGGTTCCTCACCCACCTGAGAGATACTACGGTTTTCTCATGGATGGTGGGAGCGAGGATTGCATCATGGTTGATGATGACCCAACTAGCTTCGAGCAGGCCATCACGAATGGGGACTCAGTGAAATGGCTGGATGCAATGCGGTCCGAGATGGAATCCATGTACACCAACAAAGTATGGACTTTGGAAGATGCTCCTGAAGGGGTAAAACCTATTGGGAGCAAGTGGATCTTCAAGAAAAACCTTGGTGTAGATGGGAAAGTGGAGACTTTCAAAGTTAGACTTGTTGCAAAGGGTTTTCGTCAAAGACCAGGTGTGGACTATGACGAAACCTTTTCTCCAGTGGCTATGCTTAAATCCATCCGGATCATGCTTGCCATCGCTGCATATCATGACTACGAAATCTGGCAAATGGATGTTAAGACCGCCTTTCTAAACGATGATTTAGAAGAGTGCGTGTACATGACTCAGCCAGAGGGCTTCGTAGATAGTGGGAGCAGCGGGAAGGTGTGCAAGCTGCTTAAATCCATTTATGGATTAAAGCAAGCATCACGGAGTTAGAACATCTGCTTTGACGTCGTTATCAAAGAGTTTGATTTCGTCAAAAACGTAGATGAACCTTGTATCTACAAGAAGGTGGCAGAGATTAAGGTTGTCTTCCTCATATTGTACGTCGACGACATACTCTTGATAGGAAATGACATTCCTATACTGCAATCGGTCAAGCTCTTCTTATCACAAAGATTCTCAATGAAAGATCTTGGTGATGCCTCCTGCATATTGGAAATTATGATCTATAGAGATAGATCTAAAAGGATATTGGGATTGTCCCAATCCAGGTACATTGACACCATACTAAAGAGGTTTAGTATGGAAGAGTCCAAACGTGGGTTTTTACCCACGATCTCAGGGCTCACTCTCTCTAAAGAGATGTCTCCCAAGACTGATTTGGAAAGAGCTCGCATGCAAGGGATACCCTATGCTTCGGCAGTAGGCTCTATCATGTACGCGATGCTATGTACCAGACCCGATGTAGCAAACTCACTAAGTATAGTGAGTAGGTATCAAGCTGATCCTGGAGAGAATCACTGGACAGCTGTGAAGAGCATTCTCAAGTACTTGCGAAGAACTAAAAATATGCTCTTGGTGTATGGTAATGGAGAACTCCAAGTGGAGTCCTTTACCGATTCAAGCTTCCAGAGTGATAAGGACGACTCTAAGTCGCAGTCGGGATTTGTCTTTACCCTTTATGGAGGGGCGGTTAGCAAGAAGAGTTCCAAGCAGGAAACCGTGGCAGTCTCGACGATGGAGGCTGAATACATCGCTGCCAACGATGCTGCCAAAAAGGCTGTCTGGATCAAGAAGTTCATTACTGAACTTGGAGTGGTTCTATCCATTGAGCATCCAATACCTTTGTATTGTGATAACAATGGAGAGATGGCTTTAGCCAAGGAACCCAGGTCCCATCAGCGATCCAGACATATTCTGAGGCGGTATCACCTGATCCGGGAGATAGTTGATCGCCGGGAGATCGAGGTCAGGAGGGTTGACACGAAGAACAACACAGCATCCACCCATGAAGGCCATTCCCCAGATACAGTTTGAGAGACTCTTTGGGATGCTCGGTATGCGATACTACAGCAACTGGCCCTAGTGCAAGTGGGAGATTATTAGTTGTATGTATGCCCTAGAGGCCAGTATTGTACAGATGATGTATATTATATTGGATGCTTGGACATATATAGAAAGGACTTTCTTGCTCGACATGATAGTATGCTATTTGGTTGCTCTTTATCTTAACATGTGTACTTGTCTCTTTATACTTTCTTATAGTTACATGTTGGTAAAGCCCTTAGGATGTGTACTTGACTACCTGGACTATGATGCGGATCATACTAGTGGGGACATGGTAGTCCATAAGTACATCCTTCAAGGTCCCTAGTCGTAGGTGTATCGAGACGGGGCATCGATATACCAGTATAGACTAGCGTATACGCTTCTCGACCCATGAGATGGGCGATGGACGATCCCATATCCATTGGTGTTTGACATCAGAGATGGTATATGGGTGCTCAGTGGAGACTGGATACACTGGACGGACTCGCCGAGAACTCCCAGATGGTATTATACCTCACGTCAGATGGTAGTTTTCTGGTGACACTTGTGCAGGTTAGTCTGTAGACCCGAGATCGTCATAGAGTCTTGTGTGATTCCCACTGTGCTTTGATTTCCACCTTACCACGTCCATGAGGGCGTGCAAAACGGTGGTTTTTGGGTACAGTCCCGAGTCACATGGAGGCAATGAGCGATAGGAGGGGTTTCGTCTCTCCCGATTTTGGGGGTTGATGTTGCGCTGTGCTCGATTGGCCATAACAGGGAAGTCCCTGGCGAGGGCTGATTTAGAGATTTACCGGTAAGTGTTACCAGTAGTTTCTCGACCCGTTATGAGCCTCACATCGGCACGACTTATCGGTTATTGGGGTCTGACGTTTACCACCCCTAGACTTGATATGCGACATATCAGACGAGGAGACCGGACTGTACGGGAAGTGTTACCGGCAGGCTTTTACAGGAGTTGGAGCGGGCTTGCTTGCTGATCTTCTGATCGCACAATACCTGGGTAGCCGTTACGTCCAGCTAGTACCGCTAACGGCTTGTGGGTGCTTGATGTGATCATCACCTACTGCCGGCGTATTGACGAGTCTTTAGAGTCCTACATAGAGGTTTTAGTGGCTCAGGCAAAACGAAATAGGAGCGCATATGTGATATGTGCGGGACCGAGAATAATGCGTGTATGTGATACCGTATTCTATTCTCGCGACTTTATGTATCGGTCGGTTATATATGATATAGCCGGGTTATCGAATCAAGTGTTGATTCGATAAGTCGATACTTTGGATGTTAGTCGGTTATATGTGATATGACCGGATTATTAAGTCAAGTGTTGATTTAATAATTTATTTTATAATTGTATATTTGATATACTAGTTTACTTTAACTAACATATGTTCACTTAGGGTATTTTCTCACATGTGCACATCTTTACTATATATATGATATATATTAAAATGTGTTATATTTTTGTATCATGGTTGATGATACATCATCCATGGGTGTATGAGACTTACACTATGCTAATTTTTAGTTTGGGTTTTTAATATTTAAAGTAATTACAAAATCAAGTGGAGGATTAGAAAATGCATGAACCTTGTGGAAGCTTGTGAATGCATTGACTAATTCAACCTGAGTTTGTTTTTACTATAGATTTTTATTAACCCAACCATAACAATTAGCCTAAGGTTAAGTCTCTATAAGAGTTAGTATATGATACTTACTCACCATGGTTAGCTCACACACTTGATCATTATTCTCTCCTCTTTCTTTTGTTCATCTTCTTCATTTGAACAAAAGAAAAAGCAAACTAGGGTTTTGAAAAGAGAGAGAAAGATTGTGAGAAATAAAATTCTAAAGAGAACCCACTTCCTATTTCTCCATCCTCTACTAGACTAGCACTTTAGTTTAGGGTCAATAATTCTCAAGTTAGTGAAGTAGGAGCTTGAGTTGGCATCCCCTCGACGTAGATCATCTTCGGCCTCGAAGACTTCAAGCAAGGACACGTCTTTCGCCTCGTGAAGCCATGTAAGGGTCCGGGAGAACCACGATCGCAGCGAAGGGACTTCAACAAGGAGCTAAAGAAGTGAAGGACCGATCTACAAAGGTTGTATTTCGTATTCACTTAATCGTAAAGTTGTTTACTTGCTATTTGTTTCGCCTAAACTCTAGTATACGATCTTGCTTAGGGTTGTTCGGCACATAAAAATTTAATTTTGGCATGGTCGATGCCTTGTAGAGCCTTGTTAGTGTGCCTAGTAACCCAACAGATTAGGGTAGTCGTTCGGCCTTGTTGACCTTCATCAAGGGTCGTACGGGTGAGTTTAATTCAATCAAGAAATGAATGGGTTGAACTTGACTAGCGGCCTATGCTTTGTTGACCTCCGTCAAGGTCATAGGAAGCTAGGGGTAAAAACTATTCTTGGGAATTTCAAGTGTTGAAATTTGCAATGAGATTGCATACCTTCTATTTGATAATGGGTCCCGATACCCACTGCGAGTAAGTGTTACTCCTAGGAGAGTTTTCCACTTTATAATTTGCTGATCAAGTAGGTGTCTAAAAAATGTGTTAACAGGACTATGCCCCTATGGAAACAAGGTTATTTAATTAGTTGCATGCGAAAACATGGGGAGAATCTCTCGGAGTACCAATACCTGCATGGCTGAACAATCGGCAAACTTGTAGGATGTAATTAATTCCGGCTTATCTTACCTTTTACGGTTTGAAGGAAGATTTGATAAAAACAGTGGGAGTCATCCTGATTAAATAAGATAATAACCAATCTAATCTTGTAAAGAGCGCACACTAATGCGTTTCGTTCTCTCTCTCTCCAGGTAGCGACCAATGTCATGCCTTAATCAAAATAATAATATGGATGTATTGACTGAACCCGTTTATTATATTAGGCTAGGTTCTGCTCTATCTTATGACTGTCATATGTCTGTGTTCCCGCCAAAAATTTCTGCGCAAAGGAGTCCAAGGTATCAAATGACAGCGATACGCTTAAAGAAATGCAAACCAGTATCTTCCGGCCTATATTTTGATAAACTCCCGAAGGAGAAACAGATAAATTCTGATGGTATCGAAAGCGGCTCGAAAAACTCTTCGATTTGATATATTATGGGCCTCATAATTCATCCGGGATCAAAAGTTATGAGGCATCACGTGTCCACACGTGATGGACCTTTAAGAACCTGCCGGAGGAGTTAAAAGATATAATAAAAACTCAGAAAAGACCCCAATGGGGCATCACGTGCTCACACGTGACCATGGGTCACGTGCAGACACGTGATGGGCTTTTAAAGCCTCTAAAATAATGAATAGAATTTAATTCTAAAAGTCAGAAAATAGCCCAACGAGGTATCACGTGCTTACACGTGACCAATGGTCACGTGTTGACACGTGATGGTTAAAACTGAAACATAAATAAGCGGCTGAGAAAGGAACCCAATTGGGGGTCACGTGCTCACACATGACTGGTTTTAAAAGCCTTATAATTTAATAGAATTAAATTCTAAAAGTTTCTGAATCTTTCCAAATGGAAAAGGGTCATGGTGAACCGTTGGATTAAAAATCCAAGGGTGATTAAAAATCACCAATTTATGGAAAAATCTTGGACTTGGAAAGATTTCCCCCCTAAATCTGACCGTGATAACAAATGGATATCTTTGGATTTAAAATCCAATGATGAATAAAATTCACTTAACAATCTAAAGGCCCAGATTAATGATGAATGCAAATCAAATCTCTCAACATACAAATCAAATCTCTTAATGAGAGATTTGCTAAACAAATTGATTCTCTTCCTTCTCCTATAAATAGGAGCCAAGAAGAGAAGAGAAGGGATCTACTTTTTTGGAGAGAAAAACAGAGAGAGGAGAATTTAATTCTCTACAAAAGAAAAACCCTAGGTAAGAAAAAAGAGGCTTCAAAAGAGAATTTAATTCTCAAAAGAGTTTAACTCTTACATAAAGAAAAGAACTTAGTTCTTTCTCTGGTTGAGGATCTGCAGAGTGCACATCTCCCCACGAATTGAGAATTTAATTCTCATTGGGTTGAGATCCTGCCATGCAGATCTAAAACACAGAGGAGGAATTGAGTTTTGAGAATTTAATTCTCCAAAACTTTCAGGAATTTAATTCCTCCTAAAACAAAACTAGGGTTTAACCCTAATCAAGAATTTGATTCTTTTACAGATCTGGGAATTTAATTCCTTTAAAAAGAAATCAGGGTTTTATCCTAAATAAGAATTTAATTCTTTCACGATAAGAATTTAATTCCTCCAAAATCATAATTAGGGTTTAACCCTACAGAGAATTCAATTCCTAAAAAATCTCTGTTCATGAAAAGACTAAGGTCACGTGACCCCTGAACAGATCCCCCAAAAGTGAGAAGAGGAAAGCTTTGAGGCAATGCCTCACGTTTTCCCACGTGACCTTCATTATATATGGAACAAAAGCAAAGGCAGAAACAATTCTGGGCGCTCTCACGTGTTACCACGTGACCCCTAATAAATGTTCTAATAAATCAGGGCATGATTATACATCACGTGCCCACACGTGATGGCTATGAAAATTAAAAGTGTTTAACACTTGTTTGCAGAACAAAATAAAGGGGATCTGGCCCCACTTTTTGATGCCATCACGTGCTCCACGTGACCCCCGAAACACAGAAAGAAAAAGCAAAGGAAATGAAAGCTTTGGGCGCTCTCACGTGTTATCACGTGACCCCTCAGCAAATGCTTTAACAATCAGCGCACTAATCCTCCTCACGTGGCAGCACGTGATGCTCCAAAGAAAACATAAAAAGTGTTTAACGCTTACTTGCAGAACGAAGAAAGGGAGATCTGGCTCCACATTTAGGGCGCCCTCACGTTGTTAGTTATGTATATGCCCTAGAGGCCATTGTTGTACATATGATGTATATTATAATGGATGCTTGGTTATATATAGAGATGACTTTCTTGCTCGTCATGATAGTATGCTATTCGGTTTCACTTTATCTTAACATGTTGACTTGTATTGGTTTACTGTTTTACTCTCACATATTGATAAAGCCCTTAGGATCTGTACTCGACTACTGGGACTATGATGAGATCATACTAGTGGGGCCGCGGTAGTCGATGAGTACATCCTATAACTGTTCCTAGTCGAGGGTATATCGGGACAGGGCATCGATATACCAGAGTAGACTAGCGTATACGCATCCTGACCCATATGATGGGCGATGGATGATCCCATATCCATCGGTGTTAGACATCAGAGATGGTGTACGGGTGCTCAGTGGAGACTGGGTACACTGGACGGACTCGCCGAGAACTCCCAGATGGTGATATACCACACGTCAGATGGCAGTTCTCCGGTGACACTGGTACAGGGTAGTCTGTAGACCCGAGATCGTCATAGAGTCTTGTGTGATACCCACTGTGTTTTGATTTCCACCTTACCACGTCCAAGAGGGCGTGAAAAACGGTGGCTTTTGGGTACAGTCCCGAATCACATGGAGGCAATGAGCGATAGGAGGGGATTCGTCTCTCCCGGTATAGGGAGTTGATGTTGTGCTGTGTTCGATTGGCTATAACTGGAAGTCCCTGGCCAAGGCTGATATAGAGATTTACTGGTAAGTGTTACTAGTAGTTTCTCGACCCGTTATGAGCCACACATCGACACGACTTATCGGTTACTGGGGTCTGACGTATACCACCCCTAGACTTGATATGCGACATATCAGACGAACAGACCGGACTGTACGGGAGTGTTACTGGTTGGATTCACAGGAGAACGCACAGGCTAGCTTGTTGATCTTTTGATTGCTCAATACCTGGGTGGCTGTTACGTTTAGCTGACCGCTTGTAGCTTGTGGGTGTTTGATATGATCATCACCTGCTACCGGCGTATTGACGATTCTTTAGAGTCCTACACAGAGGTTTCTTGGCTCAGGCGAAACGGAGTAGTGGAACATATGTGATATGCGCAGGAACGAGAATAATGCGATATGGGATACCGTATTATATTCTCAGGATATTTAGATATGAACCGGGTCATCGGATCAAGTGTTGATTCGATGAATCGGTACATGATATATTAGTCGGTAATATTCGATATAGCCGGATCATCGATTCAAGTATTGATTCGATGATTTAATGTATAATAATATATATGATATATTGTATTACATTATCTAATATAGGCTCGCTTTATTATTTCATTTTCTCAGTGGATGATACATTGATATATATGCGATATATGTTAATTGTATTATTTTCTTTTGTTGCAAATATATAATATATATGTGATATATATTATTGTGATATGATATGATTAATTGTTAAACATGTTTAAGGATGATTAATTGAGATTAGGGTTTGATTTGGGTTAGATGTTTCATGCATCTTCTTGAAGCTTTTCCTTTTGTCATTCTTAAAATATTTTGGATGACACTTTCTTTAACTCAACCAAACCCTAACTCTAGTTATTTCTCTACAAAATCCTAGCCACTCATCCTTGACCATGGTTAATAATCAATCATATAGGTTTTATTCTATTCATCACAAAAAAGAAAGATATATGATTATCTTTTCATTATCATCTTCTTCCTTCTTCAAGAAAGCTTGCTAGTTTTTCTTTAAGTGATGAAATAAAATGAGAAAATGATTTAAAAAGAAAGAAAAATTACTACTCTCTCATCCTCATCTCATCTAGCCCATGGGATTAGTGTGTTCTTCTCTTTTGAGTGAGAAAGCTTGAGTCGTAGCAACTTCAAGGTAGATCATCGGAGATTTGGAATACTTCGAGCTAGCATGGATCGTTCGAGTCGTGGAGCCTCTCATGAGTCCGGGAGATCGTGGATCGCGGCAAAGGGACTTCTACTCGGAGCTTGTGAAGTGAAGGAGTGGACTACAAAGGTTGTAATCCCTCACACTTAGATAAAAGTTATCATCTTGCATGTTAAGCCCTAATAATCTAGCAAAGATCCCGGCTTTGGGTTGTTCGGCACATCTAAATTTTTATCCGAGCATGTTTGATGCCTTATGAACCTTCACAAGAGTGCCTAGGAACCCTACAGTGGTATCAGAGCCTAGCTAGAGCATTAGGCGATGTGTTTACGAAGTTAAAACTCCGATCGAACCCGTAACGACGCAAAAAGACCCCTCTCTGGAAATTTTTTAAATTTTAGGATTTTTCTGAATTAAAAATATGTAAAAAAATCAGCAGGTAATTATAAGAATTACCATGAAACCCAAGCCCCCAACTCGACCAAACGGCGGCGGAACCGCGGCGCAAGTAGGCCTTGCGCGGCGGTTCTGCGGCGGATTAGTCGATTGGCGACACGTGGCTTCCTGGTAATAACCGTAGGTACTTGTTGAGTTTTCTGGGTATTTTTAATCTGTTTCAGGTGTTGAAAATTCTGGGGTTTGTTTTGTAATAGTAGACTCGATCGGAAATTTTAAATTCGTATTTCTTTCCGGATATTTAGAAACTGTTAAACTATTTGAACGGATATCATTAACTTACTGTTTCCCGGTACGGCAAACTTTCAAGCGTTGAAATTTATTCGGGTTTAAATCTTTCGGAAAAATTGTACAAGTTAAGCGGTGGACCCTCTAGAAGACAACAAACCTTAACTCGATTATATGACCGTCTTGAACTGCCTTTTGAACCTTCGGGTTTGGGGCAGTACGGCGTGCCACATGTAAGGCGTTGGCTTGACCCTTCTACGGCTGGATCACCGGTACTGTGACATATTCTGGGATTATTTGAACTCCGCTCAAGTGTTGAGCAGTTTAGGAAATTTTAGGTGTTTGATTATCTGTTCAGAAAGTTTAATACTGTCTATTTATCTGGAATGTGATACAATATGTGGAATTCATAGAGTTGGGCATGAAATGCGGAGTATGTGATATTTCGGATTTACGATGTCTAAAGTGATTGTGGATTCCAAATATTGTAGTTTTACACTTTCTTTTCTGTGACCGTAAGTGTAATATGTGATATCGCCGGTTTCGTTGCTATATGTCAACGACAATTGGGATGCGCATATTTACTTACGTTGATGATATGAGATATTATGTGTTGCTGTGATATGTTATATTGGATTGTCGCGTTCTGAATAGCCGGGGGTTTTATGTGAGATGAGGGTTTTTATTTTCATTCATGT
This sequence comes from Agapanthus africanus, assembly GCA_030015575.1. NCBI lineage: Eukaryota > Viridiplantae > Streptophyta > Magnoliopsida > Asparagales > Amaryllidaceae > Agapanthus > Agapanthus africanus. The sequence continues at coordinate 310,994,476 of CM057343.1, read as the reverse complement.
AAAATTCATTTGTAATGTAATATTCTTTTATTTGGGGCACTTCCAGGTTGCGGTTGATGTCACCAGTGTATATTATTTACTTTTCCGCATTAGGTAGACCCAAGGTGGGGAGCACAAGTAACCGGGTTCTAGGGTCCAGTGGGAGGCCATCTCGAGGAGTCGAGACCGGGTCTCCTAACCCTAGAATTGGCAGTGTTACTTGCCGCTCTCATAGGGGTCTTGGGATGTGGGTTTGGCTATTCGTCGCGATCGTGGAATCCGTGTTTTATACAGGCTCGTATTGAAAACACGGACGTCCTAGTATATCCAATATTTCATATATGTTCTTCTGCTGCAATGTTCTGTGATGAGATCATATTACTGCCTGAGACGAATGCTTATACTATATATATATGCTGATATATAAATATTACTGCTTTCGTTTCTTCTGTGATGCTTAGGAAGCATAAGCTGATGGGATTTTTATTAATAAGATTAATAAAAGTAAAAGAAACCTAAAGATGTTGTAGAATCAAAACTTTATAAAAGGGGTAGCTACAGTTTTGCTTTGCACAGTGATATATATGATATATCCTGCACCTTATTCGATGAGGAAAGGACCGAGATCCCTTCATCGGGAGTGACTCCTTTAGCGAAACTGGCAGATGCTACAAAACTCGGTTTGTCTTTTGATTGCTTTTAGTGTTTTGCTTTGCACAGCGGTATATATGATATATCCTGCACCTTATTCGATGAGGAAAGGGCCGACGATCCCTTCACCGGGAGTGACCCCTTTAGCGAAACTAAGAAAAGCCTCAAAAACACTCCTTTTCAAAACTTCACTCGATTCTACGACGATATCAAGTTCATTACGCTCGGGGTTTTCTGAAAAACCTGCGTAGCCCTCCGTCATTTCAGATAAGTGCTACTTAGTATTCGTGCTACGGTAGTTTGGCATTCGTCAAGGCGTAGTGTACGGTAGCTAACTAGGATTTATCTGCTTATGCATATGATGTAGATTTGATTAGGGTATTCGTATGGCGTTGTTTGGCATTCGTCAAGGGTCGTGCAGGTGGGTTTAATTCAATCAAGAAATGTACGGGTTGAACTTGACTAGTGGACTATGGGTTGTTTGGCATTCGTCAAGGTCATAGAACACTAGGGGTAAAAACATTATCGGGAATTTCAAGTGTTCAAATTTGCAATGAGATTGCATACCTCCTATGAGATAGTTGGATCCCGATACCCACTGCGAGTAAGTGTTACTCCTGGGAGAGTTTTACACAGGACAATTAGCCGATCAAGTAGGTGTCTAGAAAAGTGTTAACGGGGTTACGCCTCTGGGAAAACGAGGTTTACATTAATTAGGTCCGTGCGAGAGCACGGGGAACCTCCCTCAAAGTACCGACACTGATCTGGCTGAAAGATTGACGAAATTGTAAGGTGTAATTAATCCCGGCTAATCTTACCTTTTAGGGTTTTAAGGTAGATTTGATAAAAACAGTGGGAGACATCCTGATTAGATAAGATAATAACCAATCTAATCTTTCAAGAGCATACGCTAAAGTGTTTTCTTCTCTCTCTTTCCAGGTAGCGACCATGTCATGCCATAATCAAGATAATAATATGGATGTATTGACTGAACCCAATTATTGTACTGAGCTAGGGAATGTTGGACCCGTTCTTTCTTATAAGAGTTATAAGACTGAACAGGAAATAGAAGAATATCCGGATTCTCACGCCGCCCAAAAGAACATGCATGTTGATGCATCTTCTTCGGGTGTGTTAGTTATTGAGAACTGTTTCTCAGTTCACCCTACGTCCTGGGTATTAGATACCGGATCAGGATCCCACATATGTAAATTGTTACATGGGCTACGTAAAGGTAGAGAACTGGGAAAAGGTGATCATTCCGTTCAAGTAGGGAACGGTGCAAGTATTGTAGCCAAAGCAGTTGGCGAATATCACCTTGTATTGCCAAGTCGTAATACACTGATTCTAAATGAGTGCTATTATATACCGAACATGATGTGCAACATTATATCAGTTTCTTTATTGAGTAAAGAGGGATATAATTTTGTAGTACAGGATAATGTTATGAACATATTCCTAGATCAAAAGTTGATTGCATCAGGCTCGTTACATAATGGCATATTCATTCTAAATCAGAATACAGTCCTGAATATACAAAACACACACAAGAGGAAAAGTTCGGATATGAACGAATCCTACTTGTGGCATTGTAGACTTGGTCATATCAATGTGACACGACTAGCTAAGTTACATAAAGATGGTTATTTGAATCCGTTCGAATTATCATCTTATGATACTTGCCATTCATGTCTCAAAGAAAAATGACCAAAGCTCCGTTTAGTGGACACGGAGAAAGAGTTACCGAACTCTTAGGACTGGTACATAGTGATATATGCGGTCCCATGTCTACGCATGCCAGGAACGGTTCTTCCTACTTCATTACATTCACTGACGATCTCTCTAGATACGGACATGTGTTCCTGTTGAAACACAAGTCTGAAGCTTTTGAGAAATTCAGAGAATATAAGCACGAAGTAGAGAACCAAATGGGCAAAAGTATTAAGATCCTTCGATCTGATTGAGGAGGAGAATACTTGAGCAATGAGTTCCTAGATTATCTAAAAGAGAATGGGATTCTCTCTCAGCTTACTCCTCCTTATACACCACAGCACAACGGTGTATCGGAACGGAGGAATCGCACCCTATTAGATATGGTGCGCTCTATGATGAGCGAGGCTGAGTTACCTATTTCCTTCTGGGGGTATGCGCTTGAGACAGCCATACACCTATTGAATATGGTTCCTACCAAATCAGTGCCTACCACTCCGTATGAGATATGGAAAGGGAAGAGACCATCTCTTAAGTATGTTAAGCTATGGGGTTGTCCAGCCTATGTCAAAAGACAAAATCCGGACAAACTCGAGGCAAGATCAGTCTTATGTAAGTTTGTAGGATATCCCAAAAATTCACAAGGGTATATCTTCTACCACCCTGAGGAACAAAAGGTGTTTGTTTCTTGACATGCCACTTTCTTAGAAAAAGGTTTTCTTATGAAACAGATTAGTGGCATTGAGGTAGAACTGGAAGAGGTTCCAGCAGAACAAACTACAACAGATGATTTAGTGGAACCAGAGGATTCAGTAGTACCCGACGAACCCCAGCCTCTCCGCCGATCTAGTAGGGTTTCTCGTCCACCTGAGAGATACTACGGTTTTCTCATTGATGGTGGAAGCGAAGATTGCATCATGGATGATGATGACCCGACAAGTTTCGAGCAGGCCATCACGGGTGGTGACTCTGTGAAATGGCTGGATGCAATGCTATCTGAGATGGAATCCATGTACACCAATAAAGTATGGATTTTGGAAAATGCTCCTGAAGGGGTAAAACCCATTGGGAGCAAGTGGATTTTTAAAAGGAAATTTGGTGTAGATGGAAAAGTTGAGACTTTCAAAGCTAGACTTGTAGCAAAGGGTTTTCGTCAACGACCAGGTGTGGACTATGACGAAACCTTTTCTCCAGTGGCTATGCTTAAGTCCATCCGGATCTTACTTGCCATTGCTGCATACCATGACTACGAAATCTGGCAAATGGATGTTAAGACCGCCTTTCTAAACGGTGATTTAGAAGAGTGCGTGTACATGACTCAGCCAGAGGGCTTCGTTGATAGTGGGAGCAGCAGAAAGGTGTGCAAGCTGCTTAAATCCATTTATGGGTTAAAGCAAGCATCGCGGAGTTGGAACATCTGTTTTGATGTTGTAGTCAAAGAGTTTGACTTCATCAAAAATATAGATGAACCTTGTATCTATAAGAAGGTAGCAGAGGGTAAGGTTGTCTTCCTCGTATTGTACGTGGATGACATACTTTTGATAGGAAATGATATTCCTATGCTGCAATCAGTCAAGCTCTTCTTATCACAGAGATTCTCAATGAAAGATCTAGGTGATGCCTTCTGCATATTGGGAATCATGATCTATAGAGATAGATCTAAACGGATACTGGGATTGTCCCAATCCAGGTACATTGACACCATACTAAAGAGGTTTAGTATGGAAGAATCCAAGCGTGGGAACCAACCCACGATCTCTGGACTCACTCTCTCCAAAGAGATATCTCCCAAGATTGATTTGGAGTGAGCTCGCATGCAAGGGATACCCTATGCTTCGGCAGTAGGCTCTATCATGTATGCGATGCTATGTACCAGACCAGATGTAGCATACTCACTAAGTGTAGTGAGTTGGTATCAAGCAGATCCTGGAGGGAGTCACTGGACAGCTGTGAAGAACATTCTCAAGTACTTGCGAAGGACTAAGGAGATATTCTTGGTGTATGGTAATGGAGAACTCCAGGTGGAGTCCTTTACCGATTCCAGCTTCCAAAGTGATAAGGACGACTCTAAGTCGCATTCGGGTTTTGTCTTTACCCTAAATGGAGGGGCGGTATGTTGGAAGAGTTCCAAACAGGATACCGTTGCAGACTCAACGATGGAGGCTGAATACATCGCTGCCAACGATGCTGCCAAAGAGGCTGTCTGGATCAAGAAGTTCATTAATGAACTTGGTGTGGTTCCATCCATTGAGCATCCAATACCTCTGTATTGCGATAACAATGGAGCTGTGGCTTTGGCCAAGGAACCCAGATCCCATCAAAAGTCCAGACATATTCTGAGGCGGTATCACCGGATCAGGGAGATAGTTGATCGCCGGGAGATCGAGGTCAGGAGAGTAGATACGAAGGACAACACTGCGGATCCATTCACGAAGGCTATTCCCCAGATACAGTTTGAGAGATTATTCGGGATGCTAGGTATGAGATACTACAGCAGCTGGCCTTAGTGCAAGTGGGAGATTGTTAGTTATGTATATGCCCTAGAGGCCATTGTTGTACATATAATGTATATTATAATGGATGCTTGGTTATATATAGAGATGACTTTCTTGCTCGTCATGATAGTGTGCTATTTGGTTTCACTTTATCTTAACATGTTGACTTGTATTGGTCTACTGTTTTACTCTCACATGTTGATAAAGCCCTTAGGATCTGTACTCGACTACTGGGACTATGATGAGATCATACTAGTGGGGCCGCGGTAGTCGATGAGTACATCCTATAACTGTTCCTAGTCGAGGGTATATCGAGACAGGGCATCGATACACCAGAGTAGACTAGCGTATACGCATCTTGACCCATATGATGGGCGATGGATGATCCCATATCCATCGGTGTTAGACATCAGAGATGGTGTACGGGTGCTTAGTGGAGACTGGGTACACTGGACGAACTCGCCGAGAACTCCCAGATGGTGATATACCACACGTCAGATGGCAGTTCTCCGGTGACACTGGTACAGGGTAGTCTGTAGACCCAAGATCGTCATAGAGTCTTGTGTGATACCCACTGTGCTTTGATTTCCACCTTACCACGTCCAAGAGGGCGTGCAAAACGGTGGCTTTTGGGTACAGTCCCGAATCACATGGAGGCAATGAGCGATATGAGGGGATTCGTCTCTCCCGGTATAGGGAGTTGATGTTGTGCTGTGTTCGATTGGCTATAACTGGAAGTCCCTGGCCAGGGCTGATATAGAGATTTACTGGTAAGTGTTACTAGTAGTTTCTCGACCCGTTATGAGCCACACATCGACACGACTTATCGGTTACTGGGGTCTGACGTATACCACCCCTAGACTTGATATGCGACATATCAGACGAACAGACCGGACTGTACGGGAGTTTTACTGGTTGGATTCACAGGAGAACGCATAGCTAGCTTGTTGATCTTCTGATCGCTCAATACCTGGGTGGCTGTTACGTTTAGCTGACCGCTTGCAGCTTGTGGGTGTTTGATATGATCATCACCTGCTACCGGCGTATTGACGATTCTTTAGAGTCCTACACAGAGGTTTCTTGGCTCAGGCGAAACGGAGTAGTGGAACATATGTGATATGCGCAGGAACGAGAATAATGCGATATGGGATACCGTATTATATTCTCAGGATATTTAGATATGAACCGGGTCATCGGATCAAGTGTTGATTCGATGAATCGGTACATGATATATTTGTCGGTAATATTCGATATAGCCGGATCATCGATTCAAGTGTTGATTCGATGATTTAATGTATAATAATATATATGATATATTGTATTACATTATCTAATATAGGCTCGCTTTATTATTTCATTTTCTCAGTGGATGATACATTGATATATATGCGATATATGTTAATTGTATTATTTTCTTTTGTTGCAAATATATAATATATATGTGATATATATTATTGTGACATGATATGATTAATTGTTAAACATGTTTAAGGATGATTAATTGAGATTAGGGTTTGATTTGGGTTAGATGTTTCATGCATCTTCTAGAAGCTTTTCCTTTTGTCATTCTTAAGATATTTTGGATGACACTTTCTTTAACTCAACCAAACCCTAACTCTAGTTATTTCTCTACAAAATCCTAGCCACTCATCCTTGACCATGGTTAATAATCAATCATATAGGTTTTATTCTATTCATCACAAAAAAGAAAGATATATGATTATCTTTTCATTATCATCTTCTTCCTTCTTCAAGAAAGCTTGCTAGTTTTTCTTTAAGTGATGAAATAAAATGAGAAAATGATTTAAAAAGAAAGAAAAATTACTACTCTCTCATCCTCATCTCATCTAGCCCATGGGATTAGTGTGTTCTTCTCTTTTGTGTGAGAAAGCTTGAGTCGTAGCAACTTCAAGGTAGATCATCGGAGATTTGGAATACTTCGAGCTAGCATGGATCGTTCGAGTCGTGGAGCCTCTCATGAGTCCGGAAGATCGTGGATCGCGGCAAAGGGACTTCTACTCGGAGCTTGTGAAGTGAAGGAGCGGACTACAAAGGTTGTAATCCCTCACACTTAGATAAAAATTATCATCTTGCATGTTAAACCCTAATAATCTAGCAAAGATCCCGGCTTTGGGTTGTTCGACACGTCTAAATTTTTATCCGGGCATGTTTGATGCCTTATGAACCTTCACAAGAGTGCCTAGGAACCCTACACACGTGACCCCTAATGAGCATTCTAACAGACCAGAGCAGGGGCCTCCATCACGTGCTCACACATGATGGCCGTCAGAATTAAAAGAGTTAAACACTTATCTACAGAATAAAATTAATGGGAATCAGGGCACTCTCACGTGTCCACACGTGACCCCTCTCTCCTTAGTGTTTAACACTAATCTAAAGACTTTGTCTTCAGTGTTTAACACTGATTTTCTTAGTGTTTAACACTCATTTGGACAACTCTATTTGCAGTGTTTAACACTGATTTGCTTAGTGTTTAACACTGATTTGAAAACTCTGTTCCCAGTGTTTAACACTGATTTTCTTAGTGTTTAACAGTCATTTGGAAAACTCTATTTGCAGTGTTTAACACTGATTTGCTTAGTGTTTAACACTAATTTGAAAACTCTGTTCCCAGTGTTTAACTCTGATTATCTTTCAGTGTTTAACACTAACTTGCTAATCCTATTTCCAGTGTTCAACAACGTTGGTTTCTAGTGTTTAACACTAGCTTTAGCCCAATTGGCTAAGTTTCAGAGGCAAAGCCTCTCCTTCAATGGACCAACAGAGGGCCAATATTTCAAACATAGTTGGACTTAGCCCAAACTGGCCATAAGTCCTCAAATCATCTTGAACTGAGCACATCTGCTCTTTCAACCAACTCATTGGTTCAAGGGTACATCTCTGAACTCCTCTGATATTTGTCGTTGTAATCCTTCAACGTCTTCAGAGAGGTGACGGGTCCCGACAACCACACATCAACACGGACTGTGGGGTCCTTAAACTCATGGATTTATGCGTCCCTAAACCAAGATACGGACTGTGGGGTCCTTAAAACCGCGGACTTATGCGTCCTTAAACTAACGGACTAATGCGTCCTTAAACACACCCATATGGACTGTGGGGTCCTTAAACCCATGGACTTATGCGTCCTTAAACTACCAATGGACCACCATGTCCCTAAACTGGCAATGGACCACCACGTCCCTAAACTGGAACATGGACCACTATGTCCTTAAACTGGTATTGGACCACCATGTCCCTAAACTGGCAATGGACCACCATGTCCCTAAACTGGAACAATAGAGCCCAAATGCTCTTTTGTCGGATCTAAACGATCCCGTTTAAGTTGATCTTAGCCTCAAATATGGCTAACGTATCCTTAAACCTTCAAACAATTTGAAAATGAATCCCCCCAATCAACTTCGGTTCAAGGGTACATCTCTGAACTCCTCTGATATTTGTCGTTGTAATCCTTCAACGTCGTCAGAGAGGTGACGGGTCCCGACGGCCATACATTCAATGGACCACTATGTCCCTAAACTGGAACATTAGAGCCAATTGCTCTTTTGTCGGATCTAAACGATCCCGTTAAGTTGATCTTAGTCTTAAACTGGACTAACGTATCCTTAACAAACGTTTGAGTTGATCTTAGCCTCAAATATGGCTAACGTATCCTCAAACCAAAACCCCAAACCCAAATCTAAGAAAACACGGATTTGGACTAATCCACGTCCTACAGGCGACGACATAAATTGGTCTCCGTATACAATCCACGGGCAACCACAAATAAAACAAACACCCACGACACGAAGTGACCATCTGGAGAAGGAGAAAGTTGTTACCGCAATGCGGTAGCGTAATTAACTGCAGGGGCTTACGCCTGCAGGGAAGAGCGTCCCCACAATCAAAAACCCCTCAAGCGAGGGGGAATCTGACGAAGTCTGCTACATCGGCCGCATCCGTCTAAACCTCCGATACACGGTGCCATAAATCAACTTGGCATCTTCAGAGAGGTAGACGGATAAAACCAATTAGCATCTGCCCCGAACCTCAGGCAAGACGCCCATGTCTCGCGCCGCCGTTCGGAGGGGAACAGTCTGAGCAAGGAATAGGGGAATACCCGGATTCCCACGCCACCTGAACGAAGAAGGACCATACTAATGCATCTTCTTCGGATGTGTTCGTTACTGAGAACTGTTTCTTAGTTTGCTCTACGTCCTGGGTATTGGATACCGGATCAGGATCCCACATATGTAATTTGTTACATGGGCTGAAGAGAGGTAGAGAACTGGAAAAATGTGATAAGTTTCTAACAGTAGGGAATGGTGCAATTGTTGTAGCCAAACCAGTTGGTGAATATCACCTAATGTAACCAACAGGTAATACATTGATTCTGAACAACTGCCAGTACGTACCAAAGATGATGTGTAACATTATATCAGTTTCTTTGCTAACTAAAGAAGGATATAATTTCACGTTAGAGGACAATGTTATGAACATTTTTCTAAATCAAGTGTTGATTGGGTATGGTATGCTATGTAATGGTATATACGTTCTAAATCAAACGACGGTTCTAAACATACAGAACACACACAAAAAGAAGAGTTCAGAAATGAACGAAGCCTACTTGTGGCATTGTACACTAGGTCAAATCAATGAGACAAGATTAGCTAAGTTAGATAAAGATGGATATTTGAATCCGTTCGAATTTATATCATATGAGACTTGCGAGTCATGTCTCAAAGGTAAAATTACCAAAACTCTGTTTACTAGACACGGAGAAAGGGCTACTGAACTCTTGGGACTGATACATAGTGATGTATGTGGTCCTATGTCTACACATGCCAGGAATGGTTCCTCGTACTTTATTACATTCACCGATGATCTCTCAAGCTTCGGACATGTGTTCTTGTTGAAACACAAGTATGAAGCTTTTGAGAAATTCAAGGAATATAAGTGAGAAGTAGAGAACAAAATGGGTAAAAGTATTAAAATCCTTTAATCTAATCGTGGAGGATAATACTTAAGCACTGAGTTCCTGGATTATTTAAAAGAGAATGGGATTCTCTCTCAGCTTACTCCTCCATATACACCACAGCACAATGAGTATCAGAGCAGAGGAATCGCACCATATTGGATATGGTGCGTTCTATGATGAGTACTACTGAGTTGCCTATTTCTTTTTGGAGTTATGCATTTGAGACAGCTGCATACCTATTTAATAGGTTTCTGACCAAATCAGTGCCTACCACTCCATATGAGACATGGGAAGGGAAAAGACCGTGTCTTAATTTCATTAAGATATAGGGTTGTCCGGCCAATGTCAAAAAGCAAAATCCGGACAAGCTCGAGGCAAGGTCGGTTCTGTGCATGTTTGTAGGATATCCTAAATATTCGCGAGGGCATATCTTCTACCACACTAAGGAACAAAATGTGTTTGTTTCTCAACATACCACCCTTTTAGAAAAGGAATTTCTTCTAAAAGAAATTAGTGGTAATTAGGTAGAACTTGAAGAAGTTCCATCTACACAAACTATAACTGACAATTTGGTAGAATCGGAGGATTCAATAGTCCCCAACGAACCCCAGCCACTCTACAGATCTAGTAGGGTTCCTCATCCACCTGAGAGATACTACGGTTTTCTCGTAGATGGTGGGAGCGAGGATTACATCATGGAAGATGATGACCCAACTAGTTTCAAGCAGGCCATCATATATGGAGACTCTATGAAATGGCTGGATGCTATGCGATCCGAGATGGAATCCATGTACACCAACAAAGTATGGACTTTGGGAGTCGCTCCTGAACGAGTAAAACCCATTGGGAGAAAGGGGTTCTTTAAGAAAAAAATTGGTGTAGATGAAAAAGTTGAGACTTTCAAAGCTAGACTTGTTGCAAAAGGTTTTCGTCAAAGACCTGGTGTCGATTATGATGAAACCTTTTCTCCAATGGCTATGCTTAAGTCCATTAGGATTTTACTTGTCATTGCTGCATACCATGACTACGAAATCTGGCAGATGGACGTCAAGACCGAATTTCTAAATAGTGATTTAAAAGAGAGCGTGTACTGTAGGGTTACCTAGCACGGCTACTGGGTTTCGGGAGGCATCGACCATGCCGTTTTCAAAAAAATGGCACGCTAAAGAACCCAAGACAAGATCTTAACTAGAGAAGTAGACATTATCTAGCATGTAAACAACTTTAAATCTAAGTGAATAACGAATACAACCTTTGTAGACCGGTCCTTCACTTTAAAAGCTCCTTGTAGTAATCCCTTCGCTCTAAGTAGTGATCTTCCGGACTCGAGTAAGGCTCCATAAGGTGAAATGAATAAGCTTGCTTGAAGTCTTCAAGGCCGAAGATGATCTACGTCGAGGGGACATAAACTCAAGCTACTTCTTCACTAATTAGGAATTAGTGAAGCGAACAACCAAAACTAAATGGCTAATCTAGTGTAGGTTGATGAAGTAGGAATTTTTCTCACTATAGAAATATTTTTCTCACTAATTTTCATCATCTCCTCAAAACCTAGAGAGCTCACTCTTGATGAAGAAGAAGATGCAGCCAATAATGTTATGGCAACCATGGGTGATAAATATCTCATATAACTCTTGTAGAGACTTAACCATGGCTCAAGATAATGGTTGGATTAATAAATATCTAATGTAAAACAAAACTAGTGGACTAAGCCAATGGTTCTACAAGCTTCCACTAAGCTTAAATCTTGTGACTAATTTCCAACTAATTTTTGATTTACTTTAAATAAATAAACCCCACATTATCATAAGCATGGTGCGAGTCTCATACAGCCATGTAGCATGTATCATCAAGCATGACACAAAAAGAAACACAATTAATATATATCACATATATATTAAATGCATAAGTGAGATAATGAAATGCTTAAGTGAGCTAATATTAGTTAATGTAATTTAATATATCAAATATACAATTATACATTAAATCATTAAATCAACACCTGATTTAATTATCCGGCCATATCACATATAACCGACTAATATTATATATATCAACTTATCGAGTCAACACTTGATTCGATAACCCGGCTATATCACATATAACCGACCGATATCACATATCGCGAGAATAGAATATGTTATCACATAAACGTATTAATCTCAGTCCCGCACATATCACATATGTGCTCCTATTTCGTTTCGCCTGAGCCAGGAAAACTCTGTGTGGGACTGTAAAAACTCGTCAATATGCCGACAGTAGGTGATGATCGTATCAGTCACACACAAGCCGTCAGCGGTGTGCTAGACGTAATGGCCACCCAGGTATTGAGTGATCAGAAGATCAACAAGTAAGCCTGCTCATACTCCTGCGAATCCAATCAGTAACACTAGCATACAGTCCGGTAACTTCGTCTGATATGTCGCATATCCAGCCTGGAGGTGTCAAATGTCAGACCCCAATAGCTTGATAAGTCATGCCGATGTGAGGCCCATAATGATTCGAAAAACTACTGATAACACTTACCAGTAAATCTCAGCAACCATGGCCAGGGATTTCCTTTTATGGCCAATCGGGCATAGCGCAAGATCAACCTCCAATACCGGGTGAGACGAAATTCCCTCAAATCTCTCATTACCTCCATGTGACTTCGGACTGTACCCAAAAACCATAGTTTTTTACGATCTCTTGAACGTGGTATGGTGGAAATAAAAGCATGGTGGGAATTACACAAGACCCTATGTCGATCTCGGGTCTACACACTAACTTATACCAGTGTCACCTGAGAACTGCTATCTAACGTGAGGTATAATACCATCTAGGAGTTGTCGGCGAGTCTGCTCAGTGTACCCAGTCTCCACTGAGCACCCGTATACCAAATTTGACGTCAAACAACCATAGATGTTGGATCATCCATCGCCCAACAAATAGGGCAAGAAGCGTATATGCTAGTCTACTCTGAAATATCGATGCCCCGTCTCGATACTACCACGACTAGTAACATTTGAAGGATGTACTCATCGACTACCATTTCCCCACTAGTATGATCTGCATCATAATCCAGGTAGTCAAGTACTCATCCTAAAGGCTTTATCAACATGTAACAGAGAGACAATAAGTAAACATGTCAAGATAAAGAGCAACCAGATAGCATACTATCATGTAGAGCAAGAAATTCCTCCCTATATATTTCTAAGCATCCACTATAATATACATCATATGTACAATAATGGCCTCTAGGGCATACATATAACTAACTATCTCCCGCTTGCATTAAGGCCATTTGTTGTAGTATCTCATACTCAACGCCCCATAATAGTCTCTCTAGGGAAAAGCCTTTATGTGTGGATCCGCCATGTTATCCTTCGTGTCAACTCTCCTATCCTTGATCCCTTAGACATCAACCATCTCCCTGATCAGGTGATTCTGCCTTAGAATATGTCTGGATTGAGATGGGACCGGGGTACCTAGGCCAAGGCCACAAATCCATTGTTGTCAGAATAATAGTTATTGGACGCTCAATGGTAGGAACCATATTCATCTCATGAACAAGAAATATCCAGACACTCTACTTTAGCAGCATTGTTGGCAGCGATGTATTCAGCCTTTATCGTCTAGTTTGCCATGGTATCTAGCTTGGAACCCTTCCAACATACCGTCCCTCCTCTGAGGGTAAATACAAAGCCTGCAACTGACTTTAAGTCACCCTTATCACTCTGGAAGCCCTAATTGGTAAAGGACTCCTAATGGAATTCACCATTACCAAACACTAAGAACATTTTTTAGGGCTTCTCAAGTACTTAAGAATGTCCTACACATTTGTCCAGTGATTCTCTCAAGATCCGATTGATTCCTGATCACTACACCTAGTGAGTCAGCTACATCTGGTCTAGTACATAACATCGCATACATGATAGAGGCTACAGCCGAAACATAGGGTATCCTTTGCATGCGAGCTCTCTCTAAATCAGTCTTGAGAAACATCTTTTTGGAGAGAGTGATTCATGAATAAGTGGGCGAACCACCACGCTTAGAATCCTCCATACTAAACCCTTTTAGTATGGTGTTAATGTACCTGAATTTGGAACACTCCCAACATCCACTTAGATCTATCACCATAGATCATAATCCACAAGATGTAGTAGGTATCATTCACATCTTCCATGGAGAAACCTCGTGATAAGAGGAGCTTGACCGAATGTAGCATAGAAAACCATTTCCTATCAAGAGTATGCCTTTTACGTACAATACGAGAAAGACAATCTTACTCTCTATAAGCTTTTTCTATATACAAGGATCATCTATATTTTTGATGATGTCAAACTCTTTGATTGCCACATCAAAACAAATTTTCCTACTCCGCGATGCCTGCTTTAATCCTGATGGACTTAAGCATAGCCACTGGGAAAAAGTTTCAGTATAATCCACACCTGGTTATTGACGAAAACCTTTTACTAAAAGTCTAGCTTTGAAAGTCTCAACTTTTCCATTTATACAAAGAATCTTCTCAAGATCCCCTTGCCCCCGATGGGTTTTATCCCTTTAGGTGCAATATACAAAGTCATACTTTGTTGATGTACATGGATTCCATCTCAGATCGCATAACATCCAACCCTTTCATAGAGTCCCCACTCGTGATGGCCTGCCTGAACCTAGTTGGGTCATCATCTACTATGATGCAATCCTCGCTCCTACTGTCACTGAGAAAACTGTAGTATCTCTTAGGTGGATGAGGAACCCTACCAGATTCGCGAAGAGCCTAAGGATTGTGGGAAACTATTGAATCCTTTGGTTCCACTAAATCATCAGCTGTTAATTTGTCTAGCTGGAACTACTTCCAGTTCTACCTCATGACCATAAATTTCTTCCATAAGAAATTCATTTTTCTAAAAAGGTGGCATGCTGAGAAACAAAACACATTTTGCTCTTCGGTATGGTAGAAGATATACCCTCGCGAATGTTCGGGATTTCCAACAAACTTATACGGAACTGACCTTGCCTCAAGCTTGTCCGAATTTTGCTTTTCAACAAAGGCCGGCCAACCCCATATCTTAACTCGTTTAAGACACGGTCTCTTCCTATTCCATATCTCATATGGAGTGGTAGGCATTGATTTGGATGGAACCCTACTCAATAGGTATGCAGCTTCTCAAGTGCATAACACCAAAAGAAAACAGGAAACACAGCAGTACTCATCATAGAGCGCACCATATCTCATAGGGTGCGATACCTCCATCCCGATACACCGTTGTGCTGTGGTGTATACGTAGGAGTAAGATGAGAGAGAATCTTATTCTCTTTTAAATAATCCAAGAACTCTGTGCTCAAGTATTCTCCGCCCCGATCACATCGAAGGACTTAATACTTCTACCCGTCTGGTTCTCAACTTCAAGCTTATATTCCTTGAATTTCTTAAAAGTTTCAGACTTGTGTTTCAACATGAACATATGTCTGAATCTTGAGAGATGGTCAGTGAATATAACAAGTATGAGGAACCAACCCTGGCATTTGTAGACATAGGACCGTATACATCACCATGTATCAGTCCCTAGAGTTTAGTAACTCTTTCTCTGTTTCCAGTAAACGAAGTACTGGTCATTTTACCTTTGAGACATGAATGGCAAGTTTCATAAGATGAAAATTCGAATGGATTCAAATATTCATCCTTATGTAACTTAGCCAGTTGTGTCGCATTGATATGGCCTAGTCTACAATGTCACATGAAGGATTCGTTCATTTATGAACTATTCCTCTTGTGTGTGTTCTATTTACTTTGAACTGTTGTTTGATTTAGAACACATATGCCATTACATAACGTGCCTGATCTAATCAACTCTTGATTAAGGAAAATGTTCACAAAATTATCCTGTAATACAAAATTATATCCTTCATTAACTTAATAAAGAAACTGATGTAATGTTGTATATCAGGTTCGGCATGTAATAACATTTGTTCAGAATCAAGGTATTTACCACTTGGTAATACAAGGTGATATTCGCCAACTGCTTTGGCTGCAACATTTGCACCATTCTCTACACTAGAGAATGATCATCTTTTCTTAGTTGTCTACCTTTCTTTAGCCCACATAACATCTTACATATGTGGGATCCTGTTCCGGTATCTCATAGTCAGGACGTAGAGTGTACTGAGAAACAGTTCTTGGTCATAAACACACCTGAAGAGGATGCATCAACATGCACATTCCTCGTTTGGGTTGCGTGGAAATCCGGATATTCCTCTATTTCCTGCATGGACTTATAACAATTATAAGTTAGAGCGGAACCAACATTCCCCAGCTCAGTATAATAAGCATGTTCGGTCAATACATCCATATTATTATCTTGATTAAGGCATGTAACAGTCGCTACCAGGAGAGAGAGAGAAGAAAACACTGAGCTTATGCTTTTGCAAGATCAGATTGGTTCTTATTTTATCTAATCAGGATGGCTCCTACTGTTTTTATCAAATCTTCCTTCAAATCCTAAAAGGTAAGACTAGCCAGGATTAATTACACCCTACAAGTTCGCCAATCTTTCGGCCAGGCCAGTGTCGGTACTTTGAGGGAGGTTCCTCATGCTTTCGCACAGACCTAATTAAAATAAATCTCATTTTCCCACAGGCGTAACCCTGTTAACACCTTCCTAGACACCTACTTTGATCGGCTAATTGTAATGTGCAAAACTCTCCCAGGATTAACTCTTACTCTCAGTGGGTATCGGGATCCAACTATCTCATAGAAAGTATGCAATCTCATTGCAAATTTCAACACTTGAAATTCCAGATAATATTTGACCCCTAGCTTCCTAGGACCTTGACGAAGGCCAACAAAGCATAGGCAGCTAGTCAAGTTCAACCCGTACATTTCATGATTGAATTAAACCCACCCGCACGACCCTTGACGAAGGCCAACAAAGTCGCATGACTACCCTAATCCAATCGCATCACATGCAATAGCAGATAAGCACTAATTAGCTACCGCACACTACGCCTTGACGAAGGCCAATAAATGTAGCACGAATACTAAATAGTCCTTATCTGAAACGACAGAGGGCTACGATATGTTTTTTAAGAAAACCCTTTGCGTAATGAACTTGATATCGTTGTAGAAACAATTGATTTTGAAAATGAGTGTTTTTGAGGCTTTTTCTAGTTTCGCTAAAGAGGTCACTCCCGGTGAAGGGATCTCGGCTCATTCCTCATCGAATGAGGTGCTGGATATTTAGGATTACCATTATGCAAAGCATGAACTAAAAAAGCAATCAAAAACAAAACCGAGTGGGTTGTAGCATATGCTAGCTTTTTGCTAAACTGGTCACTCCCGGTGAAGTGATCTCGTCTCTTTCCTTATCGAATAAGTTGCTGGATATTTTGCAAGGAATACCGCTATCGAAAGCAAAAACAAGAGCTACTCTTTTTTGAAAATTTGAATCTACAATATCTTTAGGTTTCTTTCTTTTCATTAATCTTATTAACGAAGTCCCATCATTTATACTTCCTAAGTATCACAGAAGAAACGAAAATACAATGTACGCTTATGCCATCCGCATTCGCCACAGTATCCCTTTATGCACCGTAAGTTTACTTAACTAATGACATAGCGGGGCGGGACTAGCGCGGGTGCAAAACATAAGCAACGTTTATTATATATCATATATATAATAATAAAGTATTCGTCTCACGCATATAAAGTGATCACATCACAGAATATCAGCAGCAGAAGTCCACATATGAGATATTAGATATACTAGGAATTCCGTGTTTTAAATTAAGCCAGTAAAAAACACGGATTCCATGGTCGTGATAAATAGCCAAACCCACATCCGTAGATCCATACAAGAGCGGCAAGCAACCCTCCTAACTCTAGTGTTAGGAGACCCGGACTCGACTCCTCGAGATGGTCTCCCATTGGACTCTAGAACCCGGTTACTTGTGTTCCCCGCCTTGGTCTATCATAATAAAGAAAAGTAAATAATATACATCAATGGTGACATCATCCTCAAGCCGGAAGTGCCCCAATAAAAGAATATGACATACAAGTTTTTATATGAATGAAAATGAAAAACTCTCATCTCACATAAAAACCCCGGGCTATTCAAAAGACGATGATCCAATATAACATATCCCAGCAATACATAACATCACTTGTTATCAATGTAAGTAAATATGCATATCCCAATTTTCGTTGACATATAGCAACGAAACCAACGATACAGCATATATTACACTTACGGTCGCAGAAAAGAAAATGTCAAACTACAACATTTGGAATCCACATAGCTCTTAGACATCATAAACCTGGAATATCACATATTTCGGATTTCATGCCTAACATTGCAAATCTTGCATTTGGGTCTCATCTATGAAAATACCTTTTCAAAAGAAATCGGGTAATTCAACAAGATTCCTGATTCCTATCGAGACCGAAATGTTAAATTTACAAGAAACTAATCAATTTTTACAAAACTAATTAGCGTAGATTCCAAATATTGTATCACATTACAAATAGCTAGACGATGTTAAATATTTCGATCGAATCAACAAACACCCAAAATTTCTCAGAGAGCTCAACACTTGAGCACAGTTTAAAAATACTCAGAACATGCCACAGTACCTATAGACCTACTATAAAAGGGCCGACCTATGCCTCACTCATGGCACCTTGGAACTGCCGCAAACCCTAGGGTTTGGCCACGGTTCCGTGGTGAAAAAGCCGAGTTTGGGTATCGTTCTTCTAAAGGGTCTATAGAATTACTTGCATGGTTTTTCGAATATTTTTAAACTTGGAAAAATCCAACTTTTAGAAAATTTCCAACGAGAGAGAAAATGGTTTATTGATATTCGTTCGAACTTTTTAACGTCGTCTAGATAACCCAAAACGATGTTAGAATTACGACTACGAAGCACTCCGAAATGCCTTTACATAAAGATAGCATCACATGCAATCTCAGTAAAAACAAGGAACACCTGAAATACTAAAACCTAGAGACCTAAGCACCAAACCAAAATGAACCCCAAATGCATCACCCAGAACGGCCAGGCCGGTTTTATTGCCTATTTCATCGGGTCAAATCTGGCAAAAAGGGTTCGTTTTAGTCTCGTGTTCATGTTACATCATATGCAACATTCTGTAATTGCTTAATAAAATTTTAGAAATTCTGAAAAATTCGACAGAAACTAGGCTTTTTGTTTCGATGTTTCGGAGTTGTTTCGGTTTCGTAATTCAACCAAAATCGTTTAATTCTCTAGCATTGTTTTGATACCACTGTAGGGTTACCTAGCACGTCTACTGGGTTTCGGGAGGCATCGACCATGCCGTTTTCAAAAAAATGGCGCGCTCAAGAACCCATGACAAGATCTTAACTAGAGAAGTAGACATTATCTAGCATGTAAATAACTTTACATCTAAGTGAACAAGGAATACAACCTTTGTAAACCGGTCCTTCACTTCAAAAGCTCCTTGTAGTAGTCACTTCGCTCCAAGTAGTGATCTCCCGGACTCTAGTAACGCTCCACAAGGTGAAATGAACAAGCTTGCATGAAGTCTTCAAGGCCGAAGATGATCCACGTCGAGAAGACAATAACTCAAGCTACCTATTTACTGATTAGGAATTAGTAAAGCAAACAACCTAAACTAAATGGCTAATCTAGTGTAGATTGATGAAGTAGGAATTTTGCTCACTTTAGAAATATTTTTCACACTAATTTTCTTCACCTCCTCAAAACCTAGAGAGCTGACTCTTGATGAAGAAGAATATGTAGCCAATAATGTTATGCCAACCATGGGTGATAAATATCTCATATAACTCTTGTATAGACTTAACCATGGTTTAAGATAATGGTTGGGTTAATAAATATCTAATGTAAAACAAAACTAGTGGACTAAGTCAATGGTTCTACAAGCTTCCACTAAGCTTAAATCATGTGACTAATTTCCAACTAATTTTTGATTTGCTTTAAATAAATAATCCCCACATTATCATAAACATGGTGTGAGTCTCATACACCCATGTTGCATGTATCTGTTAGTTATATTTATGCCCTAGAGGCCATTACTGTACATAGGATGTATATTGTAGTGGATGCTGGGACATATATAGGGAGGACTTTCTTGCTCGACATGATAGTATGCTATCTGGTTGCTCTTTGCCTTAACGTGTATACTGATTGTCTCTCTATTACATGTTGGTAAAGCCCTTAGGATGTATACTTAACTACCTGGACTATGATGCGGATCATACTAGTGGGGACATGGTAGTCCATAAGTACATCCTTCAAAGTCCCTAGTCGTGGGTGTATCGAGACGGGGCATCGATATACCAGAGTAGACTAGCGTATACCTTCTCGACCCATACAGATGGGCAATGGATGATCCCATATCCATTGGTGTTTGACATCAGAGATGATATACGGGTGCTCAGTAAAGACTGGGTACACTGGACGGACTCGCCGAGAACTCCCAGATGGTATTATACCTCACGTCAGATGGCGGTTCTCTGGTGACACTGGTACAGAGTAGTCTGTTGACCCGAGATCGTCATAGAGTCTTGTGTGGTTCCCACTGTGCTTTGATTTCCATCTTACCACGTCCAAGTGGGCGTGCAAAATGGTGGTTTTTGGGTACAGTCCCGAGTCACATGGAGGCAATGAGCGATACGAGGGGATTCGTCTCTCCCGGTATAGGGAGTTGATGTTGCGCTGTGTTCGATTGGCTATAACAGGAAATCCCTGGCCAGGGTTGCTGAGATTTACTGGTAAGTGTTACCAGTAGTTTCTCGAATTGTTATAGACCTCATATCGACACGACTTATCGAGCTATTGGGGTCTGACGTTTACCACCCTAGGCGAGATATGCGACATATCAGACGATCAGACCGGACTGTACGGTAGTGTTACTGGTTGGATTCACTGGAGTGTGAGCGGGCTTGCTCGTCGATCTTCAGATTGCTCAATACCCGAGTGGCCGTTACGTTTAGCAGACCGCTTGCGGCTTGTGGGTGTTTGATATGATCATCATCTGCTGCCGGCGTATTGACGAGTCTTTAGAGTCCTACACAGAGGTTTCCTGGCTCAAGCGAAACAAAATAGGAGCGCATATGAGATATGTGCGGGACCGAGAATAATGCGTTTATGTGATACCGTATTTCATTATCGCGATGAATGTGTCGTATGGTTATATGCGATATAACCTAGTTATCGAATCGAGGGATGATTCGATAAGCCGATACATTGGATACTAGTCGGTTATATGCGATATGACCGGATCATTAAATCAAGTGTTGATTTAATGATTTAATGCATAATTATATATTTGATATATTACTTTGCATTAGCTAGTATAGGTTCACTTTATATGGATTTTCTCACTCGATGTGCAAGTTGTATATGTGATATACTTTTGTGTATATACATTGTATCATGTTTGATGATACATGTTGACTTGTGCTTGTGTAAAGATTAAACCATGGTTATATGAATGGTTAGGGTTTTATATACTTATTCATTTATTTATATTCATTATTCATTTAAGGAAAAGAAAAGAAAAATGGTGGCATTCTTTTGTTCATTCATGAAGCTTCATGAATACTTTGACTTAGTCACCATTTTTGTCTTCATTCCTAACCTAACCATTCACTTAACTTGGGTTTAGTCTCTACACATAACCATGGTCATGTTATGATAAAGATTGATTTATTTTTTTCTTTTTAATTAACTAATCATAACAATTAGATTCTTCTTCTTGATCTTCTTCAAAGAAGAAAAGCTTTCTTCATCAATGGTGGATTGATGAAACAAGTGAGAAATCGAATTCTAAAGTCTACCCACTTCCTATTTCTTCATCCTCTACCTCTTGCCAAGTAGTAGAGTGTGTTTCCTTCACAAGTTTTCAAGACTTTGTGAAGGTGGAGCTTGATTTAGCGATGCCTCGACGTAGATCATCTTCGGCATGGACATCGACGACCTAGCTCGCCTATTCTCCGATGAAGTCGACGCTAGAGCCCGGATTTGATTTGGACAGCGGAGAGGACCTCATCTCGGAGCCATGGAGGTGGAGGACCGGATCTACAAAGGTTGTATTTCCGATATCCCATTAGTTAAGTGTTAACTAGATTATTTTTTCGCCTAGTTTTCTAGCAAACGATCCGTAGTCGGGCCTCTCGGCACCTAGAATTTTTGAAATTGCCATGGTCGATGGCTTATGAGACCTCACTAGAGTGCCTAGGAACCCTACAGTGGTATCAGAGCCTAGCTAGAGCCTTAGGCGAAGTCCAGACGGAGTTTGAAGTCCGAACGAACCCGAAAACCCATTTCTAACATGCTCTCTGTCCTTTTTTGAAAACAGTGAGTTTTTCAACATTAAAAATATGCAGAAAAATCAGCAGGTGAATTTAAGAGGTACTGTGAAATTCGTACCCCTATCTCCATTAAAATGCGGCGGTTCCGCGGCGGTACGGACACTTTATTAAATATTTTTTACACAGTAACTCATAATTAATAATGCTGGATTTTCTGGAAATTTTTAATAGTTATTCAAGAGTTGAATTTTCTGGGATTGATTTGGGGATTCGGTGTTTCGATCGGAGTATCAAATTTTGTCTGTGTGGCTTTCCGGATAATTTTTAGAATATGTTAAAAAGTTCGACCGGATATAAATACCCAATTTTTCCCCTGTCGGGAAATTTCCAAGTGTTGGATTTTTCCGTAGTTTAACGACGTTCTAAGTAGTGCAAGTAACGCGATGGACCCTCTAGAAGACAACAAACCTTAACTCGATTATGTGACCGTCTTGAACTGCCCTTTGAACCTTCGGGTTTGGGGCAGTACGGCGTGCCACATGTGAGGCGTTGGCTTGACCTTTCTACGGCTGGACCGTTGGTACTGAGGCACGAACGGAATGTTGTTAAACTTATTTCATGTGTTGAGCTGTATCGGGAAAACTTGGGTGTTAGATTGTTCGATCGAAAAGTTTAACATTTTCTGTTTATCTGGAATGGGATACAATAATTGGAATTCACAAGAAGTTATGAGATAACTGAATGAATGATATAAACATAGCAGTTTAGTCTCACTTGATCGGTTGCCACGGAATTTTGATGTGATCAAAAGTCCGTCGCAATCACGTAGCGTACGCGGATACTCGCCGGGTAAACTTAATAGACAGCCTCACTCCATAGCCCCGACCAAGTGACTGTAGGAGAACCCCGTCGCCGAAAGCATCCCTACGGGTGCTCGCGGTAGCGGTGTTCCGCCTTGGTGCGCTTCGTCGACGGTATCAGGGGTGCTGCCGCCTACTAAAGTTTGCGACGAGCATTCGATCAGTTTTTCGGGAATCCTGTTGAATTGCCCGACTTGACATTGAAAAGTGTTTTCGATAATGAGACTAAAATGCGGGGTTTATAATTGTTAGGCATGCGATGTCTAAGTATTTCATTTGGTCAGGCATGCGATGTCTGAGGTGGTTGCGGATTCCAACTATTGTAGTTTTACACTTTCTTTTCTGTGACCGTAAGTGTAATATGTGATATCGCCGGTTTCGTTGCTATATGTCAACGACAATTGGGATGCGCATATTTACTTACGTTGATGACATGTGATGTTATGTGTTGCTGGATATGTTATATTGGATCGTCGTGTTTGAATAGCCGGGGTTTTTATGTGAGATGAGTGTTTTTCATTTTCATTCATGTAAAAACTTGTATGTAATATTCTTTTATTGGGGCGCTTCCAGGTTGCGTAAGTTGTCACCGTTCGTATATTATTTACTTTTCCGCACTAGGATAGACCCAAGGAGGAGGGCACAAGTAACCGGGTTCTGGAGTCCAGTGGGAGACCAACTCGAGGAGTCGAGTCCGGGTCTCCTAACTCTAGAATTGGTAGGGTTGCTTGCCGCTCTCGCAGGGGTCTAGGGGTGTGGGTTTGGCTATTCATCACGACCGTGGAATCCGTGTTTTATACTGGCTCGTATTGAAAACACGGACGTCCTAGTATATCCAATATTTCATATGATTCTTCTGCTGCGATATCTGTGATGTGATCATGTGATGTTCTGTGATAGATACAGTATATAGTATATATGATATATTATATAGATGTTACTTATGTTTTACACCCGCGCTAGCCCTGCCCCGCTCTGCCGTTAGTCACCTAACCTAACGGTGCACGAGGGGACATCGAGGCGAATGCGGATGGCATAAGTGTACGTCGTATTTATCTGTGATGTTTAGGTACATTAAATGATGGGACTTCATTAATGTGATTAATGAAATAAAAGAAACCTAAGATGTTGTAGAATCGAATTTCAAAATAAAACAGGTAGCTACAGTTCTTGCTTTGCACAGAGGTATATATGATATATCCTGCACCTTATTCGATAAGGAAAGGACCGAGATCCCTTCACCGGGAGTGACTCCTTTAGCAATAACTGGCAGATGCTACACACTCGGTTTGTCTTTTGATTGCTTTTAAGTGTTTTTGCTTTGCACAGTGATATATATGATATATCCCGCACCTCATTCGACGAGGAAAGGACCGACGATCCCTTCACCGGGAGTGACTCCTTTAGCAAAGCTAGAAAAGCCTCAAAAACACTCCATTTCAAAATTCATTCGATCCTACAACGATATCAAGTTCATTACGCAATAGGTTTTCAGAAAAACCTGTCGTAGCCCTCCGTCATTTCAGATAAGTTGTATATAGTATTCGTGCTGCATTTGTTGGCTTTCGTCAAGGTGCAGTGTGCGGTAGCTATATGCTGCTTATCTGTCAGCATACGATGCGATTGGATTAGGGTAGTCGTGCGGCTTTGTTGGCTTTCGTCAAGGGTCGTGCGGGTGGGTTTAATTCGATCAAGGAATGTACGGGTTGAACTTGACTAGCGGGCTATGGTTTGTTGGCTTTCGTCAAGGTCATAGCACGTTAGGGGCAAAATATTATCGGGAATTTCAAGTGTTGAAATTTGCAATGAGATTGCATACCTTCTATGAGATAGTTGGATCCCGATACCCGCTGCGAGTAAGTGTTACTCCTGGGAGAGTTTTATACATTACAAGTAGGTGTCTAGAAAGGTGTCAACGGGGTTACGCCTCTGGGAAAACGAGGTTTACATTAATTAGGTTCGTGCGAAAGCACGGGGGACCTCCCTCAAAGTACCGACACTGGCCTGGCTGAAAGATTGGCGAACTTGTAGTGTGTAATTAATCCCGGCTAGTCTTTCCTTTTAGGGTTTGAAGGAAGATTTGATAAAAAGCAGTGGGAGCCATCCTGATTAGATAAAATAAAAACCAATCTATTCTTGACAGAGCGCACGCTGAGTGTTTTCTTCTCTCTCTCTCCAGGTAGCGACCCTATCACGCCTTAATCAAGATAATAATACGGAATATTGACCGAACCCGCTTGTTATACTGAGCTGGGGAACGTTGGTCCCGCTCCAACTTATAATTGTTATAAGACAGAGCAGGAAATTGGGGAATACCAGATTTCCCGTGCCGCCCAAACGAAGAGAGTGCATGCTGATGCATCATCTTCGGGTGTGTTCGTTACAAAGAACTGTTTCTCAGTATCCTTTACGTCCTGGGTATGTGATATCAGATCAGGATCCCAGATATGTAATCTGTTACATAGGGCTACAGATAGGTAGAGAACTGAGAACGGGTGATAAGTTTCATGAGGCAGAAAACGGGGCAAATGTTGCAGCCAAGTCTGTTGGTCACTGTCACCCTGTATTACAATACATTGATTCTGAACGAATGTTATTAGATACCGAACCTGATATACAAAATCATATCTGTCTCTTTATTAGTAAAGAAACGGTAAAATTTTGTATTGTTGGATAATGTTTTGAACATTTCCTATATCAAAAGTTGATCGGTTCAGGCACGTTATCTAAAAGCATTGATGTTCTAAATCAAACTACAGTTCTTAGTATATGGAACACACACAAGAGGAAGAGTTCAGAAATGAACGGATCCTTCTTGAGGTATTGTAGACTAGGTCAGATCAATGTAACCCGACTAGCTAGAGTTACATAAAGATGCATATTTAAATTAGTTTGAATTTACATCTTGTGAAACTCGCCAGTCATGTCACAAAGATATAATGACACCAGCTCTGTTTATTGGAAACAGAGAAAGAGTTAGTGAACTCTTGGGATGATACATGTTGATGTATGTAGGTCTCCTGTCTACACATGCCAGGACCGGTTCTTTGTACTTCATTACATTCTCTGATGATCTTTCGAGATTCAGACCTCTGTTCCTGTTGAAACACAAGTCCGAACCTTTTGAGATATTCACAGAATATAAGTTAGAAGTAGAGAACCAAAATACGGGTAAAAGTATTATGTCCTTTGATGTGATCAAAGAGGAGAATACTTGAGCGCAGAATTCCTAGACTTTTCTAAAGGAGAATGAGATTCTCTCTCAGTATTACTCCTCCGTATACACCATAGCACGATGGTATATCGGGGCGGAGCAATCACACCCTATATGATAAGGTGTGCTCTATGATGAGTACTACTGAGTTACCTATTTCCTTTTTGGGAGTTATGCACTTGAGAAGCTGCATACCTATTGAATAGGGTTCGAATCAAATCAGTTACCTACCACTTCATATGTGATATGGAAAGGGAAGAGCCCATGTCTTAAGCTAGTTAAGATTTGGGGTTGTCCGGCCTATGTCTAAAAGGCAAAATCCGGACAAGCTCGAGGTAAGGTCTGTTATGTAGAACTGGAAAGGTTCCAGCTATGCAAACTGAAGCAGCTGATTTGGTAGAACCAAAGGATTCAATAGTTACCAACGAACCTCGGCCTCTCCGCCGATCTAGTAGGGTTCCTCACCCACCTGAGAGATACTTCGGTTTCTCTATGACAGTGGGAGCGAGGAATGCATCATGAGATGATGACCCAACTAGTTTTGAGCTGGCCATCAGGAGTGAGACTCTGTAAGAATGGCTGGATGCTTAGTGATCTGAGATGGAATCCTTATACACCAACAAAGTATGGACTTTGGTTGCTATATCTGAAGGGTTAAATCCCCATCAGGAGCAGGTATATCTTGAGAAGATTACTTGGTGTACATGGAAAAGTTGAGACTTTCAAAGCTAGACTTGTTAAAGGTTTTCGTCAATGACCAGGCATGGATAATGATGAAACCTTTTCAAGTAGCTATGCTTAAGTCCATTCGGATCCTACTTGCCACGGCTACATACCATGACTACGATATCTGGCGGTTGGGTGCCATGACTGCTTTTCTAAATGATGATTTAGAAGAGTGCGTCTGTAAGTACACAGCCAGAGGGCTTCGTAAACAGTGGGAGCAGCGGAAACGTGTGCAAGATGTTTTATCTGATAAAGCAGGCATCGCGGAGTTGGAACGTCTGTTTTGATGTGTTAGTCAAAGAGTTTGACATCATCAAAATGGTAGATGAACCTTGTATAAACAAAAAGGTAGTAGGGAGTATGGTGGCGATCCTCGTAGAGTACGTGGATGACATACTCTTGATAGGGAAGAAGTTTCCTATGCTACGCTCGAGCAATCTCCGCTTATCACAATGATTCTCCATAAAGGATCAAAGTGATACCTCCGAAATCCTGGATTTTGGATCTATGAGATAGATCTAATTGGATGTTAGGATACTCACTAGTTGTAGTGAGATGGTATCAATCGATCCTGAGGAGAATCACTGGAAGGGTTCCAGGGTGATAAAGACGACTGAATGTCAGTCGCAGGCATTGTCTTTACCCTCAGTAAAGGGACGGTATGTTGGAAGAGTTCCAAACTAAATACCGTGACATACTAGACGATAAAGGCAGGATACATCGCTACTTAAGATGCTACCAAAGAGGATGTTTGGATGTATATTAGTTCATGAGATGAACTATGTTCCTCCCATTGTGTGACAATGGAGTCTTGGCTCATGCCAAGGAACGCAGGTCCCATCAGTGATCCAGACATATTCTAAGGCAGTATCACTTGATCATGGAGATGGTTGATCTCCAGGGAGATCGAGGTTTGGAGAGTAGTCTCAGAGGACAACACAGCGGATCCACTCACAAAGGCCTGTTCCCAGAGAGAGACTTTTTTGGGATGGTTAAGTATGAGATACTGCAACCACTGCTACAGATGGCCCTAGTGCAAGTGGGAGATTGTTAGTTATATGTATGCCCTAGAGGCCATTACTGTACATAGGATGTATATTGTAGTGGATGCTGGGACATATATAGGGAGGACTTTCTTGCTCGACATGATAGTATGCTATCTGGTTGCTCTTTGCCTTAACGTGTATACTGATTGTCTCTCTATTACATGTTGGTAAAGCCCTTAGGATGTATACTTGACTACCTGGACTATGATGCGGAACATACTAGTGGGGACATGGTAGTCCATAAGTACATCCTTCAAAGTCCCTAGTCGTGGGTGTATCGAGACGGGGCATCGATATACCAGAGTAGACTAGCGTATACCTTCTCGACCCATACAGATGGGCGATGGATGATCCCATATCCATTGGTGTTTGACATCAGAGATGATATACGGGTGCTCAGTAGAGACTGGGTACACTGGACGGACTCGCCGAGAACTCCCAAATGGTATTATACCTCACGTCAGATGGCAGTTCTCTGGTGACACTGGTACAGAGTAGTCCGTTGACCCGAGATCGTCATAGAGTCTTGTGTGGTTCCCACTGTGCTTTGATTTCCATCTTACCACGTCCAAGAGGGCGTGCAAAACGGTGGTTTTTGGGTACAGTCCCGAGTCACATGGAGGCAATGAGCGATACGAGGGGATTCGTCTCTCCCGGTATAGGGAGTTGATGTTGCGCTGTGTTCGATTGGCTATAACAGGAAATCCCTGGCCAGGGTTGCTGAGATTTACTGGTAAGTGTTACCAGTAGTTTCTCGAATTGTTATAGACCTCATATCGACACGACTTATCGAGCTATTGGGGTCTGACGTTTACCACCCCTAGGCGAGATATGCGACATATCAGACGATCAGACCGGACTGTACGGTTGTGTTACTGGTTGGATTCACTGGAGTGTGAGCGGGCTTGCTCGTCGATATTCAGATCGCTCAATACCCGGGTGGCCGTTACGTTTAGCAGACCGCTTGCGGCTTGTGGGTGTTTGATATGATCAATATCTGCTGCCGGCGTATTGACGAGTTTTTAGAGTCCTACACAGAGGTTTCCTGGCTGAAGCGAAACGAAATAGGAGCGCATATGAGATATGTGCGGGACCGAGAATAATGCGTGTATGTGATACCGTATTTCATTCTCGCGATGAATGTGTCGTATGGTTATATGCGATATAACCTAGTTATCGAGTCAAGGGATGATTCGATAAGCCGATACATTGGATACTAGTCGGTTATATGCGATATGACCGGATCATTAAATCAAGTGTTGATTTAATGATTTAATGCATAATTATATATTTGATATATTACTTTGTATTAGCTAGTATAGGTTCACTTTATATGGATTTTCTCACTCGATGTGCAAGTTGTATATGTGATATACTTTTGTGCATATACATTGTATCATGTTTGATGATACATGTTGACTTGTGCTTGTGTAAAGATTAAACCATGGTTATATGAATGGTTAGGGTTTTATATACTTATTCATTTATTTATATTCATTATTCATTTAAGGAAAAGAAAAGAAAAATGGTGGCATTCTTTTGTTCATTCATGAAGCTTCATGAATACTTTGACTTAGTCACCATTTTTGTCTTCATTCCTAACCTAACCATTCACTTAACTTGGGTTTAGTCTCTACACATAACCATGGTCATGTTATGATAAAGATTGATTTATTTTTTTCTTTTTAATTAACTAATCATAACAATTAGCCTCTTCTTCTTGATCTTCTTCAAAGAAGAAAAGCTTTCTTCATCAATGGTGGATTGATGAAACAAGTAAGAAATCCAATTCTAAAGTCTACCCACTTCCTATTTCTTTATTCTCTACCTCTTGCCAAGTAGTAGAGTGTGTTTCCTTCACAAGTTTTCAAGACTTGGTGAAGGTGGAGCTTGATTTAGCGATGCCTCGACGTAGATCATCTTCGGCATGGACATCGACGACCTAGCTCGCCTATTCTCCGATGAAGTCGACGCTAGAGCCCGGATTTGATTTGGACAGCGGAGAGGACCTCATCTCGGAGCCGTTGAGGTGGAGGACCGGATCTACAAAGGTTGTATTTCCGATATCCCATTAGTTAAGTGTTAACTAGATTATTTTTTCGCCTAGTTTTCTAGCAAACGATCCGTAGTCGGGTCTCTCGGCACCTAGAATTTTTGAAATTGCCATGGTCGATGGCTTATGAGACCTCACTAGAGTGCCTAGGAACCCTACAGTATCATCAAGCATGACACAAAAAGAAACACAATTAATATATATCACATATATATTAAATGCATAAGTGAGATAAAGAAATGCTTAAGTGAGCTAATATTAGTTAATATAATTTAATATATCAAATATACAATTATACATTAAATCATTAAATCAACACTTTATTTAATAATCCGGCTATACCACATATAACCGACTAATATCATATGCATCAACTTATCGAGTCAACACTTGATTCGATAACCCGGCTATATCACATATAACCGACCGATATCACATATCGCGAGAATAAAATATGGTATGAAATACACGTATTAATCTCGGTCCCGCACATATCACATATGTGCTCCTACTTCATTTCGCCAGAGCCAGGAAACTTCTGTGTAGGACTCTAAAGACTCGTCAATACGTCGGCAGTAGGTGATGATCATATCGGTCACCCACAAGCCGTCAGCGGTGTGCTAAATGTAACGGCCACCTGGGTATTAAGCAATCAGAAGATCAACAAGTAAGCCTGCCCATACTCCTGCTAATCCAATCAGTAACACTATCGTACAGTCCGGTCTCTTCGTCTTATATGTCGCATATCAAGACCGGGGGTGGTAAACGTCAGACCCCAATAGCTTGATAAGTCATGCCGATGTGAGGCCCATAATGATTCGAGAAACTACTGATAACACTTACCAGTAAATCTCAGCAACCCTGTCCAGGATTTCCTGTTATGGCCAATCGGGTATAGCGCAACATCAACCCCCAATACCGGGAGAAACGAAATTCCCTCCTATCGCTCATTGCCTCCATGTGACTCGGGACTCTATCCAAAAACCACCATTTTGCACGATCTCTTGAATGTGGTAAGGTGGAAATCAAAGCACAGTGGGAACCACACAAGACTCTATGACGATCTTGGGTCTACAGACTAACGTGTGCCAGTGTCACCTGAGAACTGCTATCTGACGTGAGGTATAATACCATCTAGGATTTCTCGCCGAATCCGTTCAGTGAACCCAGTCTCCACTGAGCAGCCATATACCATCTTTGATGTCAAACACCAATGGACGTGGGATCATCCATCGCCCATCATATGGGTCAAGAAGCGTATACGCTAGTCTACTCTGGAATATCGATGCCCCATCTCGATACTCTAACAATTAGGAACATTTGAAGGATGTACTCACCGACTACGATTGCCCCACTAGTATGATATGCATCATAATCCTGGTAGTCAAGTACTCATCCTATGGGCTTTATTAACATGTAACAGAGAGACAATAAGTAAACATGTCAAGATAAAGAGCAACTAGATAACATACTATCATGTCGAGCATGAAAGTCCTCCCTATATATATCTAAGCATCCACTATAATATACATCATATGTACAATAATGGCCTCTAGGGCATACATATAACTAACATGTACATGACTCAGCAATAGGGCTTCATAGATAGTGGGAGAAGCGGAAGTGTGTGCAAGCTGCTTAAATCAATTTATGGATTAAAGAAGGTATCGCAGAGATGGAACATCTATTTCGATGAAGTTGTCAAAGAGTTTGACTTCATCAAAAACGTAGATGATCCTTGTATATGAAAGAATGTTGTAGAGAGTAAGGTTGTCTTCCTCGTATTGTACGTGGATGACATACTCCTGATAGTAAATGATGTTCTTATGCTACACTCGGTCAAGCACTTCTTATCACACAAGTTCTCCATGAAAGATCTTTGTGATGCCTCTTACATTCTAAGGATTAAGATCTATAGAGTTAGATCTAAACGGATGTTGGGATTGTCCCAATTCAGGTACATAGACACCATACTAAAGAGCTTTAGTATGGAAGATTCTAAGTGTTGTAATCGTAGACCCTTGTGCGTGTGCCTAGCAACCCTAGAGTGGTATCAGAGACAAGCTAGAGCTTTAGGTGAAGTCTAGGCGATGTTTAAAGTCCGATCGAACTCCGAATACACGATATAACCTAGTTTCTGGATATTTTTCAAAACGTTGATATTTTTCATATTAAAAATGCTCAAAAAATTCAGCAGGTAATTTTATGGGGAACTGTGAAAAACGACACCCTAACTCTACTATTGCGCCGCGGAACCGCGGCCAAACCAAGGCATTAGCGGCGGTTCCGCAGCCGTTACTGTAGATTGATGGTTAGTTTTTGCACAGTAATAACCGTTGGTACTTCCTGATTCTTCTGGGAATTTTTAATTATACTCAAGTGTTGAGTTTTCTCGGTTGTATTGGGGACTCGTTGATTCGATCGAATAATTTAACTTCGTTTAAGTTTTTCTGGATATTTTTAGAACCTGTTAAAAAGTTCGAACGGAAATCAATAACTCACTTTTTCCCATGTCGGAAAATTTTCAAAAGTTGGATTTTTTCTTGAGTTTGAAACCTCCGGAAAATCATGCAAGTAATGCGGTGGACCCTCTAGAAGAACACAAACCTTAACTCGATTATGTGACCATCTTGAACTGCCTCTAAACCTTAAGGGTTTGGGGCAGTACGGCGTTGCCACATGTAAGGCGTTGGCTTGACCCTTCTACGGCTGGACCATTGGTACTGTTGCATGTGATGGATATTTTTTGAACTCCGCTCAAGTGTTGAGCTATTTGGGAAATCTTAGGTGTTTGTTTATTCGATCGAAAAGTTTAACACTGTCTATTTATCTGGAATGTGATACAATATTTGGAATCCACAAGTAGTTATGAGATAACTAATTTGAATGTTATAAATCTAGCAGTTCAGTCTCAATTGATCAGTTGCCATGGAATTTTGATGTGATTAAAAGTCCGTCGCAATCACGTAGCGTACGTGGATACTCGCCGGGTAAACTTAATAGATAGCCACGCCCCATAGCCCTGACCAAGTGACTGTAGGAGAACCTCGTCGCCAAAAGCATCTGTTCGGGTGCTCGCGGCAGCGGTGTTCCGCCTTAGTGCACTTCGTCGACGGCATCCGAGGGTGCGGCCGTCTACTAAAGTTTGCGACGAGCATTCGATCAGGATGTCGGGAATCTTGTTGAATTGCCCGACTTGATATTGAAAAGAGTTTTCGATAATTGAGACTAAAATGCGGAGTTTATAATTATTAGGCATGCGATATCTATGGAATTCATATGGTTAGGCATGCGATGTCTAAGGAGGTTGCGGATTCCAACTGTTGTAGTTTTACACTTTCTTTTCTGTGACCGTAAGCGTAGTATGTGGTGTATCGCCGGCTTCGTTGCTGTACATCAACGACAATCGGGATACGCATACTTGCTTACGTTGATGATATGCGATATTATGTGTTGCTGTGATATGTTATATTGGATCGTCGTGTTTTGAATAGCCGGGGATTTTATGTGAGATGAGAGATTTTCTTTTTCATTCATGTAAAATTCATTTGTATGTAATATTCTTTTATTGGGGCACTTCCGGGCTGAGGATGATGTCACCTTTGTATATTATTTACTTTTCGCATTAGGTAGACCCAAGGCGGGGAGCACAAGTAACCGGGTTCTAGGGTCCAGTGGAAGACCATCTCGAGGAGTCGAGACCGGGTCTCCTAACCCTAGAATTGGCAGTGTTGCTTGCCGCTCTCGTAGGGGTCTAAGGATGTGGATTTGGCTATTCATCGCGACCATGGAATCCGTGTTTTATACAGGCTCATATTAAAACACAGATGTCCTAGTATATCCAATATTTCATATATGTTCTTCTGCTGCAATGTTCTGTGATGAGATCATATTACTGCCTGAGACGAATGTTTATATTATATATATAAGATATATGTTATATTGCAGATTTCGTTTCAAATGTGATGCTTGTGAAGCATAATAAAATGGGACTTCATTAATGAGATTAATGAAATAAAAGAAACCTAAAGATGTTGTAGAAGCTTGTTTAAAAACTGGTAGCTCTAGTTCTTGCTTTGCATAGCGGTGTTCCTTGTAGAACATCCAGTACCTTATTCGATAAGGAAAGAGCTGAGATCCCTTCACTGGGAGTGACCTCTTTAGTGAAACTAGCAGATGCTACAAACTCGATTTGTCTTTTGATAGCTTCTATAGTTCTTGCTTTGCATAATGGTATATATGATATACCCTGCACCTTATTCGATGAGGAAAGGGCCGACGATCCCTTGACCTGGAGTGACCCCTTTAGCAAAACTAGAAAAGCCTAAAAAACACTCCATTTAAAATCACTCGATTCTATAACGATATCAAGTTCATTACGCAAAGGGTTTTCTTAAAAACCTGTCGTAGCCCTCCGTCATTTCAAATAAGTACTTCATAGTATTCGTACTACGTTTGTTGGTTTTCGTCAAGGCGTAGTGTGCGGTAGCTATTTATGCTTATCTGTATAAGCATATGATGCGATTGAGTTAGGGTAGTCATGCGGCTTTGTTGGCTTTCGTCAAGGGTCGTGCAGGTGGGTTTAATTCAATCGGGAAATGACGGGTTGAACTTGAATAGTAGCCTATGGTTTGTTGGCTTTCGTCAAGGTCATAGGACGCTAGGGGTAAAATATTATTGGGAATTTCAAGTGTTGAAATTTGCAATGAGATTGCATACCTTCTATGAGATAGTTGGATCCCGATACCCGCTGCGAGTAAGAGTTACTCCTGGAAGAGTTTTACACATTACAATTAGCCGATCAAGTAGGTGTCTAGAAAGGTGCCAACGGGGTTACGCCCCTGGGAAAACGAGGTTTACTTTAATTAGGTCCGTGCGAAAGCGAGGGGCACCTCCCTCAAAGTACCGGCACTGCCCTGGCTGAAAGATTGGCGAACTTGTAGCGTGTAATTAATCCCGGCTAGTCTTTCCTTTTAGGGTTTGAAGGAAGATTTGACTAAAACAGTGGGAGACATCCGGATTAGATAAATTGATAACCAATCTAATCTTGTAAAAGAGCACGCTGAGTGTTTTCTTCTCTCTCTCTCTCCTGGTTACGACTATGTCATGCCTTAATCAAGATAATAATATGGATGTATTGACCGAACCCGCTTGTTATACTGCGCTAAGGAACATTGGTCCCGCTCCAACTTATAATTGTTATAAGACAGAGCAGGAAATAGGGGATTACCAGAATTCCCGTGCTGCCCAAACGAAAAAGTGCATGCTGATGCATCTTCTTCGGGTGTGTTTATTACACAGAACTGTATCTCAATATCCTTTACGTCTTGGGTATGTGATACCGGATCAGGATCCCGCAAATGTAATTTGTTACATGGGCTACAGATAGGTAGAGAACTGAGAACAGGTGATAAATTTCATGAGATAGAAACAGTGCAAGTGTTGCAGCCAAGTCTGTTGGTAGTTATCACCCTGTATTATCAGAATACATTGATTCTGAACGAATGTTATTAGATACCGAACCTGATATACAACATCATACCAGTCTCTTTATTAGTAAAGAAAGGATATAATTTTGTATTGTTGGATAATGTTTTGAACATTTCCTATATCAAGAGTTGATCAGTTCAGGCACGTTATCTAAAAGCATTGACGTTCTAAATCAAACTACAGTTCTTAGTATACAGAACACACACAAGAGGAAGAGTTTAGAAATGAACGAATACTTCTTGAGGTATTGTAGACTAGGTCATATCAATGCGACCCGACTAGCTGAAGTTACATATAGATGCATATTTAAATTAGTTTGAAATTACATCTTGTGAAACTTGCCGGTCATGTCACAGAGATAAGATGACCACAACTCCGTTTATTGGAAACAGAGAAAGAGTTAGTGAACTCTTAGGATTGGTACATGTTGATGTATGAGTTCCCCTGTCTACAAATGCCAGGACTGGTTCTTTATACTTCATTGGATTCACTGATGATCTCTCAAGATTCAGACATATGTTCCTGTTGAAACACAAGTCCGAAGCTTTTGAGATATTCAATGAATATGAGTTAGAAGTAAAGAACCAAAAACGGGTATAAGTATTATGTCCTTTGATGAGATCAAGGAGGAGAATACTTGAGCACGGAATTCCTGGACAATTCTAAAGGAGAATGAGATTCTCTCTCAGCATTACTCCTCCGTATACACCATAGCACGATGGTATATCGGGGCAGAGCAATAGCACCCTATGTGATATGGTGTGCTCTATGATGAGTACTACTGAGTTTCCTATTTCTTTTTGGGAGTTATGCACTTAAGAAGTTGCATACCTATTGAATGTGGATTCAATAGTTTCCAACGAAGCTCAGCCTCTCCGCCGATCTAGTAGGGTTCCTCACCCACCTGAGAGATACTTTGGTTTCTCTATGACGGTGGGAGCGAGGATTGCATCATGAGATGATGACCTAACTAGTTTCGAGCAGGCCATCAGGAGTGGGACTCTGTAAGAATGGCTGGATACTTAGTGATCTGAGATGGAATCCTTATACACCAATAAAGTATGGATTTTGGTTGCTTTATCTGAAGGGTTAAATCCCCATCAGGAGCAAGTATATCTTGAGAAGATTACTTGGTGTACATGGAAAAGTTGAGACTTTCAAAGCTATGCTTAAGTCCATCCAGATCCTACTTGCCACGGCTACATACCATAACTACGATATCTGGTGGTTGGGTGTCATGACTGCTTTTCTAAATGATGATTTGGAAGAGAGCGTCTATAAGTACACAGCCAGAGGGCTTCGTAGACAGTGGGAGCAGCGGAAACGTGAGCAAGATGTTTTATGTGATAAAGCAGGCATCGCGGAGTTAGAACGTCTGTTTTGATGTGGTAGTCAAAGAGTTTGACTTCATCAAAATGGTAGATGAACCTTGTATATACAAAAAGGTAGTAGGGTGTATGGTGGTAATCCTCGTATAGTACGTGGATGACATACTCTTGATAGGGAAGGAGTTTCCTATGCTATGCTCGATCAATCTCCGCTTATCACAAGGATTCTCCATATAGGATCAAAATGATACCTCCTAAATCCTGGATTTTGGATCTATGAGATAGATCTAATTGGATGTTAGGATTCTCACTAGATGTAGTGAGATGGTATCAATCGATCCTGGGGAGAATCACTGGAAAAGTTCCAGGGTGATAAGGACGACTGAATGTCAGTCGCAGGCATTGTCTTTACCCTCAGTAGAGGGACGGTATGTTGGAAGAGTTCCAAGCTAGATACCGTGACTTACTAGACGATTAAAGGCAAGATACATCGTTACCAAGGATGCTACCAAAGAGGTAGTCTGGATAAATATATGTTCATGAGATGAACTTCGTTCCTACCATTGTGTGACAATGGAGTTGTGGCTTATCCAAGGAACCCCCCCCCCCCGTCCCATCAGAAATCCAGATATAATTCTTAGGCAGTATCACCTGATCATGGAGATGGTTGATCTCCAGGGAGATCGAGGTTAGGAGAGTAGACACAGAGGACAACAACGCGGATCCACTCACAAAGGCCTTTTTCCCAGTAGAGACTTTTATGGGATGGTTGAGTATGAGATACTTCAACCACAGCTAAATGTTGGGTATGTGATACCACAACAGATGGCCCTAGTGCAAGTGGGAGATGCCTTGGTTTAGCCACGGTTCACTGTAGGGTTTCTAGGCACACGCACAAGGGTCTACGAGGCATCAATCATGCCCGATTTAAAATTTAGCCGTACCGAACAACCCTTAACAAGATCTTTAAACTAAAGATTAGGCGAAAACAAGCATGTTAAACACTTTAACACTAAGTGAGAGGGATTACAACCTTTGTAGATCCAGTCCTTCACTTCTTAAGCTCCGTGTTGAGGTCCCTTCACTGCGATCATCGTGTTCCGGACTCTCGAGAGGCTCCACAAAGAGAAAGATGCAAGCTTGCTTCCGATCTTCGATAACAAAGATGATCTACCTTGAAGTTTCATTAACACAAGCTCTCACTCACTAAATGAAGTGAACACCCTCATCTAAATGGCAAAGGTAGATGAGGATGATGAAGTAGGATTGTAGCTCTCATTTTTTTTCTTATTCTCACTCACTTTCATCACAAAATCAAAAGCAAGAAAGCTTTTCCATGAAAAGAGAAGGAAGAAGAAGATGAATAATGAATTAAATTGTTTTGTGATGAATAATGAAAGTTATGATAAGGTTAGAAATGCAACCATGGTCAAACTAACCCTTGTAGAGATTTGACTAAGGTTAAAGGTTTGGTTGGGTTAAGGAAAAATCTTGCAAAAATATCATAACAAATATCTTTGCAAGAAACAAAAAACAAAGCATCTAGAAACTTCTAGAAAAGCTTAACCCTAATCAAACCCTAACCATGTTTAATCTCCACTAAAAATGTTGCATTAATAACCATATCATGTTACATTATTATATATCACATATATAATATTTATTGTAACAAAATAAAATAATACAATTAAAATATATCGCATATATATCAATGTATTACCCGAGTGAGAAAAAGAATCTTTTAGTGAGATAATATTAGTTAATGTAATTTAATATATCATATATATTATTATACATTAAATTATCGAATCAACACTTGATCCGACAATCCGGCTATATCGCATATAACCGACTAATATATCATTTACCGATTCATCGAATCAACACGTGATCTGATGACCCGGCTGATATCATATATCGCGAGAATATAATACGGTATCTCATATCGCATTATCCTCGGTCCTGCACATATCACATATGTTCCCCTACTCCGTTTTGCCTGAACCAAGAAACCTCTGTGTAGGACTCTAAAGAATCGTCAATACGCCGGCAGTAGGTGATGATCATATCAAACACCCACAAGCTGCAAGCGGTCAGCTAAACGTAACAGCCACCCGGGTATTGAACGCTCAGAAGATCAACAAGCAAGCCTGTACATTCTCCTGCGAATCCAATCAGTAACACTCTCGTACAGTCCGGTCTCGTCGTCTGATATGTCGCATATCTCGCTTAGGGGTGGTATACGTCAGACCCCAGTAGCTTGATAAGTCGTGTCGATATGAGGTCTATAACAGTTCGAGAAACTACTGATAACACTTACCAGTAAATCTCAGCAACCCAGGCCAGGGATTTCCAGTTATAGCCAATCGAACACAGCACAACATCAACTCCCTATAGCGGGAGAGACGAATCCCCTCCTATCGCTCATTGCCTCCATGTGATTCTGGACTACACTCAAAAGCCACCTTTTTGCACGCCCTCTTGGACGTGGTATGATGGAAATCAAAGCACAGTGGGAATCACACAAGACTCTATGATGATCTCGGGTCAACAGACTACTCTGTACCAGTGTCACCGGAGAACTGCCATCTGACGTGAGGTATAATACCATCTGGGAGTTCTCGGCGAGTCCATCCAGTGTACCCAGTCTCTACTGAGCACCCGTACACCATCCTTGATTTCAAATACCGATGGATATGGGATCATCCATCGCCCATCATATGGGTCAAGATGCGTATACGCTAGTCTACTCTGGTGCATCGATTCCCTGTCTCGATACACCCTCGACTAGGAACAGTTATAGGATGTACTCGTCGACTACCGTAGCCCCACTAGTATGATCTCATCATAGTCCCAGTAGTCGAGTACATATCCTAAGGGCTTTATCAACATGTAACATAGAGACAACCAGAGTACATGTTATGATAAAGTACAACCAGATAACGTACTATCATGTCGAGCAAGAAAGTCCTCCTTATATATGTCCAAGCATCCATTACAATATACATCGTATGTATAGTAATGGCCTCTATGGCATACATATAACTAACAATAATTTACCCGCTTGCTCAGGAATCACTCTCTCCAAAGAGATGTCTCCCAAGACTGATTTGGAGTGGGCTCGCATGAAAAGGATACCCTATACTTCGGCGGTCGAGTTAATCATGTTTGCGATGTTGTGTACCAGACCGGATGTAGCATACTCGCTAGGTGTAGTGAGTTGGTATCAATCAGATCCTGGGGAAAACCACTGGACAGCTGTGAAGAACATTCTTAAGTACTTGAGAAGGACTAAAGAAATGTTCTTGGTGCATGGTAACGGTGAACTCCATGTGGAGTCATTTACCCATTCGAGCTTCCAGAGAGATAAGGACGACAGTAAGTCAGTCTCGGGTTTTGTCTTTACTCTCAATGGAGGGGCGGTATGTTGGAAGAGTTCCAAGCAAGATACCATAGCAGACTCGACGATGGAGGTTGAATACATCGCTGCCAACGATGCTGCCAGAGAGGCTGCAGGGTTCCCTAGGCGGCCGCTGGGTTTCGGGAGGCATCGACCATGCCGTTTTCAAAAATTGGCATGCTAAAGAACCCTAACGCTAAAATCTAAATTAGAGAATTAGACGAACAAGCATGTAAACACCTTTACATCTAAGTGAACAAGGGAATACATCCTTTATAGACCGTTCCTTCACTTCAATAGCTCCGCGTAGTAGTCCCTTCGCTCCAAGTAGTGATCTCCCGGACTCTAATGAGGCTCCACAAGGTGAAATGAATAAGCTTGCTTGAAGTCTTTAAGGCCGAAGATTATCTACGTCAATGAGACACTAACACAAGCTACCTCTTCACCAAGTGATGAACTACTGAAGAAACAACCCAATCTAAATGGCTAGTAGAGAAGAGGTTGATGAAGTAGGAATTTTTGCTCACATTAGAAATAATTATCTCACTATATTTCTTCACCTCTCATGAAGCTAGAATGCTTTATGGAGATAAGGAAGAAGATGAAGTGTGAATGGAATAATGAGTGAGAATAGAAAGTATGGGTGAGTTAATATCATATATTAACTCATGTAGAGACTAAACCATGGCTAACAATAATGGTTAAGTTAATAAATATCTATAAGTAAAACAAAACTATTGGACTAAGTCAAAGATGCTTTAAGCTTCTCCATGGTTCCAAGCATGACAATTTCCAACTAATATTGAATTACTTTAAATAAATAAAACCTCACATTATTATAAGTATGGTGTGAGTCTCATATACCGATGTAACATGTATCATCTAGTATGACACAAAATAATGTACATTAATATATATCACATATATACTAAGTGTAAACAAGTGAGAAAAAGATATCTTAAGTGAGCTAATATTAGTTAACGTAAGATAATATTGTTGGATATAGTGCCCTCAGCGTCAATTATTGGATCGCAGGCACGTGATTGCATGATTGAGGGAGGACCAATACCGGTA
This sequence comes from Agapanthus africanus, assembly GCA_030015575.1. NCBI lineage: Eukaryota > Viridiplantae > Streptophyta > Magnoliopsida > Asparagales > Amaryllidaceae > Agapanthus > Agapanthus africanus. The sequence goes on along the minus strand of CM057343.1, from coordinate 310,953,179 downwards.
GGACAGTCTTACTCGAGAGGTTTGTATACTATCTGGTTTGTCTTTATCATCGTGTACATGCTTTAAATGGCATTGTGGTTCACTATTACACGTTGATAGAGAATAGTATGCTACCATGGTTTGTCTTTATCATCGTGTACTGCTTTAGGTGACCTTACAGGTCGCTATTACACGTTGATAGAGCCCTTAGAATTCTTGCTTGACTACCAGCAGTATGATGGCGATCATATACGTGGGAGCTGGGGTCTACAAGCACATCCTTAAAAGGTCCCTAATCGTGGGAGTTTCGAGACTGGGCATCGATACTCCATTAGTAGACTAGTGTATACAGTCGAGACCCCAACGAGGGGCGGTGGTTGGTCTCACAAGCCATTGGTGTAAGTTTGTTCACCTAAGATGTATACAGGTGCTCATTGGGTTATGAGTACACTGGACAGGACTCGCCGGGAACATGCTAGTTGGTATTATACCTAGCGTCATATAGCAGTTCCCTGGTGACATGTGTACAGGTTAGTTCATCGACCTGAGATCGTCATTTGTCTCGTGTGAGTTCCCACTGTACTTTGATTACTACCCTACCACGGCTCAAAGGAGTCGTGCAAACAGGTTTTAGTTGGGTACAGTCCCGAGCCACATGGAGGAAGCGAGCGGATCGGCAGGGGTTTCGTCTCTCCCGGTATTGGGGGTGAGATCGCGCTGTGTCTAGGAGAGCCATTATACGAAGTCCTTGGCCAAGGCAGGAGATTTACTGGTAGGTATTCCAGTAGTATCTCAGGGTGTTCTGGGCTACACTCCGACACGACTTGTTCCGTTTTTGGGGGTCTGACTTTCACCAACCCCCTAGGCCCGACATGCGATGCTCATAGATGAACGGACCGGACTGTACGGATATTGTCACTGACAGGCTCAGTAGGGTGTCAGGATTAGTTCGCTCATCGACCTCCCTTTTGGTCAATACCTGGTAGCCCGTTACGTACGGCTAGTACCTCTGACGTGCTAGTGGTTAAATCCACAGCCAAAGTATTGACGAGTCTTTAGAGTCTCCCACAGACAGTTTCTCACGTTTCGGGCGAAACGTTGTAGAGGCCGTATGATATATGGCAGGGTTTGATCATATACGTGCGGTAGTGCATGGATCATGATCGAACGGATCATACTAGTGGGCTTTGGTTTAAGCCGGATCCTTGTATTAGATTTTTTGGATTACTTTAGTCTCATCGTATTCGCATTCAGTCGGAATGCGGATGCAGGTATGTATATACAGGTGAGGGTTATCCTTGTGATCCGTCACGAGTTTACTTTAGATGTTGACGTATCTTTTTATTATTGCAAACATTTGGATTAATGTTTGTTAAATTGAAATTATGAGCACAAAATCATGGTTAAGATCATTAATTGTGGCACATGCACAAGTGATGACTCATGGTCTCTTTTCTTGTGCATGTGTCACATTATATGATGGATTTATGAGTTGATTTGATGAGAGGAGAGAGAGGGGCTGCCAAGGGCAAGGTTGGCTCTTGTATTATTCTTCTTCTTGCTCTCTTTTTATCATATGAAAACACAAAAATAAAGATGGCCACTTCTTCTTCTTCTTCCTCTAGCTCATAATCTCCATTAATGGCAACACCTCTAACCTCCATCAAATCAATGGTTGCAAGAGACAAAATGATCACAAACATTCTCTACATCACCTTGGACACGTCGGCTAGCACATTTCGTGCCCGAGTTGCTTCGGATGAAGCGGGAGCCCGTAAAAAGACTCGTAGATGTGGTGCCCTTTACGACGAGGAGATAGAGACTGGAGTTGCCGCGAGGAGTTTGAGATGGTGGCCAAAGACCGAAGGACACGAATCGATCGGTATAGCCTTTCTATCCCTTCTCTAGATAGCTAGTTGTAGGTTAATGGTTCGATCCGGGTTTTAAGCATACGATAGCGCCGGTTTCAAGTTTGAAAAAGTTTTCGTTTCCGCATTTTGGCCTCGGACAGACAGTCGGGGCGCTACCGTAGACTTACATGGTATCAGAGCCACGCCATTAACCTTTACTAGCTTGTTCCAACGTATTTAAAACATCGATCGAACGAATTTTCTAAAAACTGCATTTCCAAGTCACAGTTTCTGTCGAATTTTTCCTGTGGTCAAAAAATTATTTAGTGTGCTGCAGAAAATCAGGCAGGGTTTTTTAGGAGTACTGTAGAAAATTGGTTGCCTGAACCCACTGTAGCGCCGCGGAACCGCGGCATGATCCTTGTATTGGCTGCGGTTCCGCCGCAACACTGTAGCTTTAGGGCACCAAAATTTCTACAGTGGTCTCTGAGTTGGAATTGGGGTTTCTGGTATTTTTTGTTTGGGCCCAGATTTGTCTGAGTACTGAGTATGGTGCTTGGGGCCCACTTCGGGAAATTTTGTCGATCGAAAATTTTAAATATGTTAGTTCACAGTATTTACATTATATCTGCGACCGCGAATGTCACTTGATCGGTAAATCCTGTCTAACTGCTATAGCCCTTTTAGACGGATTTGCGAACGTGACATTCACGTTGATGTTCTGTGTTGTGCTGTGATGTTGCGAATTTGTCATGGTGGATAGCCTAGATGTAATGGTAGTACAGTTTGGTTGTATTTGTACATTTGATATTGCGAGGTGAGCGTCCGACATGTGGACTGCCGTCACTGCCTGTTTGTATATTATTCTTTTGGGGCACGACCGGGCTGAGGTCGATGTACCCGTTGTATATTTTACTTTTTGTACGAGGATTACCCCGCGGAGGGGTGCACGGTGTAAGTCCGCGGCGGCGCCCCGGCCTTCGATCCGACGCCGGAAACGCGGAAACAAAAAACTTTGCAAACTAGCAAACCGGCACCACCGCGCACTTTTAAACCCAGATCGGACCATTAACCTAGCTACTAGCAAACATAAAGATGGGTGAAGAGATATACCAAGCGATCCGTGTCCTTCGGTCTTCGTCTCCACTCCGATCTCCCGCGGATACTTCGTCCGTCACCTCCTCGTCGAAACGGGCACCACGTAGCCGATCTCTTTTACGGGCTCCCACCTCTGGACCGAGGCAACTCGGGCGCAAAGTTAGCTAGCCGACGCGTCCAAGATTTGCTGTAGGCTAGTGTAGAGTCTATGTCTCTTTGGGGTTTAGTGGTTGCCATTGATGGAGGAATGAAGAACTTTGGAGAGGGTTTTTCTTTTGTTGCATGAATGAATAATGAGATAGCAAAAATGGGAACAACAAATCTCTCATCCTCACTCTAGTGGCCGGCCCGCCTTTTGATCAAATGGTGGAAGAAAAATACAAAACATGAAGAGAGGTGATAGTAGGAAAAAGGAGAGGGTGACCACAACCCAAAGTGATGATAACAAGATCAAATCAATTCATATCAACTCTAATCACAAAGAAATGATGTATAAAGCATCTCATGATGATAGAAGCCACAAATGCAAGAAAACCCCTCCACAATAAGTTATTTGCAAACTTGCAAATAACCCCCTCCAACGGAAAGTCCGGCCGCGAAAGAACAAAGGAAAACCGGTCGGAACGGAATACAAACTGGCAACTTCAGAAAACTGATCCCGTAATAAATTACAGGAAAACCCCGCTACTGCAAATACATGCCCGCATTTGTATTCCCACTGAACACAAATGCAAAGAGACAAAACTACACTATCTAATACTAGGATCCGACTTAAGCCAAAGCCGGCTAGTAAAAATCCATCCGATCACGATCCGTGCAATACCGCACGTATCTGATCGAACCCTGCCATATCTCCATACGGCCTCTACAGCGTTTCGCCTGAAACTTGAGTAACTGTGTGTGGTGGACTCTAAAGACTCGTCAATACTATGGCAGTGGATTTAACCACTAGCACGTCAGAGGTATCAGCCATACGTGACGGGCCACCAGCTATTGACCAAAGGGACGTTGATGAGCAAACTCATCCTGACACCCTATTGAGCCTGTCAGTGACAATATCCGTACAGTCCGGTCCGTTCGTCTATGAGCATCGCATGGCGGGCCTAGGGTGTTGGTAAAAGTCAGACCCCCAATAGCGGTACAAGTCGTGTCGGAGTGTAGCCCAGAACACCCTGAGATACTACTGGAATACCTACCAGCAAATCTCCTGCCTTGGACAAGGACTTTCCATGTTCTGGCTCTCCTAGACACAGCGCGACCTCACCCCATATACCGGGAGAGACGAACCCCTGCATATCCGCTCACTGCCTCCATGTGGCTCGGGACTGTACCCAACTAAAACCTGTTTGCACGTCTCCTTTGAGCGTGGTAGGGTAGTAATCAAAGCACAGTGGGAACTCACACGAGACAAATGACGATCTTAGGTCGATGAACTAACCTGTACACATGTCACCAGGGAACTGCTATCTTACATCAGGTATAATCCCAACTAGCAGGTTCCCGGCGAGTCCTGTCCGGTGTACTCATAACCCAATGAGCATTTGTATACATCTTAGGTGAACCAACTGACACCAGTGGCTTGTGAGACCGGCCACCGCCCCTCGTCGGGGTCTAGACTGTATACACTAGTCTACTCCGGAGTATCGATGCCCTGTCTCGAAACTCCCACGACTAGGGACCTTTTAAGGATGTGCTTATAGACTCCAGCTCTCACGTATATGATCGCCCTCATACTGCTGGTAGTCAAGAAAGAATCCTAGGGGCTCTATCAACGTGTAATAGCGACTCGTAAGGTCACCTAAAGCAGTACACGATGATAAAGATAAACCAGATAGCATACTATCATCTCGAGTAAGACTGTCCTACCGGCATAGGTCCTCCCTTAATCATTGCAATCACGTGCCTGTGATCCAATAATTGACTCTGAGGGCACTATATCCAACAATCTCCCACTTACACTCAAGGCTAATTATTGCGATGTCGCATACTCACAGCCCGTATGATACCGAACACTCAACTCCTCTACTAGTCTGTCTCACAAAGCTCATTTGCGAAACTATTGCGTTCGAGGAATAGCCTCAGTGAGTGGATCCGCTCTGGTGTTTCCTTCTATGTCTCTCTTTATCTCAAGTTCGTGGAGAAAGCCATCTCCCGAAATGAGCAATACCTGTCTTAGAATGTGTCTGGATGTCTGATGGGACGTAGCTCATAAATGAACTCCAAATCCAAACTTCTTAGACTGTATCGACAGCTGAACTTAATCAGTGTCCTACGCCATGCCTCCCCCAGTATCCCCTTGGACCACCTGTCCAAAATACTACCCCTCGTCAGAGGGAAAACTATAATTCTGACAGCTACTCTGCCATCCAGGTCACCTTAGAAGCCTGGAATGATAACCGTCTCCTAAAGGAGGTTGCCGTTATCAAATTCCTAGAACATTCACTTATATTCTAAAACTGCTTCCGACTGTTTCCCAGGATTGGATCAATATCAACTTATTGCATCTACTGCAAGAACAACATCTGGTGTGGTACTTGACATCTCATGATCAACTCAATTGCCTAAGCAAGTGATCTGCCAATCATGCACATCCCTCTCCCCTTTAGTCTGTAAGACACCTTTAGAGAGGGTGACTCCATCACCTGCAGGTATATTACCGTGCCAGGAGTCGTCCATTCTAAATACTCATAGAATGTTGTCTAAGTACCCAGATTGGGAAACCACACAAATCTAGATCTAGTAACCAGAATGTCCGATATTAGATCCAATTCCTATGTGGAGAAACTACTGTGTGACAACCAAAGTATAACCGATCGTAGTATAGGAATATCATTTCCTACTCTGTGTATATCATCAAATACCAGGACATCACACCCTACTACCTTCTTAACAGATCCATCCTCTATTCTGATGAAGTCAAACCTATGACTGTCACATCAGAAATAGATGATATATCTTCGCTATATCTGCTTTAGTCTATAAATAGACATAAGCCAACTATCCACCAATGCTTCCGCTGCTCCCACTGACTACGACAACCCTCTGGCAGAATCATATACATGTACATTTCTAAAGCAAATTTAGAACGACGCTATGCTCATCCTCCTGCCGGGTCTCACAGTATGGAACAACAGCAATGGCAAGTCTGGGTAAACAAGAACCTCTCTGCCACCGTCCCTGAGCATACCAAAGTACCTCTCGGGTGCCTGAGGTTACCCACCATATCTGCAGAGTGGCCAATGGAATGTCAAACCAGATTGAATCTTTAGGTTCTTATCAAATCTTCAGTAATCGTTTGTGGTTCTAGAATCACTTCCAGTTCTACCATACTCCCACTACTGTTTTCTGAAAAAATCCAATTTTATTAAAACTGTGGCGAGTCAAGAACAATACCACTATTGATCTTCCAGATGGTAGAAAGTCAACCCTCGTCATAGCCCGGGTCAACCCACAAACAGCCATTACTAAAACGTGCCTTGAGTTATCCGGAGTCTGGTTTTAAGCATAAGCCGGACAACTCCCCGTATCTTAATAATGTCAAGATATGAACTGTTCTATATCCAATACAGAAACAGAGGCACTGATTTAATTGAACCAGATTCAAATCATGCAGCTGTCTCCAGTGCATGTCAACTAAATGGAAGGAGGCCGATCAGCATTACTCAATTTAGGAATACTTCCAATTATGAGTAACCTGAAAGAGAAGCATGTTCTCTTAACCATTACTATCAACTGAATACCATACACAAGTATCTACATCTTCGATCACCTTGAAGAATCCCGATACTGTAGGGTTCCTAGGCACTCCTGTGAAGGTTCAAAAGGCATCAAACATGCCCGGATAAAAATTTAGACGTGCCGAACAACCCAAAGCCGGGATCTTTGCTAGATTATTAGGGTTTAACATGCAAGATGATAACTTTTATCTAAGTGTGAGGGATTACAACCTTTGTAGTCCGCTCCTTCACTTCACAAGCTCCGAGTAGAAGTCCCTTTGCCGCGATCCACGATCTCCCGGACTCATGAGAGGCTCCACGACTCGAACGATCCATGCTAGCTCGAAGTATTCCAAATCTCCGATGATCTACCTCGAAGTTGCAAAGACTCAAGCTTTCTCACTCAAAAGAGATGAACACACTAATCCCATGGGCTAGATGAGATGAGGATGAGAGATTAGTAATTTTGCTTTCTTTTTATATCATTTTCTCATATTTATTCATCACTTAAGGATTTTCTAGCAAGCTTTTCAAGAGAGAAGAAGATGATAATGGAAAATCAATAATAAGATTAAACCTTTTGTGATGAATAGAATGAAAGCTATATGATTGATTATAAACCATGGTCAAGGATGAGTGGCTAGGATTTAGTAGAGAAATAACTAGAGTTAGGGTTTGGTTGGGTTAAGAATGTGTCATCCTAAAATATCCTTAGAATGACAAAAGAATAAAGCTTCTAGAAGGTGCATGAAGTATCCAACCCTAATCAAACCCTAACCTCAATTAATCATCCTTAAACATGTTTAACAATTAATCATATCATGTCACAATAATATATATCATATATATATTATATATTTGCAACAAAAGAAAATAATACAATTAACATATATCGCATATATATCAATGTATCATCCAGTTAGAAAATGAAATAATAAAGCGAGCCAATATTAGATAATGTAATAATATATCATATATATTATTATACATTAAATCATCGAATCAACACTTGATCCGACGATCCGGCTATATCGAATATTACCGACTAATATATTATGTACCGATTCATCGAATCAACACTTGATCCGATGACCCGGTTCATATCTTAATATACCGAGATAATAATACGGTATCCCATATCGCATTATTCTCGGTCCTGCACATATCACATATGTGCCTCTACTCCGTTTCGCCTGAGCCAAGAAACCTCTGTGTAGGACTCTAAAGAATCGTCAATACGCCGGTAGCAGGTGATGATCATATCAAACACCCACAAGCTGCAAGCGGTCAGCTAAACGTAACAGCCACCCAGGTATTGAGCAATCAGAAGATCAACAAGCTAGCCTGTGCGTTCTCCTGTGAATCCAATCAGTAACACTCCCGTACAGTCCGGTCTGTTCGTCTGATATGTCGCATATCAAGTCTAGGGGTGGTATACGTCAGACCCCAGTAACCGATAAGTCGTGTCGATGTGTGGCTCATAACGGGTCGAGAAACTACTAGTAACACTTACCAGTAAATCTCTATATCAGCCCTGGCCAGGGACTTCCAGTTATAGCCAATCGAACACAGCACAACATCAACTCCCTATACCGGGAGAGACGAATCCCCTCCTATCGCTCATTGCCTCCATGTGATTCGGGACTGTACCCAAAAGCCACCGTTTTGCACGCCCTCTTGGACGTAGTAAGGTGGAAATCAAAGCACAGTGGGAATCTCACAAGACTCTATGACGATCTCAGGTCTACAGACTACCCTGTACCAGTGTCACCGGAGAACTTCCATCTGACGTGTGGTATATCACCATCTGGGAGTTCTCGGCGAGTCCGTCCAGTGTACCCAGTCTCCACTGAGCACCCGTACACCATCTCTGATGTCAAAACACCGATGGATATGGGATCATCCATCGCCCATCATATGGGTCAAGATGTGTATACGCTAGTCTACTCTGGTGTATCGATGCCCTGTCTCGATATACCCTCGACTAGAAACAGTTATAGGATGTACTCATCGACTATCGTGGCCCCACTAGTATGATCTCATCATAGTCCCAGTAGTCGAGTACAGATCCTAAGGGCTTTATCAACATGTGAGAGTAAAACAGTAAACCAATACAAGTCAACATGTTAAGATAAAGTGAAACCAAATAGCATACTATCATGACGAGCAAGAAAGTCATCTCTATATATAACCAAGCATCCATTATAATATACATCATATGTACAACAATGGCCTCTAGGGCATATACATAACTAACAATCTCCCACTTGCACTAAGGCCTGCTGCTGTAGTATCTCATACCCAGCATCCCGAATAATCTCTCAAACTGTATCTGGGGAATAGCCTTCATGAATGGATCCGCAGTGTTGTCCTTCGTATCTACTCTCCTGACCTCGATCTCCCGGCGATCAACTATCTCCCTGATCAGGTGATACCGCCTCAGAATATGTCTGGACTTTTGATGGGATCTGGGTTCCTTGGCTAAAGCCACAGCTCCATTGTTATCACAATACAGAGGTATTGGATGCTCAATGGATGGAACCACACCAAGTTCACTAATGAACTTCTTTATCCAGACAGCCTCTTTGGCAGCATCGTTGGCAGCGATGTATTCAGCCTCCATCGTTGAGTCTGCAACGGTATCCTGTTTGGAACTCTTCCAACATACCGCCCCTCTATTGAGGGTAAAGACAAAACCCGAATGCGACTTAGAGTCGTCCTTATCACTTTGGAAGCTGGAATCGGTAAAGGACTCCACCTGGATTTCTCCGTTACCATACACCAAGAACATCTCCTTAGTCCTTCGTAAGTACTTGAGAATGTTCTTCACAGCTGTCCAGTGACTCTCTCCAGGATCTGCTTGATACCGACTCACTACACTTAGTGAGTATGCTACATCGGGTCTGGTACATAGCATCGCATACATGATAGAGCCTACTGCCGAAGCATAGGATATCCCTTGCATGCGAGCTCTCTCCAAATCAGTCTTGGGAGACATCTCTTTGGAGAGAGTGAGTCCAGAGATCGTGGGTTGGTTCCCACGCTTGGATTCTTCCATACTAAACCTCTTTAGTATGGTGTCAATGTACCTGGATTGGGACAATCTCAGTATCCGTTTAGATCTATCTCTATAGATCATGATTCCCAATATGCAGGAGGCATCACCTAGATCTTTCATTGAGAATCTCTGTGATAAGAAGAGCTTGACTGATTGCAGCATAGGAATATCATTTCCTATCAAGAGTATGTCATCGACGTACAATACGAGGAAGACAACCTTACCCTCTGCTACCTTCTTATAGATACAAGGTTCATCTATATTTTTGATGAAGTCAAACTTTTTGACTACAACATCAAAACAGATGTTCCAACTCCGCGATGCTTGCTTTAACCCATAAATGGATTTAAGCAGCTTGCACACCTTTCCGCTGCTCCCACTATCTACGAAGCCCTCTGGCTGAGTCATGTACACGCACTCTTCTAAATCACCGTTTAGAAAGGCGGCCTTAACATCCATTTGCCAGATTTCATAGTCATGGTATGCAGCAATGGCAAGTAAGATCCGGATGGACTTAAGCATAGCTACTGGAGAAAAGGTTTCGTCATAATCCACACCTGGTCGTTGACGAAAACCCTTTGCTACAAGTCTAGCTTTGAAAGTCTCAACTTTTCCATCTACACCAAATTTCTTTTTTAAAATCCACTTGCTCCCTATGGATTTTACCCCTTCAGGAGCATTTTCTAAAATCCATACTTTATTGGTGTACATGGATTCCATCTTAGATCGCATTGCATCCAGCCATTTCACAGAGTCACCACTCGTGATGGCCTGCTCGAAACTAGTCGGTTCATCATCATCCATGATGCAATCCTCGCTTCCACCATCAATGAGAAAACCGTAGTATCTCTCAGGTGGATGAGAAACCCTACTAAATCGGCGGAGAGGCTGGGGCTCGTCGGGTACTACTGAATCCTCTGGTTCCAATAAATCATCAGTTGTAGTCTGTGGTGCTGGAACCTCTTCCAGCTCTACCTCTTTGCCACTAATTTCTTTTACAAGAAATTCCTTTTCTAAAAAGGTGGCATATTGAGAAATAAACACTTTTTGTTCCTCAGCGTGATAGAAAATATATCCTTGAGAATTCTTAGGATATCCCACAAATTTGCAAAGAACTGATCGTGCCTCGAGTTTGTCTGGATTTTGTCTTTTGACATAGGCCGGACAACCCCATATCTTAACTCGTTTAAAATATGGTCTCTTCCCACTCCATATCTCATATGGTGTGGTAGGTACAGATTTAGACGGAACTAGATTCAATATGTATATGGCTGTCTCAAGCGCATACCCCCAAAAGGAAATAGGTAACTCAACATCGCTCATCATAGATCGCACCATATCTAATAGGGTCCGATTCCTTCGTTCCAATACACCGTTGTGCTGTGGTGTATAAGGAGGAGTAAGCTGAGAGAGAATCCCATTCTCTTTTAGATAATCTAGGAACTCACCGCTTAAGTATTCACCTCCTCGATCAGATCGAAGGATCTTAATACTTTTGCCCGTTTGGTTCTCTACTTCATGCTTATATTCTCTGAATTTCTCAAAAGCTTCAGACTTGTGTTTCATCAGGAATACATGTCCGAATCTAGAGAGATCGTCAGTAAATGTAATGAAGTAGGAAGAACCGTTCCTGGCATGCGTAGACATGGGACCACATACATCACTATGTATTAGTCCTAAGAGTTCAGCAACTCTTTCTCCGTGTCCACTAAAAGGAGCTTTGGTCATTTTTCCTTTGAGACATGAATGGCAAGTATCATAAGATGATAATTCGAACGGATTCAAATAACCATCCTTATGTAACTTAGCCAGTCGTGTCGCATTGATATGACCAAGTCTACAATGCCACAAGTAGGATTCGTTCATATCTGAACATTTCCTCTTGTGTGTGTTTTGTATATTCAGCACTGTATTCTGATTTAGAATGAATATGCCATTATGTAACGAGCCTGATGCAATCAACTTTTGATCTAGGAATATGTTCATAATATTATCCTGTACTACAAAATTATATCCCTCTTTACTCAATAAAGAAACTGATATAATGTTGCACATCATGTTCGGTATATAATAGCACTCATTTAGAATCAGTGTATTACTACTTGGCAATACAAGGTGATATTCGCCAACTGCTTTGGCTACAATACTTGCACCGTTCCCTACTTGAACGGAATGATCACCTTTTCCTAGTTCTCTACCTTTTCGTAGCCCATGTAACTGTTTACATATGTGGGATCCTGATCCGGTATCTAATACCCAGGACGTAGGGTGAACTGAGAAACAGTTCTCAATAACTAACACACCCGAAGAAGATGCATCAATATGTATGTTCTTTTGGGCGGCGTGAGAATCCAGATATTCTCCTGTTTTCTGTTCAGTCTTATAACTCTTATAATAAAGAACGGGTCTAACGTTCCCTTGCTCAGTACAATAATTAGGTTTAGTCAATACATCCATATTATTATCTTGATTATGGCATGACATGGTCGCTACCTGGAGAGAGAGAGAAGAAAACACTTTAGCGTATGCTCTTGGAAGATTAGATTGGTTATTATCTTATCTAATCAGGATGTCTCCCACTGGTTTTATCAAATCTACCTTAAAACCCTAAAAGGTAAGATTAGCCGGGATTAATTACACCTTACAATTTCGTCAATCTTTCAGCCAGATCAGTGTCGGTACTTTGAGGGAGGTTCCCCGTGCTTTCGCACGGACCTAATTAAAGTAAACCTCGTTTTCCCAGAGGCGTAACCCCGTTAACACTTTTCTAGACACCTACTTGATCGGCTAATTGTCCTGTGTAAAACTCTCCTAGGAGTAACTCTTACTCGCAGTGGGTATCGGGATCCAACTATCTTATAGGAGGTATGCAATCTCATTGCAAATTTCAACACTTGAAATTCCCGATGATATTTTTACCCCTAGCGATCTATGACCTTAACTAAGTCAACAAACCATAAATCGCAAGTCAAGTTCAACCCGTACATTTCCCGATTGAATTAAACCCACCCGTACGACCCTTAACTGAGTCAACAAGGCCGTATGAATACCCTAATCCAATCACATCTCATGTTTTAGCAGATAAACATTACTTAGCTACCGTACACTATGCCTTAACTAAGTCAACAAACATAGCACGAATACTAAATAATATCTATCTGAAATGACGGAGGGCTACGCAGGTTTTTCAGAAAACCCTGAGCGTAATGAACTTGATATCGTCGTAGAATCGAGTGAAGTTTTGAAAAGGAGTGTTTTTGAGGCTTTTCTTAGTTTCGCTAAAGGGGTCACTCCCGGTGAAGGGATCGTCGGCCCTTTCCTCATCGAATAAGGTGCAGGATATATCATATATACCGCTGTGCAAAGCAAAACACTAAAAGCAATCAAAAGACAAACCGAGTTTTGTAGCATCTGCCAGTTTTGCTAAAGGAGTCACTCCCGGTGAAGGGATCTCGGTCCTTTCCTCATCGAATAAGGTGCAGGATATATCGTATATATCACTGTGCAAAGCAAAACTGTAGCTACCCCTTTTATAAAGTTTTGATTCTCAACATCTTTAGGTTTCTTTTCCTTTTATTAATCTTATTAATAAAAATCCCATCAGCTTATGCTTCCTAAGCATCACAGAAGAAACGAAAGCAGTAATATTTATATATCAGCTTATATATATATAATATAAGCATTCGTCTCAGGCAGTAATATGATCTCATCACAGAACATTGCAGCAGAAGAACATATATGAAATATTGGATATACTAGGACGCCCGTATTTTTAATACGAGCCTGTATAAAACACGGATTCCACGGTCGCGACGAATAGCCAAACCCACATCCCAAGACCCCTACGAGAGCGGCAAGTAACACTGCCAATTTTAGGGTTAGGAGACCCGGTCTCGACTCCTCGAGATGGCCTCCCACTGGACCCTAGAACCCAGTTACTTGTGCTCCCCTCCTTGGGTCTACCTAATGCGAAAAAGTAAATAATATACACTGGTGACAGCAACCGCAACCTGGAAGTGCCCCAAATAAAAGAATATTACATTACAGATGAATTTTACATGAATGAAAATAAAAACCCTCATCTCACATAAAACCCCCGGCTATTCTGAACGCGACGATCCAATATAACATATCACAGCAACACATAATATCACATATCATCAACGTAAGTAAATATGCGCATCCCAATTGTCGTTGACATATAGCAACGAAACCGGCGATATCACATATTACACTTACGGTCACAGAAAAGAAAGTGTAAAACTACAACATTTGGAATCCACAATCACTTTAGACATCGTAAATCCGAAATATCACATACTTCGCATTTCATGCCTAACTCTATGAATTCCACATATTGTATCACATTCCAGATAAATAGACAGTATTAAACTTTTCGAACAGATAATCAAACACCCAAAATTTCCTAAACTGCTCAACACTTGAGCGGAGTTCAAATAATCCCAGAACATGTCACAGTACCGGTGATCCAGCCGTAGAAGGGTCAAGCCAACGCCTCACATGTGGCACGCCGTACTGCCCCAAACCAGAAGGTTCAAAAGGCAGTTCAAGACGGTCACATAATCGAGTTAAGGTTTGTTGTCTTCTAGAGGGTCCACCGCTTAACTTGTACAATTTTTCCGAAAGATTTAAACCCGAAGAAATTTCAACACTTGAAAGTTTGCCGTACCGGGAAACAGTGAGTTAATGATATCCGTTCAAATAGTTTAACAATTTCTAAATATCCGGAAAGAAATACGAATTTAAAATTTCCGATTGAGTCTACTATTACAAAACAAACCCCAGAATTTTCAACACCTGAAACAGATTAAAAATACCCAGAAGCATCAACAAGCACCTACGGACATTACCATAAAATCCACGTGTCACAATCCTATCAATCCGCCGCGGAACCGCCGCGTAAGCTTGCTTACGCCGCGGTTCCGCCGCCGTTTGATCGAATTGGGGGCTCGGGTTTTTTGGTAATTCTTAGAATTCCCTGCTGATTTTTTTACATATTTTTAATTCAGAAAAATCCTAAAATTTAAAAAATTTCCAGAGAGGGGTCTAGTTTTGTCGTTTCGGGTTCGATCGGAGTTTTAACTTCGTAAACACATCGCCTAATGCTCTAGCTAGGCTCTGATACCACTGTAGGGTTCCTAGGCACTCTTGTGAAGGTTCAAAAGGCATCAAACATGCCCGGATAAAAATTTAGACGTGCCGAACAACCCAAAGCCGGGATCTTTGCTAGATTATTAGGGTTTAACATGCAAGATGATAACTTTTATCTAAGTGTGAGGGATTACAACCTTTGTAGTCCGCTCCTTCACTTCACAAGCTCCGAGTAGAAGTCCCTTTGCCGCGATCCACGATCTCCCGGACTCATGAGAGGCTCCACGACTCGAACGATCCATGCTAGCTCGAAGTATTCCAAATCTCCGATGATCTACCTCGAAGTTGCAAAGACTCAAGCTTTCTCACTCAAAAGAGATGAACACACTAATCCCATGGGCTAGATGAGATGAGGATGAGAGAGTAGTAATTTTTCTTTCTTTTTATATCATTTTCTCATATTTATTCATCACTTAAGGATTTTCTAGCAAGCTTTTCAAGAGAGAAGAAGATGATAATGGAAAATCAATAATAAGATTAAACCTTTTGTGATGAATAGAATGAAAGCAATATGATTGATTATAAACCATGGTCAAGGATGAGTGGCTAGGATTTAGTAGAGAAATAACTAGAGTTAGGGTTTGGTTGGGTTAAGAATGTGTCATCCTAAAATATCCTAAGAATGACAAAAGAATAAAGCTTCTAGAAGGTGCATGAAGTATCCAACCCTAATCAAACCCTAACCTCAATTAATCATCCTTAAACATGTTTAACAATTAATCATATCATGTCACAATAATATATATCATATATATATTATATATTTGCAACAAAAGAAAATAATACAATTAACATATATCGCATATATATCAATGTATCATCCAGTGAGAAAATGAAATAATAAAGCGAGCCAATATTAGATAATGTAATAATATATCATATATATTATTATACATTAAATCATCGAATCAACACTTGATCCGACGATCCGGCTATATCGAATATTACCGACTAATATATTATGTACCGATTCATCGAATCAACACTTGATCCGATGACCCGGTTCATATCTTAATATACCGAGATAATAATACGGTATCCCATATCGCATTATTCTCGGTCCTGCACATATCACATATGTGCCTCTACTCCGTTTCGCCTGAGCCAAGAAACCTCTGTGTAGGACTCTAAAGAATCGTCAATACGCCGGTAGCAGGTGATGATCATATCAAACACCCACAAGCTGCAAGCGGTCAGCTAAACGTAACAGCCACCCAGGTATTTAGCGATCAGAAGATCAACAAGCTAGCCTATGCGTTCTCCTGTGAATCCAATCAGTAATACTCCCGTACAGTCCGGTCTGTTCGTCTGATATGTCGCATATCAAGTCTATGGGTGGTATACGTCAGACCCCAGTAACCGATAAGTCGTGTCGATGTGTGGCTCATAACAGGTCGAGAAACTACTAGTAACACTTACCAGTAAATCTCTATATCAGCCCTGGCCAGGGACTTCCAGTTATAGCCAATCGAACACAGCACAACATCAACTCCCTATACCGGGAGAGATGAATCCCCTCCTATCGCTCATTGCCTCCATGTGATTCGGGACTATACCCAAAAGCCACCGTTTTGCACGCCCTCTTGGACGTGGTAAGGTGGAAATCAAAGCACAGTGGGAATCTCACAAGACTCTATGACGATCTCAGGTCTACAGACTACCCTGTACCAGTGTCACCGGAGAACTGCCATCTGACGTGTGGTATATCACCATCTGGGAGTTCTCGGCGAGTCCGTCCAGTGTACCCAGTCTCCACTGAGCACCCGTACACCATCTCTGATGTCAAAACACCGATGGATATGGGATCATCCATCGCCCATCATATGGGTCAAGATGCGTATACGCTAGTCTACTCTGGTGTATCGATGCCCTGTCTCGATATACCCTCGACTAGGAACAGTTATAGGATGTACTCATCGACTATCGTGGCCCCACTAGTATGATCGCATCATAGTCCCAGTAGTCGAGTACAGATCCTAAGGGCTTTATCAACATGTGAGAGTAAAACAGTAAACCAATACAAGTCAACATGTTAAGATAAAGTGAAACCAAATAGCATACTATCATGACGAGCAAGAAAGTTATCTCTATATATAACCAAGCATCCATTATAATATACATCATATGTACAACAATGGCCTCTAGGTCATATACATAACTAACAGATACTTGCAACACTTGGTTCTCTACTTTATTCTTATACCTATAACTTCTCAAAACTCAGGCCCTGTGTTTCTATGAGACACCTGTCTAAAACCAGAGAAGTCATAAGTAAACTGAATATAGTGCGAGGATCATCCCCTCTGTCCTAATGGACACTGGACAATATACAATACTCTGTATAAGTCCCCTGAGTCTAATAACTCATTCACTGTGTGTCGTAGGTTGAAAACTGTACTTATGGTTAAGAAGAATTACACCGCCGTTTAATGCTCCTTACCTAACCATCCACTGATATAGGTAAATGTCATAGACATAATTTCAAAAAGGTATATCTCACTCTATAAAAATAGACGTACAGATATATCAATTTAAAATTAGTGCATAACAACGGATATTCAAAACCAAATATTTGTCGTCCGACAAACAACCCAGGTGACTTCCTCAAATATCACCAATTACAACGAATCCCGATATAATGAGGATGATCACCTAATTCCCAATAGCTTACTCCCACTCATCATCTGTAAAAGCATACAGATATGAGAATCACACCTGGTAAATACATACCCTAGAGCAAGTGTCTAATTGGGAAATCAGTTTTCTTTTAACAGTACATAGTGAAACTGAAACATTGAAATGTTTCGATGGGGTATCCTGGTATTCCTAGTAATGCTTCTTCCATTATCCAGATTCACAACTGTAACCGTATAATCCTTTGCCACCTCTCCAAATCCCTTTATATGTCTTTAGTCGTTACCTTCTGCACACCCCTTTAGGCCAAATGGTTTTCTTCCTTCCCTGCCGTTCGGCACCAGCCTAAGCTTTGGAAGAAGACTATCCAATAAGCATAATGGGTGTACTGTCTTAATCCTAGGAGCACTCGCAATGCGAGAGAAGGTAAAGATAAAAGAACCTTATTCCTATTTCTCCTGAACCAGGATCCATCCCCGAACTGGAACAAGTTCCTTTCGAGTTCGTATATAACCATACGATGGATTATCCAATAAACTTAGGATCTTCGTAGTGATACGGAGTGTCCTGGAGAAATACAAAGGTGATTTAGGATTGGCGAAGAAATACTTGATTTGGTCGTGAATAGCAGTCGCAATTTACTTTGCCCTCTTACTAATCCCTTTATTTGTCTTAACTTAATACCTTCTGTACACTATTTAGGCTAATTGGTTTTCTTTATTCCCTACCGGCCGGCACCTGCCTATGGTTTGGAAGAAGACTATCCAATTTGCGTAATAGGTGTACTACTCCTAAACCAAGGAGTACTCGCAACCTGAGAGAAGGCAAAAAGAAAAGACAACTGAATAGTCCTATTCGTTTTCTCCAGAACCAGAAACCATCCTCGAATAAAATCCTTCGAGTTCGTATATAACCATACGATGGTTTTGTCCAATGGAATTGGACGTTCGTAGTAATACGGGGTGTCCTGGAGAAAAGGGTAAAAGTAGGAGTGGCAATGAGGTTTGCAACTCTGACAATCCAAAAGCCAGTGTTAAGAAGGTTCGGTCAACTTGGTCACTGAGTCATAGTCTAGGGTCGGGTCAATGGTCGCTGCCAAAGAGAGAGAGAGAGAAAAGAAACACTCAGCGTGCACTCTAACCAAGATCAGAATGGTTATCACTTTATCTAATCTGGAAACCTCCCACTGTAACGTCAAATTCTTCCCCAAACCTGAAAGAAGAATTAGCCGGGATCACCCGAGGAGTAAACCAACTCATCAGTGGGAATCGGGATCCAACTCTCATCGCATGATAACGTGACGGAATCCGCTCACGTTATCACACTCCAGAAGGTATGCGCATATCTGGCAAGTTTCAGTTCTTTTGAAACTCCCGATGTGGATTTTTGCCCCATGCTCTTATGACCTTGACGAAGGCTAACAAATCATAAGTCACATGTCAAGTTCTACCCGTCATTGTCCAGGTTGATTTGAACCCACCCGTACAAGCCCTTGACGAAGGCCAACAAGGCTATACGACTGTCCCAAACCAACGCATCTATCTATGCAGCAGAAAGGTAACAAGCAGCTACCATACACTATGCCTTGACGAAGGCCAACAAACATAGCATGAATACTACGTGCTACCCGTCTGAAACGATAGAGGGCTACGAATGGTTTCTGGCGAAAACCTTTAACGTAATGAACTTGATATCGTTGAAGGAACGGATAGCTTTATAAAAATATAGTGACGAAAACCTTTGCTAAAGAGGTCACTCCCGATGAAGGGATCTCGGCTCTTTCCCCGTAGGATGGGGTGCAGGATATTCCAACTGAATACCACGATGCAAAGCAAAAGTAATCGGCTATAGTGAAGTTATTGTCCGGACGCAAACTTCTGTCCAAGGGGTCACTCCCGGTGAAGGGATCTCGGCCCTTGCCTCATCGACTGAGGAGCAGGATATTCCAACTGAATACCACTGTGCAAAACAAAAAAGAACGCCCTTGCAATAACAGCTTTTTGAAAAAGTGTTCCAACAACACCAGAATAGGTTTTTTAATCTTGCATTGATCCGAATCAACGCAGTCCCATCAATTGATCACACCACAAAAGAACGAAAATAATGATGTACGTATATGCCATCCGCATTCGCCACTAGGTCCCGTTATCACCCGTTAGGTTACTTAACTAACGACAGAGCGGGGACTGGACTAGCGCGGATGCAAAACATATACAACATCTACTAGTAAATATATATAATTTTCGCTCAAGGCGTGATAAAATACAACATCACAGAAATGTAACCAGCATCACAGAACAATACAGATATCTGGGATCCCCGGGTTTCATAGAGCCGCTACTGAAACCCGACGTTCCCTTGGTCGTGTGGATAGCCTGTGCAATGAAAACCTAGACCCCTACAGGCGCGGCAAGTTACCCGCCAAAACCTGAAGCGAGGCAGCCTCCTTCAGCAACGTGAATGGACCACCCAGCACTTCACGGAATCTAGTAACTTGGGCACCCCTCCTGGGTCAATCCTATACCCCTTACGAGTGCGGCGAATAGCCCGCCAATTCTAGAGTGAAGCCCCCTCCGTCTCAATGCCATGAGATGCGGGCTCGTTGCCCTCTAGAACCCGGCTATCAGTGCACCCCTCCATGGAGCAATCCTAGTACAGAAAGTAAAATATACATACAACGGGTACATCGACCTCAATCTGGTCGTGCCCCAAAATAATAATACAAACAGGCAGTGATGGCAGTCCACATGTCGGACGCTCGCCCCGCAATATCAAATGTACATATAAAAAAAAACTGTACTAACATTGCATCCAGGCTATCCCCCACGACCAATCCGCAACATCACAGCACAACACAGAACATCAACGTGAATGTCACGTTCGCAAATCCGTCTAAAAGGGCTATAGCAGACAGACAGGATTTACCGATCAAGTGACATTCAAGGTCGCAGATATAATGTAAATACTGTGAACTAACATGTTTAAAATTTTCGATCGATCAAAAATTATCAAAGTGGGCCCCAAGTAATACTGTAGCACCTACATAAAATCTGGGCCCAAAAACAATATCCCAAAACCCCTATTTCCAACTCAGAAGCAATCTGCAAAATTTTGGTCAAGTGATCAATCAAAAGGGCGGCGGAACCGCGGCCCAAGCATAGGTTTGGCCGCAGTTCCGTGGTGTAATGGTGAGATCTCGCGACCAAATTTTCACAGATTGCTTATATTTCCATGCACAGTATTCTGCAACAACCTGAAAAATTTTTGAAGCAAAAAAAATTTCGACAGAAAACACATGCATTGAAAATACGGTTTTTGGGGATTTTTGTTCGATCGAGTTCTAAACATATTAGAGCAAGCTAGGAATGGTTAATGGCGTGGCTCTAATACCAATGTAAGTCCACGGCGGCGTCCCGGCCGTCGATCCGACGCCGGAAACGCGGAAACAAAAAACTTTGCAAACTAGCAAACCGGCACCACCGCGCACTTTTAAACCCGGATCGGACCATTAACCTAGCTACTAGCAAACATAAAGATGGGTGAAGAGATATACCAAGCGATCCGTGTCCTTCGGTCTTCTTCTCCACTCCGATCTCCCGCGGATACTTCGTCCGTCACCTCCTCGTCGAAACGGGCACCACGTAGCCGATCTCTTTTACGGGCTCCCACCACTGGACCGAGGCAACTCGGGCGTGAAGTTGGCTAGCCGACGCGTCCAAGATTTGCTGTAGGCTAGTGTAGAGTCTATGTCTCTTTGGGGTTTAGTGGTTACCATTGATGGAGGAATGAAGAACTTTGGAAAGGGTTTTTCTTTTGTTCCATGAATGAATAATGAGATAGCAAAAATGAGAACAACAAATCTCTCATCCTCACTCTAGTGGCTGGCCCCCTTTTTTATCAAATGGTGGAGGAAAATTACAAAACATGAAGGGGTGATAGTAGGAAAAAGGAGAGGGTGACCACAACCCAAAGTGATGATAACAAGATCAAATCAATTCATATCAACTCTAATCATAAAGAAATGATGTATAAAGCATCTCATGATGATAGAAGCCACAAATGCAAGAAAACCCCTCCACAATAAGTTATTTGCAAACTTGCAAATAACCCCCTCCAACGGAAAGTCCGGCCGCGAAAGAACAAAGGAAAACCGGTCGGAACGGAATACAAACTGGCAACTTCAGAAAACTGATCCCGTAATAAATTACAGGAAAACCCCGCTACTGCAAATACATACCCGCATTTGTATTCCCACTGAACACAAATGCAAAGAGACAAAACTACACTATCTAATACTAGGATCCGGCTTAAGCCAAAGCCGGCTAGTAAAAATCCACCCGATCACGATCCGTGCAATACCGTACGTATCTGATCGAACCCTGCCATATCTCCATACGGCCTCTACAGCATTTCTCCCGAAACTTGAGTAACTGTGTGTGGTGGACTCTAAAGACTCGTCAATACTATGGCTATGGATTTAACCACTAGCACGTCAGAGGTATCAGCCATACGTGACGGGCCACCAGCTATTGACCAAAGGGACGTCGATAAGCGAACTCATCCTGACACCCTACTGAGCCTATCAGTGACAATATCTGTACAGTCCGGTCCGTTCGTCTATGAGCATCGCATGGCGGGCCTAGGGGGTTGGTAAAAGTCAGACCCCCAATAGTGGTATAAGTCGTGTCGGAGTGTAGCCCAGAACACCCTGAGATATTACTGGAATACCTACCAGCAAATCTCCTTCCTTGGCCAAGGACTTTCCATGTTCTGGCTCTCCTAGACACAGCGCGACCTCACCCACAATACCGGGAGAGACGAACCCCTGCAGATCCGCTCACTGCCTCCATGTGGCTCGGGACTGTACCCAACTAAAACCTGTTTGCATGTCTCCTTTGAGCGTGGTAGGGTAGTAATCAAAGCACAGTGGGAACTCACACGAGACAAATGACGATCTCAGGTCGATGAACTAACCTGTACACATGTCACCAGGGAACTGCTATCTGACATCAGGTATAATCCCAACTAGCAGGTTCCCGGCGAGTCCTGTCCGGTGTACTCATAACCCAATGAGCACTTGTATACATCTTAGGTGAACCAACTGACACCAGTAGCTTGTGAGACCGGCCACCGCCCCTCGTCGGGGTCTCGACTGTATACACTAGTCTACTCCGGAGTATCGATGCCCTGTCTCGAAACTCCCACGACTAGGGACCTTTTAAGGATGTGCTTATAGACTCCAGCTCTCACGTATATGATCGCTCTCATACTGCTGGTAGTCAAGCAAGAATCCTAGGGGCTCTATAAACGTGTAATAGCGACTCGTAAGGTCACCTAAAGCAGTACACGATGATCAAGATAAACCAAATAGCATACTATCATCTCGAGTAAGACTGTCCTACCGGCATAGGTCCTCCCTCAATCATTGCAATCACGTGCCTGTGATCCAATAATTGACTCTGAGGGCACTATATCCAACACACAGATAGCCGGGTTCTAGAGGGCAGCGGGCCCGCATCTCATGGCTTTGAGACGGAGGGGGCTTCACTCTAGAATTGGCGGGATATTCGCCGCACTCGTAGGGGGTACAGGTTGACCCAAGGAGGGGTGCTCAAGTTACCGGATTCCGTAAAGTGCTGGGTAGTCTATTCACTTTGTTGAAGGGGGCTGCCTCGCTTTAGGTTTTGGCGGGTAACTTGCCGTGCCCGTAGGGGTCTAGGATTTCATTGCACAGGCTATCCACACGACCAGGGGAACGTCGGGTTTCAGTAGCGGCTCTATGAAACCCGGGGATCCCAGATTATCTGTATTGTTCTGTGATGCTTATTACATTTCTGTGATGTTGCATTTTATCACTCCTTGAGCGATTATTATGTATTGATATATATACTAGTAGATGTTGTATATGTTTTACACCCGCGCTAGTCCAATCCCCGCTCTGTCATTAGTTAAGTAACCTATCGGGTAATGACGCGACCCAGTGGCGAATGCGAATGGCATATACGTACATCGTATTTTCGTTCTTTTGTGGTGTGATTAATTGATGGGACTGCATTGATTCGGATCAATGCAAGCTAAACAAACCTATTCTGATATTGTTGGAACATTTTTCAAAAAAAAAGGTTGTTATTGCAAGGACGTTCTCTTTTGTTTTGCACAGTGGTATTCGGCTATGAATATCCAGCACCTCAATCGACGAGGCAAGGGCCGAGATCCCTTCACCGGGAGTGACCCCTTGGACAGAAGTTTGTGTCAGGGTAATAACTTCACTATAGCCGATTACTTTCTGCTTTGCATCACGGTATTCAGTTGGAATATCCTGCACCTCATTCTACGGGGAAAGAGCCGAGATCCTTTCACCGGGAGTAACCTCTTTAGCAAAGGTTTTCGCCACTATATTTTTATAAAAAGCTATCCGGTTCCTTCAACGATATCAAGTTCATTACGTTAAAAGGTTTTCGCCAAAAAACCTGCCGTAGCCCTCCGTCATTTCAGATTAGTATTGCTTAGTATCCGTGCTACGCTTGTCGTGCATTGCCGAGGCGTAGTGTGCAGTAGCTCTGTAATATTTTTCTGTCGCATGGATATGTGGATTCGTTAGGACGGTCGTACGACTTTATTGATTATTCGTCAAAGGTCATGCGGGTGGGTTTAACGCAATCAAGATAATGACGGGTTGAACTTGACTAGGACCATTTGATTTGTTGATTATTCGTCAAGGTCACTTGGGTCCTAGGGGTAAAAATCACATCGGGAGTTTCTAAAGAAACTGAAACTTGCCAGATATGCGCATACCTTCTGGAGTGTGATAATGTTTGTGGATTCTATCACGTTATCATGCAATGATAGTTGGATCCTGATTCCCACTGATGAGTTGGTTTACTCCTCGGGTGATCCCGACTTATTCTTCTTTTAGGTTTGAAGGAGAATTTAAGGTTATAGTGGGAGGTTTCCTAATTAGATAAAGTGATAACCATTCTGATCTAGGTTAGAGTGCACGCTGAGTGTTTCTTTTCTCTCTCTCTTTAGCTGCGACCATGGCCCGACCCTTGACTATGACTCAGTGACCAAGTTGACCGAACCTTCTTAAAACACTGGCTTTTGGATTGTCAGAGTTACATACCTCATTGCCACTCCTACTTTTACCCTTTCTCCAGAACACCCCGTATTATTACGAACATCCACTTCCATTGGATAAAACCATCATATAGTTATATACGAACTCGAAGGAACTTGTTCCAGATTCGAGGATGGTTCCGGTTGTGGAGAAAACGAATAGGACTATTCAGTTGTCTTTTCTTTTTATCTTCTCTCAGGTTGCGAGTGCTCCTTGGATTAGGACAGTTCACCTATTACGCTTATTAGATAGTCTTCTTCCAAACCATAGGCAGGTGCCGAATGGTAGGGAATGAAGAAAACCACTTAGCCTAACGAAGGTGTACAGAAGGTATTAAGTAAAGACAAATAAAGGGATTAGTAAGAGGGCAAAGTAAATTGCGACTGCTATTCACAACCAAACCAAATATTTCTTCGCTAATCCTATATCACCTTTGTATTTCTCCAGAACACTCCGTATCACTATGAAGATCAACAGTTATTTGGATACTCCATCGTATGGTTATATACGAACTCGAAGGAAGCTGTTCCAGTTCGGGGATGGATTCTGGTTCAGGAGAAATAGGAATAAGGTTTATTCAGTTGTCTTTTATCTTCACCTTCGCTCAGGTTGCGAGTGCTCCTAAGATTAGGACAGTACACCCATTACGCTTATTGGATAGTCTTCTTCCAAACCATAAGCTGGTGCCGAACGGTAGGGAAGGAAGAAAACCATTTAGCCTAAAGGAGTGTATAGAAGGTAATGACTAAAGACTTATAAAGGGATTTGGAGAGATGGCAAAGAAATATACGGTTACAGTTGTGAATCTGATAATGGAAGAGGCATTACTAGGAATACCCGGATACCCCTTCGAAACATTTATATGTTTCAGTTTCACTGTGTGTTGTTGAAGGAAAATTGATTTCCCAATTAGCCCTTGCTCCAGGGCATGTATTTACCAGGTATGATTCTCACATCTGTATGGTTTTACAGATGATGAGTGGGAGTAAGTTATTGGGAATTGGGCGATCATCCTCATTATATTGGAATTCGTTGTAATTGGTGATATTTGAGGAAATCGCCTGGGTTGTCTGCCGGATGGCAAATATTTGGTTTTGAATATCCGTTGTTATGCACCAATTTCAAATTGATATATCTGTATGTTTATTTTTATAAAGTGCGATATAAATTTTTGAAATTATGTCTATGACATTTACCTATATCAGCGGATGGTTAGGTAAGGAGCATTAAACAGCGGTGTAATTCTTCGTAACCATAAGTACAGTTTTCAACCTACGACACACAGGGAATGAGTTATTAGACTCGGGGGACTTATACAGAGTATTGTATGTTGTCCAGTGTCCATGAGGACAGAGGGGTTGGTACTCATACTATATTCTGTTTACTTGTGACTTCTCTAGTTTTTAGACATGTGTTTCGTAGAAATGTAAGATCTAAGTTTTAAGAAGTTATAGGTATAAGAGTAAAGTAGAGAACCAGATGTTGCAAGTATCGGGATTCTTCAAGGTGATCGAAGATGTAGATACTTGTGTATGGTATTCAGTTGATAGTAATGATTATGAGAACTTGCTTCTCTTTCAGGTTACTCATAATTGGATGTATTCCTAAGTTGAGTAATGATGATCGGCCTCTTTCCATTTAGTTGATATGCACTGGAGACAGCTGCATGACTTGAATCTGGTTCCAATTAAATCAGTGCCTCTGTTTCTATATTGGATATAGAATAGCTCATATCTTAACAATGATAAGGTACGGGGAGTTGTCCGGCTTATGCTTAAAACCAGACTCTGGATAACTCAAGGCACGTTTCTGTAATGGCTGTTTATGGGTTGACCCGGGCTATGACGAGGGTTGACTTTCTACCATCTGGAAGATCAATAGTGATATTGTTCTTGACTCGCCACAGTTTTAGTAAAATGGATTTTTTCAGAAAACAGTAGTGGGAGTATGGTAGAACTGGAAGTGATTCCAGAACCACAAACGATTACTGAAAATTTGATAAGAACCTAAAGATACAATCTGGTTTGACATTCCATTAGCCACTCCGCAGATATGGTGGGTAACCTCAGGCACCCGAAAGGTACTCCGGTAGCCTCAAGGACGGTGACAGGGAGGTTCTTGTTTACCCAGACTTGCCATTGCTGTTCTTCCAGACTGTGAGACCCGGCAGGAGGATGAGTATAGCGTCGTTCTAAACTAGTTTTAGAAGTGCACGTGTATATGACTCTGCCAGAGGGTTGTCGTAGTCAGTGGGAGCAGCGGAAGCATAGTGGACAAGTATCTTATGTCTATTTATAGACTAAAGCAGATATAGCGGAGATAGATCATCTATTTCTGATATGACAGTCATAGGTTTGACTTCATCAGAATAGGGGATGGATCTGTTAAGAAGGTAGTAGGGTGTGATATCCTGGTATTTGGATGGCATACACAGAGTAGGAAGTAAAATTCCTATACTACGGTCGGTTATACTTTGGTTGTCATACAGTGGTTTCTCCACCTAAGACTTGGATATTATATCAGACTTTCTGGTTACTAGATCTATGGTTTTAGATCTAGATTTGGGAAGTGTCCCAATCAGGGTACTTAGACAGGATTCTAAAAGTATTTTAGAATGGACGACTCCTGGCATGGTAGTGTACCTGCAGGTGATGGAGTCACCCTCTCTAAAGGTGTCTTACAGACTAAAGGGGAGAGGGATGTGCATGATTGGCAGATCACTTGCTTAGGCAATTGAGTCAATCATGAGATGTCAAGTACCACATCAGTCGTTGTTTTTTTGCACTAGATGCAATAAGTTGATATTAATCCTATCCTGGAGAAACGTTCGGAAGCAGTTTTAGAACATAAGTGGATGTTCTAGGGATATGATAACAACAGCCTCTTTTAGGAGACGGTTATCATTCCAGGCTTCCAAGGTGACCTGGATGACAGAGTGGCTATCAGAGTTATAGTTTTCCCTCTGATGAGGGGCAGTATTTTGGACAGGTGGTCCAAGCGGATACTGAGGGAAGCATGGAGCAGGATACTGATTGGTTTCAGTTGACGATACAGTCTAAGAAGTTTGGATTTGGAGTTCATTTATGAACTAGGTCCCATCAGATATCCAGACATATTCTAAGACAGATATTGCTCATTTCGGGAGATTGCTTTCTCCGTGAACTTGAGATAAAGAGAGACATAGAAAGAAACATCAGGGCGGATCCACTAGCTGAGGCTATTTCTCGAACGCAATAGTTTCGCAAACGAGTTTTGCGAGACTGATTAGCAGAGGAGTTGAGTGTTCGATATCACACGGGCTGTGCGTATGCGACATCGCAATAATTGGCCTTGAGTTCAAGTGGGAGATTGTTGGATATAATGCCCTCAGAGTCAATTATTGGATCGGAGGCACGTGATCGCAATGATTGAGGGAGGACCTACACCGGTAGGACAGTCTTACTCGAGAGGTTTGTATACTATCTGGTTTGTCTTTATATTCATGTACATGCTTTAGGTGACATTGTGGTTCACTATTACACGTTGATAGAGAA
Organism: Agapanthus africanus; assembly: GCA_030015575.1. Taxonomy (NCBI): domain Eukaryota; kingdom Viridiplantae; phylum Streptophyta; class Magnoliopsida; order Asparagales; family Amaryllidaceae; genus Agapanthus; species Agapanthus africanus. The sequence goes on along the minus strand of CM057343.1, from coordinate 310,925,022 downwards.
TAGTATGCTACCATGGTTTGTCTTTATCATCGTGTACTGCTTTAGGTGACCTTACAGGTCGCTATTACACGTTGATAGAGCCGTTAGGATTCTTGCTTGACTACCAGCAGTATGATGGCGATCATATACGTGGGAGCTGGGGTCTACAAGCATATCTTTAAAAGATCCCTAGTCGTGGGAATTTCGAGACTGGGCATCGATACTCCATTAGTAAACTAGTGTATACAGTCGAGACCCCGACGAGGGGCGGTGGCTGGTCTCACAAGCCATTGGTGTCAGTTGATTCACCTAAGATGTATACAGGTGCTCATTGGGTTATGAGTACACCGGACAGGACTCGCCGGGAACATACTAGTTGGTATTATACCTAGCGTCAGATAGCAGTTCCCTGGTGACATGTGTACAGGTTAGTTCATCGACCTGAGATCGTCATTTGTCTCGAGTGAGTTCCCACTGTACTTTGATTACTACCCTACCATGGCTCAAAGGAGTCGTACAAACAGGTTTTAGTTGGGTACAGTCCTGAGCCACACGGAGGCAGTGAGCGGATCGGCAGGGGTTTCGTCTCTCCCGGTATTGGGGGTGAGATCGCGCTGTGTCTAGGAGAGCCATTATACGAATCCTTGGCCAAGGCAGGAGATTTACTGGTTGGTATTCCAGTAGTATCTCAGGGTGTTCTGGGCTACGCCCCGACACGACTCGTACCGTTTTTGGGGGGTCTGACTTTCACTAACCCCCTAGGCCCAACATGCGATGCTCATAGACGAACGGACCGGACTGTATGGATATTGTCACTGACAGGCTCAGTAGGGTGTCAGGAGGAGTTCGCTCATCGACCTCCCTTTTGGTCAATACCTGGTAGCCCGTTACGTACGGCTAGTACATCTGACGTGCTAGTGGTTAAATCCACAGCCAAAGTATTGACGAGTTTTTAGAGTCCCCCACACACAGTTTCTCAAGTTTCGGGCGAAACGTTGTAGAGGCCGTATGATATATGGCAGGGTTCGATCATATACGTGCGGTAGTGCACGGATCATGATCGGACGGATCATACTAGTGGGCTTTGGTTTAAGCTGGATCATAGTATTAGATTTGTTGGATTACTTTAGTCTCATCGCATTCGCATTCAGTCGGAATGTGGATACAGGTATGTATATACAGGAGAGGGGTATTCTTGTTATCCATCACGAGTGTACTTTAGATGTTGCCGTATCTTTTTATTGTTGCAAACATTTGGATTAATGTTTGTTAAATGGAAATTATGAGCACAAAATCATGGTTAAGATCATTAATTGTGACACATGCACAAGTGATGACTCATGGTCACTTTTCTTGTGCATGTGTCACATTATATGATGGATTTGTGAGTTGATTTGATGAGAGGAGAGAGAGGGGCAGCCAAAGGCGAGGTTGGCTCTTGTATTATTCTTCTTCTTGCTCTCTTTTTAACATATGAAAACACAAAAAGAAAGATGGCCTCTTCTTCTTCTTCTTCCTCTAGCTCATAATCTCCATTAATGGCAACACCTCTAACCTCCATCCAAATCAATGGATGTAAGAGACAAAGTGATCACAAACATTCTCTACATCACCTTGGACACGTCGGCTAGCACACTTTGTGCCTGATTTGCTTCGGATGAAGCGGGAGCCCGTTAAAAGACTCGTAGATGCGGTGCCCTTTCCGATGAAGAGATTGAGACCAGAGTTGCCGCGAGGAGCTTGGGATGGTGGCCAAAGACCGAAGGACACGGATCGATCGGTATAGCCTTTCTATCCCATCTCTAGATAGCTAGTTGTAGGTTAATGGTTCGATCCGGGTTTTAAGCATATGATAGCGCCGGTTTCTAGTTTGAAAAAGTTTTCGTTTCCGCATTTTGGCCTCGGCAGACGGCCGGGGCGCTACCGTACACTTACAAATATATCAAATATATAATTATACATTAAATTATTAAATCAACACTTGATTTAATAATCCGGCTATATCACATACAACCGACTAATATCAAATGTATCAACTTATCGAATCAACACTTGATTCGACAGCCCGGTTATATCACATATAACCGACCGATATCACATATAGCGAAGAATAGAATACGGTATCACATACTCGTATTAATCTCGGTCCCGTACATATCACATATCTGCTCCTACATCGTTTTGCTTGAGCAAGGAAACTTCTGTATAGGACTATTAAGACTCGTCAATACGCCAGCAGTAGGCGGCGATCATATCAGTCACCTATCAGCCGCAAGCGGTCTGCTAAACGTAACGGCCACCCGAGTATTGAGCGATTAGAAGATCTACAAGCAAGCCTACTCATACTCCTGCGAATCCAATCAGTAGCACTACCGTACAGTCTGGTCTCTTTATCAGATATGTCGCATATCGCAGCCTGGGGGTGGTATAACGTCAGACCCTAAAAGCCTGATAAGTCATGCCGATGCAAGGTCTATAACGGTTCAAGAAACTACTGATAACACTGACCAGTAGATCTCAGAAACCCTGGCCAGGGATTTCCTATTATGGCCAATTGAGCATAGTGCAACATCAACCCCCAATACCGGGATAGACGATTCCCCTCCTATTGTTCATTGCCTCCATATGACTCAAGACTGTACCCAAAAATCACCGTTTTGCACGATATCTTGAACGTGGTAATGTGGAAACCAAAGCACAGTGGGAATCACACAAGACTCTATGACGATCTCGGGTCGACAGACTAACCTGTACCAGTGTCACCAGAGAACTGCTATCTGATGATAGGTATAATCCCATCTAGGAGTTCTCGGCGACTCCGTCCAGTGTACCCAGTCTCTACTGAGCACCCGTATACCATCTCTGATGTCAAACACAAATGGATATAGGATCATCCATCGCCCATCATATGGGTCGAGAAGAGTATACGCTAGTCTACTCTGGAATATCGATGCCCCATCTCGATACTCCCACGACTTGGAACATTTGAAGGATGTACTTACTGACTACCTCTGCCCCACTAGTATGATTTGCATCATAATCCTGGTAGTGAAGTACTCATCCTAAGGGCTTTATCAACATGTAATAGAGAGACTATAAGTGTACATGTTAAGATAAAGAGCAACCAGATAGCATACTATCATGTCGAGCAATAAAGTCCTCGCTATATATGTCCAAGCATCCACTATAATATATATCACATGTATAATAATGGCCTCTAGGTCATACATATAACTAGCAATCTTCCACTTGCACTAAGACCATTTGTTGTAGTATCTCATACTCAATGCCCTATAAAAGTCTCTCTAGGGAAAGGCCTCTATGAGTGGATCCTTCGTGTTATCCTTCGCATCAACTCACCTTACCTCGATCCCCTGGAGATCAACCATCTCCCTGATCAGGTGATACTGTCCTCAGAATAGGTCTGGATCGCTGATGGGACTGGCGTTACTAGGCCAAAGCCACAACTCCATTATTGTCACAATAACAGTTATTGGACGCTCAATGGTAGGAACCATGTTCATCTTATGAACAAGAAATGTCCAGACAGCCACTTTGGTAGCATCGTTGGTAGCGATGTATTCAGCTTTTATCGTCTAGTTTGCCACGGTATCTATCTTGGAACGTTTCCAACATACCGTCCTTCCACTAAGGGTAAATAAAAAGCCCGAGACTGACTTTCAGTCGACCTTATCACTCTGGAAGAATGAATTGGTAAAGGACTCCCACTGGAGTTCACCGTCACCAAACCCCAAGAACATTTCTTTAGTGCTTCTCAAGTACTTAAGGAATGTCTTACACAGCTATACAGTGATTCTCCTAAGATCCGATTGATTCCTGATCACTACACCTAGTGAGTCAGCTACATCCGGTCTGGTACATAACATCGCATACATGATAGAGCCTACTACCGAAGCATAGGGTATCTCTTGCACGTGAGTTCTTTCAAAATCAGTCTCGGGAGACATCTTTTTGGAGAGAGTGATTCATGAGTAAGTGGGCGAACCAACACACTTAGAATCTTCCATACTAAACCCTTTTAGTATGGTGTTAATGTACCTGGATTTGTGTCACGACCCGAAATGGCACGTGGCCGACACTTGAATCATATGAAGTCTATAGGACCCCATCTAATTCAAGTAAGCAAAAAGCTCAGAAATCTAAAACCATTTAAATAATAAGCGAGGAAAACTTGTTTTAAAGCCAGTGGGTTTAATAACAAAAGCTGAATCATGCGTTTTCAAAATCACAAATCTTTTCTGAAAATTTCGGCAGAGTTTCCTTTGTAAATACTGGCCCCAAACAGGGTACAACATGAATAATATATGCATAATGATAAAAGGCATCCCCAAGCGGGAGCTAGCTCTTCGTTAATCGACGGTCACAACCACGCAAGCAATATAATATACAACGCCGAAGGGCGAGGATCAAAACTCAAAAGGAAACTCAAAATCATCAATGAAAACCATAATAATACAACGCGCGACTCGAAAGTCGAAAGAATATACAAATCTGGTCTTCTAAGTCTATAAACAATACAAGTCTGGTTGATGGAGTTTACTAGATACAACTGAAAGTAAAATAAAGTACAATGGTGGTCACGATACGAGTGAACCCACCTACCAAGGCAATAACCCAAAACGAAATAGTGTGTCAGCAATGCCGCCATGGGGAAAAACCTATACGGCAAAACCTGCAAGAAACTGTGGCACAACGGGGTTGAGTTGCCAACTCATGAGTAGAAAACATCCACAGATAGAAATCATATGTATGATTCAATCCTAGGACATACGATCATATAAATATATCCTCAAAATATTATCTTGAACCATATACACATATGTGTAAAAAGCGAGTGCTCGTGCCCGTGCCTCAAGTAGCAATATGTCACAAATATGATGTATGAATGCATGGAAACAGAATACATATAAATGAGAAACTGTTTTATTATCTCAATGAGATATCTGTTTTAAATCGAAATATCATCAATAAAATCATTAGAAATCAGTGTCTAGCATTGACACAATATCTCAATTTCTCAATGTTTCAAAATCTGGGGCTCCGGCTATCCAGACTGGCCTCTGGACTCCGGCTATCTGGACTGGCCCAAACTCCGATCGGTATCCTCCGGATATCCGACGAGTCACAATAAAATCACCGGTCAGTAGTACCCCCCTGTCTCAGGCTCAACACCATCATCTGCGACCTTCTCGTCTAGGGGTACCGCACCGAGTCCACCATGCACGCACAGACGATTGCTCCTCCTCTTCGAAACGGGTGTATAATACCGTCCAAGAGCCGAGAAAACTCATGGTGTACATATCTAAAATCATATCATTAGAAAACCGCAACTTTTTATTTAAAATGATAATAAGTTTATAAATCTTGTGGTTTCTCCAAATCCATAAATCTCATAGAAAAATCCGAATCTCGAGAATAAATAACAATGAATTAAAAAATTGGGCTCCGGCAATTTGGACTGGCCATAAATAATAATGCATGACAACAAATAATAAATATGCAAGAAGTATCACAATAATGAATGTAATATCTAAACTAGCACAATAATGATATGTCGACTATCAGTTAACAAGCAAGCGATATCAATTAAATAATACACTCTAAAGTGTACGTGACATGGCAATTACAGATGATAATGTGTGTGAGCTGGCAAGCAGGTGTACGTGGAGCATACGGATCATCGGTAATGGTGCTGGTGTCCTGACAGCATGGTTTCATAATAATAATAAAATCACAAGTATAAGCATGCAATGCGATATGAATAATATGAATGTGCGATGATAACCACAAGAATATGCAGGAATAAATAGCAATGCAACAATAAAGAATAAACATTTGCATAAACGAGTCATACTGTTTTGGCATTTGAAATAGCACGAATCGTTGTGTTTTGGAAAATAGGGGCTACGGTGTTTTTAAGAAAGATACGTCCTTTGAAATATCCATAGTACACCTTAGCCTGTCTTAAAAAATTTACAATTCGTTAGTTTTTGAAATAAGTATGACTCGAGCCATGTCTAACGTCTACTAAGTAAAACTAAAAGTCTAAACTAACAGACTAAACGAAGGGTAAGGAAAAACCATCTAAGTGATGAGTCGAAATACATATATAAAATAGTAGTCGGTGATCTCGCCTCAATAGTATCACATACGATACAATATATATAACGTGATATCCTCAAGTCAAGAGTGCGGATCAATCATCAATATATAGCTCGTACGGTAAATCCATCGTACGGCATCCCAAATCTGGGTACAGGTCGTATATCACCTATATCTCATTATTGACCTGGTATCTTTATTATCATATATCATGAACTGGGGTACTGATCTAAGTCTAGTACATACTGATACCAATCAACATATAAGTATATGTGTGTGTATGAAAACACATCGCCTAAGGATCCGCTATAATAAACATGTTGTATCTCATAATATGATCCAAATCATATCACCGATCTTGTGGCATCATGCCCAAACTCATTGACTCATCTCCAAGTATCATATACTATCCTCATAAATCATGTATATGTATATGTATATGTATATGTGTATATATATATATACACACACACACACATAGTCCCATACCCATGTGTACATATATATATATATACACACACATATCCCCATATGCGCACAAGAAATAAAATGAATGCGAATGTGTGTGTGCGTGTGTGTAAACCTATTCTAGGGTTCGCGACTAACTAACTAACGACACTATCATTCCATATACATTAAAACTATATAATGAACACCTATAATCTCTCTTGATCAACAATAATCTCACAATAACAAAATAAACATATATAAATATGTATACGTATTCGTATACTACACTATGAAACTGCGGGGGTGCTATACGCCATCCATCCAACTTCCCCCATAGATATTATCTTCTCACCTTGATCTTCACTTGCCGATACCGATGTCGCCATGCACTTGCTTGTCGTCTCGAAGTCCTTGTGAGGGTACCTACGTATCATAACACATCGTCTCGCATTAAAATCCGACTCATAATCAAAACGACACACGAATCTCATATAGGTCAAAACCTATGGTCCGCTCATGCAAAAGAACCAAAAAACCTTCGACATCGGCATACAAACGGCGATTGATCGAGAACAACCCAAACGTACCATTCGTGGTTTCACAACACACTATATATATATATATATATATATATATATATATATATGAAATAGGGTTTAAATCATCAAAACTTCAAATTCGCTTTAAAAGCTATTTTTCCGAAACTCTAGTAAGCAACAATTGCCAATTTAGTTCAAATCTAGTTGTTTTAACAATTCTAGCGGCCATAATGCTCACTAAATATCTTGATTAAGCCATCCAAACCCAAACTAAATTTTAAACTCACTAATTTCGATAAATCACAAAATTCTAGTTTGCAAAATTATCCAATTTTAACAATTTTAAAATAACAATGCACAAACAACAACTAACCTAGGTTTTGCATAATATAATGTGTTAAACTACAATTTATAATGTTAAGGATGTGATGAAAACCCTTACTAGATTTTAATCTCACATTTTAAATTAATTTCCAAAAACCTAGTTTTCTTAAAAATCTTAATTTGGATATTTTAAATGTTACAATTAGCAATAAGCAACAAGATTAAGTTTTTCATAGCATTAACATGTTAATCTACTCATTAAAAACATAATCTAATGATAAAAACCCTAATTTGATCACAAACCATTTTCTTGAATTTTCAATCATGCAATTGGAACCAATTTAAGACCTAATTAAACACGTAATAAGCTAAATTAAAGCAATTAAACAACAAATTCACTAAAGGGTTAATATTTATACCTCGCAATTGAGTTCTAGCATGAAATCTAAGCTTCCCAAATTGCTCTCTTTTCACCAAAATCCATGCTTGAATGGCCAAGGAAAAATAGGTAAGGGTTTAATTGAAGAATTATTGAGATCTTTGAATGGATTCGATGGATTTTTGAAGGCTTTTTATGCAAAATGAAGAGGGGGATTTGGGAGGGCTGCTGCTGCAACAGGGATGGGGAAGGGTCGGCCATGAAGAAATGAGGGGACAGAGAAAATGTGAGGTGTGTGGTGTATGTGGGAATTGCATAAGTCAACAAGGCCCCATTCCTCATTATTAAAACCCCCAGCTTTCTTTTCTTCATTCTCTTTTCTTTAATTGAAGTGGGGACAAATTTTGTGGATGGGCAGCCAAGGGTCTCGGCCACATGGGGATTGGGGTGAGTGTAAGGGAGAGAGAGTGGTGACCACACCCCACACAAACACAACATATCCTACATGTCTCATTATTTCCTTTAATTTATTATTCTCTTTAACCTTTTTCTTTAAATTTCAAGAACCACCTTGACCATTCTTTTCATTTCAAAAACCACATGTTAAACTTTGGTTTCATGTGTCATGATGCACTTATCTTGTATTAACACATTCCAATTTGTAATTTTCACTAATTAAATGTATTAGTGAAGGTTTAAAATAATATTTAAAATAATTAATTATTGATTTTTTTTTGTAAATCAGGAATTTTATAAGTGACCCATTAAATACCAAATACTAGCAATTTCATAGTTAGAATAGGTATATTTAATTTCATGTGGAAAAATAATTATATCTGGGTTTTTACGGAAAACACCAGGTCTTAGAAAAGAAAGGAGAAACTCTGCCTCGGTGGGAAGTGTAAGGTTAGTATAGCACCCTATGAAGAGATTTCAAGCATCACATGACCTAAAGTTTTCATTTTTAAGATGCTAAACCAACATGCAAGTGGATCGATCCTAGAAATTAGGGTTAACAAACTATAAGTAAGTAAAGATTAGGGTTTAAAGGCTACAACCTTTGTAGCTCCCATTTTTGCTTCGCTCCTTAGGCTCTTTGAGTGTTGGATGAAGGTCCACTCGTCGTCCTCTTGCATCCACGACGATCCACCCGGAGCTTCCCGTCCAAGCTCGCTACTTCGTCAAATCAAAGATAACACTCTAAACAAAACGGCTAAGCTTGTGTAGAATGTTGTTGTGGCTTTGGATCTCACTTCAAAAACCTTTCTTTGATTGTGTTTGACTCACTAGAAAAAACTAGAGAGGAGAAGATGAAGGAGGATGAAAATGGTGGCTATTTCTTTTCAAGAGATAAAATGATAACCATAAGGTTAAGCTTCAAAAAGAAATAAATATCACTATATATATTTATTCCTTCTTGACTCCAACCATGATTAAATGATAGATGATTAATTTAACTTGGGTTTAGAATGATAAAGGAAAGGATAACCATGGTTTAGTGGTAGGTGAGCATGGTTAGGTTAGAAGAAGCATGTAGAAACTAGCATAATTATCCTTTCCTTTTCATTTTCTTTTTAAATCCATAATCAAATAATAATCCATTAAATAATCTATGGTGTGAGTCTAGCATTGCCACCATTTCCATATGCTAACAACCATGATGGATGGTTGTATGTATGTATGTATGTATGCACATCCATATGTGCAAGAAACTAGCATGAAAGAAAGAAAGATAAACACACATGCATGCACACATCCATCATCCTTGAAAAGGTTTTCAAGTGAGAAAAACTAATGGTTAAATGATAAATCAACTCTTGATTTATCAATCCGGCCATATCACATATGACCCTACCAAAAGCAAGCCGCCCGATCAATGTACAGTATCATATACGCACATTTCAATCGGGTGCATGCGCATATCGCATATGCGCACCACAACGTTTCGCCTGGACTGGGTAACTCCTCTGTGGGACTCTAAGACTCGTCAATACACCGGCAGAGGGTAATGATCATATCAAGTACCCTCAAGCCGCAAGCGGTCAGCTAAACGTAACGGCCACCCGGGTATTGAGCGATCAGAAGACAACAAGCGAACCTGCTACAACTCCCGTCGAGCCATCCGGCAACACTACCGTACAGTCCGGTCTCTTCGTCAGATATGCTGCATATCGAGCCTAGGGATGGTCACGTCGACCCCAATAACTCAATAAGTCGTGTCGGTGAATGGTCTATAACAGATCGAGAAACTACTGATAACACTTATCAGCAAATCTCAGCAGCCCTGGCCAGGGACTTGCTGTTATAACCAGTCGAGCACAACACAGCATCAACTCCCAATACCGGGAGAGACGAAACCCCTCCTTTCGCTCATCGTCTTCGTGTGTCTCGGGACTGTACCCAACGGCCACCTATTTGCACGACTCAGTAGAGCCGTGGTAGGGTGGCAATCAAAGTGCAGTGGGAGAACACACAAGACTCCATGACGATCTCGGGTCTACAGATTAACCTGTACCAGTGTCACCTGAGAACTGCTATCCGACGATAGATATAATTCCATATAGGAGTTCTCGGTGAGTCCGTCCAGTGTACCCAGTCACCACTGAGCACCCGTATATGATCTTGATGTCAAACATCGATGAATGTGGGAACATCCATCGCCCATCGTATGGGTCTAGTATCATATACGCTAGTCTACTCTGGTATATCGATGCCCCATCTCGATATACCTACGACTAGGGACGTTCCAGGATATGCTTATAGACTACAGATGTCCCACTAGTATGATCTCCATCATAATCAGAGTAGTCAAGCCGATATCCTCAGGGCTTTATCAGCATGTATGAATGAATAAAAGCATGATCAAATAAACATGTCAGATAAAGAAGAACCAGATAGCATACTATCATGTCGAGCAAGAATGCAAACTGAATATATATACATGTATAGATACATCCACTATCACATAATGGCCTCTAGGGCATACATATATCCAACAATCTCCCACTTGCACTAAGGCCAGTTATTGGCGTATCTCATACCCAACATCTCAAAAAGTCGCTCATGCTGCGGCTGAGGGAGAGCCTTGGTGAATGGATCCGCGGCGTTGTTCTTTGTGTCTACTCTCTTAATCTCGATCTCGCGGCGATCTACAATCTCCCGGATCAAATGAAATCGCCTCAGGATGTGTCTGGACCGCTGATGGGATCTGGGCTCCTTGGCTAACGCCATAGCCCCATTATTATCACAATACAAGGGTATTGGATCAATAATGGTTGGAACTACTCCTAGCTCCGAGACGAACTTCTTCATCCAGACGGCTTCTTTGGCGGCATCATTTGCAGAAATGTACTCAGCTTCCATCGTAGAGTCTGCAACGGTATCTTGTTTGGAACTCTTCCAACTTACCGCCCCTCCATTGAGGGTAAATACAAACCCTGAGATAGATTTGCTGTCATCCTTATCGCTCTGGAAGCTCGAATCGGTAAAGGCCTCCATTTGGAGATCTTTATTACCATACACCAAGAACAATTCTTTAGTCCTTCGCAAGTACTTAAGAATGTTCTTCACAGCTGTCCAGTGGTTCTCCCCTGGGTTGGATTGATACCTGCTTACAACACTAAGTGCATAAGCTACATCTGGGCGTGTACATAACATCGCATACATTATAGATCCTACTGCCGAAGCATAAGGTATAATGCTCATGCGAGCTCTCTCTTCATCGGTCTTTGGACAAGAATCCTTGGAGAGAGTGACTCCATGGCAAGCGGGTAAGGCACCCCGCTTGGAGTCTTCCATACTAAACCTCTTTAGGATGGTGTTGATGTACCTGGTTTGGGACAGTCCCAATAACTTTTTGGATCTATCCCTATAGATCCTTATGCCCAGGATGTATGTGGCATCACCCAGGTCCTTCATGGAGAACCTCAGTGATAAGAAAGATTTGACCGACTGTAGCATAGGAATATCATTTCCTATCAGAAGAATGTCATCCACGTACAATACGAGGAATGTGACAGCTCTTCCTACAGCCTTCCTATAAACACAAGGTTCATCTGGATTTTTGATGAAATCAAACTCTTTGATAACATCATCGAAACAGATGTTCCAACTCCGAGATGCCTGCTTTAACCCATATATGGATTTAAGCAATCTACATGCTTTCTCGCTGCTCCCACTGTCAATGAAGCCCTCCGGCTGATCCATATAAACACATTCTTCTAAATCTCCATTTAGGAATGCTGTTTTAACGTCCATCTGCCAGATTTCATAGTCGTAGTGAGCAGCAATAGCAAGTAGGATCCGAATAGATTTAAGCATGGCTACGGGCGAAAAAGTTTCGTCATAGTCCAAACCTGGTCTTTGACGAAAACCTTTCGCCACAAGTCTTGCCTTATAGGTCTCTACCTGCCCATCCACACCAATCTTTCTTTTAAAGATCCATTTGCACCCTACAGGTTTTACCCCAGGGGGTACAACGTCCAAAGTCCATACTTTGTTGGTGTACATAGACTCCATTTCGGATCTCATGGCATCCAGCCACTTCACAGAGTCACCACTCGTGATAGCTTGCTGAAAACTGGTAGGATCATCATCTTCCATGATACAGTTTTCTCTGTCACCATCAATGAGGAAACCGTAGTACCTCTCCGGTGGGTGAGAAGTCCTACCAGACCTACGGAGTGGCCGAGGTTCTTCAGTTTCTGTTGCAACAGCCGGTTCAACCAAATCGTCATTTGTAGTTTGTGTCTCCAGAACCTCTTCCAGATCTACTACCTTGCCATCATCTTTATCTGTGAAAAACTCTTTTTCCAAGAATGTGGCATACTGAGAAACAAACACCTTTTGTTCCTCTTTGTGGTAGAACAGATATCCATAAGAATTCTTTGGATATCCCACAAAGTTACACATGACTGACCGTGTCTCGAGTTTGTCCGGATTCTGCTTTTTAACATAGGCCGGGCAACCCCAAATCTTAATTCTTTTAAGAGATGGTCTCTTCCCATTCCATATCTCATATGGCGTGGTAGACACGGCTTTGGTTGGAACCCTGTTTAGCAGAAACGCCGCAGTCTCCAATGCATGCCCCCAAAACGAGACTGGTAACTAAGCGTCACTCATCATGGACCGGACCATATCTAATAGGGTCCTATTCCGTCGTTCTGACACACCGTTGTGCTGTGGGGTGTAAGGAGGAGTGAGCTGAGAGAGAATCCCATTCTCTTTTAGGAAGTTTGCAAATTCTGTACTGAGATACTCTCCACCTCGATCTGATCGAAGCATCTTAATACTCAAGCCGGTTTGTTTTTCTACTTCTTGTTTATATTCAATGAATTTCTCGAAAGCGTCGGACTTGTGCTTTAATAAAAATACATGACCGAATCTTGAGAAATCATCAGTGAATGTAATGAAGTATGAAAAACCGCCTCTAGCCTGTGTAGACATAGGCCCACATACATCACTATGTATGAGGCCCAGGAGCTGAGTAGCTCTTTCTCCGTGTCCGGTAAACGGAGTTTTGGTCATTTTACCCTTGATACAAGACTGGCAAGTCGCATAAGATTTATATTCAAAAGGATTTAAATATCCATCTTTGTGTAACTTGTTTAGTCTTGTTTCGTTAATATGACCAAGTCTACAGTGCCAAAGAAAAGCTTCATTTAATTCTGAAAGTTTTCTTTTATTAGTGTGTTGTATACTGAAAACTGTGTGTTGATTTAGGACATATATTCCGTTATTAAGCGTACCATACCCAACCAACATTTGATTTAGGTGAATGTTCATAACATTGTTCTGCAACACAAAATTATATCCTTCATTGTCCAACAAAGAAACGGATATTATATTACATAGCATACTTGGTACAAAATAACATGGATTCAAAATCAAAATATATCCAGATGGCAACCCCAAGTGATACTCTCCCACTGCGACTGTATGTACATTGGAACCATTTCCAACGCGGAGAGTATGGTCACCTGTCTTCAAAACCTTGCTATTTCTCAGCCCCTGCATAGAATTGCAAATGTGAGAACCTGAACCGGTATCCAATACCCAGGAAGCAGAGTTTATAGAAAAACAGTTTTCAGTCACAAACGCACCTGAAGCAGAAGCATCACCATGCTTCTTCTTGAGACTTAGGTACTCCGTGCAATTGCGCTTCCAATGTCCTGTCTTGTGGCAATGAAAACACTCGCCTTTCCCTGGGTCTCCAGCCGTGGACTTTCCCTTTCCCTTCACCTTTTTGACTCCGCCCTTAGGATTAGTGGGTTTCTTCTTTTTCTTTCCCTTGGCCTTAGCTTTTGGGCGAGAAGAAGAAGACTGTCCAATGGTCATAACGGGAGTCTTTGCTGACTTCATAGTGCTTTCTGCACTCCTTAACATATTAAGGAGTTCAGGGAGGTCCTTCTCCATGCCATGCATGTTGAAGTTCACTATGAACTGAGCAAAGGTGGAGGGGAGGGACTGCAGAATAATATCTATATATTGCTCATTGTCCATTGTCCATCCAAGGTCCTCAAGCTCTTCTATAAGAGCTATCATCTTCAAAACATGGTCCGCTACTGGTGTGCCAGGGGCCATCCGCATGTGAAACAGTTTCCTTGATGCTTCGTATCGTAATACGCGGGACTGCTCCCCATACAACTCCTTTGTATGGAGCAGTATCCCGTGAATGTCCATGTCCTCGTGCTGCTTTTGATGTGTGTTATCCATCGATGCAAGCGCGAGGCATGTGGCCGTGGCACAGTCAGTGTCCCATGTCTTACGAACTTCTATGTCCGCAACTGAGGATTTTGGGCCTGGGACGGGCGGGGCTGAAGCCGTGAGGACATATGATACTTTATCATAAGTCAAGGCGATCTTCAGATTCCTTAGCCATTCTTTATAGTTGGTCCCGTTCAGTTTGTTTTTATCTAGTAGAAGCTTAAGTCCAGTCATTGGTATCTGCCATTAAGAGAGAGAAAAGAATACACTCAGCGAAAGCTCTTGCATAGATTAGATTGGTTTATTATCTTGTCTAATCGATGTTTCCCACTGCTTTTTATCAAGTTTTTCTTTCAAACCTTAAAAAGAAAAAACTAGCCAGGATTAATTACAGTCTACAACTTCGCTAACCGTTCAGCCAGGCCAGTGTCGGTACTTTGAGGGAGGTTCCCTGTGCTTTCGCACGGACCTAATTAGAGTAAACTTCGTTTTCCCAGAGGCGGAGCCCCGTTAACACCTTTCTAGACACCTAATGAGTTAGCTAATTGTAAACTGTAAAACTCTCCTAGGAGCAACTATTGCCCACAGTGGGATCGGGATCCAACCATCACATGGAAGGTATGCAATCTCATTGCAAATTTCAACATTTGAAATTCCCGATGTAATTTTTACCTCTAGTACTTATGACCTTAACTATGGTCAACAAATCATAAGTACCAGTCAAGTTCTACCCGTCATTTCTTGATCAATTAGACCCACCCATATGACCCTTAACTATGGTCAACAAAGTCGCATGAATGTCCTAATTAATCTGCATCATATGCATTGCAGGAAGACATCACTTAGCTACCGTACACTACGCCTTAACTAAAGTCAACAAACGTAGCACGAATACTAAGTACTCTACTTCCTAAAATGACGGAGGGTTGCGAATGATTTTTAAGAAAATCTTTAACGCTTTGAACTTGATATCGTTGTAGAATCAAACAGTTTTCAAAAGGAGTGGCTTAAGCTCCGCAGTTTTGAAATATAGCTTTTTCATAAATAGCCGAGTAGTTTTTAAATCCGATTCTACAACATCTTTTTAGGTTTATTTTCTTTACATTAATCACATTAATGTAATCCCATCATTTATGTCCTAAAGCCAATCACAGAAAAGAAACGAAAATAACACGTACGCTTATGCCATCCGCATTCGCCGCAATGTTCCGTTATGCACCATTAGGTTACTTAACTAACGGCATACCGGGACGGGACTAGCGCGGGTGTAAAACATAAGCAACGTCTACTATATATCATATATATAATAAGTCATTCGTCTCAGGTATCACAGAACACAGGCAGCAGAAATATAGATATAACGTGGGATATACTAGGACGTCCGTATTTAGTATTTAGCCAGAATAGAAAATACGGATTCCACAGTCGCGATGAATAGCCAAGCCCACACCCTGGACCCCTACGAGAGCAGCAAGTGACCCTACCAATCCTGGAGTTTAGGAGACCCGGTCTCGACTCCTCGAGATGGCCTCCCACTGAACCTCAGAACCCGGTCACCTGTGCTCCCCTCCTTGGGTCCATCCTAATGCGGAAAAGTAAATAATATACAACACTGGTGACACAACCGCAACCTGGAAGTGCCCCAAATAAAAGATTATTACATTACATTTGAATTTACATGAATGAAAATATAAAGCTCTCATCTCACAAAACCCCCCGGCTATTTAATCGCGACAATCCTACACATCATATCTCAGCAACACAAAATATCACATATCACCAACGTAAGTAAGTATGCGTACCCCGATTGTCGTTGATGTATAGCAACGAAACCGGTGATATCTAACATACTACACTTACGGTCACAGAAAAGAAAGTGTAAAACTACAATATTTGGAATCCAGATTCTCTTTAGACATCATAAATGCGAAATATCACATATTTCGTATTTCATGCCTACACTATATGAATTCCACATATTGTATCACATTCCAGATAAACAGACAGTATTAAAGTTTTCGAACGAACTATCAAGCACCCAAGATTCACTAAAGCTCAACACTTGAGCAGGGTTCAAAAAATCCGGAGTGTGACACAGTAGCGGCGGTCCAGCCGTAGAAGGGTCAAGCCAACGCCTCACATGTGGCACGCCGTACTGCCCCAAACCCTAGGGTTCAAAGGGCAGTTCGAGACGGTCACATAATCGAGTTAAGGTTTGTTGTCTTCTAGAGGGACCACCGCAAAAAGACTTGCACGCATCTCCAAACTATTTAAACCCCGTGAATATTGAGTAAATGATATTCGTTCAAACACTTCAATACTTTCTAGTTTGCCCGGAAAAGAAAGCGAAATGAAAATTCCGATCGAAACCACGAGTCTAAAAACATCTCTAGAATTTTTCAACAGCAGATTCAGATTAAATATACTCAAAATATACTGTAGCAGGTAAAGAAAATTACTGTGCAAAAAATTGTCAAAGAGCCCCTTATATGGCCGCGGATGCGCGGCCTAAGCTTGCTTATGCCGCGCTTCCGCGGCCAAAGTTACAGTTCACTGGCTCGAATTTTCCAGATTGTCTAATTTTTACCTTCTCTATTTTTTGAGAATTTTTAATTCTGAAAAAAGTCAGTTTTTAAAAAATTTCCAGAGAGCATCTTTAAAAGTCGTATTTTTGTTTCGATCGGACTTTTTACTTCGCAAAAAGGTCGCCTAATGTTCTAGGTCGGCTCTGATACCAATGTAAGGTTAGTATAGCACCCTATGAAGAGATTTCAAGCATCACATGACCTAAAGTTTTCATTTTTAAGGTGCTAAACCAACATGCAAGTGGATCGATCCTAGAAATTAGGGTTAACAAACTATAAGTAAGTAAAGATTAGGGTTTAAAGGCTACAACCTTTGTAGCTCCCATTTTTGCTTCGCTCCTTAGGCTCTTTGAGTGTTGGATGAAGGTCCACTCGTCGTCCTCTTGCGTCCACGACGATCCACCCGGAGCTTCTCGTCCAAGCTCGCTACTTCATCAAATCAAAGATAACACTCTAAACAAAACGGCCAAGCTTGTGTAGAATGTTGTTGTGGCTTTGGATCTCACTTCAAAAACCTTTCTTTGATTGTGTTTGACTCACTAGAAAAAACTAGAGAGGAGAAGATGAAGGAGGATGAAAATGGTGGCTATTTCTTTTCAAGAGATAAAATGATAACCATAAGGTTAAGCTTCAAAAAGAAATAAATATCACTATATATATTTATTCCTTCTTGACTCCAACCATGATTAAATGATAGATGATTAATTTAACTTGGGTTTAGAATGATAAAGGAAAGGATAACCATGGTTTAGTGGTAGGTGAGCATGGTTAGGTTAGAAGAAGCATGTAGAAACTAGCATAATTATCCTTTCCTTTTCATTTTCTTTTTAAATCCATAATCAAATAATAATCCATTAAATAATCTATGGTGTGAGTCTAGCATTGCCACCATTTCCATATGCTAACAACCATGATGGATGGTTGTATGTATGTGTGTATGTATGCACATCCATATGTGCAAGAAACTAGCATGAAAGAAAGAAAGATAAACACACATGCATGCACACATCCATCATCCTTGAAAAGGTTTTCAAGTGAGAAAAACTAATGGTTAAATGATAAATCAACTCTTGATTTATCAATCCGGCCATATCACATATGACCCTACCAAAAGCAAGCCGCCCGATCAATGTACGGTATCATATACGCACATTTCAATCGGGTGCATGCGCATATCACATATGCGCACCACAACGTTTTGCCTGGACTGGGTAACTCCTCTGTGGGACTCTAAGACTCGTCAATACACCGGCAGAGGGTAATGATCATATCAAGTACCCTCAAGCCGCAAGCGGTCAGCTAAACGTAACGGCCACCCGGGTATTGAGCGATCAGAAGACAACAAGCGAACCTGCTACAACTCCCGTCGAGCCATCCGGCAACACTACCGTACAGTCCGGTCTCTTCGTCAGATATGCTGCATATCGAGCCTAGGGATGGTCACGTCGACCCCAATAACTCAATAAGTCGTGTCGGTGAATGGTCTATAACAGATCGAGAAACTACTGATAACACTTATCAGCAAATCTCAGCAGCCCTGGCCAGGGACTTGCTGTTATAACCAGTCGAGCACAGCACAGCATCAACTCCCAATACCGGGAGAGACGAAACCCCTCCTTTCGCTCATCGTCTTCGTGTGTCTCGGGACTGTACCCAACGGCCACCTGTTTGCACGACTCAGTAGAGTCGTGGTAGGGTGGCAATCAAAGTGCAGTGGGAGAACACACAAGACTCCATGACGATCTCGGGTCTACAGATTAACCTGTACCAGTGTCACCTAAGAACTGCTATCCGACGATAGATATAATTCCATATAGGAGTTCTCGGTGAGTCCGTCCAGTGTACCCAGTCACCACTGAGCACCCGTATATGATCTTGATGTCAAACATCGATGAATGTGGGAACATCCATCGCCCATCGTATGGGTCTAGTATCATATACGCTAGTCTACTCTGGTATATCGATGCCCCATCTCGATATACCTACGACTAGGGACGTTCCAGGATATGCTTATAGACTACAGATGTCCCACTAGTATGATCTCCATCATAATCAGAGTAGTCAAGCCGATATCCTCAGGGCTTTATCAGCATGTATGAATGAATAAAAGCATGATCAAATAAACATGTCAGATAAAGAAGAACCAGATAGCATACTATCATGTCGAGCAAGAATGCAAACTGAATATATATACATGTATAGATACATCCACTATCACATAATGGCCTCTAGGGCATACATATATCCAACAGGAAGTCTTAATCTTGGAGGGAGAAAGTACAAATTATTTTACCGATTAACTGAAATTTCACCTAAACGATTTTCAAAACGTTACAATCTTCCCCCCTTAAAAAAATTTTGTCCCCGAATTTAAATTTAAACCCCTCAAATAATAAAACATTTCAGTAAAAAGACTAAGTCGTCGGGGTCCCGAAATCATAAATATATAAAGTACATCGTATCGCAATGCATGCGCATGAAAACGAGTACATAAACTAAAATCAAAACTCCGTCAAGCATCCCGCAATCATCGGAGTTATGGTGAAGACACCAATGTCTAAATCCAATACGAAAACCAACATGATATAATCAAAACTGTACATATAAACATCAAAACTATTCATGTAAACATCTGAAGGAAATGCATGCCAAACCTTTTTAAGTCGCTATGCGATGTGCGTATCACTGCACAGTGGCGGACGTCTATTGTAAGAAAATACCTATATCTATATACCCTTTGTTTAATAAACACGCCCCGCCGATTTTAAAATAATTTAGAAGGGTTTCCTTTATAAATGTTTCGTGTCATCTCGGACACGTAGGTAAATACTGAGACTATAACTCCTTTTTGGAAATCCCTTTGATATCTATCAATGCATGCAAAAATATACTCAGGTACTGTCCTCAGACTAGTCCTGCTCAATCACTATCTCAAATAGTAAATATCATAAAACATGCCGCTCAAAGGAACTCACTCCCAAAATGCATATAAGAATGCCGCGTGCATCTGGTACGCACGGAAATCGAAATCAATGAATGTGCCATACATGTGCACATAACAAAATCTGAGTGCAACGGGTGCGGACAAAAACACCTGTCATATCCAACGGGTGTGCCTGACAGCAATATCAGGTGCATCTGATATGCATGAAGAATCTCGATTTTGTGCATCTGGCGTGCACCAAAATCGCATTTCATATCATGCGTCCAACATGCGCAAAAATCCAAATCAAGTGCACAAGGTGCACGAAAATAAATATCGAATATCACAATCAAAATCGACGGTATACAGCATATCTCAATCCAAATCGAGTATACCGTGGTATATAATCTCACAACCATGTGCATCAGCATGCACAAAATCTAATCAAAACACTAAAAGTGCATGAAATCTATGCCGAAAACACAAGTCGAATCATATGCATGCCATAGGCATGAAATCAAATCAACATCTCGAATGACATCAAATCGAAGTCAAGTGCAACTGTGGTGCACAAAATCTCAAACATGCAAATAAATCGCCCAAAATATCAAAATCAAAGGTGGCGGAAACAGTCCCGCTCTAGCACATCCTCTAAGAATTTCTGGCCAACTGTCGTGCTCACTCATAACATGTCTCGTCGACGATGCCGAACTCTGGCCTGCTGGGTGTGCACAATATGACCGCTCCTGGGTCCATGTCTTCTCGTATAGTATTCCAGAAAGTTTCTGTCGAAGTATCCCTCAAAATCTTGTTTCTGCCGAACTGCCCGGAAGTCATCGTCCTTTACTAAATCTGTTTCCTTGTTCTGGAACAGCTGCATACTCATCGCGACTCCTTCTGGAAGATATATCTATGAACAATGCCTCTGCACGCGTATCATATCTCTGATGTCAACGGAGTGGAACGTCATCTCGTCGAAATCTCGTGCGATTCTTTACTCCACTTTTCTCTAATGTCGACTGGTTCGGACTCGTCTCTTCATGGCTGTATGGACTGCGCTCCAACGGCTATACTCATATCTGGAGTCTCCCAAGCAATGTACATCCAAAGAGGCATACTTGGATTGCCCATCACACGATTTCCGAATGAAGTGGAACTATTCGATCGATTCATCAAAACCTCATAATCCCCCAAGAGCTCAACATCTTGAGTACAATTTAATAATATCCAGTACATGCCACAGTACCTATGGACCAGCCGTAGAAGGGCAAACCCAAGCCTCATTAATGGAACTGCTGAACTGCTGCAAACCCTAAGGTTTAAGAGCCTTCTCATGGTCATTATATCGAGTTAGGGTTTCATTCTTCTAGAGGGTCTATAAAATAACTCGCATGTTTTTCCGAATACTTTAAATTTGGAAAATGGGTTCCCGACATTTGATCGTTTCTTTCGACTCCAAACGTATCTGTATGAAGTCTTCTCTAGCTGGAATCAATCAATCCGATGACCTCGCATCGGGGTGTGCAAACGATCCACATGTCCTAGTCGTTTCTCCTTGGTGACTAGCGATCTTATATCATATCTCTAAGTATAAACTCATGCTGCAGTAGCTCTAAACATCTAGGGCGATATCTTGTCATTCGTAGTAACAACTGGCTAATTCGTCTGCACGCTGAACAGTGCCTCAATCATCAAGATTAATTTGTGCATTGACGGTCATCACATTCTGGCTGGCCTCTGGCAGTGGCCCAATCCTCTGGTGCTGATCTGCACATCCGAGGAATCTCGTAAAAGCGATCCATCAAACACTCATGGCGCGAAAACACAAATAAACGATACATCTATGCAATTGCATGTCCCTGGAATCACGCCCTGGTCAGTCCTCGTCCGTGACGAGCTCATGCTGACTTCAACTCTAGCCGTAGCACTCTCTACCCGTGTAATCATGGCAGCAAAACCATAAACCGATATCGATGCAGATAGATCATGAATGAATATAATGATGTGCAAGGAAATATACCTCCTAAGGCTTCGTAAGCGGAGTAGCGTATCGTAAGTATGTGTTGGAGATAGTGCCCTCAGAGTCAATTATTAGGTCACAGGTACGTGATTGTAATGATTGAGGGAGGACCTATCCCGGTAGGACAGTCTTACTCGAGATGATAGTATGCTATCTGGTTTACCTTTATCATCGTGTACTGCTTTAAGTGACCTGACATGTCGCTATTACACGTTGATAGAGCCCCTAGGATTCTTGCTTGACCACCAGCAGTATGAGGGCGATCATATAAGTGGGAGCTGGGGGTCTACAAGCATATCCTTAAAAGGTCCCTAGTCGTGGGAGTTTCGAGACTGGGCATCGATACTCCATTAGTAGACTAGTGTATACAGTCGAGACCCCGACGAGGGGCGGTGGCCGGTCTCACAAGCCACTGGTGTCAGTTGGATCACCTAAGATGTATACAGGTGCTCATTGGGTTATGAGTACACCGGACAGGACTCGCCGGGAACATGCTAGTTGGTCATATACCAGACGTCAGATGGCAGTTCCCTGGTGACATGTGTGCAGGTTAGTTCATCGACCTGGGGATCGTCATTTGTCTCGTGTGAGTTCCCACTGTACTTTGATTACTACCCTACCACGGCTCAAAGGAGTCGTGCAAACAGGTTTTAGTTGGGTACAGTCCCGAGCCACATGGAGGCAGTGAGCGTATCTTCAGGGGTTCGTCTCTCCCGGTATTGGGGGTGAGGTCGTGCTGTGTCTAGGAGAGCCATTACACAAAGTCCTTGGCCAAGGCAAGGAGATTTACTGGTAGGTATTCCAGTAGTATCTCAGGGTGTTCTGGGCTACACTCCGACACGACTTGTACCGCTTTTGGGGGTCTGACTTTTACCAACCCCCTAGGCCCGCCATGCGATACTCATAGACGAACGGACCGGACTGCACGGATATTGTCACTGACAGGCTCAGTAGGGTGTCAGGATGAGTTCGCTCATCGACGTCCCTTTTAGTCAATAGCTGGTGGCCCGTTACGTATTGGCTTATACCTCTGACGTGCTAGTGGTTAAATCCACAGCCATAGTATTGACGAGTCTTTAGAGTCCACCACACTTTCTGTTACTCAGCTTTCGGGCGAAACGCTGTAGAGGCCGTATGGAGATATGGCAGGGTCCGATCAGATACGTGCGGTATTGCACGGATCAGGATCGGACGGTTTGTACTAGTAGCCGTATAGGTATATGGCAGGGTTCGATCAGATACGTGCGGTATTGCACGGATCAGGATCGAACGGATATTACTAGCCGGCTTTGGTTTAAGCCGGTCCTAGTTTAGTACAGTGTAGATTTTGTCTCATTGCATTTGTATCCGGTCGGAATACAGATGCGGGTGTGTATGCACAGTGTCGGGGTTTTCCTGTAATTTATTACGGGACCAGTTTACTGGAGTTGCCAGTTTGCATTCCGTTCCGGCCGGTTTTCGTTTGTTCTTTCCCGGCCGGACTTTTCCGATGGAGGGGGTAATTTGCAGTTTTGCAAATTACTTTTGTGGAGGGGTTTTATTGCATATATATTGATTATGATGGCTTTCTTTTCTTTGCACCATGCTTGCTTTGACTTGTGATTTGAGTGGGTATGGATTCAATAGTGCAAGCATGGTTGATGTTGATGTTGTGGTCACCTTTTGACTTCTCCTACCCTCACCTCCCTTCATGATGTATTTTGTTCCCTCCACTATTTCCTTTATGTATTGGCCGGCCACACATTGTGAGGAGAGGAAAAATGAGAGGTTCATTTTTGATGCTTCATTCTTCATCTCATTTCCTTGCAAAAAATGGTAGCTTCATTTCCCTCCAAAGTTCAATCCTCATTCCTCCATCCAAAGGCAACAAACCCCAAAGAGATAAGTAGCCTCTACACTACACTTCCTACAGCATATCTTGAGCATGTCGAGTTGCCGGCTTCATGCTCGAGTTGCCTCGGTATTGAGGCGGGAGCCCGTAAAAGACGAAGGCGATGTGGTGCCCTTTCCGGCGAGGAGGCGACGATGTGGACGGAGATCCCGCGAGGAGATCGGAGTGGAGATGAAGACCGGAGGACTCGGATCAGTCGGTACAACATTTCCACACTCTTTACTGTTTGTTAGTTTAGCAATAATGGTAGATCCGGGTTAAAGTATACGATAGCGCCAAGTTAAAAAGTTTTATTCCGCAATTGGCGTCTGTAGACTGCCGGGGCGCTAACGTAGACTTACAGTGGTATCAGAGCCTCACCATTTTGCTATGCTAACTTGTGCTAACGCGTTTAAAACTTCGATCCGACCGGAAATCGAAAACTGCAAAAATCCAAGCCGACAGTTTCTGTTGTTTTTAAACGGTCTCAAAAATTATTTCTGGATGTCTTAAAAATCGGAGCAGGAACTTTTAAGAGTCACGACAAAATTTGGGGTCGTGATCCCTCCAAGTTGCCGCGGAAGAGCGGCCAAAACCATGGTTTTGCCGCGTAACCGCGGCCACGTGGGGAGCACGTGCTCCCAAATTTTGTCAGTTGGTTCTTGGTTGGATTTTGGGGTTTTTGATATATATCGTTTTTGCCCAGATTTTGTTACTGTTCACCAGTAAGTCGTGGGGCCCACTTCTTGATATTTTGTCGATCGAAATTTAAACACGTTAGTTTTCACAGTATTTACATTATATCTGCGACCGTGAATGTCACTCGATCGGTAAATCCGGTCTAACTGCTATAGCCCGGTTAGACGGATTTGCGAACGTGATTTTCACGTTGATGTTCTATGTATTTGCTGTGATGTTGCGGATCGGTCGTGGGGGATAGCCTGGATGCAATGCTAGTACAGTGTTGTTGTATTATGTACATTTGATTTTGCGGGGCGAGCGTCCGACATGTGGACTGCCGTCACTGCCTGATTGTATTATTCTTTTGGGGCACGACCTGGTTGCGGTCGATGTACCCGGTGTATGTATATTTTACTTTCTGTACTAGGGTTACCCCGCGGAGGGGTGCACGGATAGCCGGGTTCTGGAGGGCAACAAGCCCGCATCTCATGGCATTGGGACGGAGGGGGCTTCACTCTAGGATTGGCGGGCTATTCGCCGCACTCGTAGGGGGTACAGGTTTGACCCAGGAGGGGTGCCCAAGTTACCGGATTCCGTGAAGTGCTGGGTGGTCCATTCACGGTGCTGAAGGGGGCTGCCTCGCTTCAGGTTTTGGCGGGTGACTTGCCGCGCCCGTAGGGGTCTAGGATTCTCATTGCACAGGCTATCCACACGACCAGGGGAACGTCGGGTTTCAGTAGTGGCTCTGTGAAACCCGGGGATCCCAGATATCTGTATTGTTCTGTGATGCTGTACATTTCTGTGATGTTGCGTTTCTTTCACGCCTTGAGCGAATATAATATATTGGTATATATATTAGTAGATGTTGTATATGTTTTTCATCCGCGCTAGTCCAGTCCCCGCTCTGCCGTTAGTTATCTAACCTAACGGGTGATGACGGGACCCAGTGGCGAATGCGGATGGCATATACGTACGTCAGTATATTTTCGTTCTTTGTGGTGTGATCAATTGATGGGACTGCGTTGATTCGGATCAATGCAAGTTAAAAACAAACCTAATCTGATGTTGTTGGAACACTTTTTTTTCAAAAAGCTGTTATTGCAAGGACGTTCATTTCTGTTTTGCATCGTGGTATTCATTTGGAATATCCTGCTCCTCAGTCGACGAGGCAAGGGCCGAGATCCCTTCACCGGGAGTGACCCCTTGGACAGAAGTTTGCGTCAGGGCAGTAACTTCACTATAGCCGATTGCTTTTGCTTTGCACCGTGGTATTCATTTGGAATATCCTGCACCCTATTCTACGGGGAAAGAGCCGAGATCCCTTCACCGGGAGTGACCACTTTAGTAAAGGTTTTCGTCACTAGATTTTCTAAAAAAGCTATCCGTTCCTTCGACGATATCAAGTTCACTACGTTAAAGGTTTTCGCCAGAAACCATTCGTAGCCCTCCGTCGTTTCATATGGGTAGTCAATAGTATTCAAGCTGTGTTTGTTGGCCTTAGTCAAGGCACAATGTTTGGTAGCTATTGGGTATTCATATGCTGCATAGATAGATGCGTTGGTTTGGGACAGTCGTATAGCCTTGTTGGCCTTAGTCAAGGGCTTGTACGGGTGGGTTCAAATCAACCTGGACAATGACGGGTAGAACTTGACATGTGACTTATGATTTGTTGGCCTTAGTCAAGGTCATAAGAGCATGGGGCAGAAATCACATCGGGAGTTTCAAAAGTACTGAAACTTGCCAGATATGCGCATACCTTCTGGAGTGTGATACCGTGAGCGGATTCCGTCACGTTATCATGCGATGAGAGTTGGATCCCGATTCCCACTGATGAGTTAGTTTACTCCTCGGGTGACCCCGACTAATTCTTCTTTCAGGTTTGGAGGAGAATTTGAGGTACAGTGGGAGGATTCCAGATTAGATAAATTGGTAACCATTCTGATCTAGGTTAGAGTGCACGCTGAGTGTTTCTTTTCTCTCTCTCTCTCTGGCAGCGACCATTGACCCGACCCTAGACTATGACTCAGTGACCAAGTTGACCGAACCTTCTTAAACACTGGCTTTTGGATTGTCAGAGTTGCAGACCTCATTGCCACTCCTACTTTTACCCTTTTCTCCAGGACACCCCGTATTACTACGAACGTCCACTTCCATTGGACAAAACCATCGTATGGTTAGATACGAACTCGAAGGGATTCGAGGATGGTTTCCGGTTCTGGAGAAAACGGATAGGACTATTCAGTTGTCTTTTCCTTTTACCCTCTCTCAGGTTACGAGTACTCCTTGGTTTAGGGGTAGTACACCTATTACGCAAATTGGATTGTCTTCTTCCAAACCTTAGGCTGGTGCCGACCGGTAGGGAATGAAGAAAACCAATTAGCATAACGATGGTGTGCAGAAGGTATTAAGTTCAGACAAAGCAAGGGATTAGTAAGAGGGCAAAGTAAATTGCAACAGATATTCACGACCAAACCAAATATTTCGTTACCACTCCCACATCACCTTTGTATTTCTCCAGGACACTCCGTATCACTGCGAAGATCCACAGTTTATTTGGATACTCCATCGTATGGTTATATACGAACTCGAATGGAACTTGTTCCAGTTCGGGGATGGATTCTGGTTCAGGAGAAATAGGAATAAGGTTTATTCGGTTGTCTTTTATCTTCACCCTCTCTCGTTGTGAGTGTTCCTAGGATTGGGACAGTACACCCATTATGCTTATTGGATAGTCTTCTTCCAAACCATAGGCTGGTGCCGAACGGTAGGGAAGGAAGAAAACCATTTGGCCTAAAGGGGTGTACAGAAGGTAAAGACTAAAGACATATGAAGAGATTTGGAGAGGTGGCAGAGAACTATACGGTTACAGTCGTGAATCTGGAAGAGACATTACTAGGAATACCAGAATACCCCCTCGGAACATTTCAATGTTTCAGTTTCACTGTGTAATGTTAAAGGAAAACTGATTTCCCGATTAGATACTTACTCCAGGGTATGTATTTACCAGGTACGATTCTCACATCTGTATGGTTTTACAGATGATGAGTGGGAGTAAGTTATTGGGAATTGGGTGATTATCCTCATTATATCGGGATTCGTTGTAATCGGTGATATTTGAGGAATTCACCTGGGCTGTTTGCCGGTTGGCAAATATTTGGTTTTGAATATCCGCTGTTATGCACCAATTTCAAATTGATATATCTGTACGTCTATTTTCATAGAGTGAGATATACCTTTATGAAATTATGTCTACGACATTTACCTATATCAGTGGATGGTTAGGTAAGGAGCATTAAACATCGGTGTAATTCTTCTTAACCATAAGTACAGTTTTCAACCTACGACACACAGTGAATGAGTTATCAGACTCAAGGGACTTATACAGAGTATTGTATGTTGTCCAGGGTCCATCAGGACAGAGGGGTTGGTCCTCGTACTACATTCAGTTTACTTATGACTTCTCTAGTTTTTAGACAGGTGTTTCGTGGAAACGCAGGGTCCGAATTTGGAGAAGTTATTGGTATTTGAATAAAGTGGAGAACCAGGTGTCACAAGTATCGGGATTCTTCAAAGTGATCGAAGATGTAGATACTTGTGTATGGTGTTCAGTTGATAGTAATGATTGAGAGAACTTGCTTATCTTTCAGGTTACTCATAATTGGAAATGCTTCCTAAGTTGAGTAACGCTGATCGGCCTCGTTCCATTTAGTTGACATGCGCTGGGGACAGCTGCATGATTTGAATCTGGTTCAATTATATCAGTGCCTCTGTTTCTATATTGGATATAGAACAGTTCATATCTTAACGATGTTAAGGTACGGGGAGTTGTCCGGTTCATGATTAAAACCAGACACTGGACAACTCAAGGCACGTTTCTGTAATGGCTGTTTGTGGGTTGACCCAGGCTATGACGAGGGTTGATTTTCTACCATCTGGATGAACAATAGCGATATTGTTCTAGACTCGCCACAGTTTTATAAAAATGGATTTTTTCAGAAAACAGTAGTGGGAGTATGGTAGAACTGGAAGTGATTCCAGAACCACAAACGATTACTGAAGATTTGATAAAGAACCTAAAGATTCAATCTGGATTGACATTCCATTGGCCACTCCGCAGATAAGGTGGGTAACTTCAGGCACCCGAGAGGTACTCAGGTAGCCTCAAGGACGGTGACAGGGAAGTTCTTGTTTACCCACACTTGCCATTGTTGTTGTTCCAGGCTGCGAGACCCGGCAGGAGGATGAGTATAGCGTCGTTCTAAACTAGTTTTAGAAGTGTACGTGTATATGACTCTGCCAGAGGGTTGTCGTAGTCAGTGGGAGCAGCGGAAGCATTGGTGGACAGGTTGCTTATGTCTATTTATAGACTAGAGCAGATGTAGCGGAGATCGATCATCTATTTCTGACGTGGCAGTCATGGGTTTGACTTCATCAGAATAGGGGATGGATCTGTTGAGAAGGTAGTAGGGTGTGATATCCTGGTATTTGGATGATATACACAGAGTAGGAAAAGAAACTCCTACACTACGATCGGTCATACTTTGGTCGTCACACAGTAGTTTCTCCACATAGGAATTGGGTATTATATCAGACATACTGGTTACTAGATCTATGGTTTTAGATCTAGATTTGGGTGGTTTCCCAATCAGGGTACTTGACAGCATTCTAAGAGTATTTAGGATGGACGACTCCTGGCACGGTAGTGTACCTGCAGGTAATGGAGTCACCCTCTCCAAAGGTGTCTTACAGACTAAAGGGGAGAGGGACGTGCATGATTGGCAGATCACTTGCTTAGGCAATTGAGTCAATCATGAGATGTCAAGTACCACACCAGATGTTGTTCTTGCAGTAGATGCAATAAGTTGACATTAATCCATTCCTGGAGAAACAGTCGGAAGCAGTTTTAGAACATAAGTGGATGTTCTAGGGAGATGATAACGACAGCCTCATTCAGGAGACAGTTATCATTCCAGGCTTCCAAGGTGACATGGACAACAAGGAGGTTGTCAGAGTTATAGTTTTCCTTCTCATGAGGGGCAGTATTTTGGACAGGTGGTCCAAGGCAATACTGAGGGAGGCATGGCGCGCAGGATACTGATTAAGTTCAGTTGACGATACAGTCTAAGAAGTTTGGATTTGGAGTTCATTTATGAGCTAGGTCCCATCAGACATCCAGACACATTCTAAGACAGGTATTGCTCATTTCGGGAGATGGGTTTCTCCGCGAACTTGAGATATAGAGAGACATAGAAAGAAACAACTAAGCGGATCCACTCACTGAGGCTATTCCTCGAACGCAATAGTTTCGCAAACGAGCTTTGTGAGACTGACTAGTAGAGGAGTTGGATGTTCGGTATCACACGGGCTGTGAGTATGCGACATCGCAATAATTAGCCTTGAGTGCAAGTGGGAGATTGTTGGAGATAGTGCCCTCAGAGTCAATTATTAGGTCACAGGTACGTGATTGTAATGATTGAGAGAGGACCTATCCCGGTAGGACAGTCTTACTCGAGATGATAGTATGCTATCTGGTTTACCTTTATCATCGTGTACTGCTTTAAGTGACCTGACATGTCGCTATTACACGTTGATAGAGCCCCTAGGATTCTTGCTTGACCACCAGCAGTATGAGGGCGATCATATAAGTGGGAGCTGGGGGTCTACAAGCATATCCTTAAAAGGTCCCTAGTCGTGGGAGTTTCGAGACTGGGCATCGATACTCCATTAGTAGACTAGTGTATACAGTCGAGACCCCGACGAGGGGCGGTGGCCGGTCTCACAAGCCACTGGTGTCAGTTGGATCACCTAAGATGTATACAGGTGCTCATTGGGTTATGAGTACACCGGACAGGACTCGCCGGGAACATGCTAGTTGGTCATATACCAGACGTCAGATGGCAGTTCCCTGGTGACATGTGTGCAGGTTAGTTCATCGACCTGGGGATCGTCATTTGTCTCGTGTGAGTTCCCACTGTACTTTGATTACTACCCTACCACGGCTCAAAGGAGTCGTGCAAACAGGTTTTAGTTGGGTACAGTCCCGAGCCACATGGAGGCAGTGAGCGTATCTTCAGGGGTTCGTCTCTCCCGGTATTGGGGGTGAGGTCGTGCTGTGTCTAGGAGAGCCATTACACAAAGTCCTTGGCCAAGGCAAGGAGATTTACTGGTAGGTATTCCAGTAGTATCTCAGGGTGTTCTGGGCTACACTCCGACACGACTTGTACCGCTTTTGGGGGTCTGACTTTTACCAACCCCCTAGGCCCGCCATGCGATACTCATAGACGAACGGACCGGACTGCACGGATATTGTCACTGACAGGCTCAGTAGGGTGTCAGGATGAGTTCGCTCATCGACGTCCCTTTTAGTCAATAGCTGGTGGCCCGTTACGTATTGGCTTATACCTCTGACGTGCTAGTGGTTAAATCCACAGCCATAGTATTGACGAGTCTTTAGAGTCCACCACACTTTCTGTTACTCAGCTTTCGGGCGAAACGCTGTAGAGGCCGTATGGAGATATGGCAGGGTCCGATCAGATACGTGCGGTATTGCACGGATCAGGATCGGACGGTTTGTACTAGTAGCCGTATAGGTATATGGCAGGGTTCGATCAGATACGTGCGGTATTGCACGGATCAGGATCGAACGGATATTACTAGCCGGCTTTGGTTTAAGCCGGTCCTAGTTTAGTACAGTGTAGATTTTGTCTCATTGCATTTGTATCCGGTCGGAATACAGATGCGGGTGTGTATGCACAGTGTCGGGGTTTTCCTGTAATTTATTACGGGACCAGTTTACTGGAGTTGCCAGTTTGCATTCCGTTCCGGCCGGTTTTCGTTTGTTCTTTCCCGGCCGGACTTTTCCGATGGAGGGGGTAATTTGCAGTTTTGCAAATTACTTTTGTGGAGGGGTTTTATTGCATATATATTGATTATGATGGCTTTCTTTTCTTTGCACCATGCTTGCTTTGACTTGTGATTTTAGTGGGTATGGATTCAATAGTGCAAGCATGGTTGATGTTGATGTTGTGGTCACCTTTTGACTTCTCCTACCCTCACCTCCCTTCATGATGTATTTTGTTCCCTCCACCATTTCCTTTATGTATTGGCCGGCCACACATTGTGAGGAGAGGAAAAATGAGAGGTTCATTTTTGATGCTTCATTCTTCATCTCATTTCCTTGCAAAAAATGGTAGCTTCATTTCCCTCCAAAGTTCAATCCTCATTCCTCCATCCAAAGGCAACAAACCCCAAAGAGATAAGTAGCCTCTACACTACACTTCCTACAGCATATCTTGAGCATGTCGAGTTGCCGGCTTCATGCTCGAGTTGCCTCGGTATTGAGGCGGGAGCCCGTAAAAGACGAAGGCGATGTGGTGCCCTTTCCGGCGAGGAGGCGACGATGTGGACGGAGATCCCGCAAGGAGATCGGAGTGGAGATGAAGACCGGAGGACTCGGATCAGTCGGTACAACATTTCCACACTCTTTACTGTTTGTTAGTTTAGCAATAATGGTAGATCCGGGTTAAAGTATACGATAGCGCCAAGTTAAAAAGTTTTATTCCGCAATTGGCGTCTGTAGACTGCCGGGGCGCTAACGTAGACTTACAGTATGCCGCGGAAAATACACACGGTACGTCATTCTCCTTAAGTCACCTACTCCATCAACCAAGGTCAACCTATGCGAAGAAAGTTCGTGTCTAATATCCCCTCGACTAAGTCTAAGTTCCATAAGGTTAAGCCTAGATTCCGTATATATACAAACGCCCTAGGCAGTGCATAGTCAAACATAGACTCGAACCAAGGTTAACCTAGCGCTCTGATACTAAATTTGTCACGACCCGAAATGGCACGTGACTGGCACTTGAATCATATAAAGTCTATAGGACCCCATCCAATTCAAGTAAGCCAAAAATCCAGAAACCATTTAAATAATATGTGAGGAAAACTTGTTTTAAAGAAAGTGGTTTTAATAACATAAGCCTAATCATGCGTTTTTCAAAATCACAAGTCTTTTCTAAAAATTTCGGCAGAGTTTTCTTTGTAAATACTGGCCCCAAATGGGGTACAACATGAATAATATATGCATAATGATAAAAGGCATCCCCAAGCAGGAGCTAGCTCTTCGTCAATCGACGGTCACAACCACACAAGCAATATAATATACAACGCCGAAGGGCGAGGATCAAAACTCAAAAGGAAACTCAAAATCATCAATGAAAACCATAATAATACAACGCACGACTCTAAAGTGTACGTGACATGGCAATTACCGATGATGATGTGTGTGAGCCGACAAGCAGGTGAACGTGAAGCATACGCATCATCGGTAATAGTGCTGGTGACCTGACAGCATGGTTTCATAATAATAGTAAAAGCACAAGTATAAGCATGCAATGCGATATGAATAATATGAATGTGTGATGATAACCACAAGAATATGCAGGAATAAATAGCAATGCAACAATAAAGAATAAACATTTGTATAAACGAGTCATACTGTTTTGGCATTTGAAATAGAACGAATCGTGGTGTTTTGGAAAATAGGTGTTACAGTGTTTTTAAGAAAGATACGTCCTTTGAAATATCCGTAGTATCCCTTGGTCTGTCTTTAAATATTCACGATTCGTTAGTTTTTGAAATAAGTATGACTCGAGCCATATCTAACATCTACTAAGAAAAACTAAAAGTCTAAACTAACAGACTAAACGAAGGGTAAGGAAAACCACCTAAGTCATGAGTCAATATATATATATATATATAAAATAGTAGTCGGTGATCTCGCCTCAATAGTATCACATACGATACAATATATATAACATAACATCCTCGAGTCAAGAGTGCGGATCAATCATCAATATATAGCTTGTACGGTAAATCCATCGTACGACATCCCAAATCTGGGTACAGGTCATATATCACCTATATCTCATTATTCACCTGGTATCTTTATTATCATATATCATGAACTGGGATACTGATCTAAGTCTAGTACATACTGATACCAATCAACATATAAGTATATCCGTGTGTATGAAAACACATCGCCTAAGGATCCGCTATAATAAACATGTCGTATCTCATAATACGATCCAAATCATATCACCGATCTCGCGGTATCATGCCCAAACTCATCGACTCATCTCCAAGTATCATAAACTATCCTCATAAACCATGTATATGTATATATATACACACACACACACAGTCCCATACCTATGTGTACACACACACACACACACACACACACACACACACACACACACATATATATATATACATATCCCCATATACGCACAAGAAATAAAATGAATACGAATGTGTGTGCGTGTGTGTGTAAACCTATTCTAGGGTTCGCGACTAACTAACTAAAGACACTATCATTCCATATACATTAAAACTATATCATGAACACCTATGACCTCTCCTGATCAACAATAATCTCACAATAACAAAATAAACATATATAAATATGTATACGTATTCATATAATACACTACGAAACTGCGGGGGTGCTTTACGCCATCCACAAGACTTCCCCCGTAGATATATATCTACTCACCATGAACTTCGCTTGCCGATGCCGATGTCATCACGTGCTTGCTTGTCGTCTCAAAGTCCTCGTGAGGGTACCTACGTATCATAACACATCGTATTACATTAAAATCCGACTCATGACCAAAACGACACACGAATCTCACATAGGTCAAAACCTATGGTCCGCTCATGCAAAAGAACCAAAAAACCCTCGACATCGGCGTACAAACGCCGATTGATCGAGAACAACCCAAACGTACCATTCGTGGTTTTACAACACACTAAATATATATATATATATATATATATATATATATATATGAAATAGGGTTTAAATCATCAAAACTTCAAATTCGCTTTAAAAGCTATTTTTCCGAAACTCTAGTAAGCAACAATTGCCAATTAAGTTCAAATCTAGTTGTTTTAACAATTTTAGCGGCCACAATGCTCCCTAAATGTCTTGATTAAGCCACCCAAACCCAAGCTAAATTTTGAACTCACTCATTTCCATAAATCCCAAAATTCTAGTTTGCAAAATTATCCAATTTTAACAATTTCAAAGTAACAATGCACAAACAATAACTAACCTAGGTTTTGCATGATCTAATGTGTTAAACTACAATTTATAATGTTAAGGATGTGATGAAAACCCTTACTAGATTTTAATCTCACATTTTAAATTAATTTCCAAAAACCTAGTTTGCTTAAAAATCTTAATTTGGATATTTTAAATGTTACAATTAGCAATAAGCAACAAGATTAAGTTTTGCATAGCATTAACTTGTTAATCTACACATTAAAACCATAATCTAATGATTAAAAACCTAATTTGATCACAAACCATTTTCTTGAATTTTCAATCATTTAATTCGAACCAATTTAAAACCTAATTGAACACTTAATAAGCTAAATTAAAGCAATTAAACAAGAAATTCACTAAAGGGTTAATATTTATACCTCCCAATTGAGTTCTTGCATGAAATCTAAGCTTCCCAAATTGCTCTCTTTCACCAAAATCCATGTTTGAATGGCCAAGGAAAAATGGGTAAGGGTTTAATTGAAGAATTATTGACATTTTTGAGTGGGTTTGATGGATTTTTTGAAGACTTTTTATGAAAAATGAAGAGGGGGATTTGGGAGGGCTGCTGCTGCAGCAGGGATGGGGAGGGGTCAGCCATGAAGAAATGAGAGGGGGAGAGAAAATGTGAGGTGTGTGGTGTATGTGGGAATTCCATAAGTCAACAAGGCCCCATTCCTCATTATTAAAACCCCAAGCATTCTTTTCTTCATTCACTTTTCTTTAATTGAAGTGGGGACAAATTTTGTGGATGGGCAGCCAAGGGGCTTGGCCACATGGGGATTAGGATGAGTGTAAGGGAGAGAGAGTGGTGACCACACTCCACACAAACACAACATATCCTACATGTCTCATTATTTCCTTTAATTTATTATTCTCTTTAACCTTTTTCTTTAAATTTGAAGAACCACATTGACCATTCTTTTCATTTCAAAAACCACATGTTACACTTTGGTTTCATGTATCATGATGCACTTATCTTGTATTAACCAATTCCAATTTGTAATTTTCACTAATTAAATGTATTATCGAAGGTTTAAAATAATATTTAAAATAATTAATTACGGAATTTTTTTTTAAATCAGAAATTTTATGAGTGACCCATTAAATACCAAATACTAGCAATTTCATAGCTAGAATAGGTATATTTAATTTCATGTGGAAAAATAATTATATCTGGGTTTTTACGGAAAACACCAGTTATTTTACCGATTAACCGAAATTTCACCTAAACGATTTTCAAAAGGTTACAATTTGGGACACTCCCAACGTCGACTTAGATCTATCACCGTAGATCATAATTCACAAGATTTAGTAAGTATCATCCAGATCTTCCATGAAGAATCCTCGTGATAAGAGGAGCTTGACCGAGTGCAGCATTGGAAACCATTTCCTATCAAGAGTATGTCATTTACGTATAAGACAACCTTACTCTCTACAAGCTTCTTGTATATATAAGGTTTATCTACCTTTTCGATGAAGTCAAACTCTTTAACTACCACATCAAAACAAATGTTCCAACTCTGCGATACGTGCTTTAATCCTGATGGACTTAAGCATAGCTTTGAAAGACTCAAATTTTCCATCTACACCAAGAATCTTCTCAAGATACAGTTGCTCCCGATGGATTTTACCCCTTCAGGTGCAACATTCAAAATCATACTTTGTTGGTGTACATGGATTCCATCTTTGATTGAATAACATCCAGCCATTTCATAAAGTCTCCACTTGTGATGGCCTGCATGAACCTAGTTGGGGTATCATCTACCATGATGCAATCCTCGCTCCAACTATCACCGAGAAGACCGTAGTATCTCTCAAGTGGATGAGGAACCTTACCAGTTTCGCGGAGAGGCTGAGGTTCATTGGAGACAATTGAATCCTTTGGTTTCACCAAATCATCAGTTGTTAGTTTGTCTAGCTGGATTTCCTTCCAGTTCTTCCATATAACCATAAATTTCTTCATAAAAAATTCCTTTTCTAAACAGGTGGCATGCTGAGAAACAAAACACCTTTTACTCCTCAAAATGGTAGAAGATATACCCTTGCTAATGTTCGGGATATCCAACAAACTTATACAGAACTGACCTTGCCTCGAGCTTGTACGGATATTTCTTTTCAATATAGGCCGGACAACCCCATATCTTAACTTGTTTAGGACATGGTCTCTTCCCATACCATATCGCATATGGAGTGGTAGGCACTAATTTAGTCGGAACCCTATTCAATAGGTATGCAGCTTCTCAAGTGCATAACTACAACAGAAAAAAGGTAACTCAGCAGTACTTATCATAGAGCGCGCCATATCTCATAGGACATGATACCTCCATCCCGATACACCGTTGTGCTGTGGTGTACTCGAAGGAGTATGCTGAGAGAGAATTACATTCTACTTTTAGAAACTCCAGGAACACCATGCCCAAGTATTTTCTTCCTCAATCACATCGAAGGACTTTAATACTTCTACCCTTTTGGTTCTCTACTTCGTACTTATATTCCTTGAATTTTTCAAAAGCTTAAGACTTGTATTTCAACAGGAACACCTTCCTGAATCTTGAGATATCATCGATGAATGTAATGAAGTACAAAGAACCAACCCTGGCATTTTGTAGACATCGGACCGTATACATCATCATGTATCCGTCCCAAGAGTTCAGCAACTCTTCTTCCATTTCCAGTAAACAGAGTATTGGTCATTTTACCTTTGAGACAAGACTGGCAAGTATCATAAGATGAAAAATTCGAACAAATTCAAATATTCATCCTTATGTAACTTAGCTAGTCATGTCGCATTGATATGATCTAGTCTACAATGCCACAAGAAGGATTCGTTCATTTCTGAACTACTACTCTTGTTTGTGATCTATATACTTTGAACTGTGGTTTGATTTAGAACGTATATATCATTACATAACGTGCCTGATGCAATCAACTATTGATTCAGGAAATTATTCTCAACATTATCCTCAATACAAAATTGTCAGGACCCGAAATGGCACGTGACTGGCACTTGAATTATGTGAAGTCTATAAGACCACACCTAATTCAAGTAAGCCAAAAGCCCAGAAATCTAAACCATTTTAAAGAAGAAGTGAAGGAAAACCTGTTTTTAAGCAAGTGGTTTTAATAAAATAAGTGGCATTAAACAATTAAATGCAACATCATATTTTCCCGAAAATTTTGGCATAGTCTCTATTGTAAATACTGGCCCCCAAACGGGTACAACACAAGAAATACATAATAATGAATAAAGGCATTCCCAAACAGGAGCTAGCTCTTCGCCAATTGGCGGACACGACCACGCAAGCAATATAATATACAACGCCGAAGAGCAAGGATAAAAACTCAGAAAAAACCAACATCCTCAAGAAAACCAGAGAAAAACCATAATAATATAGGCGCGCGACTCTAAGGTCGAAAGAATATACACTGGTCTTCTAAGTCTAAAAAATATACAAGTCTAGTTGATGGAGTATACTAGATACAACTGAATATATTTACAGATACTACGGTGGTCACGATACAAGTGAACCCACCTAATAAAGCAATCATCCGGAAGGAAGTAGTGTGCCAGCAAACCGCAGCAAAACCTGTACGGCAAAACTTGCAAGAAACTGTGGCACAACGGGGGTGAGTTGCCAACTCGTGAGTAGAAAACATCACCGAGAAGAAATCACATGTATGACTCTATCCTAGGTCATACAATAATATATCCTCAATATATAACCTGAAGCATCTCAATAATAGCAAGGGTAAACATCTATACATAAGTGTAATACCAAGTGCTCGTGTCAGTGCCTCAAGTAATAACATATCATATATATGATGTATGAATGCATGAAAACAGAATACATCTAAATGAGAAAACTGTTTTCTTATCTCAGTGAGATTTCTGCATAAAAATCGAAGTATCATCAATGAAATGAACAAGGAATTCGTGTCAAGCATCGACACAAAATATATATCCCAATTTCTCAATATCTCGGGCTCCGGCAATCCGGACTGGCCCATATCATAAAATCTCAATGTCTTAATATCTCGGTCTCCGGCAATCCGGACTTGCCCCAGGCTCCGGCAATTCGGACTGGCCCAAATCATCAAATCTCACGACTACATCGGTATCCTCGGGATATCCGCCGCGTCACAAATAACCGGTCGGTAGTGCTCCCCTGCCAGGCTCAACGCTATCATCTGCGACCATCTTGCCCCGGAGTACCACACCGGGTCCACCATGAACCCGCAGACAGTTCCTCCTCCTCTTCCTCGAATCGGGTGTATGATACCACTCAAGAGCCGAGAAAACTCAAGGCGGACACCTCTCAAATCTTATCATGAGAAAACCGCAAATTTCTATCCTTTGAAATGAAAATGAGTTTATAAATCCTTGCGGTTTCTCCAAATCCAGAAATCTCATGGAAAATCCAAATCCCAAACTCCAAAGTAAATAACGGAGAAATACAGGCATAAAGCCCCATGATATTGCATAAAAATGAATATATACGAATGTGTAGGGTTACTTAGCATGACAGTAATGTTTCAGGAGGCATCGTCCATGCCGTTTTCAAATTTTTTGCCGTTCTAAATAACTCAAACCCTAGAATCTTAACTAAAGATTTAAACAATAAGCATGCAAACAACTTTACATACTAAGTGAATGAGGAATACAACCTTTAAAGACCGTTCCTTCACTTCAAATGCTCCGTGTATATGTCCCTTCGCTGCGAGTAAGATCACCCGAACTCTTGAGAGGCTCCACAAAGTGAAAGATGCAAACTTGCTCGAAGTCTTCGAGACCGAAGATGATCTACGTCGAGGAGACTCAAGCTCATGCTACCTCTTCACTAAATTAGAGTTTAGTGAAGCAAACACCCTAAACTAAATGGATAATAGTAGAGGATGATGAAGTAGCAAATGGGGTCTCTTTAGTTTTCTTCTTCTCTCAATATTTTCTCACCTTGGAAAATGCTAGCAAGCTTTTTCATGAGGAAGAAGAAGAAGTGATGAACAAATAAAACTCATGAGGTGAGAATATAAACCATGGGTGAGTTAGTTTCATGCACTAACTCATGTAGAGACTTAACTAGGGTAAGGATAAAGGTTGGGTTAATAAATATCTCAAGCATGACAAAAGGAGTAGACTTAGTCAATGGTTCTACAAGCTTCTCTAAGCTTTAACCATTAATCCAATTTCCACCATTTTGTGACTTACTTTGATAAATAAAAACCCTAGGATTATCCTAACAATAGTGTAAGTCTCATACACCCATGAAGCATGTGGCATCAAGCATGACACAATATAATGTACATTAATATATATCACATATATACTACATGCACACAAGTGAGAAAAAGAAATGTTTAAGTGAGCTAATATTAGTTAATGTAAATTAATATATCACATATATAATTATACATTAAATTATCAATTCAACACTTGATTTAATAATCCGGTTATATCACATACAACCGACTAATATCGAATGTAACAACTTATCGAATCAACACTTGATCCGATAAACTGGCTATATCTCATATAACCGTCCGATATCACATATCGCGAAAATAGAATACGGTATCACATACGCGTATTAATCTCGGTCCCGCACATATCACATATGTGCTCCTACTCCATTTCGCATGAACCAGGAAACCTCTGTATAGGACTCTAAAGACTCGTCAATACGCCGGCAGTAGGTGATGATCATATCAAACACCCATAAGCCGCAAGCGGTCTGCTAAACGTAACGGCCACCCGGGTATTGAGCAATCAGAAAATCAACAAGCAAGCCTGCTCGTACTCTTAAGAATCCAATCAGTAACACTATCGTACAGTCCGGTCTCTTCGTCAGATATGTCTCATATCACAGCCTGGGTGTGGTATAACGTCAGACCCCAATAGCCTGATAATTCATGCCGATGCAAGGTCCATAACTGTTCGAGAAATTTCTGATAACTCTTACCAGTAAATCTCAGCAACCCTGGCTAGGGATTTCATGTTATGGCCAATCGAGCATAGCACAACTTCAACTTCCAATACCGGGAGAGCCGAATCCCCTCCTATCGCTCATTTCCTCCATGTGACTCGGGACTGTACCTAAAAACCACCGTTTTGCACGATCTCTTGACCGTGGTAAGGTGGAAATCAAAGCACAGTTGGAATCACGCAAGACTCTATGACGATCTCGGGTCGACAGACTAACCTGTACCAGTGTCACCAGAGAACTGCTATCTGACTATTGGTATAATACCATCTAGGAGTTCTCGGCGAGTCCGCTTAGTGTACCCAGTCTCCACTGAGCACCCGTATACCTTCTTTGATGTCAAACACCAATGGATATGGGATCATCCGTCGCCCATCATATGGGTCGAGAAGCATATACGCTAGTCTACTCTGGAGTATCGATGCCACGTCTCGATACTCTCTCGACTATGAACATTTATAGGGTGTACTTGTGGACTACCTTTGGCCCCACTAGTATGATCAACATCCTAGTCCTAGTAGTCAATACACATCCTAAGGGCTTTATCAATATGTGAGAGAGAGACAATAAGTGTACATGTTAAGAAAAAGAGCAACCAGATAGCATACTATCATATCGAGCAAGAAAGTCCTCCCTATAGATGTCCAAGCATCCACTACAATAGACATCACATGTACAGTATGGCCTCTAGGGCATACATATAACTAACAATCTCCCACTTGCACTAAGGCCATTTGTTGTAGTATCCAATACCCAACAATATAGCAGTGGTTGTAGTATCCCATACTCAACCATCCCAAAATCTCTCAAATAGTATTTAGGGAAGCAGGCTTCGGTAAGTGGATCCGCCGTGTTAACCTTAATATCTACTCTCCTTACCTTGGTCCCTTAGAGATCAGCCATCTCCCTGATCAAGTGATACTTGCCTCAGAATATGTCAGGATCGTTGATAGGAACGGTGTTCCTAGGCTAATGCCATAAATCCATTGTAGTCGCAATAACAGTTATTGGACGCTCAATGGTAGGAACCATGTTCATCTCATGAACAAGAAATATCTAGACAGCAACATTGGTAGTATCGTTGGTAGCAATGTATTCAGCTTTTATCGTCCAGTATGTCACGGTGTCTAGCTTGGAACGTTCCATAATACTATCCCTCCACTGAGGGTAAAGACAATGCCTGTGACTGACTTTCAGTCAAACTTATCACTTTGGAAGCTGGAACTAAGAACATTCATTTAGTGCTTCTCAAGTACATAAGAATGTCCTCCACAGCTGTCCAGTGATTCACCCAAGATCCGATTGATTCCTGATCACTACACCTAGTGAGCCATCTACATCTAGTCTGGATTTGAGACACTCCCAACATCCACTAAGATCTATCACCATAGATCATAAACAACAAGATGTAGTAGGTATCATCCAGATCTTCTATGGAGAATCCCTATGATAAGAAGAGCTTGACCGAGTGTAGTATAGGAAACCATTTCCTATCAAGAGTATGTCATCTACGTACAATACGTTGAAGACAACCATACTCTCTACAACCTTCTTGTATATATAAGGTTCATCTACCATTTTGATGAAGTCAAACTCTTTGACTGCCTCATCAAAATAGATGTTCTATCTCCGTGATACTTTAATTGATCCTGATAGACATACGCATAGCTTTGAAAGTCTCAACTTTTCCATTTACACCAAGAATCTTTTCAAGATCCATTTTCTCCCAATGGGTTTTACTCCATCAGGTGGAACATACAAAGTCATACTTTGTTGGTGTACAAGGATTCCATCTTTGATCGCATAGTATCCAATCATTTCACAGAGTCCCCACTCGTGATGGCCTGCCTGAACCCAGTTGGGCCATCATCTACCATGATACAATCTTCGCTCCCACTGTTACCGAGAATACCGTAGTATCTCTCAAGTGGATGAGGAACCCTACCAGATTCGCGAAGAGGCTGAGGTTCGTTGGAGACTATTGAATCCATTGGTTTCAGCAAATCATCAGCTGTTAGTTTGTCTAGCTGGAACTCCTTCTAGTTCTACCTCATGACCACTAATTTTTCACAAGAAATTCCTTTTCTAAAAAGGTGGCATGCTGAGAAATAAAACACCTTTTGCTCCTCAGTATGGTAGAAGATATACCCTCGCAAATGTTTGGGATATCCTAACAAATTTATAGAACTGACCTTGCCTCGAGTTTGTCCGGATTTTGCTTTTCAATATAGCCCGGGCAACCCCATATCTTAACTCGTTTAAGACATGTTCCCTTCCCATTCTATATCTCATATGGAGTGGTAGGCACTAATTTGGTTGGAACCCCATTCAATAGGTATGCAGCTTCTCAAGTGCATAACACCCAAAAGGAAACAGGTAACTCAACAGTACTCATCATAGAGCGCACCATATCTTATAGGGTGTGATACCTCCGCCCCGATACACCGTCGTGATGTGGTGCATACAAAGGAGTAAGCTGAGAAAGAATCTCATTCTCCTTTTTGAAACTCCAGGAACTCCATGAGCAACTATTCTCCTCCTCGATCACATCGTAGGACTATAATACTTCTACCTGTTTGGTTCTCAACTTGAAGCTTATATCCGTTGAATTTCTCAAAAGTTTCAGACTTGTGTTTCAACAGGAACATATGTCTGAATCCTGAGAGAAGATCTATGAATATAAGGCTCCGAGTCACCTTCTTCTAAGCTCCGCTGGACGACATGGCATTCTCGTTCTATAGGCCGGCCGTACTTGTGATGGTTCCCCAGGATCCAATAAACGCACTTAGGTTAACGTTGCCACGATATTGTTCTATGGAAGCGGGAAGGCGGCCTTTTAAAATAGAAGTTCGGCCCGGTTTTTGTTTTTTTGACTAAAAAAAGTCATGTAGCAGAGCAGCAATAGCCTTATTCAATTTAGCCTTGAGCTAAGCCTAGCTTGTCTAGCCTATGTGATGTGAGCCCCCGGCAATGGAGGGGGAGCTCCTCTGTTAAACAACTCTGTCCGGCGAGCCCGGTGAGCTCGAACAGAGAGTGGTTGCCGAGTCGTGGAGTACGAAGAACCAACCTTGGCATTTGTATACATAGGACCGTATGCATCATCATGTATCCGTCTCAAGAGTTCAGCAACTCTTTCTCTGTTTCCAGTAAACGGAGAATCGGTCATTTTACCTTTGTGACAAGACTGACAAGTATTATAAGATGAAAATTCGAACAGATTCTCATATTCATCCTTATGTAACTTAGCTAATCGTGTCGCATTGGTATGACCTAGTCTACAATGCCACAATAAGGATTCGTTCATTTCTGAACTAGTCCTCTTGTGTGTGTTCTACATACTTTGAACTGTGGTTTAATTTAGAACGTATATGCTAGTATATAACGTGTCTGATGCAATCAACTCTTGATCCAGGAAAATGTTCACAACATTGTCCTCCAATACAGAATTATATCCTTCTTTAACTGAATAAAGAAACTGATGTAATGTTGTATATCAAGTTCGGTATGTAATAACATTCGTTCAGAATCAATGTATTAATACAAGGTGATATTTGCCAACCGATTTGGCTGC
Organism: Agapanthus africanus; assembly: GCA_030015575.1. NCBI lineage: Eukaryota > Viridiplantae > Streptophyta > Magnoliopsida > Asparagales > Amaryllidaceae > Agapanthus > Agapanthus africanus. Next base: position 310,880,781 of record CM057343.1, on the reverse strand, counting down.
AACAATCCCACCATTCTCTAATACTTAGAGACATATCACCCAATCTTAGTTCTACCTTTCTGTAGCCCATGTAACAGATAACATATATAGGATCCTAATCCGGTATCTCATACCTAGGACGTAGAGGATACTGAGAGACAGTTCTTGGTAAGTGAACATACCCGAAGAATAAGCATCAACATGCCCATTCTTCGTTTGGGTTGAGTGGAAGTACGGATATTCACCTATTTCCTGCTCGGACTTATAACAATTATAAGATAGAGCGGAACCAACATTCCTTATCTTAGTATAATAAGTAGATTCGGTCAAAGCATCCATATTATTATCTTGATTAAGGCGTGACAAGATCGCTACCAGGAGAGAGAGCGAAGAAAACACTCTGCGTGTGCTCTTGCAAGATTAGATTGATTATTATTTTATCTAATCAGGATGGCTCCCACTGTTTTTTATCAAATCTTCCTTCAAACCCTAAAAGGTAAGACTAGCCCAGATTAATTACACCCTACAAGTTCGCCAATCTTCGGCCAGGCTAGTGTCGGTACTTTGGGGTAGGATCCCCGTGCTTTTGCACGGACCTAATTAAAATAAACCTCATTTTCCCAGGGGCGTAACCCAGTTAACACCTTTCTAGACACCTACTTGATCGGTTAATTGTGATGTGTAAAACTCTCCCAGGAGTAACTCTTACTCGCAGTGGGTATCGGGATCCAACTATCTCATAGAAGGTATGCAATCTCATTGCAAATTTCAACACTTGAAATTCCCGATAATATTTTGCCCCTAGCGACTTATAACCTTAACATGATCAACAAATCATAAGCGCTAGCCAAGTTCAACCCGTCATTTCCTGATTGAATTAAACCCACCTGCACGACCCTTAACATGGTCAACAAAGTCGTAGGACTACCCTAATCCAATCGCATCATATGCTTATGGAGATAAGCACTAATCAGCTACCGCACACTACGCCTTAACATGGTCAACAAACGTAGCACGAATACTAAGTAGCACTTATCTGAAATGACGGAGGGCTACGACAGGTTTTTAAGAAAACCCTTTGCGTAATGAACTTGATTTCGTTGTAGAATCGAGTGAATTTTAAAAGGAGTGTTTTTGAGGCTTTTACTAGTTTTGCTAAAGAGGTCCCTCCCGGTGAAGGGATCTCAGCTTTTTCCATAGCGAATAAGGTGCAGGATATTTTACAAATCCCACCATACAAAGCAAAAACTATAGAAGCAATCAAAAGACAAACCTAGTGGGTTGTAGCATCTGCCAGTTTCGCTAAAGTGGTCGCTCCCGGTGAAGGGATCTCGGCTCTTTCCTTATCGAATAAGGTGCTGCATACTCTACAAGGAATACCGCGATGCAAAGAAAGAACTAGAGCTACCAGTTTTCGAGACAAGTTTCTACAACATCTTTAGGTTTCTTTTATTTCATTAATCTCATTAATGAAGTCCTATTAATTATGCTTCCCAAGCATCACATATGAAACGAAAGCATCAATATTAATTATATCTCATATATATAATATAGGCATTCATCTCAGAACATCAAGTGATCACATCACGGAATATCAGCAGCAGAAGAACATATATGAAATATTGGACATACTAGGAATTCCGTGTTTTAAATTAAGGCAGTATAAAACAAGGATTCCACGGTCGCGATGAATAGCCAAACCCATATCCCTAGACCCCTACGAGAGCGGCAAGCAACCCTACCAATTCTAGAGTTAGGAGACCCGGTCTCGACATCTCGAGATGGTCTCCCACTGAACCTTAAAACCCGGTTACTTGTGTTCCCCGTCTTGGGTCTATCCTAATGCGAAAAAGTAATTAATATAAATCAATGGTGACATCATCCTCAACCCGGAAGTGCCCCAATAAAAGAATATTACTTACAAGCTTTTACATGAATGAAAATGAAAAACTCTCATCTCACATAAAAACCACCGGCTATTCAAAACACGACGATCCAATATATCATATCACAGCAACACATAACATCACATGTCATCAACGTAAGTAAATAGGCGTATCCCAATTGTCGTTGACATATAGCAACGAAATCGGCGATACACCACATATTGCACTTACGGTTGCAGAAAAGAAAGTGAAAAACTACAACAATTGGAATCCACAACCATCTTAGACATCATAAACCCAATGTTAGTTATATGTATGCCCTAGAGGCCATTACTGTACATTGGATGTATATTGTAGTGGATGCTGGGACATATATAGGAAAGACTTTCTTGCTCGACATGATAGTATGCTATCTGGTTACCCTTTTCCTTAACGTGTATGCTGATTGTCTCTCTGTTACATGATGGTAAAGCCCTTAGGATGTGTACTTGACTACCTGGACTATGATGCGGATCATACTAGTGGGGACATGGTAGTCTACAAGTACATCCTTCAAAGTCCCTAGTCGTGGGTGTATCGAGACAGGGCATCGATATACCAGAGTAGACTAGCGTGTACCTTCTCGACCCATACAGATGGGCGATGGATGATCCCATATCCATTGGTGTTTGACATCAGAGATGATATACGGGTGCTCAGTAGAGACTGGGTACACTGGACGGACTCGCCGAGAACTCCCAGATGGTATTATACCTCACATCAGATGGCAGTTCTCTGGTGACACTGGTACAGAGTAGTCTGTTGACCCGAGATCGTCATAGAGTCTTGTGTAGTTCCCACTGTGCTTTGATTTCCATCTTACCACGTCTAAGAGGGCGTGCAAAACGGTGGTTTTTGGGTACAGTCCCGAGTCACATGGAGGCAATGAGCGATAGGAGGGGATTCGTCTCTCCCGGTATAGGGAGTTGATGTTGCGCTGTGTTCGATTGGCTATAACAGGAAATCCCTGGCCAGGGTTGCTGAGATTTACTGGTAAGTGTTACCAGTAGTTTCTCGATTGTTATAGACCTCATATCGACACGACTTATCGAGCTATTGGGGTCTGACGTTTACCACCCCTAGGCGAGATATGCGACATATCAGACGATCAGACCGGACTGTACGGTAGTGTTACTGGTTGGATTCACCAGAGTGTGAGCGGGCTTGCTCGTTGATCTTCAGATCGCTCAATACCCGGGTGGCCGTTACGTTTAGCAGACCGCTTGCGGCTTGTGGGTGATTGATATGATCATCACCTGCTGCCGGCGTATTGACGAGTCTTTAGAGTCCTACACAGAGGTTTCCTGGCTCAAGCGAAACGAAATAGGAGCGCATATGAGATATGTGCGGGACCGAGAATAATACGTGTATGTGATACCGTATTCTATTCTCACGATGAATGTATCGAATGGTTGTATGCGATATAACCTAGTTATCGGATCAAGGATTGATTCGATAAGCCGATACATTTGATACTAGTCGGTTATATGTGATATGACCGGATCGTTAAATCAAGTGTTGATTTAATGATTTAATGTATAATTATATATTTGATATATTACTTTGCATTGACTCGTATCGGTTCACTTTAAATGGATTTTCTCACTCGGATGTGCGCATTGCATATGCGATATGATTTTGTGCACTTATTTGTATCATGTTTGATGATACATGTTGACTTGTGCTTGTGTAAAGACTAAACCATGGTTATATGAATGGTTAGGGTTTTATATACTTATTCATTTATTTATATTCATTATTCATTTAAGGAAAAGAAAAGAAAAATGGTGGCATAATTTGTTTCTTTCATGAAGCTTCATGAAGAGTTTAATAATTGACCATTTTTGTTTTCTTCTCTTAACCTAACCATCCACTTAACCCTAGTTTGCTCTCTACACTTCACCATGGTTAGTATATGATAAGTAATGATATTATTCTCATTTTTAATTCAAGACTTATCATATTCTATCTTCATTTTCTTCTTCTTCTTCCTTGAACTCAAGAAGAAAACCTTGAGGTCATCAATGGTGATTGATGATAAAGAGTGAGAAATCCAATTCTAAAGTCTACCCACTTCCTATTTCTTCATCCTCTACCTCTTGCCAAGTAGTAGAGAGTGTTTTCTTCACAAGTTTCTTGACTTGGTGAAGTCGGAGCTTGATTTAGCGATGCCTCGACGTAGATCATCTTCGACATGGACATCGATGACCTAGCCCGTCCATTCTCCGATGAAGCTGACGCTAGAGCCCGGGACTTGTTATGGACAGCGAGGAGACTTCATTGCGGAGCTATGGAGGTGGAGAACCGGATCTACAAAGGTTGTATTTCCGTATCTCTTAGTTAAGTGTTAACTAGTTTACTTTTCGCCTAGAATTCTAGCCGACGATCCGTACTCTAGGGTTTCTCGGCACCGCAAAGTTTGAAATTGGCATGGTTGAGGCCTTGTGAGACCTCATTAGTGTGCCTAGGAACCCTACACTGGTATCAGAGCCTAGCTAGAGCCTTAGGCGAAGTCTAGACGGAATTTGAAGTCCGAACGAACCCATAACCCAATTCCGTTCATGCTCTCTGTACTTTTTTGAAAACAGTGAGTTTTTCCACATTAAAAATATGCAGAAAAATCAGCAGGCTAATCTAAGAGTTACTGTGAATTTCGATGGACTAATTCCATCAAAGAGCCGCGGATCCGCGGCACGAGCTTGGCTCGTGCGGCGGATGCGCGGCGCCTTTGTCGTTTTGTGCATTTTAATTTTCACAGTAATTCTCATTTTTCTGTGGTGGTTTTCCTGGGAATTTTTAATATTTATTCAAGAGTTGAATTTTCCAGGGTTGATTTGGGGATTCGGTGTTTCGATCGGAGTATCAAATTTTGTCTGTGTGGCTTTCCGGATAATTTTTAGAATATGTTAAGAGGTTCGACAGGATATAAATACCCAATTTTTCCCCTGTCGGGAAATTTCCAAGTGTTGGATTTTTCCGTAGTTTGACGACGTTCTAAGTAGTGCAAGTAACGCGATGGACCCTCTAGAAGACAACAAACCTTAACTCGATTATGTGACCGTCTTGAACTGCCCTTTGAACCTTAGGGTTTGGGGCAGTACGGCGTGCCACATGTGAGGCGTTGGCTTGACCCTTCTACGGCTGGACCGTTGGTACTGAGGCACGAACTGAATGTTGTTAGACTTATTTCATGTGTTGATCTGTATCGGGAAAACTTGGGTGTTCGATTGTTCGATCGGAAAGTTTGACATTTTCTATTTATCCGGAATGGGATACAATAATTGGAATTCACAAGTAGTTATGTGATAACTGAATGAATGTTATAAACATAGCAGTTTAGTCTCACTTGATCGGTTGCCACGGAATTTTGATGCGATCAAAAGTCCGTCGCAATCACGTAGCGTACGCGGATACTCGCCGGGTAAACTTAATAGACAGCCTCACTCCATAGCCCCGACCAAGTGACTGTAAGAGAACCCCGTCGCCGAAAGCATCCGTTCGGGTGCTCGCGGTGGCGGTGTTCCGCCTTGGTGCACTTCGTCGGCGGCATCGGGGGTGCGGCCGCCTACTGAAGTTTGCGACGAGCATTCGATCAGGATGTCGGGAATCTTGTTGAATTGCCCGACTTGATATTGAAAATAGTTTTCGATTTTGAGACTAAAATGCGGGGTTTATAATTGTTAGGCATGCGATGTCTAAGTAATTCATTTGGTCAGGTATGCGATATCTGAGGTGGTTGCGGATTCTAACAGTTGTAGTTTTACATTTTCTTTTCTGTGACCGTAAGTGTAATATGTGATATCGCCGGTTTCGTTGCTATATGCCAACGGCAATTGGGATGCGCATATTTACTTACGTTGATGACATGTGATGTTATGTGTTGCTGGATATGTTATATTGGATCGTCGTGTTTGAATAGCCGGGGTTTTTTTATGTGAGATGAGTGTTTTTCATTTTCATTCATGTAAAAACTTGTATGTAATATTCTTTTATTGGGGCACTTCCAGGTTGCGGAAGTTGTCACCCTTTGTATATTATTTACTTTTCCGCACTAGGATAGACCCAAGGAGGGGAGCACAAGTAACCGAGTTCTGGAGTCCAGTGGGAGACCAACTCGAGGAGTCGAGTCCGGGTCTCCTAACTCCAGAATTGGTAGGGTTGCTTGCCGCTCTCGTAGGGGTCTAGGGGTGTGGGTTTGGCTATTCATCGCGACCGTGGAATCCGTGTTTTATACTGGCTCGTATTGAAAACACGGACGTCCTAGTATATCCAATATTTCATATGATTCTTCTGCTGCGATATCTGTGATGTGATCATGTGATGTTCTGTGATAGATACAGTATATAGTATATATGATTTATTATATAGAAGTTACTTATGTTTTACACCCGCGCTAGCCCTGCCCCGCTCTGCCGTTAGTTACCTAACCTAACGGTGCACGAGGGGACATCGAGGCGAATGCGGATGGCATAAGTGTACGTCGTATTTATCTGTGATGTTTAGGTATTTAAATGATGGGACTTCATTAATGTGATTAATGAAATAAAAGAAACCTAAGATGTTGTAGAATCGAATTTCAAAATAAAACAGGTAGCTACAGTTCTTGCTTTGCACAGCGGTATATGTGATATATCCTGCACCTTATTCGATAAGGTAAGGACCGAGATCCCTTCACCGGGAGTAACTCCTTTAGCAATAACTGGCTGATGCTACACACTCGGTTTGTCTTTTGATTGCTTTTTAGTGTTTTTGCTTTGCACAGTGATATATGTGATATATCCCGCACCTCATTCGACGAGGAAAGGACCGACGATCCCTTCACCGGGAGTGACTCCTTTAGCAAAACTAGAAAAGCCTCAAAAGCACTCCATTTAAAAATCATTTGATTCTACAACGATATCAAGTTCATTACGCAATAGGTTTTCAGAAAAACCTGTCGTAGCCCTCCGTCATTTCAGATAAGTAGTAGTTAGTATTCGTGCTGCGTTTGTTGGCCTTTGTCAAGGCGCAGTGTGCGGTAGCTAACTGGTGCTTATCTGCTTATGCATATGATACAGATTGAGTTAGGGTAGTCGTGCGACCTTGTTGGCCTTTGTCAAGGGCCGTGCGGGTGGGTTTAATTCAATCAGGAAATGACGGGTTGAACTTGACTAGCATCCTATGGTTTGTTGGCCTTTGTCAAGGTCATAGGAGGTTAGGGGCAAAATATTATCGGGAATTTCAAGTGTTGAAATTTGCAATGAGATTGCATACCTTCTATGAGATAGTTGGATCCCGATACCCGCTGCGAGTAAGAGTTACTCCTGGGAGAGTTTTACACATTACAATTAGCCGATCAAGTAGGTGTCTAGAAAGGTGTCAACGGGGTTACGCCTCTGGGAAAACGAGGTTTACATTAATTAGGTTCGTGCGAAAGCACGGGGGACCTCCCTCAAAGTACCGACACTGGCCTGGCTGAAAGATTGGCGAACTTGTAGTGTGTAATTAATCCCGGCTAGTCTTTCCTTTTAGGGTTTGAAGGAAGATTTGATAAAAAGCAGTGGGAGCCATCCTGATTAGATAAAATAATAACCAATCTATTCTTGACAGAGCGCACGCTGAGTGTTTTCTTCTCTCTCTCTCCAGGTAGCGACCATATCACGCCTTAATCAAGATAATAATACGGAATATTGACCGAACCCGCTTGTTATACTGAGCTGGGGAACGTTGGTCCCGCTCCAACTTATAATTGTTATAAGACAGAGAAGGAAATTGGGGAATACCAGATTTCCCGTGCCGCCCAAACGAGGAGAGTGCATGATGATGCATCATCTTCGGGTGTGTTCATTATATAGAAATGTTTCTCAGTGTCCTTTACGTCCTGGGTATGTGATACCAGATCAGGATCCCAGATATGTAATCTGTTACATAGGGCTACAGAAAGGTAGAGAACTGAGAATGGGTGATAAGTTTCATGAGGCAGAAAACGGGGCAAGAGTTGCAGCCAAGTCTGTCGGTCACTGTCACCCTGTATTCCAAATACATTGATTCTGAACGAATGTTATTAGATACCGAACCTGATATACAAAATCATATCAGTCTCTTTATTAGTAAAGAAATGATAAAATTTTGTATTGTTGGATAATGTTTTGAACATTTCCTATATCAAAAGTTGATCGGTTCAGGCACGTTATCTAAAAGCATTGATGTTCTAAATCAAACTACACTTCTTTAGTATACAGAACACACACAAGAGGAAGAGTTCAGAAATGAACGAATCCTTCTTGAGGCATTGTAGACTAGGTCATATCAATGCGACCCGACTAGCTGAAGTTACATGTAGATGCATATTTAAATCAGTTTGAATTTACATCTTGTGAAACTCGCCAGTCATGTCACAAAGATAAGATGACCATAGCTCCGTTTACTGGAAACAGAGAAAGAGTTAGTGAACTCTTGGGATTGATACATGTTGATGTATGTAAGGTCCCCTGTCTACACATGCCAAGACTGGTTCTTTGTACTTCGTTACATTCTCTGATAATCTCTCAAGATTCAGACCTATGTTCCTGCTGAAACACAAGTCCGAACCTTTTGAGATATTCACAGAATATAAGTTACAAGTAGAGAACCAAAATACGGGTAAAAGTATTATGTCCTTTGATGTGATCAGGGAGGAGAATACTTGAGTACGGAATTCCTGGACTATTCTAAAGGAGAATGAGATTCTCTCTCAGCATTACTCCTCCGTATACACCATAGCACGATGGTATATCGGGGCGGAGCAGATACACCCTATTTGATATGGTGTGCTCTATGATGAGTACTGCTGAGTTACCTATTTCCTTTTGGGAGTTATGCACTTATGAAGCTGCATACCTATTGAATAGGATTCGAATCAAATCAGTTGCCTACCACTTCATATATGATATGGAAAGGGAAGAGCCCATATCTTAAGTTAGTTAAGATTTGGGGTTGACCGGCCTATGTCTAAAAGCAAAATCCGGACAAGCTCGAGGCAAGGTCTGTAATATAGAACTGAAAATGTTCCAGCTATACAAACTACAGCACATGATTTGATAGAACCAAAGGATTCAGTAGATTCCAACGAACCTCAGCCTCTCCGCCGATTTAGTAGGGTTCCTCACCCACCTGAGAGATACTTCGGTTTCTCTATGACAGTGGGAGCGAGGATTGCATCATGAGATGATGACCCAACTAGTTTCGAGCAGGCCATCGAGAGAAACGACTCTGTAAGAATGGCTGGATGCTTAGTGATCTGAGATGGAATCCTTATACACCAACAAAGTATGGACTTTGGTTGCTATATCTGAAGGGTTAAATCCCCATCAGGAGCAAGTATATCTTGAGAAGATTACTTGGTGTACATGGAAAAGTTGAGACTTTCAAAGCTGGACTTGTTAAAGGTTTTCGTCATCGACCAAGCGTGGATAATGATGAAACCTTTTCAAGTAGCTATGCTTAAGTCCATCCAGATCCTACTTACCACGGCTACATACCATGACTACGATATCTGGCGGTTGGGTGCCATGACTGCTTTTCTAAATGATGTTTTAGAAGAGTGCGTCTATAAGTACACAGCCAGAGGGCCTCGTAGACAGTGGGAGCAGCGGAAACGTGTGCAAGATGTTTTATATGATAAAGCAGGCATCGCGGAGTTGGAACGTCTGTTTTGATGTAATAGTCAAAGAAGTTGACATCATCAAAATGGTATATGAACCTTGTACAAACAAAAAGGTAGTAGGGAGTATAGTGGTGATCCTCGTAGAGTACGTGGATGACAAACTCTTGATAAGAAAGGAGTTTCTTATGCTACGCTCGATCAATCTCCGTTTATCACAAAGATTCTCCGCATAGGATCAAATTGATACCTACTAAATCCTGGATTTTGGATCTATGAGATAGATCTAATTGGATGTTAGGATTCTTACTAGTTGTAGTGAGATAGTATCAATTGATCCTGGGGAGAATCACTGGAAGTGTTCCAGGGTGATAAAGACGACTGAATGTCAGTCACAGGCATTGTCTTTACCCTAAGTAAAGGGACGGTATGTTGGAAGAGTTCCAAGCTAGATACCGTGGCATACTAGACGATAATGGCAGGATACATCGCTACTTAAGATGCTACCAAAGAGGCTGTTTGGGTGTATATTGGTTCATGAGATGAACTACGTTCCTCCCATTGTGTGACAATGGAGTTGTGGCTTATGCCAAGGAACGCCGGTCCCATCAGTGACCCAGGCGTATTCTGAGGCAGCATCACCTGATCATGGAGATAGTTGATCTCCAGGGAGATCGAGGTTAGGAGAGTAGACTCAGAGGACTACACAGCGGATCCACTCACAAAGGCCTGTTCCCAGAGAGAGACTTTTATGGGATGGTTGAGTATGAGATACTACAACCACTGCTACAGATGGCCCTAGTGCAAGTGGGAGATTGTTAGTTATATGTATGCCGTAGAGGCCATTACTGTACATTGGATGTATATTGTAGTGGATGCTGGGACATATATAGGAAGGACTTTCTTCCTCGACATGATAGTATGCTATCTGGTTACCCTTTTCCTTAACGTGTATGCTGATTGTCTCTCTGTTACATGTTGGTAAAGCCCTTAGGATGTGTACTTGACTACCTGGACTATGATGCGGATCATACTAGTGGGGACATGGTAGTCTATAAGTACATCCTTCAAAGTCCCTAGTCGTGGGTGTATCGAGACAGGGCATCGATATACCAGAGTAGACTAGCGTGTACCTTCTCGACCCATACAGATGGGCGATGGATGATCCCATATCCATTGGTGTTTGACATCAGAGATGATATACGGGTGCTCAGAAGAGACTGGGTACACTGGACGGACTCGCCGAGAACTCCCAGATGGTATTATACCTCACGTCAGATGGCAGTTCTCTGGTGACACTGGTACAGAGTAGTCTGTTGACCCGAGATCGTCATAGAGTCTTTTGTGGTTCCCACTATGCTTTGGTTTCCATCTTACCACGTCCAAGAGGGCGTGCAAAACGGTGGTTTTTGGGTACAGTCCCGAGTCACATGGAGGCAATGAGCGATAGGAGGGGATTCGTCTCTCCCGGTATAGGGAGTTGATGTTGCGCTGTGTTCGATTGGCTATAACAGGAAATCCCTGGCCAGGGTTGCTGAGATTTACTGGTAAGTGTTACCAGTAGTTTCTCGATTGTTATAGACCTCATATCGACACGACTTATCGAGCTATTGGGGTCTGACGTTTACCACCCCTAGGCGAGATATGCGACATATCAGACGATCAGACCGGACTGTACGGTAGTGTTACTGGTTGGATTCACTGGAGTGTGAGCGGGCTTGCTCGTCGATCTTCAGATCGCTCAATACCCGGGTGGCCGTTACGTTTAGCAGACCGCTTGCGGCTTGTGGGTGATTGATATGATCATCACCTGCTGCCGGCGTATTGACGAGTCTTTAGAGTCCTACACAGAGGTTTCCTGGCTCAAGCGAAACGAAATAGGAGCGCATATGAGATATGTGCGGGACCGAGAATAATACGTGTATATGATACCGTATTCTATTCTCGTGATGAATGTATCGAATGGTTGTATGCGATATAACCTAGTTATCGGATCAAGGATTGATTCGATAAGCCGATACATTTGATACTAGTCGGTTATATGTGATATGACCGGATCGTTAAATCAAGTGTTGATTTAATGATTTAATGTATAATTATATATTTGATATATTACTTTGCATTGACTCGTATCGGTTCACTTTAAATGGATTTTCTCACTCGGATGTGCGCATTGCATATGCGATATGATTTTGTGCACTTATTTGTATCATGTTTGATGATACATGTTGACTTGTGCTTGTGTAAAGATTAAACCATAGTTATATGAATGGTTAGGGTTTTATATACTTATTCATTTATTTATATTCATTATTCATTTAAGGAAAAGAAAAGAAAAATGGTGGCATAATTTGTTTCTTTCATGAAGCTTCATGAAGAGTTGAATAATTGACCATTTTTGTTTTCTTCTCTTAACCTAACCATCCACTTAACCCTAGTTTGCTCTCTACACTTCACCATGGTTAGTATATGATAAGTAATGATATTATTATCATTTTTAATTCAAGACTTATCATATTCTATCTTCATTTTCTTCTTCTTCTTCCTTGAACTCAAGAAGAAAACCTTGAGGTCATCAATGGTGATTGATGATAAAGAGTGAGAAATCCAATTCTAAAGTCTACCCACTTCCTATTTCTTCATCCTCTACCTCTTGCCAAGTAGTAGAGAGTGTTTTCTTCACAAGTTTCTTGACTTGGTGAAGTCGGAGCTTGATTTAGCGATGCCTCGACGTAGATCATCTTCGGCATGGACATCGATGACCTAGCCCGTCCATTCTCCGATGAAGCCGACGCTAGAGCCCGAGACTTGTTATGGACAGCGAGGAGACTTCATTGCGGAGCTATGGAGGTGGAGAACCGGATCTACAAAGGTTGTATTTCCGTATCTCTTAGTTAAGTGTTAACTAGTTTACTTTTCGCCTAGAATTCTAGCCGACGATCCGCACTCTAGGGTTTCTCGGCACCGCAAAGTTTGAAATTGGCATGGTTGATGCCTTGTGAGACCTCATTAGGGTGCTTAGGAACCCTATACCCAATGTATCACATACTTTGGATTTCATGCCCAACCAAATGAATTCCTTAGACATCACATGCCTAACAATCATAAACCCCACATTTTAGTCTCGATATTGAAAACATTTTCCAATAACCTGTCGGGCAATTCAACAAGATTCCTAATAACCTAATCGAATGCTCGTCGGAAACTTTAATAGACGGCCGCAGTCCCCAATGTCGTCGACGAAGTGCGCTAAAGCGGAACACTGCGTCCGCGAGCACCCGAACGGATGGTTTTGGCGACGGAGTTCTTCTACAGTCACTTGGTCGGGGCTACAGGGCGTGTCTATCTATTAAGGTTACCCGGCGAGTATCTGCGTACACTACGTAATTGCGACGGACTTTTGATCCACATCAAAATTCCGTGGCAACCGATCAAATGAGAATAAACTGCTAGATTTATAAAATTCAAACTAGTTATCTCATAACTATTTGTGGACTCCAAATATTGTATCACAATCACAGATAGCTAGACGAAGTTAAACTTTTCGATCGCATAAACAAGAACCTAAAATTTCCTAATAAGCTCAACACTTGAGCGGAGTTCAAAAAGTACCCATAAACTGCCACAGCTCCTATGAACCAGCCGTAGAAAGGTCAACCAATGCCTCATATGTGGCACCACAGAACTATCACAAACCTTAGGGTTTGATGGCGGTTCTGACGGTCACATAATCGAGTTAAGGTTTCGTTCTTCTAGAGAGTCCACAGAATCGCTTGCAAGATTTTCTAAAAATTTTAAAATCGAAAAAAATCCAACACTTGGAAAATTTCCAGCGGGGAAAAATTGGGTTATTGATATCCGTTCAAACTTTTTAACATCGTCTAAATAACCCAAATACATGTTAGAATTACAACTGCGAAACACTCCGAGTTGCCTTTGCAGAAAGTAAACATCATATGAAACTTTAGCAAAAACAAATAACACCTGAACCATCGAAACCCAGAGACTGGAACACCATGAAAATTTGAACCCAAAATTCCAAAAATGACCCGAGCTAGCCGGTTGTAATTACAATGAGGTCGGCCACTTTATGATGGAATTGCCTCAAATTTTCACAGTGTTAATGTTATATCTCATGCAACATTCTGCAGTTGTTTAAAAAAATTTTAGAGCCCTTTAAAAAATCGACAGAAACTGGATTTCGTAGTTTCAAGTTTGTCATGACCCGAAATAGCATGTGACTGGCCCTTGAATCATATGAAGTCTATAGGACCTCATCTAATTCAAGTAAGCCAAAAACCCAGAAATCTAAAACCATTTTAAGGAGTAAGTAAAGAAAACTAGTTTTAAACAAGTGTTTTTAAATAACATAAGCCGAATATGCATTTTTAAAATCCCAAGTCTTTTCTAAAAATTTCGGCAGAGTTTCCATTGTAAATACTGGCCCCAAACGGGGTACAACAAGAATAATATATGCATAATGATAAAAGGCATCCCAAAGCGGGGGCTAGCTCATCGTCAATCGACGGTCACAACCACGCAAGCAATATAATATACAACGCCGAAGGGCGAGGATCAAAACTCAAAATCATCATGAAAACCATAATACTACAACGCGCGACTCTAAGGTCGAAATAATACACAACTAGTTTTCTAATTCTGATGTAAATATAGAAGTCTGGTTGATGGAATTACTAGATACAAGAGATTAAAATAAATACAAGGGTGGTCACGATGCGAGTGAACCCACCTACCAAAGCAATCACCCAGAAAGGAAGCAGTGTGCCAGAAAGCTGCAAAGAAACTTGTATGGCAAAAACCTGCAAGAACTGTGCCACAACGGGGGTAAGTTGCCAACTCGTGAGTAGAAAATATCACAGAGCAGAAATCGTATGTATGACTCAATCCTAAGTCAAACGATCAGTAATAATATATCGTCAATATGAATAAGTCTGAAACATGATAAGGTGGCAAGGGTAAACATCTATACATATGTGTAGTACCAAGTGCTCGTGCCAGTGCCTCAGGTAGCAACATATCATAAATATGAGGTAGGATCGATGTAATCAGTGTCAACTATATCATGAAGTCTATGAGTATGTGGATATCATCCAACTATGTAATCAATGTCTGTATGCATGTGTCTCGTCCACGAATCAACCAATGACATAACAACATCATGCATGTAAATATAATAAACCATATGCATGGAAGTATGAGGATAAAAATCAACGTGTGTCCCTCGCGACATATCAAAATCATGGAACCGGAGTGTCCAGCATCGACACTCGAAAACATCATGAAACCTGTGCCCTGCATCGGCACGTAAATCCTCATATATATATAGGGCTCCGTCAGTCCGGATCAGCCCACGGGCTCCGTCAGTCCGGATCGGCCCGTAACATCTCTCAACTCCAGTCGGTATCCTCCGGATATCCGCCGAGCTCAAATACAATCACCGGTAGGTAGTAGTCCCTCTGCCAGGCTCACCGTCTGTATACACAGCATCCATTTCTTAATTCGGGGTACCATACCGGGCCCCACCATGTACCCGCACACGGCCCATGACTCCTCCTCGTATGGGGTATATACATATGAGAACCGATAAAACTCATGGTTGACGCGCTGAAATATCATATCAAGAGAAACCGGGTTTTTTAAACAATACATACTTTCTTTTGAAACAGCCACGGTTCTCAAATCCAGAAATCTCATTTAAACAGCATATCTCAATGCGTATAATCATAAAGCATGATGTATACGACATATAATAGAAATGTAAGTATATTCGTATATCATGCAACATAAAACAGTAATATGCACACATCGAGGGAAAACCGCTCTTTGAAATGAACCCAGTTTTAAAATATATCTTATGGTTCCCAAATCTCCAAAAATCAAGCCAGAATCATCTATGTATGTGCAAATACGTATGTATGCAAGTATGGGTGTACAATATGTATGTACACAAGTATGTCATGCAAGGAGTCATATCCTGATGCAACAATCCTACTATGTAGTGACATGGCAATTATCGATGATGAAGTGTGTGAGCCGGCAAGCAGGTGTACGTGGAACATACGCATCATCGATAATGGTGCTGGTGTCCTGACAGCATGGGTTTAATATAACAATAAACACATTTAAACATGCGATGCAATGCGAATAGCAAGAATATGCGGAAAATGAATAATAGCACAACAGTGAAAAATCTATATTAATATATATATGTCATATAGTTTTGCCATTTGAAATAACACGAATCGTGGTGTTCAGAAAAATAAGGGCTACGTTGTTTTTAGGAAAAGATGCGTCTTTTGGAAATACCCGTAGAATCCCTTGACCTGTCTTTTAAAATACTCACGATTCGTTAGTTTTGAAATAGGTATGACTCGGGTCTAGTCTAACATCTACTAAGTACTACAGAACCAAACGAACAGTCTAACCGAAAGGGTAAGGGAAACCACCTAAATTTGAGTCGATATACATATAAATATAATAGTCGGTGATCCTGCCTCAATAGTATCACATACGATACAATATACAATATGACATCCTCGAGTCAAGAGTGCAGATCTATCATCAATATATAGCTCGTACGTAAATCCGTCATACGGCATCCCAAATCTGGGTACGGGTCGAATCTCGCATTTATCTAATCAATTATCTTGTATCCTTATCATCATATCTCATGAACTGGGTACTGACCTAATTCTATTACAAACTGATACAATCGATATATATATAAATGCGTGTGTAAAACACACGCCTAAAGGCCCGCTAAAATCTCATTTCATATCTCCTAATACGAACCACATCATATCACCGATCTCGTGGCACCATGCCCAATCTCATCGACTAATCTCCAAATAGCTTGTACAATCCTTATCATCCAAGTGTAGGTATATATGTATATATATACGTCGTCCCATACCTATGTGTGTATGTATATATACGTATCCCTATATACGCACAAGTATAACAAAGTAAGCATGTGTGTGCATGTGAGTGTAAACCTATTCTAGGGTTCGCGACTAAGATGTTATACTTGTTCACCTCTAATAACCCTAATCTAACCATTAAACACCTAATCATATCTTGAATATCCATGTCATACATAAAAGTTATGTTATAAATATAGTATATATTTATAGCATACTATACATCGAACTGCTGAGGTGCTATACGCCATCCACCCGACTTCCCCCGTAGATATAATCTACTCACCTTGCTCTCGCTTGTTGTTGCCGACGTCGCCACGCGCTTGCTTGTCATCTCGAAGTCTTCGTGGGGGTACCTACACATCATAACGTCTCGCAAATGCGTATTAAAATCACATCAGAAAATCAAAATGACACGCTAAAGGCCTATAGGTTAGAACCTATGGACTACGCCTTCAAAACCACCAATTAACACTCGATTTCGACGCACAAACGTCAAGCGATCGAATACAACACAAATCACAAAAATCCAGAATTCAAAATACGTAAAACGAAATCCCGAATCAAAACAGCAACTCTTGAAAATAGTCCCAGATTTCACCCTAGGTCAAATTGGTCAATTTTGCATATGCCAAGGGTCTAATTTACTGGAGATAAAACCACAGAACAAATACGAGTCCATTCCTCACTGCTCTTGCCACAAATTGGGCCAGAATGAATTTATTTATGGCCTAGGTAGAGGGTGAGGGGATAGGGTTTCAGTGGGGGGTCTTAGGTTGCCTGCATGTATCACTGTCTTTGCTAAAAAAATTTCAGGTCACCCGGGTGTTAGCAGATTTCAATATACACTCAAAGAATCCACAATTCTTCCGATATCGGGTTTCTAAATCCATATTCCGGGGTTCTAGTCTCTGGTTTATATCTCCAATCAATCACCACAGGGGTTGTATAGCCTCTAGTAACCTTAATTTCACCCTGGGGTTCAACTCAAACCCTTATCCTTAACTTAAAGTTTTCAAAGTTCCCAAAACCACACAATATCGGTTCTACTTTAACATGGATACTAAAGGAAAGGAAATTCTACATTAATGATGGAATAATTACCTCATTTTGCACCCATGAATCCCCTAGTGCACTAAAATCAAATTTTTCTTGGTTCATAGTGTAGCTTGTGAGCTTGTGCACAAAGTTTGTGAAGAGGAGATGAGGTTTCAGTATTGTTTTGAGGTTGTATGTGATGATGAAGAGGAGATGAAGGTAGATGGATTGCTGCTGGAGGTGGGGCTGCTGCTGAGCAAAGAGGGAAGTGAAGGGAGAGAGAGAGAGCCAAAGTCAAGCCTTCCCCATGCCTAATAAATGCCCCATGCCTCTCTTTCTTTATTCATTTTCTTTTCTTTCATTTTCTTTCCTTTTCTTTTCTATTCTAAACAAAACAAAACCATACATGAGAAAGGAAAACACATGATAGGAGAAGAAAAATGTAACACAAGTGTAAAAATGATATGGTGCATGTTTTGCACAAAACAAGCTTAATGCGCGATTAGCGATATTTAATCACGATTAGCACTGAATAATGTATAATTAATTATAAAAACTTATAATTTACATAATTCACATAAAACACCCTCTTTTTAGTAATTTCCATAATTTTCCAAATTTTTTCCCAATTTATCGGTATTTAATTATACCGTCTTATTAAAATATTCAATATTTTATTATTTAATGATAAAAATTCCCAAAAATAATATTTTATTTTTTTTGAAATGTTACAATCTTCCCCCCTTAAAGAAATTTGGTCCACGAATTTAAATTTAAACCCCTCAACACTAAAACATTTCAGTAAAAAGTCCAAGTCGTCGGGGCTCCGAAATCATCAATACATAAAACGCATCATAGCGCAATGCATGCACATGAACAATGAGCAGATAACTCAAAATCAAAACTCCATCAAGCATCCCGCAATCATCGAAGTCATGGTGAAGACACCAATGTCCAATCCAATACGAAACCCAATGTCACATACATTAAAACTATACACGTAAATATCTGAAGGAAATGCATGCGAAACCTTTTTAAGTCGCTGTGCGATGCGCATAACACTGCACAGTGGCGGACGTCTATTGTAAGAAAATAACCATATATGTATATATCTTTTGTTTAATATGTACGTCCCGCCGTTTTGAAAACAATTTAGAAGGGTTTCCTTGTTTTAAACGTTTCGTGTCATATCAGATACGTAGGTAAATACTGAGACTATAGCTCCCTTTTTGGAAATCCCTTCGATAACTATCAATGCATGCAAAATATATCAAGGTACTGTCCTCTGACTAGTCCTTCTCAGTACGAAAACAATAGCAAATATCATAAAAACATACTGCTCCATAAGAAATCAATTCCAAAATGTGCATAAGAATGCTACGTGCGTCTGGTGCGCACGGAAATAAAAATCCATATTTGTGCCATACATGTCCACAGAAACAACATTTAAGTACAACGGGTGTGCACAAAACACTTGTCAGAGGCAACGCGTGTACCTGACAGCAAAAATCAGGTGCATCTGATATACACAAAGAATCTCGATTTAGTGTATCTGGTGTGTACCAAAATCGCATCTCAAAACATGGGCTCAACACGCGCGAAAATCCAAATCAGGTGCATCCATCATGCATGAATAAAATCTAAATCATGTGCATCCAACATGCACGAAATCATGAAACCCAATATCAAGCGCAGGACATGCGCAAAATCCAATCCAAGCACGCCAAATATGCGCAAGAATCCAAATCAAATGCACAGAGTGCACGAAATCAACATCAATATCATAATCGAAATCGACGGTATACAATAAAGCTCAATCCATATCAGGTATACCGCGGCATATAATCTCACAACCATGTGCATCAGCATGCACAAATCAAATCAAAACACTAAAAGTGCATGAAAACTATGCCGAAAGCATAAGTCAAATCACATGCATAACATAGGCATGAAATCAAAATCAACATAACGGTGTATAAATACCCAGTAGGTGCAACCATGGTGCACGAAAACAAATGTGATGAAACTCAGTCACCAAGACCAAATCATGCGAATAGATCGTCCAAAATACCAAAATCAAGGATTGCGGAATAGTCCCACTCAAACATATCCTCTACAGATATCTGGCCAACTATCTCATCGACGATGCCGAACTCTGCCCAGCTGGGTATGTGCAATATGACCGCTCCTGGGTCCAAGTCTTCTCGTATAATATTCCAGAAAGGTCCTATCAACGTCTCCCTAAATCTCGTTTCTCCCGAACTGTCCGGAGGTTATCACCCTTTTCTATATCTGTTTCTTGTTCCGGAATGGCTACATACGCATCGCGACTCCTTCTAAAAGGCATATCCATAAACAACGCCTCTGCAAGCTTATCGCATCTCTGATGTCGACGGAATGGAACGTCATCTCATCAAGATCTCGTACGATCCTCTTACTCCACTTTTCTCTGCTGTCGACTGCTTCGGACTCGTCTCTTCATGGCTGCATGGACTGTGCTCCAATGTCTATACTCATATCTGGAGACTCCCAAGCAATGCATCCCATCACATGATATCCGAAAGATGTCGAACTTTTCGATTGATTTGTCAAGGCTCCATAATTCCCCCAAGAGATAAACATCTTGTGTACAGTTTAATAGTACTCCAGTACATGCCACAGCACCTATGGACCAACCGTAGGAGGGAAAACCCAAGCCTCACAAATGGCATTGCTAAACTTCCGCAAACCCTAAGGTTCAAAGGCGTTCCATGGTCATTACGTCGAGTTAGGGTTTCATTCTTCTAGAGAGTCCATAACATTACTTGCATTTATCTCTGAATACTTTAAACTTGGAAAATGGGCTCCTGACATTCGATCGTCTCCATCGACTCTCAACGTACCTGTGTGAAGTCGTCTCTAGCTGGAATTAAACTATCTGAAGACCTCGCATCAGGGTAAGCGAACGAACCACATGTCCTAGTCATTCATCCTCGGGTGACAAGCGACCTTCCATCATATCTCTAAGTATATACTCATGCTGCAGTAGCTCCAACATCTGGGTGATATCTCATCATTTGCAGCAACAACTGGCTTATTCGTCTGCACGCTGAACAGTGCCTCAATCATCATGAATAAGCGATACATCAATGGTCATCACATTCTGGATGGCCTCTAGCAGTAGCCTGATCCTCTTATGCTGATCTGCACGTCCGAGAAATCCCGTAAAAGCGATCCATCAAACGCTCATGGCGCAAAAACACAATAAAATGACGCCTCTCTATGCAATCATATGTCCCTGGAATCACACCCTGGTCAGTCCTCGTCCGTGACGAGCTCATGCTGACGCAATTCTAGCCGTAGCTCTCTCTGCCCATGTAATCGTGGCAGCAAAATTATAATCAATATCGATGAGGATAGATCATAGGAATGAATATAATACTGTGCAAGAAAATGTACATCCTAAGGCTCCTTAAGCGGAGTAGCATATCTTAAGTATGCCGCGGAACATACACACGGTACGTCACTCTACTGAAGTCACCTACTCCATCAACCAAGGTCAACCTATGCGACGAAAGTTCGGCTCTAATACCCACTCGACTAAGTCTAAGTTCCGTAAGGTCAAGCCTAAGTTCCGAATATATATAAACGCTCTAGACTCCACTTACTCAAACTTATACTCGATCCAAAGTTAACCTAGTGCTCTGATACCTACTTTGTCATGACCCGAAATAGCACATGATTGGCCCTTGAATCATATAAAGTCTATAGGACCTCATCTAATTCAAGTAAACCTAAAGCCCGGAAATCTAAAACCATTTTAAGGAGTAAGTAAATAAAACTAGTTTTAAACAAGTGTTTTTAAATAACATAAGCCGAATATGCATTTTTAAAATCCCAAATCTTTTCTAAAAATTTCGGCAGAGTTTTCTTTGTAAATACTGGCCCCAAATGGGGTACAACAAGAATAATATATGCATAATGATAAAAGGCATCCCCAAGCGGGAGCTAGCTCTTCGTCAATCGACGGTCACAACCATGCAAGCAATATAATATACAACGCCGAAGGGAGAGGATCAAAACTCAAAATCATCATGAAAACCATAATACTACAACGCGCGACTCTAAGGTAGAAATAATACACAACTGGTTTTCTAAGTCTGAAATAAATATACAAGTCTGGTTGATGGAATTACTAGATACAACAGATTAAAATAAATACAAGGGTGGTCACGATGCGAGTGAACCCACCTATCCAAGTAATCACCCAGAAAGGAAGCAGTGTGCCAGAAAGCCGCAAAGAAACCTGTATGGCAAAAACCTGCAAGAACTGTGGCACAACGGGGGTGAGTTGCCAACTCGTGAGTAGAAAATATCACGGAGCAGAAATCGTATGTATGACTCAATCCTAGGTCAAACGATCAGTAATAATATATCCTCAATATGAATAAGTCTGAAGGATGAAAAGGTGGCAAGGATAAACATCTATACATAAGTGTAGTACCAAGTGCTCATGCCAGTGCCTCAGGTAGCAACATATCATAAATATGAGGTAGGATCGATGTAATCAGTGTCAACTATATCATAAAGTCTATGAGTATGTGGATATCATCCAACTATGTAATCAATGTCTGTATGCATGTGTCTCGTCCATGTGTCAACCAATAACATAACAACATCATGCATGTAAATATCATAAACCATATGCATGGAAGTATGAGGATAAAAATCAACGTGTGTCTATCGCGACACATCAAAATCATGGAACCGGAGTGTCCAGCATCGACACTTGAAAACATCATGAAACCTGTGCCCAGCATCGGCACGTAAATCCTCATATATATATAGGGCTCCGTCAGTCCGGATCGGCCCACGGGCTCCTTCAGTCCGGATTGGCCCGTAACATCTCCCAACTCCGGTCGGTATCCTCCGGATATCCGCCGAGCTCAATTACAATCAACGGTAGGTAGTAGTCCCTCTGCCAGGCTCACCGTCTCTATACACAGCATCCCTTTCTTGCCCCAGGGTACCATACCGGGCCCCACCATGTACC
The DNA here is from genome assembly GCA_030015575.1 of Agapanthus africanus. Classification (NCBI taxonomy): domain Eukaryota; kingdom Viridiplantae; phylum Streptophyta; class Magnoliopsida; order Asparagales; family Amaryllidaceae; genus Agapanthus; species Agapanthus africanus. Next base: position 310,858,245 of record CM057343.1, on the reverse strand, counting down.
CGCACATGGCTCATGACTCCTCCTCGCATGGGGTATATACATATCAGAACTAATAAAACTCATGGTGGACGCGCTAAAGTATCATATCAAGAGAAACTGGGTTTTTTAAACAATACATACTTTCTTTTGAAACAGCCACGGTTCTCAGATCCAGAAATCTCATGAAAACGGCATATCTCAATGCGTATAATCACAAAGCATGATGTATGCGACATATAATAGAAATGTAAGTATATCTGTATATCATGCAACATAAAACAGTAATATGCACATATCGAGGAAAAACCGCTCTTTGAAATCATCTATTTATGTGCAAATACGTATGTATGCAAGTATGGGTGTAAAATATGTATGTACACAAGTATGTCATGCAAGGGCTCATATCCAGATGCAACAATCCTACTGTGTAGTGACATGGAAATTATCGATGATGAAGTATGTGAGCCGGCAAGCAGGTGTACGTGGAACATACGCATCATCGAAAATGGTGCTGGTGTCCTGACAGCATGGGTTTAATATAACAATAAACACATTTAAACATGCGATATAATGCGGATAGCAAGAATATGTGGAAAATGAATAATAACACAACAATGAAGAATCTATATCAATATATATATGTCATATAGTTTTGACATTTGAAATAACACGAATCGTGGTATTTAGAAAAATAAGGGCTACGGTGTTTTTAGGAAAAGATGCGTCTTTTGGAAATATCCGTAGAATCCCTTGACTTGTCTTTTAAAATACTCACGATTCATTAGTTTTAAAATAGGTATGACTCGGGTCTAGTCTAACATCTACTAAGTACTACAGAACCAAACGAACAGTCTAACCGAAAAGGTATGGGAAACCATCTAAATCTGAGTCGATACACATATAAATATAATAGTCGGTGATCCCGCCTCAATAGTATCACATACGATACAATATACAATATGACATCCTCGAGTCAAGAGTGTGGATCTATCATCAATATATAGCTTGTACGTAAATCCGTCGTACGGCATCCCAAATCTTGGTACGGGTCGAATCTCACATTTATCTCATCAATTATCTGGTATCCTTATCATCATATCTCATGAACTAGGTACTGACCTAAGTCCAGTACAAAATGATACCATCGATATATATATAATTGCGTGTGTAAAACACACGCCTAAAGGCCCGCTAAAATCTTATGTCGTATCTCCGAATACGAACCACATCATATCACCGATCTCGTGGCACCATGCCCAATCTCATCGACTCATCTCCAAATACCATGTACAATCCTCATCATCCAAGTGTAGGTATACGTGTATATATATACGTCGTCCCATACCTATGTGTGTATGTATATATACGTATCCCTATATACATACAAGTATAACAAAGTAAGAATGTGTGTGCGTGTGGGTGTAAACCTATTCTAGGGTTCGCGACTAAGATGTTATACTTGTTCATCTCTAATAACCCTAATCTAACCATTGAACACCTAATCATATCTTGAATATCCATGTCACACATAAAACATATCATATAAATATAGTATATATTTATAGAATACGATACATCGAACTGCGGGGGTGCTATACGCCATCCACCCGACTTCCCCCGTAGATATAATCTACTCACCTTGCTCTCGCTTGCCATTGCGGACGTCGCCACGCGCTTGCTTGCCGTCTTGAAGTCTTCGTGGGGGTACCTACACATCATAACGTATCGCAAATGCGTATTAAAATCACATCGGAAAATCAAAACGATACGCTAAAGGCCTATAGGTTAGAGCCTATGGGCCACGCCTTCAAAACCACTAATTAACACTCGATTTCGACGTGCAAACGTCAAGCGATCGAATACGACACAAATCACAAAAATCCAAAATTCAAAATACGCAAAAACGAAACCCCGAATCAAAACAGTAACTCTTGAAAATAGTCCCAGATTTCACTCTAGGTCAAATTGGTCAATTTTTCATATACCAAGGGTCTAGTTTACTGGAGATAAAACCACAGAACAAATACGAGTCCATTCCTCACTGCTCTTGCCGCAAATTAGGCCAGGATGAATTTATTTGCATCCTAGGTAGAGGGTTAGGGGCTAGGGTTTCAGTAGGGGGTCCTAGGTTACCTGCTTGTATCACTGTTTTTGCTAAAGAAATTTCAGGTCACCCGGGTGTTAGAAGATTTCAATATACACCCACAGAATCCAGAATTCTTCCGATATCGGGTTTCTAAATCCGTATTCCGGGTTTCTAGTCTCTGGTTTAGATCTCTAATCAATCACCACAGGGGTTGTATAGCCTCTAGTAACTTTAATTTCACCCTTGGGTTCAACTCAAACCCTAATCCTTAACTTAAAGTTTTCAAAGTTCCCAAAACCACACAATATCGGTTCTACTTTAACATGGATGCTAAAAGAAAGGAAATTCTACACTAATGATGGAATAATTACCACATTTTGCACTCATGAATCCCCTAGGGCACCAAAATCAATTTTTTCTTAGTCCATACTATAGCTTGTGAGCTTGTGCACAAAGTTTGTGAAGAGGAGATGAGGTTTCGGTGTTGTTTTGAGGTTGTATGTGATGGTGAAGAGGAGATGAAAGGAGAGGGATTGCTGCTGGAGATGGGGCTGCTGCTGAGTAAGGAGGGAAGTGAGGGGGAGAGAGAGAGAGAGCCAAAGTCAAGCCTCCCCCATGCCTAATAATTGCCCCATGCCTTTCTTTCTTTATTCATTTTCTTTTCTTTCATTTTCTTTCCTTTTCTTTTCTATTCTAAACAAAATAAAACCATACATGAGAAAGGAAAACACATGATTGGAGAAGAAAAATGTAACACAAGTGTAAAGATGATATAGTGCATGTTTTTCACAAAACAAGCTTAATGCGCGATTAGCGACATTTAATCGCGATTAGCACTAAATAGCGTATAATTAATCATAAAAACTTATAATTTGCATAATTCACATAAAACACCCTCTTTTTAGTAATTTGCATAATTTTCCAAATTTTTTCCCAATTTATCGGTATTTAATTATACCGCCTTATTAAAATATTAAATATTTTTTTATTTAATTATAAAAATTCCCAAAATTAATATTTTATTTTTTTGAAATGTTACAAAGTTTCGGTGTTGTTTCGGTTTCGTAATCTAACAAACATCGTTTAAATCTCTAACTTGGCTCTGATACCACTGTAAGGTTACCTAGCGTGACAGCAAGGTTTCGGGAGGTATCATCCATGCCGTTTTCAAATTTTTTGCCGTTCTAAATAACTTTAACCCCATAATCTTAACTAAATATTTAAACAATAAGCATGCAAACAACTTTACATACTAAGTGAATGATGAATACAGCCTTTGTAGACCGGTCCTTCACTTCAAATGCTCCGTGTAGATGTCCCTTCGCTGCGAGTATGATCTCCCGAACTCCTGAGAGGCTCCACAAAGTGAAAGATGCAAACTTGCTCGAAGTCTTCGAAGCTGAAGATGATCTACGTCGAGGAGACTGAAGCCCATGCTACCTCTTCACTAAATTAATGTTTAGTGAAGCAAAGACCCTAAACTAAATGGCTAATAGTAGAGGATGATGAAGCAGGAAATGGGCTCTCTTTAGTTTTCTTTTTCACTCAATATTTTCTCACCTTGGAAAAAGCTAGCAAGCTTTTTCATGAGAATGAAGAAGAAGTGATGAACAAATGAAACTCATGAGGTGAGAATATAAACCATGGTTGAGTTAGTGTCATGCACTAACTCATGTAGAGACTTAACTAGGGTAAGGTTAAAAGTTGGGTTAATAAATATCTCAAGCATGACAAAAGGAGTGGACTTGGTCAATGGTTCTACAAGCTTCTCCAAGCTTTAACCATTAATCCAATTTCAACCATTTTGTGATTTACTTTGATAAATAAAAACCCAAGGATTATCCTAACCATAATGCAAGTCTCATACACCCATGAAGCATGTGGCATCAAGCATGACACAATATAATGTACATTAATATATATCACATATATACTATATGCACACAAGTGAGAAAAAGAAATGTTTAAGTGAGCTAAAATTAGTTAATGTAAATTAATATATCACATATATAATTATACATTAAATTATCAAATCAACACTTGATTTAATAATCCATCTATATCACATACAACCGACTAATATCGAATGTAACAACTTATCGAATCAGCACTTGATCCGATAAACCGGCTAAATCTCATATAACCGTCCGATATCACATATCGCGAGAATAGAATACGGTATCACATACGCGTATTAATCTCGGTCCCGCACATATCACATATGTGCTCCTACTTCGTTTCTCATGAACCAGGAAACCTCTGTGTAGGACTCTAAAGACTCGTCAATACGCCGGCAGTAGGTGATGATCATATCAAACACCCACAGGCCGCAAGCGGTCTGGTAAACATAACGGCCACCCGGGAATTGAGCGATCAGAAGATCAACAAGCAAGCCTGCTCGTACTCCTGCAAATCCAATCAGTAACATTACCGTACAGTCCGGTCTCTTCGTCAGATATGTCGCATATCCCAGCCTGGGGGTGGTATAATGTCAGACCCCAATAGCCTGATAAGTCATGCCGATGCAAGGTCCATAACTGTTCGAGAAACTACAGATAACTCTTACCAGTAAATCTCAGCAAACCTGGCCAGGGATTTCATGTTATGGCCAATCGAGCATAGCACAACACCAACTCCCAATATCGGGAGAGACGAATCCCCTCCTATCGCTCATTGCCTCCATGTGACTCAGGAATGTACCCAAAAACCACCATTTTGCATGATTTCTTGACCGTGGTAAGGTGGAAATCAAAGCACAGTAGGAATCACACAACTCTATGACGATCTCGGGTCGACAGACTAACCTGTACCAGTGTCACCAGAGAACTGCTATCTGACGATAGGTATAATACAATCTAGGAGTTCTCGGTGAGTCCGTTCAGTGTACCCAGTCTCCACTGAGCACCCGTATACCTTCTCTGATGTCAAACACCAATGGATATGGGATCATCCATCGCCCATCATATGGGTCGAGAAGCGTATACGGTAGTCTATTTTGGAGTATCGATGCCCCGTCTCGATACTCCCTCGACTAGGAACAATTATAGGGTGTACTTATGGACTACCCTTGGCCCTACTATTATAATCTACATCATAGTACTGGTAGTCAAGTACACATCCTAAGGGCTTTATCATCATGTGAGAGAGACAATAAGTGTGCATGTTAAGATAAAGAGCAACCAGATAGCATACTATTCTATCGAGCAAGAAAGTCCTCTTTATATATGTCCAAGCATCCACTACAATATACATCACGTATACAGTAATGGCCTCTAGGGCATACATATAACGAACAGTATACATGCACGAAGTGTCTAAGTAAGAAATGCAATATCAAACTAGCATATGAAAGCAAACGTACTAGTACTAAGTCGAATCTACCAGCTAGCAATTATACAATGAAGTAATATTTTCTAATGTGTACATGACATGGAAATTACCGATGATGATGTGTGTGAGCCGGGAAGTTAGTGTACGTGGAGCATACGCATCATCGGTAATGATGCTGGTGTCCTAAGAGCAGGGATTCATAATAACTACGAAAACACATTTAAGCATGCAATGCGATGCGAATAGCAAGAATATACAGAAAATGAATAGTAAACGCAACAATAAAGAACATACATTTTATATACGAGTCATACAGTTTTGGCATTTGAAATAGCACGAATCGTGGTATTTAGAAAATAGGGGCTACGGTGTTTTTAAGAAAAGGTACGTCCTTTGAAATATCCGTAGTATCCCTTGGCTTGTCTTTAAAATACTCACGATTCGTTAGTTTTGGAAATAAGTATGACTCGAACCCAATCTAACATCTACTAAGTAAACTACAGGACAAAGCTAAGAGAATAATCAAAAGGGGTAGGAAATCCACCTAATTCCGATTCGATATATCTAGTAGTCGGTGATCCCGCCTCAATAGCGTCACGTAATACGACATCCTCGAGTCAAGCGTGCGGATCAATCATCATATTTATACATCGTAGGGAAAAATCTATCGTACGACATCCCAAATCGGGGTACGGGTCAATTATCACATATAATACATTACTTATCTGGTATCATTATCATCATATCCAGAATTAAGGGTACTGATCTAAAGTCTAGTACATTCTGATACCACCAACATATATATATATATATATATATATATTCATGTGTATGAAAACACATCGCCCGTTGATCCACTATAATAACATGTCGTATACCATATCGTGTGCCACATCATGGCTCAAACAGTTATCAACCTCTCACGGCATCATGCCCGATTTTATCGACTCCTCACCTCATATCACATACTATCCTCATCATCCATGCATACGTATATCTATATATATATATATATATATATATATATATACTCACATACATATATGTATATATATATATATATATATCCCTATATACACACAAGAAAATCAAATGTATGCGCGCGTGTGTGCGTGTATGCCAATCTTTACTCTAGGGTTTCACGACTAAGAAATTAAACTAAGTTAATTTCTCTCTAAGTATTCGCGTCTCACATTAACACATATAAATAAATATATAAATCGCATTCGCATTCTACCCTACGAAGGTGGGGGGGTGCTATACGCCATCCACCCGACTTCCCCCGTAGATATATATCTACTCACCTTGATCCTTGCTTGCCGAAGTCGACATCGACATGCTCGTCCTTATCATCTGAAGTCCACATGAGGGTGCCTGCTCATATAAACAGGAAGTATCGTAAACCGAAATCGTACACGAAAACCAAGACGGCACATGTATCACACATAAGTAAAAACCTGTGGTCTACTCGTGCAAATCGACCAAACGACTCCCGATATCGACGTACAAACGTAAAGTGACTGATACAAAACACAATAACAAAACTTCAAGTCATTTAAAAGTCACCATTCAAAATAGCAACTCAAGAAAATGGTTCCAGATTTTGGTTCAGGTGAAATAGGGATAAACAAGCAGTACTGGGTTGTTGTATAAGGGGTATGTGAGCTACAGACCAAACCTAGACAACATCCCCAACACTTTGGCCGGCCATATGTCCCAAAATTCCGGCCAGATCGGCCAAGTGTGCATGGATTGGGTTCGTATTGGCAGGGTAGTCTCCTAATGTCCAATCGAGGTCAATGGAGTTACTTATTTTTTTAGTAAAGATCTCAGGTTATCCCAGATTCGCTATAGGCACTAATTATACACAAAACCGACATTTCAATTTCTAATCACATTGCATGGTCTAGGCCTTGTTTGTTCCAGGTTTTTAGCACTATGGGGGTTTCAGGTCACTACTAAAGCTCAATTGCACCATCTTAATTCAAGAATTCCTCAAAAGCTCTTCTAGGAATTTTCAAAGATCACTAAACCTCACCAAAAACGATTCTAAACTAAAATAGAAGCTAAAGGAAATGGATTACTACTCTAATGGTGAAAGAATTACCTCCTTTGGCAATTCAAGAATTTTTTTGAGTTTCCCCAAGTACTCAAAATCCAAACTTTCTTGGTTCCCCATGCTTGTAGTGACCTTGTGCACATTTTTAGTGAAGAAGATGCATGGTTTTGATGTAGTTTTGGTGGTGTTGTGAGGGGTTAGAGGAGGTGGGGGAGTGAGGGCAGCCATGAAGAGGAAGAGGAGGGAAATTGTCATGACCCGAATGTACGGAACGTGACCGGCACTTAAATTACGAAGCGTCTAGAGGCGCGACGTAATCTAAGTAAGCCGAAGCCCAGAAATCTAAATCATTTAAAAGAAGAAGTGTAGGAAAACAAGTTTTAAAAGCAACATCAAATTTTCTCAAAAATTTCGGCAGAGTCTCCTTTGTAAAAACTGGCCCCAAACGGGTACAAACAAGAATATATATACATATGCAATAATAGAAAGGCATGCCCAAGCGGGAGCTAGCTCTACGCCAAATGGTGGAAACAACCACACAATGCACTAAAATATACAACGCCGAAAGACGAGGCTCAAAACTCAAAAGAAAATCAAATCCATCAAAACCATAATAATACAAGCGCGACTCTAAGGTCAAAATAAAATCAACTGGTCTTCTAAATCTATCAAGTAATACAAGTATGGTTGATGGAGCTTACTAGATACAAATGAAATAATAAAAGTACAACGGCGGTCCTGATACAAGTGAACCAACCTACCGAGCAAATCACCCTGAATGAAATGAAGTGCCAGCAAGCTGCCAAGGAAACCTGTACATCGAAACCTGTAAGAAAATTTGGCACAACAAGGATGAGTTGCCAACTCGTAAGTAGAAGACATCTGCGAGTAGAAATCACATGCACGACTATTTCCTCGGTCATAATAATATACTTAATATAACCCTAGTCATCTAGTAGTGGCAGGGTAATAATCTATGCGAATTGAAATGCTCAGTGCTCGTGTCAGTGCCTCAAGTAGTAACGTGTCATGTGTATGAGTATGCATGCACCATGAATGTAAAAAAGTTAACCATGAAATCTAGATATATCTTTATAAGAAATCTTTAACTTTTATCGTAGTAAAATTTGTATGGTAATCTGAAATATCATCAATGAAATCCATGGAAATCCGTGTCAAGTATCGACACAAAATAGGTAAATCTCAAAGACTCAATACCTCATAGTCTCAATATCTCATAGTCTCAATATCTCGGGCTCCGTCAGTCCAGATCGGCCCATATCTTCAAATCCCACGACAACGGTCGGTATCCTCCGGATATCCGCCGCGCCAGACATCACCGGTAGGTAGTCTTCCCCTGCCAGGCTCATCGTCTACAACTCGAGCTTCTTACCCCGGGGTACCTTACCGGGCCCACCATGTACCCGAGACGGTTCATCCACTCCTCGAATCGGGTCTCGAAATCTAATAGAAAACATGAAATCTCATGGTGGACGACACATACATCACGAGAAAACCGCAACTTGTATTTTAAAATGAGAGGGAGAGAGAGAGAGAGAAGTTTTTTATATATATTCTTGCGGTTTTTTTCCAAAATCCAGAAATCTCATAGAAATCCAAAATCCCAAAATCATGAGTAAGTAAATAATGAGTATCGGCATAAGCCCTACAATACTGCATGATAATATGAAAATGTGAATGCATGAAGTGTCTAACTAATAAATGCAATGTCTAAACTAGCACATGGGAGTAATCACACAATATTATATTGGACTAGCATTTAGCTAATTATATCAATAAAAGATAATATATTCTAAGGTGTACGTGACATGGAAATTACCGATGATGATGTGTGTGAGCCGGCAAATAAGTGTATGTAGAACATGTGCATCATCGGTAATGGTGCTGGTGTCCTAACAGGCAGAGTTTCATATTAACTAAAGAAACATATGTATGAGTATGTTATGCGATGAATTCAACATGAATATAATGGTGAATGTGTAGTAAACGCACAACTAGAAAATACATACTAATTACTAGTCATACAGTTTGTTGTTTGAAAAAGCATGATTCATTAGTTTTGAAAATAAGTATGACTCGAGCCTAAACTAAGATGTACCTAACAAACTAAGAAACTAACTAAAGATACTAGAGGTAAGAAGAATTCTCAAAACGCCTGAGTCGATATCATAAGTAGTCGGCGATCCAGTCTCAATAGCATCACGTACATAGTACGACTTCCTCAAGTCAAGAGTGCGGATCAATCATCACAAATATACATCATCATTCGCATAGTATCATCGTCAAACAATATCATGATCAAGGGTACTATAATATAATCACATACATCCAAATATCATCAAACATATATCATTGTCTGTGTAAATATACATTGTCAAATGATCCACTAAAATATCATGTCATATGTCATATCGTGATTAAGTCACATATTACAATCTGGGTTCTATTCTAGAGTCTCGTTCATTCCAATGTCATCAACACATATTATCATTTATATAAATATATTTTATATAATCTTATTACCCAACGATCTGCTACTATCATAACACATATCATGTCATAACTCGATCTTATATCCAATAAATCACGGCATCAAGCCTAGTCATATTGACTAATCCTCATGTATCATATAACCTCCTCATATCATATGTATATGTTGTGTGTGTGTGAATACCTACACACATTCCTATATGTATATATATGCACACATATACACCAAGTCAAGTTCGTGTGTGTGCGTGTGTGTGTCTACATGAAACCTACGAATTCCCTCAATGATAGTCATCCTCATGGTTAAGTCTTTCTAAATCAGTCTAATCCAACCTAAAGTCTTCAATAGGACCCTACTCGCCAAGAATCTAAGGCCACGTCCGACTTCCTAATAACAGTACGTAATATCATTATTCTATATTTGCGGGGCTGCTATACGCCATCCACCCGACTTCCCCCGTAGATATACATCTACTCACCTGGTCCTTGTCTGCCGAAGTCGATGCCGCCATCTTCTTCCTCATCGTCCGAAGTCCACGTGAGGGGTACCTATACGCAAACATATATATATCATAAACCAAAATCGCGGACAGAACCAAAACAGCGCACGAAACACGCATATGTTATAACCTATGACCCGCTCATGCAAAATAACCAAATAATCCTCGACATCAGCGTACAAACGCTGATTGATCGAGAAAAACCCAAGCACACTAATCGTGGTTTCAAAAATCACTAATTATAATATAAAATAGATTGCAACTCATCAAAACCTCAAAATAAATCAAATCGATTTATTTCCGAAAACCTAGAAAGCACATAATTTTCGTTTTAATTCGAAACTTGATGTTTAAATGAAACTAATGGCCATAATATTCACTAAATATCATAACTAAGTTATACAAATCATTACTATATTTTTATCAAACTAATTTGTGTAAATCCAAAAATTCTAGTTTGCAAATTTATCCAATTTTAATACCTTTAAAACAAAAATTCACAAATCATCAACTAAACTAAGTTTTGCATGATCTAAGTTGCTAAACAACAAACTAAAATTTTAATAATGTCATAAAAGCCATAATTAGATTTTAATATGAATTATTTAATCAATTTCTAAAACCTAGTTAGCAAAATTAGCATATTTATCACAATTTCCAACTAACAATTTGAAACTAGTAACTAGATTAACCTTTGCATTCAATTAACATGTTAATCTACCCATTAAAACCATAACCTAATGATAAAACCCTAATTAGAATTTCATCTCACCAATATATATATAATATAAAAACCTAGTTTGCAAAAATCCTAATTAGGACAATTTAAATGCAACAATTAACAAATTTGTTAGTAGATTAGGTTTTACATTATTTAACATGTTAAACTACACCATGTAATCATAAAAAATTTATAAAAACCCTAACTTGATTTACAAATCCCTTTTCTTGAATTTTAAATCTACAATTGAAAATCATATTAAACACCAAATTGAGCTAGATTAAAGTAATTAACCAAATATTAAACTTTATGGTTAGGATTTATACCTCACAATATTAAGAGATCAAACTTGAGTTCTTGGTCCTCTAAATTGCTCTCTAGCTCAAAGATCCATGCTTACTTTTGATCAAAGAATAATGGGTAGAAATTGGATTTGGATTTTGAGGTTTTATTTGGGATTTTTGATGAATTTTTGGAGATTTTTGAAGTAAAATGAAGTAGAGAAATGGGGGGGGGGGGAGGGGGTTGCCCAAGGTGAGGCCGGCCACTTGTGTGGGAGAAGGAAATGTGAGATGAGTGTAGAAATGTGTAGAAGTTTCACAAATAAATCACCTCACTTTAGTCTTTTCAAAAATTTATTTAGTTTTATTTATTTTCTTTTCTAAATCAATCCTAGAAAAGCCTAGAACCATGGAAAAATTTGAGAAAGTATTTTGCATGTTACACACTTGTTTTTAATTGTCATGGTTCACTTTGTAAAATTACTCATTTCTAATTTGTAATTTGCACTAATTTAATGTATAATTAAAGCTTATGTTAATATTTGAATTTAATTAATTTCGAAAAATATTTTAGTAAAGTAATAATTTATAAGTCACTAAATAAACACCATTAACTAGTAATTATATAGTTAAAATAGGCGTATTTAAATCTATATTGAAAAATAATTATAGTTAAGTTTTACGGAAAATACGCTTTATTCTACCGATTATCCGAAAATTCACCTAAAGGGTTTTATTTATCTAATTATTTATTTATTTATTTTTAAAATGTTACAGAATGATGAAGGAAAAAATGAAGGAAAGAAAATGAGGCCAAGGTCAAAAGAACCCATCACCCTCTCTCTCTCTCTTCTCTCTCTTGCCCATACCCGCTTGTCTCCCCATGCCACATTTTAAAATTCTTTTCCTTTTCTTTTTATAAAAAAATAGAAAACCCAAATGAAAAATTGCACAATTTAGGATTTAAGCCATGTTTTAAAAATTGTAACAAGTGTTAGCAAATATGACATGGCATATGCATAAATATGATAAATGCATAATTAGTGATTATTTATCAAGCTTAACCATGAACTTGTATACAATAATTTATATAATAATTCATAACAAGTCTAAATCTCACAAATTCCTTAAAAATCAACATTCAATATAATTTTCCAATATTTTTCCAATCTATTTGTATATAATCAAACCATAACATTAAAACTAATCTCCATTAATTAAAATATTCTTAATATTAATTATTTTAATTATTTAATTTCCCAAAAATAATATTTTATTTTTCTGAAATGTTACAAAAATTATATCCTTCTTTAACTTATTAAAGAAACTGATGCAATGTTGTATATCAGGTTCGGTATGTAATAACATTCGTTCAGAATCAATGTATTTAATACAAGGTGATATTTGCCTACTGATTTGGCTGCAACACTTGCACCATTCTCTAACACTTAGAGACATATCACCCATTTCCAGTTCTCTACCTTTCTATAGCCCATGTAACATATTACATATGCGGGATCCTGTTCCGGTATCACATACCCAGGACGTAGAGTATACTGAGAAACAGTTCTCGGCAATGAACACAACCGAAGAAGATATATCAACATGTACTTTCTTCGATTGTGTGGCATGGGAATCCTGGTATTCCCCTATTTCCTTCTTGGACTTATAATAATTATAAGATAGAGCGGAACTAACGTTACCCAGCTCAGTATAATAAGGAGGTTCGGTCAATACATCCATATTATTATCTTGATTAAGGCATGACAAGGTCGCTACCAGGAGAGAGAGAGAAGAAAACACTCTGCGCATGCTCTTGTAAAATCAGATTGGTTATTATTTTATCTAATCAGGATGGCTCCTGATGTTTTTATCAAATCTTCCTTCAAACCCTAAAAGGAAAGACTAGCCAGGATTAATTACACCTTACAAGTTCGCCAATCTTTCAGCCAGGCCAGTGACGGTACTTTGAGGGAGGTTCCCCGTGTTTTCGCACGGACCTAATTAAAATAAACCTCATTTTCCCAAGGGCGTAACCCCGTTAACACCTTTCTATACACCTACTTGATCGGCTAATTGTAATATGTAAAACTCTCCCAGGAGTAACACTTACTCACAGTGGGTATCGGGATCCAATTATCTCATAAAAAGTATGCAATCTCATTGCAAATTTCAAACTTGAAATTCCCAATAATATTCTGCCCCAAGCGATCTATGACCTTGACAAGGTCAAAAAACCATAGACCGCAAGTCAAGTTTAACCCGTCATTTCCTGATTGAATTAAACCCACCCTACGACCCTTGACAAGGTCAACAAGGTCGCATGACTAGCCTAATCCAATCGCATCATTTGCTAGCAAATAAGCATTAATCAGCTACCGCACACTACGCCTTGACAAGGTCAACAAACACAGCACGAATACTAAATACAACTTATCTAAAATGACGGAGGGCTACGATAGGCTTTTAAGAAAACCCTTTGTGTAATGAACTTGATATCGTTGTAGAATCGAGTTAATTTTAAAAGGTGTGTTTTTTAGGCTTTTGCTAGTTTCGCTAAAAAGGTCACTCCCGGTGAAGGGATCTCGGCTCTTTCCTTTATCGAATGAGCTGCTGGATATTTCACAAATACCACTATGTAAAACATGAACTAAAAAAGCAACCAAAAGAAAAAACCGAGTGGGTTGTAGCATCTGCTCGTTTCGCTAAATAGGTCACTCCCGATGATGGGATCTCGGCTTTTTTTCCTTATCGAATAAGGTGATGGATATTCTACAAGGAATACCGCAATGCGAAGCAAGAACTAGAGCTACCGGTTTTTAAAACAAGTTTCTACAACATCTTTAGGTTTCTTTTTCTTTCATTAATCTCATTAATGAAGTCCCATCTAATTTATGCTTCCTAAGCATCACAAAAGAAATGAAAGAAAAAATATTTATTATATATCATTTATATAATATGAGCATTCGTCTCAGAATATCAAGTGATCATATCACAGAATATCAACAGCAGAAGAAGACATATGAAACATTGGATATACTAGGAATTCCGTGTTTTAAATTAAGCCAGTAAAAAACACAGATTCCACAGTCGCGATGAATAGCCAAAACACACATCCCTAGACCCCTACGAGAGCGACAAGCACCCCTACCAATTCTAAAGTTAAGAGACCCGATCTCAACTCCTTGAGATTGTCTCCCAATGGACTCTAGAACCCGGTTACTTGTGCTCCCCTCCTTGGGTCTATCCTAATGCGGAAAAGTAAATAATATACATCATTGGTGACATCATCCTCAACCCGGAAGTGCCCCAATAAAAGAATATTACATAAAAAAATTTACATTAATGAAAATGAAAAACTCTCATCTCACATAAAAAACCCCGGTTATTCAAACATGATAATCCAATATAATATATCACAGCAACACATAATATCATATGTCATCAACGTAAGTAAATATGCGTATCCCAATTGTCATTAACATATAGCAACGAAACCCGCGATACACTACATATTACACTTATAGCCACAGAAAAGAAGGTGAAAAACTATAACAATTGGAATCCACAACCACCTTAGACATCATAAACCCAATATATCGCATACTTTGGATTTCATGCCTAACCAGATGAATTCCGTAGACATCACATGCCTAACAATTATAAACCCCGCATTTTAGTCTCGTTATTGAAAACACTTTCCAATAACCAGTCGGGTAATTCAACAAGATTCCTAACAACCTGATCGAATGCTCGTCGAAAACTTTAGTAGATGGCCGCACCCCCGATGCCGTCGACGAAGTGCACTTAGGCGGAATACCGTGGCCGCGAGCACCCGAACGGATGCTTTTGGTAACGGGGTTCTCCTATAGTCACTTTGTCGGGGCTATGGGACGTGGCTATCTTTTAAGTTTACCCGGAGAGTATCCGCGTACACTACGTAATTGCGACGGACTTTTGATCTACATCAAAATTCCGTGGCAACCGATCAAATGAGACTAACTTGCTCGATTTATAAAATTCAAACTAGTTATCACATAACTAATTGTTGTGGATTTCAAATATTATATCACAATCACAGATAGCTAGACGATATTAAACTTTTCGATCGAATAAACAAACACCCAAAATTTCCCAAAGAGCTCAACAGTTGAGCGGAGTTCAAAAAGTATCCAGAACATGCCACAACACCTATGGACCAACCGTAGATGGGTCAACTTTTGCCTCACCTATGGCGCCGCGGAACTACCACAAACCCTAGGATTCGATGGCGGTTCCGACGGTCAGAATCGAGTTAGGGTTTCGTTTTTCTAGAGGGTCCATAGAAAACACCTGCATGATTTTCTGAAGATTTCAAACTAGGAAAAAATCTAACTCTTGGAAAATTTCCAGCGAGAGAAAAATTGGGTTATTGATATCCGTTCGAACTTTTTAACGTCGTCTAAATAACCCGAAATGATGTTAGAATTACGACTACGAAACACTCCGAATTTCCTTTGCACAAAGATAACATCACATGCAATTTTAGCAAAAACAAGCAACACCTGAAACACCAAAACCCAGAGACTGTTACACGACAAAAATTTCAAGCCCAGAACAATTCCGAAAACCGGCCAGGCCAAATTTTCATGCAAAGTGGCTGGTCATTTTCCGGCGAGAAGGGTTCAAATTTCTACTGTGTTCATGTTACATCTCATGCAACATTCTGCAACTGCTTAAAAAAAATTTAGACGCTCTGAAAATTTCGACAGAAACTGGGTCTTTGTTTCGAGTGTTTCGGAGTTGTTTCGGTTTCGTAATCCTATAAACATTGTCTAATTCTCTAGCATGGCTCTGATACCACTGCAGGGTTTCCTAGGCGGCTGCTGGGTTTCGGGAGGCATCGACCATGCCATTTTCAAAAATTGGCGCGCTAAAGAACCCTAACGCTAGAACCTAACTAGAGAATTAGACGAACAAGCAAGTAAACATCTTTGCATCTATGTGAACAAGGGAATACAACCTTTGTTGACCGGTCCTTCACTTCAATAGCTCCGTGTAGTAGTCCCTTCGCTCCAAGTAGTGATCTCCCGGACTCTAGTGAGGCTCAACAAGGTGAAATGAACAAACTTGCTTGAATACTTCGAGGCCGAAGATGATCTACGTCGAGGAGACACTAACACATGCTTACTCTTCATCAAGTGATGAACTAGTGAAGAAAAAACCCAATCTAAATGAATAGTAGAGAAGAGGTTGATGAAGTAGGAATTTTTGCTCACTTTAGAAATAATTTTCTCACTATATTTCTTCACCTCTCATGAAGCTAGAAAGCTTTTTGGAGAAGGAAGAAGATGAAGTGTGAATGGAATAATGAGTGAGAATAGCAACCATGGGTGAGTTAGTATCATATACTAACTCATGTAGAGACTAAACCATGGCTAACAATGATGGTTAGGTAAAAAATATCTACAAGTAAAACAAAACTAGTGGACTAAGTCAAAGATGCTTTAAGCTTCTCCAAGATTCCAAGCATGAAAATTTCCAACTAATATTGAATTACTTTGAATAGATAAAACCTCACATTATTATAAGCATGGTGTGAGTCTCATACACCCATGTAACATGTATTATCTAGCATGACACAAAATAATGTACATTAATATATATCACATATATACTAAGTGTACACAAGTGAGAAAAAGAAATCTTAAGTGAGCTAATATTAGTTAACGTAAGATAATATATCAAATATATAATTATACATTAAATTATTAAATCAACACTTGATTTAATAATCCGGCTATATCACATACAACCGACTAATATCAAATGTATCAACTTGTCGAATCAATACTTGATTCGACAGCCCGGTTATATCACATATAACCGACCGATATCATATATCGCGAGAATAGAATATGGTATCACATACTCGTATTAATCTCGGTCCTGCACATATCACATATGTGCTCCTACTTCGTTTCGCTTGAGCCAGGAAACCTCTGTATAGGACCCTAAAGACTCGTCAATACGTCGGCAGTAAGCGGTGATCATATCAGTCACCCATAAGCCGCAAGCGGTCTGCTAAACATAACGGCTACCTGGGTATTGAGCGATCAGAAGATCAACAAGCAAGCCTGCTCATACTCCTGCGAATCCAATCAGTAACACTACCGTACAGTCCGGTCTCTTCGTCAGATATTCGCATATCGCAGCCTGGGAGTGGTATAACGTCAAACCCCAATAGCCTGATAAGTCATGCCAATGCAAGGTCCATAACGGTTCGAGAAACTACTGATAACACTTACCAGTAGATCTCAGCAACCCTGTCCAGGTATTTCCTGTTATGGCCAATCGAGCATAGTGCAACATCAACCCCCAATACCGGGAGAGACGAATCCCCTCCTATCATTCATTGCTTCCATGTGACTCGGGACTGCTCCCAAAAACCACCATTTTGCACGATCTCTTGAACATGGTAAGGTGGAAATCAAAGAACAGTGGGAATCATACAAGACTCTATGACGATCTCGAGTCGACAGACTAACCTGTACCAGTGTCACCAGAGAACTCCTATCAACGATATGTATAATACTATCTAGGAGTTCTCGCCGAGTCCGTCCAGTGTACCCAGTCTCCACTTAGCACCCGTATACCATCTCTGATGTCAAGCACCAATGGATATGGGATCATCCATCGCCCATCATATGGGTCGAGAAGGGTATACGCTAGTCTACTCTGGAATATCGATGCCCCGTCTCGATACTCCATCGACTAGGAACATTTGAAGGATGTACATGCCGACTACCTCTGCCCCACTAGTATGATCTGCAACATAATCCTGATAGTCAAGTACTCATCTTAAGAGCTTTATCAACATGTAATAGAGAAACTATAAGTGTACATGTTAAGATAAAGAGCAACCAGATAGCATACTATCATGCCGAGAAAGAAAGTCCTCCCTATATATGTCCAAGCATCAACTATAATATGCATCACATGTATAATAATGGCCTCTAGGACGGACATATAACTAACAGAAGCTGTCTGGATGAAGAAGTTCATAACTGAACTTGGGGTGGTTCCATCTATTGAGCATCCAATACCTGTGTATTGTGATAACAATGGAGTTGTGGCTTTGGCCAAGGAACCCCGGTCCCATAAGAGATCCAGACATATTCTTTGGCTATATCACCTGATTCGGGAGATAGTTGATTGCCGGAAGATCGAGGTCAGGAGAGTTGACACGAACGACAACGTAGCTGATCCACTCACGAAAGCCCTTCCCCAGACGCAATTCGAGAGACTATTTAGGATGTTGGGTATAAGATACTACAACAACTGGCCTTAGTGCAAGTGGAAGATTGTTAGGGATATGTATGCCCTAGAGGCCATTATTGTACATTGATGTATATTATAGTGGATGCTTAGACATATATATAGTGGACTTTCTTGCTCACATGATAGTATGCTATCTGGTGGCCTTTATCCTAACATGTTCACTGGTATTATTATACTGTCTCTCATATACATGTTGATAAAGCCCATAGGATGTAGGCTTGACTACAAGGACTATGATGCGGATCATACTACTGGGACCTGGGTAGTCCACAAGCACATCCTTTAATTGTTCCTAGTCGAGTGTATATCGAGACAGGGCATCGATATTCCAGAGTAGACTAGTGTGTACGTTTCATGACCCTGTATAGGGGCGATGGTTGATCCCATATCCATTGGTGTTTAACATCAAAGATTGTACACAGGTGCTCATTACAGAATGGTTACACCGAACAGTACTCGCCGAGAACTCCTAGTTGGTACTATACCAATCGTCAGATAGCAGTTCTCTGGTAACACTGGTTCAGGTTAGTCTGTAGACCCGAGATCGTCATAGAGTCTTGGGTGGCTCCCACTGTACTTTGATTTCCTCCCTACCACGGCTCAAAGGAGGCACGCAAACAGGTAGATTTTGGGTACAGTCCCGAGTCACATGGAGGCAATGAGCGATAGGAGGGGTTTCGTCTCTCTCGGTATTGGAAGTTGATGTTACGCTATGCTCGATTGGCTATAACTGGAAGTTCCTGGCCAGAGTTGTTGATGAGATTTACTGGTAGTTTCTCGAACAGTTATGAGCAATACATCGGCATAACTTATCAAGTTACTGTGGTCTGACGTTACCACCCCTAGACTCGATATGCGACATATCAGACGAAGAGACCGGACTGTACGGTAAGTGTTACTTATAGGCTTCATGGAGAGTATGGACAAGCTTGCTTATTGATCTTCTAATCGCTCAATACTTGGGTAGCCGTTACGTCCAGCTAGTACCGCTGATGGCTTATGGGTGACTGATGTGATCATCACCCACTGCTGGCGTATTAACGATTCTTTAGAGTCCCACACAGAAGTTTCCTAGTTCACGCGAAACGAGTAGGGCACATATGTTGATATGTGCGGGGGCCTGATTAAATACGAGTATGTGATTCCATATTATAATCTGGCTGTTATCTGGTATCGGTCAGGTTATATATGATTTAGCCGGATTATCGAGTCAAGTGTTGATTTGATAATGTGATATTCATATAAATGATATTAGTCGGTTATATATGATATAACCGGATTATTAAATCAAGTGTTGATTTAATAATGTGATATATATATTATATTTCATATAATTATATCTTAACTAATATTATTGCTCATTAATTCTTTACTTAATATATATATATTTGGTATATGTATATATGTATATATATATATATATATTAAAATGAAGCATGGTGTAATTTCTATTTTTGGAAATAGAATAAATAAGGTGGAAAATGGAAGCATGGGTGTTGCATAGCTTTTATTATTTGTTTATTTATCTTAACTCACTATTCAAGCATGGTTGCAATTGATTATTGCAATTTATTCCATGCTTGAATAAGTGAGCTCAAGGATGAACCATTCTACGCTTGCTTTTTCTTTCTTGATCTCATTCTTGAGTTGCTCTCTATCTTCCATCTTCTTCACCTCACTTATCCAAGCTCAAATCCCTCACATGTGTTATGAAACCTTGATCTTGTGAGATCCCTAGTCAGCAAACACAACCCCTACTTCACCATCTTACACTTGATTAGCAATCAAGTGTAGTGTGTTTCCTTCATTAATGATAGTTTAGTGAAGAGATAGCTTGAGCTAGAGGGACTTCGGGTGGATCATCTTCGGCATGAAGATCACGGAGGAGGCTCGTTCAAACTTGAAGTGGAGCCTAGTGGAGTCGCGTGGACTACAACCCGGAGCTTTAGAAGAGAAAGACAAGGTCATCAAAGATTGTAGCCTCCTTCCCTTCTATTAGTTTTGTCATATCATCATAGGAAACCCAAATTATTCTAGTTAAGATCTTGGTTAGTGTTCGTTAGCACCGGAAATTTTTAAAATTGCATGTGTGATGCCCGTTTAAACCCCGTAGCGGTGCTAGCAAACACTTTCAGTGAATTCTTTGGATATCCCACAAACTTGCAAAGAACTGATCGTGCATCGAGTTTGCCCTGATTCTGTTTTTTAATATAGGCCGGACAACCCCATATCTTAACTCGTTTAAGATATGGTCTCTTTCCACTCCATATCTCATATGGTGTTTTAGGCACAGATTTTGATGGAACCTGATTCAATAGGGATGCAGCTGTCTCAAGTGCATAACTTCAAAAGAAAATAGGTAACTCAGCAGTACTCATCATAGAGCGCACCATATCTGATAGGGTGCGATTCCTCCACTCCGATACACCGTTGTATTCACCTCCTCGATCAGATCGAAGAATCTTAATATTTTTACCCGTTTGGTTCTCGACTTCGGATTTATATTCTTTGAATTTCTCAAAAGATTCAGACTTGTGTTTCATCAGGAACACATGTCCGAATCTTGAGAGATCATCGGTGAATGTAATGAACTATGAGGAACCATTCCTGGCATGTGTAGATATAGGACCTCATACATCACTATGTATTAGTACCAAAAGTTCAGTAGCTCATTCTTCGGGTCCTATAAACGGAGTTTTGGTCATCTTGCCTTTGAGACATGACTGACAAGTTTCATATGATGTAAATTCGAACAGATTCAAATATCCCTCTTTATATAGCTTAGCTAGTCTAGTCGCATTGATATGACCAAGTCTACAATGCAACAAGAAGGCTTCATTCATTTCTGAACTTTTCCTCTTGTTTGTGTTCTGTATATTTAGAACTATATTTTGATTTAGAACGTATATACCATTACACAATGTACCAAACCCAATCAACACTTGATTTAGGAAAATGTTCATAACATTTTTCTCTAATGCAAAGTCATATCCTTCTTTATTTAATAAAGAAATGGATATTATATTGCACATCATCGATTGTACGAAATAATGGTCGTTCAAAATTAATGTATTACTATTTGGTAATACTAGGTGATATTCGCCGATAGCTTCGACAGCAACAATTGCTCCATTCCCTATTCTGAGAGACATATCACCTTTTCCCAGTTCTCTACTTCTCTTTAATCCTTGTAGCAGATTACAAATATGGGATCCTGATCCGGTATCTAATACCCAGGACATGGAGCAGACTAAGAAATAGTTCTCAATAACTAATACACCCGAAGAAGATGCATCAGAATTCTCTTTCTTCATTCTGGTTGCATGAAAATCTTTGTATTCCCCTATCCTTTGCCCAGACTTATGACTGTTTGTAGGGTTCTTTGGCACAACCACAAGGTTTCATAAGGCATCAAACATGCTATATTTAAAAAATTTAGTGTGCCAAACAACCCTAACCTAGGATCTAACTAGAGATTTAGGAGTTAAACTAGAAAGTAAACAACTTTACAACTAAAAGATAACGGAATACAACCTTTGTAGACCGGTCATTCACTTCAATTGCTCCTTGTAAATGTCCCTTCGCTGTGATTTTGGAACTCCCGGACTCTAGCATGGCTTCTCAAGGTGAAAGAGCGATCTTGCTTGAAGTCTTTAAGGCCGAATATGATCTACGTCGAGGAGACACTAACTCAAGCTACTACTTCACTAATGAGAGATTAGTGAAGCTAACACCCTATACTAAAGTGCTAATCTAGTAGAGGATGATGAAGTAGGAAGTAGGCTCAGTTTAGTTTTATTTTTCTCACAATATTTTCTCACTTTGGAAAAAGCTAGCAAGCTTTTTCTCAAGGATGAAGAAGATGAAGTAATGAACTAATGAGGTGAGAGAATCAACCATGGGTGAGTTTGTATCATATAGCTACTCATGTAGAGAGATAACCATGGCTAAATTATAATGGTTAGGTTAATAAATATCTTAAGTAAAACAAAATGAGTGGACTAAGTCAATGCATCCACAATCTTCTACAAGCTTCAGGCATGCGAGCAATTATCCACTTATTTGGATTACTTTAAATATTTAAACCCTACATTATAATTAGTATGGTGTAAGTCTTATACACCCATGTAGTGTGTATCAACAACCATGACACAAAATAAAGCACAATTAATATATATCACATATATATTATGTGTGCACATGTGAGAAAATAAATGCTTAAGTGAGCTAATATTAGTTAATGTAAACTAGTATATCAAATATACAATTATATACTAAATTATCAAATCAACACTTGATTTAATAATCCGGTTATATCACATATACCGACTAATAATATATGCACCATCTCATCGAATCAACACTTGATTCGATAACCCGTCTATATCACATATAACCAACCGATACAAATATTGCGAGAATAGAATGCAGTATCTTATAATCGCATTATTCTCGGTCCCGCACATATCATATATGTGCTCCTATTTTGTTTTACCTGAGCCAGTAAGACCTCTATGTAGGACTCTAATGACTTGTCAATACGCCGGCAGTAGGTGATGATCACATCAATCACCCACAAGCCTTCAGCGGTACTAGCTGGACGTAACGGTTACCCGGGTATTGAGCGATCCGAAAATCAACAAGCAAGCCCGCTCTAGCTCCTGTAAATCCTATCAGCAACACTTCTATACTGTCCGGTCTCTTCTTCTAAGATGTCGCATATCAAGTCTAGGGGTGGTAAACGTCAGACCCGAATAACTCGATAAGTCATGCCGATACGAGGCTCATAATGGGTGGAGAAACAACTGATAACACTTACCAGTAAATCTCTAAATCAGCCATGGCCAGGGACTTCCCTGTCATGGCCAATCGAGTACACCGCAACATCAACCCCCAATACCGGGAGAGACGAAATCCCCTCCTATCGCTCATTGCCTCCATATGACTCGGGACTGTACCCAAAAACTACCGTTTTGCACGTCCTCTTGAACGTGGTAAGGTGGAAATCAAAGCACAGTGGGAATCACACAAGACTCTATGACGATCTCGGGTCTACAGACTAACCTGTACCAGTGTCACCAAAGAGCTGCCATCTAACGTGAGGTATAATACCATCAAGGAGTTCTCGGCGAGTCCGTTCAGTATACCCAGTCTCCACTGAGCACCTGTATACCATCTCTGATGTCAAACACCAATGGATATGGTATCATCCATCGCCCATCTCATAGGTCGAGAAGCATATATGCTAGTCTACTCTGGTATATCGATGCCCTGTCTCGATACACCTACGACTAGGAACATTAAAGGATGAACTTATGGACTACCATGGCCCCACTAGTATGATCTGCATCATAATCCTGGTAGTCAAGTACACATCCTAAGGGCTTTACCAATATGTAACTATAAGACGATATCAAAAGACAAGTAGACATAAGACAAGAGCTTGGAAGCTCAAGTACACATCCTAAGCCCCACTAGTATTTTTTCTATCACAATATAAAGGTATTGGATGCTCAATGGATGGAACCACTCCAAGTTCAGTTATGAACTTGTTCATCCATATAGCCTCTTTGGCCGCATCGTTGGTAGCGATGTATTCAGCCTCCATCGTCGAGTCTGCCACAGTTTCCTGCTTGGAACTCTTCCAGCATACCGCCCCTCCATTAAGGGTAAATACAAATCCTGAGGGCGACTTAGAGTCGTCCTTATCACTCTCGAAGCTCGAATCGGTAATGGACTCCACTTGGAGTTCTCCATTACCATAAGACAAGAGCATCTCTTTAGTCCTTCTCAAGTACTTGATAATGCTCTTCACGGCTGTCCAGTGACTCTCTCCAGGATCTGCTTGATACCTACTCACTACACTTAGTGAGTATGCTACATCGGGTCTGGTACATAGCATCGTGTACATGATAGAGCCTACTGCCGAAGCATATGGTATCCCTTGCATGCGAACTCTCTCCAAATCAGTCTTTGGAGAGCGTGAGTCCTGAGATCGTGGGTAAAAATCCACGCTTGGATTCTTCCATACTAAACCTCTTTAGTATGGTGTCAATGTACCTAGATTGGGACAATCCCAGTATCCGTTTAGATCTATCTCTATAGATCTTAATCCCCAAGATGTAAGAGGCATCACCTAGATCGAAGGATTTTTGAACTCTTCCTCTTGTGTGTGTTTTGTATGTTAAGAACTATGGTTTGATCTAGAACGTATATACAATTATTTAACGAGCCTGATCTAATCAACTTTGGATTCAGGAAGATGTTCATAACATTATCCTGTACTACAAAATTATATCCTTCTTTACTTAGTAAAGAAACTGATATAAGATTGCATATCGGGGGCGGAATGTAATAGCATTCATTCAGAATCAATGTATTACCATTTGGTAACACAAGGTGATATTCGCCAACTGCTTTGGCTGCAACATTTGCCGCATTCCCTACTCTTACGGAATGATAACCCATTCCCAGTTCTCTACCTTTCTTTAGCTCATGTAACATATTACATATGTGGGATCCTGATCCGGTATCTAATAGCCAGGACGTAGAGTGAACCGAGAAACAGTTCTCAATAACAAACACACCCAAAGAAGAGGCATCAACATGCTTACTCTTCGTTTGGGCGGCATGGGAATCCAGATATGTCCCTATTCCCTGTTCAGTCTTATAATTATAAGAAAAAACGGAACCAACGTTCCCCAGCTCAGCATAAAAAGCGGGTTCGGTCAATAGATCCATATTATTATCTTGATTAAGAAGTGACATGGTCGCTACCTGGAGAGAGAAAGAAGAAATCACTTTAGCGTATGCCCTTGCAAGATCAGATTGGTTATTATTTTATCTAATCAGGATGGCTCCCACTGTTTTTATCAAATCTTCCTTCAAAACCTAAAAGGAAAGACTAGCCGGGATTAGTTACACCTTACAATTTTGCCAATCTTTCAGCCAGGCAAGTGTTTGTACTTTGATGGAGCTTCCCCGTGCTTTCAAACGGACCTAATTAATGTAAACCACGTTTTCCCAGAGGCATAACCCCGTAAAAACTTTTCTACACACCTACTTTGATCGGTTAATTGTAAAGTGCAAGACTCTCGCAGGAGTAACTCTTACTCGCAGTGGGTATCGGGATCCAACTATCCCATAGAAGGTATGTAATCTCATTACAAATTTCAACACTTGAAATTGCCGATAATATTTTGCCTCAAGCGATCTATGACCTTGATAAAGTCAACAAACCATAGACCACAAGTCAAGTTCAATCCGTCATTTCGTGATTGAATTAAACCCACCCGCACGACCTTTGACAAGATCAACATGGCCGCACGACTACCCTAATCCAATCGCATCATATGCTATGCATATAAGCACTAATCAGCTACCGCATATTACGCCTTGACAAGGTCAACAAACGCAACACGAATACTAAGTAGGAATTATCTGAAATGACGGAGGGCTACGATAGGTTTTTCTGAAAACCTTTTGCTTAATGAACTTGATATCGTTGTAGAATCGACTGATTTTTGAAAAGGAGTGGTTTTTAGGCTTTCACTAGTTTTGCTAAAGAGATCACTCCCGGTGAAGGGATCTCGGCTCTTTCCTTATCGAATAAGGTGCAGGATATTTCATAAATATCACTATGAAAAGCAGAAACTATAAAAGCAATCAAAAGACGAACCGAGTGTTGTAGTATCTGCCAGCTTTTTCTAAAGAGGTCACTCCCGGTGAAGGGATCTCGGCTCTTTCCTTATCGAATAAGGTGCTGGATATTCTACAAGGAATACCACTATGCAAAGAAAAAACTAGAGCTACACTTTTTGAAAATTTGATTCTACAACATCTTTTAGGTTTCTTTCTTTTCATTAATCTCATTAATGACGTCCCATCATTTATGCTTCCAAAGCATCACAGAAGAAACGAAATTACAACGTACGCTTATACCATCCGCATTCGCCACAGTGTCCCGTTATCCACCGTTAGGTTACTTAACTAACGGCATACCGGGACGGGACTAGTGCAGGAGCAAAACATAAGCAACGTCTACTATATATCTCATATATAATATATATCCATTCGTCTCAGAATCCACAGTGATCTCATCACAAAGTAGCAGAAGAAACATATGAAATATTGGATATATTAGGAGGTCCGTGTTTTATTTTGAGCTTATATAAAATACAGATTCCATGGTCGCGATGAATAGCCAAACCCACATCTTTAGACCCCTACGAGAGCGACAAGTAACCCTACCAATTCTAGAGTTAGGAGACCCGGACTCGACTCCTCGAGTTGGTCTCCCACTGGACTCTAGAACCCGGTTACTTGTGCTCCCCTCCTCGGGTCAATCCTAAAGCGGAAAAGTAAATAATATACAACAACGGAGACATCTTCCTCAACCCGGAAGTGCCCCAATAAAAGAATATTACATACTTTGAATTTTACATGAATGAAAATAAAAAACACTCATCTCACATAAAACCCCCGGCTATTCAAAACGCGACGATCCAATATAACATATCACAGCAACACATAACGTTACATGTCATCAATGTAAGTAAATATGCGTATCCCAATTGTCGTTGACATATAGCAACAAAACCGGCGATACACCATATATTACACTTACCATCGCAGAAAAGAAAATGTCAAACTACAACATTTGGAATCCACAATCACCTTAGACATCATAAACCCGAAGTATCACATACTTCGGATTTCATGCCTAACCATATGAATTCGATATATCGTATCACATTCCACAAATAGCTAGACGATGTTAAACCTTTCTGTAAGTCCACGGCGGCGCCCCAGCCGTCGATCCGACGCCGGAAACGCGGAAACGAAAAACTTTGCGAACTAGCAAACCGGCACCACCGCGCACAAAAATCCCGGATCGGGCCATTAACCTAGCTACTAGCAAACTAAAGGATGGGTAGAGAGTTATACCAAGCGATCCGTGTCCTTCGGTCTTCGTCTCCACTCCGATCTCCCGCGGAATCTCCGTCCGTCACCTCCTCGTCGGAAAGGGCACCACGTAGCCGGATTCTTTTACGGGCTCCCACCTCTGGACCGAGGCAACTCGGGCGCGAAGTTGGCTAGCCGACGCGTCCAAGATTTGCTGTAGATGTAGTGTAGTAGGCTATGTCTCTTTGGGGTATAAAGTTGCCTTGATGGAGGAATTGAGGAGGAGAATGAAAAGAGCAATGAGATATGGAGCTAGTCTTTTGCAACCATAGAATGAGATGAAGATAGAATAATTTTCCCACTCCTAAAATCTCACCCATCCCCAATTGTGGCCGGCCTCCTTTTCCAAGTGCAGAAGAATGAATGAAAAATCCCCAAAAGCTAGAGAAGAAAAGGAATGAATATGTGAGAAAATGGTCACACCAATTTCTAATCTAAATCCTCTCACAAACTATCACCATAAATGCAATGGAATAGACTAGAAAAGAATCTCATGATGAAGGAAGCCACAATCACAATAAACCCCCTCCACAATAAGTTATTTGCAAACTTGCAAATAACCCCGCTCCATCAGAAAGTCCGGCCGTGAAGGAACAAAGGAAAACCGGCCGGAACGGAATGCAAAATGGCAACTTCAGAAAACTGATCCCGTAATAAATTACAGGAAAACCCCGCGACTGTATATACATACCCGCATTTGTATTCCCACTGAACACGTATGCAAAGAGACAAAACTACACAGTCTAATACTAGGATCCGGCTTAAGCCAAAGCTGGCTAATAAAATCCGTCCGATCACGATCCGTGCAATACCGCACATATCTGATCGAACCCTGCCATATCTCCATACGGCCTCTATAGCGTTTCGCCCGAAACCTGAGTAACTGTGTGTGGTGGACTCTAAAGACTCGTCAATACTATGGCTGTGGATTTAACCACTAGCACATCAGAGGTATCAGCCATACGTGACGGGCCACCAGCTATTGACCAAAAGGGACGTCGATGAGCGAACTCATCCTGATACCCTACTGAGCCTGTCAGTGACAATATCCGTACAGTCCGGTCCGTTCGTCTATGAGCATCGCATGGCGGGCCTAGGGGGTTGGTAAAAGTCAGACCCCCAATAGCGGTACAAATCGTGTCGGAATGTAGCCCAGAACACCCTGAGATACTACTGGAATACCTACCAGTAAATCTCCTGCCTTGGCCAAGGACTTTTCATGTACTGGCTCTCCTAGACACAGTGCGACCTCACCCCCAATACCGGGAGAGACGAACCCCTGCAGATCCGCTCACTGCCTCCATGTGGCTCGGGACTGTACCCAACTAAAACCTGTTTGCACGTCTCCTTTGAGCGTGGTAGGGTAGTAATCAAAGCATAGTGGGAACTCACACGAGACAAATGATGATCTTAGGTCGATGAACTAACCTGTACACATGTCACCAGGGAACTGCTATCTGACGTCAGGTATAATACCAACTAGCAGGTTCCCAGCAAGTCCTGTCCGGTGTACTCATAACCCAATGAGCACCTGTATACATCTTAGGTGAACCAACTGACACCAGTGGCTTATGAGACCGGCCACCTCCCCTCGTCGGGGTCTCGACTGTATACACTAGTCTACTCTGGAGTATCGATGCCCTGTCTCGAAACTCCCACGACTAGGGACCTTTTAAGGATGTGCTTATAGACTCCGGCTCTCACGTATATGATCGCCCTCATACTGCTGGCAGTCAAGCAAGAATCCTAGGGGCTCTATCAACGTGTAATAGCGACTCGTAAGGTCACCTAAAGCAGTACACGATGATAAAGATAAACCAGATCGCATACTATCATCTCGAGTAATACTGTCCTACCGGCATAGGTTCTCCCTCAATCATTGCAATCACGTGCCTGTGATCCAATAATAGACTCTGAGGGCACTATATCCAACAATCTCCCACTTGCACTCAAGGCTAATTATTGCGATGTCGCATACTCACAGCCCGTATGATACCGAACACCCAACTCCTCTACTAGTTAGTCTCACAAAGCTCGTTTGCGAAACTATTGCGTTCGAGGAACAGCCTCAGTGAGTGGATCCGCTTTGATGTTTCTTTCTATGTCTCTCTATATCTCAAGCTCGCGGAGAAATCCATCTCCCGAAATGAGCAATACCTGTCTTAGAATGTCTGGATGTCTGATGGGACCTAGTTCATAAATGAACTCCAAATCCAAACTTTTTAGACTGTATTATCAACTGAACTTAATCAGTATCCTGCGCCATGCCTCCCTCAGTATCCGTCTGGACCACCTGTCCAAAATACTGCCCCTCGTCAGAGGGAAATCTATAACTCTAACAGCCACTCTGCCATCCAGGTCACCTTGGAACCCTGGAATGATAACTGTCTCCTGAATGAGGCTGTCATTATCATATCCCTAGAACACGCACTTATGACCTAAAACTGCTTCCGATCGTTTCTCCAGGATTGGATTAATATCAACTTATTGCATCTACTGCAAGAACAACATCTGGTGTGGTACTTGACATATCATGATTGACTCAATTGCCCAAGCAAGTGATCTGCCAATCATGCACTTCCTTTTCTAGTTTAGTCTGTAAGACACCTTTAGAGAGGGTGACTCCATCACCTGCAGGTACACTACCATGCCAGGAGTCGTCCATTCTAAATACTCATAGAATGCTGTCTAAGTACCCAGATTGGGAAACCACCCAAATCTAGACCTAAAACCATAGATCCAGTAACCAGAATGTCTGATATAATATCCAAGTCCTATGTGGAGAAACCACTGTGTGACAACCAAAGAATAACCGATCGTAGTATAGGAATATCACTTCCTACTCTGTGTATGTCATCTAAATACCAGGACATCACACCCTACTACCTTCTTAACAGATCCATCCCCTATTCTGATGAAGTCAAACCTATGACTGTCACATCAGAAATAGATGATCTATCTCCGTTATATCTACTTTAGTCTATAAATAGACATAAACCACTTGTCCACCAATGCTTCCGCTGCTCCCGCTGACCACGACAACCCTCTGGTAGAGTCATATAGACGTACACTTCTAAAGCTAGTTTAGAAAGACTCTATACTCATCCTCCTGCCGGGTCTCACAGTCTGGAACAACAACAATGGCAAGTCTGGGTAAACAAGAACCTCCCTGTCACCGTCCTCGAGGCTACCGGAGTACCTCTCGAGCGCCTGAGGTTACCCACCATATCTGCGGAGTAGCTAATGGAATGTCATACCAGATTAAATCTTTAGGTTCTTATCAAATCTTCGGTAATCGTTTGCGGTTCTGGAATCACTTCCAATTCTACCATACTCCCACTACTGATTTCTGAAAAAATCCATTTTTATTAAAACTGTGGCGAGTCAAGAACAATATCATTATTGATCTTCCAGATGGTAGAAAGTCAACCCTCGTCATAGCCTGGGTCAACCCACAAACAGCCATTACAGAAATGTGCCTTGAGTTATCCAGAGTCTGGTTTTAACCATAAGCCGGACAACTCCCCGTACCTTAACAATGTCAAGATATGAACTGTTCTATATCCAATATAGAAACAGAGGCACTGATTTAATTGAACCAGATTTAAATCATGCAGCTGTCTTCAGTGCATGTCAACTAAATAGGAAGGAGGCCGATCAGCGTTACTCAACTTAGGAATACTTCCAATTATGAGTAACCTGAAAGAGAAGCATGTTCTCTTAATCATTACTATCAACTGAATACCATTCACAAGTATCTACATCTTCGATCACCTTGAAGAATCCCGATACTTGCAATACCTGGTTCTCTACTCTATTCTTATACCTATAACTTCTCAAAACGTAGACCCTGTGTTTCTACGACACACTTATCTAAGAACCAGAGAAGTCATAAGTAAACAGAATATAGTACGAGGACCAACCCCTCTGTCATAATGGACATTGGACAACATACAATACTCTGTATAAGTCCTCTGAGTCTAACGACTCATTCACTGTGTGTCATAGGTTGAAAACTGTTCTTATGGTTATGAAGAATTATACCGATGTTCAATGCTCCTTACCTAACCATCCACTGATATAGGTAAATGTCATAGACATAATTTCAAAAAGGTATATCTCACTCTATAAAAATAGACGTATAGATATATCAATTTGAAATTGGTGCATAACAACGGATATTCAAAACCAAACATTTGCCGTCCGGCAAATAACCGAAGTGACTTCCTCAAATATCACCAATTACAACGAATTCCGATATAATGAGGATGATCACCTAATTCCCAATAACTTACTCCCACTCATCATCTGTAAAACCATACAGATGTGAGAATCATACCTGGTAAATACATACCCTGGAGCAAGGTCTGATTGGGAAATCAGTTTTCCTTTAACAGTACACAGTGAAACTGAAACATTGAAATGTTTCGATGGGGTATCCTAGTATTCCTAGTAACGCCTCTTCCATTATCCAGATTCACAACTGTAACCGTAGATTTCTTTGCCACCTCTCCAAATCCCTTTATATGTCTTTAGTCATTACCTTCTGTACACCCCTTTAAGCCAAATGGTTTTCTTCCTTCCCTACCGTTCGGCACCAGCCTATGGTTTGGAAGAAGACTATCCAATAAGCATAATAGGTGTACTGTCCTAATCCTAGGAGCACTCGCAATGCGAGAGAAGGTGAAGATAAAAGACAACCGAATAAACCTTATTCCTATTTCTCCTGAACCAGAATCCATCCCCGAACTGGAACAAGTTCCTTTCGAGTTTGTATATAACCATACGATGGAGTATCCAATAAACTGTGGATCTTCGTAGTGATACGGAGTGTCCTAGAGAAATACAAAGGTGAAGTGGGAGTGGTAACAAAATACTTGGTTTGGTCGTGAATATCAGTCGCAATTTACTTTGCCCTCCTTCTAATCCTTTTCTTTGTCTTAACTTAA
The DNA here is from genome assembly GCA_030015575.1 of Agapanthus africanus. Lineage (NCBI taxonomy): Eukaryota > Viridiplantae > Streptophyta > Magnoliopsida > Asparagales > Amaryllidaceae > Agapanthus > Agapanthus africanus. The sequence continues at coordinate 310,825,545 of CM057343.1, read as the reverse complement.
TACCTTCTGTACACCGTTTAGGCTGATTGGTTTTCTTCATTCCCTACCGGTCGGCACCAGCCTAAGGTTTGGAAGAAGACTATCCAATTTGCGTAATAGGTGTACTATCTCCTAAACCAAGGAGTACTCACAACCTGAAAGAAGGTAAAAGGAAAAGACAACTGAATAGTCCTATTCGTTTTCTCCAGAACCGAAAACCATCCTCGAATTCCTTCGAGTTTGTATATAACCATACGATGGTTTTGTCCAATGGAAGTGGACGTTCGTAGTAATACGGGGTGTCCTGGGGAAAAGGGTAAAAGCAGGAGTGGCAATGAGGTATGCAACTCTGACAATCCAAAAGCCAGTGTTAAGAAGGTTCGGTCAACATGGTCACTGAGTCATAGTCTAGGGTCGGGTCAATGGTCGCTGCCAAAGAGAGAGAGAAAAGAAACACTCAGCGTGCACTCTAACCTAGATCAGAATAGTTATCACTTTATCTAATCTGGAAACCTCCCACTGTAACGTCAAATTCTTCCCCAAACCTGAAAGAAGAATTAGCCGGGATCACCCGAGGAGTAAACCAACTCATCAGTGGGAATCAGGATCCAACTCTCATCGCATGATAACATGATGGAATCCGCTCACGTTATCACACTCCAGAAGGTATGCGCATATCTGGCAAGTTTCAGTTTCTTTAGAAACTCCCGATGTGGATTTTTGCCCCATGCTCTTATGACCTTGACGAAGGCCAACACATCATAAGTCACATGTCAAGTTCTAACCGTCATTATCCAGGTTAATTTGAACCACCCGTACATACCCTTGACGAAGGCCAAAATAGTAGTACGACTGTCCCAAACCAACACATCTATCTATGCTGCAGAAAAGTAACAAATAGCTACCATACACTATGCCTTGACGAAGGCCAACATACATAGCATGAATACTAAGTGCTACCGTTCTGAAATGATGGAGGGCTACGAATGGTTTCTGGAGAAAACCTTTAACGTAATGAACTTGATATCGTTGAAGGAACGGATAGCTTTATAAAAATATAGTGGCGAAAACCTTTGCTAAAGAGGTCACTCCCGGTGAAGGGATCTCTGCTCTTTCCCCGTGGAATGAGGTGCAGGATATTCCAACTGAATACCATGATGCAAAGCAAAAGTAATCGGCTATAGTGAAGTTATTGCCCTGACGCAAACTTTTGTCCAAGGGGTCACTCCCGGTGAAGGGATCTAGGCCCTTACCTCGTCGACTGAGGAGCAGGATATTCCAACTGAATACCACGATGCAAAACAAAAGTGAACGCCCTTGCAATAACAGCTTTTTGAAAAATGTTCCAACAACATCAGAATAGGTTTGTTTATATTGCATTGATCCGAATCAACGCAGTCTCATCAATTGATCACACCAATAAAGAACGAAAATGATAACGTACGTATATGCCATCCGCATTCGCCACTGGGTCCCGTCATCACCCGTTAGGTTAGCTAACTAACGACAGAGCGGGGACTGGACTAGCGCGGATGCAAAACATATACAACATCTACTAGTATATATATAATATATAATTTTCTCTCAAGGCGTGATAAAAAACAACATCATAGAAATGTAACCAGCATCACAGAACAATACAGATATCTGGGATCCCCGGGTTTCATAGCGCCGCTACTAAAACCCGACGTTCCCCTTGGTCGTGGGGGATAGCCTAGTTGC